>JARWMC010000020.1:7500000-10000000 GCA_029959065.1 Colias behrii | reverse complement strand
ACTAATATGAATCAACACATTGCAAACATTTTTAAATTGAGTGCTATGACGACTATGAATACGATATACGACAAAAGTACGACAACAAATTATAAATTTTGGAGATTTTTCTCTAAACTATAAGAATAATTAGCGTTTTTTCTATAAAATGTAATGCAAACAAACAAAGTACACATAATTTCACTGTTTATAATATTTTTTTAACCGACTTCAAAAAAAGGAGGTTCTCAATTCGGCCGGTATATTTTTTTTTTACTTTTCCGCTTTTGATGTCGGTTTTTTAACGTAGTTATTTTGATTTTTAAATGGTAAAATCTAACCCACTACTCTGCAATAACACTAAAAAGTAGTGAGTAAATTGTGCAATTTACTCCCTTCATTACAAATAACATACCATTCTTATCCCTAGCAGCTTGCAAATCTCGCTTCAATCTATCTATCTCTTCCACAAATTCCTTGAGCATCGCTTTCTTGGTCATCTTTTGATTAACTTCTGGCTTATTCTGTATATTCTTAGCCCTATTCGCGTATTCTAAAGTGCTCATAGTTTCCTCTAAATCCTTATGTCCGGGGGAAATGGTTGCTATGATGGAGGTTTTCGTTCGACCGCCTAGCGACTCTTGTAGAATGCGGGTTAGTTTTGATTCTCTGAAATATAAGAATGGTATGCAATAAATAATTTGAATTTAGTGAATATTTATTTATATAAACCCCTTGCAATATATTCAAGATATATTGCAAGGGATGAAAAAACATATTTTAAACTGTTTTATGTAACTTGCCCTGTTTGGGTTAATTTAGTAATTGAAGAAAGAATTAGGTTCACACATACAGGGTGTTTTGCACATGGACCGACATGATTTTTTGGGGGGTAGGGGGGGTCATGTGCTATTTTCCCCCGTGAGACCTAATATCCTAAGTCTCACGGTAGTCTAGATATGTTTTTTTTTATTTTTTTTGAAATCTACGCGAAATCTTGCCTTTAAATCGTCCTAACTTTTTTGTTTGTGGTTATAATACCACAAAACAGAGTATGCTTGTATTCTACAATGTTTTCTTATTCTAAATAAATTATTACATGTTACAATTGATATCCACAAAAAAACTTCTGAGCTTTCAAAGTGGTAAATCGGTGTAAATGTTATGAAAAGTGACAACTTATCAATTCATTTAAAAAAAACTAAAGTTCATTTTGAATTTAGCTTTTTTTTAAAAAGTTCTTTACTTATTACCCTTTCTAATGATATGCTACATGACAGAAATAATACATCAGGGGTCGACCTAAGAGATACTTTGTTGCTAGGGTCAAGATAATGAAAATAAGTTTTTTATGTTAAGTTGTTGTTATTAAATTACAAAGTTTGCTCGAATTGGCCGCCTCCACACCATGCATGCACGACACCTTTTTCTTATTTCCGAGGTTGTAGTTAAAAGCCGCATTTCCTCTTGCATTTTTACGAATGCTGTGTTTATTCGTTCCACTAAAATTCCTTTTGTGGGCACCTCTGTTGCATACACTACATCTTTTGCACGTCCCCATACGTAGAAATCCAGGGGTGTCAAATCTGGGGACCGTGCTGGCCATGGTATGGGGCCAGCTCTACCAATCCACGAGTTTGGAAATGCATTATCTAAATGCTCTCGTACCGTTCGTTGGTAATGTGCCGGACAGCCATCATTTTGAAAAACAATTGGCACATCTTCTTCTAAAACTGGTAGTACCAGTTCAGGTAAATCATTTTGAAGAAACTCTAAATAATTGTACCCATTGAGTCGTCCTGGCAAAAATATGAGCTGACAATATTTCGCTCAATAACACCAGCCCAAACATTTACGCTGAAAGGAAGTCGGCCTTTTTTGTGCGGATTTTGGCCCCTTTTCTCCCAGTGATGCAAATTGTGCAGATTGGCTATGCCTTCATGGCTAAAATTTGATCGCTTCTCGGCCTTTTGGCTAAGATCAAAGTGTAGTATCTGTTCTTTTCAGCTTAATATTATCTTGACCCTAGCAACAAAGTATCTCTTAGGTCGACCCCTGATGTATTATTTCTGTCATGTAGCATATCGTTAGAAAGGGTAATAAGTAAAGAACTTTTTTATAAAAAGCTAAATTCAAAATGAACTTTAGTTTTTTTTTAAATGAATTGATAAGTTGTCACTTTTCATAACATTTACACCGATTTACCACTTTGAAAGCTCAGAAGTTTTTTTGTGGATATCAATTGTAACATGTAATGATTTATTTAGAATAAGAAAACATTGTAGAATACAAGCATACTCTGTTTTGTGGTATTATAACCGCAAACAAAAAAGTTAGGACGATTTAAAGGCAAGATTTCGCGTAGATTTCAAAAAAATAAAAAAAAAAACATATCTAGACTACCGTGAGACTTAGGATATTGGGTCTCACGGGGGAAAATAGCACATGACCTCCCCCACCCCCCAAAAAATCATGTCGGTCCATGTGCAAAACACCCTGTATATTGAATAGTGATCAGGCCAACTTGTAATTAAATGAAAATAGTCAGTAAATAGTCAGAAAATATAGGTCTAGTATAAACCTATTTCCAATAACTTTATAAATGTTTAGTCTGTTTACTTAAGTTGGAATGGGTGAACTAATCATAATAGTACATACTTCTAATACAATGGTTTACAAAAATAGTAAAGAAACACACAATTCACTAATACCACTTTATTTTGGAATTAGTGAATTGTGTTTCTTTACTATGAAATGCAGTTCCATCAAGATGTAACAATACAAAGTATAAATGGTTTACAAAAAGTTTTTTTTTCTTTTCTTCCCCATACAAACTTCACTTAGTAGTACATATAATAAATCCTCACCTATACGGTATATGTGGGTGTCTTTCCACTAAAGCTGTGATCACCCTGCCGAGAGTCAACAGCGACTGATTGATGTTCACACACTCCCTTGCTCTCTCCTTCTTAGCGGGGTTGTCTGAACCCGCCTTACTGATGTTCTCCGAACCGGCTAGATCGACCAGGTTCAGTTTACCGATCTTTAGTAGCTCTTCACCCTCCGGACTGTTCTCCTTCATGTGCACGACTATTGTGAATACTGTGTGCGAGCGGCTGAAAGCGAAAATATACATATAGTAATATAAAGTAGATATATCAATGAAATTTTTAGAATAATATACCAATTTTTGCATGATCATCATCTTAAGTTTCCCCGTGACCATGCTTGTTGCAAGTGTGCGAAACGCGGGATCATAATATTATTAGTAAATCGTGTTTAAAATCCGTAATGTCTTTAATTTCTAAATGCATAATGCTCGCGTAAAATCAACAAACTACTACTATTACTACACTACTAAAAATAAAACTTATAAAAATAAATAGTGTTAATACATTTTAAACATTTTGAAGCTGAAATATTGTTTCAACGATTTTCATAAAATTTGGTTCAATAGATGTAAGATTATAATTACTAGTTGTGCTCCGCGGTTTTACCTGCAGTGCTCCGCTCCCGTTGGTCTTAGCGAGACTATGTATAGCCTATAGCCTACCTCGATGAATGGGCTATCTAACACCAAAAGAATTTTTCAAATTGGACCAGTAGTTCCCGAGATTAGCGCGTACAAACAAACAAAACTCTTCAGCTTTATAATATTAGTATAGATAATTTCCCACGAAATTGTTTGAGTAATGGTTGTCTATTTATATATGTATAATAGTTCATGTGTTATTCTGATGTAGGGGGCGAGAAACGAGAAGTTACTATGAAATTTAATTTACTACAGTTTTATCTACTGTAATAAGTTCTGTACTTACAGAACATTTGCCTTGTTTTGACTTTGTTGGCTGCAATATTAAAAATTTATCTCAGTGCAACCAATTAAGGACAGATTTAAGAAACTACTACATTTTGCATTTACAATTTAAAACAGAAATTACTCGATGTAAAAAGACAAAAAAAAAGAAATAAATTTACAGTGATCAAATTACTATTTTATCTAAGCGATATGCATTCAATTCTGAAATTAATAAATTTTTACCTCGACTGTGCATTCATGAGAGTGGACGCAACTTTTTTTCTCTCCTGCCCCTGTGCCATTATCTTGTAGACTTCATTTTTGTTGTATACCTGTTAGATAGAGGAATAAACATTTATAATTAATACTGTAATAATTTTAAATCAATTTAAACTTGTAAGACTCTTAAATTCAAGATTTTACGTAATTCTTTATATCAATCGTATTTTTTTTTGCAATGTGGAACACATTCTATTTCATATTCAATAAGATATGCAATTGCTAGCTTGCTATTTATTGCTATGCTATAATTTTTTATGTAAAGATTTACATACGTAATTTAGCCCGAAATTCTTATTTATGCACATTTGAAATATATTACGTAATAGAACTCGTAAATCGTAAATAACTTTTATTTTGTTATTTTTAGTAAAACGATCTTATGAAAAAAAAAAAAAAACGGTGTAAAGACAGGTCACCTAGTATAGTATTTATATGGCATCTTTAAGGTCTTATTTATGTACTAGCGGTCCGCCCCGGCTTCGCCCGTGGTACATATTTACGTTTTCTCTACATAAGAACCATCCTCGTACTTCAATGAATATAATAGAAAAGAATTATCGAAATCGATTCAGCCGTTCACACGTGATGCCGTGACAACGCGAAACGGGTGCCCCGCCGCCTTTTTATAGCTCCCGCCGCGAAGCGCGTCGAACGCGGCAACTGATACACAAAAATAATCCTTATGGCATGATTCTGTATTCACGCGCGATGACTTATAGCGTATTTCATGTAAAACTTTGGTGTTTCTACACCGATTTACATGATTCTTTTACTATAACCTGCCCAGGAGTATGAAGAATAATTGTGCCAAATTTGGTTAAAATCCGTCGTGTAGTTTTTGTTTCTATAACGAATATACAGACAGACAGACAGACAGACAGACAGACAGACAGACAGACAGACAAAAATTTTACTGATTGCATTTTTGGCATCAGTAGCGATCCCTTATCACCCCTTCATAGTTTTTTTTTAAATATATTTCATGTACAGAATTGGCCTCTCTACAGATTTATTATAAGTATAGAAGATATTCTAAAACTAACTTATAAACAAACTCACCGTAATCTCTTCCAATCCATTCACAATATTAGATCCCTTGCGAGTCACATCTTCATATATCCTTAGTTTGGAGTTATCTTCAGAAGTGGATAGCAGATCGAATAGTTCCTCATTGTAGAGTTCCAAATAGGACACACGGACGGTATACTCTGTGTTCGTTAGACGTAGTTCGTCAAATAGTTGACTGAGCGCACGGGGGATTATACCAGCTTGTGGATCCTGAAAAAAGTATAATTATATTGTATAGTAAGTAAAATCAAAGCGATTCAATAAAATAATATTAGAGGCTGATAATTGTTCAATCTCCACTACATAATATTATAAAACAAAATCGCTTTCTCTGTCTCTATGCGTGCTAAGTGCTTAATTCTTTAAAACTACGCAACGGATTTTGATGCGAATTTTTTAATAGTTAGAGTGAAGGAAGGTTCTTAGGTTTTAGATACAGCAAATGAAGCCACGGGCAGAAAGCTAGTTAATTATAATTATATCACCAGAATATAAATCGTAGGGGTTCACTATGGACAGATAGAAGAATACCCTTACGATTCTCGTAAACATGCTTGCTTGTGTGCGTGTGTCATTTCGAAAATTTTGTATGAAATTTCCCTACTGGTTGTATCAGTATACTGTGTCAATATGAATGTTCAAATGTTTTTTGTGAAAAATAAAAACTAGTTACTTACATTCTGCCAAGACAATTCATTAGAAGACGCCTCTCCCACCATAGTGTGCGTCTTGCCCGTGCCAGTCTGCCCGTATGCAAACACGGTGCAATTGTATCCCGCTAGAACCTCCTCAATGAGAGGGCTCACCACCTCTTGGTATACTTCCACCTAAGAACATTAATCCATCAGGCCCCGGAATCACAGACACAATAGAAAATCTAATGTGTCGTGGCCCGATCGGGCCGTTCGGGGCTCAATGGGTTAAGAACAATGAAATAAATATTAAAGAAACATTTTTTAAATCTATAACTACATTCACACATTAAGAAGACATGGCCATTTGATACAGGGAACTGAAATAAAAGCAAGCAATAGCATTTGGACGGGTGAAATTATTTTCAAAGAAAAACCCGCATAGTTCTTGTTCCTGTGGGATTTCCGGTATAAAACCTATCCTATGTGTAAATCCAAGTTATCCTCCATATGTGTGCTAAGTTTAATTTGTAATCGGTTCAGTAGTATTTGCATGAAACCGTAACAAACATACATATACACATCCATCCTCACAAACTTTTGCATTTATAATATTAGTAGGATTGTTAGGTCTCGATTAGCACTATTTGTAGTAACAGTAAACAAACTTATTCTACCTGTTTGCTATGTGGTGGGAAAGCTCGGTCAAACGTGAACTTCTTAGTGTGAGTGCTCTGGTTTGACTGGCGGACAGTCACTTCACGGCCATTTATCACATCCACAACCCCGAGTGACCTGATGTCTTTCTCTCGCTGGTTTAGTGGTCTGGAATTAAGAGAAGGGAGAATTACATGTTTGCTTTTTATAATGGCTAAGAAGGTCCTAATGACAATGAAAATAAAATGAGGATCTAAACATAGAAATTAAACTCAAAAAATATTTAGGTAAATAAATAACCAAATCGGTCCTAAGCATAATATAATTAAAGCTGGTAATTTAGTTATTTTTGTTCTGTATTGTTGTAACAAGTCGGAATTTACTGAAGTCCAAACATATTTCAACGGTTATTGTTGTCTATGGAGTTTCTTGTCGGTTCTTCTCCGTAGATACTGCTTTCTGAATCATTGGTAAATGTTAAAAATATGTAATGACGTTTCAAAAGTGCTTCTAGAAGAAGTCTAATTGAATAAATGTTTGAGTATGAGTTGAAAGCTAGAGGCAAGACTACATATTGCTCTTAATAAAGTTTATTCTATGTGCAATACTTTGTTTTATCTATTATGTTCGAATTTCTGACTTCCCGAATCAACCCCAATCCCATTTAATTTGGATAATCAGCGTTCTAGTTACTGTGTTAAAAGAAAAACCATTTTTGTCTTATTTACAATAAAATCACCATGTAGAAATATGCTTAATGTGCCTGAGCCTTCTATACATACACTATCTAAATAAAAATTTTGCCATTTTTCCAGCTAGCTAAAGTTAAAAATTCATTTATGGGCCAAGGTATACGCTTTTACAACAGAATTCCTCATAATATTAAAGAGTTTAGTAGTTCTAAATTTAAAACTTATATAAAAAATGTACTTGTCCAGAGAGCCTATTACAGTATTGAGGAATATATGGAAGATAAAAACCCATGGAGGGTTGTCGCGTAAAAACCACAGGACAGTTCTTTGGCATATTATGATAATATATTATGATATTACATATGTAATTTGTAAAATTGTAAATCTGACATGATTAAAAAGAGCAACTATGGAGTTTCTTGCCGATTCTTCTCCGTAGATACTGCTTTCCGAATCGGTGGTAAATGTTAAAAATATGTACTTAATGACGTTTCAAAAGTGCTTCTAGAAGAAGTCTAATTGAATAAATAAATGTTTGAGTTTGAGTTTGAAAATAAACAATAAAATGTAGATATCAATTAAAAATATGCCGACCTTAAAGCTAGGGTTTTGATTCATAAAATAATAACATGTTCTATTAAAATAAATAAATCCACCATATGCAACTGTGTTTCGGTAATCATTAAAATTTTATTAATATTTATATATATAGCCTTTAGAAACTATGGTTATAAGCAGATACATAGTAGTTTTAAACTAAGAGCTTTTTAATATTAATTTCCAAGTGAGTGGGTTTAATTTGATTCAAAAACAATGATGTAAATCATCCATCTAAATGATATTAATCATCTTAAACATGAAATTAATTTCGAAACTAGGTAACAAAGGTTCCTACAACAAATATTAAATCAAGGGTGCTATGATTCATGGAAATGATATTTTATGAAAATATTTGTACCCAATTAGGGTACTATACAATTATGATATTAATTTATACCTTACACACTGCGAAGTGTCATAGAATTTCTTCGGTCTAAAAACAAATATCTTATATTAGGATTGTGTTAGATAAAATTGAATTGATCTTTACCTCAATCTAACGAACACTTGGATGTTTTGGTTTTTGTCTTTTCTGCTTCCCTTTTCTGACGCCATCTCGACACAATACGTATAAAACACTTGGTCACGTTTATTATCAATAAAAGTTATACAAAGTTATTAAAAGCACTATACCACTCTCTAAAAATTAAAAATACTCGTCACACAAATAGGGAGTCGTCGTTACTAAAATATTCGTTGGAACCAAATTCAAATTTGGACAATGTCGTCGCGTCAAGCGTCAATTCAATGCTGCCATTTCAGATATCCTTTATCATATTTTCAAATAATACTAAAAATACAACAGAATCCAAACCATTTTAAATTAACTTAAATTATTATACGTAGCTACATAAGTTTATTCAAAATCATAATATAATTAATTAAATTTATTATAGTAAAAATTTATTATAATAGTGTCAAGTATATAGCATAGATGGCGCTGTATAAAATCTTGACATCAATTTCATTAATAGATCCTAGATGGCGCTGTTTTCAAAAATAAACATCAAATCGCTTACATTATTATCTTTTGACTTTTCAAATAGCTTCCTAATTCCTGTGTCCTGTCATAGTATTATAATATTATCTGTGATGTCGACTTCATCATCATTATTTTTGTTCCTATTTCTATTTTCGAAGTATGAGTGATTAATAATAACTATGTTGGATTATAATATTTTTACCACAGACACAGACTAATAATAATATACTACGTATACAATTTTTACGGTTAAATAAAGGAACAATTATATCGTTACATTTTTTCTTTGTTTGAAACAAATCATGAAAGTAGTTCGGCTTTTCATTTTGTAATTTGTAGCAGCGGCTTGCATCATCTTCCAGCACCTTCTGTCCCAGTTTATATTAGTTCTAAGGACAATGGCTCTATTCTATCACTGCCTCTTCAATATAGGGGAGACCGGGTTTGGTTGTCTCACGGGTTGGTTGTCACAGCGGTCTTAACACGAAACTGAACTATCGAATAAGTCTGTTGAACAGCGTGGCAAGAGCGATACAGTGAAAACGCTGTCCCAACTTCGCGTCAGACCGCTCCGATCTGCCGTGAGGGCCTCACACGTGTTTATTGTTTTCGCGCAGCAAAAGTAAATTTTTGTGCTGCTGTGTCGAACCTCGTAATTATACGTTCTTGTTTTACAGTAATAATCTTTCAGTGCATTTGATGATGATGAAATGTGTTTTATAATATCGTAGTATAGTTTTTTAGATATTCATTGATCGGAATTTATTTTCAATTTTACTTTCCTAAAACGTGTTATGGGGCACGTTGTCACAAATTTTCGGGGGCTGGTTCTCACATATCAACCAGCCCCCTGTATGTTAGATGACTTTATTTGCGTTTTGAGGTTGTTTGTTTTAGCCGTAAATTTTCAATCAACACCGGAAAATCACCCTAACAAACCTGCTGGAAGTCCATCTGTCCTTGATGACTCTATATTGACTCACGATTATTATTGTTTGCTAAAATTGTGATTGATTAATATTCAGACTGAAATAAAGACCGTAGACACGGTTTCATTTGGTTAAGAGTTCCTAATTAAAAACTATTCCGTAAAATTATAAGACCAAAGTGTGACTTTCTATTTATAAATTGCCTGTTATTTAGTATGTGACTACCTACCCTAGGCATTGTGACAACCATCCCTGACCCGGGGTTATAAGTCACATTTTTCTTAAGAGTGAAAATACAAAATATTTCTACAACTGATAATATTACACAAAAATACGTTTATTTCTTATGTAACAGAATAATTACACTATCTTTTGGTATACAAATATCATTCCTAAACAGCGTATTTTGGAAGTTACATAAAAAAAGCTAAAAATGTGACTTTCATCCCCGCTCTCCCCTACATAGTCCGTTGGGCTATCGATTTTTTGAAGTGAAACTTTAGGTTCGTTTAGAGTAAAATTTCAAGGTAACGTCATGACAATACCGTCACGTCATGGAGAAAGGCGATGATTTTGTTATCTTTGAATTTTGTCAAAGAAGTTTCACTTCTGACACGTGTGCTCGGCACACACGCTCTACGTATGCACAAAAGTTTCCGAAAATATTCAATCTTTTTCAATGAAACTTTTAATGAAGAAACAGCAATTTTCCAATTACAAAATAATTAATAATTGGTAGTTATTAACAAGAAGGTATATATTTTGCGTGTTCTCTGGGAAAGAGCGAACTTATTTTCTTTGAAAACTATGTTAATGTGTAGAAAAACTTCTCTCATAAATTAATTTGGTTCGGAGTGCCAAATTAGAGGACTTCTTCCTATATCTAAGGCTTAGAGATTAAGCATACTGGCACAGGTAAACCAATTAATTTAGAATTTTAAATTATTGAAATATTAATTATTATAATATTATTGTAGTTAAGTATTTACAAAACAGCGACAGTTATGTGTTTTAAGACACATTAAAATCCCATCGAGACCTTTTATGAAAGAAATATTCGTAAAGCAAAATGCCAACAAGTTGGTAAGTTTTATAAAAAAGATCATTAATTAGCAAGCAAGCGCTATGAAAACACCTCAGTGCATATAGAGCTTTCATTAAAATTAAGTAAAACGTTATGCACGGATAATTTAGATGCATTGCAATTATCCACGTTTAACTCGTAGACGCGTCGACAATGCATGCCTCGCACTTTTGAAATTTAATGTTGCCAGAGACAAAAACAGATAACACAAAACTGGATAAATGAGCGGTCGTTATTTTTTTGCTGGCAACACTCATTACACCATTTCCCGCGCTTTCTTGAAAATTAAAGAGTCGCCGCATTAATTCTATCTGTACGTCGCGATGTTTTTGCGTCGGTTTGCCAGCGTTATGGCGGAGTGTTTTTGTGGACGCTACATCGCGTTTCCCAGACTCCGTCCCGCGGCAAAAACTAGACGTCCCGAGAAGGGAATTTAGAGCAAAAACCATAAAGTTTAGTCTTGGCATAACACACTGTGCTGTGAAAGTCGCTATACACTATAATGATGTAACTAGTATCATCATGTAGAAATTAAATAACTTCAGTTTTCAAGTGAACTGAAATTAATACTGATAGATAAATTAAGTACTTAATTACTTAACAAGCATGTACAGCAATTTTGGCAATAGATAGTGTATCCAGTGTTTTCCTTATTATGTAAAACAACTTCATATTGAAAAGGTATTAATAATTTATATTTGCTTATTTTCATGTAATTTCAAACGCTGGAAGTGTTAGCTGCTGTGACGTAATCATAACTTGGTAACTTTATTGGTAACCATGAAAATTCCTCGAAGCTAAGCGTGAAAGATGTTTTCAGGAATGAGACACGTGTGAATGTCTTCAGTGTGAACCAGGCCTAAGCTCGCTCGATATCTGGCGACGTCGATGAAATACTATGAGTTCCTTTAAGTTTTTACCGCGTTGCCGCTTTTTCAGCGCCATTTGCATCGTTCGCGGCCATATTGTAGTTTTTCCCGCGCGTCCGAAACGATGGCCCGTTCTGAATACAGCCGTGTAAAAAAGCTTCGGCCAAATTCTTGTTTTATTAATGCACATTTATGTGTAAATCTTTAATGGAATTAATTAAATTTACATTACGACATGCATTTGAAAGGTTTCCACTAAGTTTGTTTTTTATTTGTATTTGAACGTTGTATTTGAAATTATTTTCTTATAGGAATAATTTAACTGAAATTTCTTATGAGACTCTTTCGAGTATCCTGTAGGATATAATATAGAATAGGTACCTACTAATAACAAATTTATTTGTTGTCTATGTGCAAAAATGTATTTTATTGTTAACTATTCTTTTTATTGTAGTTAGTCAGATTAAAAAAAATATAATCTACAAAGTAACACTAAATTTTAAAATGTGACCTACTAAAATACGACATTAAGAATCGATAACATGAAATATTTAATTTGGTATAAATCTTTTTTTTACCTACATATTATTAATTAATGTATCTATCATCGCTTTTAAGGTAGGTACTTAATTAACAATTTTAAAACAATGTATTAATTTGGATAATTATTTAAATAATACCAATAGATTAGCGTAACTGCACTCGTAGTGTGCCCATTTTCAAGAATTTTCCACGAAATTTTCGCCTCAAATTATTTATTTAGAATATTCACAACAAGTCAAAGTTTCCAAACGAAATTTCAGTTCTCGCGTTACAGGTTGCTTTGTTCCAGTCGCACCCCGAAGTCGTTATGAAATTGATGAAAATGTTTAATGGGAGGCTTGGCTGGGCGTGAGAAAATACGGATTGGAGAGTCCGCTACCGCGTTGGGGCTGCGAAAATGGCGGCTTTATGTAATACTCTGTGTTGCCAGTTAATACTGGCAACACATAATATAATTATTAGCGCAGAAATACTGATTAAATTTTGTTTTATTTGGTTTAAAATAAGAACATAAAAAAAATGATTTTGTTCGTGTAGAGGTAGGTACTCGTATAATTTAGCTTTCTGCTGGAGCACTAATCCTGACTGAATAGTTGTCAAGTTTAAAAGTAACTAAAATATATGTAGATATGTATGTAAATGTGTGAAATAACATGTTATAGGAAAATGTATAAAAAAATGTTATCTACAAAGTAACACTAAATTTTAAAATGTAACCTACTAAAAATTAAAATATGACATTAAGAATTGATAACATGAAATATTTAATTTGGTATCAATATTTTTTTACCTACATATTAATTATTAAGGTATCTATCATCGCTTTTAAGGTAGGTACTTAATTAACAATTTTAAAAACAATGTATTAATTTGGATAATTATTTAAATAATACCAATAGATAAGCATAACTGCACTCGTAGTGTGCCCATTTTCAAGAATTTTCCACGAAATTTTCGCCTCAAATTATTTATTTAGAATATTCACAACCCATCAAAGTTTCCAAACAAAATTTCAGTTCTCGCGTTACAGGTGGCTTTGCTCAAGTCGCACCCCGAAGTCGTTATGAGATTGAAGAAAATGTTTAATGGGAGGCTTGGCTGAGCGTGAGAAAATACGGATTGGAGAGTCCGCTACCGCGTTGCGGCTCCGAAAATGGCGGCTTTATGTAATACCACTAATACTCTGTGCTGCCACTTGCCAGTATTATATTAGCGCAGAAATACTGATTAAATTCTTGTTTGAGATGACGTTGTTGTTTTATTTGGTTTAAAAAAATAAGAACATTAAAAAAATTGATTTTGTTCGTGTAGAGGTAGGTAGAGGTAGGTACTCGTATAATGTAGCTTTCTGCTGGAGGCTGGAGCACTAATCCTGACTTAATAGTTGTCAAGTTTAAAAGTAACTAAAATATATGTAGATATGTCTGTAAATGTGTGAAATAACATGTATGCAAGAAGCTTATATCTAATACACTGGAGATTTCGGTATGAACATTAACGTGTAACAAGAAAATATTGCCCAGTTGTTGTTTTTTATCACTTTCACACCTAACTTGGTATTGCCACTGTTAATACGAAGTTTTCCCAAGGCTACTATGTATGCTGTAATATTCTATGCAAAAGGTTAGTTTTTGTACATGAGTTTGTTGATAAATTGCCAACAACGTCCTTCAGAAGCATTGTTGGATGAGACAATTATTATTTATGCTAAATAAAATAAGTATCTGAACCAATTATTAAAAAGCGATACTCCCTGATTATGGGTAGTCACCATAATAAAATTGTAGCAACTCTCACTTTGTCAATATGGCATGTGTGTCAAAAAAATTGCGTCGCTTCGAATATTTAAGTTAATATTGTTGCTTATTGAATATATATTTTCCGAATATAAAGAATGCATTGTATTGTGCAAAATTGCAGAAGTGTTTGGACACCAAATTCTGGCATAGAATTTCACAGGCAAGTGTATATTTACGTTATTTACAATATTCCTCAATACTCCTGCATTTACCTGTTTAGAATCATTACAATGGCAAAAATTGTAAAATTTTGCATCATTTTAGTAAGCAGTCATGTTAAATTTGTTATTTTCCTAATACTTTATCATTTTTCAACAAGTTTTCAATAAACAAATTTAACAAGTAAGGTAACCATGATGACGAGATTTATGGATAGCGAAGAGAATAATATATTGTAATAACAATATTATGATGAAATTTAGAACACCATTTTCAAGATTGTTACTAGTAATGAAACAACACACGACATCGGTATTGCACTCACATGTAGTTATAAGATTGTTCGTTTTTACATTGAAATTTATACTTTTTCAACTTACCTCATATTTTTTTGTTTTACGTATTTTAGCTTTCCAAAAAGTAAAATAAAAAGAAATATATGTGCCCATCAAGGGTAAAATTACTGAGGATTACGACCCAGAAAAAAATATGTTTTGAAAAATAAACTTTGTAAAGTTAGCTGAAATTTGTGCAAGGCTGCTATAAACAGTTTTTCTTTGATGATTTTGGCTTGAAATTGACCCGTCGAAGCAACGCGTTTAAAAAGAAGATCTGAGTAGCTTACAATTTGGTAAACAGCATCTGATGCAAAACACAACTTTCCTCTATTTACAAAGTATGTTAATGCTATATATTAGTTCATATCCAAGCTTTGTAGCCAAAAGTTATTTAAAACTATCATTCTATACCAATTAAAATTGTATATACCTATAAAGTATGACCAGTAATATTATAATATAAATACTGTTAAAAATATATGTCGTTATTATTTATAGACCATGATTTTTAGTTTTTTCTATTTCGAAAAATCCTGAATATACAAACCAGCGTGGTCACAGAAAGAGACAAAAAACAGCACTGACGTCATTCAAGGTCATATTTTCTTGTTACAAGTTAATGGTCATAGTGCAATCTCCAGTGTATTAGATATAAGCTTCTTGCATGTATGTAATATGAAAATGTATATGTCTATGACTTAGGGCGTATTCAGAAAGAAAGCTTGAAACTTATAAGCGCTTATAAGCGCTTATCGGCGCTTATAAGCGCTGGTAACCCGCGCAGGAAAATATATGAACATGCGCTTATAAGCGCTGATCGGCGCCGACAAGTTTGTTGAAACTTGTTGGAACTTGTCGGCGCCTATCAGCGCTTATAAGCGCATGTTCATATATTTTCCTGCGCGGGTAACCAGCGCTTATAAGCGCCGATAAGCGCTTATAAGCGCTTATAAGTTTCAAGCTTTCTTTCTGAATACGCCCTTAGATTACAAAATAAAAGGCAGATGGAGCATGACAATCTTCCATCGCCCTTGTCAAAGAAAATACGAAATCAAAAACGAATACGAACCTCCGCCAGTGCCATAGCGATTCAAGTGTCATGCAATACGTCAAAAGGGGTTTGCTATTTTAGTAAAAAAATGCTGTCTTGTGATAATAAAACTCTGTAAAATTTGTTCCCGAAAACAAACAAAAAGATAAAACATCGTTTTACAGGTTTTCTGTAGATTATCTGGCTTATTTAATTTTGTATACAAATAATAATTTTACATATACGAAGGAATACAAAACTTCAACGTATGCTGCCAGTATTTTGAAAATGAATTTGCCATTTTTATGGGTAAAACGGTAAAATGGTTAAAAGATTGAATGAAGAATGGTTTTCGATCGTGAATGTGATTATTAATTGTATAGTGCAATAAAGGTTCATGATCATTATTAGATAATTTTAATAAGCATAATACTTTTTTTGTTACTTTTATATAGCTTTAAAACGTCAGAGTCGTTTTCGCCCGCGATTTAATTCATTTGAACTCCGTGATGGATAGGTATGACAAAATTATTATTATTCAGGAATTATATTTATTTATTATTTATTATCCAGTAAAGCAGCTGACAATGTGGATGTCGTAAGGGTCACTGAAAATCAGTGTTAAGGTTATTACTCATTATGCCTCAGGTATCCTGAGTGGCTTCCTTTTTAGCGCAAGCAACCATACATAAATTTATGTTTTCTTTTACTTACCTATTATTCATAATTTACAATGCTATTGTTATGTGTTTGTGTGTATTGGAATAAATGGTTTCTTCATTCTTTCTCAAAATAAAATGTCCCGTGTTCTCGACTAAAAACTACCGCTATCCGCATTCATATATTTTGAAAATAAAAAATAATATAATCATTGTAATATTGAAACATTTTTTATGTAATTTATTTAATTAAAAATTAAATACAAATATTTTGTTCATATATAAATTTAGTAGGTAGGTACTTTATCATTTATGTAACAAAAGAATTTTTACAATATTATAAAAAATTATCCTTAACAAGAATTTATATTAAAATTAAAACCTGACAGCTAATTTATGTAGCCTACGTCACTAACACCACTACCATAATAATTCAGATGATTGCAATGTCACCTCATAAATCAAAATCGATTCAGCGGTTTATACTGCAGAGCGTGCCAAAGAAATATTATAGGTACATAGATACACTCGAAAAACATAACCCTCTTTCTTCCATAGTCGGGGAAAATTATGGGAAAATTTTCAATATCTGGTAACATAACACCCACACATAAGCACCGTGTACGTACAGTGCAGCGGCGAAATGACAGCACACATAGCTTTATGGAAATGACGATAAATTATTCGGTTTAGTTCGGCAACGCTCCATCTGTCTTTTATTTTGTAATCTAAGGTCTATGAATGTATGTGATATCGTTCATCATAGTGTTGATTAGTTGCTACCAAAGAGGCATATGTGCAGGCAAGTTATAAATTTATGTTTATATTACACATGCCTATCTATTTATAGCATGTCAATAGAAGAAACAGCTTAACCGATTTTAATGTAATTTCCACTAGACATAAAATATTTTTTATATTAAAAATAATCTATAATAAAATATCTTAAAGCGTGAAGTACCTCGCAAAGCTCCAGCTGAAAGCTAGTAAGAAAAATAATATTGTACTATAGTCCACCATTATCCGTAATTTTACTTTTTCAAATACTATGTACACTATAAAAACGCGTTCATCATTCAACCACAGATCACTATAGTTACTACGTTCAACCGCCAATCGCCACTTTCCTGGCCTCAGTTTTTCTGTAAATAATATCTAAGGGACTATTAAGGCAGTGTAGGTTTTTCCTCGGCCGGTGAAAGGTTGTAGTGACGCTTGCTAGTTGGAAATATGTCGATATGATAAACCTACCTGTACTGTGGGAAACCTTTTTGTGAAAACAACGGAAAAAAATTATGAGAACCGTTTTAGAAAATTCGCGCGCGCTTTTCTTTTTATATGATATCTGTATTGGAGGATGGCTTGTGTAGATCTGTATTGTTTTTGACGAATATTTTTGTGGTAAAATATTAACATTATTATAATTACAATTTTAGAAAGAGGGCTTCCAATTGTAATGTGTTTTTGGAATAGGTAATTTCAGGCATGTAATTTTTTCATAAAATATAGGTACCTCTTATGAAATTTAATTAATTTTGGCAACATTAGGGTAAAAGTGGGATAGATGCCGCACCGGGATAGATGCCTCATTTTCAAAAAACCTCACTTCCCAGAGTCGTGACTACGAATTAATGATTTAAATAGGAGCTCCTATCACCCCGCACCTCAGGTACGCATGAGCTGTTGTTTGGTGAAGACGTGTTTCGCTAGTGCGTGTTATAATATCCGCGGCGAACTTTACGAACACGTTAAAATTAAAAAAGGTTTATATTTGCCTTTGCATAACTTTTTAAGTATTAATAAATTTCACTATATTTCTTAGTTATTATGTCTATACACTGGTTCATTAATTACAAATCTAAGTGAAAATAGTGGCTCTTTTGTTTTTATTTAATAAAAAAAAATACTGGGGCAGCTATCCTTATCAAAAAGTATAGTTGCCCCTTTTTTTTCGAGGGATAGATGCCCTTAGGGGCCTCTAAGCGCATCTATCCCTCAATACATATGTACATGTTATTATCGATAATCACAGGTACTGTTTATATTTTTACCTGATTGCGTCAGAGGTTTAATTTGCTTTTTTTGTTATGTATACTTACTTATTAATGATCTGCCCTTATACTGATTGAAGGAGAACCACGCCACGAAAATACAAAAGAAAAGAAAGAGTGCGAGCGCAAGTATATTCTTGGACAACAGAACAACTATGTTAACATGACATTTGCTGGTTTATCATATAAATTTTATTAGATTTCGCGTTTATAGAGTATGTAAGGCATCTATCCCACTCTGCAGGCATCTATCCTCCTTATTATTTTCATGGTGGGGCAACTATCCAACTAGGTAGGCATCTATTCTCAAAAAAGGTGTTCTACAAAAATGTTTACACACATTATCTATAAATGATAGGATAAAAAATATATATATAGTAATTCAAAACAGATAATTAACCTAGCTATATTCATACAAAGTGTTCGTATAAGATTCATGTTTTTAAAATTATGAGGCTATTTCAAAAAGTGGGGCATCTGTCCCACTTTTACCCTATAGTTATTGTATTCTTATTAAAGCCGGGATTGACCTTATAGTTCCATATTAATTTACAAAATACACCTTACCAAAAAAGGGAAATCATTTTATCAATAAAAAATAGGTCGGGTTAACTCGTTCGTGGCGGAATCAAATTAAAAAATGATAATCAGTTGCAAAAGCTTAATTCTCGATTGGCCCCAAAAGTGTTTCTTGGAAAAGATAAAAAACTTATGAAGTGGCCGTGCCGACAACGGTATGGCTTGATTTGCAAAAACAACTTATAAGCGCTTATAAGCGCTTATCGGCGAAAACTTATAAGCGCTTGAAACTTATAAGCGCTTATAAGCGCTTATCGGCGCTTATAAGCGCTGGTTACCCGCGCAGGAAAATATATGAACATGCGCTTATAAGCGCTGATCGGCGCCGACAAGTTTGTTGAAACTTGTTGGAACTTGTCGGCGCCTATCAGCGCTTATAAGCGCATGTTCATATATTTTCCTGCGCGGGTAACCAGCGCTTATAAGCGCCGATAAGCGCTTATAAGCGCTTATAAGTTTCAAGCTTTCTTTCTGAATACGCCCTTAGATTACAAAATAAAAGGCAGATGGAGCATGACAATCTTCCATCGCCCTTGTCAAAGAAAATACGAAATCAAAAACGAATACGAACCTCCGCCAGTGCCATAGCGATTCAAGTGTCATGCAATACGTCAAAAGGGGTTTGCTATTTTAGTAAAAAAATGCTGTCTTGTGATAATAAAACTCTGTAAAATTTGTTCCCGAAAACAAACAAAAAGATAAAACATCGTTTTACAGGTTTTCTGTAGATTATCTGGCTTATTTAATTTTGTATACAAATAATAATTTTACATATACGAAGGAATACAAAACTTCAACGTATGCTGCCAGTATTTTGAAAATGAATTTGCCATTTTTATGGGTAAAACGGTAAAATGGTTAAAAGATTGAATGAAGAATGGTTTTCGATCGTGAATGTGATTATTAATTGTATAGTGCAATAAAGGTTCATGATCATTATTAGATAATTTTAATAAGCATAATACTTTTTTTGTTACTTTTATATAGCTTTAAAACGTCAGAGTCGTTTTCGCCCGCGATTTAATTCATTTGAACTCCGTGATGGATAGGTATGACAAAATTATTATTATTCAGGAATTATATTTATTTATTATTTATTATCCAGTAAAGCAGCTGACAATGTGGATGTCGTAAGGGTCACTGAAAATCAGTGTTAAGGTTATTACTCATTATGCCTCAGGTATCCTGAGTGGCTTCCTTTTTAGCGCAAGCAACCATACATAAATTTATGTTTTCTTTTACTTACCTATTATTCATAATTTACAATGCTATTGTTATGTGTTTGTGTGTATTGGAATAAATGGTTTCTTCATTCTTTCTCAAAATAAAATGTCCCGTGTTCTCGACTAAAAACTACCGCTATCCGCATTCATATATTTTGAAAATAAAAAATAATATAATCATTGTAATATTGAAACATTTTTTATGTAATTTATTTAATTAAAAATTAAATACAAATATTTTGTTCATATATAAATTTAGTAGGTAGGTACTTTATCATTTATGTAACAAAAGAATTTTTACAATATTATAAAAAATTATCCTTAACAAGAATTTATATTAAAATTAAAACCTGACAGCTAATTTATGTAGCCTACGTCACTAACACCACTACCATAATAATTCAGATGATTGCAATGTCACCTCATAAATCAAAATCGATTCAGCGGTTTATACTGCAGAGCGTGCCAAAGAAATATTATAGGTACATAGATACACTCGAAAAACATAACCCTCTTTCTTCCATAGTCGGGGAAAATTATGGGAAAATTTTCAATATCTGGTAACATAACACCCACACATAAGCACCGTGTACGTACAGTGCAGCGGCGAAATGACAGCACACATAGCTTTATGGAAATGACGATAAATTATTCGGTTTAGTTCGGCAACGCTCCATCTGTCTTTTATTTTGTAATCTAAGGTCTATGAATGTATGTGATATCGTTCATCATAGTGTTGATTAGTTGCTACCAAAGAGGCATATGTGCAGGCAAGTTATAAATTTATGTTTATATTACACATGCCTATCTATTTATAGCATGTCAATAGAAGAAACAGCTTAACCGATTTTAATGTAATTTCCACTAGACATAAAATATTTTTTATATTAAAAATAATCTATAATAAAATATCTTAAAGCGTGAAGTACCTCGCAAAGCTCCAGCTGAAAGCTAGTAAGAAAAATAATATTGTACTATAGTCCACCATTATCCGTAATTTTACTTTTTCAAATACTATGTACACTATAAAAACGCGTTCATCATTCAACCACAGATCACTATAGTTACTACGTTCAACCGCCAATCGCCACTTTCCTGGCCTCAGTTTTTCTGTAAATAATATCTAAGGGACTATTAAGGCAGTGTAGGTTTTTCCTCGGCCGGTGAAAGGTTGTAGTGACGCTTGCTAGTTGGAAATATGTCGATATGATAAACCTACCTGTACTGTGGGAAACCTTTTTGTGAAAACAACGGAAAAAAATTATGAGAACCGTTTTAGAAAATTCGCGCGCGCTTTTCTTTTTATATGATATCTGTATTGGAGGATGGCTTGTGTAGATCTGTATTGTTTTTGACGAATATTTTTGTGGTAAAATATTAACATTATTATAATTACAATTTTAGAAAGAGGGCTTCCAATTGTAATGTGTTTTTGGAATAGGTAATTTCAGGCATGTAATTTTTTCATAAAATATAGGTACCTCTTATGAAATTTAATTAATTTTGGCAACATTAGGGTAAAAGTGGGATAGATGCCGCACCGGGATAGATGCCTCATTTTCAAAAAACCTCACTTCCCAGAGTCGTGACTACGAATTAATGATTTAAATAGGAGCTCCTATCACCCCGCACCTCAGGTACGCATGAGCTGTTGTTTGGTGAAGACGTGTTTCGCTAGTGCGTGTTATAATATCCGCGGCGAACTTTACGAACACGTTAAAATTAAAAAAGGTTTATATTTGCCTTTGCATAACTTTTTAAGTATTAATAAATTTCACTATATTTCTTAGTTATTATGTCTATACACTGGTTCATTAATTACAAATCTAAGTGAAAATAGTGGCTCTTTTGTTTTTATTTAATAAAAAAAAATACTGGGGCAGCTATCCTTATCAAAAAGTATAGTTGCCCCTTTTTTTTCGAGGGATAGATGCCCTTAGGGGCCTCTAAGCGCATCTATCCCTCAATACATATGTACATGTTATTATCGATAATCACAGGTACTGTTTATATTTTTACCTGATTGCGTCAGAGGTTTAATTTGCTTTTTTTGTTATGTATACTTACTTATTAATGATCTGCCCTTATACTGATTGAAGGAGAACCACGCCACGAAAATACAAAAGAAAAGAAAGAGTGCGAGCGCAAGTATATTCTTGGACAACAGAACAACTATGTTAACATGACATTTGCTGGTTTATCATATAAATTTTATTAGATTTCGCGTTTATAGAGTATGTAAGGCATCTATCCCACTCTGCAGGCATCTATCCTCCTTATTATTTTCATGGTGGGGCAACTATCCAACTAGGTAGGCATCTATTCTCAAAAAAGGTGTTCTACAAAAATGTTTACACACATTATCTATAAATGATAGGATAAAAAATATATATATAGTAATTCAAAACAGATAATTAACCTAGCTATATTCATACAAAGTGTTCGTATAAGATTCATGTTTTTAAAATTATGAGGCTATTTCAAAAAGTGGGGCATCTGTCCCACTTTTACCCTATAGTTATTGTATTCTTATTAAAGCCGGGATTGACCTTATAGTTCCATATTAATTTACAAAATACACCTTACCAAAAAAGGGAAATCATTTTATCAATAAAAAATAGGTCGGGTTAACTCGTTCGTGGCGGAATCAAATTAAAAAATGATAATCAGTTGCAAAAGCTTAATTCTCGATTGGCCCCAAAAGTGTTTCTTGGAAAAGATAAAAAACTTATGAAGTGGCCGTGCCGACAACGGTATGGCTTGATTTGCAAAAACAATGTTTTAAAAATATAGGTTATGCGTTCGCGCGCTTTCTTTTATGATGATTTTTATTATCTGTGGACTTTAAATTGTAACTGCCTAATTATTAAGCTGTGGTAGCTTGTGTATTCGTGAAATTTAATATTTTTTGAGAAATTAATTTAGTAGGTATACATAATATAGTTGTAATGTGTGTGTAACCACATTTTGAAAATAAGTATACGTTTTAATTTAAAGTTCTATTGCAGTTAAGTAAATTGTCTAACAATTTATTTTAAATTAATATTATCTATGTAAATTTTTAGATTTTTGTGAAAAAGTAGGTTTTTAAAAAATGCCTGAGAGGGTATATATTTATATTTTTTTATAAAAAAATAGATTTTTAACAAAACTGCGTACGAATTAAAAAAAATACTACACAGCTTACAAGTGACGGCAGGACTGCTTACAAGTGACGGCATAGTGCTGAATCTTATTATTTTATGCTCTTATATCGTTCTAGATAGGTCACCTGGTGGTTCAAATCCATACTAATATTATAAATGCGAAAGTAACTCTGTCTGTCTGTCTGTTACTCAATCACGCCTAAACTACTGAACCAATTTGCATGAAATTTCGTATAGAGATATTTTGATACCCGAGAAAGGACATAGGCTACTTTTTATCCCGGGAAATAGGATAGGTTTTATCCCGGAAATCCCACGGGAACGGGAACTATGCGGGTTTTTCTTTGACTGCGCGGGCGAAGCTGCGGGTGGAAAGCTAGTAACCCATAAATTTTTCAACATGGGCCCGTAGTCTAATACAAACTTAGGTAAAAGCAAAGCGAAAGTGAAGATAAATAAATCATTAAATACATTCTGCTTTTACTTGTGTGATGCAGCTATATAAATACTTAACTACTTGTACTTTCATAAATTTTGAAATAAACTTCAATTCAACTGAATACCTCCCTTGTTTTATTTAGGCTCTGCAGTACGTCTGTATTTCGTATACGGTTTTAAGTTGTACCAATAATTGTATGTACCTAATTATAAAACATGTACCTACGTTGATCGTAGTATCTATTAATCGTGTATTATTCGTAGATCGGTGGCGGTTCATTACTTATTTGGTGGAAATAAAAAATATACCTATATAAAAAACTGAAGAAATCCGATTTTCATAAAATTTTGTACACTGTGTGAAGTTTTATGCAACTTTTGAATTCTGGAAATTTGGATTCTTGTCGCTTAAGAACCATAGGACACTTCTTTGGCAGCATCAATGTAAATTATTATACGAATAAGGTTAAATTATATGATGTAGGATTATCGTTATTATTTAGGTACCTACTCGTAGAAATTAGTACCATTGAATCTACTCTTTTCTCCCAAAGTTTTATTTATTATAAATCATGATTACTACATTAGTCTAAAACAAAGTCTCTTTCCAGCGTCTGTGTGTCTGTATCATTAAAATTACCCAACAGATTTTGATGGATTTTTTTTGAGGATAGATTGATTCAAAAGCAACGTTTTAGCATGATATATTATATACCTAATGGGTTTAAGACACAGCGGGCGGAAAACTAGTTATAAACAATGACAAAGTACATATTATTATATTCTATCTACAGAAGTAACTATTTTATACTTAGTGAATCCTAAATTAAATTTAGTTACGACTAGTTTGGGTAAACGTCGTAAATATAATATATAAGTTATGGCATTAAAAGTATATCGTCGATAGAAGCGTATAATTCCTTGAACAGTCTCGCGATCAATAAATGCGATTAAAAAATTTCAAAGCGACCCTCATGCAAACCCTTTCCGTCCCTTCACATAAAGACACACCGTACATTCATAGAAATTCGGTTATATCCTTTTTTATGTGAAAGTGTGGGTCGCCTGGAGGGGCTGTGGGTTGCTGGGCGGGGCGTTGCAGCTGCACCGTAGGGCTCCGCCAGCGACCCGCAGCCTTCAGTCGCGCGTTTGCTTCGACGAGCTAACGTTGCTGCGACTATCCGAACGCATCCCGCGCGCGCCAAATTCAATTACGAATTACGAACGCGGATTACATTTCACATTTATATTTCTAATTTTAAATTTGTATATTTTATTATTTTTAGATTCTATTTTTAAGCTGTGTTTTGATATGTCAAGTTGACAGAAAATAGTTGTAAAGTTTGGCGGGTTAATGTGTGCGAGTGAGAAGGGGGATATGGAGAGCCCGGGCGAGGAAACGGGGCGGCCTGCGCACCCCCCCGCCCAGCAGCCCAACGGCTCCAATAAGATAATCGGAAGAAACGTGAATGGGACCAGTAAGTCACAATTACTTTTTAACAAGCTTTTTTGATGCCCAAAAATAGCCTTGCATAATTAATTTGTGAAACATTTTAATATCTGATGCCATTTCTGTAGCAGACAATTATTGCTACAAAGTTGTGTTTCGTAGAATCGACGGTGATTAATTAGTACTTCATAAAATGCAACACCTAAATTTAAAAAGAAAATAATTAATGTTTACTTTTATATATTATTTGGCTTAATTAAAAATGATGATATTATGTAGTTTGTAATTTAAATTAGATTTACACTACAGAGTAATTAATAAATAGAGAAGACAGAGTAATTACAATTTTATATTAAAACGAAACAGGATAGATATTTTCACAGGGAAACCATAAATAATTGTCTATTGAAACCATAAATAATATTCTATAATAATTCGTTAGTAATCCATGTATCAATTAATATGGATACATGAGTTCTTATAAAATATATTTAGGACGTATCGAAATGATAAATATTCATTTTCATTGCCGGTTAAAACTTAAAAGGAAAACAGCTTGATCTCAAAAAACTCGACTCACCAAGTGTTTCATTAAAACAATTGTAGTTTTTGCGCTACGTCTTTATCATTTCTTATATTTGTTGTTAGTTTTAATTGTGCTCTTGAACACTAATGATAAATAAATTTACAATTATTATTTTAATTTCTACGCAAATATGTATTCAATAACATTAATTATGCTAACATACATACCCAATTATGAGAGATTTATTTTGATAAATATAAAAACAACAGTTAAAGAAATAAGATTAACTTTAGATAACTTATAGGGGTTGGGTCTAGGTTACATTTCAGTCGTATAAATAATAATCATCAGGTCTAGGTGTAGGCATCCCAAAGGCAACCACTGAAAATCAGTGTATTGCAGAGTGGCAGGCCTATTGTGGCATACATATATTTAAGTTAGATTTAAGTTTCTTGTTTCATTTTATTTGTATCTTTGTATCGTTATTAAACGTATTTCATTTCATTTTAAATAAATACGATGCGGAAGGCTATATTTTGTCAATTATTTCACAAATAGCACAGAATACTTAGTTAATAGTAGCTAATGCTAATAGGTTTCTTAACATTTTACAAGTTTCAGATTACGGTCAGTTTTATTTATTAACTGTTTTATTGTGTACAGAACTTTATTATAGTTTTAATACCCTATTAAAATCAAATTTACAATTAGCAGTTTTTTGTTGGAATAGTAATAGTAACGATAATTAGATACCTACTAGTTATTATTCTATGGTAATAGAAAATCTATTTTTGTTCTAATGCACAAACAATAAGATTAACCTTAGGAAATGTAATTTATAGTTTATACTGTAACTGAAAATATTAGTACATAGAATAGGATGTTCAGATGCGACATTTTTTAAATTTGCAATTGAGTATTCTACTTTAGGATACAGATATAGAAGGCATTTATTTGGTAACCCATTCGTAAGTATTTTGACTATTTTATAAGTTTTTTACTTACATAGGTAGTTAAACTGCAACAAGGAAAATAACATTTTAGGTAGGAACTCCATTTTTTTAATAAAAACAGATTAGCTTCCGCCTTGAAAACATTATTTTGGAATAATTTAACTGCATTTTATTAATTTGGCTTTGTGTTTAACTAATATTTCTTGTTTGATGAAATCATTTTCTTATGGTTAAAAACTATGATCAATTTCTGACATCCTGGATCTTAAAATATTTTGGGTGTATGAAAGTAAATAACTTTTCAATATTTAGGTACAATATCTATGATTGTAACTGAAACGCATAATGTGTGTGTATTAATTTAAATAATCCGTTCGTTAGGTACATAACTAAAGAGCCTTACTCTTTAGTTATGTACCTTTTACGTAGGTATAATAAAAAATAGATATTTAGTCGTTATAATTTCACATTAAAATAAAACACAGCTATCATGAATATTTTTAACAAACATCAATTAATAAGAAAACAAAATATTTTAATTAACGTACTCTGCGTTCATAAAAATCAAATATGGAATCACCAAACGCAGTTGACGTACACTGACATGAATAGCGCATTACGGCGGGAAACTCACAAGAAAATATTACATACGAATCGCTCTCATCGCAAACGTACAATCTTTTTGCATCTGTGTACAAAAACGCATCGATTCAAAGAAACTGACGATGGGATTGGAAGCCGTTACCGCCGTAATTTGCGTTTTTATTCAACCGCCGGGGCCCGCTTTGTCTTCGCGATGGCGGTTTTTGTTCGCGCCTTAATGGTGTGCGCGGGAAAACCTTTATGATACTTGATAGTTGATAGTGATTGCATTTATGAGGTAAGGTACATCATCAGATCGTTGCTTGGGTACTGTTAATTGCAGAGATGCACTATTAATAAACAGTGCTATCGTTGTATGGAATTTTGAGAGCCGTTTCGTTGGGTTTAGCGAATAGATAATAATTTACAAACAGCATAGAAAAATTAAACAATTTTATTCGTTTCGGAGTTAATTTAGTCATTTGTAAAATAATTGGAAGGATAATAATAATAATACCTATTTTTTATATAAAAAACCGTAAAAATAATTTACCAAATATCCTATTAGATAAAAAAAAACTACTGGATTTTAAATACCTAGCCATTGTGTAGCTCTAATTAAATATTATAATAGTAAAGAGAAAGCTTAAACAAAGTGAATTGAATATTGTAATCAAAAAATACTTTAAAGTATCACGACGTTTTGAGAGATGCAGTGACGACAAAAACTGCATCTAACGTATAGAGTGTGACATAAAAACTGCGCTAGAAAGGAGGAAAACTGCACTACAATATAATGTTTTATTCTTGATGACTTGTTACTATTGGTTGTGCTTATAGCTTGCTGAGGAAATAACGATTTTGATACTTAAGTAAATGTTTTTGTGAAATTAAAAGTAGGTACATAGGTAAAGAAAAAAAAATAATTGTTCGGATGGATTTTAAGTGTAAAATATGCATGATACTTAATAAACACAGTAATAATTACGTAAATTTCATATTTTATTTTGACGTGATAACGTTTTTAAAATCGTTTTAGTCGGGTGACATGTTCATAAACTTGTGTCACACCAAAACCTCACGAGCGCGATCGCAGGTATAACGAGAGAGAGACGGACCGATCTCCCGTCTCATCTCGAGCGCTGCCACCAATAAGACGTTATCACGTAAACATCTCGATTGTAAACCTACTTTACAAACAACCAATTTTTTTATAGTTGATTTTTCAGTTTTGCCGTAGGTAGATAATTATAGGTATAAATACGTTAAACATATTGTATTTCTTATTTTATTTTGCGAGTTTAATAAGATTTGTTTCATTACAGTTCGTATTTCATTAAAATAACCCATTCTTTATATAATCAAACACGTAAAATCATAAAGAAATGATATATAAATATAGTTTTAGAAACAAATCAAACTATTCTTTGGAAAATGCCTTAATAAAAACATTTCAATCACGTTTTTAACCGACATAACCTAGAATTATAAAATGAACAATGAAGTATATCGACTAATATGTTTAATATAAAAACAACAAAACGCATTAACTTGGTAGAGTGAAGGAAAAACCGTGGAAATGCGGGAAAAACAACGCTCACATGCAGTTCACAAAAACTCACTATTGTGTACTGCACTCATTGTGCCACTGAAAAAAAAAACAATAGACAATTTATGGTATTGCTAATTGGCATAGACTATAACGGTGTTTCTGTCTTCTAGTATCTATGACATGAAAATAATAAAATCCATACTAATATTATAAATGCGAAAGTAACTCTGTCTGTCTGTTACTCAATCACGCCTAAACTACTGAACCAATTTGCATGAAATTTGGTATGGAGATATTTTGATACCCGAGAAAGGACATAGGCTACCTTTTATTGCGAAATAATAATATGTACCACGGGCGAAGCCGGGGCGGACCTCTAGTCTAATATATATTATAAAGGCGAAAGTTTGTAAGGATGTATGGATGTATGGATGTTTGTTACTCTTTCACGTAAAAACTACTGAACCGATTACAATGAAATTTAGCACACATATAGAGGGTAACTTGGATTAACACATAGGATAGGTTTTATCCCGGAAATCCCACGGGAACGGGAACTAAGCGGGTTTTCCTTTGAAACGCGGGCGAAGCCGCGGGCGGAAATCTAGTATAAAATAAATACTTTAAATATTTCAGTACAATTTTCACACACGGCACGATCCGATGCCGTACTAAGCTTTCGCTTGTGTTATGGAAACCAGAGGGCTGATAAACATACATATATAATTTTTAAATAAATACATATATACAGGGTTACTTGTAAAACACCAGCAACCTCGCAGGACAAGATAGCTAACATCATAAGTAACAACATTTGTTCTACGACTATTGCCATAACGCAATCAATTATTTTTAAATGATTTTTTAAGCTTTTATTGTACTCTCCTAACATTTGTAAGTCTATGTTCTATTCATTATCGAAAGGACGACGCGAGTCGCGACGTCGCTCGTCTAAAACCTTCAGGCCAATCTGCAATTTTTGAACTCATATAAAACGCCAGAAACATTTCATATCATCAATGCACGCTATGAAAAGAAATTATGAAGTGTCTCAAGAAAAATAAATACTTTAGTAATGTATTTAAATTTAAAATATTCTCTTGTACCACTTTAAATTATTACAAACAACGTTCCCGCTTCGTTCAAAAATGTATAAAACGTTTCTTTACAGGCGGAATTTATATATTTTGAATGCAAACCCTCATACAGCTGACCTACAGAATAAAAACATCTTTTATGCAAATATTTGAATAAAATGCAAACGTAAAAACATATCTTGAACGTACTCAGCTGATAATAACCTGTGCCATAACTACGTAGACCGTCTGAAAAACGGAGCGGAATAAAAATGGCGACGAGAAAAAGCGCGCGGAAATTCACGTGCGGTTCTGTAGTTTTTAAATGTTGTTTTAAATATTTTTACAAGCGTTATTGCAGCACTATAATTGTTATACAGTCATGTTTATAATAGATTTTGTTATATAATTAATAAGTATTATAATTGATAGTTGAATAATCATTTTAATTAGCACTTATTTTATAAAAATAGCATATGATACGTATACATATCTACTAAAAACAATAATGTATTTCTTCTAATAACAAAAAAAATTATAACATTAAAACAAAAACACTTTTAAACATTCGTAAAAAAGTACATGTTTAATTTACTTCCCGAGGATCTCCGTACATTCATTCTATACAGTTTTTTAGCCTCCCAGACGGGCCGGAGCCCGCAAAGACATTTATGAGGGACGTATACAAAGTAGCTTGGAGGAAAATTCAATTTAATTCAGAAATAGTTTGTAGTATCCGCAGTATAAGTAACTAAGGGCCGATTTTTCAATGCCCAGATAAACAGCTAGATAGACTTTATTCTTCAGTTAACAAAATATTCAATTTTTCAATAGACGAATAGGACTTATCTATCGAATAACTACGTTATTTGAGGAATAAATCTATTTGCCGCTCCAACGGCCAGATAGCGCGCTATTCGACGGTTAGAGCGTTTTCACATTATCCGATCCGATATCGGATATCGGACGCCGATAGCCGATATCCGATATCGGATACAATTTGCCCTTTCACATTGTCCGATAAAATCGTTCCGATATCATCATGAGTGTTGCCAGAAATTTTTAGAGAAAACTAAACTAAATTGCCAGTTGATAAAAAAAGGTATAATTAAAAAAAATTCAAATGATAGATCATAGTTGTAAAGTCCATTTCAAGAAAGAAGTCCCGCAGACGCAGCGCTGTATGCGCGCGTAATAATGTTGGCAGGGTTAAATGTGGGGAAATCTGTGAGGGAAATTATGTATCGTTCATTTAATTTCATTTTATAAACTACTGCGACTCGAATATTTAGATAAAAAAATTGATATATTATGTAATGTATTGGCCGATCTCCCCATCTGTTAAATTAGTTCCATAATTGTCCGCGGGACTTCTTTCTTGAAATGGACTTTACATACATTAAAAATAACTACGTTAAAAAAAACAACTTAAAAAAAAGAAAAGTAAAATGTAAAAAAGATTTGATATCATTAATTACTGCATATTATTTAGATGTGCTATTTACTAAATAGTTTTGATATCGGTCATTTGTATAGTATTTATGCACAAGTATATTATGTTAACACATTATAAATTAAATAAATTTATATCAATACCTACTTCAACCTAGTATTAGTTAATAGTTTTAGTAATACATATTAGTAAATACCTTTCAAAATCTATTAAATGTATTTTTAGCAAGACGTACCTAGTCATTTAGTCATTTTTTCACTATATATACATTTATAAATGTTCATGTAGTACCTATGATAAATTTATTAAGTGATACAATCTTTGTTCACATTTTCTTTTCTTTTTCATACTACACTGTAATATCCTAAAATAATATTGTCACCCGTTCAAATATATTTGTAATATGATTGTTGTAATTTCCTGTAAGTAAAGATACATAAATTATTTTATTGTCATAAGCAATTATTTTAGAATTAAGAGTTTTCAAACTTTGTATTCTTTGTTGTAAATTCAAAATAAAAATAAAATCGGTGTGAAATCTCCTCCTTTTTTTGAAGTCGGTTAAAAACAAAGCACTCAATGACAAAAATACAATAAACAGCACAACCAACATCCGAGTAGGAGGAGGAGCGAGGCAGAATGAGTTAAAATAAAGATGATAGACACTAATGTTTTCGAAGATAGATATTTGAATTTAACAACGCAATATATTTTTGTTTATGTACTTCAGTTCAGCCAATTGCCGTATATTTTAATACGGTAATTAAAATAGCTGCCGTATAAATCGTATTTTTAATGCCTATAAATACTTAAATGTGTGTTTTCTTAATAAAAAAAGGTTTCTTTTAATAGAAAGGGTTTTAGGTTAAAGCAAAGAATTTTTTTAAAGATTTAGCGCCATAAAAGACTGAAAATACACAAACTAGTGCTTTTTTGCTGTTGGTATACTGCCTTTTCGAAAATTGAGTTGGCAACACTGAACATTATCGTCCGATAGCCGCTGCCATATCGGTGTCGGCTCCGATATCCGATATCGGACCGGACAATGTGAAAGACAGGTACATATTTCATACATTTTACTTCCCTCCGATATCGGATATCGGCTATCGGCGTCCGATATCCGATATCGGATCGGATAATGTGAAAACGCTCTTAGGCGTTTGAGTTGACAACTGACGCGTCAAATTTGGGATATTTTCGTATGTCATAACATAGAGCGTAGAATTATTAACAATTAAACCTCTTTCTATATAATTATTATCAATTAAAATCATATTGAAATTGATGTTTTTGATCGTACTGATGACCATGCCATTGAAAATTTGCCGAACGCTGCCTTTAAGTATGTCGTTTCCATCGTAAAATATATAAATTGAAACACAAATTTAACCAAACTCTTTACTCGAATCAAAACAACAATCAACAATCATAGAAGACAAGAGCAATACAAGACAAACTTAAAATGCACTCGTGACGTGAGTCATAATGACGGTTGTTGACAAATTGCAAGAGTTGACTCTATCCCGCTCTAACCTGACTAATTTAATATGTTTGTTTCGCCACTCCGAGAGCAGAGCTGCCAATATGGAAATATTTGGTCAGATAGTTATTCATCAAATAAATCACGATTGAAAAATAGGCGTGCCGTTATGAGTTAGATAAATAATTGAATAAATCTATTCGAGGGGTAGTTATTAGACTGTTTATCTCGGGATTGAAAAATCGGCCCTTAATGAAATGTTCATTTAATTGACTAGGTATACTTTGCATTTGTTCTGACACCTGACGTTATTATTTCCGCAGTTATTTTTTTTTAAAAAGGATATTTTGCCGATGTGTAATGAAAAACAATGTGATTGAAAAACAGCGAAAAATCCCTTTCAAATATCCTAATAAATTAATAATTTTTATTCCTACTTAAGGCGCGGTAGTTTCATTTTTTAAATAACTTCCTTGTTGACTTTACTATAAAGTAAAAAACCAACCTTTAGATATTATACAAGTTGACAAACATTTGCTTTCCTATCAAAAACGCTTTAGCCACAAAGACTGTTTTTTCAGTCTATCCGTTTAAAAAATCCTTTCTCCGTTTCAACAATACACGGTACGTATGCAAATATCTTTGTCTTTTTTAATCTATGGTAGCCATGAGGCATCTGTCATATCGCATCTTTACGCGCGAAAGAAACCGAATGACTTTTTTTTTAATTGTCTGTGGTTCGAATAAAGAATCGTTCAGTAATGTTTAGAGATGTTTGAGGCACAAGAAATTGAGATTAGCATTTTATGTTTGACAATGGTATTTGTTTCATTGATCATTGGAATAAATTGAGAAGGTTTTAACGATGTAGCCCAATTCCAGTAGGTAATAATAAAGCTTAAAGTGATGATAAACCTAAAAAAAAAACATTTTCTAGAACTAAGTAAGTATTTATCGATTTGACGATTTTCTGAAATTGAAAATTAACAAAATAAATGTTAAGTAGAGTTGGGTAGCGTTAGATCTAGACACGGATGATAAGGGATAGAAATGATGTATGATAAAGTAAATATATGTACATAAGTTAACAATGTTAACATTTCTAAAAAAAACTAAAAATACACAAAATATAGAACGCCCAAACGAAATCTGCAAAAATACAAAATCTTTTGCAAGATTGTGAGGAAATTTTAATTTCACTTGTGTCCAGCTATAATATAATTTAGTGTACAGCAAACAATAAAATTAATAGATGGCTTTTTGTCCACATTCACAACCTGCCTCGCTTCTTTTGATAATGAAATGTATAAATGTTTTTTCTCGTCTTGAATTTTCATGAGCTCAATATTTATAGAGTCGTAATTATGTGGTCCCTCGCGCCCTCGCCATACACAATATTATCGCAAAAAATGTCAGCATATTCTCCTATCGAATTTGTGTTTTTATACTGTTAATTCCTCAGATAATGGCTGGAGTCAGATGATGGTAAGAAATCTCGGAATTTTAGCGGGCTCAAGTCACATTTTTTGGGGTCCGTTTGAATTTCAGATTTTATCAGTGTAATTTTTTAACGTGTTTTGAGTAAGAAGTATAATTCAATGTTTTAAAAGAGGTTTGATTTACAATTTGTTTATTTTTGGGGTCGTACCGTGGACTATAAAAAAAAACGTAGATATTACGCCTGATTTAGAATTTCCAAGATCTATATAAGCATATGATATTATACCTACGTCTTGCGCTTATTATACCTGAATGATAAATCACGAGAAACTAGGAATAATAAGATTCAACCTTTAAGCATATTATAAATTATAATACGTTCCTGTAGCATCTAAATTATATTATGCGTATGGGTATATTAAATTCTACAGAACCTTTAAAGCGCGAATTAAATTCACGCTTTGTCTTATTTTTTTATTTATCGCCCGGAACGCGGCGATTTTGGACGTTTTTGCAAACTCCATGAAAACCATAATGGCATTTCATCGTGTATAATTCTGTATGGTTTATTATTAATAATGAACCCAAATATTAATAGGTTGTAATAAATATAGATTCGCATTTTTAATGACATGATTTAAATAAAAATTAGCAGATAATTAATTTCATGTAATTGAAATTAACAACGTAACTGATGTTTTATTTTTGCCACTTATCTAATGTTTAAATACAATGTAAACACAGATATATAAAATTGTAAAATAATATTGATTTATTTGAAAGGACCACATGTCTTTAATTGGGTTTTGCGGTACAATTTTTCTGGCCTTCATCATTATGAAGTTTACGTTATATATACTTTTTGTTCATTTATAAATTACAGGTAAATTTACAGGTTTATAAAATACAAACGTACAGTCTCTATAGTAGGGCTGAAAATATTTAGACTCTTGCACCGAATAGTCATGTAACATCAAAAGAACATTTTCGTCGCACGACATGTCTTACAAAAACTTCAAATAAATATGTACATTCATTTAAAACAGTCGTCAAATTGCACATGCATCTGCAATTTGGAGGGAATTTTTTTGCAACAAAATGTTTTTTTTAATCATACAAGATTGTTAATAGACTGGAAGTGGGTCGCGTCAATCATTAACGCGGGAAAAAAAATTAATGGCGCTTATGTTATAGCTGTTTCCATGTATGGCTTAGTCTCTAGTGTGAACAAAAAATATTATTGCTTTTTATGATTTCACAATTATGTCTGTCTTGAAATGAAAATTGTTAATGTTCTGTTTGTATACTCGTTTGTGAAGAATGCGTTTTTGTGTGGAGTTCGTTTTTTAGCAACAATGTGGTATAATTTTTAATCAATTAAAGAATAAGGATGGCTTGGAATTAAGGGTACCTACCTATGGTACCTACCTATGAAAGTATTTAGAAAATTCAAAATCACGTGTTTCATTTTAGTCTCGAAAAATAATAATCTTAGCAGAGCTTATTTTTCAATGTTCTATCCACCTTTTAGCAATGCTAATGCTGTAACTAGAGAAGCAACCACTTCAGAAATTTTCTGGACATATAACTTCCGTTCAATTACAATAGGTAATTAGTAGGGAAATAAAATATTTACGCTAAATACAAGCAGTTATTAACCACAGATATGGTTATGATGTGCAAGGAACTCGAGCATTTAACACTTAACCTGGTATGGTGTTGACAACGCAGAATATGGTGAAGTAATTAGTGGCCACTGGAAACATTTGAGTGATAGATGACTGATGATGATGTTATAAGCGTATGTTTATTCAAACATGAACGGGTTTGTCGGCTATAAATTATGGAATGAGTTTTTTCAGGATAAATGCGTTTTTAAATAAAATGTAGAAATAGAAGAAAAATTAAAATCTAAGCCAATGTAATTTAAGAAAAAGAACGTGAGTATCATAACGTTCATTTTAAAAAAGTAGAAAAGAAGAAATAATTGTTTCTACACAAAATATCTTCTCTCTCTGCCTGTGCTCTCTGTTTGATTTGAAAATAACAAAATTGGCACCAATTTAGCATGACTGTTCTACCTTTACATATTAAAGACGTATAAAAAACTGAACCCTTCCGCGTCCACCGTGATTTGAAGGAACGGACAAGTCCGATCTAATCTCGGCAGCTGCTGGGCAGATGTTCCTCACCTTTGACGGACAAACGAAATGACAGACCATCATTTATGGCCCATACAAAATTATGCCCACACTACATAAAACTACGATCCAATTTTGATTGTATACGCCTTGAAGATAACTATTCCTTAAGGGTGAAACGAAATGCTATTCAAAAATGGAATTTATTGCGTAATAGAAAGATGTTGTCTATGGAAAGGTCAAAGACCTTTGATACAGATACAACTATTGTTTACTTTTTTGACAGGTGTCGACAATTGATTTTTGACAGATTTGAGTTATTACCTACTGGGTCATTTAAAAAAAATATTGGAGATTATTTTTTTAGCTATGATCAAATATAATAATATTTTTACACTAATTGTACTGAAGTAGGAAATGTCTCGCAGGACATTTTTCATTTCCTAATCTATTCATATATCTTTTAGGTAATAAAAAGTATCTACCCATTGTTGGAAACCACTCGTGTTTTCATAAAGGTTGTTTATTACTAAGTTACGATACACAAATTTAAATAAAACTCAATAAAAAATTGATAAATAGTTATGCAAGTAAAAGGGTTAACTTTCAATTTCTTCATTAATTAATTAACGACCACAGCACATGTTTTGAGTGTCCATTTTCTACGCTTTCTCCAAGCTTTAAGAATACGCATACATTAGTCAAGTTAACCCTTTGCCACCTGTTGCATTAAAAAAGCGTCAGTTGTATTTTCCCGCTCTTTTTTGACACCGACGACCATAGAGATTTGTTTTATTCCTTTTTAATTGTCAATTTGAGTTGTGGGTGAGGATGTGTTTTTTACGGGTTAAATGATTTTACCGAATCGGAAATAACATGTGTCTCTCGAATTCATTTGTCATTAAAGATAATTTTATTGTGTGAGTTAGTAATTCGATTTTGATAGATTTTTATTTTTATGACGCATTAAATCCAGGAAATACTTAAAAGCTCAGGTTGGTAGCTCGATTAAAAAAACATACAATTGTGATTCCATTCATTTAAAGTTATTTGTCTTTTAACAACAATTTTAATAAAATTACCTGTTTATATAGATTTAGGTTGCCTATTCTGTCAAAGAATATATTAACATTGTATATACCCTGCCCTACAATATTACTTGATTTAAGGTTTATAGTTGCAGTAAATAAAATTACTGTCAGTTCGCCAATTAATTATTTATAAATTCACACGCGTGCTAACAGGGCGCAGTGGACGAGGGAATACCTAGCATTCCTGCGTAGGTCTTGTTGTATGATGTAAAGACTGCCTTGCCTTGTTAGCCTAGTGGTTAGCATGTGTATTTAGGGTAGTTATAAAAAAAGTGATTTATGATAGACATTTTTTGAGTTTTCATGATTTATCAACAAGTGGTCGGTACTTTGTTGGTTTTATTACTATAAGTTATAAGTACTATAAGTTTAGTTAAAACAAAAATATTTTATTAAAATAACAATATTTTAATTAACAATGTATGCAAGTACATACAGGTCATGACATACATAAAAATATAAAAAGCAGCGTGAGAACGCAGCTACGACCATTGTTTTGTGTCTGTTTTTTTCCTCCATCACCTGTACGAGGGACACAGGGAGGCGAGAGGGCAACGTAAAAAAACTTAATGATTCACAGTGATTTGAAAAAAGATCATTATTCCGTTTTATAGTCTGTGGCAATTTGAATCGAATAGGATTAAATTTTACGTTAATATATTTTTAGTAGATTAAAAAAGAAATCTCACAATTTTTTTGGGTGTACAAGGTTTACATACGTAACTTTTTTAATTACGAATAGGAAATTTTTGTTTTTATATAAATATCGAAACAGTTTCATTTTAAATCTGTTTACAAAGTCGTTTATATATGGGTTTATGGTATATTTTATGTACGCAAGGTTACTAACAATTTAATGGACCATTCCACCCATTAACAGCACCACCTTTACTTCACAATCAGATAATCCCTTTTTATCGAGGATCGGGGCTATTTATTATTCATACTTGAGCAATATCTCTTTTTGTGAAGACAACTGTCCACTCGCGACCCCATTTTATAATTTTTTACGAGACCTCCATACAGTCCTCTTTTTGTCTATGGTCATGTTTGATGTTCTCACGGAAGAGGTTGGAATCAGATTGAATGGACGCGAAGAAAAAATACAGAAGGGTTGCCAGTATTAAAATTATAAGTTTGTTACCGTAAGGTGCCGTCTGTGGGAATAAATGACCCCAGTATTTTGACTTCCGGGAAGATGTATAAATGGCCTTAATGAGAGGATGTGGATGGATAAAAAGTGAGTGGACCATACGTCAGAATGGTTAAGTAATTGAAAGGTAAATTCTTTATGTCGTACAATGTGTCGATGTGCCGGTATTTAACTTGTGGCAGAATACCGAGACAAATACTAAGAACTTTGTATTAATGCGTAAAAAACTACAGATGTAGGAAACTAGTTCATCCGAAAGATGATAAAGATAAGGCTAGTTTTTGTACACAGTCTAGAATCTAAATACATTTAATTGACTTTCAGCTCGACGTTTCCAAATCGAAAATAAATTAAACTTTTTTGTCATTTTGCGATCAAATATTAACTCCATTTATACGTAATTTCATCGATAAAAATAGTTATTTACAAGTACTAAGTACTACTACAATGTAATTAATATAATGATGATTAAATTCTGTGTTAATTAGAAAACGAGACAGTTAAAATAAACTGCTATTTGTAATTGTATAACGCAGCCAAGTGCCGGTATGTAAACATACTGTGCCGGAGTGACCGAGGGTGCAACCCTTTGACTGACAGATGCCGCGGTAGGGATAGGGTTGGAACGTTCTAGATCTTAGTAGCGTCACTGTAAGGTTTTTGATTACCCTGTTTTGTTTATTTCAATTTCATTTATAATATTAAAAAATTATAATGATATGGTTTGATTTTATTATATCGACTTTTTATAGAGCTTATTGCTAAGATATTTCAACTAGTAAGGTTTCAACTAGTAACTAATATTATGCTGCTTTTGATATTACACTTTCTTGAGCGTTCTAATATTAGAATAATCTATTATAAATAAAAGACTGTAAATAATATTATGACAATAATATATACAAGTATAACATTTCTATTTGATGTTAAGTAATTCCACTCATTTTTCTTATTTTTGAAACTTCATCACACACTACGGTACGTCACTATAAAATCGGATGATTTAAATTTCATTTTCAATAATTACAACTGTCGCCTTACAACGAATGCTTATAATAAACCATTGCCAGCCCTAACCCTTCCAAAGCCGTAGGGTGGTCAGAACAGCCCCACGCAATTTACCCACAGTTATTCAATAAAAAGTGATGCGTAGGTGAGGTGCTAACGACAGAAACGGTCTGAAAGGTGGCAATTAGACAATTTTTATAATAATGAAACATGTGTAAAGGTTCTAAGTGGCGCTCCGGGCGAAATTATAAATGGTTTCTTTTAGCACTTACCTTCGGTTATCGGTTTTTTGTGGGGTTGAGCTTTCTTTGTGGAAAAATATGGTATACGCTTCTTACAGTGGTTATGATGGACAGAATATGCTATGATAAAAAACACAGCATTTCGTTTTGTAGTTAATACGAAATTATTATCGTTATTAAATTGCTATTCATAAACGTAACAAACATAAAAAAAAATATATATTCGATACATTCATTTATTAATTATTATCAACATTCCGTACTAAGAATGAAAACACTATTTAACTGAGTAAAAATCGTACAATCGTTTTTTCTGCGTTTTTAAACGAGGTCGCAGAGAGATAACTATAGCAAGTTCACTAGTTCAAATGAACAGTATAGGGTCGGGGCTGACCGGGCGCCTTTGTTTGTTTAGGGCTGCCGCTTATCATTTTTTTTTGTAAATAAATATATTAAATTTGTTAGTATATCTTTTCTTACACTATTTAAGATTTCATAAATATATCTATTTAATTAATAACAAAGATATTAAAGTGTTTACCTGGGTTATTAATTTTAATTATTTATAGATATGAGTTATAGAAAGGAAAAATATAGATTTAATAACAATTCAAGTGTTATAAAAATAACTGACAAATCTTGGATTGTTTCAAACTGCACCTGTAATTTGTTATTGAGATACTGTTTTTTATATGGGTAGATATTTTTAATAGGTATATTAAAAGAATTCCAAATTAACGATGTATTTTGCGGCAACCCTATGTTTTTGTATGTCAGGGGAGCAAGAAGGGCTCGGCTTTTTGCTGACCCTGTGAGGGCCAACTGATTGAAACTTGTAAGCTTCGAGGAAAAAGCTTCTAGACGGTAGTTATTAGTAATACGTGAAGTACGTTTTCATTTTTAAACTACATATTTTTTTTTAATTATTTTACTTGCTCGGTAGATATTAAGTATTTAAATAACTACCTACCTATTTGAATTTGTTAATGATAAAAACTTTCCGACTGAAAAATTTATAAAATAGTGGTCTTATCCAGGCGCGGTCCCAGGGGGGGGGTCACGGGGGACATGACCCCCCCCAAAATCGTACTCGATAAAATAGAAAAAATTCTTATACTGTACAAAATATAAAAAAATGGCCAAGTGCGAATCGGAGTCACTCGCACAACTAAATTTCCGTTTAAACTTGTTTTTAATCCCTTGCGAATGTCGAAATTTGCGAAAATTTTCACCATAAACAAGAAGTTTGATTTTTTAAAATATTTTTTATATAATCTAATAAAAATTCATGTATTTCGCAATTATTCCTATATCTGTATTTTAGGACGTTACATTGTAACAAATTTCATGATTCTGTGTACATAGGCCGGGAGATACTGACACAAAATTTCGGATCATTTGTAACAGGATGGCGGTTCTACAGGGGTCTTAGTACGCAATGACAAAAAGAAAAATGATGGTCAGAACGCTGGTACCGACGGACTAGTCGCGTGGGCGTTAGTCGAACTCGTCGGATAAATAGCGAAAGTCAAACGATTTGTAACACAAAAATTTTAGAATTAACCGATAGCCCATAAAAAAGATGTAGGCGGTAGTGTCATGCAATACTTTTCCAGTGTGACTTACAGCCCGCCATACCGACGCGAATGCGTTGATTTAAAAAAAAACAATTCAACCATTTGTACCAGGCTAACTTTTGCACAGGTAACCATCGTCGTGCAGCCATTTACGAAAATCGCCATGCCATACTTTTCGGACGATTCCAAATGGTCACCATAACGCCGAAAATCTGCAATTTTTTTTTCTCGCCAAACGATTTGTACCACACTAAATTTTTTTTCAACAACTCCTGAATGATTATAAATAGAAGTGTGATAATGCCATACCTGTGGGAGGTGGCGAATGTGTATGAGATTTTTTTTATTGTAAGATTTTATTATTTTGAATGATTTGTAGTATGGCACTAATTTTTCCCTCTATTAAAGTATGGCAAATATAATAATGGTCACGTTGCATCATATACTTTCCAAAACTCCAAATGCCATACTGATACAAATCGCCAATTCTTTTCATTTTTTTTTACGTCTTGGCTTAAATCTTACAATCGTCCACCCCATGTTTGCAATCTGCGATATTTTTTTCTAGGTAGAATTGTATACAAACAAACAGAATATAATGATCCCATTCTGTAAAAAAATATTTTACGTATTGTACAGTCGTATTTTTGAAACGTGACGAATAAATTAATTTTTCAAGTATGGCAGCACTTTTTCCCCCTACTAGAAGTATGACAAATAGGTATAATAATGGTCACATTTTATCAAATACTCTCCAAAAATCCAAATGCAATACTGGTATAAATCGTTTGGCGAAAAAAAAATTTTTGCAGATTTTCGGCGGTATGGCGACCATTTGGAATCGTCCGAAAAGTATGGCATGGCGATTTTCGTAAATAGCTGCACGATGATGATTACCTGTGCAAAAGTTAGCCTGGTACAAATGGTTGAATTGTTTTTTTTTTAATCAACGCATTCGCGTCGGTATGGCGGGCTGTAAGTCACACCGGAAAAGTATGGCATGACACTACCGCCTACAACTTTTTTGTGGGCTATCGGTAAATTCTAAAATTTTTGTGTTACAAATCGTTTGACTTTCGCTATTTATCCGACGAGTTCGACTAACGCCCACGCGACTAGTCCACCGGTACCAGCGTTCTGACCATCATTTTTCTTTTTGTCATTGCATACTATGACCCCTGTAGAACCGCCATCGTGTTACAAATGACCCGAAATTTTGTGTCTTTGACGGGAACTACACTAGGTTTTGAATTCCTTACGAATGTCGAAATTTGCGAAAAAATGAAAATAAATTGACGGCTGTATCTTTTGATTGCGTTGGCTTATACGTTTGATTTTATCTGTCTGGAACGCGTAGAGGTATCAAGCTGAAATTTATATCGAATACTCAAGTCTACGGCCCCTAAATGCTGTGAAGAAATCAACCTTATAAGCCAACGCAATCAAAAGATACAGACGTAAATGCTGAAAATTTTCGCAAATTTCGACATTCGCAAGGGAATCAAAACCTACAGGGTGCTTCCTATGAACACAGACTCTTGAAATTTGGTACAAAGTAACGTCTTATAACACAGATAATATAGGAATAATTACGAAAAATATTATGAATTTTTAATTACATTACTTATATAAAAAAAAAATATATTTTCAATAATTTTTAACTTAAAAGGCCCTTTACTCATGAACGCCTACATGTATTAAATTAACTCAAGTCTATAATAGGTATCTATAAGCTGTAATAAAATCAAACTTCTATGTCAATACAGCCGTAAACGCTGAAAATTTTCGTAAAATATAAAAAAAAATATGTATAAATATGTATACGTATTATAACTTGTATTGACTACGATTTTTGACGAGTATGATTTGGAGGGGGGGAGGGTTGCTACATTTTCAGCCGCGTGACCCCCCCCAAAATGTCAGGCTAGGACCGCGCCTGGTCTTATCTCATGTATTTTAGAACGTTTCCTTCGCATATCATTATAATTTTCGCACCACATTGTTTTAGTATTACAAAAGAATTTTGTATGTATCGCGATACGTGCCACGGAAGTACATAATATAAGAATTACAGTGCGATTTTAATAAATGGGATATTCCATCACCACGTACTTAAACAGATATTCATTACATAATTAATAGGTAGATATCTTGTATAAATACCTACATCACAATGTCAGTGAATAGAATAACATTAATAAAATTGTAATATATCTTGCTAGATCGCGCTGATAATAAACTTAGCAGGCAGCAGCTCTCATAATAGTTTCATAATCATTAATTAAATACGCTATTTAAACATTTTTAAGTTTAGTAAAACCTAAAATGTAAAATGAAAATGTGTTGCATTAAAAAAAATATTATAGTCTATGTTAATAATTACTATAAAATATAATTGCATAATTACACTACATTCGAAAACACATGTCCATCAGAAACTAATTTCTTTATTATGTTTGATTAACCCTTCGCTCCATAATTACAAAACAGATGCAACACTGATTAATTATTAGAAAAAGTGTTGCCACCTGCCGAAATATCACTTTCGATCGCATAGAAAAAATATAAAGAGCGCCGAAAGTTTTTGTGGGTCAATTTGGTATGTAAATCGGACAGTCACTACGATACGGATGTTATAAGAAACAAAGGGTTGTATTAGTAGCTATGGGATAAAAAATGTGAGTCAAATACTCAGGATACTATAAGAGGACTATTATATTAGAGGTATATAGAGTTTACGGTAGAGTCTAAAGTTTTTCACGGATTATAATTATTACTAGCTTTGCTTCGCAGTGTCACCCGCATGGCTCCGCTCCTGTTGGTCTTAGCGTAATGACATAATACAATGCCTTCCTCGATAAATGGGCTATCTAACACTGAAAGAATTTTTCAAAACGGACCAGTAGTTCCTAAGATTAGCGCGTTCAAATAAACAAACTCTTCAGCTTTATAATATATGTATAGACTATAGAGTATAAATTAGTTAATGTAAAAAAAAACAAGAACTGTATTAAATTTTTATTAATGATTAAGTATGTCTTATATTATTGTAATTGAAATATTGCAATGATGTTCCAACATTCATTCTTCTCATCATCATTAACGAGGTTGCCTGGGAGGTATTGCTTTTGAGTAACAAGTCTGCTTTCTGAAACTTCCAATGTTATAAAAACATTAAAAATATATACGTAGGTATTGTTTCTCGGGCGTCAGATTCGTAACTATATTATTTATACGAAATTCGAGTAAGAATTCAATTGTCTACCAATTATGAGCACTTCTTGTTTAAATGTTTAATCCACTACCTACCTACACGTTTAATATTAATAATTTTTTTTAGCATTAAATCCTCAAAAAATAATTCTTCACACGAAAGATAACCCTTTCATTCACTGTACGTTAGAAAACCTGTAACCATTAATATTCATAAAACGTATTACGCATATCAATCACCGCAAGTGATAATCACTTAATCAAATGCATGATCACATCCGCCATCTTATTCTAAACGTCACTGTCATTAGCGGTTTTTTTGCAATGGCAATTCACTATTCAATTTTCGAATAATAGTGTTTTGTTTTTTTTTTGTTTATCTGTGAAAGGCCGTAGCGTGAATGAGATCTTATGCGCGGGCATAGACAAGGGGAGCGAGTTTTTTCTAAGCCAGGAAGATGGGGCCTAATTACTATCGTATTTGTATGGTTTTTGAATTAGCTGCATTTCGCACGGTATCGTAATGCACGTGTGTTTGATATGATGCGGTAACAAGATAGGTAATTACTTTTGTAATTCTAATTTTTGCCTCATTGAGCGCGTTGATGAGGAACTGTAAACTTGTTTTCATTTACAACGGATTATGAATTGTACTAGCGTTTATTTTTAAAATTCATTGTAATATGAAACTAGAATTTTCGATCTAGTGACTTGTGCTAAACAATAAAAATTATTTTTAAACTGAAGTGTAAAAAATTCTACATGCCCCAAAATAGATAATTTTGTTAGTTCTGAAACATTTGTATTAATTACATTGTAAGTATATACATAATTATATGAACTTAGTACAATACGTCATTATTATCCTATCCTATCCTACTAATATTATAAATGCGAAAGTTTGTGAGGATTTGTGTGTGTTTGGTACTCTTTCACGCAAATACTACTGAACCGATTATAATAACATTAAGCACACATATAGAGGGTAAATTGGATTAAAACATAGGATAGGTTTTCACCCGGAAATCCTACGGGAGCGGGAACTATGCGGGTTTTTCATTGAAATCGCGGGCAAAGTCGCGGGCGGAAAGCTAGTATTAAATATTACATTTTTGGAAAACTTCGAATAACATTTTTTTCTTTAAATTCGTCCTTACCAAAAATGAGATAAAATGCGACATAAAATGAAAAGAATTTTAATAGAATAGAGTTGTAGACAACGGACAACCCACATCGTAGGTAATATACGCGATAGCAAATTTTGCAGCGAGCGTGACTCATTTATTGCAGAATCATGCAGCTTTACTACAGATAATATAATACGCTTTACTTATATTAAGTCATTAACTTCGCAATTAATTAATTTAAAAATTAGGTGCGTGTAACGCTGATGTTATATTTAGTGAGTTGTTAAACTGAACATCATTTTAATCCAATAAAAACTTAAATAAAAATTTTAAACCATTATCTTATAGCACTAATAAGATTCTATATGATTCTTTCTTTATTGAGAGATACCAAAATACTGCAAAATATCTATAAAATTATATTTTTGTATGCACGTACACATTAATTTTACAATAACTCATTTTAATTAAGATTTTTTAAAACATAAATATTTTTCGTCTAGAATAATTGCTTTGAATAAATTCCATTGTTAAATTCGAGTTCATAAAAAGAGTTCTCAAAATTTTGTAAAAAAAAAACCAGTCGTAAAAACATTATTTACATACGTGCAACATCTTCAAGACAACCATAAGACAACAGAAGTTGTTATCAACAAAAAATTAAGAGATACCGTGAGACATGCATAAAATTAAGTTTTTTGTGTCAAATTATTAAAAGCCGAACACGAAAGACTACGTGAGTAATTTTTTAAGAGTACAAAATTAAAAAAAAAAAGACAATAGAGTTGCCATGTGGTCGCTTCACACCCCTTCATCTAGTTAAAATATTATTTGCATATTGGATCGCAGTGGCGACTTTTTATGCAAAAAGATTATGCAAATGTGTTTTTTGGACATCGCGGCGTAGTGAGAACTGTTTTTTTTCGTTTGAGAACACTTTCTTTGGATAAAAAAAGTGAGGAATAATATTTTGGGTTTTTTTCGTTGCATTTTATTCACTTGGGAAAATGTTGTCGTAGTAGTTTTGGTAACGTCTGGTTTTTATATTTTAATGTTCTGGTTTATAAATAGACGCCAATAAAATTTATTTCATGAATAGAAGATTTTTGTATGAAACAATTTTAATAAAAATAAGTCAATAAATCGAAGAAGTATCGCGTTCGCGTGGTAACGCGGACAATAGAAAAATGAAATAAATTTTGTAAAACATGGTGAAGTAAATATGTATGTTTAATTAATATCCCGCACGTACGCACGTCACTGACAAACGTATTAAAATTATATTTAGATATATTTATATAAATTGTACAATATCTTCTATGTACATAATGGAGACCTACTGCAAAAAAACATGTAACGGATTAATACTAGATACATATCTATAAAAACTATTTATTATTTTTTAATTGTATATACCTGCCGGGGTACAGCGTCACACCCCACATTTTTTCTATCCACAAAAACCAATAGTGTGCGAGGGTTAGTTTTTGGGGTGGCAACATTTTTTATGTCTTCTCTATGATCGATATTTTTCCGTCGCATTGGCGGGAACGCAACCAGTTTTAACAAAAGGGATCTTATGTATTCTTATTCATTTTTTCGTATCGTAACGGTTGAAACGATTCTTTTCGGTAATGCGAGGGTTGATAATAAAAGGGGTGTTTTTTTGTGCCGCACGCGATTTGAGGCAGAACGAAAATTATTCTTTGCACGCACAACGTCTGCATTCATTTTGAACGATTTTGAATCGATTTTAATATGGCTGTCATTTTTTAAATGAAATGTTTGAATTTGTATGATTGGGCAATTTATGTATTAATGTTATAATTTGATTTATATTTTATTTATAAAAATACAGTTAACTAACAACTTAAGTATTGTTCGTTAACTGTAATTTTCGTTATAGTTTTTCGTTTCGCACCTATCATCATCATCAATACATATAATAAAATTCTAGAAAAGTGGTGTCTGTACAATGAAAATATGTAAAAAAAATTTAGCAGGGGTTATTACTAAATCGATCCCAAACCCAAAACTGTCGTTAAAATTTTTTTTGTCTGTTTGTCTGTTTGTCCGTTTGTCCGTTTGTCCGTTTGTCTGTTTGTCTGTATGTTTGAACACGCTAATCTCAGAAACGGCTTATCCGATTTAAATGCGGTTTTCACTAATATATTGTGGTAATCTTCATTTAACATTTAGTGTTTATTTCATGTCAATCGGTTTATAAATAAAAAAGTTATGACCATTTAAGTATTCACTGCGAACATTTGCTAAGGCATTCTATGGTACACTATTATACAGTGTACGATAAAACGTAAGTTATCTGTTATACGCTACAGTTATTTCTATGAAATGTCCAGGTGATCATGTCGAAAGTCCCCAAGGGTGGGGTGGGGGTGGGGGGGTAAGCTGAGGTAGTAGGGGGGAGGGGCAAATTAAAATTATGCTTATTTTTAGGTAAATTTTATACATAAAATGTCCTTTAAATTATGTCGTATTACATATATTTTTAAGCCCCGACGCAAAAAGATGAGTGATAAGTGTTTGACCGCTATGTGTGTCTGTGTGTGTGTATCTGTTTGTTCCACCGTAGCTCGCTAACAGGTAATCCGAATTAGATGCGGTTTTTTGTTAGGCAGCATATTTTCCGACGCTGGTTCTTAGATAAAGTGTATCAAAATCGGTTCATCCATTTATTATACCTACCTATAGGGGTAAAAGTGGGAATGAAAAAAATTAAAGTTGTCGAATCTAAGTGATATATATTAAATGAAAGTGAACGTTTTATCAAAATCGGTTCATCCATGTATTTGATATAAAGCGGTAGCGATATAAAAGCGGTAATAAAAAAATGAATTTTGTCAATTATACTCAAGTGACATATGAAATGAAAGGGCATGACGTGTAAAGTTTAATTAGACGTATTTAATCAAAATCGGTTCATCCATTTACTATACCTATATATAGATAAAAGGGGTAATGAAAAAAACGAATGTTGTCAAATATACCTAAGAGACATATATCAAATGAAAGTGCATAACGGGTGAAGTACAGTTAGTTATATTTTTATCCAATTCGGTTTATCCATTTGTTAGACTACAGAGGTAAAAGTGGGAATGAACAATAATCGAATGTGGTCAAATAATATACTCAAGCGGCATATCAAAATATGAAAGGGCAACGTGTGAATTACAATTAGTTAGTAATGTTTTATAGAAATCGGTTCATCCGTTTATTACATACTAGCTTTCCGCCCGCGGCTTCGCCCGCGTTTTCAAAGAAAAACCCGTTCCCGTAGGATTTCCGGGATAAAACCTATCCTATGTCCTTTCTCGGGAATCAAAATATCTCTATACCAAATTTCATGCAAATTGGTTCAGTAGTTAAGGCGTGATTGAGTAACAGACAGACAGACAGAGTTACTTTCGCATTTATAATATTATATATATATATTATGCCCTATCCATACTATATATATATATATATATATATATATATATATATATATATAGTATGGATAGGGCACTTTAGGGTAGGACTGTTGTGTGATCGATAGTTCGGTATTGAAATATCGATATCGATGGTCGATATTTTTTTTAATAATTTTTTTTCCGTAATTTATTTAATCTAAAAAATCGTCGTAAACTTAATGTTAGCAGTCGCTTGACAATTTTTTATCATCTGAACGAGTTGCTTCTTCAATCAATCTTTCAGTGCCTAACAATCTTAGTAGCCAAACAGCTGAACATATTTAAAACAAAGAGTATTTTTAAAAACTCTTACAGAAAAATATTGGTATTGGTATACATAATTGTCTTATTTAAATTTAAAAAGTAATTACCAAGAACTATATCCTACTACGTATGTACATTCATAATTTAATTTGTTTAATAAATCTACTAGACTATAAATTGTGTAATCATTTTTGAGCTGACTTACGATTTTTTTTAAATAAAGCCGATATATCGAAATATCGATATTTTTTTCGATATATCGAACTCCGATACTGATATATTTGAAAATATCGATACATCGAAAATCCGATATTTTAAAAAATATCAACCGTCCTACTTTAGGGGTGACAGTTGTTGGATAAATAAACCAAATGGAGCATCAAACGACAGGATATGACGTGTACATATAGATACAATTAGATATGGTTTACATCAAAATCGGTTCTGCCATTTACTAGGGTTGGAAAGGGAAGTCTGTGAAAGAAGAGGGGACATGGGAGCGAGAGGATAGCCACACCCTGGAAATTTTGAACTCTACTCATAGCCACATAGGCCTGGCCCTTGGCAATTTTTTTTCCTAAATATACCTTCTTCCTACTTCTTTTGCCACTGTGGTCCATTGCAATTTGTGCACGGTTACGGCCCAACTTAAAAGATTTCAAGGAGCAAAAAGCTTATAGATATCAATATGATGTAGGAATGTAATATGGAGGTAGAATTGATAGCTCGGTCTCGCTCACTTGAAAATATTACATGAAAATAAGAAAATTAAATTATAAAAGAAAATTTAATAAAAAAAAATGTTGTGTGGTTTTATGAAACCACGGTAAAAGTGAAACTTTTCGAACGGTTCCGAACACTGCTTTGTGTAGCGCATGTCGCGTGTCGGTCGGCTGCCGAGTAGGTATACCTACTCGGCAGCCGCGATACACGCGACATGCGCTACACAGACCAAAAAGTTTGAGACGATGTAATAAAAGTTTCACTTTAAAAACCCAACGCAATGAAGAAAAAATTTTAGGAATAAATAATTTTACAAACTTTCCGACGATCTTTAAAATTAAGTATCTACCATTATAAAAGAAAAAATATGATATACATATTATGATAATGATGGCATGGCAGCCCCGACGACTTTGTTTTTTATTTTTATAAATATTTAAAACTAGCTTTCCGCCTGCGGCCGTTTCCGGGATAAAACCTAGCCTATTTTGCTCAGTGAAGATGCAGCTTTCTGATGGTGAAAGAATTTTTGAAATCGTTCCAGTAGTTTATGCGTGAAAACCATACATACATACATAATTACAAACATTTCCTCTTTATAATATCAGTATAGATGGTATTTATTTTTAAAGATCGTAGGGAAGTTTGTGAAATTATTTATTCCTTTTTCTATGCACTTTTATTCGTTGCGTTGGGTGTTTTTTAATTTAATTTTTATTGCATGGTCTAAACGGTAATTAATTACTACATGCGTGAGACAGGAAAGATCTGATTTGGATTTGGTGCTGGATTTGATAAAAACTGAGTATCGATTAAGCTGATCAGCAGGCCAAGACTAATGTCAGAGAATAGAATAACGCTAAAGAATAGAAACTACTATCGCTAATTTTTTACATAAACTCATGATATTTTAGTAATGGTTCGGTCACACTAGCAACGGCGACGACGACTACGACCAAAATTGTCCTCCAGACAAAATTGGTTTAAAAAAAATATTAAAATTTCCCGTCATACTGGTACTCGAAAAGAAAAAAAAATTCGAGGATAATTAATATAAAAAAAGACGGTAAGTTAATCATATAATCATCTTTTACCAAAATTGTAGATCATAAAATTATCTATAAAAAACTTCAAATACATTTTTTTCTAGGAGCCACCGTTTCTACGAAAAATATATTTTTTCATTCATTGATCTCAAAAAAAATTCCAGGCACCAGAACGACAGGAAATTTTAATATTTTATTTTTAATTGTGTTTTGCACAATTTTGTTAAATTGCGACTGAATGAAAATTTTGTTCGTGGTCGTCGTCGTCGTTGGTAGGGTGAACAAATCCTTAGCAAAACATCATACGCTTATGTCAATTAGTATCGATAGCGGATTCTATTTCTTTGCGTTTTGACGTTTGTCTCGGCGCTCAGTTGCTGCACGATACATTGTTAAAAACACACATACAAGAAAGGAAGGTAAATAAATTTGCTCCCCTCGACCCTGGTGCCTAAAAAATAATATGACATAATTTAAAAGAAATTTTACGTAAAAAATTAATTAGGCATTTCTTTTTTATTTTGTAGCTCAGTTTAGTCATAAATTTTACTAACAGTTCTTTTAATTATTTATGGTAGTACGTGTTTACTCAATAAAAGTTAAGTAGTAACTACTATACAGTCACTATTCCACGCGGACGAAGTCGCGGGCACAGCTAGTATAAAATAAATCGACTTATAAGAGGCACTAGTTAGGCATATATACTATATCATGGAACCTTTTTTTACCAAGAATTTTGCCATAAAACCAAAATTAAAGAAGGCAAGAGGACAATACAAAAAATGCTTTTGAATGCCCTTGATTTATAAACTTCGAGAACATAGCCTACTCTACCCAATCTCCCGGATAATTTTGCAAATTGTTTCATAATATAAATATTTTTTTGTGAATAACACATTTTATTGTATTTTTTTTGACGTGATAACGTCTTTAAAATCGTTTCAGTCGGGTGACATGTTCAGAAACTTGTGTCACACCAAAACCTCACGAGCGCGATCGCAGGTATAACGAGAGAGAGACGGACCGATCTCCCGTTTCATCTCGAGCGCTGCCACTGCATTATGTTATCACGTAAACATCTCGATCGTAAACCTACTTTACAAACAACCAATTTTTTTTCTATTTTCAGTGGTAGTCACATCAGCGCCGTCAAACGAAGCCGAGTTACAACTATATAGAGTCATGCAACGCGCCAGTCTGCTCGCTTACTACGATACTTTGTTAGAAATGGGTAACAATTACAATATAACTATTAAAATTGCATAAAAAATACTTGCTAACAGTATAAATACATACAATAAAAATACTATCTAGACACGCGGCAGCGTGTCAAGATACTACAAGCTGTCAGCACAATTAATATCGATTTTTTTATTAAGTAGGTAGTGATAGCACGAATACAATTAATATAGGAAAAGTAACAACTAAATAAGTTAGTTGTAAAGTTATAGAAATACTATCTTTTTCCCGTGGTTAGATCCGCGAGTGAAACAGCGTACCTACATATAGTACCTAGGTATAGGTACATAAAATTTTCATAATCCTCTGCTTTACACGGTATAAAAATAATCAGTATGATATTATACACTGATTATTCATAATAAGTAAATAAAAATGATTTATTATTATCCTAAACAAAAACAATAACTCTAAAAATTATGTTTTCAGCTTCCTAGATTTAACACATCCCTATAACTTAGGTCGAATTATTTTCATTCTAATCTACTGCGAGAACATTAACAGGAAAAATAATAATATATTTTTATATTTCTGCTAACTAGTTCTTGAAAACGAATCAGACACCGCTTTCTTCATTCTCAAAGCTATAAAAGCAAAAACTCAAACATCGTAGGAACACCGAAAAAAATCGCTTCCCATCATCTTCTGAGAAAGAAATCAAACAATTTATTTCCATAAGCGAAAAAACTGCACTGGCAACTCATGCAAATTCGTTTTTTACGTTTTCTCTATAATGCTGGCAATTATGTTAGAAAAAAAAGTTAAGCAAGGGTTCGGCCGACGGTCTTGGCTCTTTTGTTTTTTTTTCTCTCGAAAGATGGTCACAATATATTTGCATAATCAAACGAAATAATGTAATCGTGACAATGGGTACGAAACGAACTTGCACCGACACACGCTTTGCATATTAATGTCGTTAAGGAGATTAAAAAAGTGTTCTAAGATAGAGGATAATGTTACTATGAAATATTTGTAGGAAGCTTTTTATAATTAAAGTCATGTTCCCATGACGTACCAGAATACTGTTATGTAGAAGAATACTGTATATTTATTTATTTAGTTTGATGTTGAAGAACTATTTACACTTGTCGACAGTTATGTACAGAATTGGATACTTTTAAAAACGTTTTATGTATTGGGTAATCTTAGTTATGTTGAATATAATTAATAAGTACTTAATACATTTGACCGCCTCCTTAGTACAGTGGTTGACGCGTGTGCGTAAAACAGAGGGGTCCTGGGTTCGATTCCCGGTGGAGACGAAGAAAAAAAAAATGTCTCGGTCTGGCAGGACACAGAAGGCTGATCACCCACTTGTCCCTAAAGAAAATCGATCGGTGAAACAGATGTATAATGCATCTGCCCCTTACCCCACTAGGGGACATGGGACTTCACTTTTTAATACATTAAAAAAAATTCTAACAGTTTACTTATGAATTTGTCATACGAATACATTTATTATTTTTAACGCAAAATCAATATGGGTGAAAATAAATAATCAACGTGAATTTTATCTGAAATTAAACAAATTAAATATATTTTTTAGGTGGCGATGATGTTCAACAGCTATGCGACGCTGGCGAAGAAGAATTCCTAGAAATAATGGCTCTCGTCGGCATGGCATCAAAGCCGCTTCATGTCAGACGCCTGCAAAAAGCGCTGCAAGAATGGGTCAACAACCCCGCGCTCTTCCAAATACCAATCGTCCCAAATATCTGTCCCACCGAAAACCCCTTCATCCAATGCAACCAAAGACTTCTCAATATGCCTACAATCCCCAATCTACCTCGTACTGTAGCGTCTCCAGATAACAATCGACCTATGTATAGTCCCTCACCAGGTGCGCCAGAAAACAGTTGTGGTTCAACTGCATCTGCTGCGAATGCGAGTCCCGTCCACCAAACTACCACATTCACAAAAATAGTTCTACCTTCCTCTCCCGCTGCAAGCGCTACCACTCCCGTACCTCCAACTAGATCTTTTTCACCACAATCTGTACCACCTGCGTCATCAGGATCTAGTCCTAGTTCTGTATCTCCTCTTTTAACTCCAGTTCTTTTAGACGTTCATGTTCAGAAGTTAGCGGCAGCAGCAGAGAAGTTAAGCAAACATCTACCACAGTTGGAACCGAAGCCACAGAACACAAAAAAGAAGATGTGTAAAGATTTGGAGCTAGTGATGATGATGCCAGAGTCAGATCCAAGGAGAATGGACGAAATAAGGAAATACGCGGCGATTTATGGTCGATTCGATTGTAAGAGGAAGCCGGAAAAACCGTTGACATTACATGAGGTGATTATTAAATAAGATAAGAATCTCTTGATTGAAATTCAATCACACGTCCGTTTCGTTGCACGTATCACGATAAAACTTTAGTAAAATGTTATTTTGGTACAGGGAAATATAATATATGAAAAGATAATCTGCTGCACTTTATACTTACAAAATCGTGTAGAATATGTACGTAATGTATGATACACATAGTTTTGAAGAAATGCTTTAAATAGTTTATTGGCGTAGTAGACTCGTTCCCGAGCATTCTTCATTACAAATTAGGTCCACTTGAATGCAACGAAAAAAAAACTATTACAACAATTGTTTGCCCGTGCTAATTTTTCAATAACTTATTTAATTTTTGAGTATTTGAGTTATAATTCAATCATTTTCTTGTTGCACTGTTATAATTATGAATTGAACAATAAAATCAAATTATATAAATGCTCATAAATTTTCTAAGAAAATAAATTTAAGTATATGCAGTTAAACAATTAGATGATTGAAGCGAAATTCCGCTATATCTAACAGTGATCTAGTTATAGTGTCGGCAGGAGGACATTAATTGCTCCAATTTATGTAATAAAATAAGCAATTACTATTGTCCGATTTAATCTTAATCTTGTATTTCACAGGATTCAATTAAAGGTTGAGATAATGAAATATAAATAAATCCCTTTGTTGTAACTTGTAACTTTATGAGGCTTGGATAGCGTCTTTCGTTTTATATAAGTACTAAGTTTCGCAGTTGTAGGATATATTTTATCATTTTTTGTCTTCATCTGTCAAATGACAAATAATATGGAAATTTCTCTGAAAAACTTTTTAACATTCTATCAGTGACATAACCAGCGAATGGCTTCAGCGAACCTAAATATTAAATACATGAAAGGAAAGATGATAATTTCGTGCCTATTGGATACACAGTAGCTACAGCAGCTGCATTGCATCTGCGAGCTGCTACTAATATATTCCTATGAACTTAGAAAAGAAAATAATCCAGTAAAAGTGAAAACGAATCTGTTTAGCTTATAAGCTAATTATAAGCCACACATGCTATGGTACACCTGACAGGTCCACCTGTACAGGTACATCGTAACGTGTATGCGAGTTGACCTGTGATTTTTTTTGAACCTGTACAGGCGATTGAAGCAAGATCGAAAATCAATTATTTCGAGTGTCAGTACGTACGGTTTACATGAACGTCTCAACACATGTCAGGCGTCCGCAGGCATAAATGTATAGCTTACATACGATACTACGGTTTTACCAGCAGTGCTCCGCTCCTGTTTGTCTTAGCAAGATGTTATGTAGCCTGTCTTCCTCGATAAATGGGCTATCTAATTACGAAAGAATTTTTCAAATCGGACTAGTATAAGTTCCCGAGATTAGCGCGTTCAAACAAACAAACTCTTCAGCTTTATAATATTAGTATCTATAGATTAAAAGAAAAACAAGTGAAAGCAGCAGAAAAAGTTAAAACAACTAAATGTAAACAGGTGATGGTAAACGAAGCAGCAGCACAGATGTGCCGCTGCGTGCCCGCGCTGCTCACGCGGCGCGACGAGCTGTTCCCGCTCGCGAGGCAGCTCGTGAGGCGAGCTGGCCTGCATTACTCCAAACACGGGTAAGTATTTATATATGGTACAAAAATTTGTGTCTGTTTTGTCATGAAAATGCTTTCAGAGTTATTATACGATTATGCGATGCCTCTGCGTAAAGGGTAGATTAACAGCTAAGTAATATTCTGAATGCATTGTAAAATGCATGCAAAGTAAAAAACGCAAAAATTGTGGTAAATAGGTAATTTATAATATTATTGTTTTAGGAGTGGTTTAATATGTCAAAGACTGAATATAGATATCATACGGATGAACTTTTTTATTCTATATGTATTTATTATTCACTTGCTAGTGATGAACGTGCAATAAAAATTCATTATATCAATTTCTCACTATATTATATATCATCATATTTTTAACACAAAAATAATTATCTTCCAGGTTACCCCCCACTCCCTCCGACGACCGTGACGAGGACGAGACGCCCACAAAACGACCGCGACAGGTCACCACACATGTAGACCTCACCGCTGTATCTGACTAGAGCTTCTTAGTGGCTCGTCTATTGGAACTAACCCGATTATGAGAACTTCCTTCCTATTTGATTGCTATTAATACTGGTGGAATATTAAAGAGCTTTTAGATTTAGTTATTACTAACATTAACACTATTTAAAATTTAATTTAGTAAAAAAAATATTATCATCGAATTATATTCTAATTGGACGTGATTAAATGTTGATAGGTACATCAATTTGATTAAAATAATATAAAAAAAAATGCAAGTAAATGACTTTAATATATCAATCGGCTGATCTCATGTAATTCAATTATTGAGATGCCCCTTTTGATACATTTAATTTAATTTACTGGTTCAAGAACTGCTCCTTGTGGAACGCCAAATGCAAGACTGAACATAACTTCTAATATGACTTAATTTCATATCAGCATTTCATATCAGATTATATTAACAAATTAATGTACATTGCCTTTTTATAGAATTTATAATTAATTAAATCATATATTTTTATTGATAACACGCGGTAAGGCATGTGACACTTTATAAAACGCTTTCTTAAATTCTTATGCAATATTTTACTTTCCAACTAACCGGTATTGGTATTTCAGCTGCGGTAAGTAGAGTTGCACTTTAATTATTATTTTCTTGCATGTTTATTTTATTAATTTTATTTTATACACCGAAATGTCTGTAATTCTTACAAACAGACACAAAGTAGAAATTTCTCTGTATGCAAGAAATACAATCATTTTGTTATACTTTATATATAGTAATGGTAAATTTTCGATAAAATTTTCAGTCAACATTTGCCTTTAAAATTGTGAATTGACTTAACCAAATAAAGAGATATTTTGATAATAAAAGTGATAATATTCTGACATACTGAAAAACTTACATTATAATTTGAATTTCAAACAAAAATTTTTACAGGAAGGGGAGGAAGGTGTCCGAGCCAGTCCTGACGCAGCACGAAACGCATCAAACCACGGGTAAATACTAAAAACCAGTTCACTATACAAATTTTGTGGGCAAGTTCTATAAACAAAAAGAGCATGTGTGCCGAGCACACGTCAGAAGTGAAACTTCTTTGGCAAGATTCAAAGACACCGAAATCATTGCCTTACTCCATGACGAGACGGTATTGCCATGACCTTGAATTTTATTCTCAACGCTCCTAAAGAACTTCAAAATTAGTACAATTAATGCATGATAAATATTTTTTGTTGTGTATGTTCAGCGTTGTGTTCTTTTAAAATGACAAAATCAATGGATTCTTTTATTTTTTTTCTTTATTTCATGAATGATAATGTTTCATACAAAATTTCCAGCTGGTGGGGCATGAAGACGGAGAGCGATGACGCAGACTCCAGGTGTTCTTATTCCAGCACTAGCACTCCACCACCGGTATGCTGTATTTAAATATTTAGCTGATTATTTTGTTGGTGGCAGAGATTGTTTTTTTTTAATTTAGAAAGAAATCAGGCTATCAAAAATTGTATCATCTAATTAACAGATGAGGGTATATTTTCCTAATCTTGGATTTTAGACCATAACTTTTGCTGATGTGGCGACAATTTTGGCATCATTATAATGTTTAATTTGTATTTTACCCTTGATTTTACCTAACCGTTTCATTTTTGACATTTAGTTTTATAGAATTCAAATGCTTTACATGATATTTTTTTAAGAATAGAAAGGCAAAAGACGTGGCTTCAAATCGCGCGTCGAGATCGATTTTTTTCCATTCTTAAAAAAAAAATATTTCTCCTTTACTGTATTTTTGTTTTGCAGCCAATTAACTTAAATTAATTTCTTTTTCTATGTCTATGTCTTATTTTAGTTATACTTATAATTTACACTAATTGTATGAACGCGCTAATCTCAGGAACTACTGGTCCGATTTGAAAAATCCTTCGGTGTTAGATAGCCCATTCCTCGAGGAAGGCTATAGGTATATCATCTCGCTAAGACCAACAGGAGCGGAGCACAGCGGGTAAAACCGCGGAGTGCAGCTAGTATGTAATAAGCTACAGCAAATTATATTGTGTATTGTTATTGTGTTTTTTGCTGAAATAAATAATTTTTATTTTCATATATTTATGATATACTAGCGGTCCGCCCCGGCTTCGCCCGTGGTACATATTTACGTTTTCTCTACATAAGAACCATCCTCGTACTTCAAGGAATATAATAAAAAAAGAATTATCGAAATCGGTTCAGCCGTTCTCGAGTTATGCGCTTACCAACACATTTTGCGATTCATTTTTATATATAAGAAGATTATATGTGCAGGACACAGAGGAGTCCCGTCCGCAGGTGGTGGCGGCGCGGGGGGACAGCATCATCGCTGTCGCCAACCCCGCGCTGCCGCCGCTACCCCCACCGCACCCCGCTAGGAACCATTCTAATTGACTTGTTTGTGTTTAAGTTGGAAGCTTATTGATGTACTTGTGGTCAAAGTTCAAGTTGAAGTAAATAAAGTTGTAGAAAAAATCAATATTAAAGTTAAAGTAGAAGTCAAAGTTGAAGTTGACTTTAATTTTAACATCACTTCAACTTTTACTAAACATTTCAAACTAAAAGATTTTGAAAAGAAGAAGAAGAGAAGAGAAGATTTTGAAGTTATGTATGTAAAACATACATAACTTCAAAATCTTTGTAAACTTAAAAAAACTATACACACAAGAATAATGCCAGTAGGTATAATAATTGCATTAAAAAGTATTGACTGCATTGGTGTGATTTATTTATTATGGTCATCATGAATTAAGTTCACGTACAAGTTCATGAATTTTAACATTTTCTGAGAAATATTATTTTCCCAGTAATTCAAATTATCTGCGATAATAAATTTGATGTTCAAGGAAAAATGTTAGAACAATGTTATTAAGCAGGATTCATCAATACAAGAACTTATTTTTTTCTATATTTTGATTTTTGCCCGTTTTTTGTATTCAATCTATAATCGTAAATTGACCGACACGTTGTTAAATGAACTCTTCAATTATTGTAACTTGTAAGCCGACAAAGAACTAAAAATTTTTAATTGGCCGACAGGCTGAATTGATACGAATTCTTTGACGAATCAATTTTTAGATAGATTGAATATAAAAATATAAACTGTTCAATAAATATTTAAAATGAAAAAAATTGTTTTAAATGAATTTTCATTCATAACCCAAACGATTGTAATACTTACATATATGTATATATCTCAATTATATTTTCTATAATATAATCATGTTCACTTAATAAAAAATAATATCGATTTGAAAGTAAAAAAAATGTTAAAAATAATTTCTATAGATACTGATAAATATTAATAAAATTATTATCAATTCATTCTGATATTTGATCATCTCTTGAAATATTTTATATTACTTATCTATTAATTTTTAAAGTGAAACTTTTATTACATCGTCTCAAACTTTTTGGTCTGTGTAGCGCATGTCGCGTGTATCGCGGCTGCCGAGTAGGTATACCTACTCGGCAGCCGACCGACACGCGACATGCGCTACACAAAGCAGTGTTCGGAACCGTTCGAACAGTTTCACTTTTACCGTGGTTTCATAAAACCACACAACATTTTTTTTCTTCTAATAATTATGATTCCCAATATATTATTTATTTCTGCATAATAATGCGAGTTAAAACATATTTGATGTGTACCGAGTGATAGATAATATTAACTTACTGAAAATAAAAAAAAAACGTAATACATAAGTCCTCTAAATGTTCATACATAAGTCATCAAAGGGTATAATATTTAAAACATAAAATAATTATCCGTTGGCTTTTTTCGTATTTTCTACATTTTATGCGATGCGACTTAACTTTGTTGACATTTCTAGGTAAATTTTTGTAAATTGTAAATGTTGGGTTTATATATTTATTTATAAAGAAACAAAATGACCTTTTCATTAAGGTCTATGATCGGAAATTTAAGACAACACAAGGTATCAAATTCATCCGAGGTTTTAATATGTTTTATTTCTCGGTACATATCATTATAATAAAATAATTATTAACCGACATCTGCATATATTTGAAATGTAAATAATCAATTAAATTGTAAATACGATAATTAAGTATAAGAAAGCCATAGTATGCCTTTTAGTCATAAACTTAAGTTATATTATTGTAAGTACCTAATCATAAGGAAATAAAATATGTATAGTATTTTTTAATGTTTTTGTTTTATTTCATTTCCCAAGATAACTTAATTAAGGAGAGAATTATACATATTATTACTGCGTACTTACCTACTTGTATAGAAGTAATAAGGCTAAAGACGCGGGTTCGAATCGCGATCGATTTTTTTTATTCTTTAATATTTTATAGCTTTATTCCGATTCCTGAACTAACTTAAAAACGGCTAAGGAATGGAACTCTCTCCCTAGCTCCATATTTCCTGCACAATACAATCTGGAACTTTTCAAAGCGAGGGTGAACAGGCTTCTTCTAGGCAGACGTGCATCCAAATAGACCACATCGCCGCTTCCCATCAGGTGGGATTGTGGTCAAACGTCTGCCTATTCAAATCAGATCCATTCTCAATTAAATAGTAATATGGAAAAATAGAACCTACATCACAGAAGATCAGAGATGCATACCGCTTCTAGGCACAGTCAGTTAATAAAATAAATCTACCTTCATACCTTCATAGTACTTCATCATTAAGTAGTAAATTTTCTTAATCAACTATTCAAGAAGGTATAAAAGCTATTTTGTTACTTGCAAGTTTTATCAATAGGGGTCTTAATTTTATTAAAATCTAAAGAGCAATTAAGTAATATACCGTTTCCACCAATAATGAAATCGACACTAAAGAGACTTGAAAAAGAAACTTCTTTAGAAAGAATGCAGAAATAAATTGCAAAATATCTAATATTCCTCATTAAACCGTGCGTTAAATACCCATGTTCTTCACAATTATTAAGCTATTAAACGCCCATACATGTAATTACCAATGTTTGTACACCAATGAATATATAAATATTGATCTACATAATACATTACACAAGCCGACCTCAACATTATTAATGACTCAATAGGAACTAACAAGTAATAGAAATTATTACCTTGAATTACGATCTGTGGAACTAAATTATAGCACATAGACATGTGTAAGTGATGTATGTCCTGGTGTACAACTTCCGTTAGTGATTAAGATTTATTTAGCAATAAGACAATGGTTAGGACACTAGTTTTACGACGGGTATTTCAGTACTTCAACTTTATACCAACTTCCGTACCTTATTCATTACTATATATATTATGTTCTTGAAAAAAAAAGAGTCAAGATGCTTCTCTACTGTTAAAATTGAAATCTGTTCAATTGTTAACCGACTTCAAAAAAAACGAGGAGGGTATCAATTCGGCCGGTATAATTTTTTTTTGTATGTATGTGTCGTGGCCATATCGTAAATTTGCTCATTTCATGATATGATTGGCCATTTCACGAAATGGTCGCATTTCGTGAAATGGCCAATTTAGTTTGGCCACATCATGATGTGGCTTGAGCAGATCAATGATAAGAAATCGTTTCACGATATGGCCAACTAAACGCGCGGTTTTTTCATGAAATGATCAAAATTATTTGATCATATCGTAAAATAGTTACATTAATCATTGGTAGAGGCGCTGCAAGCTCTGTGTTTATGTGATAAGATGGCGGCCGCTGGCGAAAATTTAATTATTCGCAGTTAAAAACTTCATAATTCGTTTAATAACAATATGAAGAAAGTCATAGCAAAGAATTTACGACGGTTCGAGTACTATGGAAAATGTGGATATCTTATATGTATAGAAGAAAAAATGCGTCTTAAATAAAATAATTTAAGACGCATTTTTTCTTTTAGGATATATATTTATATATCCTACTATAGTATTATAATTGTTTGTTTTTTAAAAAGCGATCCGCTTCTGGCACTCGCCGGCCGCTGCCGCGGCACGCTCGCTTTGCTCGCTCGGCTCGTGCGTTGTTTATCAAAGTCTATCCTAACCTAACCTAACTGTTTTTTATTGCAAAAACGATTCGCTTCTGAACTTGATCTTTTTATTTTTTTCTTCCATAAAACTCAAAAGTGCAACTTGTGACCGGTACAGATAGATTGCTCATAATTAGGTCTATCATTGATAAAAATACCAGATTCCACCACGGAGGCCTTTACGGGGAATTGAATTTTATTAGGGTAGTTACGATACTTGAACTTTTTATTTTTTTTCTTCCAAAAAACTCAAATGTGCAACTTGTGACCGGTACTGATAGATTGCTCTTAATTAGGTCTATGATTGGTAAAATAAACACATTCCTCCATGGAAGCCTTTAGGAGGAATCGATTGTCAAAATATTATATTATTAGGGTAGTTTGAGTTACTGAACTTGATCTTTTTATTTTTTTTTTCCAAAAAACTCAAAAGTGCAACTTGTGACCGGTACAGATAGATTGCTCATAATTAGGTCTATCATTGATAAAAATACGTGATTCCACCACGGAGGCCTTTACGGGGAATTGAATTTTATTAGGGTAGTTACGATAGTAGAACTTTTTATTTTTTTTCTTCCAAAAAACTCAAATGTGCAACTTGTGACCGGTACTGATAGATTGCTCTTAATTTGGTCTATAATTGGTAAAATAAACACATTCCTCCATAGAAGCCTTTAGGAGGAATCGATTGTCAAAATATTATAATATTAGGGTAGTTTGAGTTACTGAACTTGATCTTTTTATTTTTTTCTTCCAAAAAACTCAAAAGTGCAACTTGATACCGGTTCAGATAGATTGCTCATAATTAGGTCTATCATTGATAAAAAAAACAGATTCCACCATGGAGGCGTTTAGGAGGTATTGAATTTATTAGAGTAGTTAGGTAAAATAAAAAGCTTTCGAATTTTTCACATTTCATGGGATGTAGCTCGAAAACGGCTGCGAATAGAAAAAAATTATCTAGATACAACTTGTAGATAATTTTATGGCCTTTCAACTTTTCCTTGAAAGTTTTTCTCTAACATGTACCGCTTTTGAGATTTAAGCGAAAAATGAAAAAAATGGACCTTTTCCCCCCTCCCCCCACTCCGGGGCTCCTCCTAGTGTCCCGGGGTTTTAGTATGTTTATTACCTAGGGACTCTTGACATGTTTCCGAAGAAACATCTTACGTTACTAACTCACGCACTCTAGACCCCCCTTGGAGGGACTCATTCAATGGACTATTGATGTCGGTGCACGGGCTTAATACCTATTAAGTGCTTAGTGTTTGGCACCGACTTCAAACCTATTTAATAAATAGCACATCTAAATAATATGTAGTAATTAATAATATCAAATCTTTTTTATTCTTTACTTTTCTGTTTTTGAAGTCGGTTGTTTTTAACGCAGTTATTTTTATTTAATACTTTTTAGTGTATTTTTCAACACGAATCAAACGAGCCCAATCTCGATAAAATTGAGTCAATATATTACTGAGTTCCTATGGCCACCTTCCGATTCCATCATCAAATCAGCTCTATGTCATGATAATGTTTCATCGCTATCCAATTTACAAACGTAGGTATACAAAATTTCAGCTCAATCGGTTATCGGGAAGTGAATCAAAGTTACTTGCTACATTTCAATTAAGTCATCGAGTACAGACAAAAATGCTCATAAAATAAAAACTACTGGGCCTATCCGAATAAAATTTTTATGGGACCAATTCGACACCATCCCGCATCGAACAAAAAAGAATCACCTAGGAGTAATCGGTGTACATATGTCGTGGCCATATCGTAGATTTGCTCATTTCATGATATGATCGATCATTTCACGAAATGGTCGCGAAATGGCCACGAAGTGGTATGGTAAATAAAATAATTTAAGACGCATTTTTTCTTTTAGGATATATATTTATATATCCTACTATAGTATTATAATTGTTTGTTTTTTAAAAAGCGATCCGCTTCTGGCACTCGCCGGCCGCTGCCGCGGCACGCTCGCTTTGCTCGCTCGGCTCGTGCGTTGTTTATCAAAGTCTATCCTAACCTAACCTAACTGTTTTTTATTGCAAAAACGATTCGCTTCTGGCATTCGCCGGCCGCTGTCGCGGCACTAACTTAAATGACATTAAACAAGTTTTTAGAATATTCTGAATTTTTTTAATATTTTATGGACTCTTTATATTTTATACGATCTGGCCAAATGTGGATGGCCAAATCGTGAAACGTTGACGATTTAACGATCTGATCAAACTATGTTGGCCATTTCATGAAATGCGACCATTTCGTGAAATGATCGATCATATCATGAAATGAGCAAATCTACGATATGGCCACGACATATGTACACCGATTACTCCTAGGTGATTCTTTTTTGTTCGATGCGGGATGGTGTCGAATTGGTCCCATAAAAATTTTATTCGGATAGGCCCAGTAGTTTTTATTTTATGAGCATTTTTGTCTGTACTCGATGACTTAATTGAAATGTAGCAAGTAACTTTGATTCACTTCCCGATGACCGATTGAGCTGAAATTTTGTATACCTACGTTTGTAAATTGGATAGCGATGAAACATTATCATGACATAGAGCTGATTTGATGATGGAATCGGAAGGTGGCCATAGGAACTCAGTAATATATTGACTCAATTTTATCGAGATTGGGCTCGTTTGATTCGTGTTGAAAAATACACTAAAAAGTATTAAATAAAAATAACTGCGTTAAAAACAACCGACTTCAAAAACAGAAAAGTAAAGAATAAAAAAGATTTGATATTATTAATTACTACATATTATTTAGATGTGCTATTTATTAAATAGGTTTGAAGTCGGTGCCAAACACTAAGCACTTAATAGGTATTAAGCCCGTGCACCGACATCAATAGTCCATTGAATGAGTCCCTCCAAGGGGGGTCTAGAGTGCGTGAGTTAGTAACGTAAGATGTTTCTTCGGAAACATGTCAAGAGTCCCTAGGTAATAAACATACTAAAACCCCGGGACACTAGGAGGAGCCCCGGAGTGGGGGGAGGGGGGAAAAGGTCCATTTTTTTCATTTTTCGCTTAAATCTCAAAAGCGGTACATGTTAGAGAAAAACTTTCAAGGAAAAGTTGAAAGGCCATAAAATTATCTACAAGTTGTATCTAGATAATTTTTTTCTATTCGCAGCCGTTTTCGAGCTACATCCCATGAAATGTGAAAAATTCGAAAGCTTTTTATTTTACCTAACTACTCTAATAAATTCAATACCTCCTAAACGCCTCCATGGTGGAATCTGTTTTTTTTATCAATGATAGACCTAATTATGAGCAATCTATCTGAACCGGTATCAAGTTGCACTTTTGAGTTTTTTGGAAGAAAAAAATAAAAAGATCAAGTTCAGTAACTCAAACTACCCTAATATTATAATATTTTGACAATCGATTCCTCCTAAAGGCTTCTATGGAGGAATGTGTTTATTTTACCAATTATAGACCAAATTAAGAGCAATCTATCAGTACCGGTCACAAGTTGCACATTTGAGTTTTTTGGAAGAAAAAAAATAAAAAGTTCTACTATCGTAACTACCCTAATAAAATTCAATTCCCCGTAAAGGCCTCCGTGGTGGAATCACGTATTTTTATCAATGATAGACCTAATTATGAGCAATCTATCTGTACCGGTCACAAGTTGCACTTTTGAGTTTTTTGGAAAAAAAAAATAAAAAGATCAAGTTCAGTAACTCAAACTACCCTAATAATATAATATTTTGACAATCGATTCCTCCTAAAGGCTTCCATGGAGGAATGTGTTTATTTTACCAATCATAGACCTAATTAAGAGCAATCTATCAGTACCGGTCACAAGTTGCACATTTGAGTTTTTTGGAAGAAAAAAAATAAAAAGTTCAAGTATCGTAACTACCCTAATAAAATTCAATTCCCCGTAAAGGCCTCCGTGGTGGAATCTGGTATTTTTATCAATGATAGACCTAATTATGAGCAATCTATCTGTACCGGTCACAAGTTGCACTTTTGAGTTTTATGGAAGAAAAAAATAAAAAGATCAAGTTCAGTAACTCAAACTACCCTAATATAATATTTTGACAATCGATTCCTCCTAAAGGCTTCCATGGAGGAATGTGTTTATTTTACCAATTATAGACCTAATTAAGAGCAATCTATCAGTACCGGTCACAAGTTGCACATTTGAGTTTTTTTGGAAGAAAGAAATATTTTTTGATCGTATGGGGAAATTGTTTGAGCCAAAATTATTTTTTACTGCGTGTAACTCAGAAACGGTAGGATATAGGAAAAAATGATTGAGGTACAACTTGTAGATAATTTTATGGCCTTTCAACTTTTCCTTGAAAGTTTTTCTCTAACATGTACCGTTTTTGAGATTTAAGCGAAAAATGAAAAAAAAATGGACCTTTTCCCCCCTCCTCCCACTCCGGGGCTCTTCCTAGTGTCCCGGGGTTTTAGTATGTTTATTACCTAGGGACTCTTGACATGTTTCCGAAGAAACATCTTACGTTACTAACTCACGCACTCTAGAACTTTTTATTCAATGGACTATCAAACCTTTTTAGTAAATTGCACATCTAAATAATATGTAGTAATTAATAATATCAAATCTTTTTTATTTTTTACTTTTCTGTTTTTGAAGTCGGTTGTTTTTAACGCAGTTATTTTTATTTTAACTTTTAGCGTGAAGTCGAGTAGTACCTATATAGGTTTAATAGGCCACTCTCTACGCTCTAGCTAGCTACTAGTTATTATTCTATGGCTCTATAGTGAGTTCAATTTTAAATAGGCCTTAGTTACTCATATTTAATACTAGCTGCGCTCCACGGTTTCACCCGCGTGGCTCCGCTCCTGTTGGTCTTAGCGTAATGATATATAGCCTATAGCCTTCCTCGATAAATGGGCTATCTAACACCGAAATAATTTTTCAAATCGGACCAGTAGTTCCTGAGATTAGCGTGTTCAAACAAACAAACTTTTCAGCCTTATAATATTAAGTATAGATAGCTACTACTAGTTATTATTCTGTGGTATAGACTAGTATAGATTCTTTAGTGCTTTATCAGATCTTAACTCAGTCCAAATCAAAGAACGTTTCACTAAGCGGAAGTTAGTGCTTCTAGTCATTTCCTTTATATTAAGAACATAATAATTATTACCTACCTACCTTTGTAATTACAAGCTTGTGACATAAATCGCTGAGAAATCTGATATGTGGTTTGCAATTTATTTAAATAATTAATGATGAAATTATCCTGTTTGTTGTTACAAAGGTTAATTAATGTTAATTTTTTAACCTTTCCTGTTTTAACTAAGATTTAATAATGGAAGAAGCCTGTTATGTACCTAACTAGTAAGAATTAGGTCAAGGAAGCATCGACCGCAAGTAAAACGTAAAACAAAAACTTGTAATAAAACCCTATTATGATATGTATAATGTATTTAAAATATAGTCTCCACAGACCACAGTATAAAAGAAGTCAGTAAAGTCAGGAATATCTAATACTAGCTGCGCTCCGCGGTTTCACCCGCAGTGCTCCGCTCCTGTTGGTCTTAGCGTAATGATATAATATAGCCTTCCTCGATCAATGGACTATCTAACACCGAAAGAATTTTTCAAATCAAACCAGTAGTGCCTGAGATTAGCGCGTTCAAACAAACAAAAAAACTCTTCAGCTTTATAATATTAGTATAGATATATTATGACCTTTGTGAGGTCTCTCAAGTGACGTATGTAGTACGTATGTGTACGTATACACACACACAAACTGATTCTCGTCTCATCTGCATTATATAAATAAGCATTAGCATTGATAAGTTCTTATTAAATGCTCTGAGATTTTGTGAATGCAGATCACGGTCAGATGCGTAATGCTTCGTCTCTAGTGTCGGAATTACACAAGACAGCCCTTGAGCCGATTCTGGGAAATATACGGGATGTAAAATTTTACGTTACTAGTTACCGATATTATAGAATGATTCCGAATTTGTCATTATGAGTAATAAAGGAAAGGGTGAATAATTAAAATTGTCTGGCGAAGAAGTTTTTTTTTTGTAAGAATTGTATCGAAAATAACAAAAAAAATATCAAAAGTTTCTAAGAAGGTTTCCTTCTTAGAAACTATTGATATTTTTTAATTTATTTTCAGTTAATGAACTTCTTGGATACAACTTATTATAGGTATACCAAGCAAAATAATTATAATATCTATATAGGTACATTAACTGGTAACCCAAAACATCCTCCGATCAAGAAAATATCGTACCTATTATGGATACCGATCATGATAAAACGAGGCAGGCTTTATTATTATAATGCACTAGTGGTCCGCCCCGGCTTCGCCCGTGGTACATAATATTTAGTATCCTATGTCCTTCTCCTGGCTTTAAAACTACCTCCCTGCCAATTTTCAGCTAAATCGGTTCAGCCGTTCTTGAGTTATAAGTGGAGTAACTAACACGACTTTCTTTCTAGTACAGAAATGGGAAAATTTTAGCACAATTTTAGACTTCAAGTTTAGGTTTAAACGGTAGGTGACTAGATAAAAGTAGCTATTAGTATCTGCAGGGTCAAACGCAGCTAAAACTAAACCAATCAATTCACATTTAAGATTAAGCAATATTTATGAATCATCGAGTAATTTACGTAATGCTTTAATATCTCTATTATTAACTTATCAATTTCATTCATCAATTTTCTTTCGTATGGAAAATTCATTCATAAATAGAAATAATTGCATTGAATGGAAAAATAATTACAAAGATTTTGCAACTCTTTTTGATTTACGTGATAACATCAATGTTTTACACAATTTCAATTTAGAAAGTTTCAGATAATATCACAATTAGTTAAATGACTATGATACAATCTGTTTAATAATATAATTTTGTGTTTCGACAAACATTTGGATCAAGGGAAATCAGAATAGTTTGTGTCCAAAATTCAGTGAACACGCACCTCTGTTAATTTTCCAAAAATTACAAAACCAATATATTATTTTGTTAACGTTTTCTTTGTTCTTATTGAGTGAATTAACATTACATTAATTGTTATATTGTCTCTGAGTAACAAAAATGACGATAGACGGTAAAACAATATGCAATCTGATACAATCGTTTCCCGTATTACTAATCCTGGCCCAAAATAACAACAAATGCTTAAAAACTCCCTTCATTTACAAGCCTCCCTCCCCAACCCACCCTCCTGATTACTACGAAGCCTACGATGCATTAATCCAAAACCTTTTTGGTCATGACTGTTACTATACCAAAAAGTTCCTACATCATACAAAACCTACTTGCTATGACGACCATAGCTACGGTCACGAAGCGCCTGTATATGGTCATGGTTACGGTTATCCTTACGGATATCCTAGCCACGGTTACGGTTACGGTCACGAACATCAAAGCGGTTACCCCGGCGTGCTTTTATCTGACGGACATCTTGGGATTAGTCGTAAGGGAATTATAGGGAACGGTAGTATGGACTACAAAAGCAATTACGCGCCCAAACAAATGTACAACGTGAAACGGCGGGTTAAAGTCGTCGTGAAGAACAAAGGAGAGAAGAAAAAACGATCTCAACAATTGAAAACAAGTAAGTGCTTTTTTCTATTATATTTTGATGCTTTTATCATACTGCACGCCTCACGATCTCAGGCAATTTCAGAAAATCCTTGTTTGATAACGGTTGAAAAATGAACAGATTTCTCTGAAAGTTGGAACCCGAAAAAAAGCCTGTGTCTCTGTAAAATTTTACTAATTTGTTTACCGCAGATAAACATAATAGATACTATTTCATTTTCCATTTACAGATTTTGGATGTGGATACTTTCATTCTTTTCCTATCATCTCAAACGTTAGAAATTAAGAGCTATATAACAAAAATATTTTCTTAAATGTTTCCCGGTTACGTCATTTTAACCTAGCATATTGTTCGTCTAAACTCTTGATATAAGTATTTGCCTTCTTTAGGAATATTATATAGATCATCAGTATTCAAAATGCTTGTTTCTTATATCACGGCTAAATGTAGATGTGATTGGTAACTCCAGTGATGAATCTCAAATGGTTCCTTGATTTATATGTTACATATATATTATATATAGTGTTACATTTTATGCACCTTGCTGGAATATTTATTTATAATACTATATTTTACAAAACAATGTAAGGAAATCTAGTACAATCAAATAAGGTATAAATATTTTGCACAATAGGCGGCCTTATTGCTACACAGCAATCTCTACCAGGCAACCTGGCAATATGTTTAACCGACTTGAAAAATACCGCATGCTTCTGAAAAAAAATTAAGGGTGACAAAGTTTAATATTACAATTAATTGTATTTCTAATAAATAACATGTGTTTGTCGTCTAGAAATATTCTGAAACGTTCCTGTTTGTAATCCCAATTTTTGCGAAGCAATTTTTTAATCCACTTTTGACAATGAAGTTACCTACTTTTGAAAAAAAATTAAAAGACGTGTGGCACTCGGGGACTGCCGCGGTAAAGCTATTGCATGCTATGCCTTCAAGCCACACCTCCGTGCCCGTCGGAGTGAGGAGCGTGAGGTTTTTTCGTTACGGAATTTCTGGATTCGGTCCCCGCGCTCAAGGCCCGCGATAGAAGCTATGCAATAGCTTAATAAAATATTTGTCTTTTCTTTTGTTATTAAAAGAAGCAGCGATATCGCTTGACGAAAGGTTCTTGAAGATACTTGAACTATAACTTAGTATCTCATTATTATAGATGACTAGCTGTGTTCCGCGGTTTCACCCGCATTGCTCCGCTCCTGTTGGTCTTAGCGTGATGATATATATACCTAGCCTATAGCCTTCCTTGATAAATGGGCTAGCCATTTAACACCGAAAGAATTTTTGAAATCAGACAAGTAGTTCCTGAGATTAGCGCATTCAAACAAACAAACAAACTCTTCAGCTTTATAATATTAAGTCCCTATAGATTTTAATAGAACCCTTACCGTACTTTTAATCCGGATGCTGTTTATTCAATTTTGATACATATAATTATGTGACTAAGATTAGGGAAATTCATTAAATTCCAAGGGGTTTACGTGTGACGTAATGGATTTATAAAGGCCATACAAGATATAGGAGTTAAGATTTTCGCGTCAGTGTTACAGAGTCTCGCGGAGTGCGTACGCGCCGGTCAGAATGGCGCGCGATATTTTATTCGTTTTTTGTGTTTGTTTTTGTGTTCAATACGTTTTTTGTCAGTTTGGTGAGTTGATTTTATGGTACAAGTTAAATATGGTGTGTTAAGTTTCTCTTGTGTTTTGTATTTTATTATGTTGGTACTAAATTCGTAATTTATAAATATTGACAGTGTTTTGTTTTTCCATTTTGGTGGTGCGGCTTAAACATCTTATTTATCTTCAACTAAACAATAATTATCTTTTTATGACTCTATTTCTTATGTATTACTTATTAACTATCATATAATAATATATTATCACAATAAACATATGTCGTAATATTTATTAGATTGCTCTCGAAAGATTTATGAAACGTCCAAATAGAGCTGTAGAGAAGTAGAATTATGTAGAGATATGAGAGAAATATTAACTTATTTCATGGAAAATCAACTGAATATAATAGTTATTTTAGAAGCAAATAAACCTATACAGGTATTTTCTGATGTTTGATTTTACGCGTTTATTATACATTTACATACACGGGGAGACTCTCCCCGTGACTTCGCTCGCTGTAAAGTGTTCGAAACGTCGAGAAAATAATAGAATGAATAAATCGCGTTTAAAATCCGTTAAAAAGTCTTTAATTTCTAAACCTATACAGGATTTATGTTTTAATTTAAATTTTATAAATAGGTAAAATAAAAGTCTATGTGACTTGTAAAGCTCCGTCCTTTTGGCATCATCGGCAAAAAAGGTAGAAAAAAAATAGTGGCAACTCTAAAACGAATTAAACAACACATTTCTATGTGTTAAAAATAAGAATTAGATTTAGAGAAACCTGTTGGCACATTAATATTCATTTAAAATAAAATTAGCAAAATTGTAATCAGCAAAGGATAAACCGGTCATAAAAAGCTTTTTTCTGCCTTACCTGCCCAAAATGTTCATAATTAATATGCTTGATATTATTTATATTGCTGAACCATTTTATTCTGCTCTTTTAGTTGAATAATGTAAATTTATTAAAAACCATATTATTTAGGTACCAATAGTTGAAAATGCGTCTTGAATGAGCCTTTAGATTATTATCATTATGGTGATAGATAATAATCAATTTCAATAAACCTGATATTTCGCATTTACATAAAACTTTAAAAATTTAATACAGGGTGTCCCAAAAAGTAGTGATGCATAACATGCAGCATAACATACATGGGGGTGATTCGGATAGCCCTCTAGGTCCTCTACCTCCCAGCTTCCGTTCATCACTACTTTTTGGGACACCCTGTATAAATAAGAGCATATAGGAGAAATTTTTATATACATATTTAATATTATCAAATATCGGAAACCTTTAAACTTCCGTTGCAAGTAAAGATAGTCTTAAAACGATTAAACCCTATCTTCAAGGTACATTTATGTCCTTAAATTGGAATTATCTTACAATGGCAGTAATTAGTCGTTTCGATACGTTTTATTTACATAATTACGTATTCATTTATTGCGTTTTTATTACTTTGATTAGCATATTATATGAGCTTTTCTAGGACTGATTTTATGAGTCTAGGCTCTACTTTTAAGTTTAATCTTCTTTATAAATGACAGAGGCAATAAAAAAAATACAGACTAATAATATTTTGTTGAATCTGAAGGCAGTGTAAACACCAAATTCTATATTATGGCAACTAGGTACCTTACTAGGATAAGAATAGAGCAAATTTATGAAATTTGTTATGAAAATGTAGTTTCTAAATCTAACATGCATTGAAAACACAATAAATACTGATGTACCGAACATCTAATCGGAATGTAACATGCAGATAAATGAATCAGGAGTAATTATCGGTAATTATGAAGTAAATACGTATATACTAGACCTATGTATGTATTTACAAAGTCTTACAGTGCACGCGAACGAATGTGGTTAAAAATCCTCCTATGTAGGTACTTACTAAAAACAATTCTATATTTTACTTAAAATCTATTAATATTATGAAGCAGAAGAGTTTGTTTGTTTGCTTGAATGCGCTTATCGCAGGAACTACGGGTCTGGTTTGAAAAATTATTGTACTGTTAGATGTTCCATTTATCGAGGAAGGATATTATCACAGTCACTATGACCAATAGGAGCGGAGCAATGCGGATAAAAGTAAAACCAAAGGGCAAAGCTAGTCTTTTATATACTTATACAAATTCCTTGCCAGATAATAACAGGTTAAACTTAAAAGTGCTCATAATTTCGTAATACGTAGTATATTATTATTAGTCTGTGGTATAATGTTATTTATTGGTTAATTGGTACGGTCGGCAGATTAATAATGGCGTTATTATTTTAAATCCATAATAATATTTTTTTCCAAATAATAAATTTAAATTCTGATTTGGTTTCTTATATTAATTACATACAGATTAGGTAGGATTTTCTTTACAGATTACTGGCAATTTTTTAAGCTATTGTATAGCTTCTATCGCGGGTCTTGAGCGCGGGGACCGAATCCAGAAATTCCGTAACGAAAAACCTCACGCTCCCCACTCCGCAATCATACAATAGCTTTACCGCGGCAGACCCCGAGTGCCACACGTCTTTTTTTATTAATTGTTAGAATTAGGTAGAGTTTTTGAGCTTTTTCTCATAATATTTATAATTCTCGTTCATATATTATCTGTGGCGAATTATCCATTTTAAATTGGTATCAAATTGTCGACACGAACGTAACAAATACTATAATAATCTGTAATAAAAAACTTGGTCAGGAAATAAACTCGACCGTGACTAAAAGTGGACATTACTTATTCATTCATCGTGTGTTTTGCACCAAATCGGGTTTTTTGACTGTGACATTGAAATAATATATAATATGTACACCTACCTATAAAACATTATATATTTATGTATAATAATATACATATAGGTACATAGAGTTGAGTTTGCAATAGAAATATTTAAGGATTTTTTTTATATCTTTAAAAATCATTACAAATATCAATTTTCACATCTAGAATATTGTTAGAGCATCTTGCATCAGTCGTAAAAATATGATTAATAATTAATAAGGCGGTATTCAAAAAAAAACCATTTCAAAATATTGATGTAACAACTTCGATAAAATAACTTAAAAATGTAGAATTCGGATAGATGTAAAATAAGATAAAATTAAATAAATCTATATACTATTAAATTTGGTCTAAGTACATAGTGGAATTCCTCAGTTTGATAAATTTTCCATTTCAATATTTTTTACGATTAAGATTTAACTGCCAATGTCCAACTTCATGAATTGAAGGTTAATTTAGGTTATTTGTATGCAGCTACATGACGTAATGTATCTTATTGGTGTTAAGTTGATTTGCACAGCATAAACTAGTAAATATTATAAAATAATTTGCAGTTAAATATAGACAGGTATTTCTATATTTTCTAAATATTAATTAGAAAATATTTTACGCCCTGTATATATCTAATGCTCTCACAGAATTTTTAACAGACATATTCACTTTAAGACCAAGTTTATTCATAATAATATGAAACATAAAGATCTCAAAGTATATAATAATAATTATAATATGAAGCTTATCACAATTCTGTTATCAACAAGAAAAGTTTAAGGTCACTCAATGTTTACATTCGTGTAGTGAGTTTTATGTTAAGGGGATTTTAAATATTGAATTAAATCAAAACAGATGTTAAGTACTTTGTTATTTATTAAAAAATCAGACGAAGAACATGAGACACTTTATATTTTAATTGTTATAATTATATTAATACAATTGAGTCGATACATATCAAACTCCGGTAAGTGCATTCTATCAGAAATGTGGGAATCGAGGTATTTCTAATAACTTAAAAAAACAATATGTTTGGACCTTTATAAATTGAAATCGTCTTGTTTATTGCATATCTTGTGATGAATTTAAACGACTTATTATTACAATTCTTTATATTCCACTCACGTGTAATTACATACATATATATTATATACCTATATTAATGAAAGGAAAATTTGTTTATTTAAATTATTAAGAATAAATTGTAGATTCATACGACAGAATGTAGACGAATATACATAATATATAATAGTACCTAGATAAATTGTACTGCGTTGATGATGTAAATACTCAACACATTCCTAATTCTAATCATAATATGATACATATCGTTGATATTATTATGCTTGCATTTAATTAAAAATAAGAATAGTCAATAAATATTCTAATGTAGGCTGTAGGTAGGTTTACTTTACAGTTTATTACGTAGGGTACTATAAATCATATTATACTAATAGATTTATATTTCCATTTAAACTTTTTATAACAAGACTAACGTACCTATCTGAATTTCTTCCAAAACTTCTTCTAATACTATTTATTTTATATAGGTTTCTTCCCCAATGAACGCCATCAGCAGCAGTCGTTTTTCCAACAATTCCCAACCCCGAGGAGAATCAACCAACGATTAAGTTCCTTGCTACATCCACAACGTGAGACTCCAAACAGCAACCAAGAATATATATACCCATTCAATAATGGACATATAAGTAATCAATATGACGATTCGTACCGCAGACGTCCAAACAGAGTTAGATTCCCTAATCAATACACCGAAGTACCACAAGACTATGTTAACTTTGACAACGATAGAGCAACAGAGAATTACCTGAACAATCAAAATAATCCGAACTTTATACAAACAAATGGAGAGAATCAAGCAGAAAATCCCATAAGAGATAACAATAACAAGGCCAATTCCAATGGCTTGAGTTTTCAAGATTTCATAACTGGCATGAATTCTAACAATCCAACGTTTGGGGACTCTTTACCTAACAATGTTAAGGAAGTAAACAATGGAAATTATGAATCAGATTCTAATAGACAAGTTGAATTGAATACGAACAAACCTGAAGTTGATAATACACCAGAGCCTGCTGCTTCAAGCGAAGCGCCGATACCTACTGAAGCAGAATTTGATGGGAATACAAAAGCAACATTTAATGATGAAAATGCCAAACCAGATGGACTTGTGAATGGTGGCGTAAACATGATGTCTTTTGGTGATAGAGCTGGCGAAATTAGCAGTACACCTCGTGCTATCTTGACTCCAGTACCACCGTCGCTAAACAGGAATAATGGATTTTCCAACTTTAGTAAATATACATTTTTTTTATAATTAAGAGTAAATTAACTGTAACAAATGTGGTAATAGCATGTTGGGTGCTGCAAGAATTGTATCATTTTAATCGATTAATACGGAATTAATTCCATTAATTTCATAGTTGAATCCGTTTCTAACACTATTAATTGGTTATTAATAAGAAATAACAAGACCATACTGTAACATGAGTAACAATTAGTAACTAGCATGTTGGGTTTAAAAATTTACAAGAATTGGACATCGACTTCATGTTATGATTTTCTATAGGTACAAAACAATATTACATAGCGGTTATTATAAAAGTACTTGCCCTTTAATTACTCAATTATAACAGGATTATGGTAATTGAATGACTAAGCGTGGTATGATTGATTTATTTTCTAATAGATTTACGCCCGCGGCTTCGCCCGCTTTTTCATAGAAAACCCCGCATATTTCCCGTTCCCGTGGGGTTTCCGGAATAAAACCTATCCTATGTGTTAATCAAATTTACCTTCTATATGTGTGCTAAATTTCATTGTAATCGGTTCAGTAGTATTTGCGTGAAAGAGTAACAAACATACATACGTACACATACACATACAGCTATCCTCACAAACTTTCGCATTTTTAATAGGATAGGATCATTTGAGTATTAGCATCTATAGAATTGATTCAATGTTCGTGAGTTTTGCATGCTAGCATTTAATGGTCGGATGTTGATGAGGTTAATGACCAGACAAGATACATGTCTTTTTTTAATTTATTAATATTTCGAGGTTAGACTTTTGAGGTTGCGTTTTTTTTCAAAATGGAAAACTTTAACGAAGCAAATTAGCGATATAGCAAGGAAATATTATTTAATTGTACTTTTCAATAAATTTATTAAAATGTAGTTTTCAAATTTTAAGAGTATGGTCAATGGTGTAGCTTTTATTAATTATTTCTGGTAATGGTGGTGATTAATAAATACGTAAAGTGATAAATACCATATTATAGATAAATCTTCATACTATTAATTATTTATTTTCCGTACTTGTAAACCTAAGTATCTTAGATATTTCTTCCATTAATGGACATACAATTAATAAAACACTATTTACTGAACGCTAAATACAATTAACAGTCATGTATTATATAAATTAACTGCAAATATAACAAATTACAATGATGTCATACAATATTAACGACTAGCTTTCCGCCCGCGGCTTCGCCCGCGTTTTCAAAGAAAAACCCGCATATTTCCCGTGTGATTTCCGGGATAAAACTTACCTTCTATATGTGTGCTAAATTTCATTGTAATCGGTTCAGTAGTATTTGCCTGAAAGAGGAACAAACACACACATACACATCCTCACAAACTTTCGCATTTATAATATTAGTAGGATATATACTAGGAGGATAGGATAGGATAGGACTATCATTTTAAAGTTACGATCATCGGAATACCTATAGGGTTTTAGATATCCGGCTCAAATAAAGCCTTAGCAATATAACCTACAGTACCAGTCTAACCCAGTTACTCTTGTACATGCCATATAAGGTTCTACTCAACATTTACTTCTAAATTAACATCGAAGAAACACAGCTATGACGTCCAATACTGAGAAAATACTTGAATTTGCGCAAGATTTGTCGGTTCTAACAAAAATTATTGAAATAGGTAGCTGTTCTTACAAATTCAAGGAATAATTTTAAAATTACTTAGTGTAAGTTATATTTAAGTGTTTGTATTTCTTGTTTTGTTATCTTTAAGTGCAATAAAGTAGGTATTTATAAACAAATATACCTAAATAAATAAAATTTTCAATGAATAAAAAGTTGATAATCTATACGACAACAAGTTTGTTAATACATCTTTGATTATAATAAGAATGGTCTCTGATTAACTGAATATTTTATTAAAATAAAAACTATTTTCGCCCATAGCGATGGCATCCATATTTTTGCCATAAATGGTAGTTTTGTTACTAGAAGTTTTTAAATGCTTAGGAATTTTATATCACGCAATTAAACAACACACGTTTCTTTCGGTATATTTTTTTAGTAATAAATAATGTGTTCATCAATAGTACGAAATTTATCTATAATCTACTATATCCTACCATTGTATCTACATCCTAAAACACATTTTTCCTTACTGTTAGAGTCGATAAATATACTCGAAGGCCAAACAGTGGTCACGTCAGGTCAAACGCTATTTACATAGTAACTAACTGAACACGAGAGTAAAATATTGAGAATCGACAAAATATATTATTTACTAATAAACTTGGTTTTACCGAAAATGGAATTACTTGAAATAGTTTTCAAATATGATGTTGAAAAAGAGTTTATATAAATAAACTAGCGGTCCGCCCCGGCTTCGCCCGTGGTACCTACATGTTTAAACTATCCTATCTCTCAAGTTGGATCGAACTACACATGGTGTGCGAATTTTATTATAATCGGTTAAGTGGTTTAGGAGTCCATTGAGGACAAACATTGTGACACGAGATTTATATATAGATATTAAGATGAGTCGAATTAGAAATCTAAACTTAGGTACTCGTAATATTATAAAGCTGAAGCGTTTGTTTGTTTGAACGCGCTAGTCTCAGGAACTACTGGTTGGATTTGAAAAATTATTTCGGTGTTAGATAGCCCATTTATCGAGGAAGTCTATAGGCTATCCAACAGGAGCGGAGCACTAGGCGGGTTAAACTGCGGGCACAGCTAGTAATTACTAATATAGGACAAAATCTAAGCAATATTGGACGAAATTGCATGATTTCCTTAATAGGTACATACTTTTTAATTTAAAGTGTGAAACTGTCTATTACTGATTTCAATTTTCGAGGTTTATCTATTTTTTATAAATTCATAGCGATTATTCTAAAAGGTATGCCCTTGATTAAATACGTAGGTATTTGCGTATAATAATATATACTTAAATAACTCAAACATCATAACTATTATTGAGTAATGAGTGTATATGTTTCTATTCACATACGAGTATATCTAGCATTAGACTCATCGACTGCTTGCTTTATTTCAAAGATTATCCCACTGTTTAGACTTTAGATATTCAAACTCTTATTATTTCAATTAGACTTCTCCCAGAAGCACTCTTGTATCGCATTATAAGCGCATTATCATAGTTTTACCTACCGTTTACCACAAAATTCACTTAAAATGTACGCGTTAAAACTACGCATTTCTTTAAGTCCTATGTGTGTACTTGCATTGTCTTTATGTTGTTTACATTGGATAGGATTTACCCTATAAAGTATAAATTATACTCTTTGAAACAATCAGACGTATCTGTGAAATAATCACACGGTTGAAGCATTGTGTACTGAATTTTACGATGCATCTTGATGGAATTGAGATGCATACGTAATTTGCCTGGTTTTAACTTTTTATGTACCTATGTCCGCGTCGATACTAATAGGTAAAGGTAGATTTGTTGGTTCATGATGGGTAAATGAATCGATATTGAAAAGAAAAATTAACAATTTTTATATGCTATAACATAGTATTGAACCCCTCAAGGAAATAAAATTTATCTGCGATATGCGATATCAATAATACAAAATGGTGATTTGGAAAAAATTGTGTTGGTTGTTTTTTAATTCAATTTATTTTTGATACCTAATAATTTTAACCAGTAATAGAATTAATTTCATGCTTTTTTTTCTTCGCATGCATGCATGTTTTTATTTCATAAAATCTCTCATATGCTTTACTTTTTTTAATAAAAATATATTTAATTACTTGTTACACTTGACACAAATTTTCACACATTTTCATCGTTATGGGGATAATTAGTATATCTTAGAATTAGTCCTAATGAGTGTGTGTGTCTAACATAGCATGACAAATGCATTAAACACATATCATGAAAAAATAATAAACATATTGAAAGGAAAAAATATACTATCTATAAATCACTGAGAAATCAATAATAGTCTATTCCACATTTTTTTATAGATATGTAAAAAAAAACTGTTGATCTGGTCTGTATGAAATTTGGTACAGAGAAAGATAATATTTACCCTTCTGGATTTACAGCCAGTCTAAAGATATAAAATACAAGATTCGGGGCATCGCTCCGGCAAGGCGAAAGACGCGGCGGATTCGAAACCTACCCCGTGCTTATTTTTTTTCTATTCTTTAAAAAATCAGATTTAAAAAACATTTGAATGTTATAAAACTAAAATTAAATACAAGATTATTAACAAATGCTTGATTGGTTACAGGAGAGAGATGTACTACAGTGGAAGGAGGCTCCGGGTCCTGCATCAGCATAAAAGCCTGCGAACCGTTCGTCAAGTTGTTGCAAACACCTAAAAACAGCAGAGTTGTCGATATCTTGAGGCGGTCGCAATGCGGCTTCGAAGATGACACCCCCAAGGTATTGTTTTAAATCAACTGATTACATTCAGAATAACATGTGACTAGTTAAACATTCATTTTGAAACGAAGAAGTTCTCAATTTGACTCTTTTTTTTGTTTGGTACCTTAGAACTTTCGAGTGGGTTTAACAGATTTTGATAATTCTTTTTTTATTTGACAGCTAGTGCCTTACCATTGGTCATTAATGTGCAGTTCTGACTATTTGCAAGGGTTTTAGATTATAACAGGAGTAGACCGAAATAATATTTTATTTAGAACTTTATAGTATGTTGAATATGGATAAGGCCACGTCATTATGTGTGCAAATTAACAATCGTCTAATAAAACAGAGGGCCATCGGTAACTGGTATCATCGTCTTAAAATGTTTTCCTTTGAATGTCAAGGTCAATTGCTCTTGGATACATGCGTATAAACAATTTTTTTTTAATTTATTTATTTTGTGTCATTTTGTTAATCTTGAAGATGTCTGACGGAATTACAATATTATTAACCGATTTTGATGACATTGTATTGTGTTGAACTGTTGATGAATGATGTTTTATTCGTTTTTATACAAAAACGGCTGATCTGAGTGAAATATGGCACAAAGATAGATTATTCTAGAGTCGTATTTTTTATAGGCTTTTTTATATAATACGAATGTTAAATTTAATTCAAGGCATGTAGTCATCATATTTTATGTCTGTAATTTATTTGATGGTCCCATAAAATAAATCTCGATGGATTATAGTCTCCATACAATATTAAAAGTTGTTGTGAATTGATAATTTTGTCTTAAGATTATGAAAACAAAAAATGCTGTTAAAGATTTTGACAAAACTATCTAAGAATATTTTTCTTAGGAAAAGCTACTGTTGCAGTATTAGAATAGTATGAGACAATCGTTTATATTATATTTATATTATGATTTTATTTCCTGTATTTTAACGTTTTTCTTTAAGAAACTGTATTAAGCACTATGTAATAATGTATGTATTATGACTGATGTACGTGTCTTAAAGAATAAATAATTTTTTACTTTTTTTACTTTACTTTTATATTTAATTAGTAACCACGACTTTACTGAGTAATTCACTGTCTTATTTGTACCGAATGTTAATTAAGTTTTCATACTGATTTGCGGGTCCACACTCCACACAGAGTAGCCTCGCGAAGTATTTTCTTGGGTAAACTGTGTGCTCGATGTCTGTATGGATATGAATATTATATACTAACTGCGCTCCGCTGTTTGGTGGCTCTGCTCTTGTTAGTCTTCGTGATCTTATACCCGCGTGGCTCTGCTCTTGTGGGTCTAAGCGTGATCTTATATAGCCTATAGCCTTCCTCGATGAATGGACTATCTAACACCGACATAATTTTTCAAATCGGACCAGTAGTTCCTGAGATTGGCGCGTTCAAACAAACAAACAAACTCTTCAGCTTTATAATATTATATTAGTATAGATTAAATCCCAAATTCGGGTCTCTACATTTAGCTCTAATATTTTTATCGTCATAAAAGTATCTTTCATTCAATCTACAGGTGTGCTGTCCGCTCCCTGGCATTCCAAACACGCCACCAACCGCTCCCCCAACCGCTCCCCCCACCGCTCCCCCCACTGCTCCTCCCACCGCTCCCCCCACAGCCCCTCCCGTGACGTCATCAGAAACCGCAGCAGGAAAGTCAGCGATGATGACAGACGTGGCAGCCATTACAGCACTGCCAGAACCTCCCGTGTGCGGTATTAGTAATGCGTCTTTCAGTCGCGTCGTGAATGGCATACCAGCTAAACTTGGTGAGTTGTTAAAAAGTGAAACATTTACTTCTAGAAGCACTTTTGAATTATAACAAAGTTAAGTATAACATTTACCACGAGAACACAAGTGCCTTCCGAGTGTCGCACTGAGAATGGCAATCCTTGTACTATGTATTTGCTCCAACCTCTAATAACTTATTAAAATTGAACCTAGAAATTTTGAGGTTGGAGGTAGTAAGTATGTTAAAAAATAAAAAGTTTTAAATTATAGAAACTAGGATTTACCTAAAGTCAAAAAATTTAAAATATGTCAAAAGCAAATTGCTTTTCGGCAATTGGCCAGCGCAGCATATTACGGTCTAGTCTCCTCAATTAAAAGCTTGGGAGCTTTGGGAAAAAATGATTTTATGCTGATAACGAAATGAAGATAAACATAACATATACCGATATATAATGTAAAATATTCAATGGATTAATTACATATTCTAAGAAAAATATCACACAGAAGTACCTATGTATTAAAACATTAAAATATAATAACAACTGTGCATAAAGATGATTCAGATTTCATCTCCTTATGAGTAAATGAGTATCATTAAAAATAATACATAAGTAACGACATGATTGCTGGCTATTAGTCGTATTTACTTACTTGTGTTTTGAGTTAAGTGTCCATTAAACACTACGTAATCACTACATAGTATAAAACAAAGTCGCTTTCTCTGTCCCTATGTCCCTATGTCCCTATGTCCCTATGTCCCTTTGTACGCTTAAATCTTTGAAACTACGCAACGGATTTTGATGCGGTTTTTTTTAATAGATAGAGTGATTCAAGAGGAAGGTTTATATGTATAATAACATCCATTAAATAGTGGAGAAGTACTGTTATTTTTGAGGTTTCTAATGTGATGTCGTAAAAAATTACATTTTTTCCGCTTACATTGCAAACGCAGGCTGAACCCTACGAGTTTTATCAAAATAATGTACTAAGTATTGTACACATTGAAAAGGTCTACAGAAAAGTCCGTGATTGTATATGTCTATCTCTTATGGATAACCCACAATAACTTTTTTTTGTCATTTACTTTTTACGACAAATAATGGCTAATTTTCGAAGCGATTTTAACCAATACAGCATTAATCCTTAACCAATTAAATACCTTGAATACATTGTTCATTTAATATAGATCTATATGGCCCTTTACACCGTATGATTTAAGTGAATATTTTCGAAGATATTACAGATTTAAAAATTGCGGGACGTAGCGTTTGCGGCGGTACCGGCCGGCCGCCCGGCTATATATTTTATACCCGTGCGAAGCCGGAGCGGGCCGCTATGTTTTTATATACAACGTTTACAGTTTTTCTGTAGTGTATTTAGTATCAGCATTGCACCCGTGCGAAGCCGGGGTGGGTCGCTAGTATACGAATATAATACGTAGCATAATATTGACAGACACTTATAATATATTGCAAATATATTGTAGGTTATCATAATATGTAAACGCTATTGGCAATTCACAGCTTCAAGATTTGTTCTGTTTAGCTACCTGTTTAGTTTATCTGTCAGTTAAAATTAGAAAATACTTATGTATTAAACAACCACTAGACAAAATTAAAATTATGAGCACACGGGAGGCACCACCTATCAAACGAAATAAGAATCCTCAAACTTGGTTCATCCAGACGAAAGTTTTGAGGTAACAAACAAAAAGAATACAGAATCGAGAACCTCTTCCTTTTTTTGAATTCCTTTAAAATAATGGGCAAAAGAATGATAAAAATGTTAATAGGCTATAGAAAACCATCGGCCATGGTGAAAACATTCCTAAGTATTGTGATGGAATTCTGCTGATAATTATTATTATTCCTAGTACCTATTTTCTTGACGTACGAGAAATAATAATTAATCATCGTTTATGTATACAAATTAAAACACGTTTATAAATTCGTCAATTCGATCGAATCGTAATTATTAATAATATGTTAGTTTATCTTTATATTTTATATGCACTTACATTATAGAAATATCAGCGGACCAAAAAGATTTTTGATTGCATAAAATATCGAATTTATTTTAACAATTCACAGTTGCCAATTCTCAAATCAATGAAGTTATAAATTCGCATGATAAAAAAGCCGTTGCGGAATAATAAGTGCTCAAACATTCATAAAATTAAAACTAAACAAATGAGATATCGCGTACATATTTACTAGAAGAATACCTTTTTTTCTAGTGGTAATATTCCCATGATATAATATGTATGAATTGACACGCTCATTAAGCTCTTCGCAAAAGTGGAGTATTAGGGAAAAACCAAATTAAAAACGTATGGAAATGTGCATTTGTATAATAATATAAATATATTGAGAAATAATTGTATCAACATTTTAAACTCATTCGGGTATTCCCCTGTTACTATACTTGTTAAACTGAAATAAGTTTAATATAAATTTATAAAGAATAGAAAGAATTCGATCACGAGGCGGGACTCGAACCCGCATCCTTTCACGCCAATCCGGGGCAGACGCATGACCAACTCAGCCACCCGTGCTCCCGCCAGAGCGATCGAATTTATTCTATTCTTCCAGTTTTATGTTGTAATAAGTTATCCATGGAAGAAAAATTCGTTTTTCTTTTTATTTACTTTATTTATTATTCATGTGCAATTGATGATTGAAGTCTATGCAATTAAAAAGTTTCCTATGAGAAAAAAAAATCTCGAACATCAGGTATTTTTCTAGCAGGCTTATTATAAAATTGTTTGTATGAAAATTTTCCTGTTTACATGATTCTCTAATTGCTTCTTTTTTGTAACATTCCAATGGCATTAATATGATAATTTTAATGCCTAGTGGTATGAAACAGGCAAGAAATTTATTTATGATCGATTCTTTCTTCCAGGCCATATTATGTGCATACAAAATTTAGAACAAATAAATTTTGTGCATGAAACTTGCATTTCACGCTTTTAAATCGTAATTTTACATAGACATTAAAAAATATTTACCAAGTCAGAAAGCATTTTCCACGGAGTCGACAAATAACATATTCTAGGTACTCTTTCCAAATGAAATATAATATATCATCGTGAATTAAACTTCAATCTATACTTATCTATAGGTACTAATATTATAAAGCTGAAGAGTTTGTTTGTTTGAACGCGCTAATCTCAGGAACTACTGGTCCGATTTGAAAAATTATTTTGGTGTTGGATAGCCTATTTATCGAGGAAGGCTATAAGGCTATATATATCATCACGCTAAGACCAACAGTCTTTAACTGCGGGTAAAACCGCGAGGAACAGCTAGTTATTTATAAAAAATGATGATGTAGCTGTCGCATAGTAAAACAAAATTTCAAGCATTTTTTGCTTGGTATAGTAATCATGTATATTTCCAGGTGACTTCCCCTGGATGGCGTTGCTAGGTTACAGAAGCCGTGGGTCCACCAGCTGGAAATGTGGAGGGTCACTCATCACCTCGCACCATGTTCTTACTGCTGCACATTGCATACATAATCGGGAAAATGACTTGTAAGTTTTATATGATACTATTGGTCCGCCCCGGCTTCGCCCGTGGTACGTATTTAGTATCCTATGTACTTCTCCTGGCTCTAAACTACCTCCATGCCAATTTTCAGCTAAATCGGTTCAGCCGTTCTTGAGTTATAAGTGGAGTAACTAACACGACTTTCTTTTATATATATAGATATTTGATTATTTAAGAAGATAGAGCTAAGAATGCAAGAATTATTTATTTGAATTCAAAAGCTTCCTTTTTTAATAGTCGGATACTCCAATCATTCTTTGTTGTAAGTATGTCTAGGTTAGGGAGCTATATTCATCTTAAAACCTACCCACGGTTTGGGTTTATAATTTTTAATTAATAATTTTCAATATTGCACTAACGACGAATACTTAAATGAGAATCTGTTTTTATTTGCAAAATAATTAATATTTTTATTGTTGTTGTAAATACGTTTATATGTATTTATAAAGCCATAAACTTACGAATTTGTTAGTTGTTCAGTTTGCACAATAAATTTGAACTTTTCGTAGTAAAACTAGACATAGGTACCTAACTACTAATAATTAACCATTACTAAATTTTCAAAAAAAACCTGTTCTATATCATTTAGGTACATAAACAAAACCCAACATCCGCGTATTAAAAGTTACGAGTTAGGACATCACAATTTGTAGGATTATAATATATGACTATAATGGAGGCGATTATAGGTCATAGGATAATGATACGGCCAATTAGATCTTATGTATGGGCTTGTTTACTACACTTTGTATTGTGTTCGATTATAGGAAAGACTAGGCTTATGTAAAACGCGTTTATATCGCAAACACGTGATATAAACGTGTACTGTAGATGAATATTATTACTCTTTCCTTAAAAAACTATTTTTTTCAAAAAAACCTGTTCTATATGTTCTATGACCCAATAAACTATTATTGGGTCTATATGAAATTTGGTTCAGAATAGGTAAATCCTTACCCGGTAATTATCAAAAACAATATCACCCTGTAGAGATATAGAGCTGGCAATTTCTAGTTCTCTAAATATATTTGTGACAGGTGCTAAAGTAATAATAATGAATGCTCTATATAATATAATCTTCATGATACAATAGAACGAGCTGATAATTTTATACACAATTGTAACATCAAATACTAAGTAGGTATATGCAATTCGATATTGGTTTTGCAGGTGCTATAAAAATAATTATTGCTCTATTTTCCAGATACGTAGTGCGTCTAGGCGAGCTAGATCTAGCTAGAGAGGACGACGGAGCGACACCCGTGGACGTTCTTATCAAAAGCCTTATCAAGCATGAGCTATATAACCCGCAGGCTTTCACTGACGATATTGGCATTTTGGTTTTGGAGAAGGATGTTCCGTTTTCTAGTGAGTTTAAGTGTTATTACAACTAATCTTTATAAAATTTTATGTACTTGCTTATTCTATTTACTATCTATACTATACAGTATAGGTCTTCCTGCGTAGAGTGAACGGGAACTTCTAGAGAAGCGCGTACCATCTTAGACATCACACATCTTAGCTTACCATCAGGCGAGATTATGGTCAAGCGCTTCCCTCTTGTCAATAAAAAAATGAGGATAGGTCCATATTTACAATGATGCTAGTTTATATTTAACTATGCTTATAGTTTGTGAGGGAAACTTACCATAGAAAGGAACGTTATAACTTATGACCATAGTTAGTTAAACAATGGTATAAACCCCGTTTTCCATCAAATCCTTCAAACGCGTTAAAAATACTATTAATAATGTTTCAGGTCTCATCCGACCGATCTGCATCCCGCAGGACGAGAAACTCCGTGCTCAAACATATGAGAAGTACAATCCTCTTATAGCTGGCTGGGGTGATGTGGCTTACCGTAAGTTCATTTTATTATTCAACTAGTTAATTTTATTACCTACGCGAGCAAAGCCGCTCGAGGCCGTATTTTATATTTTTGTTATCCCAGGTCAATCCGGGACAAGTTGCTTGTCGATAAGTGAATATTGTCACTAACCGAAGTTGTGTTAAATACTGTTAATAATATAATAAAACTATTAACAATCTACAGGGGGTCCCAAAGCCAGCCACTTACAAGTGGCCCAATTGCCCGTGGTGACCAACGCGGCGTGTGCAAGCGCATACAGCATGTACAAGCAGCAGGTGATCGACGCGCGCGTGCTGTGCGCCGGCCACAAGGACGGCCGCATGGACGCCTGCCAGGGCGACAGCGGCGGCCCGCTCATGCAGCCTATCGTGAGTACTAGCCTTGTGAGACGGTTGCCCGTAGCAACGGACGTGGTTGCGTGTTGTTCTCTGCGTACTATAAAAAAAAATGCGCAAAAAGATTTCCGAGCCTGCCCAGGAATCGAACCGACCAAAATCTGTTAAAAATATGACTTTACTTATCGATGTTAGGGTCAATTTATAAGGATAACATCTCTCTAACGAACTTGTTCATTCCAATGAAAGGAAACCATGCAATTTCTAGGAATCTTTTTCATGCAATGCAGTCTTCTTTCTTGTCAAAATGTAAATAGAATTTTCAATCTCCAGTATTACGAGTACTTTTCTTCCAAAATTGCACTCTGTATAACATTGACTAATATAAATCTTTTTTTTCTAGTGGAACCCTCAAACATACACCACCTTCTTCTTCCAAATCGGCGTAGTTTCATACGGGAAGAAGTGCGCAGAGCCTGGTTTCCCGGGCGTGTATACAAGAGTCACCCATTTCGTGCCCTGGATACAACAGAATGTTATTGGATCATAAGATTTAAAATGATGCCTTATTTATCAGTCGCTGATAATTTATGTTTAGATCTTAATCTTAGTAGGTAATTTAAATATAGTAGGGGTAAGGAGAATTGTGTCAAAAGATCAATTTCTCCCTTTCCAAAGATAATTACTAAGATAATCACTAGTAGTTGAAAGGGAGAAATTTAAATATAAATCTTCAAGTATTTCTGACTATGATAGCCTTACACTTGTTTATTTAAAAATATATTATTCTCCTTATCCATACACATTTTAATAAAAATAATATCATGGGCCAACTATTGGCTGACAATTCCTTTGAAAGTTCGGTTCGTAAAGTAAAAAGAAGAGACGTGTAGACATTTTTTAAGACATTTTATCGGACATAAATTTACAAGTTGGCCTGGTTTATATGTATTACTATTTACTGCACTAACTTAGTCACGATATTCATTTTAATAAATACTCTTCTATAATAGCAACAATTAGTTAGTATATTGATAGTTGAGAAACATTACTGATCTAATACAATCTAATCAGGATAAGCAACTCGTGGTTGGTTTGGTCATCGATGCGTTACCGCTTAGATATTTCAACTGATCCTAAATTTTGAATCTCATTATATGTGGATAGCAACAAAATGTGAAGTGAATTTACATTTTTTTTCTATATATGTAAAAATATAATCGTAACAAAGATGTTTATTTTATATTTTTTATACGTTGTATGTATTCCTAGGTTGTATGAAGACATTTTTATATTTTAGGCGTTTACGATCATTGTGTGTAACATATTTAGATAATTAAAGATATGTATTAAAATAATAGTAATCATATATTTTCTTTAAAAGTATAAATGTCACATAACTAGCCCTAGTTTGAATTTATGTTGATATTTGATTATTTAGATTAAGCTCACAAGGTTGTGATATTTTCTATATATTATCAAATGTTCAAATACATAGTTGTTTAAAATATTCATACATAATATAATGTTAGAGCCCTTGTATGTATCTATGTATTATGTACTTTCATGTATCTATCGTTTTTAAGTACTTAGTTAGTTTATATACCAAGTAAAAATTTATTTATAAATTTTATCTTTTTGCTCTCTTTATGTATGTGTAAAATAAGAGTCTCACTTTCCTTGTACATGTAAGAAAAAAAAAATATCTATTTTTATTACGATAAGAAAAAACAGTTTTTTTTTAATTTAAAAGCAAGAAGTCTTTGATATAATAAACGATATTGATCGTATATGGTTGTTTTATTTTATTTTATTCTGCCATTAGTAGGTATATTTTATCTAAGGTTATGCTCATTCCTTAGTAAGCACCATAATATTATATTCATCGTCAAAAAAGAAAGATTTTTTACTATAAATAAAATTCTGTATATTGAAGATTTTTCGAAGATAATTTTTATAGAGCGTTAATAAATCCAAATCTGCATTTGAATTTTTTTAATCGTTCTTCTTTGTATTTTGACAGCATATCACACTGAAAGTGAAACTACTTAACCAATTTATATGATACTTTGTATCATTAACTACTGCTTAATGTTGATGGTATAACGTTTAACATACAACTATAATATTTTTTTTACATTTACCTTGTTAATATTATTTCTTGATTCACAATAAAATATTTTTGTTTGTTGTATACATACATGCAAATTAATAAAGCTTTCTGCATCGATAATAAGTTATATTAAAAAGTAGTACTTAAGAAATCTATTAAATAAATTAATTTTATGTTTGTGTTTTTTTCCTGCCTCTGGGTTTTCACTAAGTAGCTCATAAGATACAGCGTTTATATTTTTGATAATTGTGATTTCAGATATAAGGCAAATTATCGAATAGGAAGAGATATCTGCTTTAGCGATATAAAAGATAACGTTAATGGTTTATTTGATAAATAGTCAGTTTTGGCAATTATTCCTGTGGACATGAACGTTCAACGCTCTTGATAATATTTACGAACATGTTTCATTTACGGTGTTTATATTAGTTTTATGTTTCAATTGCTTGGCCTTTTATTGTATGATATTTTAAAAGTTAAATTTAGTTCGTTTAAGTGTACCTGATCATGAAAGGTGAGTTCAACACGGTTATTTGTTAAACACGTTTTAGAAAATATTTTTTTTTTCGATTTTCTAAATAATGTCTATTAAAAATCAATGTTGCATATCTGTTAAGTACCTATTATATTTTCTAATCTGTATAATCACAATACATCTAATACTAATATTGTAAATTATTATGATTATTTGTTGTATGAAATAATCTGTCAAATTATCATTGCCTTAATTACTCCTAATTAACATAGTTTCATTGATAAAATATATTGTCCTATACATATTTAGATTAATATTGTTATTAGTTACGCAAAATGCTCTCCTTTGCATTTTTAGGACCGATTTTTCAATCCTTGGTTAAAATGTATCCGTCCAATAAAGTGTTACACGAACATATTAAAATGTCACCTGTAAACTGTCAAATACGGGCAAGTAGAATACATTTTTGAAATGGTAGTTTAATTCAACGAATAAGTTTTAACCAAGCATTAAAAAAACCTGCCCTAACCCTTTAACTAATAAATGTTAACATTTATTCAATTTCTTAATAGAGTCACTGATAGTCTATCGAACACGGTTTTATATATGCTTACATACATTTTTTTTTTATTTTAACTAGCAGAAAAACTGAACAGACCATATCCCGAAGTTGTGAAAATAGCGATAGGGTTAGTAAATACCTATGTATAGAAAACACTTAAAAATAAATGAAAAATACAAGTTTGTTTCAATGTTACAATTTCGCTAAATCTACTCATATCGATCGATTTGATATATTTTTTATTACATTAGCTTGGCTTGTAAGTTACATAATATACCTACTTAGTACATATATGTTTACCATAATAATGTCGTATATCGAACTTAATATAGGTTATCTAACGAATTCCGATATTTTTTTATAGCACCTATACACCTATATTCCTATAAAGTTTCATCCAAAATTGGCCAGTAGGATTTTCGTGCAAGAGTAACAAACGTACATTCATTTTCATAAACTTCCGCATTTATAATACCTATTAGGTGATATTAGTATTTAGTAGATTATATTTATGATGATTTAGTTTAGATTTATTACTGGTAAAACTTTCGATGTAAACTTGGCAGTTTATAAGATATTATACATAGTTTTAGGATGTTACAAAAATATCATATTCAATAAATGTTTTGCTTTTGTAATTTATGTATTTCTAGCTGCTATAGTCCCGAAGTTCTTTGTTACTCGACATTTTATTCAAAGGTTTTCCAACTTTCATTCACAACAAGCGGGCATAAATAAAAGTGGACGTCAATTCTTGAATTTACGGGTGCCATTATTCATATTGAACTTGTAATTTGTGTAATTGTATCACAAAAGGAAAATTTAATTTAAATAATTATCTTAATAGTAACAATTAATACAGATTGGTCGGCAGTATGTAGAGACTTACAATAAAAACAATGCAAGATTAGGTGTATACCTAAACGGTAAGGTATTTCTTCTCTACCACTCTATATTTTTTCATCATACTAATATTAAAAATGCGAAAGCCTGTCTGTACTTATACCTACGCTTTTAAAGCTTATCCACTTTTGATGAAATTTGGAATAGAAATAGTTTCGGACCAAGGCTAGAAGTTGCTTGAAACATGTGTTGATTTTTAACAATATAAGCATATTAGGTTGAAGGTTGCCTGGCAGAGATGGCTTTGAGCCATAAGGCCGCCGTTTGTACATTTTAAATTGTTTTGTTTTATGTACTTTCATTGTAATATGTTGTACAATAAAGAGTAAATAAATAAATAAATAAATAAATAGCTTCACCGGTATATTTGAAGTTTTCATGGAACCGGCTCGTGAGACGTGAGTTTTGAAAATAAAAGTGACTACCGCGACGCACGCGGGAGACCGCTTCGTGAGTCCTTAACCTTAGAGTACCTTAGACTCGATTTTGACCACTTTAAAGAGACATTGCACACTTTTCAAGGATCGGTTATCTAAATAAAGCGCGTTTTTTTTGTTTTTTAAACTATATTTATTTTTACAGTATTAATGAAAGGCTGGTATTTCCTAAGGAAGTACATTTTGACGCTGCAACGCTTTGACCTCTTCCTCCAGGGGTCACTGTTGATAGTGATCTTCTTAGAGAGTAATGTCTACCTGCTTTTGCGCAGGAACGATGCGAGTGGTTTCTTGCCAACTGTTAATGAAGGTATGCTTTGAAATTAACTTAAAAATGTTTATTTAAGTTTGGAAAGAGAAAAATCACCTTAACGTTTTGTTAAATAATCCACACTATAATATTAATATTATCAAGATGAAGAGTTTGTTTGAACTCAGGAACTACTGGTCCGATTTGAAAAATTTTAATAAATACAACATGCGTTTTTCTGAACCGCCAGAACGTCTTCTATCTCCAGTTATCAGATCATTCACACCCTGTATATTGATATACCGCTATTCTATTATTTATTTACTTATTATATTATTCTCGAAATAACATTAAAATCAAGATCTATATATAAATTACAGAATGGGTAAAAATCGGTGTTGGTTGCGCGGAATTCCTTCTGGGCGCGCTGGTAGCCTGGCAGGGGAAATCCTGGCGGAATTTCACCCTGTCCTTCTGGCTTGGAGCCACGGCTGTGTGTGGGCTGATTGTTCTGGCATTTCCTTTCCCTGAGGCGAAGCGACCTGAAGTCGGTAAGACAATGTAGATTTATTTTCATTTGAATATGATGTATATACTTAATATCTTAATTGAGACTAGAATAAATTACAAATACTAATTTAAACACATGCCGCGTTTCATCGTCTACAGTGCAATTATGTCAAACGAGCGAATGCTCATTCTAACTAAGTCACTATTCTTTTGGTGTAACCAGGGGTAGAGCATTCTTTTGGTGTAACCATAGGGACAGAGCATTCTTTACTTCTTTCGTTGTACTTAGTGCGAAAAGATCAGCAATGTTCTTATATTGAACAACACTGAATACGAGTTTTCGTTTACACGAAAAGATCACAAAATAATGCACCGTTACAATAATTATTGTATTCATTGAAACCCTAATCAATTTTATTCAAGTCGTTAAATAATTCTCAATTATATACAATTTGCCTGTGCATATACATTACGGTACTAATATACATTTAGGTATTTCAATAATTTTCCTCCTTACATAATTTTAAATACTTTATTGATTATATCTACTTAAGATTATTATAATGATATGCAAAAATTTCCTTAATGTTTTTTCCATCAAGGAAAATACAGTTTTTTTTTTCTTTTTATCTCTGAATCAACCATGATTCAACATTGTCTTAAGCTTAGGGAATAATCTTCGGAAAGTGTGTAGAAAGTGTGATAATAATTTGAATGCCGATTTTAAAATTAAATCTCATGCATCAATCAACTTTATCACTCTACATTACCGTAGATAAAATAATACAATACTTACTATAATTCGCCATCGCATTAAATAAATAATAAATATTTCGGGATTATATTCACACACGGCACGATCTGATCCCATACTAAGCTTTCGCTTGTGTTATGGAAACTAGATAGCTGATAAACATACTTATATAATCCATAGTCCATACTAATATTATAAATGCGAAAGTAACTCTGTCTGTCTGTCTGTTACTCAATCACGCCTAAACTACTGAACCAATTTGCATGAAATTTGGTATGGAGATATTTTGATACCCGAGAAAGGACATAGGCTACCTTTTATTGCGAAATATGTACCACGGGCGAAGCCGGGGCGGACCACTAGTTTTAAATAAATACTTATATAGATAATTAACACCCAGACACAGAGCAAACATCTATGTTCATCACACAAATATTTGCCCCGGGTGGGAATCGAACCCACGACCAGTGGCTTGGAAGGCAGGGTCACTACCAACCAAGCCAACCGGTCAGTCAACGATTAAGTTTTAAATAATAAAACAACTAAGGATGATATTATTATCATCCTGACTTTCAGTCTTTAGATGATATTATTTCCTGAAGTTATTTATTTATTTATTTATTTATGCTTTATTGCTCAAGATAAATTACAAATTGAGACTTAGCCTAGGATACAATATAACAAACGGCGGTCTTATCGCTAAATAGCGATTTCTTCCAGACAACCGGTTGTACAGAGAGAAATTAAGTAAAGGATAGGAATAGGGCAGAGCACAAATAAATATATACATACAAAAATAAAATAAATAGGTAATAAAAATAAATAAAATAATAACAGCATAAAATACAAGCCACAAGAATGAGATAAATAATATACATATGTTCACAAATAGATACATACATAGGAGAAGAAAAAAAAAATATATATATATATACCTATATAAATATATATAATAAACATAACTACTAGGGACATTGAGAAAGATAAAAATCACGAACCATATTTTTAAAAGTATTTATAGATTGAGCCTTCTTGATTGGATCCGGCAATGCATTCCATAATTTGATTGCACGAACAGTGAAAGAGTTATCCAGAAAGCTTGTATGGTGCGCTGGCATTATTAATCGGAGCTTTTCCGATGAGCGGACAGAATCTCCGTTCTCTCCTCTGAATACGAAATTGTCCTTGAGATATTTCGGTGTTTTAGGGTTAAACAAACAAACATAAATAATCATAAACGTACTGAAGTTGTATGTTTATGATTATTTATGTTTGTTTGTTTGCAAGAAATATTATTATACTAGCCCTATAACCGCAGCGTTTTCTAAGAAAATCTCGCATAGTACCCGTTCCTGTGTTATTTCCGGGAAAAACTATCCTATGTATTTATCCAAATTCCCTCTATGTGTGTGCTTCATTTCATAAAAATCGGTTCGGCATTTTTTGCATGAAACTTATGTTGTAAAATATAATATTAGTAAAATAGTAAGATAGTCTTTCTTGTTTCTCAGTATTATTGTTTAATAACAACGACATATTATGTAGAAACTTATTACAAGTTGTGATATTTCAAAGACCTCTGCGGCGGCTCCACCATCTCCGTGTACTCCGAAGTCGAGGACCCCCACCGCACCCCCCGAGGGGTGTTCCTGGTGATCACGGCGGTGATGTGCGCGCTCACCAGGATCAGCGTGTGGGCGCACGGCATCACCTACCTGGATGATCACCAGCCGGAGAATGGACCGTATTTCTATGGTAGGTGATGAGTTTTGTTTTGGGTGAAGAGCTGATACCTACTGTCGAAAATCTAGGAAATATCAAAATAAAACAAAACAGTTGACTATGTATTTTTAGAGTTACTAATTAGTAACTCTAAAAATACATAGTCTCTAAAAATCGATAGAGATATTTTTAATCTGCATGTATTTGCTGCTGCTTTAAATTTAGTTTATTAAACATTTTTACAACAACACAATATTCTCGAACTTCTGAGGCTACAATTATTTTTTTTTCACAAAAAAAAATATAGGTAATATCACATTCCTTGGAATGTGATATTATAATATATAAACGGCTTGCCGTTTAGCCGATTTTGATTTGAATGTGGTGTAAATAAAACGGTGTAATACAAATGTCTTTTATTAAAATGCCGACCTTTTACTTAGGTAACAGACGATCTTGTTGTAAACACTTTTTACGTAAATGTTAAGATTCATATTTAGGTAAAGTTCTATACTCTAAACATCAATTCTAATGAATCAATTGCAGGTATCCTAATCTCCATCCGTCTATCAATCGGCATGAGCAGCTCCAACTGGCTCCGCGCAGCATCCATCAGAGATGACTGGTGGGAGATACATCTCTCGCTAGCGATGCTGACGCTCATGTTCTCGATATTGTTCACATTGTTCCCACGGCAAATGCCGGATTATAAGGAAGTGGATACGCTGGAAAGGACTTGTGAGTTTTTCTTACTAATCTATACTAATAATATAAAGCTGAAGAGTTTGTTTGTTTGAACGCGCTAATCTCAGCAATTACGGGTCCGATTTGAAAAATTATTTCTGTGTTCGATAGCCCATGTATCGGGGAAGGCTATAGGCTAGATTCTAGCCGCTAGAATATATCATCACGCTAAGACCAACAGGAGCGAAGCAATACGGATGAAACCGCGGAGCACAGCTAGTTTTATAATAGTTATTAGTTACTAACTTTGCTAATGTTAGAATACTTAGTAGTTAAATGCGAAATGTAAAAGTGTGTGTGTTTGTCTGTTTCTCTGGTCGCAATGAAGCGCTTTTATGACACTATCATATTTGTATTTAATAATAATGTTTCTTTAGTTGTGAACTTTTGGATACGTGGAACACGTCTTCTTAATATGATCCGTTTTGCTTGTCTGTTAGTTAAAACATAAAAAAATAAAATTTGAAGCAAAAAGTGTGAAATAGGCTATCAGGGTCTTGCTTGTTGATAATGCAAGCGGAGAGAACGACTCAAGACATAACCTTAACTTTCTATCTAGGCTAGGTTTTCTAAATATATTTGTAATAAATTAACAAATATATATTTGACTTACTTACTTGACTTAATGTCCTGTGGCCCCTATGTGGGGCAGAGGGCGTCCACAGTGCGCCGCCATCGCATTCTGTCCCGGGCTACGCTCTTCACGCTCCTCACCTCCTGCCACGTCAACCCGATCGCACCTATTTTGTTAATTTTGTTTTTTAGGTATTTTAGAACCCTTGGGGCGAGTATTCCGCAATAAGTCGTTGATGCTGCAGGCCGTGGCACTTTCGTTCCTCAGTGCAGCGATATTTGGATACAATTCATTTGAGACGTATCTGTTACAGGTAAGATCTTGGAATTAGCTCAATAATTGTCTTTCGCAATAGCGAAGGAAAATATCATATTTTAACGAACAATAATAATGACGTAATAAATGACGAAAATTACATATCGCCCGTAAAATGTAGACCAATCTACATCTACTAAATACCTATCTATGAAACACAGTATGTAGGTCCTTTATGATTTATGAAAATATTTAAGAATAATAATTAATGATTAATAAATTCTTATCAAAAGAACCCATTGTTGTTGATAGTTGATACCTACAATGTTTATATTACAGGCGAAATTCCAAGTGGAAACCATACACGAGGACCTGCGAACTTCACGCGTCATCACCGACATCTTCAGATCTTTAGTTATTATTTTCTTCGTGACGGTGAGTTTCCAGAATATTCTAGAAGTGTCTCGAATTGTAGTATGAATAGCAGATAATAATTATTAAAACGAAGCCTGCATTATTAATTGTATAATTTTAAAAAATAAATAAAGATGAGCTTTAAAAAGCTACTATGATATCTTTTCATATTTTGATTTTCAAACAGATGACGGAAGATTTTTATAAAATTGTAGATATCTTATTAGGCATATGTTTATTTGATAGGTGATAAACCATTTTTATACCCCATATAGATACATAGCTTTTAAAACAACGTTTTAATAGTTATATTTATTATTAAAATCCAGATATTCCGCACACGCTTTTCCGCGCGCCGGAGCGACGGCGTCAAAGCCACCACGGCGTCCAGAGTGGGTGGCGTGGTCACAATATTCGTGGCGATCGTGTTTGCTGTGCTAGCGGGATTGGGTTGTACCACTGATACCATTGAGGGAAAGGGTGTAGGGAGGGGGGCGTATACGCAGCCAGCGTGTAGCCAAGAATGTGGGTACGTTGATAATAGTATTTGAAATGATTTTGGTGTTTTTGAATACGTTGAAAAATATAGATTGTCTTCTGTTTTTATTACACGCTTTTTATTAGCTTCACCTGTATGTTTGTATGTTTGTTTGTAACCGACTTCCTTGGGCGCGATTTTGACCCACTTTAAACGGCCAGATTTCGTTCAAACTTTGCAGATTTATTGAGGACCGATGACAATACACTAATTTGATAAAATTATTCCATTTTTCAATTTGCAAAATATGATTTTTGTTAATTTATATAATTTCCATCTATAGTCGATAACGTAAGAAAATAATTAAAATTTTCTATAATTTTTTTCTACAGTCGATAAGGTAGGACTCGATGTTAATTTTTATTTCCAATAACACGAACACGAACACGAACACGAACACGAATACGAACACGAACACGAACACGAACACGAACACGAGCACGAGCACGAACACGAACACGAACACGAACACGAACACGAACACGAACACGAACACGAACACGAACACGAACACGAACACGAACACGAACACGAACACGAACACGAACACGAACTCAAACACAAACTCAAACTCAAACTCAAACTCTAACAAACTCAAACTCAAAAACAAACACGAACACGAACACGAACACGAACAAGAACACGAACACGAACACAAACAAACACAAATACGAACACGAACACGAACACGAACACAAACTCAAACTCAAACTCGAACTCGAACTCGAACACGAACACGAACACGAACACGAACACGAACACGAACACGAACACGAACACGAACACGAACTCAAACTCAAACTCAAACTCAAACTCAAACAAACTCAAACTCAAACAAACTCAAACTCAAACTCAAACACAAACACGAACACGAACACGAACACGAACACGAACACGAACAAGAACACGAACTCAAACTCAAACTCAAACTCAAACTCAAACTCGAACACGAACACGAACACGAACACGAACACGAACACGAACACGAACACGAACACGAACACGAACACGAACACGAACACGAACACGAACACGAACACGAACACGAACACGAACACGAACACAAACACAAACACAAACACACACAAACACAAACACAAACAAACACAAACACGAACACGAACGGTGCATGGTGTCAATGGTTATAGATATTTTATTGACAGATATGAGTAGAGTGATTTTCATTTCGATAATATGCAGCACCCCACGCTTTTTTTAAAATAAAATATTTTTTTTACTCACACTATTAGGGTGCACTCACACACATCAGTCACCGTCACGGCACGTCACCGGACAGGATTAAAAAAAAATATGTATCAATAGTTCTAGTATGACTCTGTTCCCACACGACAGTCGCCGGCACGAAATCTATCAGTGACGTCACCGGTCAGGCACGTCAAATAATCTTTCCATACATGTATCATACTTTTATCCCCACTCACCCGGTGCCGTCACGTCTCAGTTCAGTCAGCGTCGTGCTACCGTCAATAATTGCTACATGTTCTCTAGCGTGACACACGTCTAATCACTGACTAACCTGATGTATGTGTTCAATGATTCAGTCAAACCGGCGACGTGACTGACGGACAACATGACGGTGACTGGTGTTTGTGGATACGTACACGAACCGTCACCGATCAGTCATCGGTGACTTGACGGTGACTGATGTGTGTGAGTGCACCCTTATTAATTTATATTCATTGAAATTTTTAACACTATTTTCTTAATTTAAATTCATTTAAATTTATTTTCTATTTTTTAGTTCGGTTTTCAATAAAAAGCGTGTTTTTTAGTTTTTTTAAACTATTATTTATTTTAATATAAAATTTGATGTAAAGAACTGGTAGCCGAAATGAAGTAAATACTGAAAATGATGAAAAGAAAAAACCAAAGCTCCGAATTGATAACTTTCCAACCTTTTGTTAGACAGATAAAAAATAAACAAACTGTTATAGAATATGTACATATGAACTACCGATAGATTTTGTAGTGAGATTTTAGAACCTCATATTTTTCTCAGAGCCAACCTCACCATTATAAAATTAATCATAGAGCAATATTTCAACTTTCCAACACCAGTGATTTCACCTCAAATTCATCAGTTTTAACAGCCAAACAAAATCTTTACCTGTAATAATTATAATTTGAACTAAATAATGCAACAGGTGCGGTGAAACAACGTACGGTTTCGCGCCAGTATGTACCCTGGACACCATGACGACATATCTGTCACCGTGCCACGCTGGCTGCCAGGAGTATGAGGATCTTAATGGCTTGTTGTGAGTGTACATTTTGCTAAAATATTTATTCGTATAACCCATTGAGCCCCGAACGGCCAGATCCGACCGCGACACAATAGATTTTCTATTGTGTCTGTGATTCCGGGGCCTGATGGAATAATATAGAAAGGATAGATGCCGTAGACTGCACGGTATACTTAAAGGGATTGTGCTTAAATTAATAGCAACACAAAATTTCCATAATAAATTTCAAATTAAAATAAATATTTTACACTTTCTACCATAACTTAACTTCGTGTAAATATTTTTTGAGGTTGAGAAATTTTTAAAGAACAGAAAAAATCATTCACCCGCGTCTTTCGCCTCATTCTTTAAAAATGTATCATTAATAAAGCATTTGAATGCTATAAAACTAAATATCAATTTACAGGTTTAGAAATTAAAGAGTTTAACGGATTTATTCATTATATTATTTTTCAGACGTTTCGCACACTTTGCAGCGAGCGTGGGTCACGGTCAGTCTCCCCGTCTATAATATAATGAATAAATCGCGTTTATAATCCGTTAAAATCTTTAATTTCTAAATGTATAATACTCTCGTAAAATCAAATACTAGAAAATTTACAGGTTGCTTCACAATTGCACATGTGGTGTGGGCACGCAGCGGGCGGTGCGAGGCAGCTGCACTCTACCATCATGCGCTATTATTTATAACATTTATCTCGTGTTCTTCACACTTATGCTGGCGGTTGGAGGTAATGCTGCTGAAATTATGAGATATTAAATTTCATGAATGAAAGAAGGAATGAGAGGAATTAATTTAATGCAGTTTATATGCCATTGGACCATTGGCTGTCAACTATTTGAGTAACCAATTTACTTTTTATTATTTTGAGAAATGCATTTCACTACAATAAGTACTTAAGTAGGAATTAAAGAAATTGCAAATAACTACATAAGATGAGTGAACAAAACTTTCGTAAGGTTGGATCTCAAAGATTTCCTTGCTGATCTATTATGTCCAAGAACAATTTCATTTTATCAAACAAGAAAACACTTTAATTTCACAATTCCTGCAGCGTCAGGTCTATTAATGCAAAGCATGTCAGTCCTCCGTGCAACCCGGCGTATCGACAAGCCGCTCGCCATAGGAGTGACGTCAGCGTTCCTGGGCCTCATCGCGAATGCGTTGGGACACTTCTTGTATGTGGTTATTAATTGTGAGTATCTGTATTATTATTCTATGACAATGATTTAATCAATTTGTTTTTGAAGTGAAACTTCTTTAGGCGTATTGAGAATTGAATTTCAAGGTCGCGTCATGGCAATACCGTCCCAATAAGGTGGCGATTATGGTATCTTTTAATCTTGCTAAAGAAGTTTCACTTCTGACACGTGTGCTCGGCACAAACGTTCTTTTTTATTGCCATGTTTCAACAGGCTAAATAAGCTTAATTTCGAATATCAAGGAATGTTGTACTCTTAGTTGTACTAAGCTGAATTATAAACAAAATAAACATCATAAATAATACTTAGGTATTTATCCTAAATAATGAACTAGGTAACGAAATAAGGAATTCTGTCCTTTATTACATAACTTTTAATTATTTACATAACTTTACCTAAGTATATTTATCGTTCCAGATCTAACATGTGCATACGAAGTGAACAACGTGTGCATTATCCACAAGGACAGTGTGCTGGCGATGCCGGCGGTCAGCTCTGTGCTGTGCCTGCTGTCTGCGGCGCTCAGCCTGGCTGCCAGCCGCAAGAGCCAGGGGAAAGCTGTTGTTAATAGCTGACGACTTTGAGGATTATTCATTTGATGACGTGACCACACGTGACTTTAAATTGGGTAATTTTAAATAGGGGATTACTTGGACTTGAGCATATATTCGTATCATTTCTAAATATAGATCTAATCATACGAATGTTCGACGTTTTGTTCGGCATAATGCTTACGTTTATTGGTACCATTTAGTTTTACTTGCGTAGTGCGCTCACGATTGATTTAACGAACCTACGGCATGTGATACATGCCTGTGATACATGCCATGCCATGCCATGCCATACGTTGGCTTTTCTTGAAAATCTATTACATATAATAAATCTGTAGAAGGGTCATTTCTGTACATTGAAAATATTGAAAAAATAAATAGCAGGGGGTGTTACTGGATCGATACCAAACCCAAATATAATGTGATTAAAAAAATTTTTGTCTGTCTGTCTGTCTGTCTGTCTGTCTGTCTGTATGTGAAGACATCACGTGAAAACTACCGGTTCGATTTCGATGAAACTTGGTATAATTATACCTTATTATCCTGGGCGTAAAATAGGATACTTTTTATCCTGAAAAAATACGTAGAAAAAAAATTAATCTTAATTTTTCAGTTTTATCCATAGACTTTGTTCTATAGAACCGCGAACACGTTGCGTATTATTATAGGCCTAGCCGTATTTGGGTCCAATAGATATGTGGAATGGTCAATTTTTAGATTTAAGTTTCTCTATTTTATTGTTTTATTGCACCTTTGTTCTTAACAGATGTTTAGTTAAGATAGTTTAGAAAATAATTTGTATGCGTGGGAACGTAAGCATAGATTGCGGGGTGAGAAACCCAGGTAGTAAGTAAAGATTTAATTGTATGGGACTCGAAGAGGCAGTCCCTACTTAACTTCGATGTGCGACAGACGTCTGTCCTGTAACTCTGTCAATGTTTTCTAATAAATACTCACTTTAAATTAACCGCCCCGTGATTCCTAACTTATAACAACTTAATAAACGTTTAGTATCCTATCCTATAAATTACCGATACTACAGATATTTATAAGATGTCATTGTCAGAGTTACTCAAAATGGAGAAATAAACCATCCACGCGAAGACCGACATCCGCGCGGACGGAGTCGCGGGCGGAAGCTAGTATCATAATATAAATAGGAATATACCTTACGCATGTACGCAAGTTATGTATCCGCGTAAACACAAAATTTACGGATTTTTTATGGTATTTATAATTGTTGGGTCTCGGGGGTGTATATAACTGTGAACTCCTGTGAATTACTTACACGTTGTATAAATAGAATAAGTATAGAAATAAAGCTAAATGTGAAAAATATATTATTAATATGACTGACCGATTGGCTTGGTTGGTAGTGGCCCTGCCTTCCAAGCCAGAGGTCGTGGGTTCGATTCCCACCTGGGGCAAATATTTGTGTGATGAACATCTAGATGTTTGCTCTGTGTCTGGTGTTAACTAATTATCTATATAAGTATTTATTTAAAATTATATATGTATGTTTATCAGCCATCTGGTTTCCAAAACACAAGCGAAAGCTTAGTATGGGATCAGATCGTGCCGTGTGTGAAAATTGTCCTGAAGATATTTATATTGTAAATAGGTATGGTGTTTAGTTATTATGTTTATTAATTAAATGTATTTTTCTATGAATCTTGTTTTGTTTATAAATTGTCAGTAAAACACAATACTATTACTACTTAGGTACTACTTATAAAAAAAGCTAAAGAATAATTGAACTTGATTTAAATATACGAAAGCATTGTTTTTTTCTCCAATTATGATGTGACCAATGGTGATCAACGGAAATTGGGCTTATTATTGTTCTTCCAGGATATATAAAATAAACGGAATTTCGAAAGTCAACAACAAAATAATTTTTCAATATGTTTATTAATAAATGGCACTTATTAGTTACAAATTTATGAAAAACATTTTATTTTATAAAAGAATATCCCTACGTAGAAATAGCTGCATGTGAGAATTATAAAACACACTAACAATATACTTTATAAGTACTGAAATACAGTATCAATTCATAATTATTATGAGACTTTGTTACATAATATGCATGATTTTTTAATATTTATTTTTTCATATTATAAAAAATAACAAAAAATTCTACATTAATCGATTCCTTTAGCAATTTTTTTGGATTTGATTTCATCATATTCTAAAAAGACTTACAAAGCAAGTATTACGAAATTATTAAAAATATAATAAACACATTATGTAACAAAACCTATTTTGTGCATAGCCATAAAAAAATCTCATACATTGATTTCTTAAAGTTAAAAAAATTCTCAATATATATTTTTACGACTAATATTGTACTTATAGAAATTACTAACTAATCTATGGAAATGTATTAACTATTCTATGAACAGCGGCATTTAATTAAAAAAAATATATTCAGAGAATTTAATTTATCTGTATTCCCAAGATAATATATACAGATAATAATCTTGTACATTTCATTTACACTTATAAAGAAAATAATTTAATATAAAGAAAATAAAAATTCTATTTAGCGACGTTTTATTTTTACTAAAACAATCACACAATTATTATAAATATTATATATTAAATAAATTTTAACAACGAATTGACTATTTTATCCCCTGATTAAAAATAAAAGTAATATTTACGCTACTAATATGTCGTAAAATTTACTTATTAAACTTATTTTTTAGGTATTTTTAGGAATTATCTAAGAGCCGTATGCAAATAATTAATAAATTTATAATATTAATGATCCAATATACGCAGATTTCCTGAGACAATCTTGTTTTCGAGCACTGCACCTGAGGGTATGTCGATTCTGTCTCCGTGATTCGCTATGACTATAACCGTTCCCTGTAAAGTGAAATTGAGCTTTATTGTATAATAAATAGAGTTTAATATCTAGTGTAGAATAAGATTTATATGAATTCATGCAATATTGAGCTTTAATATGTTAGAAATAGAGTTTGTATAAATCAAGTTCCGTGTGGAATCAATAGGTCAGGTAAATGATGGTGTTACTCTTTATTTAAAAATGTACAATACGTTTTCCTATTTATCATTAAAAAACACAATTTTGAATGGTCACAATTACGAGTAATTCATTATCTGTGATCTGGCGTATAGATAAAAAAATATCGAAAATGTAGGTAGGTTATAAAGATTAAAATAAGATCAATCATTAATATGACTACACATATCATTAAAAAATGAAACACCAAAAATGCACTGGATTCGAACTATTTATCCCTATATCTAAGGATTAATTGCTAGTAAAGCAAAGCTTGTACATGTCGCAATCATCTGGTAAAACGTTACATTTAACAACATGACGAGTTGTCCTTTAGTCATTCAATTGTATGTTGTCATTCAATGAACGCGCTAGTCATTCAATCAAATAGCAGATTCAACCAGATGACGGCGACATAAATTTGCAAAAGCGAATACAAACCTTTAAAGAAACGCCCCTTCCAAACGTAACATCTCCAGACACCGTCAAATGGTCCAACTCAATCAAATCAGGTATAGTCGCGAATCTATTCAAAAACTCCTTTACTTTGGCAAAGTTTTTATCTCCCAACTTCACTAAGGGAGTAGACGGGAACATCCTTTGTGAGGACATCACTAGCGATCCATGGGACAGACTATACAAGTTGGACATCACTAGTAAAAGATCCGAAGTTTTCTTAACTGGCAAGAATCTGCTTCTGGGCACATTTACCCCGATGCCTCCTTCGAAACACTTCATGGCTGCACCTACAGCTGTTTCCAACTGTATTACATTCAAGCCATCAGCTAACGTCTTATTATTTACAATTATCTCCATATTCAACGACCCCTGTTCAACAACTCTCTGAATAGCGTCCAACTTGGCCCATAGATTGTTCGTGTTGAAGAATTTAAACTGACTGACTGACTTGAAGTCGTCTACATGTTCCTTTGGCACTTGGGCTATTTCGAGCAACCTTAATTTATCTTCGTATTGGATTAAAGTTCCTCCTTTGACATCTGCCCTTGTTTTATCTGTGACTTCCATAACGAATTCTGATCTTTTGGCATCTGCGTTTAGTAAAAGGCTGAGGATGTTTAGATCGACTGTGGCTCCGAGGTTATCAATGTTGCTGATGAAGCAGTATGTTCTGCCTTCTTTGATGAACTTTTGTAAGAGGCCCGAGTTGTAGAAAGACTCGTAGAAATCACCGTGACCTGGTGGGTACCATCTGGGAAATAAAATGTTCTAAGTAAACGACAAATAGGTTTTTAGCTATTGAATAATACGATACTATATCTATATTATATTTGCAAAAAAGTGATCACGAAATTAATTGACTTCATATTTCATATGTATTAATAGAATTAATCTTTAGTCAATAGCGCCAAAAATAAAGTTGAATTTTTTTACATTCGATCATTAATAACTCTAATGTAGTTATAGTTCAGGATCCATCGCCCATTTTTGCACTTGATTACTATCAAGCTAATTTTCCGTAAGTAGCTTTATTTTGATGAGACGCCCAATAATTTCATGTACGAAACTCGATGGTGGTAGCTAACAGAGGTAACAAGGATAAAATATTTTGATTTGATGGTTCTCAAATATTTATTACTAACTGAATGTTTTTTTTTTTATTCAATCTCAAGATAATTATCTAAATTATTCGAAAAAATATTTGTCCTACAAAATCTAAGGTTTGATCAAAGAGTCCCCTCTTTCCAATGTGTATCGATAACGAGGTCATCATAAATGATTACTAACCAGCTGATTTTTTTGTTTTCACTTATTTAATACTTATATAATTCAACAGACATATTGTCATTGTAATTGCGTAATAAATATTTGAGAACCATCAAATAAAAAAAAATTATCCTTGTTACCTCTGTAAGCTACCACAATCGAGAGTTTCGTACATGAAATTATTGGGCGTCTCATCAAAATAAAGCTACTCACGGAAAATTAGCTTGATAGTAATCACTTGCAAAAATGGGCGAAGGATCCTGGACTATTACACAAATAGCGACAAAAAACGTCCTGACTAAAACACTACCGTATGGTACATACTTTGTAAACAACATTTTAAAGTAGAAATTATTGATGATCAGTTTAATACAAACACCAAAAAGAGAAACATTTTCTGTTTATTTTTTGTTTTGTTTATAAATACTTACGCCTCAATATCCGAGTGTACATCTCCATTCTTCGGCAACGGCAACAACGACTCGCGATTGATCCGTGGATGGCAGGACTGGTTGAATGTATGTATGTCCAGCTTCAGACCCTTGTACTTGCGGATTACTTTTTGAGTGTCGTCGTCCGTGTTGAAAGAGTTCATGAGTACTAGGGGTACGTTGCATTTATAGGTCTTGTTTAGGTGCTGTAGAAAAAATGGGTAGATGTAGTAATGTGATTGATTTAAAAAATTGCTTATTTAAAATGCCTTGACAAACGAAAATAGATGTGTTTACGAAAAAATGTTACCGAGGTGCTAGATTGTTTACAATTTTAGTACATATAATTGTACCTAGTGTAAATAAGGTATAATAATTAACAATTACATAATGGCCACTATTTTTCTCATAATAAACTATGTACCTACCTATATAATTTCGAAGTTTCGGGATGTTTCATTTAATTCCATAGATTTAACTTAATTCTACATAGATGTAGATTTTTTCCTCAATACAATGTATTTGGACAGTTGTTCCCAATTACGTATACAACATAAGTAAATATCTTACATTTAAAACCTGTAGCATAACCAAAACAATACTATATAATATATACATACCAAAAAAATACCTATTCTTCGAAGAAATATTGTTCGGAATAGATAAAATAATTAAATGGTCACACTGATAGCGGAAACGCGATGTATTCAATTGGCGACGAAGCGGGGTTCGCATTCGGTTATTGCATTCTATGGGAGTCCGCCAACCGCGCCGCTAGTGTGAAGTCGTGTATTTAGTGTTGTTATCGGCCGCCTCGGAAGTTATTTACGCGCGCATCGGAGCGTGTCGTCGATTGTTTTACATGCTGACCACGTAGTAAATTAGTAAATCGGCCCGCGGAATTGTTAATTGTACCTTTTATTGATATTAGTAATCACGCGCGGACGCGAGTTATTTATGTGAGAAGAATTTTAATGGCGACGTAGTGTGCCTGGCAGAAGTGGTGACTATATACATTAAATTGTCTCTTTTCCTTTTATTTTATCTTATGTAATTTAAATTATTCCCGTAATTATAGTTTTTCCTCCCCAAAAAGGGTACCCTATTGTTTTGACTAATTGACTGACCGACACACCACATACCAATGGAAGCAGCGCACGAAGCTTCAGGTATGTGCGTAGGATGTATGTATTTAACTATTGTTGTATTATGGTAGCAGAGCAAAATAATAAAAAAACATAAGTTTTGGTAGCAGAGCGTGGTTAAAATCCACCGACCTCTGGGTTGTAGGGCCCAGCGTAGTTAAAACGGAAATTTTGGTAATAATAATTACGATTCTATATGTTCGGTTATGACATTACGGTATTTTATATGTTCGGTTATAGCATTTAAATTGTCATACATATAATTTTCGTAAGAAATATCGGCAATTTATAACAATAGTTGAATGTTTCAATCCTAGGTACATTAATTGCGTCAAGTCATTATAAGGTTAAATCAAAGTCATAGGTATTGCGTCATACTGTGTTGAGTGATTAATTGCGTTCTAGGAATAGAACATTCGAGATTCGGATAAGTACATTTGATATATTGTGATAGTTTGTTTATTTCAATACGGTTTTTTAAATTGTGTTTTACGTTCTAAAAATAGAACTTTCTATATTCGAATAAGTGCATTTGATGTTTTGTTATACTTTGTTTATTCGAATACGGTTATTTGTTTTTTGACTTGCGTTTTTCATTTGTGTTTACGGAAAGTTTTTGTTAATTAAAAATGGCTGCATCTCACAAGGCGCAGTTAGCCGGTGTTTTGCGATGGCTAGGTTCAGCCGTATTGAATATATCGCGTCAAGATCGCATTCAGGCCCTTTTGTCCCGGGGAGAGGTTTTGGAAGAAAAAATGAATGATTTATATAATTCTTATCGGGCATTGTATGCAATGAATTTAGAACCAGAGGTTATGGATAGAATAAGTGCGGATGTAGATCAGGCTGAGGATTTGGCGGACCAAATACGACAAGCCGTGGGACAAATTAAGTCCACGGTCCAGCCTGTTGGTGATCTACCATATAAAGAAAATTTATTTACGTCCGGTGGAATAATAGGTCGGTTGCCTAAACTAGATTTACCCCATTTCGGTGGCGATTTAAGCCAATGGGTGGCATTTATTAATTTATTTGATAGTTTGGTTCATAATAGATGTGATTTAACACCTGCTCAAAAATTAGCTTATATGTTGGCTAGTCTCACCGGTGAGGCTAAGGGTTTGGTCCAACATTTGGAACTTGTTGATAATAATTATTCTATTGCGCGGGATTTACTTATGCGTCGGTATCAAAACATCCGCCGGTTAGCGGATAATCATGTTGCGGTAATTTTAAACTTGCCACATATTAATAAAAATTGTAATTTACGGACTCACTTATTAAATCCTTTATTAGTGGCGATTAATGCGTTGAAAGGTTTAAATTTACCTATAGACAGTTGGTCGTTTATTTTATTGCATATTGTTTTACAAAAATTAAATGTTGATATGCGTAACCGGTTCGAACAGGAATACGGCGGGGACTCTTCCACTCATCTCCCTTCGTTTGAAGATTTTATTCGTTTTTTGGAGGATGAGTGTCGCAGGCAGGACAACGTCCCTTTGCCGTCGGCGGCCCCAGCCCCCGCGAGGCCCCGGCCGCCGCCGGTGCGCGCGGAGCGCCGCCCGGACCAGCGAGTGTATAATGTAGTTGCGGCCCGGCAGCCGGACAATTGCTGCTCGTATTGTAGGGCCCCTGGTCACGGTGTAGTTTCTTGTTATAAGTTTTTGGCATTACGTTTTCAGGCGCGACGTAATATTGTGCGACAGCGCAGGTGGTGTTACGGTTGCTTAGGCTCCCACCTCGTGTCGCAATGCAATTATTCTCGACCGTGCAAGCAGTGTGGTGGTAATCACCACTTTTTACTTTGTGGCAACAGGAACGGGACGCCTCCGCCGGCTGCTCCGGCGCAGGACGCTGTTGTCAACAATCGATTGGAAGGTAATAATGTTGATAATCAATGGGCAGGTGGTGTGCAGGTTAATAGACCTCGAGTTTCTGGTCACACTTACAGGCGCGGTGGCAGAAAGGATAATTTGAATTATCGGAGCCAGGCACGTCCCCCCATGGGCGGGGGTAGTAGTGGACGTCATGTATATCGGACACCGGATGTGTCACGACCATTTAGGGCTCGGGGCCCTAGGGGCCCTGGGGGGCCCAATGTATCTCGGGTTGCTGCTGATCAGCAACGGTCTGATTCTATCAATCCTTTGCAGTATTCGGAGTGGCCTCGCTTAGGACAGCGGGGATTTCAGCGAGATTATTGACTAGAACACACGCCGTCTCCATCTAAGTCTTCGACCTCTCCTGTTATTGTTTTGTTGCCCACCGCTCAGGTTTGCGTCGCCTCCCCATCGGGTGAGCAGGTTGCGGCGCGAGCGATTTTGGATTCTGGTGCACAGCTGGGAGTTTGGTGTCGAGAAGTTTAGTGGAGCGGTTGCGGTTGCGTGTTGTTCCTGCCGCTAATAGTATTTTTGGTGTAGGCGGAGTTAAGGTGTCCGGTTTAGTGGGACAGGTCTCACTCACCTTCTCTCCTCTTAAATATTCTTTTCCTCGTATTTCAACGTCTGCTGTTGTTTTAGATAATGTTATGGGAAAACATCCGCTTGTTAAATTGCCATCGGAGGTATTTGAACTTGCAACTCAATTGAATTTAGCTGATGCCAAATTTAATATTCCAGGTCAAGTTGATTTGCTACTCGGTGCAGATGTTTTGGGAATGCTACGGTTTGGAAAATGCATTCATCTGCAACGCGGTGGGTTAGTAGCTGTCTCAACAGACCTTGGTGATGTCATCATGGGCCCTGTATTTTCATTTTGTGTTTTTAATGAAGAGGATGGTAACTTGAATGTAGGACTCTCTCTCGCTGAAGCGGTTCAGCGTTTTTGGGAAGTTGAGGAGCCCCCTACAGCACGCCGTGATAACCCAGAGCACCTGGAATGTGAGCTGTTCTTCCAGAATAATACAGGTCGTCTCTGTTCGGGTAGGTTTGTCACGAGGTTACCTTTTCTACCGTCTCGTCCTCCATTAGGTCAGTCTAGAATGCTAGCTGAAAAAAGGTTAGCATCTATGGAGCGACGCATGAAGAGGGATTCGGCATTTCGTACTAAGTATGTTGAGTTTATGAAAGAGTATTTAGAGCTCGGTCATATGTCTGTTTCTAATTTTGATTGGAGGTCGCAGGAGCACTACTTTATTCCACATCATGCGGTGTTTAAGGGTGGTAAAATAAGAGTAGTTTTTGATGGCTCTGCGCCCAGCTCTAATGGCGTATCATTAAATCAATGTTTGCATTCGGGTCCTAAGTTGCATCGGGATATTGGTGATATTTTAACAAATTTTCGTAGGCATCAGGTTGTGTTTGTTGCGGATATTAAAATGATGTTTAGACAGACTGTTATTCATCCAGAGGATCGTCGTTACCAGTTGATTTTGTGGCGAGAGAAAGAATCAGATCCTATTTCGGTTTTTTGAGTTGAATACTAATACGTATGGACTTAGGTCGAGTCCTTTTAATCACGTTAAATCGACGTTAGGTCAAAATATTAATATTAGAAGAATTTTCGCTTGGACTGATAGTCGGATTGTTCTTGCATGGTTGCAAGCATCAGTTCATGCATTGGAGGTTTTTGTTGCGAATCGGGATTCGCAAATTCAGCAATCGGTTGCTGTTTTAGAGTGGAGACATGTGCCAGGGGATATTAATCCCGCTGATTGTGCATTTCGCGGTTGTGAGGCTCCAGTGTTTTATTGGATCATTCGTTGTGTTGGGGTCCTGGTTGGCTGCTCCAACCAGAGAATTGTTGCCCTCAAGCTTCTATTAAGCTTATTGAGCCTTTCCCGTGCTTGAAGGTCCTTTCGGTTATAAGGGAGCCTGCACAGAATTAGATTATATATTAATATAGATCTTTTTTATGAACGCGGTTTCGTTCTTTAGATAAAGAGTTAGGTGAAACGGTTTTCACCTTCGGTATTTTGTAAATTGAAGCTGTACTTAATTCCAGGCCACTATGTCCTATTTCATCGGACCCAAATGACTTGGAGCTTTTGACTCCAGGACATTTTTTGATTGGGGGTCCACTTAATGCGCTCCCTGAATATCCATTTGAGAATACTCCGGTTAATCGGCTCTCACGTTTTGAACTGCTGCAACAACTTTCTCAGAGTTTTTGGAAACGGTTTAATTTAGAATATCTTCATTTGTTGCAGCAGCGTGTTCGCTGGACAGATAAAACGGATCCACCAAAGGTCGGTGACCTCGTCCTAGTTAAGGAGACGAATATGCCCCCACTGTCTTGGAGACGTGGTCGAATTTTGCGGCTATTCCTAGGCGCGGACGGTATTCCGCGAGTTGCAGAGGTCCTGGTAGGAAATTCTGTCCTTAAAAGAGCCGTTGCGGGCTTATCGCGGCTGCCCGTTATGTAGGTTTTATCCTTATCCTCTGGTTTTGGACTCAGTCAGGTTTTGCCTGACTGGGACGGGGGAATGTTCGGAATAGATAAAATAATTAAATGGTCACACTGATAGCGGAAACGCGATGTATTCAATTGGCGACGAAGCGGGGTTCGCATTCGGTTATTGCATTCTATGGGAGTCCGCCAACCGCGCCGCTAGTGTGAAGTCGTGTATTTAGTGTTGTTATCGGCCGCCTCGGAAGTTATTTACGCGCGCATCGGAGCGTGTCGTCGATTGTTTTACATGCTGACCACGTAGTAAATTAGTAAATCGGCCCGCGGAATTGTTAATTGTACCTTTTATTGATATTAGTAATCACGCGCGGACGCGAGTTATTTATGTGAGAAGAATTTTAATGGCGACGTAGTGTGCCTGGCAGAAGTGGTGACTATATACATTAAATTGTCTCTTTTCCTTTTATTTTATCTTATGTAATTTAAATTATTCCCGTAATTATAGTTTTTCCTCCCCAAAAAGGGTACCCTATTGTTTTGACTAATTGACTGACCGACACACCACATACCAATGGAAGCAGCGCACGAAGCTTCAGGTATGTGCGTAGGATGTATGTATTTAACTATTGTTGTATTATGGTAGCAGAGCAAAATAATAAAAAACAAATATAATTATTTAATATTATACTAACCTCAATTTGCAGTACAGTCAGATCGAGGAAGGTCAGCTCATTGCGCACTTGTATCACGGACTTAGGTCCCTTGCAACCCATGGATGTGCCAAGACCACCGTTCAGTTTGACCACCACTAGCTTATCCAGCATGTGGTGGATGTTGTCTGTGGTCGGTGTCTCTAGAGACGAGTAGTCTATGACTGCACCTTCTGGCAGTTTCTGTATCTTCTCCCATGTCACTGATGGACCCTCTGTAAGGTTTTTCGTTAGGTATTTATTATGGGTGTCAATACGTCAAAGTTTGGCTGGAATTAAAGTATACTATAGTCCTTTTCACCTATGATGATTCCTGTGACACTTCATCCTGTTCCGAATTACGTATTTTATATTTAAAAAGTCAAAATAATTTTAGTGCATAATATTTTTATTTTATGGCGGCATTATTACCAAAAATATAAAAATGAAACATCTTAAGCTTATAAATCAAAAACAGTATTGTTTAGTTTAATATAATGAAAAATAAAATAAAATAACACAAAAATATAATACCTACGCAATTCGTGTACATGAAATGGATCGTTGAAAAATCATAGAGTTGGAAAATCATATAATCGGCGCCCATCTTGTGATCGTTTGTCAATCGAGTCAATCGTCTGTACTAGTACGTCAGCCTTGTATACAAGTTGCATTTTTATATTGACACTTTACGTGGTATTCTGTTATTTTTACTAATTGTTATTGTTGACTTTTTGATGCTGTTGTTTACTAAGTTTCCTTAGTTAATTGTTGGCGAAATGCCGAAAAAACTAATTTTGGTACTTTATTCAAATCGATTTTATTTCCATATTAGAATATTATCGATTATCGGAAACAATTGATACGATTTCAGTAACCGACATCTCTACACGTGTCAAAAATCGATGTGTCACAGAAATCATCTTAGGTGGAAAGGACTATAGGTATTGTAATGTTATCTATGGCAATAGTGAATTAATATTCTTCAGTGATAAATCAATACAGACCAAAATTCAAATAATATCGATCTACCAACGCCACATACATTTAGCGAAATAAAAAAAAAGGAATTTATTCGTGATAAAAAAAGAAATACATAAAAAAATATAGATAAAAAATAACTATTCATCACGAAAAGGCGTATGGACTCAGCATATGGTGAAAACAATGACCAAAAGGCCAGTTCTTTTACCGATGTTTTCCAGCCATAGCCTGTTGTAGTCACAAGTGAATAATTATAATACCTAGAGTAGATAACTTTTTTTATTATATTTTTATCCTTCTAGTAACGAAAAATTCCATGGACGTTATGAAGCATACGCCTAAATAGTTTTTGTGATTTCAAAACTTCTCCTACCCTATTATTAGTCATTCTGAACTTAGGAAGCAGATAAAATCGAAAATAGACAACATATTTTTCCCATTGTTTTATCTAATCCGAAAAAAAAAACACAAAATATCCATTTGATAATAATGGCTGTTTTCCAATTACAGAGCATAATGCGACTCAGTGCCCAGTGGCGCACAATGCCGAATTATGCTGATGCTTAATTGGAACGTGAAACGCACCAGCAGGTTGCGCTAAGTTCAGTGTTGAAAAAAAAAATATTCATAGAGTTAGCAATAATCGCATTAATGTGTAAATAAAGTGGTATACATAATAATTGGTTGAAAAATATTTACGGTTATTTTAAGTAATTTGGATTTTGATTATTTCATTAACATTTTTTTCAATGTTTGTACCTTTATCCATACTTATATTTATTTTTTTAACACAATTTGAATTACCTTGATTATTTCGAAAAAACTACAATGAAACGAAAGCTTTAAAATTTTTTCCAACAATTAATAATTACTAACGATAAATCGATTGCACGCATCAATTCACGCGCATTACTTATAAGAGTGCTCGATTGTGCGAAGCGTTGCTGTAGTTGGAACATTCAACGTTAAGCATTATGCCGCATAATGCGCTCTAGTGCTGTAATTGGAAAACACGGATAGTGTCGCACTTAATATTCATGCCTAGAGTGTATTTTGATAACAACTAATACACACTATGTTAAATTACGAGATTATTTTTACCATCTATCTCTTGAAGATGGTATGATATATATATATGTATGTATCATTTCACGACAGTCAAAATATGTATCGGAAGCTAACATTAGTTCTTTAGGTAATCTCTAAACAGTTACAGCTACAACTTTCTGATAAACTTACTATATTTTTACATATCTGTCTTATATTTTCATACTATGTATTTATCACCTTACCTGATAAACATAACCAGAAGCTGTTAAGCTGATTTTAATTTACTATATAAAAACTAGCGGTCCGCCCCGGCTTCGCCCGTGGTACTTATGAAAAATAGATGTTGGCCGATTCTCAGACTTACCCGATATGCACAGAAAATTTCATGAGAATCGGTCCACCCGTTTCGGAGGAGTATGCAGACTAACATTGTGACACGAGAATTTTATATATATAAAGATATTGCCTAAAAACATTTATCGAACATGCTTCAGTCACGTAAACATTTATTTGAAAAATTGACCTCTTTAGTGACTTACGCTCCGCCAAGAATCTGCTGAACAAGTTCTTAAAGCCCTGGAACTCCTTCTCGACCATCGGCCGCTTGTTGGCCGGGAGGGAAGCGAGCAGCTTCTCCAGATCGACCTCCAGGCGAGCGAGCGCATCTCGCTTTGTGGCTTCCTTGAAGTCGCGGGACCCTGATGGTGTCCGTTGGTGACTTCTTATCTGAAAGGGATGGAAACTTTTAGTTTGTTCTATTTACATTATAAGTTTAGGTAGAGAAAAGTAGTGAATGTGAAAAATCTAAATTATAATACTGATCTTTTCTTATTTAGTGTATACTGTATACTATTATAATTATTCTAGGTGTAATAGTATCTTATAAATGTAAAAATCTAAATTCTAATTAAAAGGTAAGAGTTTTTAAATACCTCTGGAATGTGTGAAGATACCTATATTATGTTTGTTTGTGGAAAATAATAATGGAAAATTAATCAGCCTTGTGCTACATGCATAAAGTAACTATCATAACATTCATTACAATTTGTCATGTGTATATTTTACCTGTTACTATAAACTAATAATAAAAACAATACTTATTTATAAAACTACTTAAAAATATTAATGATATTCTGAACTACTTAACTCTACCTAAAAAAAATATTATTTTAATAAAATATAAAACGTCGAACAAATACTAAAATATTTATCGTTAATTTTTAGCAGTGATCAATAAAAATTATTAACATAAGTTATTTTATGGCATAAGAAAAAGGAGTAGGTACATAAAAATAGGGATTGGAAGAAGTATACTTTACAATACCAATTAATAAGCAAAAAAATCTTCCTAAAAATAAGTTTTTTTTATAGATTTAGCGTAACCGCTGACATTGGCCTAGCACGCATGAATGTTTGTTAAATACGTTCGCGCCGAGGTCAGACCGGTCAAAAGGTTATCAGCGTTAAATGCTGAGATTACTACTGTAAATTTCGTTACTATAGGTTTAATGAAAACAAATATGATATCTACTAAATACACTTAAATGAAGTAATTAAAAAAATAACTAAATAAACAGGCCGATAGTCAATACTTCAGTAGGTACAGACCACTCAATGGTACACCTTATGTAGTAAGATTTACCTACTATGCTATTTATTTGCAGTTAAAAATTCGAGAACAGCTCTACCAATTCGATAAGTTTTTGTGAAGGCACAAGGAAGGTTCTTATTTAGGGAAAACACGAAAAAGGGGCAATAACGATGAACAACGTCTGCCGGGGCAGCTAGTTGTGTATAAAGATCATGAAATGACAAACATATATCACATAATAATTATTAGTATATCACGATATGTAGACGAAAAACTACAAAAAAACATACTCAGCGTTGTTTTCTATAGATAAGGCCAATTAATTTTTAGGTATATTGTTTAGCTTACGGAAGGATACTAAGATCTTTACAAAGCATGACGATGCAATTATTTCATATGTCATGATGAATCGTTAATATCTTGGTAATTTTCTATATGTAATACGTGCAGTAAATATATGGTTTTTAGTTAAATACAGTGGTGCCGTCATTGTATGACCTTGTGTAGACTGAAGGACGATGCTAAACATTGATGTTAACTTGAATGACTGTATATTTTGCGTTTTTTATTAATTATGCAATCTATAGTGTACTTACCTAATTGGTTTTAAGTACAGACTTATTTTGATTGAATGGTTTCAACAACATTTTCGAAGCAGGTTTATCCTAAATTATACCGAGATTTGAAACAATTGGATATTTAGTTTTATACTCAGCATTCCATATACTTTATAAATGAGTAATTAAAAAGATCTCTATTGAAATAATGTTGACATTACCATCTGAAAAGTCAAAATTTTTACACAATGGTACCTATTTCAATAATGGCTGAAGCTATTTTTATGATCTTTGCTAGAATTGTCTTCTCTCCGATTAGCCAGCTAATTATTGAAGTCATCTAGTATTCAATATTTATCACACACGAAGGACCTTTTAAATTTAGCTTCATTATATTGTCATTGACTTAGTAGAGGCGTAATTAATTTGTAGAAAGATAAACATACTTGGCCTTCAACGTGACACAAGTTTATAAACAGACGCGCAAATACCACATCATGACACACGGAATTGCTGTATCTATTTTGATGATTTGGTGGTTAAATTAACAATATTTTTCTTTAGTGATTTTTGTGATTAAATATAAATGGTGGAATTGCATATCTATTTCGATAATTTTGTGGTAAAAATTGAGAATAAATGAAACGTTTTTCTTTAGTAATTTTGTTTTTGAAATAATTTGTGTCAAAGAGAATTAAACATTGTTTTTGTTGTTAAATATTTTTGTACAAGTATTGACAAATTCATTTCACAATAATTATAGTGATTTTCTTGCGAGTTATCAGTCTTTTGTATCAATCTCGACGGGAAATGGCAATATATATTTTTGTACATTTTGTTTCATTGCTGCTATTGTACCGTTTATGGTGGATCTATCTCATACCAAAACAGCAATGTACTAATACATTTATACGTACCCAAGATCTAAGATTGAAATCTATGTCGCACACCATGTCTCACTTTATAACTTCACTATTTTCAAAATTATTTTACAAAGTAACGTCCAGTTTTTATCTGGTTTTATCAATTATCATAAGTAAATAAACAAATTATGTCAATACAATTAATTGATCTTTTAAAATGTGTAAAAGGAAGGTTTTAAGGATAAAAAATAAATTAAACTATTACGTTTACGTTACTATTAGTACGTGCACATGGCACGATTGACGATGCGCGGAACATACTAAAAAACATTGGCATTGTTATTTTAATTGACTAGCCGCTTCACTTGGTTTCATTTGATTTGCACCCGGGATTAAAAAAGTAACTACATGTTATACAGAAAACACATTTTTCATCAAGCCAAATATGCACATATTATGTAGGTATATGTTTCATGGGTCAAGTTTTTTTTAAGAGAAATCGTAACAACCGACCAATCTCTAATATAATAATTAGTATTACATGTCGCAGGGAAATGAGGATATCAGAGATTTCAAGAAATGCTAGAGTATACCACGGAAGATCGGACAAGTGTGTGCCTATATACATCTATATACTTACATTGTAAGTAATAAGTACATATAGCGATGTGCGATCGTCGAGATGTTATAAGCAATCTAGAATTTCGTTTCAATAGGGGTCAATTGAACGAATTGTGGGTGTTTAGATACACAATATACATATAATATATATGAAATCATTAGGATGCACATTGTGCGAATGAAGCTTGGAGGCCGAATAGATATGAAAATAGAAGTACAAAGGTCGATTTTATGTGACAAGTCCTTAGTGATAAAATTTACTTAATAACAAGGTATGAAGTATATAGTAAAATTGATTTGTTGAACAAAAGTTGTAGATCTTTTTATTACCTACAACTTTATCATTGAACTTTTTTTCCGTAGGACTTGTAGTTTTGTCGGAAATCGAGAGAAACCATTTTTTTCTCTTAAAAGCTTCCCCCCTCCCACTTCCCGAACTCAGATTGGCCGTAATTTATTTTTCCTTACATTTATATCATATTCCCCTCCTTTTCTAATGGGTTTCATGATTCATCCTACTGCGATTTTTTTTTGTTTCAAAAATTATCTACCCGGCCCTGGTGTAATGGCATGTATATATGTATCTATTATCTGTTCTTATGTTTAGAAGTCAATTTAACTTGAAGTTCTATTGTCATGATGACTTGTCAAGTCTATTTCTATGAATAGATAAATAAATAAACTATAGCTAAACATTATTGTTATGTGTCAGTAACGTCTTTAACGCGATAAACATGTAAAGGTATATATAGGTACCAATTTATTATCTCGAAGTAACTGTGTACCTACTTCGTTTATCGTAATTTTTTTATATGTTAATTACAAGAAGTTGTACAAATGATAAACTAAGCAAAACATTTGTTGATAAAATAATTTCCTTTCGTAGCAGTGTAGCATACAAATATTATGTTTGGGATCACGAAATTTTTAGCAACAAAAATTAACTTAATAAACGTCGACCACGGTCACATAAAATTGCTTATGGCCGTTCCCAATATTCAAACTACGGTTATAGATAGACAGTTATCTCCGATAGCTAGTAAGGTTCTTGGCAAGTTAGGTGTGAAAGGGATAAAAAAACATACAGGCGTCATTCAAGGTCATATTTTCTTGTTACAAGTTAATGGTTAGGGAGCCAGGTGCAAATTTGGTTAATTATTTCCTCTCAAGAGATAATTCGTCAGACGCATCAGAGTATAGTATTACAAAGCCTCGTGAACGTCAGCTGGCGCTCGGTTGGGGGGGTGAGCGGTTGTAGCCTCCCACGCACGTAGGAAAAAAAAATACATTCATTCATTTCCTCTCAGCTAAAAATTTGTCAAATTGTAGCTAACCCAATATCTCAACGAAAAAAAATAATCAGCTGGTTACAACATGGTGTATTATACGTCAGCTGGTGTCTCGAACATGAAAAAAATAAAATTATTTTCCGTGATTTCCTCTCAAACAAAAATTTACCTGATGATAGCTTATATGTAACTGTGGATATATATATAGGTCAGCTGGCTGTATCTTGGTGGAAAAACCGTCAGCTGATACTTTGAAAGTTATTACATAGGAGTTAGACAGAAGCATCTATTGCCAATTTATATGCATCAACTGACTAGGTTTTCCTCGAATTATTGCTAGCTGATTTTTTTTATTTATCGCATCAGTATATTAACAATCAGCTCACAAATTTTCATCTGAGATGAAATGACGTATCTTTAATTATTATCGTTATTTTTAAAAATTCAAGCAACACACGCTAGCATAATATAGACAGTAATAAGGTACTTGGAGGTGGTTAGTTGTGCGCATGATCGGGGTACTACGTACATTCAGCCACATCGGTAAACATGTTTTTACAAATATGTATTATAAACTGCATTTAAAAATAACTATCATATCATCAAATTCACATAACTACCTAAAAGTGTAACAAATATGAAATAACCCACTAAAAACATTAGTTAACTATAATTATTAAAAAAATAATAGTATAATATATAATTAATAAAGTTATTACTTATCTTTTACGGGGACTTATGTTGATGGAATTCCACGTATCTCGATGATTTTGTTAATGTCTCATTATATTCGAGACACCAGCTGACGTATAATACACCATGCTGTAACCAGCTGATTATTATTTTTCGTTGAGATATTGGGTTAGCTACAATTTGACAAATTTTTAGCTGAGAGGAAATGAATGAATATACTTTTTTTTCTTACGTGCGTGAGAGGCTACAACCGCTCACCCCCCCAACCGAGCTCCAGCTGACGTTCACGAGGCTTCATAATACTATACTTTGATGCATTTTACTAATTACCGCTTGAGAGGAACTTGGTCATAAAATCTGCTTCTGGCTCCCGGACCATAATGTTCATACTGAAATCTCCAGTGTATTAGATATAAGCTTCTTGGTTATATCTATCGTAAGATAGATTCGTATCTATATCGTTATTGGGAACGGCCATTACTGGCTGACAGCTGTCAAAACGTTATTGGGACGCTCAAATAGACAAATCCGTTTAGGTCACAATACCACTCCTATTCATTTATTTAAAATTCATGTTCGTGACCACTCTCTCTGTGAGTGTGGTATAGACGAAGGAAGTTATGACCATCTATTCTTTGTTTGCCCAAAGCTCCGTATCTCACTTCTGGATATCCTTCCCCCAGATGTTCCCCTCCCTACTAATTTTAAGTGTTTACTTTGCCTTGTCCCTACCTCATTAGTGAATATCCTATCAAAATTTATCAATTTTAACAATTTAAAATTTTGAACTCCCTCTGACTACCTATATCTATTTTATGTTATGCTTTTGTGAAATGTTGTGTTGTCTATAACTAATATTTGTTCTTTGTCAGGTTATACAGCTCCATAGAAGTCTATGAGTAAATAAAAAGTGAATCATCTCAACCGTGATTTTTCCTCAGCACAGAGCACGCTTAACATGAGCATTAACTTAAACTGACCATTCGTTTAAAACTTGACATTGGCAGAATCCGTCCTCACTGGGATCGGGAGTTGCCATTTGATAAAAAGAAGAAGAAGAAGAAGAAATAGACAAATTCAAAGATAAAAATATACCTACCTCTAGTAAGCAGTTAGTCCTCCAGACGATAGATAGCGATCAGAGATAGGTTAGCTTATCGCTAGAAAGCTTATTGGGACGCCAAAACAAAAGATAGATAGCATTTTCTATCTTTAGTAGGGTCAAACCCAAGATAGATACGATATTGGGAAAGACCATTAGAAGCTAATACTGTAACATTAAAAACAAAATAGGTATGTTATCCGTTTACTATATTCGTTTGTTTATGCAAAATTATTTTCAGGAATCAAGTATATTATCCTCGGGTTTTTAACTATTTTGTTTTTAAATATCATCGAAATATAGATGCTTTGAAAACATAACAGACAGACTCTCAGACTTATCCGTTTACAGTTTATGAAAGGATAATATTATAAATAGTAAAATGCAGTGGTTCAAGGGTGAGGACCTGGGACTTCAAATCGATGTGTCGGGGTTTGAGACCAGGTGAGCGTGCAGGAAATAAATTGATATTTCAGTTTATCTACGCATGATATAACAATATCACCACTGCTCTAAACGGTGAAGGAAAACATCGTCAGGAAACTGACATGTCGAAGTAACAAAAGTTCGAAGACATATGTCATCTGCCAACCCGCACTTGGCCAGCGTGGTGGATATAATATATCCAAAATAGTTAGTTAGTTAGTAAGTTAGTTATAGTTAGTTAGTTCGTTAGTTCAATATCATATTAAGATATTGAACCCGTGTCCCAGCAGTGGAAACATATATGGGCTGATGATGATGATGATGATGAATATAGATGATGAATAGTTGACTACATCTTACATTTGATTTTCTATCTTATCGATAGCAATCAAGCGTAAAGAAAACAATATCATAGATACAATTGGATATAGGATTACATCCTTTACCTTGTAGAGATATATCTACAGATAGAGGCTTCGATATAATATTACGGTAATAAGGTAATTTTAATAGGTAATTTTAATACTATAGCTAGCTTAGAGTAGCTAGATACATCTTCCTTGTAACGACCTTATGTTTTTTAATTGATATGTAATTTAACAAAACAATGTTTATATCAGTGTGGTAGAGCGTTTTTTCGTACATATTTTGGTGCAATTTAAGTATTTTGTTCATTTTAGTAAGTATTATAATGGAGATTTGTCGAATGTATGTTGCTGTTGCCTGTTAGTAAAACGCGGATGGGATTCTGCAGTTTAAGAAAGGTCGTTCTTCTACCAAGAACGAGAATTAAACAATACAAAAAAATTAGTTCGGCTCAAGTTTTCTAAATTCTTTCATATTTTTTTCGCTCTATTTTCGGTACACATTTGTACTTATATGATTTGATTTTTACTTTTTTTTTGTTTATATAACTACTACCTTACCGCCCGCGGCTTCGCCCGCTTTGACTTAAACCTAATAAATTATATACTAAAACCTTCCTCTTGAATCACTCTATCTATTAAAAAAAACCGCATCAAAATCCGTTGCGTAGTTTGAAAGATTTAAGCATAGTATATACATAGGGACAGAGAAAGTGACTTTGTTTTATACTATGTAGTGATTACCTGCATCCATTTTTCATAGTATATGACCTTATCAAGATTTGTACAGTCTATTATTACACTTATTATATTATTAATTAATTCTTGACTTTTTTAACTTCTAAAATTGCAATCACTATTCACTGATAGTACGTTTTTGTATGGATTTTGGAGCAAGATATACCTATTTATTGCGATTAAAAACGATTTGATTAGATACTTTAAATTATGTATAATTTTGGAGAAATAGTAATGCCTGCTTCAAAATAATTTCTTTAAAAATATAGCTACATAATATACGCTGAGTAAATATATTTATCATGCAGTGATTAAAGGTTCCAGTTGAATAAATATAATATATATGTACTTAAATTTACATTCTTAATTATGTCTTTATTGAATAGGAGTAGAGATATATTTTATTACTTTAGATTTATTTTTACTCTCCGTTTACTTTCAAAAAATAACACCTGTATAAGGAATATGTTTGGTACCACAAAATCCCTGCTTTATTAATGTTATAAATGTGAAAGTAACTCTGACTGTCTCTTCTTCACGCCTAAACCAATGAACGGTTTTGGATAAATTTGGTATAGAGATAGTTTGAGGCGAGAGAGATGAAGGACAATATAGGCTTTATTCCAGAAATCGCACGGAAAATCGAACTGTGCGGGTTTTCCTTTCAATACACGGTTGAAGCCGCGGGCGGAAAGCTTTCATAGTAGGTACTTAAGTATATAAAATTGTATTCAAGTTATCGGTTAAATAATATGAATAATTATGACCAAAACTTGACTAGAATTGGAATTATAAAGCAAAGTTCAATACAATATGTCGTAGACCTATCTAATCGTGAAGTGTTATCTACATGACATCGTGCATAGTAAATGTCTTTATTACTGTTATTCTATTATAATAGAGATAATTTTAGTCGATATTATTATCTTTTGAATTATATTATTTTGAATTACCTAATTCCAATAATTATTGAGTAATTTAGGTATCATTTGGATGTTATCAGACGCTAGTCCCTATGCTTATTCAAAAAATTAATATACTTGGTTAAAAAAAAACTTATGAAATTATTCTATGGTCACCAAAGCTTGATAAGTGTCAAAGTTTGAATTAAAGTGTCAAAATTGCGTAAAAAGGAGTCAGTTACCTACACACAAATATATCTACAGGTGAAGCTACAAATAACAGCGTGTTAAAAACGAAAATTCGAAAGTTTATGAAAATGTTACAATAAATACGAAAAAACAAGTAACTAGTATAACATAATATTTTTGAACCCAATTAGTTTGTCCTAATAAGTTACGATCGATTGTGTACCTACAGAAAAATAAACATTCGTTCATATCATAAAGGACTACTAAACAATTAAAAAATCATTACATATAACAACTACAGTTGCACAAATATTACAACAGAACTAATTAACAACAAGTACAGGGCGATAAAATTTGATAAAAATATACCTACTTAATGAAAACTTTGAAAGAACGCTTTTTTATACACTAATAATATTAATATATATTTTACCTTATTTAACACATCCATTGTATTTGTCACACTCTGTTGCAAAAATTAAAAAAAAAATTGCACTTGACACTCGCGATATGTCAAAAATTGGCGGGAGCGGCTGTCAAACGTGATGGCGCGGGCGTCTATCAGCGCGCGCAATTTAACAACTGACATAAATATGAGTTCAAATTGTTTATCAACGGAAGTTTGCTAGCCAGTTGATTATCAAAAGAAGTTCTGCTAGGTAGTGATACCAGTTCGGGAGATTTTCCTCAATTTTAGGGAACTTTTACAGATAGAAAAAAAAATTAAAGGGTTTTTTATGAAAAAAAAAAAAATACAGGGATTTTTAGGGGGTAAAATATTTTGGAGATATTCATTATAAAATTTTATGATTTTCTACGTAGGTATATCAACATCATACGTATTTTTATTATAGAAATAAAATCATCAAATACATACTAAATATTTAAATAACTATTATTACCTAACTAATTAAAACAACTGTTCATATATTATACCTATTTATTTAATCTTGTATTTTGTAATGAGTATTGTTTGTTGATATACTTTTTATTATTTTAGGGGAACGTTTATAAACGGTTAGCAACACTGTAAGATGCTCAATGAACGAACAACCTAAGACCGGCGATACACGAGTCATCTTTTATCAACATTGTAGTTATGTAGAATTTACACACGTATGGTAAAGCCATAAAATCTTAATTAACTTTACGTTAATAAGTTTTATTATTTATAGCGTTTTTTATGTATTGCACAATGCATAAGATAAGAGTGGGTATAATTAATAACATAGACATCAAAATAACGTCATTTCCTTATGATAGTCAAGGTAAATAACTGTACTGAATTCAGAAAGGACAACTTAGAAAATTTAAATGACCTTTTACAATAATAAACACTTGCATTAACTCTATAAAAATATTTTTATAATATTTCTTAGGTAAAGTTTAACTTACTACCAATACGAAGCAGTACCTTAACAATACAAAAAAAAAATGAAAAAATTCGTAGTTCTATTTCAAAAATAGAACCAAAAACACAGACCACCAACAATATTTACCAAAGACAGCAAATCCATTTCCAAATTCAAATGTCACTTCGATTAGCGGCCAATTACGTCACGGGCGCTAAAAAACGGGGGAGATGTCAAACGAAGGTCACGTACAGACTAAACAATAAAGCGTCTACAATAATTTATAACGAGCAGATAGTTTATCAGAAGGTCCTAATTGATTAGGATAACACTCCTTGCTTAATCACTCAAGTATGGATGGTAAACAAACATCTGTATGGACACAGAACAATTAAGCAATAAACCTTGCTTTGGGCATACATTGGAATGAATAAAGACTACGTATAAAGGTGGTGAGGTAAATTTGGAATGTATCACACAATTACCTCAAAATGCAACCTATGTACTAAGGTAAATGAATTTTCTTTCCTATTTTTTCAAGATTTGAAGCGACTTGATTGGAAATTACCCGCTGTTTTCGAATGACTTCTTGGCCGTTAGCTTTTTTATCGACGTCAATACAGAAAACTTATATCCCCTATTTTTAAACTCTTTCGGAAAAAAAAATTAGAATCTTTGAATGTTGTATTTACTTATGTCTTACCAAAAGCCTGAAAACAAGGTTCAAAATTCTAATATGTATTTAAATCACGTCATTCCCATACAAACTTTCATCCTCTATTTCAGCATCATAACATATAAACCGCAGCCCTAATTTGAATTAAAATAATTTGATTTCATTTCATTTGGACCCATCCTGCACAATCTACCTGCAGGATCAATATGGGGTATCAGGACAATCAAAAACTACTGTTGATATAATTTTCTTAAATGCTAACTAATACATGCTTGTGAATAGATTTCTAAATCATATTCTACCCTTATTAAAATAAATTGACATGCAATATTTTTAAAAGATAAATAAAATGAAATATACTTTTAATTGAAATAACAGTAAGAAAAATAATTATTGCGTTTGCCTAACACACAATATTCAGAACTTCTAAGAAAAGCCTCAGTGATTTTTTCTATATATTACGTTTTTCCCTTGTGTATATTCTTTAGATACAAATAATAGTCCAGTTGCCTAAGGCATTTTAAAACTACAGAAAAATTCCTATAATCTTTGATATTGTTATGTCGTGTCCGTGAGAAAAGCTATAACAGAGGTCAAAAGGTCAAGAAAATAAACTTTTTGCAACTATCTCGCGCACTTTTCCTCTAAGGTAAGAGAAAAGAGAGGTATATATTATACATTGTTTGTCGTGAAATAGTCCACAACAATGTCTCAATGAAGTTTCTCTAAAACGAACCATTTTAGGAGATCGTTGATATTTATCGCATATTTATCAAGGAGTTAATAAAGTAATAACTTATAAATTTATAAAGAATAGAAAAAATTCGATCACGAGGCGGGACTCGAACCCGCATCCTTCGCGCCATTCCGGGGCGGATGCCTCACCAACTCAGCCACTCGTGACCCGCCCGAGTGATCGAATTTATTCTATTCTTTCAGTTTTATGTGTCTGAAGGGACACACCGCGCGCCATCTATTGAGATGATTAACAACCATTTCAACCAATATGAAGCACTTTTCAGTGAATACAATATTGTAACGATGGAACACGACCTTTTTTGTTGAATTTATATTTTTGGTTTTATGGCATTCAAATGCTTTATAAATACACGTCACGGGTCACGAGTGGCTGAGTTGGTGAGGCATCCGCCCCGGAATGGCGCGAAGGATGCGGGTTCGAGTCCCGCCTCGTGATCGAATTTTTTCTATTCTTTATAAATTTATATTTATAAAGCATTTGAATGCCATAAAACCAAAAATATAAATTCAACAAAAATAATAACTTACCATAAATAAAGATCATTTACGCAAACATAACAGTCACCATTTTTTATTACATTTATACTAATAATTTGTGATGAAATAAAAATAAATATAGTGATCATTTCCCAGTTTATAACTGATATGTGCATGTTTCGTGGTATTAAATCATTTTTATTTCAGTAATATAATAAAAAGGTTATCTTTATAGAGCTTCGTTGGCACATTTCGTCACGTAAGCGTAGAACTCAGGATTTCTGGATTTGATTTTTGGTAGAGTCTACCAAGTCTCGGTCTTGCAGGCGAAGAACATTGATCTCCAGACGAAAATAAGAGAATGATCTTAACGAATACGCAAGCATTTTCGCGATATAATTGTTTTCCACAGATTAGACCGTACATAGGATATCCTATATACAGTGATACGAGAAGACCATTCTCAGAGAGGTAAAGACATCAACTTGACCTGAAAGCTCCAATCCCCTTGCAACGGAATATCCATTTTGATGGAAGCTTACCTTTTACTAGCGCTTACCATACAAAGCCACCTCCGGGAAGTTGGCACCGCACTTTGAAGTTAGAAAAATTTTAAAGGTTGTTCCAGGTTGTTCTAGGTTTGTTCTACATTGTTCCAGAATTGCATACAGCTGAGATTAAAACTTTTCGAGAAAAGTCAAAAAACCCGATTTTTGAGCTGGCACCGCACTTTTTAGATATCGCGATTCTGGCGGTTGTTCCAGGTTGTTCTAGGTTTGTTCTATATTGTTCCAAAATATCGCGTCCGAAAAAAATTTATTTTCCACAAAATTCGCAAAAAACCAAAAGGAAGTTGGCACCGCACTTTGAAGTTAGAAAAATTTTAAAGGTTGTTCCAGGTTGTTCTAGGTTTGTTCTACATTGTTCCAAAATATCGCGTCCGAAAAAACATTATTTTCCACAAAATTCGTAAAAAACCACCTCCGGGAAGTTGGCACCGCACTTTGAAGTTAGAAAAATTTTAAAGGTTGTTCCAGGTTGTTCTAGGTTTGTTCTACATTGTTCCAAAATATCGCGTCCGAAAAAAATTTATTTTCCACAAAATTCGCAAAAAACCAAAAAGTAGTTGACCTCCGGGAAGTTGGCACCACACTTTGAAGTTAGAAAAATTTTAAAGGTTGTTCCAGGTTGTTCTAGGTTTGTTCTATATTGTTCCAAAATATCGCGTCCGAAAAAAATTTATTTTCCCCAAAATTCGTAAAAAACCAAAAAGAAGTTGGCACCGCACTTTGAAGTTAGAAAAATTTTAAAGGTTGTTCCAGGTTGTTCTAGGTTTGTTCTACATTGTTCCAAAATATCGCGCCCGAAAAAACATTATTTTCCACAAAATTCGTAAAAAACCACCTCCGGGAAGTTGGCACCGCACTTTGAAGTTAGAAAAATTTTAAAGGTTGTTCCAGGTTGTTCTAGGTTTGTTCTATATTGTTCCAGAATATCGCGTCCGAAAAAAATTTATTTTCCACAAAATTCGTAAAAAACCAAAAAGAAGTTGGCACCGCACTTTGAAGTTAGAAAAATTTTAAAGGTTGTTCCAGGTTGTTCTAGGTTTGTTCTACATTGTTCCAAAATATCGCGTCCGAAAAAACATTATTTTCCACAAAATTCGTAAAAAACCACCTCCGGGAAGTTGGCACCGCACTTTGAAGTTAGAAAAATTTTAAAGGTTGTTCCAGGTTGTTCTAGGTTTGTTCTATATTGTTCCAGAATATCGCGTCCGAAAAAAATTTATTTTCCACAAAATTCGTAAAAAACCAAAAAGAAGTTGGCACCGCACTTTGAAGTTAGAAAAATTTTAAAGGTTGTTCCAGGTTGTTCTAGGTTTGTTCTATATTGTTCCAAAATATCGCGTCCGAAAAAAAATAATTTTCCACAAAATTCGTAAAAAACCACCTCCGGGAAGTTGGCACCGCACTTTGAAGTAAGAAAAATTTTAAAGGTTGTTCCAGGTTGTTCTAGGTTTGTTCTATATTGTTCCAAAATATCGCGTCCGCTAACCCAATATTCTTGTCAAATGGACTAATAAGAAAGTAAAATAGATCTTATTACAAGTTGGCCTAAAGTACATAATAAGTTGTTAAATGATATCGCCGAGGCCTTTGACATAAGCCGCCTTTGTCGCAAGCCGCCTAGGCCTTTGCCGCGATTGATGTTTTTGAGAATTCCCTATAATATTTCCTATAACCTAGGAACGTATTCCCTATAATCCCATATAAATTAAAATTATCATTCCGTATTCACGGTTTCTGTATTCGCGGCATATTTATGGAACATATACCCCGCGAATAAGGAACTTTTACTGTACAAATGTACAGTTTGCTTTCTACTACTCGTTGTGCTGGAGAAAAAATTTAATTTTTCGTTAATGAAGACACAAAAAAAATGAGTTTTTTACAGAAGTTGACCATACCATTTTCGAAAACTAAAAAACACAAGAGTTGTGCTGAATGGTGTTGAGTCTGTGATACTTGCTGAGTAAAAAATAAAATATTCGTAAAATGATACATCTTCAAAAAAATTGAATTATTTTTATAATAGAAGTGTAGTTTTTTCTTTGATGGGTCACCAAAGAAAAAACTACACTCAAAGACCGACTCTCTAACTTCAATATGATTTCACTAGAAAATCGAAGGGACATTTTTGATCTAATTTTCGTACCTAAACTTTTAAACAATAATATTGACTGCACCCAATTGCTAACAAGACTCAACATTCGCCATTTTTTTTACGAAATTTTTGAAACATAATTTTTTTTCGGACGTGATATTTTGGAACAATATAGAACGAACCTAGAACAACTCAGAACAACCGCCAGAATTGTGATATCTTAAAAGTGCGGTGCCAGCTTCTTTTTGGTTTTTTACGAATTTTGTGGAAAATAAATTTTTTTCGGACGCGATATTTTGGAACAATATAGAACAAACCTAGAACAACCTGGAACAACCTTTAAAATTTTTCTAACTTCAAAGTGCGGTGCCAACTTCTTTTTGGTTTTTTACGAATTTTGTGGAAAATAAATTTTTTTCGGACGCGATATTCTGGAACAATATAGAACAAACCTAGAACAACCTGGAACAACCTTTAAAATTTTTCTAACTTCAAAGTGCGGTGCCAACTTCCCGGAGGTGGTTTTTTACGAATTTTGTGGAAAATAATGTTTTTTCGGACGCGATATTTTGGAACAATGTAGAACAAACCTAGAACAACCTGGAACAACCTTTAAAATTTTTCTAACTTCAAAGTGCGGTGCCAACTTCTTTTTGGTTTTTTACGAATTTTGGGGAAAATAAATTTTTTTCGGACGCGATATTCTGGAACAATATAGAACAAACCTAGAACAACCTGGAACAACCTTTAAAATTTTTCTAACTTCAAAGTGCGGTGCCAACTTCCCGGAGGTGGTTTTTTACGAATTTTGTGGAAAATAATGTTTTTTCGGACGCGATATTTTGGAACAATGTAGAACAAACCTAGAACAACCTGGAACAACCTTTAAAATTTTTCTAACTTCAAAGTGCGGTGCCAACTTCCTTTTGGTTTTTTGCGAATTTTGTGGAAAATAAATTTTTTTCGGACGCGATATTTTGGAACAATATAGAACAAACCTAGAACAACCTGGAACAACCTTTAAAATTTTTCTAACTTCAAAGTGCGGTGCCAACTTCCCGGAGGTGGTTTTTTACGAATTTTGTGGAAAATAATGTTTTTTCGGACGCGATATTTTGGAACAATGTAGAACAAACCTAGAACAACCTGGAACAACCTTTAAAATTTTTCTAACTTCAAAGTGCGGTGCCAACTTCTTTTTGGTTTTTTACGAATTTTGGGGAAAATAAATTTTTTTCGGACGCGATATTTTGGAACAATATAGAACAAACCTAGAACAACCTGGAACAACCTTTAAAATTTTTCTAACTTCAAAGTGTGGTGCCAACTTCCCGGAGGTCAACTACTTTTTGGTTTTTTGCGAATTTTGTGGAAAATAAATTTTTTTCGGACGCGATATTTTGGAACAATGTAGAACAAACCTAGAACAACCTGGAACAACCTTTAAAATTTTTCTAACTTCAAAGTGCGGTGCCAACTTCCTTTTGGTTTTTTGCGAATTTTGTGGAAAATAAATTTTTTTCGGACGAGATATTTTGGAACAATATAGAACAAACCTAGAACAACCTGGAACAACCTTTAAAATTTTTCTAACTTCAAAGTGCGGTGCCAACTTCTTTTTGGTTTTTTACGAATTTTGTGGAAAATAAATTTTTTTCGGACGCGATATTTTGGAACAATATAGAACAAACCTAGAACAACCTGGAACAACCGCCAGAATCGCGATATCTAAAAAGTGCGGTGCCAGCTCAAAAATCGGGTTTTTTGACTTTTCTCGAAAAGTTTTAATCTCAGCTGTATGCAATTCTGGAACAATATAGAACAAACCTAGAACAACCTGGAACAACCTTTAAAATTTTTCTAACTTCAAAGTGCGGTGCCAACTTCCCGGAGGTTACAAAGCCACTACAACCCAAGTTTCATAAGCTGGGATCGTTCATACCTGTACAGTGTACAGTCCTGTAAAGTGGACATACACAGAGGTAATTACACATTTTATTATTAAACTAGCGACCCGCCCCGGCTTCGCACGGGTGCAATGCTGATACTAAATACACTACAGAAAAACTGTGAACGTTGTATATAAAAACATAGCGGCCCGCTCCTCCTTCGCACGGGTATAAAATATATAGATAGCCGGGCGGCCGGCCGGTACCGCCGCAAACGCTACGTCCCGCAATTTTTAAATCTGTAATATCTTCGAAAATATTCACTTAAATCATACAGTGTGAAGGGCCATATAGATCTATATTAAATGAACAATGTATTCAAGGTATTTAATTGGTTAAGGATTAATGCTGTATTGGTGAAAATCGCTTCGAAAATTAGCCATTATTTGTCGTAAAAAGTAAATGACAAAAAAAAGTTATTGTGGGTTATCCATAAGAGATAGACATATACCATCGCGGACTTTTCTGTAGACCTTTTCAATGTGTATAATACTTAGTACATTATTTTGATAAAACTCGTAGGGTTCAGCCTACGTTTGCAATGTAAGCGGAAAAAAATGTAATTTTTTACGACATCACATTAGAAACCTCGAAAATAACAGTACTTCTCCACTATTTAATGGATGTTATTATACATATAAACCTTCCTCTTGAATCACTCTATCTATTAAAAAAAACCGCATCAAAATCCGTTGCGTAGTTTCAAAGATTTAAGCGTACAAAGGGACATAGGGACAGAGAAAGCGACTTTGTTTTATACTATGTAGTGATAGTGATGATGATAGTGAAGAAGGCGTGGCTGGTACTGGCCCTTGTTTTAACTTTTAATACATAAATAGTCATGCCATCAGACACATCTAAAGCAGCATCGCAGCTTAGTGATAAAATACACCAACTCATTCTGATCTTGCAAATAATATATCTATAGTCTGTACGATAGCTGCTAATACTTAAGATAACACGTAATCTTGGGCAAATCTGAAAAAAAAAGTTCTATCTGAGTCATATTTTCGATAACTGAATTACGCAACTGTTTTCGTTTCAAAAATCATAATATCAGCATTTCTTCTAACTGAATAACTGCTATGGGTAGAAGGCTAGCCAACTGCGCGGCAGATCTATACTCCTCAAGAAATCCCGTAAACAAGTGCTATTACCCTATTGCATCACTTTCATAATCCAATGGAAGACTTATACAATCAGAGATAAAACAAAAATGGATAAGAGCATTACGAATTTACGAGGCATTACGTTTACGAAGTACGGAGGGGTGTGTCGCAGCAAACTTCCTGTCCGCGATATGAGAGCAAATTGAAGACAAAATACAATACTCTTCATATGTAACATGGGAATTGGGGGTTTTCAAAACTGGCATACTTTCCGACTTGAGATTTGTTCGCCTAAAGTCGAAATTTGAAAAATATAAAAACACCTAACCTTGACCCGGTTATCGTGATCAAATTAATACGCAAAATACCAGAGTTCAAAATCGTTAGCACTTAATGTCAAGTTAAAGGCAATATTTTCGGGAATTTGAAACCTACAGGCCATATTTTTTCAAAAGGAGAGAGTTTTCAATTAATCAAATAAACAGAACTGACATGTTAGTCCATTGAATGAGTCCCTCCAAGGGGGGTCTAGAGTGCGTGAGTTAGTAACGTAAGATGTTTCTTCGGAAACATGTCAAGAGTCCCTAGGTAATAAACATACTAAAACCCCGGGACACTAGGAGGAGCCCCGGAGTGGGCGGAGGGGGGGAATGGGTCCATTTTTTCATTTTTCGCTTAAATCTCAAAAACGGTACATGTTAGAGAGAAACTTTCAAGGAAAAGTTGAAAGGCCATAAAATTATCTACAAGTTGTACCTAAATCATTTTTTTCTATTCGCAGCCGTTTTCGAGCTACATCCCATGAAAGGTGAAAAATTCAATTATCGTAACTACCCTAATAAAATTCAATTCCTCCTAAACGCCTCCATGGTGGAATTTGGTATTTTTATCAATGATAGACCTAATTATGAGCAATCTATCTGTACCGGTCACAAGTTGCACTTTTGAGTTTTTTGGAAGAAAAAAAATAAAAAGTTCAAGTACCGTAACTACCCTAATAAAATTCAATTCCCCGTAAACGCCTCCGTGGTGGAATCTGGTATTTTTATCAATGATAGACCTAATTATGAGCAATCTATCTGTACCGGTCACAAGTTGCACTTTTGAGTTTTTTGGAAGAAAAAAATAAAAAGATCAAGTTCAGTAACTCAAACTAACCTAAAATAATATTTTGACAATCGATTCTTCCTAAAGGCTTCCATGGAGGAATGTGTTTATTTTACCAATTATAGACCTAATTAAGAGCAATCTGTCTGTACCGGTAACAAGTTGCACTTTTGAGTTTTTTGGAAGAAAAAAAATAAAAAGTTCAAGTATCGTAACTACCCTAATAAAATTCAATTCCCCGTAAACGCCTCCGTGGTGGAATCTGGTATTTTTATCAATGATAGACCTAATTATGAGCAATCTATCTGTACCGGTCACAAGTTGCACTTTTGAGTTTTTTGGAAGAAAAAAATAAAAAGATCAAGTTCAGTAACTCAAACTACCCTAATATAATATTTTGACAATCGATTCCTCCTAAAGGCTTCCATGGAGGAATGTGTTTATTTTACCAATTATAGACCTAATTATGAGCAATCTATCTGTACCGGTCACAAGTTGCACTTTTGAGTTTTTTGGAAGAAAAAAATAAAAAGATCAAGTTCAGTAACTCAAACTAACCTAAAATAATATTTTGACAATCGATTCCTCCTAAAGGCTTCCATGGAGGAATGTGTTTATTTTACCAATTATAGACCTAATTAAGAGCAATCTATCTGTACCGGTCACAAGTTGCACTTTTGAGTTTTTTGGAAGAAAAAAAATAAAAAGTTCAAGTATCGTAACTACCCTAATAAAATTCAATTCCCCGTAAACGCCTCCGTGGTGGAATCTGGTATTTTTATCAATGATAGACCTAATTATGAGCAATCTATCTGTACCGGTCACAAGTTGCACTTTTGAGTTTTTTGGAAGAAAAAAATAAAAAGATCAAGTTCAGTAACTCAAACTACCCTAATATAATATTTTGACAATCGATTCCTCCTAAAGGCTTCCATGGAGGAATGTGTTTATTTTACCAATTATAGACCTAATTATGAGCAATCTATCTGTACCGGTCACAAGTTGCACTTTTGAGTTTTTTGGAAGAAAAAAATAAAAAGATCAAGTTCAGTAACTCAAACTAACCTAAAATAATATTTTGACAATCGATTCCTCCTAAAGGCTTCCATGGAGGAATGTGTTTATTTTACCAATTATAGACCTAATTAAGAGCAATCTATCTGTACCGGTCACAAGTTGCACTTTTGAGTTTTTTGGAAGAAAAAAAATAAAAAGTTCAAGTATCGTAACTACCCTAATAAAATTCAATTCCCCGTAAACGCCTCCGTGGTGGAATCTGGTATTTTTATCAATGATAGACCTAATTATGAGCAATCTATCTGTACCAGTCACAAGTTGCACTTTTGAGTTTTTTGGAAGAAAAAAATAAAAAGATCAAGTTCAGTAACTCAAACTACCCTAATATAATATTTTGACAATCGATTCCTCCTAAAGGCTTCCATGGAGGAATGTGTTTATTTTACCAATTATAGACCTAATTAAGAGCAATCTATCAGTACCGGTCACAAGTTGCACATTTGAGTTTTTTGGAAGAAAGAAATATTTTTTGATCGATTGATGAGCCAAAATCATTTTTTACTGCGTGTAACTCAGAAACGGTAGGATATAGGAAAAAATGATTTAGGTACAACTTGTAGATAATTTTATGGCCTTTCAACTTTTCCTTGAAAGTTTTTCTCTAACATGTACCGTTTTTGAGATTTAAGCGAAAAATGAAAAAATGGACCCTTTCCCCCACTCCCCCCACTCCGGGGCTCCTCCTACTGTCCCGGGGTATTAATTTGTTTATTACCTAGGGACTCTTGACATGTTTCCGAAGAAACATCTTACGTTACTAACTCACGCACTCTAGAATTTTTTATTCAATGGACTATGTAGTGTACTAATTTATATCATGGCAAAAAATTGAGTTTGAGTTAATGATACATCAACTTTAAGTTAGCAAGTCATTGCATTGGGAATATAATATGAATGTAATTATACTAATATTGAAAAGCTGAAGAGTTTGTTTGTTTGCTTGAACATGCTAATCTCAGGAACTAATGGTCCAATTTGAAAAATTATATCATCACGCTTATACCAATATGAGCGGAGCAATGCAGGTGAATCCATAAGGCACAGCTAGTATTGTATTTTGAGTGCAAATAAACTTATGTTGTGTGACATAGAATTAGGGTCAGTTTTATTGATTAATATAATTTAGATAAACATAATTACTTAAAACACTGATGACCTTTTAACAGTATCATTATTAAACAGTTTATATACATAAAACATTTATATCTTGTTTGCAGTAAACATAAATGCATGAATAATGGTAAATATATATGAATGATGTATGTACATATAATAAAATTCTTTTATTTAAATATGTAAGAAAACCTATGTAAAATTGACTGATTATTTATTTATTTAAACTATTGTGCTGCCAAAATACAAACAATACAACCAAAACTTATTCTAAAAGAAAAAACAGCACAGGAGGCGGCCTTATCACTTAAGAGTGATCTCATCCAGGCAACCAACTGATTGAAAGATATAATAGACTAGGACAAGAAGGTAGGTAAAAAGTATACACAAAAATAAATATTGATTATTATGTGAATAATATTCAATTGGTCTGATAATTTACTGTAAAGTAATAATATTCTGCTGAGTGAGATGGCCTTGCCAGATTGACGAGTCAAAAAATATAATATTAACAGATATTTCATATAATATTAACACAAAACATACACATATCAAGTTAGCACTCTTTCTCCTACTCTAATAAACAAATAAAAAATATGAATGACCAAAACCAATATTGTTATTAACAAAAAACTTTCTCTACATGAACCTTACCGCTGGTTTCAGCCTGTTGTCATTGGTCTGTAATTTTGAATTTTGTTTTTATTAATATACAGCATACTTATTAATTTCTTTTTGATATATTATACCTAGGTATTAAGTATATTAAGTGTAATATCATTAGTCCAATAGACAGGCCTATAGCCATAAGAGAGATATCAATTATCATTAACAGAAGAAATTTTAAGGGTTGATTTAACAGCCTACAGGATGAACTATAAAAAGGCAGAAAATTGGGCGCAAATATATAATTTTTCTTTTTATTGCTTTCCCTCCAGTATTTTCAAATATTATAGTGTTTACGGAATAACTACCCTAAGATATAATTCGATTCTTTACGTACCTACATTAAAAGCTATTTAAAAAACTGCGAACAACTTTACGTAATTAAAGGAAGCAATGTTATTCTGCCCATTATGTGTTTGTAGATTTAAAAAAATGTTTGATAAACAATTTTATGCAATACTTGTACGCTTTGTATTTATATAAGTATTGTATATTTTATTTAGGGTCTAACCTGACCTTTAGAGTAGACAAGGTCACGGATAGACAAAATATATTAGTTGATTATAACTACGAATACGACCGTACTCCAATGATATGCGTACATATCTTACCTTCGTATCACTATCACCCATGTTTATTATTTTTGTATAAACGATAAACACTTAATCACGCTTATCAGAAACGCGGGACCGGCCACAACTTTGACAATCAGATGATCGAATTGACAGTTAAACGATGACAGACTGTCATTGACAGTTGACGTTTAAGACAAGAATATTTAGACGATCCGTTTCAAGCAATACTATTAATTCGATGTATTCAAATAAAACATTTTCATTAATTTTTATTTAGAGTATGAAATTGAAATAATTTGTAACATGCAAATGAAATTGCTCAATAACATTCTATGTGAATACGAAATGACCATTATACGAAAGTGAAGGATTACTTATATTAAAAAAAAATGAAATATAAACGCCTGACGAGACTGTTAAGTTTATGAGTTTTTGATTCTCAACATTAGTTAGGCGTTGCAAAAAAATATAATTTTATTTATTTCCAACGCCATATAATTATATAAGTGGTGGAAATTACAATGAAATTAAAATACTATGCTAATATGATTAAACTTCGTAAACTTACTACAATTATTACTACTAGGCTCTTTCTTCCTTTTGCCCTGTACTGAAAATTTGCTCTACGAATTATCATATTTTCATATTCGAAAACTATGAATCTTATTCATTTTCAATGATTTTCAAACTTAACCGTAATATTATATGAATTCGATCAAGCCGTGTACGCTCAAAAAATTAATTGTTATAGTCCGCGAAGTCGTTAATTTCAAATTTTACTGAGATGCTGTATTGTAAACGAAATAATTTGACTTGCATTGAAATCTAATGAAAATAATAATAAATAAGACTATTGAAATTTGAAACCTTATTTTTATTATTTATATATTACACTCAATGTATTTAAAAAAATCGCATTTTCCTTGCATTATGCATATCTTGATGCTGGAGAAAAGCGGTAAGGTACGTAATTTAAAAAACAAATCACGCGCTAATCGTATGCCGTATAAAAAAGTTTCATTGTGAATGAAACAAATATCTAAAAAGTAGTTAACAACAAAGAAAATAATAAAGTGTTATTGATATGATTTTTGTTTAGCAATGGACGGTAAAAAGATAACCTAGTTAGCTTAGATAAAGGGTTCAATACATTTAGTCGATAAAGTATATTTAACTGTTAAAAAATATTCCGATAGTACCTACTATAAACGGGTAGTTACCTACCATACAGTCAAGTCGTGACAAAATTTTTATTTGTAGGTATAGCTGATAGGGTATACAAACAACCTTTTATTTACTACTTAATTATATGCTGAAATCATATATTATATTTTTAGTCATTTCTTAGACAAATTTTTACAAATTATAACTTCTTTATAGGTACGTCTTGAAGAAATTAAAGTCGGCACTTTGTAAGGTGCTGGATTCTAGGTACATCAACTACTTAGTGAAAAAAATTAAGTCATTTCACTTAAAAATTAGTCAGTTTGACTTCTTACTACCTACCCATGAATAATATTACTTATATCAAATCGGTCCGTTCACGTTGGTTTGCAGATATTGTACATGTAGGTAATCTATACTATAATATTATAGAGCTGAAGAGTTTGTTTGTTTGAACGCGCTAATCTCAGGAACTACTGGTCCGATTTGAAAAATTCTTTCGGTGTTAGATAGCCCATTCATCGAGGAAGACTATAGGCTACGTATATATCATCACGCTAAGACCAACAGGAGCGGAGTCACGTGGGTGAAACCGCGGAGCGCAGCTAGTATGTTAATATGTAGGAAGTCTAGGAACCTACATTCGCGATCGTATAATTACGGTAAAACTCATTACTTTTTTAGGATAAAGAAGCAAAAGCTGTTCAAAAGATTGATTTTCTCTAGATTGATAGAATTGTTTTTAAACTGTTGTGTCAAATAAACAATGTCGTTACATAAAGTCAATAGTTAGTGCTCTTGATAATAACTTAATTAAAATAATGATCGAAATTAAACTTAGCATTCCAAATACTAGTTCAAAGTCTAATGTAGTAAGAAATTATTTACTTAAAATAAAACATACCTACTACCTACTCAAATAATTGTTTTTTTTATACTCGCGATATGCAAGTCAAGAATGAATTAAAATACTTAAATAAAAAAATGTTTCAAGAAATCCGCATTTATTGTATGTTTATGTTTAATTGTTATCGTTTATGTAATAAATATATGTGATAGTGATTATTATACGAATCATAGGGGTCATTCTTGGGTCATACTAACAAGTCCTTTCTAAATATAGATCTAAATGATAGTCTGTATTTTGGTTTAATTGATTATTTTTTATCGCTACGTGTTTCAACGAATCTACACGAATCATTAAATGTTACATTTATTAGAATTTTACACGATTCATATCGAACGAATCACGTAAATTAGCCGCCTAGATTGCTTACATCCACGAAAAAAATTGCGCAACGGGTGCAAAACGCCTGTGCCCGTTTTTGTTATGAAATACCGTGATCATGTAACACCATTTTTGTCGAATAACAATTCTCTAAAAATGGAGTACCGTACCCACGTGCATCTGGCCACGCTTCTATTTAATGTTTTAAAGTACAGAGTGCCTGTGTATTTGTACGACAAACTGAAATGGCTGGCGGATCATAATACAGCCTACCAGACTCGTCACGCAACTTCTTTATTAGAAATACCTCTTCACAGAACATCCGCATTTAGGGGGAGTTTTAGATACCAAGCTTCAAAATGCTGGAACGACCTACCGCCGCCTATTCGTTCCCAACAAAGCGTATTCTCTTTTAAAAACAAACTGAAGTCTTATCTTCTTGACATTCAAAAGCGCAATCAGAAATTTTAACCCCATCCAATTGTCCTTTATTGATTAATTTTCTTTTTGTCAAAATACACTCACTTATACAAATTTCATATAAATATAAATATGTATGTATCAATATCTGAATATATTATATTGCTGACTTTTATTTATGTATATTAAATGTGCACAAATTTAATTTAATACACAATATATTATATATTATTCATTTACTTATTATATTTATAAAGTATATATATCGATTCAATTATATTTATACTTGCATATTGTTGGATACCTTAGTCTGAACGGAAATACATCTACTGTCAATAAGACATCCTAAGGCGGCCACTGAAAATCAGTGATAACACACTGAGTGGTTGGCCTAATTATGGCATACGTATATCTTTTAAGTTCCTTTTTTTAACTAAATTGTATCTTTTTTTTTGTGTCCATAATAAACTTATTTTCATTTCATTTCATTTCATTTTAAATTCATATAAATTTAAAATTTTATGAATCACAAAATTTCACAGTACAGGAAATTCTATGGTATTCGCTAAACGTTCAAAAACTGTAGGCTCTATGTAGTATGTCGAGGGCTAAAGAACTGACATCCTATCTATAAACAGTTTATAGTAAGTACCTAAGTGATATACCACAGAAAATAAGCATCATGAATTGACTACCGCGAAGAATGCAGCAAATTATATGGAAGTTATTTTAATTATTATGAGTGTGGCCAATAGATGAGATATAATTTGACAGCAGACATAAAAAGGGGGATAAAGAACAAAAAAAGAAGATGAAAAATCTCAAAAGCTAAGGAGAGAAAAAGCTGAGTTATGAAAATGTATTCTTGACTATTTACATTTTTATTTATTTATTTATTTGGTTTACCAACGTTTCTTTACATCACAGATAAAACATCAAAGTTAAAATACAATTTTATATTATGATCAATGTAAAAAAAACACTTATAGGTAAACACAGCATGCGTAAAGTAAGTTTAAAAGTATACAATTAATGAATTAACTATTAAGTATCTTAAACAATGAAAAAATTATAATATATATTATGCACTTATCTATTCTAATCGTTAAAAAGTGAATTAAAAATTTTGCGGAGTTTGTTGGGGGAATCTGTGAAAATATCAAACAACTCACTGTAGTCGTTTACAGTTTCACAAATTCTCGCAATGGGTGAGTTTCGACCCGATACGGTTCTGCGTTGAGGAGGACACAGCGGCAACAAAACCTTACGAGGGTATCTAGAAGGCACCTTTAAATTAAATTTTTGAAGCAATTGGGGGCAATCAATTTTACTATTGAATAAGTTCAAGGCAAAGAGTAAATCAAGAAGTACCCGACGATTATCAAGAGATGTAATTTTGAAGTGAGATAGTTGCTTTTTATATGATGGTAACTGTTTCTTTGATTTTCCACTTGCATAAACAAGGTGCAAAAGAAATCTTCTTTGTATCCTTTCCAATCGTAAGGAATGGCACGCATAGTGAGGTCTCCAAACCACAGAACCGTATTCCAATATACTGCGCACCAGGCAGTTGTATAATGATATCTTCGCCTTGACATTATGTACATGTTTAACGTTACGTATTAAAAATCCTAACATTTTACCCGCCCGTGAAGCAACTTGAATAATGTGTGGCAAGAAAGTCAATTTATTGTCAAAAACAATTCCCAAATCTTTAACATGATAGAGCTCTTTGATACTCTCAGAGTTTACATTGTAATTGTATTGTATCAAGTTTCCTTTGCGTGCAAACCTTACCAAAAAACACTTCTTAGGATTTAAATCCATTTTGTTAGAGTCGCACCAAGCAACAAGTTTATCTAGGTCACTTTGCAGCTTATGAGTATCGTCAATGTTGTTGATTGTACGACAGAACTTGAGATCATCAGCGTACATGTAACTCTGGGAGCAAGACAATAAATCAGGTATCTCATTAACGAATATATTAAATAACTAGCTTCCGCCCACGACTTTGTACGTGCATCCCCGTTTTTCCCCGTTCCCGAAAGAATTTCGGGAAATCCTTTCTTAGCGGATGCCTACGTCTTAACATCTACCTGCATGCCAAATTTCAGCCCGATACGTCCAGTGGTTTGGGCTGTGCGTTGATAGATCACTATATCAGTCACCTTTGAGTTTTATATATATAGATATAGAGCCTAAGTGAGAGCCCTGCGGGACGCCGGAAGTTATATTTTGCGTTTGAGAACGGAAACCATTTACAACAACAAAAAAACTTCGTTTCGTTAAGTAAGAATCTATCCATTGCAAAAATTGGTTTGAAATACCGTGCAAAAACAGCTTTTTAAGTAATATTTTATGTGAAACCTTGTCGAACGCTTTACTAAAATCCGTGTAAATAACATCAATCTGTTCATTGCGATCTAGGGAACTAGAAAGATTTTCGCAAAAATCTACCAAGTTAGTAGAAGTAGACCGAGATGGCATGAAACCATGTTGACTGATATTAAAAAACTGTTTAAAATGATAGTGTAATACTGGACAAATTAAGGATTCCAACACTTTACCAAAGGACGACAGAATAGATATAGGTCTGTAATTATTAATGAATTCCTCATTTCCGGTTTTATAAACGGGTACAACTTTAGCAATTTTCCAAACTGTTGGAAAAATACCAGATAAGAGTGATTTAACATGTAAAGAGAACATCAAATGGTAATGTGCTGATTCCTCACCAATGTGATTATTGTATATATTACAGTCAAAACCCTGAACCAGTCAATATCCTTATTGACGGTTATTAAGGTTATTGACTAAGGGTGTCGGTCAATAACCTTATTAACTGATTTTGTCAGATAAAATCTGGTTTTGACTGTAGCATATATACCATCTATCGATTGTTTGTTAGATTTTTTTTTTTTTATAATTATACATTAATAATAATATATTTTTCTATATTTTGCTACATCGACTATCCTGTTACATCCCTGTTGTCAGGCAAAAAAGTGTTTTTTTTTAAATTGAGAATTATAGGGAAACGCTTGACCAGAATCTCGCCTGATATTGTTGTTATGCTGTTCATGATCTCATATATTTTTAGCTTGGATTTAGATAAATTTTATTACGTCCTGCATAAACAGAAATTCCAATTAATTGTGTGTGTTTTATTGAAAAATCAAAAAAGATTAGGTTCGTAGAAGATATCCAAAAATTAGTGATTTAAAAGAAAGAGGCAATTCGGGTACACCTATAGATAGCGTATCTATAGAAACGACTATACCAACGAGATATTCAAATTTTCTAGTATACAACAAGTGATAAACGCGAAAACACGTGTGTTTCAGTTTACAAAGTGTGGTGAGTGGTAAAATTATTTTGGCACAAAAAGTATGAAATGAATTTAATTAATAAATCATTGTTATACATTTTTTCCCCACTGTGACTGTAGATTAAAGAGCATATATATGTTTTTCTGGACCGCTCTCTGTAGGGTGATTTTGTGTAGATATATTATGCTCTTAAGTCTAACCTAAAAAAAAATTGTTCAATTAGACTCCTGCTTGTTTTATCATAGATTTACCATTACCACCGGTATCGCTATACTAGTTAGATTTGTCTAAGGTCTAAGGAAGCCAAGTTTATAAATAATTAACAGTTTTCAAATAACGATTTCCCCCGCTTTAAAGAAAAACTATACCTACTCTATATTATATTATAGTATATAAAAAGTAAAGTATCAAAACAATATAATTATACAATAAAAGAAAATTTTATAGACAAAGAACAATATTGCAGCCTTTTTTTTTTTTTTTTGTTGATACAATATCATTATTGTGGATCATTGAGTTTCCTCGTAAATATTGATCAATGATGTCATACGCAATTGTACCAATACATAACATATTATGTGTTTGTCTAGTAAGTACTTCAATTAATAGATTTTTGGATTGTTTCCTATCTTGACAAAAGAATAATTAAACATTTTTGTTTTTATTTCATGTTATAAAAAACATCCGATTTAATTTGATCATTCATTTTATAAATACAAATACCATTAATTGATTAAAAAATTTAACAATTTTACAAAAGAAAAAGATATCGAAGAATTATGAAAGGCCAAGCCAGTTTCGCCGCTTAGGTACTAGGTATTGATAAAGTAGCTGATAGCCTATTTAAAATAATCTGTAATTTTAACTGAAAGATAATGTTTAGCAAGTTGGCAACATAAGTTTCAAACCCAACTATATTCTTGCAGCTATTTCTTTCGTATTTAGTTCCGATTTTTCAATGCTTGGATAAAACGTCTTATCCGTCCAATAAAGTATTACACGATAATATTAAAATGTCACGTAAACTGTCAAATACGGGTAATTAGAATACGTTTTTAAAATGGTAGTTTTATACATTACTAGCTTTCCACCCGCGGCTTCGCCCGCGTTTTCAAAGAAAAACCCGCATAGTTCCCGTTCCCGTGGGATTTTCGGGATAAAACCTATCCTATGTGTTATTCTGATGTATAAGCTATATTGTGGTAAAGTTTCATTCAAATCCATTCAGTAGTTTTTACGTGAAAGAGTAACAAACATCCATACATCCATACAAACTTTCGCCTTTATAATAGTAGTAGGATTCGACGAATAAGTTTTATCCAAGCATTGAAAAATCGGCCCTTAGTAAAATACGCAAATGTTAGCCAAAAAATAAATCTAAATAAATAATAATTATTTTAGGTTTGTTTCCTCTATACATACAGGCACAGAAATAATGTGTTTCCATTGTTTGGCATACGCTCTACAGTTACAGACAATCACTATGTAAACTTTGTTAATTCTGTTTTTAATTATATCCATAATAATGAGAAAAGATTTTAGTTCACTTTAGGGGGCGTACATAAATTACTTTGAATAGTGACATCAGGTAGTTTAAATGTTAACTACTCAGGGGTTTATTATTTTCGTCTCTATGATTAATGATCGAAGTTTAGGTATTTCACGGTAATTAGAGAGAAAGTTTTGTAAAACCACTTTATTGAATAATTTTGTTTTAGAAATGAGATTGTATTTAATTTCACATCACTACTTTCTGCTGTAATCGATGCAAGGTAATTTAGTAACGAAACCGAAGTTTAATTTAGAATTCGTAAAACCACATAAAGCGTATTTAGGTACGTTATAAAAAATTATATCTGTAGTCTGAAATATTGGTTAAAGGATACGGGCATATGGTTCCTCACTAGGGAATTCAGCATTACCTATATCATATTATCATCCTATCCTACTATCCTACTAATATTATAAATGCGAAAGTTTGTGAGGATGTGTGTGTGTGTGTGTGTTTGTTACTCTTTCACGCAAATACTACTGAACCGATTACAATGAAATTTAGCACACATATAGAGGGTAACTTGGATTAACACATAGAATAGGTTTCATCCCGGAAATCCCACGGGAACGGGAACTATGCGGGGTTTTCTTTCAAAACGCGGGCAAAGCCGCGGGCGAAAAGCTAGTAGTAACTATTTGTATGAATATGATACCTACTCTTTGACGGCGATCTTCTCTGGGGGGTAACTTCCCCGATACGAGCTGACATTTACATGATAATAAGAACAAAAAGCCAATATCATGGTTCAAAGTATTTTTATCGATGATTTATGGACAGGATAATCTTGTAAAACGTGCAAAATGAATCTACCACCGATCTTAAATAGTAATAAGTATCATGATTATTAATAGTTTTAGCATGATGCCAATAAATCGATGAATGGACTATCCAACATTAATCAACTCGAACTAGTAGTTCCTGAGTTGAATTCTTTCTAGCAATATTAGTACCTACTTACAATAATTAAACATTATTTCATACCATTCACTTATGTTATAAATGTTATAAATGATAATCTACCAAAACTATTTGAAAGAAAAGCGCGCGATTGTATTGATTCCTATCTTATCAAAATAATCTAAACTTTGTGTACACATATTTATATCGATTTCGTAGTATTTTAAAGGTATTTGATAATACGTATGGTTTGATACATTATCAACGCATGGTACTAGTTAGTTAGTTACTACTAGGTCACAATTAATTTCATTCTTGTACTACAGTATTGATTATACAGAGTAGGAGACAGAAATAATGTCATATTTTATATATGTAGGTACCTAATTGATTCCATTTTCACGAAAAATTATTAAAATGTGTGATATTTATGACATACATATTTATGTACTTGGAACTTGGAAGAGTATATTTTATGGCTCAATTACCACCTCCTAAGTCGACATAATTTATTTTAGCTAAAAGTGAACACTAATATTTATAAAAAAAAAAAACATTAAATGCACATCGTTACAGGAAAATTAAAGAATTTGTTCTAACTTCCACTGCCCTCACTTATTGCGCTCAATTTGATAACGGCAAAATATCAGTATTTATTTTGTGCGATTACCTCCATTCAACTTTACATCAAAAAGTACTGATAAATTTTACAATACAAAATAGACACCTTGTGCGGTGTTCCCGAATGGTTACAATCTGGGGACCTTTAAGAAGAGAGCGTATTCCTATCTAAAAGGCCGGCAACACACTCACAATGTCCCCGGCGTTGTGGGTGCTCATGGGCGACGCTGACCGCTTACCATCAGGCGTCGCGTCTGCTCTGTTGCCTCCTCTCTCATAAAAAAAAAGACATTTGAGACCGCGGTCCTGCATGGCAAAGCATACCTAATTAAAATAGTTAGAATAAACTTACCTCACCATAAACTATACTACATAATATTATTATTTATTTCTAGCTGTGCCCCGCGGTTTTACCCGCGTTGCTCCGCTCCTTGATTGGTCTTAGCATAGCGTGATGATATATAGCCTATAGCCTTCCTCGATAAATGGGCTATCTAACACCGAAATAATTTTTCAAATCGGACCAGTAGTTTCAGTAGTTTCTGAGATTAGCGCGTTCAAACAAACAAACTCTTCAGCTTTATAATATTAGTATAGATAAAATAATACAAAAGTCTATTCGTCTGTATGATTTGTGTTGATTTCAAAACAACAATGTATCATAAATTCATAACGTTTAAAACTTTAACGGAGGTTATGGTAAACGGCAGGATCGGAATAACTGTCTAATAAAAGAAATAATAGTGACCATAATCCATAAGGAGGGATTCAAACGCGTTCCATTTTTGTATTGTACTTACAAATCCTAATCTTGCATATTTTATTACAGATACCTGCAATATGAAAAACGGCTAAACCTATAAATTAAATAATTTTAAAATTCAACTATTAGTTTAATTGATATAAAATCGCCATGGACCGTTTGAGGAGTGTGTGGGGAACAGGTAAGTTTGTTAATAGTTTATTCAATTCTCAGTTTTGTTATTTTAACTCTTCCAATGAATTGCATATAACCAAAAACGATACCTTGTTTATCTTGATAAGGTAATCGATATCCATTATGAAATTAAAATAAATTAAATTAAATTATTATAATTATATCCATTATTTATTAAACTTATCGTCGGCTAACGCAAGCTATACACGCTACGGTCAACCGAACATGTATACCTGCGTAGGTCAATAGCTATACACGCTACGGTCAACTGTACAGGTATACCTGCGTAGGTCAATAGCTATACACGCTACGGTCAACCGTACAGGTATACCTGCGTAGGTCAATAGCTATACACGCTACGGTCAACCGTACAGGTATACCTGCGTAGGTCAATAGCTATACACGCTACGGTCAACCGTACAGGTATACCTGCGTAGGTCAATAACTATACACGCTACGGTCAACCGTACAGGTATACCTGCGTAGGTCAATAGCTATACACGGTACGGTCAACCGTACGGGCTTACTGTACAGTGTAAAGGTATACCTGCGTATGTCAACCGATTAAGCTGGCCATACACGCTAGGGTGTACCTGACAGGTTTGCCTGTGCAGTTACGCCTGTCAGGTAAAGTTGAGTTGAGAAGAGGACATACACGCAGCGGTAAACCTGCACAAACTCTCATTTGAAACCATGCCCTCGGCCGCGGCGCTTGATATCGACGCAGTAGCTTTAATTGATTTATTATTTATTTTATTGAAGAAAAAGAAATATAAACGAAGATACCGTGAACGATGGTGCAAATCATGGTTATTGCAAAGTTATTGTTATTATAGGTCTACCAGAATCTGATGGCATATTTATATTTAAGAAATAAAAGATTTTCATGTGGCAACTTTATTTGACAACTATCAAATTGGTTGTCAAATTATTTGTCTTCTTTGCAATTGATGAATAATTTTTAGGATTTTGTCTAAAAAATCTTCGAAAATGTCGAAAAAGCCGCTGCAATCACAAGCAAGAGGTGTTGTTTATAATGTGTATAGAAAAACATTCGATGAAGAAGGGTCAAACAGATCACAATTTTCAATTTTGAATATTTTATTGGTAAATTGGACTTACCCGTTTTGATACTTTAAATTAAAAATATTATATGTAGGTAACTATTATATTGTTTGTTGTTTACAATATAATTTTATGAAAACTTATTACAGGAGTTTCCAATACGGCTATTCGTCAAGTCCAAGCTGTCCAAGTCAATTTTATAATGTGTGTATCTGTTAATACTTACGAAAATAAACAAAGTTTTATTTTATTTTTATTTTATTTTATAAAAAAATTATAAGCAACCTAGATTTGATCTGCATTATCATTACATCCATATTTTCAAATGGCATAATGATAATGAATATACAAATATAGGTATGTGTAAATAATAATATGTATTACCTATATAAAAGTAATATGTATATTATACATGTAAGTATGTACCTATATAATATTAAGTGGATATCTCATTATTAAGTACAGTGTTGTCCACTTAGGTATTTAATGTGACTAATGATATTGAGGACAAAATAAAAAATAAACAGTATCAAGATCGTTCAGTCCATTTTCCCTAGGGTTGCACACTCAAAATTTTGATTTCCCTAATTGCCATCAGATTCTGGTTTACCTATATACTCTCATGTGAACTTGTTGAAAGAATTTATATTTGAGCCGAATGATTTTCGCAACTATCTACGATGAAAAGACGTATCTCAAACTATTAGCAGCTATGACTCCTTTACACATATGCACGTATTTCCCTGCTAGCACTCACTGGACAACTGACGACTACGTCGAACCGCCCCATACACGCTCAGGTTTGCCTGCACAGTTAAACTGCACAGGTATACCCACGCGTAAAAAATATCAATTTTCATATTTTTTCTGTCGCCTGAACAGGTGTGAAAACTTGCACAGTTCTGTAACATACACGCTCCGGTTAACCTGAACAGGTGACCTGTACAGGCAAACCTGTCAGGTATACCCTAGCGTGTATGTTATAGGTGGGTACAAAATGCACAGGTCTATTTACAAACAGGTCTACTACCTGTGCAAGAATACCTTTCCAGTTGGATCCACCAGGTGTAGCGTGTGTGGCAGCGTTAAATGCTAACAACTGTGGAAAAGAGCGTGTTTTCCGAGCACATGTGTCAGAAGTGAAACTTCTTTGGCAAGACTTTGAAACTTAACTCTCAACGCGCATAAAGAAGTTTAAGTTCAAAAATTCAAATTAGTATGTGTTGAGGTACCTACAACACATGACAAATTTAACCTTTCTGGTCTGAATAATAAAGCTCGAAATTGTCTGTATTTCAGTGGTAACAAAAGTGAAGTCATGGGAGAAAACAGAGCTAAATGCTAGCCAGATTAGAGATCCAGTATTCGGCAACCTGCTGACCATCACCATAGCTGAAGTAGCAGCGTATAGGATTATTACACAAGATGTCAGGGTGGGAGCTTTACCGTCTTATATGCCTTGTAAGTACAACGTTGAATGTTATGTTACTTTAGAAATAGTGAATAAAATTTCATCATTTTATGCTGTAGAGTGACTTTTTTATTCCTGAAAGAAAGGCTAATTTCGTGCACACCTAGATTTCAGCTGAAAAGAGAAGTTAAAGAGAATATTCCACTTTTGCTGCTAATTACTCTAGTGGCGACAGCCTAAGCACAGATTAGAGAATAGTTACTTCGTGCCTAAGCTCACACATTTAGCTCAGTTTGATTCAAACAGGAGATTTTTCATTTACAGTTTTGCACATTAGTTTTGTAGCGATAGTCGTAGCAACCTATCTCTTTTCGGTTTAAACGGGAATTTCTTCATTTATAGATTTACTTACTACAATGTAGACCGCCTCCTTGGTACAGTGGTTGACGCGTGAGCGTAAAGAGTTCCCTCTATTCCGTTTAGCGCACTAGCGATATGGTTAAATAGGAGCATTTTTTAACAGGAGTTTCTTCTTACAGATATAATTATAACTCTAGTAGCGATGGTCGAAGCAATATTAGCTCCAATAGTGTCCTGGTTCGGCTACAGGACGCGCAGGAAGATGTTACTCGCGTGGTCGCTTGCGTTGATTCTGACTTCGTTTGTGTGGTTCGCGTTACCCAGGCCTGACAGTATCGAGGAGTCAGGTAATAATAATTATTTAAATATTGTTTGTGTTCTGGTGTTATGTCGAGATCTCGTATTTTCTTCGATGTTTTTTTAATCTTTTAACGCAGTTTTAAATACCTACTTATGGGTATTGTGTGTGTTTTGATATTAAGATAATATCAAAAACTCCGATAATTTTTTTAACTGTTAAATAAAATTTAACTGTTATTTGATTTCTGCTATTTCTTGTAAACAACTTATCATTTTCACATCTTCTCTTTACAATGCAAGATTCCCTTTAACAAAAACTTCCCTTACCTTACCTACATCAAAAAAAATGTTTTCCTTACAATTAATAATTTATAATCTTCCAGAATTCTGCAACAGATTCGTACGGAATCCGATAATAACGTATACAGGCCTGTCAGCACGTACAGCTGTCAGACTGCTCGTTACCATAGTAGCGGCGATCGGCTTCTGCCTGTCGAGAGCAGCCACGTGGAGTCACTATATCGCATATAGTGATGAGTATGCACCGCAGCGTACTAGCGTTCATTTTGGTAAGACTTTTAAGGTCAATCTGTTAAATGAATTCTTATCCGTGCTAAGGTACTGGAAATATAAAGAGTTTATTTATTTATTAAGCTATTGCATAGCTTCTATCGCGGGCCTTGAGCGCGGGCACCGAATCCAGACATTACGTAACGAAAAACCTCACGCTCCCCACTCCGACGGGCGCGGAGGTGTGGCTTGAAGGCATAGCATGCAATAGCTTTACCGCGGCAGGCCCCGAGTGCCACACGTCTTTTGCACGCCTCATAAGCGAAGCGTTGAGGTGGGTACTACTGTCACTTCGCGCAAAACATCTGATTTTTCAAACTTAAAATGTCTTTATGTATCATACATTGCACTTGTAAGATAATACATACACACACATATTAAGAAAAAACACTATTTTTAACATTCATGATATTTTTGATGTCATTTTTGTTATTTAAACTAGTTAAAAAACAGTTTAAAAAAGTTCTGTCTTGGACGTCCGTGTGTCTGTATGTGCGGAGGATTTTCTTGTTAACACGATAGCGACCGAAATACTTTACTAATCGAGGCTTTTTTTTTTCTCTTACGCTTGAGTATGCTCAGGAATAGAACCCTTTCATTTTTCAGGGTCTGATTCGATGTGGTTTAATTGTTATTAAATAAACAAAAATAATAATTAATAAATAATTATTAAAAAAAAATTATGAGGCGTGCACTTTTGGATTTTCCAAACTTTTTTTATTTTTAAGGTTCACCAACCGGTGTTACATTTAATGAATCACATCGAGTACAATAACATAATATTACAAATAGGTAGGTAGCAATGCACACACAACATGCGTTTAGATTACAGAATTGAAAAAAAAAAAAAAACAAAAAATAGATACAATTGTACAGATTCAGCAGCAAAGCATTACAATGTTATACAATAGCTGTGTTTTACCTGAAAATAAAACACATATTAAATACTTACCTATATTTGAAGCTTACTTATTGAGAAGGCACCTAGCTTTTTCCGCCTATTTTTCCCTCTCTTTCCGTTGTATGTATGCTATCTCTCTCGCACACCTCTCCACCAGGTGGCGGGGCGCACGATAATGTGCGGGCGCTGGATGTTTTTCATTGAGTCGAAATCCACAACAGGTGGACGTTAAGTGTAAGCTTCAAATATAGGTAAGTATTTAATATGTGTTTTATTTTCAGGTAAAACACAGCTATTAAACACTTGACCGTAATTTGAAGCTTACTTATTGAGACCTGTTTGTTACCCACCTGGTGTACAATATATGGACGCCAATGTGAATTTGAATACATAAGTAATTACTTATTTCTTTATTTGAAAGAGTAAGGTGTGCAGATAGTATACCTACCAATAAATCACACAAATTTTTATATTATATAATATATTAACAATCCCAGATGAAAAGTTAATCAAATAAGAACCAAAAAGTTATAATGATTAAAAGTATTAGAACTTATGAGATTGGTTCAAGTGTACCTTAGTTAACCTTTTGGGCTTGAAAAGTTAAAGTTACTACAATTTCCACTATCTTTAGCGTAAATCTGCGAAAGCGCCAGTAACGACTTTCAATTACGCATTTAGATGTTACTTACAAAATGAAGCAACAGCTGATCCCGACGAGGCAAAAATACCTCAACCTCAAACCTTTATTTATTCAATTAGAACTCTGTAGAAGCACAATTGAATCATTTTAACATAGAATTACCACCTGTCTCAACTCACACAGTTTTAACCCAACCTGCTACAAGCGGACAAGAAGAGACCTTGGTCCTTACTTTTGGGGTCAGAAATAAATTTAAAAGGTCACCCCTTGAATAAGGCAATAAAATATCAAAACAGGTAAACGGTTTTAATTATAATACAGATTTTTAACATCCAACCAAACCGTGCGGTATCTATTAACGTTTAGAGCCAACGCCACCAATCATAATCTAAACATGGCTAGTACTTTCAGTACAATGCATGAATTATTTATTTAAAACTGATAGGTCATAAACTCTGTACTGGAAACAAATATACTGAACTCAAGAGACTAAAATGACAGGGAGCTTATCTGTGTCCCAAAACTGCAATTACTACAGCCAAGTACGTTACTTTTAATCAATTCGGTTTTAAGATATAATTATGATTTACATCAGAACTTATATACCGAAAGCCTCGGGACTACATAACGTGACTTATTTATAATAATAGTGTTTGTGCATAACACTAGGCAGTCAACAGCTATATGAACGTCAGATAGGAAAAGAGCCAAATTTATCCAGTCAGTAACAAAGGATTTTAACTATAGGTACTTATTCTAATTCAACCAACTACTACTAGCTACTCCGTATGTCTTTTGGGTAGACGGAGGCAAATAGGATTTTTATTCCAACTATATCATTTGATATTTTGAAAATGTACTCCACATTTTCATACCGTCAGAGTCATTTTGCAGATTATAGTGGTGCAGCACTGAACACTGTCTATTAGGTGGCTGGTGCTGCGGACCGGGCCTTCAGTTCCGCTTTCCAGAATACCTTCACCCTTCTAGGTGCTACTACTACTGAAATAGCGGTACTCTATCGCGTCGTTCAGGTCTCTAATTGACAGGATTTCTCATATTATCGTAACAACCTCGCTCGTTCTAACGAGAACAAATTATCGCCAAGGAATTCTGCTGCAGGATAATGGCAAGAGAGATTATAAGCTTAACTATGCATTATTATGTTCAGGAATATGGTGGATTTTGAATACTATCGTCGTCTGAAAGTATCTCCTTTCGATTAACTTCATTAAGGATGCCGATCTGATCCCATCTTTGTTCCGTAGGAATGCTACGACAGTCTAAACGTTACACTGGACAAAGAAAATTGCCCTAAATATAGTCGGTTGTTCCAACATCCGTAATATGGCTAGCCTACCTTGCTAGCCCTTGATTGTAACTGCTACCAATGCAGGCATTGCTCTTGTGTTGTCCACAGTTGTGCGAGTGCAAAAATGAAGAACTGAGCTCGTGGGGAGCTATGTCGAATGAATCTGTGTTAAGATTATGACAGTATAGGACAGTTAGCTGTGGATGCGAAGACAGGACATTACTTTATTCATCCGTAAACACGCGAGGCAGCCACGGACAGCGATATAGCAAGAACTAAACTAGCAAAGTTTAGTTCGCTTACCAGACTTTGTCATGTTTTAAATGCAGTATATCCTCTGTATAGCATTGCATTAATTATGACTATTGATAAACTTAATTCACCCGTAAACACGAGAAGCAGGCACGGATAGCGATATAGCAAGAACTAAACCAGCAAAGTTTAGTTCGCTTACCAGACTTATATTTTAAAAGCCGTATAGTCTGTACTGTATTTCATTTATTGCCCCCCCCCCCTCAAAGCAAAGAAATGAGAAGTCATTTGGCAGAGCTTTCTCGTTAAGGGTAGGGGTTCCAAGTAATATCTAATAATAAGAGGCTTTTGTTTGGAAAGATTCGACTTTCCGTTATTTATCCTCTATCCTATGTAACTCAACAGTCAGTATTCTCAGCATTCGTTGAGTACTTAAACGTTTTACGTTAATAGTTGTATATAACTTTATTATACAATATAATAATCCTGGTGGGATGACAACAAACTTGTCTAACAAACGATTATCCTAATCCCTCAGCGATTTATTGTTTGAGCCCTGAAGAAAAATCTCATGGGTGCAATAATGAGGTCAAATGGGTTGAAAAACGAGTCAAATAAATTGCCTACAAGACCGGGCAACTAAAATAGGCCTATGAGAGGTCAACTATACGTAATCAATCGTCATTTGTTACATTCAATCGCTTTGCGATTAAAAAATCTCTTCCGATGTTTTTATATGAAAATTGGTCGGCTAGTGCCATTGAATTACGATACCAAACATACCGTTGACACAAGGCTTGGTGAAAATCCTCGAAACCACCGCCACAAATCATCTGCGAGATGATATTTGATCCGACTCGCCTTCCTTTGTTGTGAATAGGCTTTGCATTGGTAAATACGATTTGTTCAATTCCAATTTCCATAATTGGTAAACCAATGGTGGTTTCCTGATTCCTGAAGCGTAAACTTTTAGGATACGAAGTATCAATTTCATGCGCCCATTATTTGACGTCTCTAACCTTTATTGTATTTATTAGGTCATATTACTATACTGCCCACTGTGAAGTAGATTTCAAAACCTTTTTCTACCTACCTTAGAAGAGTGAAGATCCGATACGGTCATATCCAAAACTTCTTTCGTGGGTCCTCGTTGACGAAAGCAAATATCTATGATCATTTTAATGATCAATCCTTTGTATATTTGCACCAATCGCCATCAAAGCCCCGCGAGGGCTGATATATATTTGCACCATTTCCCCGTGGGGACGGTTGTTATCAAAGCCCCGCGAGGGCTGATATATATTTGCACCATGTCTCCGTGAGGTACTGTTGTAATCAAAGCCCCGCGAGGGCTGATATATATTTGCACCATTTCTCCGTGAGGGACGGTTGTAATCAAAGCCCCGCGAGGGCTGATATATATTTGCACCATCTTTTCCGTGAGGGACGGTTGTAATCAAAGCCCCGCGAGGGCCGATATATATTTGCACCATTTCCCTGCGAGCGACAGCTGCGCGAGGGATGTTTGTAACTAGAAATAAGTAGGGCCTGCCAAAAAAATGCTTAAGAGACACCCTGCGAGGGTGGATTTGACCTGGCTAACCCCTGCGAGGAGTAGTGGCCACATTTATGTATTCTGCTTCGAGCAAGAATACACCTTAGTGCTAATATAAAATTAGCAGTAAATAATCATTTAAATAATATAGCAATTAACAAGGTCCTTTAACTTATTTTCCAATGTTAGCGACAACTGTCCAGGATGAATTAATAAGAATTGATTTGACAATGGTAATTAATTATTATGTTTATATAAAAAAGGACTAACTATTTAATAAATTCATAATTCAAATCAATTCACTAAATTTTAAAATGAACTTCGATTCATATTTATTTTTGTTCATGCAATCGATGTAACATTTAGTTGCTTTATATCCGTTAACATTCCTTACGAACGCAACCATACCGTCGTAGGACGTTATATTTAATTGCACAAAATAATCTCCACTCACCCGCAATTTTTTACTTTTTGTCAAGGTGTACAAGTTTATAATATTATTCTAAAACGTTAGAAGTGAATTGTAAATCCTTTGAAATAAATGTATCTAAATCTAATTTATATTAAGGTATCTCGATAATTATTATACGATAACCCTTTCAGCACAAGTTCAGTAAACCAAAGAATTTAATTGTAAAATTTTGGTACTTACTCGTTTTAACCAAAAAAGTTGCATCATTTGAAACATAGGAAACGTAATTTTCAATCAAATTAGCCGTGTGTAATATGTCTATTTTCACATAAAAACGGATCAGAATAATACTCATAAAAGGACACGTATAGACTACGGATAGTTTTGAATGTGTGGTACATTCATGGTACGTATCTACTATACATGAGCGAATTCCATCATTATTCAGTTGAGCGGTAACTCCCGTACGATTTATAAAATAATATCACAACATGTTCTGACATGTCGTGACTTCTTGGAGCTGACTCATCTCGTTGGATAATTTTTAGTAATAAACTATGATAGGAATTCCGAACCGTTCCTAGCGATAACGACAATGTAATAAAGTCGTAGCAATGGATTGTATGCCTGTAAAGCTTTGAGTTGGCTCATATCCATACTAAGTATTAATTGTAATTTTTCCACGAAAAATTCACTTGTAACCTTGTAATAAAAATACATTATTAAAAATGAAATAAAATATTAAAAATATCTATATACAAGAGAGGGTATTTGATATATCTAGTAATATCAAATAATCACAAAAGTAATATTAACGATTCGAGTAAAGCCGAACGGTAACACCGTTAAAATAGCTTTACTCACAGTATTAAAAATTCAAATATTAATAAGTACATAATGAAATATTTCAAAAGAAAAGTTACTATTTCAAGTAAAATGTAACGGTTGTATCGTTAATTTTAAATATCTTTATTCATGCTATTAAGTATTTAAGCATATTGAAAAATAAACTATTGCTGAAGGATTCATTAAAAACCTCAGCATTTTAAATAAAGTCCAACGATTATACCGTTGACTTTAAAGATTTTTACTCATTTTTAAGTAAAATATTATTAGAATAGATGTAAAAATAACTCACTGTACCGATCCGACGGGATACACTTTTTAACACTTTTAGCACTTGCTTTAAGCAATACTTAATAGCACCAAGGTTGTAGTCTTGTAGACAACCTTCTCGCGGCGGAAGCTAGACGCCAATGAAAAACATCCAGCGCCCGCACATTATCGTGCGCCCCGCCACCTGGTGGAGAGGTGTGCGAGAGAGATAGCATACATACAACGGAAAGAGAGGGAAAAATAGGCGGAAAAAGCTAGGTGCCTTCTCAATAAGTAAGCTTCAAATTACGGTCAAGTGTTTAATATACAACATAATAATAGACAAACTTAGAATATTAAAACGCGGAAAACAAAAGTTTGTTGGGTATGCTCCTATTGAAAAATTATTTTGTGTTGGATAGATCTATCGACGAATAGGAGCGAAGCCGCAATAGATAATGTTATTTTTGAGAGCAGACGAAGCTGCGTGGTTCAGCTAGCAATAACATAATTTCTTAACTTGTGAAACTACTTTCCATTAAAGTAGCTCATAATTTTAATGTAATATAACAGAACCATTTCTTAAGCTAGCATTAAACTAATAAATTATATCAATTTCCTTTCCAGGTATTATTGTGATAAGTCGAGTCATACCGCTCATGTTCGGTTACAAAATGTTAACATTGATCGTAGAACAGACGGTGCTATTAAAAATTTTTATAATAACAATAAGTACAGTAGTCAATGGACTACGGCTACATTTTTCTGTACCAAAAGGCATCCCAAAAGTAGCGGAGGGGGTCAATGTGCCATCTATGGTCGATAGAGGTTAGTTTCTACTGTTTTTTTAACAAAATTATTTGGCTATTTACTTACAGTTCGATTCAAACTTAATGGCGGTTCGGAAGTAAGCTGCGAGTGCGCGCAGGTACAAATTTGACAATCTCGCTGATACCCAAAATCGCGTATTGCGCATCGGAATTTATGATGTTCCGAGCCGCCATTAAGTTTGAATCGTACTGTACGCGCTGTGATGATCATAGAAAGATAACATTGCCAAATTCATGTCGCGGTTAATATGCTTTTCGACCGCGACGAGTTCTGGAACTGAAGAAAAGCCATAACGCGATTGTTTTACCGTAACATTTTTTAATTATTTGCAATAATATTAAAATCACAGCACACAGCATTATTAATTGGATCTGCATTTCATATTTGTTTCCCTATTGAAATTCATTTGTACGAGGAAAATAATCATAAAGCTTTTACTCTACCTAAGTTTTAACGTTACTTGGAATTAGTTTTCTTGGCCATAACATGAGATTTAAGTAAAATGGGTATAATTTTATAGGTTTCTTTCAAAGTCTAACTCGGGTGCTTTGCAATCTGGTCGCCATGACGCAGATGATGGCGATGGGACTTTTAACAGCCGCGTTCTGGGGTTTTGGTTATCATGAAGAGGAAATTGCTAAGGTAATGCTTCGAAATTTAGTAAGTTTTTGTAGTAGATGGCGATCGGAGGGTATCTAGGATAAATATGAAATAGAGTGACAATCATTCCCAAGAAGTAACGTGCCTTCGTAACAACGATTCAGTTTTGTTACCATGGTTCTGTCACTGTCTGCCTAACTATATTGTTTTTTTCTTAATATGTTTTTGATTTTGTTGCCTCCGAGCTTTCGATTGGGCGAATCGATTTTGATGATTCTTTCAAATTCAAATTATATTTATTTGCAAGAATGTAGTTCCAAATTATAGATGTTTTAATAACAATATTATGTGGCTAATACATTCTACCCATCGATTGTGTGTGCAGTATGAATGATATAATAGTCTTCCATTGGGGTTCTGGGTTCGATTCCCGGCAGAGAAAAAGAAAAAAAAAATGTCCTCCTGGCAGGACACGGAAGGCTTATCACCTACTTGTCTCTAAAGAAAATCGATCAGTGAAACAAATGTATGAATAATGCATCTGCCCCTTACCCCACTAGGGGACATGGGACTTCACTTTTCAGTTTTCAGTCTTCCATTTGGTCCAATTAAAATTTTGATAAAAAAATCCGTTTCCGCTTGGATTAGCCGCGCCTTAAAAACTTTAAATTAATTTTTATGTCATTGTTTCATGTTTCAAGAAAGTAATAAGTTCGTGATTTCTAATATAAAGCGACTTGCACGTGTGACTTTCTAAAGTGACTACTGACTACGCATAGAGTGTGTTATAGTGTACTTAGATTTAGATGTAATTACTAACATTAATACTTATTTTGTTTTTTTTTACTAACAAATGGATCTGCGATATCCGAATTTTATGCTAAATAAAATAAATAATATCTATTGTAATATTCCAGACAAACTACAACGTGTTGCCCGTAGCATCAAACGTGAACAATCACACGGAATATTTCCGTTACTTGCTGGCTATCGTTTCGGTTGTGGTAAGTTTCATCAGGTTTTTTTTTTAATATTCGCAAGATTAGACTGTTCTGCAATCTTTTATTCGATTATTATGACAGTTAAATATCTTGGGTAGGTAACGAAATCATTTTTTTTTCTTATCCATACAACGTTTTCCGGAACTAAGTTTACTAATACTTAACTAATACTTTTTGACGTTCTTACATTTGTGTACATGCTATCTGTTAATAAGCATAAACAGAAGTTGTGTCCCTAATAAATATAATAAAAAACTCAAAAACTCACTTAAACTAATGAAATTATTGTGTTGTCACTGATCCTTGATAAATACAAAGTTTCAATTAAATCATCCGTTTTAAGTGGGTCGAAATCGAATCTTAAGACGTCGTTAACGTACAAACATGTCGATTACATACAAACATACAGGTGAAGATAATAAAAGCGTGTTAAAAAGCATACAATTTTCAGTACGTAGGAGTAAAACACTCAGAGCCAATACGCAAACAGTATGAAATACAGCGAGGTCTGAAACAAGTGATAAAAATGACGATCATAGCAGCTGTTATGTATATCATTATTGTGATGGTCCCGCCGTGTCAAAAGGGTCAGGTCGCTGGCTTTGAGAATAGTAACAGATATGTACATCCGACTTGTAGTTTGCCTTGTGGGTAAGTCTAAATCTATACTAATATTATAAAGTTCAAGTTAGTTCTACACATCAAAGAAATGGGATTGCGTCCTCTAAAAAACGCGACCCCAAATGTAACTTTTCAATGGACTAATGCCTGATATTTGAATACGTAACTTGTTTCTAATTCCGGCTTTTTTTTCTTTATATTTCTTTATGTTTTTGTACTTTTTAATATTTAATAATGTATTCATTTTTTGTATAGTACTATACTGGCAATGTCTTGTGTGGAAGGCGTCGGTCGCCTCTAGCACAGGTTTATACCTAGTTGAGGCGATCGTCGAGTTTAAATTTAGGTCAATGTATATGTAACGATTTTTATTTTTTTTTTTAAGTTTGTTTGTTTGAACGCGCTAATCTCAGGAACTATTGGTCCGATTTGAAAAATTCTTTCGGTGTTAGATATCCCAATTATCGAGGAAGGCTATAGGCTATAATACATCATCCCGCTAAGACCAACAGGAGCGGAGCCACGCGGGTGAAACCGCGGAGCGCAGCTAGTAAGTTATAAAGGGTTAATAGGAATGTTATTAGCATAGCTTTTGGACAGAATTGTGAATTTCGTTATTCTATCGTTTCGTTTTGTTTTGTCATCATCTCTTGTTTGTGAACATGTTTGACTCATTAAAGTTCGTTAAAGTAAGTTCGCTTGTGATGAAATAGTATTTTTTTGCCATGACTTTAATAATCTCAATATTTTCAATAACCAATTAAAAATTTCCAATTATGTCATTTAAAACATAAAGTTCCATCGCAGTAACGCATAATCACGATCTTTTTGTAAATTAATTCTTATTAAAAATTTAATTCGTTGTTACTTTTCAGTTGCGTTCCAAGATGGCGCGAGTTTTCCCCCGTGTGTGTGGTGGATACAATGACGACATACATGTCACCGTGCGAGGCGGGATGTGTGGGAACTGATACTATTGCCAATTTGCAGTAAGAACTATTAAAGTACATAATATCTGTATTCATAGTTGAAAATTTTATTAAACTCTAAAGTACTACAAAAAATGCTTCTAATAAATATGCACATAATTTCTATTTGTAATCACCATTTCTCCTTAAAAAAACAGCGTGTGTCCGAGCGCACGTGTCAGAAGTGAAACTTCTTTGGCACGATTGAAAGATACCAAAAATCGTCGCCTTTCTCCATGACGTGACTGTATTGCCATGACGCGACCTTGAAATTTTACTCTCAACGTGCTTAAAGAAGTTACACTTCAAAAATTTTGGAAAATCCAAAAGTGCATGCCTCTCACGCTAATTATGTTACAAATTGAAATTTGACCAATAATTAAGACCAGAAAAAAAGTCTGATTGACTTTCATTAACTTTTAAAAGGTTGGGTTCGTTAAGAAAATGTAAAAAGACGTGTGTCACTCGGGGACTGCCGCGGTAAAGCTATTGCATGCTATGCCTTCAAGCCACACCTCCGCGCCCGTCGGAGTGGGGAGCGTGAGGTTTTTTCGTTACGCAATTTCTGGATTCGGTCCCCGCGCTCAAGGCCCGCGATAGAAGCTATGCAATAGCTTAAAAGTAATACATAAATACATATACAGGGTGTACACAAACTGTAGCTGCTCAGTATCGGGTCGGGCGGTGCCGGGCGCCTGCAGCGACTACAACTGCTCGCACGGATATAACTTCCATCTTGCTGTTTATACCATTATTATTACTGTTTCTGGTAAGTAATAATATGTTTCTAATAATATGATGTAATTTAAATATAATATGATTGTTTTGCAATACCTGCATAAGGTTACTAATAGGTATGTATGAAAAATGTATTGGTACCTATGCAATCAACGATTTGAATTTGAATTTTGAATTTAAGTAATATATGCTATTTCTTTTCTAGTAATAATCTTCGTTCTTACATCTGCTAAAGTCCTAACATGACCGTTTATCGTTATGAAAAACAACTGTTTTTCACAATAAACGTCATTTAGTTAACTAAACATTTGTGAACAATTAACTTCTATTGTAAATATCTTACACTAGCTGCGCCCCGCGGTTTCACCATTTGCTCCGCTCCTGTTGATCTTAGCGTTATGATATATAGCCTATAGCCTTGCTCGATAATTGGGCTATCTAACACCGAAAGAATTTTACAAATCGGACCAGTAGTTCCTGAGATTAGCGCGTTCAAACAAATTGTTCAGCTTTATAATATTAGTATAGATAATAATTTAAATTTTATTTTTTTTATATTTTCAGTATTAGCATTCCAATCACAAGGCATGGTGATACTAAAGTCAGTGGACCCGCGCGACAAGTCCGTGGCGATGGGCGTCATGTGGTCCGTCATAGCTATAGTGGCGTTTGTGTTTGGGCATAATATCTACTATTTTATTGCCCGTGAGTATTCGTATATCATCACTACATAGTATAAAACAAAGTCGCTTTCTCTTTCCCTGTGTCCCTTTGTATGCTTAAATCTTTAAAACTACGCAACGGATTTGGATGCGGTTTTTTTAATAGATAGAGTGATTCAAGAGGAAGGTTTTAATATATAATTTATTGGGTTTTAGACAAAGCGGGCGAAGCCGCAGGCGGTAAGCTAGTTATTTAATAAATGAAACGTTTTGGTTTAATTATTGAAAATCGAAGTATGGAGATTGTTATTTACACTTTTATACGTATACCAGCATTAAGTTATCACGTTCACTGCGGCACCTAAAATGCCAAACTTACCGTTGTTGCGGCATGTCTTCAATACTTCACATCGGCAAGTTCACCACTGTGCGTCATGAGCCATTTTTATCACATCGCACCTACTGACTTTGAAGGTTAATAATTTCATGAAATTTCAAGATATTTCAAAAAAATTTTTTTCGGATAATAGTATATATAGTCTTGTATATACCGCATAAATAGCTTTTAGTTTGACTCAATAGTTTAAAAGATATGAGGGAAAATGTAAACCCCTGATTTTGTGAAAAATTATTTGCCATCCCGCACTGCGTTGATACGGCATGTTTACAGTAATAGCGATGGGAAACACTGTAAAATAAAACATCGATATCGATATAAATCAATTTTGTATATTTCAGTCTGTTTGTTAACAGATAACGAGATCGTCGATACAAAAAAAAACACATATAAAACAAGGTACTTGATCAGGAAATTGTTCAGTAACTTTTGTTTTAATTTGTTCAGTAACTTTTGTTTTAATTTGTTCAGTAACTTTTGTTTTAATGTTTTATATTATTTTCACAACTGTCATCACATTTTTGCATTTATGCTACGAAATAAAAGAAAGTAAAAAAACTAAAGCCTCTAAGGTATCATTGTCATTTAAAAATTTGATAACGACGCGTGCGGTCCTGGTACATCACTATGCGAGATTGACACGCGGCGCGCTCGCAGTACAGTGCGGCATGAGGTGCTTGTCCATGGCAAAATATTTGACATGCCGCACACAAAAGAAACGGTTTCTTTTCTATGCGTGTGTCCAATATTTTGCCATACGATTTTTAAACGAAATTGAGTCCTACTTCAAACTGTGATCACAAAAATATATTTGTCTCTTTTCTAGTCATTGATTAACATATAAAAAACCTCGCCGCACCACGGTGAAAACTGCGATTTTGGGCGCCGCACTGTGGTGTAGTCGCTGATGGCCCGATACTGGACATGCCGCAGTGAACGTGTTAAGAATAATTGTGTTTTTGTATTTTTTACAATTAATTTACAATGAATAATTATGTTTAAATAAATAAATTTAATCAACACAACACTCAAAGATGGACCGTCTCAATAGTGTCGTTACACGCAGCACGACTGAACAAAATGTATGCATTTTTTCCGCTGTGCGGACATAGCCATACTTACTTTAAACTACACAAAATATGCAAATTATTTTCCGCGCTAATTATCACCAGTGCGTATACGTCCTTATGATTCAATGTGTGTTACACTTTACAGAATTGCGGAAAAAAATCCGCGCGGTAAAAAACCGCTGTGCGGACACAGTTTTATTATTAATTACGATATAAAATATTTAATTTCTGCCTTACTTTGCTAGGCGAGCATTTTATACCTAAGCTTTATAATCATAATTATTTTTCGACTTAAAACTAAATGAAAATTAATTTCACAACTAACGTTTTATTGTTTTTTTTTTTTTTTCAGTGAAATCCTGCGCCTGGCTGACTGGTGAAAGGTGCCAAGTGTTCAATGATCGCTTCCCGTATTTTGTTGGATTTACCAGCGCCATTTTGGCTTTTATATCTGTGTCCGTTAATTTCATAACGAAAGGGTATTTACGATTTAAAGAAAAACATAGCGTGCCACAAAGTGACGAAGAATAAATAGTTATTTATATTGTAGTTAAGTATGTGTCTGTGATTTTGTAACAAAATATTTAAGTACATTTTTTTTATAATATTTTTTGTATTTAAATCGAAATATGGAGATTGTTATTTACAATTTTATACGAGCATTAAGTTAAGAATAATTATTGTAATAATAAAATAGAAAATATTGTTTTTGTAATTTTTACAACTACTTTTTAGGATAGGATCTTTACAGGGTTACGTTATAGTACCTACCTATTATTGTTATTGCACGACTCATGATGCGAAGCATCAGAGAGTGCTTTACGATCGAAAAATTTTTTTCGCCTCATTTTTGCAGCTATTCTTATTATTATAGCCTTGTTAGTTCACGGAATCAAGATATTTTGCATACTATTGTCGAGATAATTTAATGGAGATTAATCCCATACTTTTTAAAAATTGATTTACTTCAATAGAATTGGAAAAAAACACCGAAATAGGTCAAAAAATTTTCCTGTCCGTCATGTGTGAAACCTGAAAACACTATAACTTGTGAAAAAATCCATCATTTGAGTTAAATTTTTTTTTAAATATTCTAATCGACGATTGTAGGTCACTGAATGCGAATGATTAATTAATTCAGTGTCGTTTAATTGCAATTAATAAAAAACGAAAACTACAAGACTGTATATCTATATATATCCATGTAAAATTAACATGGATGGTGATATATCTATATTTATAGATATTATGTACATTTTATTCCACCAGAGGCGCCTGTGCATCAATTTCCTAGTACAGCTGTTTTTTTAATTTTTTTTTTATTTATTTTTTATTTTTTTTTTTTTTATATTTCATAACTAGCTTCCGCCCGCGACTCCGTCCGCGCGGATGTGGGTCTTCGCGTGGATGGTTTATTTCTCCATTTTGAGTAACTCTGACAATAACATCTTATAAATATCTATTGGACCCAAATACGGCTAGGCCTATAATAATACCCAACGTGTGTTCGCGGTTCTACAGAACAACGTCTATGGATAAAACTGAAAAATTAAGATTATTTTTTTTCTACGTATTTTTCCAGGATAAAAAGTATCCTATTTTACGCCCAGGATAATAAGGTATAATTATACCAAGTTTCATCGAAATCGAACCGTTAGTTTTCACGTGATGTCTTCACATACAGACAGACAGACAGACAGACAGACAGACAGACAGACAGACAGACAGACAGACAAAAAATTTTTTAATCACATATTTGGGTTTGGTATCGATCCAGTAACACCCCCTGCTATTTATTTTTTCAATATTTTCAATGTACAGAATTGACCCTTCTACAGATTTATTATATGTATAGATTAAATGAGCATTATGAGTCGTGCACTTTTGGATTTTCCAAACTTTCATTTTTGTTTCTGTACTTACGTTATATTATAATTAAATATGTAGTAAAAACCAGTGACTATTTGCAAAAATCAAATATTCCATAGATGTATTAACAATTAAGTCTATTTATGCAGATGTATTACCTAATGATAGATATTAAAAGTTATAGCAAAATTAGTTTAATTTTATTTATTGATAAACATTTACTATTAATACAAAACGCACAACTTACACGATCACAAGATTGAGCCTGATGTATCTATGAAATAGCAAATTATTTTATTTATTTTTATAGGTAAGTAGGATATAAATAATATGTAGGTAGGTATATTAAAAAAATGTGTGCGTGTACTAGTGTACACACGTAAGAAGTGAAACTTCTTTATGACCTTATTTTTCAAAAAATAATTTACTATATATGCAACTTTACAGAAATACGTCGAATCACGTGTGGTAGGGATAAGAAAAAGATGGCGCGTAACGGAAAAATGTCACGCGTAACGAAAAAATGTTACACTAAATTTTTTCCAACCCCGATAAAGAAGTTTTACTTCAAAAATACCTGATACATTATAAGCAGGAATTACAATATAAAATATTTAATTTCTGCCTTACTTTGCTAGTCGAGCATTTTATACCTAAGCGTATACCTATATTAAGAAGAGCTGGAACGTCAACACATTTACACATTGCACATGTTAGGCCGGGAGATACTGACACAAAATTTCGGGTCATTTGTAACAGGATGGCGGTCTAGAGGGGTCTTAGTACGCAATGACAAAAAGAAAAATGATGGTCAGAACGCTGGTACCGGTGGACTAGTCGCGTGGGCGTTAGTCACACTCGTCGGATAAATAGCGAAAGTCCAACGATTTGTAACACAAAAATTTTAGAATTTACCGATAGCCCTTAAAAAAGATGTAGGCGGTAGTGTCATGCCATACTTTTACGATGTGACTTACAGTCCGCCTTACCGACGTGAATGCGTTGATTTAAAAAAACAATTCAACCATTTGTACCGGGCTAACTTTTGCACAGGTAACCATCGTCGTGCAGCCATTTACTAAAATCGCCATGCCATACTTTTCGGACGATTCCAAATAGTCGCCATACCGCGGAAAATCTGCAAATTTTTGATTTTTTTTTTTTCTCGCCAAACGATTTGTACCACCCTACATTTTTTTTTCAACAACTCCTGAATGATTATAAATAGAAGTGTAATAATGCCATACCTGTGGGAGGTGGCGAATGTGTATAAGATTTTTTTCTTATTGTAAGATTTTATTCGTAGTTACACCGGAAAAGTATGCATGCCATACTACACTACCGCCTACATCTTTTTTATGGGCTATCGGTAAATTCTAAAATTTTTGTGTTACAAATCGTTTGACTTTCGCTATTTATCCGACGAGTTCGACTAACGCCCACGCGACTAATCCGCCGGTACCAGCGTTCTGACCATCATTTTTCTTTTTGTCATTGCGTAATAAGACCCCTGTAGAACCGCCATTCTGTTACAAATGACCCGAAATTTTGTGTCAGTATCTCCCGGCCTATGTGTAGCTTTTATTTTGCAATTGTTTATAAATACAGGGTGATGTAATTGGTGTAGTACGAATATCTAAAAATCTATGAAGAATTTTGTGATACAGTAAATGGAAGAATTATAGACTATTTTACAGTATTTAATAAAATCATTTAATTTTTTGTTCATTTTCATTAGAAATGTCAATTTTTCTCACCAATGTGGAAATTTGGATGATAAGGATCTTGTTAGAAAAATATAAATTTTGACTAAAATCGGCATTTTTTTTTCAAAAATCAATTTACTAATTAATAGAGTTATCACCATTTACATTAATTTACAAACGATATCGGTTGTTCTTACTTAAAATTGAATACCAATGTCTTATTGCGGTATGTGTTCTTTGGAAGTGTTCGTAAAGTTGTTGATCCGTAATTAAATTTTGCGGAAAATCTTTTAGAGCGCTTAGTTGTGACATGTCCTAAGCATATTCAATAGAATTAAAGGACGAGCGAATAAGCAAGCCAGTCTAAAACTTGAATATTTTGGTCTCGAAGAGCGGCCGTTCCCTGTCATGTCGTATGCGAAGGGACATTATCATTCATGAGTAAGAATTTCCTGTCCATTTTTACTTTTTATGAGACAATACTTTTTAATTTACTACTTTAATTTACTACCTCCTCGTGTTTTTATACTACCTTTGTAAGCAACAAACGCGCTGGGTTCATGCGCCAAAGTAGACTCCTGATCCGGACCCACATTATGATATTCCCGTGATGATATAGATGTACCTCCTGAGGATGCCACAGATGGCTAACTATCCCAAGCGTTTCTCCGGCTCGTGTTCTTCGTGGATCCGGATGAAAACCTAACCGGAATCATTGGTAAATAACAGCAAAGGCGTCAACTTGCACCACATATGCTAAACGCTCTCATCAATTACTGAAAACTAGCTTCATCGGTCACATAAACACAGTACATAAGCTAAGATAGTAAAATCAGTGGTTGGGGTGGCTATTCGCCTAAAAAATAGAACTCCATCCTATTGAAACTGTCCTGGCTTGTCAACTAGCTAACTAGTTTTCTAGCTTAGAAACGAATCTAGTTTTGTCTACACGAAGCCAGAAGCTTGCTAGCTGACCGACACTAGCTTGCTATCATAGCATAAAAAACTAGCTTTTTGGATCTCGGGCATAAGGGAAAAGCATTCCTAAGCATAGATAATATTTTATTTCATAGAAAAACTTCTTCCAAATTTACCACCTCAGTCAGTTTTAGTACTCGATAATGCATCATACCACAACGTCGTATCGGATCCAGTGCCCACATCGAATTCAAGAAAAAGTGACATGTTAGCTTGGTTGGACAAACATAATATACCATATCCAGAAAGTAACACAATACCTATTCTTTATGACATTATTAAAAAAAATAAGCCAAACTATACACAATTTTTACTTGATGCAATCTTCAAAGATCATGGACATAGTGTATTGCGCCTTCCACCATCCAGAACTCAACCCAATAGAGTTACTATGGGACATAATTAAAGGGAAAGTAGCATCACAAAATGTGAACTTTAACTTGAAAACTGTGGGAGAATTATTTAGAAAGGAAGCAAATGCTATTAGTCTGGATATGTTTAGTGACGTTTGGAGAAAGACGCGAGAACATGAGGAAAAATATATTCAATTAGAACCAAAAGTAGATAATTACACTGACTCATTTATAATAACATTAAGAAATTCCGACGGCGAGTTCTTCGAGCGATGAAAGTTTCAGTGAAGTAGAAGATTACGATTATGATTAAATAGATTCTTCTTCTTCTCTATAGATACTGCTTTCTGAATTGGTGGTAAATGTTAAAACTGTTAAACTGTTATGACGATTCAAAAGTGCTTCTAGAAGAAGTCTAATTGTATAAATGTTTGAGTTTGAGAAAACCAATAGTGTGAAAATTATACAATAAACATGTAACACATATTTGTTAGCGCGTATTGGTAGGTATTACGTACTTACTACAAATATAATGTTTCTTAGATATCTTTACTCGACCAAAGTCAGGACAAGACTGCTCCGCAACTGCAGAAGACGTCCGTTATTTAAATCATTATCAAAACAACCATCCGTGTGTTGGGAGTGAGCGTACACGTGTTATTTGTATTGTTTTTATGACCTGAAATTTAATTATTATTTGATAATTGAATGATTATTAATACTTTTATCCAATTGATTATTATTAGAATAAATAATTAAGTTCATCAATTGATTTACTTTTAAATTATAATTTTACAGGTAAATTATGAGAGCTTTCATAATTATATTTGCATATATTTATCTACAACGCACCATTTTACAATTCAAGTCTAAAATGAAACTAGAGTCGCATTTATTTTTGAACATACTGTAAGTGAAATTGCATAAGTGTGAGTACTGTGAACATGCCAGCTTTCCTTAATTGACCGATAGTATAAGTAGTATAATTATAGTTTGTGTTTAATATATTTAGTGTAATTTATTTTAATTTTATAAACAAAAATATTATTTAAGGATGTATTTAAATAAATGCAGTTTTAATTAATTATTTCTTTATTTATATACAAAGCCATGTCATGTTTAACGAATTTTACAATCATGCTTCAAGTCTTATCTAATTTACCCTAAATTACAAATACTTAGCAACACGAGAGAATACAAAGTCCCATAAGAATTCCTCATAACTCTGTTCTTGCATTCGTTTTTAAATAAACATGTTTAATAAGAACTAATTAAAATAACTGTGTAAATAAAACTAATTATATCAGGTAATAATAGTGGCTTTTTGTTGAATTTTGTTTTCTTTATGGCTAACTTCAACAACGTCAAACCATTGCATATTTTAATGCCGACAACTTCGATCAAGAATTCGATCAATAATAACAACTATTAGATTCATAATTAGCGTCAAATAACCTCTAGGGACGTATATGATGGAATTTATTTTTTACGGTACCTATCTAAGTATTTCTACCAATATGTATATTTATAATATTCGACTAGAATTTTAATAATCACATACAGGACAGTTTTAAATGAATTTTTGTATATGGCCGTGTATCTAGTTGTTATTTATGATCGAAGACCGACAACTATAAAATAAGTATTATAATATAATATCATCTATAGGGTCAACCGGGGCAAATGCAACTATGGGGCTATGGCAACTAGTTATCATAACTAATTTATTAGAGTTGTTGTAATAAATCGCCACCTATGATTCAATAACTCAACGACTAATAAATCTTACAAGTAATAGATGGTGCCCCTACGATGAAAACTATTTGATTGATAGGCCATTGTGTCAAACCGCTATTTTGAAGTTGGTGTGCGTAAAAACAGGTGTCGAGTTTTGCAGACAAAAAAATTGTTTAGGAGTGATTTTTTGCAGGTGTTTTTGATTGGACACGATTATCACAAGCCGTTAAGCTTATTTCATTTATATTTTTAGTGCGTTAGTTGACTCTATTTTGTGTTATTGATGCAGTTACAATTGCCTCATGAAAATTTCACTGTGGGGTTATTGCAACTGTGAGGTTAGTTACAATAGCCCCTTATATTTTTGTATGAAACTAAAAACACTAGTGATGTGACAGTGTCGATATTTTTATTATGTATCCTTCTTGGTAGTCAAAATATACTTTCTTTATGATTAATTAAAGAAGAACCATCGATTATTTCTTCGATATTATACCCAGAGACGGGTTCATAAGTAAAATTCAAATTAGATAAAGCGTGGTTAAAGAATATAAGTAACTAAAAACGATAGGTAGGATAGTTCTGTGATTGTTCAAGTAATTTTTAGTAAACGGTTGATTAACTAATAAACGTTTTTTGTTTGGTTTACGTTTTTAACAATATTTAACACAAAGAATATTATTTGTTCTGACCAAAAACTAAAATTGACTTAGTAGGTAGTACACTGTTATTTTTTTTTGTTGCGATTTAAAGTGGTAAATCAAAGTAGGTACATGAGTTTTTCCTCTAAATAATGCGGCGCCATCTACGATCGCAACGTTATTGTATAGATAACGTTATTGTATATATATATAGAATAATAAAAATATATCGATGAATAAGTTTTTTGCATTCCCCACACTAATTCTCTAACAAATAGTTGCATTTGCCCCACAATCAGAAAAATAAGATTTTTCCTGAAAACTCGTCCTTGCTACACGGTAATCCAGTTCAAAATCCTATGAATAACATGAAATCTCATAAATATATTCTATATTCGTTGTTTTATATGAAATAGAAGAAGAGCTATGGCAGTTAGTTGCATTTACCCCCGACTAGGGGTTAATGTAACTTTTTCTACCAATTTTAGGAAATATTCTCACTACCAGTTATTTATAAGACTACTGTATTGCTTGATTGGTTGAAAATAATCTTGAATAAATACAAAAATCACTAAATGGGTCAAATAAATGACCAAATATAAAAGGAGATAACTGCAACCGATCAAACTTGAAACTTGTTATTTTTTAGTTGCATTTGCCCCGGTTGACCCTACATTAAGAATTATTACTATTAACTACCCATAAATTCCGAACTAACAAATATAATAACTTTTTACAATACTGTAGCAAGCTTATACTTTTAGTCCATACACAGAATTTCAATCACTCACAACTTTAAATCAAAGTTAGGTGATCTTCACTTCGATCGCTATTCACCTAAAATAGTCAGATTAAATTAAAATATACATACTTAACTAATTCGTACAAAAATATTCATAATAATATCAAACAATTATTAATTATACAGCTAATAAATAAATAATTAAAATTAAGCATTTGGTTCATCCGTGACGTCATCTTTTCGTTTCGTTCGCAAATATCTGCGCGCTGTGCCGTTGATAATCAAGGCCGTGAAGGTGAAGATGATGCAGGCAAGGCCAACTGCATACGGGAACCAGTCGCCGTGGAGCTGACATCTCTGGCCGGTATACCAGCTGCAGGTGTGAACTGGAATAGAACAATATTTTATATCATCATCAACAAGCTCCACAAAACTTTTAATTCAATTTTGAACGACTAGGATAAATTAAATACTTAGGACATGTTATTGTTTTTCATTAATTGTATTCTTTTAAACTTTTTTTCGCATGCTGAGTTTACTTTAAATGTATTTTTTACACTGACCACTTAATTTTGTATACTAATTTTGTTATTTTATCTGTAATGTAAACAAACGTTGGTAAGCCAAAATAAATAAATAAAATAAAAATCATCTTATTTCTTGTTACTCCGAGGGTAAAGGTAGCAGAAAAAAAGAACGTGTGTGCCGAGCACACGTGTCAGAAGTGAAACTTGGTAACATTCAATGATACCAAAATTGTCGCCTTATTCCATGACGTGACAGTATTGCCATGACGCGACCTTGAAATTTTACTCTCAAAGCGCCCAAAGAAGTTACACTTTACCAAAGTGAAACCAATATGTCTCGTAATACATCATAAGGTTTCTCTATCATTCGGTATATTATGAATATTAATTAGACCATTGCTTTTAAAATGCGAATAACAATCAGACAAATATTTATTGGCACATTTACAAATATTATATAACATACAAATCATACTTACGGTCAATAGCATAAAAGACATTATTTCCGACCACGAAAGCCATGACAGCGATGACAGACCATATCAGACCCATGGCGATGGACTTGTCTCGAGGGTCCACTGACCTCAAGATAGACATGCTATGAGCTTGGAAGGCCACGACTGAAAGAATAATCATATTTAAGATTTCACTCCTACTATACAAGTCGCAAAAAAACGTTGAAAAAAAGTCGTAGCCATTTGGGTATTTTGCTAATAAATTATCATTTATCCATCTTTCTTCTATTGTATTCTAGTTTATTTAAATTATAGAATCTCTCTGAAATTTGCGCATGGATTGTATTCATAGCTACATCGAAAAGTTCCTGAAAGGCCTGACTAAAATTAAATCTAAAATTCCTTTCTGTCGCAATATAGGCAACAAGTGACAAGTTTGGCACCCAATACTATACAACGTGTGTAAGATATTCAAAATCGCTGAAAATTTACTTATCTTTTAATAGAATAAGTAAAGATGTTACAAATATAAGTTAACATAACTTACGAGAAACAGTCAGTATCAGGCTAAACAGCACTCCATGTAAATTAAATCCAATTTGACAGTTGAAGTCGCTGCAGGCGCCCGGTATCGCGTGTCCAGTTGAGGCACAACTACAGTTTGTATATACCCTGTATAAAAAAAATTAACGTTTGTAATATACATTCTGTATAATTAAAATTAATGTTTGTATACATTCTGTATAATTAAAATTAATGTTTGTATACATCCTGTACAAATAAAATTAACGTTTGTATACATTCTGTATAAATAAAATTAATGTTTGTATACATTCTGTAAAAATAAAATTAACGTTTGTATACACTTTGTATAAAGAAAATTAACGTTTGTAATATACATTCTGCATAAATAAAATTAATATTTGTGTGCGCCCTGTATAAAGAAAATGAATGTTTGTGTACAACCTGCACAAATAAAATTAATGTTTGTGTACAACCTGCATAAATAAAATTAAAGTTTGTGTACATCCTGTATAAAGAAAATTAATGAGAATAGATTAACTGATTTTTAACGTATTTCTAAAGAATCGTCAGATATAGACAGATATTAGATAATACATAATTAATCACGTGTACATTTTTATAATATTGATTTGAAAGATATTTTATTATCTCTAAAATAAAATATGATTTGTTTTAGAAATAAGATTAATATCATTAATTTGAACGAAATTAATGATCACGTGCGATAATTAGATATTTTTTTTTATATATAAAGTTGGGTTTGTCGCAAAATGAAATCTAAATACCTACTTAACGTATTTTTAAAGAATCATCCGATATAGATAAAGATAATTACTAATTAATCATGTGAATCTTTATAGAATAATGAAATGAAAGATATTTTATTATCTCTATAGGTACTTAAATAAATTTGATGTGTTTCAGAAATAATCATTAATTTTACATGGTAACAAAATAAACGATCACGTGCGATTAGAGAAATAAATTGTTAAAAAGTTGGGACAAATATAACACGTTAAATTATTTATGGTTTATGATTATGAGTTAAAAAAATACTTACTGTAAGTTATTGATACTCTGTTGTCCTGTACAGCCAGCTTCACACGGCGACACATATGTAGTCATGGTGTCCACCACACACACTGGTGAAAATTCCTTCCATCTTGGAATACATCTGCAATGATAAAAAAAGAGATTATCATCAATGTACATATTATAATAAATTAAACATGTGGTTAACTCCATCCAAAGCTCTGCTCGCATGCACTGTACATATCTATACCTATAATATTATTAAGCTGAAGAGTTTGTTTGTTTGAACGTGCTAGTCTCAGGAACTACTAGTCCCATTTGATAAATTCTTTCGGTGTTAGATAGTCCATTTATTGAGGAAGGCTTATTGGTTATATATCATCACGCTAAGACGAACAGGAGCGGAGCCACGCAGTTGAAACCGCGGAGCACAGCTAGTTAATAATATGTGGCGAACTAGCTTCCTACCCAAGGCTCTGCTTGCGTGAACAAATTATATAAGATCATTTACTCTCTATACAAATGTACATTTTCATTTTCATTATTTGATTTCCATTTCATCAAATTTTTTGCGTCTGTCATGTTTAAGTTTTGTGTTTGAAATAATAAAAAAAAAATAAAGATACGTTACGAAGGCATTCTGTGTTTACAGAATTCAACTGCTTCGAATTAATATTAAATATCACTAAGTTCTAATAGTAAGTACGGATTGACCTGTGATTTTTTTTTGACAACCTAGTAGTAAGTATGTATGATACTATTATATATAAAACTTTGACTTACCCACAAGACAAGCTACACTGGGGATTAGCATAATCCTGATTATTTTCGAGACCAGCGATATGTCCCTTAGAACAAGGCGGGATTGTGATGATAAAAACATATAGGAACATCGCAAAGAGCGTCATCTTGAAGGAGATAGCCAATGCCTTTGTCATGTCGAATTTTGGCCTTATCGGAGCTGATTGCTTTACGCCCATATACTGAAAGGTAATAATTGATTAATTATAAGCAAATTTAATTACGAGCGGTTTTAATAGTAAGACTTTTGTATGGAAATATTTTATGCGCCCTCTTCACAATGGGCAGCGTTGGGCGAGGCAATCACGATTGTGTATAGGGCCTAAATGTCGGCTGATCGGCTGTCATTGTAGAATGTAGATGTTGTTTCATAATCGCCGTAATGGAGGCAAACATCGACGATTACTTGTTGGGCCAACGCTGTCCAAGGTGTAGGTCCCATTTGAATATAAATTATTGTTAAATGTTATTGTTAAAAATCGTCTGCTGATGCTCTTTTACTACTGTGACTGAATTTTACAATATTCTATCGAAGAAATGAACTTATCGACTGTTTAATATTTGCCTATATTTTTATGAAATAAACTGTAAAAATTACAAATCCTTAAGGATAATTAAAGAGCGAAAGAGTCAGTTTATTTCGTATGAAATAAAAGTAAGTTTTTCAACCTGAAAAGTGTATAATAGGTATACACTTTTCAGTATAATCTACTAAACAAAACTATACTGAACTACCTTTTAGACTATCACTGAACTACAAAGGATGGTGTAAATGTAAAAATAGACATGATCACTTACCACAACAGCAAGAATCAGTACAAAGTACCGAAAGAATTTGGTGTAGTCATTGACAATGTCTCCAATTATTGGCAGCATATTGTAATTTGTCTGAAAAAGAAATTACAATGTAACGAAACATAAAATAAAAAATAATAATTTTATGTTGATACTTCTATTTGCCTTAGAAATAAATTTGATGATTTCTTCTGATGTCATCATTCCAGCCTTTCAGGACGTCCACTGCAGGACATAGGCCTCCCCCAAAGATGTGTGATGTGTCTTAATTTAAATAAACATAGTAGTTAAATACTTAATTTTTTAGACTAACTTACATCCCTTGTATGGAAAAAACCAAAGCTATGAAGATATTTAGACGGCAAAACGGCTTTTTAAACCTTATGGTGCTTTTCAACCAATAGTGCGCGAGGATGTATATCGATAACCAACGAACCAATAGTATCGCATCAAACGCTAAACGCTTCAAACTTCAAACTAAATGATGCGATATGATTGGTTCTTCACAAACACATCCTCATCCTCATCCTCACTACACAACCTCGCACATTATTGGTGGAAAAGCACCCTTAACAGGAAAAGGGAACTTGTTGAAAAATATTTTACAGAAATTAAAAAAAATATACCTTAATTATTTCGTGTTCATTATAACCGAAACCCCAGAGAGCAGCAGCTACCAAACCCATGGATATCATTTGTGACATAGCCACGAAGTTAAACAGCACTCTCTTTAAGCTTCTAAAGTAACCTGAAAATAAGAATAGTTTTAACACGTGACGTGACGTGACATAGCGTTTCCATTTAGAAATAATATTTGATAGGATCCTTAAAGACTATAAAAAATTTAACTGGGGTAAATTAATTTAGAATGTTTGGTAGGTATTCCTTCTATCTTTATAACTCCACATTTTTTTCTGTGTTAAAATCAATGAAGTTACATTTACGATATCTTTCCTTCAATATATTTTTCGTTTTATTACATGTTTGTCATTCAAATAAAAAAAAGCGTCTGAATTCTATCAAAATTTTATTCATCCAACAAATTGAAAATGTCAATAGATAGAGTAATTCTCCTGTTTAATTTCCTAATTTTTCAAATACTAACGTTTTACAATATAAGTTACCTCTATCATTCATCGGTACGACCTTCAAATCACCCGTGTCCTGTGTGACCTTAGGTAACTCAAAATATAACCTCAAGGTATTGAAAAGCGTAAAAACAGTTGTAAATCCCAAAGTGATGAAGATCGTCTTATCTACACCTTGCGATAATAAGCTGTAGAATATTAGAGTTATTATCCTGGAAAATATGAGAATACCTGAAAATAATAGAAATGATAAAGATTATTTATTATATATTATATTTTATCATACAAACAAAAAAGTACAGAGCAGAAAATGAATAATTTGTTACAAAAAGGCATCATTTGTACAACATGCAATTAAAGGCCCTTATTGCTTAACAGAAATTCTTTGCTACCATGCAATCAAGGCAACCAGGCTACCCGGTAGCAAAGGCCAAAGAATGTTATACCTATAATAAGATATCTATACTGTTGTGGTTATCTCATACCAAGACTATATTGACAAATCTTTAATAAAAGAAAAATAGATGATAATCATATGAAAATCTAATGGCTTTGTCACATAGAACGCGTTTTTAACGCGCGTCAAAGCGCTAACCTGAATGACGCCGCGCTATGACGCCGCTATGTATTGTACTACGCGCTATTGGTCATGTTTTGACAGTATATTATCGCTTTGACGTGCGCTAAGAACGCGTTCTTATGTGGCAGTCACAGCCTATTTTTATAAATGACTAGCGGTCCGCCCCGGCTTCGCCCGTGGTACATGTTTACGTTTTCTCTACATAAGAACCATCCTCGTACTTCAAGGAATATAATAAAAAAAGAATTATCGAAATCGGTTCAGCCGTTCTCGAGTTATGCGCTTACCAACACATTTTGCGATTCATTTTTATATATAAGATTGTATCTTTCAACTACCATCATGAATTTCACGTGTTCGCTTATCTTCACGTGTTCACGTTGACACGTTTATTCTTTTCTGAACTAAAATATGAGAGAAAATCTGTAACATTATTTGCTAGGAGCAAAAAAAACCTCTCCGCCTATACTTAGGTTACTTACCAGACATTTAATTTTTGCCCTTTTCATCTATTATCTACTTTTTTCTCGAAATTACTTATACGTATTCTACATAAAGGTAAACTCAATTAAAAAGGACCTATCCACGAAATTTCTTTAGAAATCAAGACATTCTAAATTAACAAAATATTTAAATTAAACATACCAACATGCACGCTCATTCTATCTGGTGCAATATCATCAGTGTAAGCTACAACATGGCTCCAAGAAGCCACCCTTGTCAAGGCGAAGCAGATGGCCATTCCTACAGTCATCACCAATCTGAAGGTCGTCTTCATTGATAGCCCCGTAAACTCTATGTCCTGATTTATTATTGTGCTGTTGCAGAATTCTGTAAATAAAAAATAATTGTATTTGAAGCATGAACAAATTACCACTAGTAATTTATGATTTAGTAAGAAATAAATGTATAAGAACTATGATTTTTTTGTACACAAAATTACATAAAATTATAACAAAAAGGCTACCCATATTATATATGATCAAACGAACTTCAGAGTGAAGTTCGATCATTATTATATGAATCGCTTCATTCGAAGATATTATTTACTATGTAGTTCCCTTTTTCAATGCTAGCAACCACGCACGCCTTTAGATTTTTTTTTTTTTTTTTTAAATGGAGGGTATTACGACCTGACAAGTATTTGCTTGCTTTGTACGATATTCATTATTTTTAGAGCCTGTTATTTTACAAAACTTTGGGTTAGGGTGTGGTGGGTGTTAATATCTTCGAATGAAGCGATTCATATAATAATGATCGAACTTCACTCTGAAGTTCGTTTGATCATATATTATATTTCATCGCTTCATTCTTCAGATATTATTTACTATGTAGATGTTAAGAGATAAAAGTTTTGTAAGAACCATTTTGGGTGCAAGTTTAGAATAAAACGTAAACATCAATATTATTAATTTTGTTTTATAAATTAACGAAAATATAATTAAATACTATTTCTGTAAAATCGATTATGCAAATTCGTTCTCATTAATTACATTAACTTTATGCAAAGGTTTTGGAATGTTTTGTCCAACCAGCAGTTTTACGTATATTATACACCACTAGCACAGGCAGCAGAAGTTGAAGCGTGTGTGTTGTGCTATGTGAACTAAATATTGAAATGTTGACACCACTTTCCGATAACACATTTTTGATTCAACGACTGATTGTTTGAGTTGTGGCAGGTTTATTCGGTTTTGTAAAAGTATAGTAATAATCTATTTTCCTCATCCTTCCTAAAATGTTTTGTGACATAGATGTAATCAGACAGTACAGTAGTGGGCAAAAACTTATATTTTGTTTGAAATATGGAAGTATAAGAAAAAGTTGATCTCTACCTGGAGCCGAAGTTTTTACGAGGTATGTAATGAAAATTTTAGCTCCACTGCCTGAGAAATAAATATTATTAATAATTATAAGAGATAACGTCTGCACTCGCTGTGCTGTACACAGCGCTAATAAAATTACTAATTTTTTATTCAATTGTTCCAAATTTACGTTTCTATTAGGAAACCAGCTTGAGATATGGTTCAAAACTAATTGTGGGTCCCAAGAATAATTGTATTTAGGCATTCATCTGACCCGATATTATTTCCTAATATTAAAGATAGGCGACGTGTGAGTTTAAAGTACCATACGAAGCCCCTTTAACAAACTCTTCTGTTAAAAATGATATGACAGCCGCTACTGTACTCTCAAAATTGGAAATATTCCAATTTAGACAAAACTGCCATCATAATTGATATGTTACGTTATATTGCTTCTTAGTGTTACTCGAAAGCGATGCCAACATTAGTTCGATAGCTTCCGATGGGATGTATCTCCGTAGGAAGGCTTCACGGAGAGCCTCGCTGCAGCCAGTGTAAGATGTGAGTGCAGTGGGCGCGACAGGTGACTGGGATGAGAATGCGTTAGATTCGTATCTGTTTTCAAATATATAATGTTTGATGATATTAGCTCTCTGACGAGAGGGAACCATGGCTGCGAAGGCCACCACGGAGGAACTTGTATCCCACACGCTTCATCATTAACTATTTTTTGTAAACATCTCAAAATAAAAGTAAATGGGGAAATGCGTAAAAATTTATATTATTCTAATTTATGGTGAATGCGTCGACACATGACGCATCAGGGTCGGGATGCCACGACACTTACTTTCTGCATTTAGCATTGGTACCTAATGCTCTTCCAAATTTTTTGATATGTTTCATTGCATAAACTCTATTCGATATCAGGATTTATTCTTCTTGGCTCTGTGTCAGTGTCGACGTTATCTTTACTATTAATATAAGACGCGAACCACCATATGTTTCGATGCTCGCATCATTGCCACAGTTACTTTGTTAGTTTGTTAAGGTGGGGAAATTGTATGCCGCCCATTCTATTTATGTTACTAACAGCAGTTTTGTTATCAATTCGTAATAATATTGCACAATGCACAATTAGAATAGGTATTTGCGAATGTTTTTAAAGTTAAAAAGGCAGCTCTAAATAATATATGAGATAGATTTTTTCACATTCTTTCCATAAACCATGCACTCGTTTATTATTGCAAAGGTCACCCCAACCTGTCCTTGACGCATTTGAAAAAATCTCTAATGTAAATTTTGGAGATTTCATAAAATTTGTTTTATATATGTTGTGACCACCAATTTAATTCACCCAGAATATAACTTGATAACTGAACTTTGGAATCATAATTATTGTTATGTTGATTTAAAAATAAATATTTTTTACGTTCTAATATCTTAGTATAAAGTCACCCGTATTTAATAGCAGGACAAGCTGCTACCAAGACACCTATTAGGTGTGAAAATTCTCGGATTGTGCAAATAGGTAATTTTGAAAATTTATTAACTAAATGTGCAATGTTATTACGTTTATCATCAGGCAAAGAAAGTTAGGTTACATGAATCATATTATATAAACCCAAGGAATTTACATTTTTGACTTGGAATCAATGAAGTTTTTACCTGTACATAAAGTATCGTCGAGGTAAATGACAGACTTAAAACCTCGGCTTAAGAATGCTATAGCATTCTTAAGCCTGCTATAGCTTCCTTCATTAATTTAGTAAACACTCTTAGCGCAATAGAAAGACCATAGGGCATAGCTTTAAACTCTTAAGTTAGACTATTATATACCTTTGTTATTTATAAAATGAAAACGGAAAAATTTGCGAAATACCGGCTCAATTGGCATTAAAGGTAAGCTTTAAGGTCTATTGTAGCCCATGAAACCATTTTTGGGAATAAGTTTTGACGCCGTCCTATGATCTTCGATTTTTAAAGTGACATTTTTGATATAAATTTATTAAGATCAAGTATGAATTTTTTACCGCCGTTTGATTTATGTGCTAAGAATAAGAATTTGAGTTATATTTGCCCTTTACTGGGTTACAAACATGAATATCTCCCAAGTCTATAAGGTTATTTATTGCCACAGGCATGTCAGCTTTATCTTGCCCCGACCAAAATTGAGTACGCACTGAATTTTGAAAAACTTCATTAGAGAATGGTAAATCCACACCGTCTTTAACCCATTTAAGAACGGTTGTATTATTAGTAATTTTACGCCAACAATCGTAAAATAACGTAAGTAATTCTTTATTGTTATTTTTGTGCACAATCTTAGCTCGAGCTGGTCATCTTTGGCTACGAAGAGGGGATTGGTCTTTGTATGTCCCTCTTGTAACCTCCTCGCCCCCCCCCCCTGTTTGACTGAAAGCGAGAAGGTGTCTGCCAGTTTCCCTGGAAACTATTGCGAGATGTGTGTGCTGTATGAGCATGTGAACTAGAAGGTTTTGGTGTAATAACCTTCGAAGCTTTTATTTTATCCGATAAACTGTCTCCAAACAATGTATTATCCCTTTCAGAATGATCGACAACTTGCAAAAAAGTTTTGTCTAAATAAGGCCTAATAAACTTTTTTCTTGTTTCCGTTTGTCGATGATGGAGGTCCGAGAATATGCGACATATACACTTATAAACTTATTGGCCTCCATCTTATATTTGTTACTACGCAAGTTTAAGCCCCTATTAACGGCTGTTATAACGGCCCCCAATTATTGCCAATGCAAATTAGCCATTTTCTTATCCCAGAATTTACCGGATTCAGGGGTAGCAGCCTGAATCTCCGAATTTTATGTAGGAGCCTGGAGTAATATGCAATTTTCGGGAATCTAAGAAGTTTTTAGAAAACTTTCTCTTGATTCCTTTATCAACCCTTTCTTAAGGCTCGGCAACCATATTTTGGCGAGACTTTCGTGAATTTTTTCACCATATTCTGGAATCACATCATTAGCTTCACCCAATGCTGCTAAGATATCAGGTTCTAAGTCGACGGGCTCCGATTTAGGGGCCGTGGTATCAACCGTTACTGGTTCATTTGCTTGAAGCGCAGCTGGATCAATTTCTAGGATATCTGGATCCGGTAACAAAAAGTTTTGTTATCGAGGGTACTTATAAAATTATGATTTTAGGGTTATTTTATTTTTTACATAAGTTGATATTCAACTAACAAACCATCGTGCTATTATCTCGAATAGCCTCCTGGTAAGCTGGTAATTATTAAATAAGTAATTATATATGTACCAATAAAGATTTATAATTTTCCAATAAAAATACCATTGTGATATCATCGCGGATATCCTCCCGGCTTTAATTTTCGATTTTAACCTTCGTGATGCTATCTCGAACATCCTCCCGGTATAAGTATGTATATCAATACATTAATGATATTTAAGTATGTACTCGAAAATAAAAAATTACATAACCTTTGTGATGCCATCGCGGACATCCTCCCGGCATAAATTGAGTAATATGTCAATATTATTTCACTTCTAGAAGTCATGAGCTATTAAATTACCTTTGTGATGCTATCTCGAACATCTTCCCGGTATAAATATGTATATCAATACATTAATAATACTTAAGTATGTATTCTAAAGTAAAAAATTACATAACCTGTGTGATGCCATCGCGGACATCCTCCCGGCATAAGTTGAGTAATATGTAAATATTATTTCACTTCTAGAAATCATGAGCTATTAAATTACCTTTGTGATGCCATCTCGGACAACCTCCCGGTATAAACGAAAAATATTTGAATATTTTTCAACGCTTCAATTTCGTAAGTTATAAGAAACTTTCATTCGTCGTATTACAGATCGAAATAAAGACACTTTAAAACTCCAAAGTACTTACTTGTGTCGTCTTCGGATTCCAAAGATGATATTATAGGTTTTATGTTTCTTCAACTTCCTAATCTTCATACAATAATAATTTTCTCCTTCGAATTTCTCTTCAACATGACGAAACTTGCACTTATTTAAGACGTCCGTATGTTGCGGCGCACGAAAAAGGAATGAATATCGTACAAAGCAAGCAAATACTTGTCAGGTCGTAATACCCTCAATTAAAAAAAAAAAATCTAAAGGCGTGCGTGGTTGCTAGCATTGAAAAAGGGAACTACATAGTAAATAATATCTGAAGAATGAAGCGATGAAATATAATTTCAATTATATATCATTATGTCATTACCTGTTTCCTGGAACTGTGTTGGCGAAGGCAAAAACAACCAGAGGGAAGTAATAATCATAATTCCCAGAGACCACATGAGGATCGTGGTCCTTCGTGTTCTATAGCCCAGCCATGCTACCAATGGGGCTAACAGGGCTTCCATCATTGCAACCACTGGTATAAGCAAATCTGGATAATAGAAATATTGTTTTGAAAATTTAATGAAAAATTTTGATGACTAAATCGTTAAATTTTGCTTATTTTTGTGTTTTGGCACGTTAAAGCGGTGTCAGGCGACAAATATGGTATGTTTTTCTTCTCAAAGCATATTATTAAAAGTTATTGGTCATAACAACTGTTTACCGCGGGGCGCAGCTAGTGTCATAAATTCAAATTCAAACTCAAATTACATTTATTTGCAAGAATGCAGTTACAAATATAGGTATTGTTATTACAATTTTATAGTGCTAATACATTCTACCCACTATCTGGGTGTGTAAATATTTTGCCAACTACATCCTTATTAAAAAGTACATCTTAGATACAATTTACTTACACAGTGAATAACCAGGCAAAGCGCCAACTTTAACATCCTGCAAGATAATCCTGTACAAGCAATTTTCTGCTACTGTTAAATTGATCATGTTTCCCATGGCGAAACCACGAATAGACTTCGGTACTATCTCCACTTTGTGCCATGATTGGACTTTTGCTTTTGCTATGGAAAAGAAAACATCTCATGTACGTGTTCTATCAATAAATAAATGAATAAAAAAAATTGTAAGTTAAATTTAAAATAGGAATCTAAGTAACTACTTAATATTCAATGTGAATTAAGAGTGTTTTGAAGTTAACCGATATAATTATATTTTTATAGAATGGGTAACGTTTATAGGTAACCCTATCCTGAGAATAGTTGTTCAAAATATTTAAATGTATTGTATAAAACTGCTGTTTACATTTCATCAAAAGCGATTTCAATAAAAAGCCTCCTTGATTGAATTACTATTGTAAATTAATAGAATATAATGAATACTTAGTTATAGGTAATATATATTTACCTTTGCCGTAGAGACCCATGTATAATTTTGTATGATGTTTTTCGTCTTCAATATTTTTTTATTTTTTTGTTTGCTCTACACTCTCATTTTGTGTGTAACTGCAAAAAATGGGAAATTATAAATTATATACTCTGTATCTCTGTAGATTTAAAGATATTTCAATGATTCTGGAATTCTAAAATCTGAATTTCAATAACCTGAAGAAAATGTAGAGATCTTAAAATACACAATTTAAAATTTTAATCGCTATACAAAGCGATCTATTTAAGATATTCCATGAATGCTATCTACTGATTCTTATAAATAACTTTAAAACTTCCAATCACCACTATCTATAAGCCTGGATTTGCTTATCTTTTTTAATTATATGTAATTATGAAAGTCCTGATATTTTCTGATATGTGTAATGGGATTCAATTTTATTTATTTATTTGATTATCATCATAAAAGATAGCGATGATTGATAATTCTTATGTATAACATCGTTTCGGTGTATCTTTTATCGCATACTTATTATATAAAGGCTTATAAATACCATAGATATAAAATTTGACAAACTTCCGATGTGTCTATTTATTCACGATCTTTATCGTTTCCAATAATTTAGATATCTGTGTTTTGCGTATTAGATTTTTTTAAGATATATTTTGTAGATTATATAATATAATGCTTTTATGCTAAGAGGATTAGTAATTTAATCAACACACGTACACTCTTATAGGAAAGATTTTTACTTTTAAAAATTACTTTGTATATATGAAAGATGTTGAAAAAAAATGTTTTGGTCGTAAAATTTGTACTGAATTTAATATGATTTTTTTTTTAGTTATGTACTATTATTATGAAAACAAAAAATCATGGAAAAACATAAACCTCCTTCTTTCGCATTCGGGTAAAAAATAAGGCACAGGTTTATTATGTTATAAGAAAAAGACATAATTTATGTACTTATGTCTTTTTCTAAATTAAACTTTTTTATAGGTGTTCTGTTTATTTTTTAACATGAGTCATGAAATTAAGAGTGGTGACGGAGTCTAAGGTTCGCCTCTTGAAAGATAAACAGAATGACAATGCGTATTCAAAAGTTATAGAATGGTTATAGATAAATTATTATCACTACAACTGGTTATAGTTTAATCTTTTTGTTATTACGTAAATCCCTTGAACTTGGTCTTTACATAATTATAGAATAGATATTTGCGTAATAATGGGTATTTGGGGAAAATATGGGGAAGACCTATTGACAAATGACTTTTTAATTACCTACCTATAGCTAGCAACCTACTCGATATATATATATATAACCTAGTCGATATATATATTCTCCTAATTATAAATATACATAAAAGTTTGGTTTTAGCAAAAAAATTGTGATCGCACTAATCCTGCTGTGGGATCTTAGACTAATATATGTTCAAACTATCTAGGTGTATAATTTTATCATAAGGTAACTAGAATACAAAATTCCATAAACATTGTATCATCACCTGCATAACATTGTATCATTAGTTTTTTTTTTAATATAGAGTTGTAAACTTTATTTGAAATGTAATTAATTCATAATACAATACATAGAAAGTACTTCAACTATAGTTTAATTACATTATTCTGTTCATACCTTTATCACAGATTAGAGAATAGTTACTTCGTAAACTAAACGGCTTAAACCACAGTATTACCATATTTCCTACAGTATGGCGACGAATGTACTTGTGCAGAGAAACGGAGGGGAACTGGCGGGGGGTCGGGCGACGCGGGCCGCTTAATGCAATCACGCTGAGTTTGCATTAACTATCGCGAAGGGTAGACGCTTCAGAGTTTTTTTGTCTAATAATTTATACTTACGTATTCTTTAATGGTGGGCACAAACTGTTGTGTTTATGGATGCAAATCTACATTTAAATCCAAGGACATAAAGTTTCATAGATTTCCTCGCGACGAGAGGTAGGTTTTTCAAATTCTGTTTTGTACCAAATACCAATTCAAAGATGTTGAAGATGTTTTTGACTATACATATTTTAAGTAGCTTTATGATATATATAAAATATATTATTGAGGATTTTCAAGAAAACCAATTTGTTTCTTTGTAAATTCAAAGTTTTTATTTTAAAGTTTTCACAATAGTTAACATACAAATAGTTTGTTACCACAACAACTTAAAATATGTAATCTCACCTGTAAATTCAAAGAAACGACATTTAAAGTCCACTTATAATAAATCCTCAATTACAGTAAAAGTTCCTTATTCGCGGGGTATATGTTCCATAAATATGCCGCGAATACAGAAACCGTGAATACGGAATGGTAATTTATATGGGATTATAGGGGATACGTTCCTAGGTGACGATTGAGATTTTTTTCGTGTCAAAACTCGTTTCTCATTTTTTTAGCTGACATTATAAACTAGGAAGAGTGCAGTGGACGTTACTCGATCACAATTTTTATAACGAATGTGAAAGACGAAACAATAAAACACGCAAAGCGGCTTTTACTATAAACGGAACTACATTTAAAAATATAATTTATTTATTGAGTTATAAGGTTGCTTCCATTCTGTTTATTTACATTCTCAAAAACATCAATCGCAGCAAAGGCGGCTTGCGACAAAGGCGGCTTGTGTCAAAGGCCTCGGCGATATCATTTAACAACATAATATGTACTTTAGACAAACTTGTAATAAGATCTATTTTACTTTCTTATTAGTCCATTTGACAAGGATATTGGGTTAGATGTGGTTAGATACCTATTGGAATAATTTTATTATTATGTATGTACTTATTAAATCCGCGAATAAAAAAATTTTTAATCGTTTCTCGCCATTTTTTCTTTGTGCTACGTCAATCCGAGCCACAGATAACATGAAGTATGAACACGCGAAGCGCGCCAAATTTGAATAATGATGAAATGTTATTTCATTACATAATATATATGTTACCGGAAATGTATTAATAGATGGCGCATCAAATCTTTACAAAATAATAACAATTTCTTTATTTAAATAATTTAACGTACAAAGAAAGGACAACGTTGAAAAAAAAATAGAAATGAACATCCATACTAATATTATAAATGCGAAAGTAACTCTATCTGTCTGTCTGTTACTCAATCACGCATTAACTACTGAACCAATTTGCATGAAATTTGGTATAGAGATATTTTGATACCCGAGAAAGGACATAGGCTACTTTTTACCCCGGGAAATAGGATAGGTTTTATCCCGGAAATCCCACGGGAGCGGGAGCTATGCGGGTTTTTCTTTGACTGCGCGGGCGAAGCTGCGGGTGGAAAGCTAGTTTAAAATAAATAAATAATAAATTTGAGAATAAGTAAATTTGGTTGTTAATAAGGCAATGACAATGTCACTGCAGCGACATATTATTATACTATGTTTCTGTATAAATAATTACATTAGATTCAATAATCACAATTATTTTTAATGTACATGTGAATAAATAATTACATATTAATAGTAATGATAAAAATTGTTTTATTTCCCATTTGGTGACAACCCTAGCATATTTACACGTGGCAGCGTGAGTACCTACACTGGCGGCGGCATCGCGCGACATCAAAGGCGTTTCCTTACTGTAGGAAATAATATTGTAATACTGTGCTTAAACTATCTACATTCTACAGTATAGTGTAAAAGGCGTACAGTAAGTACCTACGCGTTTTACTTTTGAGCCCAAATACTAAATAGGTATAAGAAACCAAATGATGAAACAAAATGATGTCGATTTCGATTTGGTCTGTCTAGTCAAGGTCTAGTCAGTATTTTTTAATACCTAATGATTTTGTTAATAATGTTGCCTTATATTTGAATTAACCAATCAACGTCATAACTCATAAGTAGGTACTATAAATTAAGCCGTAAGATATAAGTGTGCTATCACTACTCAAACTCAAGTGCAAGTCAAGTGCCAATTAAATAATTATCTTAAGGGCACACTTAATTATGTTATAAATACAAATGTATTTAAAATTAATATCAACTATGTAATTGACATGTGTAATATAATAAACAAACTTCGTAGTAAATTATTACATCAATCAATATACACTGGGGTATATTGATTGATGTAATAATTTACTTTATATATTTATTTTTATTTTGGGGTATAAGATCCCTTTAAAAATAATAAAAAGTGCAAAAAAATCGCAGTCGGATGAAACCCATTAGAAAAGGAGGGGAATATGATGAAAATAAAAGGAAAAATAAATTACGGTCAAAAACAGAAGGTCAGAACTCGGATTGACCGTAATTTATTTTTCCTTTTATATTCATCATATTCCCCTCCTTTTCTAATGGGTTTCATCCGACTGCGATTTTTTTTTGTTTCAAAAATTATCTAAGGTAAAAGCATCAGTAGATGACCACTTAAGGAGACAGAATATTCTTTTTAAATGTTTGACTTTAATTATCATATGAATTCAGTAAGTTTCTTTTTTTGGAAACCCTGTGAAATGTGTTTTAACATATTAAGAAGAATTTCACCACGTAAAATGGTGGAATAAACTTAAAAAAAAATTAAAAATGTTCTCATATTAGAAATTTAGTAGTTGACCATCTAAAAACTAGAAGATGACCATATTTTGTATCAGTAGGTGACCACTCAGATGCTATAATTTTAATTGGGTTAATAAGGTTAATGCCCCAGTCTGAAGGAAAGTTATCTGCAATTTCTTGAGGTATCCGCTTATAGCTGAACAATACCGTGGTAGGGGCTAGGGAACCGTTTGCATTTCCGGTTACCAACACAGTTAGACATTCCTTGTCATCAGCATTTACCTGCTGGTAAACATTTTTTTCCTAGCAAGCACTTTAGGTCCTTTTGGTGCTAAAAAAAAATGCTGTCTCATCGCAATTAAAAATACGCGATGCATCATTCAATATATCAGCATGGCCACTATCTTCCAACTCCTTATACACACGTTTGTACCATTTTGATAGGTGAGCACCTGTTACCCTGGCTCTCGAGGCTGTTAAATTTTGTGATATCCTCTTGAAAATTGTTGGATTTCTCCGAATAAATGCCTTTACCCATGTTCTACCTGGTCTTCCGTGCTTGAATAAGACACATGGACGTTTTATTTCCTTTAAGTATTTCTTTACAATTAACTGTTCGGTTGTCACAGGAAAACCCGATTTTGCCATTTTTTGCACCCAGTCGCATATTTTATGCTCCTCTTCTTGTGTAAGGATGGATGTCGGACCCATTTTTCGTTCCATCTGCATCGGTGACTTCCCTTTTACTTTATTTGTAAGCGTTATTCTTGGTACACCGAACTTTTTTGCAGCCGTTCGTATTGGTGTTTTATGAAGACGAACATCGTTCACTGCTGCAAGCATTGCAGCTTCAGTATGATTTAGGAATGCGCCCCTTTTCCCAGGCATCTACAAGATAAAAATTGGTTTTAGTAATAGACCATAGCCATAAATTCGTACCATAAAGTTAGTCAACTACTAAAGAAAATCAATCTATTGTTAAAGTAAATAAAATAGTTTATTTTAATTAATTATTATATGCAGTATATTTAAAAGATACAGAACATAATCAAAACTTGACCACCATGGTCATTTACTAGAAAATCATAGTCAAACGGTAATTCGGTAATGGACCACCATGGTCAATTACTAGAAAATCACAGTCAAACGGAATCAGTATTGGACCACCCCCACATCTCAATTTTGTCAACAAATCTTTAAATTTTAATTACCCTGTAATTTAAATAAACCATAAACGAATAAAAAACGAAAAACACTTACCGTTAACAAGGTGACAAAGTTCCTAGTATTCAGCTTCAAACTTTTTCAATCTCTACGAATATTATTACAATAAACGAATTATTGATTTTATGGTCCGTCACTCAACAAACAACTGGCAACCATTTACTATATTTGACAGATATGGATGCGCAATTTTCGCGCCTATTTGACCAGATAGCAGCACTAACTACTCATTAACGAATGAGTTTTTAAAATTGCCGCGAATTCTTATTATAACGGTTTATGTGCATTAGCGGTCAACTACAGGTACATGGTCAACTACTAGTGACATTACCCCTACTCCTAATAGTAATCTTTAATATTTTATGTGACACTTACATATCAAAATTCATATCCATTCAAATGTTGATGACCTCTTATCGTAAATTATTCTTAGTTCTTAACCGAAACTTCGTATAAACTTTAAAATATAACGTTTTTCTCTTACTAAAAAAACTATTAAGGCGAAATGGGACCCAAAACAGACATTTCGAGCGCACGGAGAATCAATTTTTTTCTTAAAAAACTACCGATTTTTTTTTTATTTAATAAAAGAGATTGTTTAGTGACCTTTGGGACCCGAAATACGATTGACAAAATTTGCCTCGATTGCCGGCTTGACAGTTTAGTACTATGGAGTTTCTTGCCGGTTCTTCTCCATAGATACTGCTTTCCGAATCGGTGGTAAATGTTAAAAATATGTCATGACGATTCGAAAGTGCTTCTAAAGACTAAAAGAAGTCTAATTGAATAAATAAATGTTTGAGTTTGAGTTTGAGTATGTAGAGCTAGTCGGGAGTTGGCTGATATAAATTGCAAAGTAAGCAATTATAATAATATCAATCTCAGCCAACTTCAAAATAGGAGGAGGTTGCCAATTCCTTTGTAATTTTTTTGTTAGTTACCTCTGAACCTTTGACTGCGTGAACCGCTAATTAAAATAATATGTTATTCTTATTTTACTTTAAATCTGGTGTCTGCCGTTTGATTTATGGATAAAATAAATAAATATAATACCTACACGTATAAATGCGTTACTTAGATGGTTTAAACTGTACGTACAGTTTTTCCATAATGAATTGTTTAATATTGCAATTGTTTTAGATAAAATACTTGTTATTTTAATAAGCTCTATCTATGTTAATAATTTATGTTGATAATTAGTGTATTTGTTTAGGTTAATTGTTGGCTTTTCTAAATTGATAAAAAAATACACTTAATTCCAATTAGTTAGTAATTCTTAATATTTTTTTAATTTTTAGGTATCAGTTTTAAAATATATTTTTACAGTTCGAATACCATTGCCTTTTTTCTAATTAAATTAATTTTAATCGATATTTTTAAGCTATTGCATAGCTTCTATCGCGGGCCTTGAGCGCGGGGACCGAATCCAGAAATTCCGTAACGAAAAAACCTCACGGTCCCCACTCCGACGGGCACGGAGGTGTGGCTTGAAGGCATAGCATGCAATAGCTTTACCGCGGCAGTCCCCGAGTGCACACGTCTTTTTTTTTAATGTTCCTTCATAAAAAAATCAATTGAAATTGTAACAAAAACATTATCCAGGTGCCATTGTATTAACCCTCGACGAAATTACTTCAAGACTAATACATACCACAATATTAATGGATTCCCCCACTGAAACTGCAATGACTTCAAAGTTTTCTGAACTTTGATAAACAAAAACAGTGTTTAATTTAATAATTTTATTGCACTTTACAGAGATGTATGTTTATTCGAATCTCCGCAAACACTGATGTGATACAGTATCATTTGTGTAGGAAGATATATCACTATACAAATAATCTATCTATTCATATTATATATCAGTACACATTATCTATCTGTACAAATAATCTTTCTATACATATAAAAATTACTCGCTATCCGTTTGTCGCGATAAAGCTACATAATGCGCGAATAGCTCCGAGCATTATGTAGGTAGACCGATTTGGTTAATAGAAAAAAAATGAATAAAGAATAGTATTTTTTCGTATATATTATTACCGTGGTAGTACCTCTTACTTACTTAGTAGGTAAGTTTAAGGCCTGAATCGGGTAGAATTCCCTTTTAATATCGAAAATTAACTCTAGTTATAACCGTTTTTCTTCTTAGATTCTTAATGTACATATCTAAAAAAAATGTATATTAAAGTTTCGAATATGATAAAGGGCATGGTTGTTTTAATTTGTTTTTTTTACAATCATGTTTTTTGGAAAAACATTATGAACTGTGGTCGATTTTTTGACTTTAAACCAAAACGCTAAGTCAATATAACGTCAATTATTGTAGTGTTTTTACAGTGTGTTTATGAAATTGAAACACAGGGCATGGTTGTTTTAAATTTTGATTCCATATCCAAATATCTTTTTAATAATTTTTATACGTAGGTACTTTTACTACGGTAGATTCGCGCCGCGCCGATCCCCCGATTCCGCCTTGTAAATCACCTAGCAAGGTCGCTAGCCCCTATTAAGGCCTTAACACGTTCCCAGCGGCACAGATATATCTGTACTTTCCATTACTGCGTTACGGGTTGTTTTAAACCTTGTCCTATAAAAGAAATTGTGGCGGCACGAGGCATATTAAACCCCACCACCCGTAGGAGACCAAAATCCTTTTTTTGGCGCCAAATAAGACAAAGGGTGCAAAATGCAAATTTTTATTTTTTCAGTGCGGCACGAGGTCTAAGAAACCCGGTATTAAGGTCGGTATACCATTGAACTAGGAATCAATAGCACATCTCAGATATATAGTTATCACTTTCCTACACTGAACCAGATGGAAGTTATGCCTCCCGCACGACAGAGAAGTTTAAGTTTTTTCCTACTGCTATAACGATTAACGACGAGACACGGACAGGGTGTTTCAAGCCCTGTTTCGCACCTAACGTGTTAAGAGAAAATCTGTATCAGGCGGAGCCGCTCTTCTGTAACTAAGAGTGATCTACAAAAAAATATATTTAAATATTCATGAATTAAATTCTTGTAGAAGAGAAGTCTTTTCTTTTTTTTTATTATATTATGAATTTAAAAAGGGTGAGAAGCAAATAATAAGCAATGCGAAATCCTAATCACAAAATATATATGTAGGTAAGTAGGTGATACGAAGTTTATAGGAAAATAAATGTAAACAATTGATTTTACGGTAATTTGATACCATATTTAAATTTCAGTGATTAGTAATCTGTAATTGTTAATTAAAAATTACGTTATTCAAGCATGATTCACGCTACACCGGGGCACAACCAAACATTGTTGTTTACTTTTTGTGTGAAGTGATTCATGCCTGTTGCTAGGGCACGGGGTACGTCGTTGAAATGTGTATGCAGTATGGTTATTATTTAAAGAAAGAAAGTAACATTTATTTGACTCCTCAAGATACAGTGAACATAATACAATTGAAAGTAAAAGTAATAATGTATGTATTTCATTTCTTTCTGGCTCCGGCACAGCCTGGCTACGACACGGTCTATCGCGAATCATGCTTAAGGGTCAATCTTGCACCAATAATACCTACCTAGTATAGTATTATTATAATACATAGTACTGTCTCTCTCCTTAATACCCCGAGTATTATACCACCACAAGGAAGGTACCCGGTCCTTTGGAAGGATTACGTGGGGACACAGATCCAACACCCAGAGGCCCTTTAGAGTATTTTAATGTGTTGTAGGACTTGTAGGACAACAATAATCTCGCGCTCATCTCATGGTTGAGTAATTTTGGTGTTTAGGGGATGTTTGGTCATTGCAATTTGTCTGACTGATTAAATATAACATTGTAATAGTTATCTTAATAACATATCAAAAAATCAGACATTTAAAAATAAATTAAGTTCATTTATTGGAGCTTTAAAGTAACAGCAGTATAACAGTTTTGGCTCAGGTGGCGCAGGTGTCACTGGTAGAGCTCCACAAACATTCAGATATTTAAAAGTACACTAGAGACTACTGCAGTGAACCGAAACTTATATGCTTTAGAAAATAAGTTGTGTCTTACGGCTCTGGGATCTTACCTACTCTATATTATTATCACGTATTATCTATGTGCCCACCAATATTATAAATGCGAAAGTTTACGAGGATAGATGAATGTTTGTTACTCTTCCACGAATAAACTACTAGAAGGATTTGGATGAATTTTACAGCAATATAGGTGCTTTTATACATCAGAATCGGTGGTAAATGTTAAAAATATGTTAAATGACGATTCAAAAGTGCTTCTAGAAGAAGTGTAACTGAATAAATGTTTGAGCTTGAATAACATAGGAATAGAAACTCTGAATTTGTCTACGGTATTTAGGTTAAATATGGTGGTCTTTTTACTTTTTTTAACTGGCAAGAGATGGCGCAGGATAGAGTCAAGTATGGACTTGGGCGAGTCACCAAGCTGCGGCAATCACCATGTAGGCGGTGGGGGTACAAGGCCTGGCTGTTAACCCCTGCCGCCGAAGGCGAACGATGGCCACCGTTGGGTTTTAGTGGGTATGGCTTTTGCGAGTCCAACTGTCCAACATACCCCCTCACACAGAAAAACTGTAGAGGGGGATGCCTAAGTGCATTTCCCAACGTAAAAAAAAAACTTTGGGTTCCGGCGCCACTCTAGTAAGTAAGGAAGTAAGGAAAATTTTATGAAATTAGATTAAAGAGCAACTATGGTGTTTCTTGCTGGTTCTTCTCCATAGATTCTGCTTTTCGATACGGTGGTAAATTTAAAAATATGTTATGACGATTCAAAAGTGCTTCAATTGAAGTCTAGGTAATTGAATTAATAAATGTTTGAGTTTGAAATCCAAGATATATTAATATACATATAGAGTCATAATTAGAATAATAAAAATTCCACGATGTATTTTTAAACGGAATATTTTTAGTTATGTATTCTAAAGATCAAAATCTTTTAGCATATCTGCCCAAGTTCCAGATATCATATAATCATATCTTTACGTATGTTATGACTCAGACAGATTATAAAAGAACTGATTGACTGCTCATGAGTTATTCACAAACCACTTTCTGATAAGAAAGGAAATTTTGACAACAATAAAAGGGGACTTTAAGCTCATATTATTAAATTTCATATTAATGTAGGTACTGTTGGGGTTTTAAAGGGCTGATAGACGTACGAGTAAGTACGCGAACTTGTGGCTCGACGACCTTTTTCGCTCGTGTATCACCCCAAGTACGCGTACTTAAAAGCCGTCGAGTAAGTTCGTTGACGATCCAACATGTTTGAAATTTTGCTCGTAGCCCGCCTTCACTCGCACGTCTGTCACCGCCGGGAGCCGCGAGCCTAGCCTGTCTAGCTATAATAGGTGTTATTAGGTGCAAAAGTTCATCATATAACGGCTCAGGCATCCTCAAACAATTATGCAAGTCTTCCTTCTCTTCACGTATTAGCTACTTCACCAAATTTACGTGAGATAAACGCTCTTTTTTGAAAGCCAGTTTTTCACCCACTTTTGCCGATTTCGTCTTCTGCTTTTAGTTTTATGGATATAATATAATATAATTCCTGAATAACACAAAATTCCCTCCGTTGATGACAAAGTGACGTCCGATATCGGTGACACGTGAGAAGCTACTGACCAAGCTCTACGTGTGTCACCGACGTCGAGCCGAGTAAGTACGCGAACTTTAAAACCGCGGTTTTAAAGTTCCTACGTCTATCAGCCCTTTTAATAATATATCTACTAGAATACTAAATTCTTACAGTTCCGTCGAAGAATTATCCTCAAACAGTCAAACACATCCTTAGGCGCGGGACATATACAAGCGGCGCGGCGCGCATCGGGCGCACTGCGGGCGCGCATCGGGCGCGCATCGGGCGCGCTGCCGGCGTGCATCGGGTGCGCTATTGGCATTTTGTATGAAATAATTTGGAAAGGCGGCGCAACCGTGGCACAACCGTGGCGTGCCGTCTCGACGCCTGTCCAAAATTCTTTCATACAAAATGTAGGTATAAGAAGGACGTGGTGCAAAACAGATTCAAGAGGTGCGCTTATGGCACGCCCGCGCCCGCGCCACTTGTGTTTGACCCGCGCCTAACACATGCACGACACGAATTTGAACTCAACACTCAAGTACGTAGGTATGACTTATACCTACAGACGATAGGTACTAGTTATTATTCTGTGCCTATAGTCCCATCACCTAAAAAAACCTGTTTCTTGAGTTGCTAATGCAAAAAATTCGGCGTTCATTTCTAATAGCATTAATCATCTGAGTGTAATAGACTTTTTGAATCCTTCAAAAGGGTATTAAACTTTAAAGTATGTATGTAGTTGATAACGCCGCGCTTGATATACAGTATACTTACCTATCAATACAAAGATAATAACGATCAGCTGTTTGAAAGAACGTAGTGTTTATCATTTGCTCCTGTTTATTTAATTAATTTTGTTAGTTAAAAGTGCAGTTCGAGTATTTTATCGTGTCTTCAACATTGGTAACTATATAAACAAACTATTGGATAACTATTATATACTCAGTGAACAGTGTTAATGTCGAATAATAACTATAAAACATAAATAGTCGTTATATTTCGAAGTGTCAACAGTGTTTACGACCAAAACGCGTAAGCGACGCCGATTTCCTGGCGCTTACGACCTTCTTGCCGTGACCGTAGATTGCTAAATCAGGACGACAAATACAGCATCTCACTGCTTGAATGTGCTTATAGGACTAAACGTAATATATTAGTTGCATAGCTTGAAGCGCTTTTCTATCAAACTCTGTACTCGATAATAATTGCTTCGTCATGTCTTCAATTAATTGTGCCGGCTGTATGGGCGCTTTTAAAAGCCGAGATGGCCTGCAATGCTTTAAATGCAATTTATGGTTTGATCTGCTTTGCGCAAATATAACTGAAAGGCGTTTTAAATCAATGCATGTTAAAACTAAGAGTTCGTGGATATGCCCCGGATGTGTTAATAAAGAACCGAAATTGGATAACACGAATACACCTGTTCGTGCGGTAAGAGTGCCTTCTCCGTTAAGCGACTGCGCGTCTCATAGTAGCGAGTCGCAACAGGCCGCGGTTGATAACAACAGCGACAATAATACATTATTATCCGATCTAAGAAGCAGCACGTTAAGGGAAATAATCAGACAAGAAATAAGTCAGGCTCTTAGAGATTCAGTCAAGTCATTGGTTAACGAACAGTTCCATCAGTGCCATCTTCTTCCACTTGACCGCATTCAACGTCGAGCAACTCGAATTATCAACGACCACAGGCTAACCGAAAGGCTCGACCCTCTCTCTTTAAGAAGGGACTTAGGGAGTCTTGCCATATTTTACCGAATGTACCACGGGGAGTGCGCCGAGGAACTTTTTGACCTTATTCCGGCAGCTCAATTCCACCATCGCACATCCCGCCACAAAAACCTATTCCATCCTCACCACCTGGATGGTTGGCGCAGCACAACAGTACGTTTCAACCGTAGCTTTCTTCCACGGACATGTAAGCTTTGGAACAATCTACCATCAGCTGTGTTCCCGAGGAACTATGACTTGGGGACTTTTAAGAAAAGAACATATCAGTTTCTCAAAGGCCGAAAGCAAGCCGCCTCTTAATTCACGGACAGCTCCTCCCATCTCTTTGTTCCGTTTTTATCCCATCCCATTCCCCTCTTTGGTAGGCAACACTCACAACTTACGTTGTGGACGTCTATGGGCGACGCACTTCGCTATTAACATCAGGCATTGCGTCTGCTCGTTTGCCCTCCAATAATATAAAAAAAAAAAAAAAAAAAAAAAAAAAACAGTTCAGTAAAATCAATAATTTAATTGCCGATTTTCAACAAGCACTTGCATTCTACAATAGTCAATACGAAGAGATTAAGTCAGTTCTTGAGGAAAAATGCACATTAATAAACAAATTGGAAAAGGACAACGCTTCCTTAATGAACGCGCTAAATGACATGAGAAGAGATTTGAATTTAATGGAACAGCATGCACGTTCTAGTAATGTGGAATTACACTGCGTGCCTGAACATCGCTCCGAGAATTTAGTTAATACCGTTCTCCAGCTCAGCAAAGTCATAAAATGTAATATAAAAGACTCCGACATAATGTATTGCTCAAGAATCGCCAAAATGAATTCAAAAAGTAACAGACCTCGTTCTGTTCTCGTAAAGTTTGGCAGCCCACGGATACGTGACACCTTTCTTGCAGCTTGCCAACAATACAACAAGAATAACAAAAATAACAAATTGAACTCTAGTGATCTTGGTATAGCATCAGATAAGCCCTCACCTATCTATGTAATTGAGCATTTATCACCACATAATAAAGTAATTCATGCTGCTGCTAGATTGAGAGCAAAAGAAATAAACTATAAATTCGTTTGGGTGCGCGGTGGTAGGATATTTATAAAGAAGGACGAGGTGTCTGAGACTGTAGTCATAGGAAGTCTAGAAAAATTAAAGTCAGTGTCCTAATAACGTTGCTTTTAACTTGTATAAGCAGGTTTTATTGTTTGTATTTTTAAAATTCGATTCCTTAAAATATTATTACCAGAACACAAGAGGTTTGCGTAGTAATTTAGCAAATATACGGCAACATACACGGAACTCAGACTACGATGTCTATGTCTTTACTGAGACGTGGCTGTACGATGGGATTTTTGACAGCGAGATCTTCGACAAATCATTCACTGTATACCGTCGCGATCGTGAAACCTCCCACGTCGGTAACCATAAGAGATTAGGTGGCGGAGTTCTGATTGCGGTTTCAAATAAATTTGTCTCAAAACGTATGCTAGAGTGGGAGAGCAACTGCGAGGACCTCTGGATAAGTATAGGTTCTGGAAATGATTTCCACACTTGCATTTATGTCTGTGTCGTTTATCTGCCCCCTCCAGTTACTTTTGATATTTTGAATAATTTTCTCAATAATTGTAGCTCTGTTATTGATCGGTACTCGGCAGGCACCACGTTACTACTTGGTGACTTTAATCTTTCATGCATTGACTGGATACATGACAATATTAATCAATTTCTCTTTGCCTCTTGTTGCGGCTCTCGCCTGAGAGATCGTCTTGTAGATTTTCTCACCTTACATGATTTGACGCAGCGCAATGGAATTAAAAATTTTCAAAATAAAACCCTTGATTTAGTCTTCTCCGATGTTGAACGTGTTGAAGTTGTAGAATGTCTTTCTCCAATTAGAGATGTTGATAGGTATCATCCCCCCTTAGTCATCACACCAATTATAAAAATAAACAAAAAAAGTAAACCTAAACCCTCCCATCGTTTAAACTTTTTTAAGGCAGACTATAATGCCGTAACAAAAGCACTTGACAGTGTCAATTGGAGTATGGAGCTTAATTCTGCCAAAGGAGTTGATGGTATTGTTGAACATTTTTATAACATTCTTAATAATATAATTAAACAGCATATTCCAAAAACTTGCCGATATCATGGTTGTTATCCACCTTGGTATTCAAATCAATTGATTAAACTGCTTAAAAATAAACTGAAGCTACATATTAGAGTTAAAAAGTATCGTAATCCCTTGGACGTACTGGAGTTTAAATATTTGCGTAAGGAAAGTGCCCTTTTAATAAACATCTGCTATCAGAAATACCTACACAAGATTGAGAATGCAGTAAAAACTCAACCCAAAATTTTCTGGACGCATATTAAAAACCTGCGAAAGGGCGGATCCAGTTATCCGTCGCAAATGTTTCTGAATTCAGAAGTTGCAAATAACTCGATGGATATCGCCAATCTATTTGCAAAGCAATTCTCGTCTGTTTTTGAACCACCACATAGTTCGCCTGATTATTCTCTGGTAAATGAAGTAAAAATTTCTGGATTCACAAATGTATTTTATATATCTAAAGAGGCTGTCTACAGAGCACTTTCAAAACTGGATAGATCAAAGGGTGCCGGGCCAGATAATATACCACCTATTTTCTTGTCTTCTTGCGCTCGAGCTTTATCGTTTCCACTGTCACTTATATATAATGTTTCTTTACAACTAGGAGTTTTTCCAACTAAATGGAAACTGGCACGGATAGTACCTATTCATAAAAATGGTAAACGGGATTTGATTTCCAATTATCGCCCTATTTCTATACTCTCTACTATGTCTAAAGTCTTCGAATCCCTTATATACAGCCGTTTATATGCTACTGTCAAAAATACTCTATCTATCCATCAGCATGGTTTTGTTAATAAAAGATCCACGAACACTAACTTGGTGGCCTTTATAACTGATGTGTCAGAAATTGTGGACCGTGGTCATCAGATTGACGCCATCTATACTGACTTTTCTAAGGCCTTTGATAAGGTCAGCCACAGTATACTGACTGACAAGCTCAAACATTCAGGCATCACTGGAAACCTCTTGAATTGGTGTACATCTTATTTAAGGGATAGAAAATCGTCGGTGGTCCTAGATGGTGCTCAGTCTGAATATTTTTCAGCCACATCAGGAGTTCCTCAAGGTTCGACGCTCGGCCCATTATTTTTCAACATTTTTATAAACGATTTACCTGGAATTTTCAAACATAGTACCCCTTTTTTATTTGCTGACGATTTAAAATTGATTCGCCAAATAAATAATCCTACTGACTCTGATTTATTGCAAACTGACCTAAACAGGCTGACTGACTGGTGCGAAACCAATAGAATGTACCTAAACTGCGGTAAATGCTATCAAATATCTTTTTCTCGAACCCGTCATAAAATCATATCTAAATATCATATTAATAGTAATTTTTTAAAAGAACTCTCAACGATTCGTGACTTAGGAGTACCTAAACTTAGATTCTCAGTTACGTTTTACAGAGCATTACGATTTCATAATTGCATCTGCGTACCGCTCACTTGGCTTTATTTTGCGCAGCTCAAAAGAATTTAAGAACTGGTCTACCACGCTATTACTCTATAATAGCTTCGTACGTAGCCGTTTGGAATATTGCAGTACCGTCTGGAATCCCTTTTACCAGACTCACAGAAAAAGAATCGAAGGAATTCAAAGGAGACTTGTTCGCCAGCTGGCTTACCGAGCTGGTGTCATGAAATCAGTGACTCGCTACGAAGACAGACTTAAATATTTCAATATGAGATCTCTTGAATCGCGTCGCACTATAGCTGATCTTCTGTTTTTGTATAAAGTGTTTAATAATGGTTTCGATTGTCCAGCGTTACTAACCAGATTTAATATTAATGTACCATCTAGAGTTCCTCGTCAACCTCGTTGCCTTTTTAGTGCCCCCTCTTATCGGACAAACCTTGGTAAAAACTCACCAATAGTCAGACTCACCCATGAGTACAACAAGCACACTGGTATCTCTCAAGACATAGACATCTTCAGTCAATCTCTCACACGTTTTAAATCGTTAATCCTGCAATTTAGCCAATGACAAAAGTTTCTATTTTTCCTTTATTAACTGTAACCGAACTGTATATATTTTTTTTTTTTTGTAATGATAAATTTTAATACATATAATTATAATTGAGTAAAATTTGTAATTTTTTTTAATAATTATTTATTATGTATGTATAATTAAGTGCTCATTAAATTTTGATTATATAATATTTTTAATAATTTGACGAATATAATTGTAATTTTAAATTTGTAATTTATTTGTAATTTATTGTAATACTTTTCGTGGTATATAATCAATGTTATTAAGTTTCTTTAATTTTTTTTAACTAATATTTTTTAATAAATTGACGAATTGTAATTGTACCAATTATAAAAATAAACAAAAAAAGTAAACCTAAACCCTCCCATCGTTTAAACTTTTTTAAGGCAGACTATAATGCCGTAACAAAAGCACTTGACAGTGTCAATTGGAGTATGGAGCTTAATTCTGCCAAAGGAGTTGATGGTATTGTTGAACATTTTTATAACATTCTTAATAATATAATTAAACAGCATATTCCAAAAACTTGCCGATATCATGGTTGTTATCCACCTTGGTATTCAAATCAATTGATTAAACTGCTTAAAAATAAACTGAAGCTACATATTAGAGTTAAAAAGTATCGTAATCCCTTGGACGTACTGGAGTTTAAATATTTGCGTAAGGAAAGTGCCCTTTTAATAAACATCTGCTATCAGAAATACCTACACAAGATTGAGAATGCAGTAAAAACTCAACCCAAAATTTTCTGGACGCATATTAAAAACCTGCGAAAGGGCGGATCCAGTTATCCGTCGCAAATGTTTCTGAATTCAGAAGTTGCAAATAACTCGATGGATATCGCCAATCTATTTGCAAAGCAATTCTCGTCTGTTTTTGAACCACCACATAGTTCGCCTGATTATTCTCTGGTAAATGAAGTAAAAATTTCTGGATTCACAAATGTATTTTATATATCTAAAGAGGCTGTCTACAGAGCACTTTCAAAACTGGATAGATCAAAGGGTGCCGGGCCAGATAATATACCACCTATTTTCTTGTCTTCTTGCGCTCGAGCTTTATCGTTTCCACTGTCACTTATATATAATGTTTCTTTACAACTAGGAGTTTTTCCAACTAAATGGAAACTGGCACGGATAGTACCTATTCATAAAAATGGTAAACGGGATTTGATTTCCAATTATCGCCCTATTTCTATACTCTCTACTATGTCTAAAGTCTTCGAATCCCTTATATACAGCCGTTTATATGCTACTGTCAAAAATACTCTATCTATCCATCAGCATGGTTTTGTTAATAAAAGATCCACGAACACTAACTTGGTGGCCTTTATAACTGATGTGTCAGAAATTGTGGACCGTGGTCATCAGATTGACGCCATCTATACTGACTTTTCTAAGGCCTTTGATAAGGTCAGCCACAGTATACTGACTGACAAGCTCAAACATTCAGGCATCACTGGAAACCTCTTGAATTGGTGTACATCTTATTTAAGGGATAGAAAATCGTCGGTGGTCCTAGATGGTGCTCAGTCTGAATATTTTTCAGCCACATCAGGAGTTCCTCAAGGTTCGACGCTCGGCCCATTATTTTTCAACATTTTTATAAACGATTTACCTGGAATTTTCAAACATAGTACCCCTTTTTTATTTGCTGACGATTTAAAATTGATTCGCCAAATAAATAATCCTACTGACTCTGATTTATTGCAAACTGACCTAAACAGGCTGACTGACTGGTGCGAAACCAATAGAATGTACCTAAACTGCGGTAAATGCTATCAAATATCTTTTTCTCGAACCCGTCATAAAATCATATCTAAATATCATATTAATAGTAATTTTTTAAAAGAACTCTCAACGATTCGTGACTTAGGAGTAAACTTAGATTCTCAGTTACGTTTTACAGAGCATTACGATTTCATAATTGCATCTGCGTACCGCTCACTTGGCTTTATTTTGCGCAGCTCAAAAGAATTTAAGAACTGGTCTACCACGCTATTACTCTATAATAGCTTCGTACGTAGCCGTTTGGAATATTGCAGTACCGTCTGGAATCCCTTTTACCAGACTCACAGAAAAAGAATCGAAGGAATTCAAAGGAGACTTGTTCGCCAGCTGGCTTACCGAGCTGGTGTCATGAAATCAGTGACTCGCTACGAAGACAGACTTAAATATTTCAATATGAGATCTCTTGAATCGCGTCGCACTATAGCTGATCTTCTGTTTTTGTATAAAGTGTTTAATAATGGTTTCGATTGTCCAGCGTTACTAACCAGATTTAATATTAATGTACCATCTAGAGTTCCTCGTCAACCTCGTTGCCTTTTTAGTGCCCCCTCTTATCGGACAAACCTTGGTAAAAACTCACCAATAGTCAGACTCACCCATGAGTACAACAAGCACACTGGTATCTCTCAAGACATAGACATCTTCAGTCAATCTCTCACACGTTTTAAATCGTTAATCCTGCAATTTAGCCAATGACAAAAGTTTCTATTTTTCCTTTATTAACTGTAACCGAACTGTATATTTTTTTTTTTGTAATGATAAATTTTAATACTTACATATAATTATAATTGAGTAAAATTTGTAATTTTTTTTTTTAATAATTATTTATTATGTATGTATAATTAAGTGCTCATTAAATTTTGATTATATAATATTTTTAATAATTTGACGAATATAATTGTAATTTTAAATTTGTAATTTATTTGTAATTTATTGTAATACTTTTCGTGGTATATAATCAATGTTATTAAGTTTCTTTAATTTTTTTTAACTAATATTTTTTAATAAATTGACGAATTGTAATTGTAATAAATATTTTGAACGCTGTAATTTCCTATAATTAAAGGTGCAGAAGACCATGTACTTAAATAATTAGATGTAACAAATGTAATCTGTATCCTTTGTTGGAAATTCTAAATAAATAAATAAATAAATAAATAAAATTATTGAAAGTTAAAACCATAAGGCCGTTTTAAAAACTACGATAGTAAGTTTTAATTTATCGTAAAATCGATCCATTTATATAATCTTGAATGAAATGAAAAAACAACCTGATTTTAGTGCCGATACTCAAGTTTTTGTTTTTTATACTTTTCCGAGAAGTTAGTTGAATGAATTTGATAAATATTATCGAAAGATAATATAGGTACTTATGCCCCATATCGACTCAAGAGGATTTGGCAGCGTGAGCGATAGTCAATATTTATTTGTGCAGTTCTTTTCTACGTGATTGTCTCTCGTGATTCCCATTTCCCCGGCGACGCGGACGTCTTGACCGCTTAGCTACTATGCACACACGAGTGATTAGAGTACCTATAGGTTCTGTTCTATGCTACTATCACAGACTAATAATAATATACTACGTATACTATTAATTAGTATTCTGTGCTCTCGGGCACCCGTGATCCCGCTAGAACAATCAAATTTATTCTAGGTTTCATGTCTAATCTATTGAGATAATTAAATAACCATCTCAACCCATATGAATCATTATTTCAATTATGTATTACATTATTGTAACGATGGAATGCGGGCATTTTGTTGTATTTGATATTTTAGTTTGCAATTCCTTCACAAGGCTGAATTCGATCTCGCGTCTTTCAATGAAGAACTACGCAAAACGTACAAAAAAAAATCATCCAAACGCCCCTGATTTTTGCACTGAGAAAAGCTCCGTAGGACCTGATATGACGTCTTGGCCATTAAGCATTATAATGGATTGGTTTTCGACTATATCAATTAATAATCAAAATAATAACTAAGTAGTTTAGTATTGTCGTAGACGCATTGATTCAGGTCAATACGCTCTAGTCTGCATAGAACTAAAAATCATCATCATAAATTTATAAAATAAAATAAAAACTGAAAATTAAAATACCTACCTTATATTTAAGTACCCACATTTATATAAAATTCGAGTGTCACGTGTTCCTAAGCAAACTCCTTCGGAAGTCGAAACGTCTTGCTTTTGTGTAGATTCGGTAGAATTCTAAGAATAGTGACACAATTTCTTCTAAGAGGTCGATTATACCTACCTAAAAAGAAAAAAATTCTAAAGCCTATTTCTATACTAATCTGAAGAGTTTGATTGTTTGTTTTAACGCGCTAATCTCAGGAACTACTGGTCCGATTTGAAAAATTATTTCGGTGTTAGATAGCCCATTCATCGAGGAAAGCTATATACAGGATGTCCCACTATTGGTATACTAAGCGCGAAGGGACTTGTAATTTTGCATACACTGATCACGTAAAAAATACTTAAACAACAAAATTACGCCAAAATTATATTGCTAAATTTTTCCTTTAAAATCAATGTTTTCTTCTCTAGCTTCGCGTAACCGGCATATACCGCTTCGCTAATGTGAGCATTCTGTCTATGAAAACATAATCTTAAACGAAAGCTCACGTGCGGGTGGCAAAATTGGGCGGGTTGCATGTTATGGGTGTACACTGTACACATAGAGTTTTAAGAATTCATATTTTTGAAAAAAAATGCGTCTGGAATTTTATAAGTATTTTTTACGTACTCAGCGTATGCAAAACTATAACCTCCTTTCAGCTTAGTATACCGACGGTGGGACACCCGGTATAATCACGCTAAGACCAACAGGAGAGGAGCCACGCGGATGAAACCAAGGAGCGCAGGTAGTGATATAATATTTCTGAGAAGAGGTTTAGGCGCAGTAGGTTTAGGTATTTAAAAAAAAACAAAATATTTACATTGCACAACATTTATTATAAATACGGTTACACAATAGATATTAACATTTATTATGAAAATATTTATAGTATAATAACATTGTATTGGTAGGAAATTAGGAATAGTAACATTGGTCGAAATTCGTAGACAATTCAAAATTCAGGGACCATTATTTGGTCATAATAATTAGGAATAGGTTAGGCGTAAATAGGAGACATTATAGACAAATTATTCATAGTTTTCATAAGATAAGTTTTCTAGAATAGGCCCAGATATTATGGGTGCCAATTTAAGGGAGGCACCAAGTGATACATAATATATTGGTAGAGATTTAAATGTGTAATGGCGGTAGCTGCGAGTGCACATTCTTCGCGCAGATACCCGTCCCTCAATATCCCATTGATATCTAAAATTGATTTCTGCGCTTGTACGATGTTCCGAGCCGCCGTTAAGTTTGAATTGTACTGTACTACCTTATAAAACAACACCAAGAAAGCCTCCAAGAGTAAAAGAAAAGGGCGCCAAAGTAAAATTTGCACCCGTTTATTAGTACCTATTGTAAATCCAAGACTCCATTAAAAAGATTATAAATTAGGAAATTCGAGATGTACGTTCACTATTATATTATATCGATAAAATATCTAAATCTAACAATTTAACAATATTCAAATAGGCTAATACAGCGAAGCAACATTTTACAGAAATATTTCATAATAACAACACATATTAAACATTTGAAGAACATGAACGTCTCTGGGCTAATAAAATTATAAGTGTTATCGATATTTTTCATTTAAAACTTATGATCAAATAAATATTGGCTATATTCTACATCTTGGAAAAAAATCTTGATTAAACATAGCATATGTTCACAAAAGTTTCAGTTCAACTAATAGGGCGGGCTTATCTTAGAAAGAAACATCAAACTCAAGGATCGCCAGCTTTGTGAAAACCATTTCCGTAAATCTACAAAATATATAGGCCACTTAATTACATGCAGAATTATGAACATTGAAGATATTACATATAACTATTTCAGTTTTGATTAAATGACTTTATCATTAATATCGACTACAAGTAATAAACTATTTTACATATTATTATAGACATCTACGTGCGAAAGTCGATATATCGACCATGAGTGTGCAAGTGAGACAACACATAGGTGGCCATTTCTAATTTCTATATTGGCGCGAAAACATTGAGATATACATATGGAGACGACACCGCCTACATCACTTATGTTCCGCTCAACATACGCCATATGGCGTAACTGCACGCTCATTTTTTATTTGTTTTAAAGTGAAACGCATCAAATATGCCTTCGTGTGTGTTACGATATTGCACAAATAATACGGAAAAGTGCAAAGGAATAACTTTTATCGGTAAGTACCTAACTAGATAATAATTTTTAAAACTTAGTTAGAGCAAAAAAATGGCGCACAGATTTTGTTCGTGGTGTCTCCTCCATACGTAGTAATATTATCTCAATGCGCGAAAATCGAAATTTACGATAGATACTCAGTGAAAATAACGCATATAATATTATGGTTTTTCCTGTTGCGTATTTATTTATATTTGTTTTCTTCGTAACAATGAATTAAATATTATATTTTAAGGAAATTACTTTGCATCCTTCGCCAAAAGCATTGAACAGTATCTGATTCATTATAAGGAGTCATTTATCTAAATATAGCGTGACTTTTATTATCACATGTTATGCTGATGATAATAAAATCTTACATAACCAATACATAACATTGTCCGCACACTACTTCCTGAATACTCGTAATATAATTATGTAATGAATATAAAAATATACCAATATACAATTTAAAAGCTTATCAATACACAAAATATTAATTTTAATACACTTACGATAGCCTTTTGAAGAAAAAAAATTCTATAATATTGTTTTTATATGACAAGTGACATTTTTTGCCGATAAGTACTCAAAATATCTCTAGCGTCGAGTCTAGACTGATTCGAGGAAATGCTCATGGCATATTATAAAGCAAAAATATAGCCTATTATAACGGTAATAGTAAAAATTGTATTCCTTGTATAATATTCCTGTTACATCCTGGCAGTAGGTACCTACAGAAAATGTTCTCTGTATTTTTTGTTGGACTGTTGTAAAACTTAGCAAAAAGTCTGCAAGCTAAAATATATCTTTCTCAAATTTGAAATAATAAGAACCCTTTTATAAGAAATATCTTAATTTTCTAGAATCTAGATTGATTTCTTGTTATTATTTGTTCAATTATGTTATTAAAATAATCCATGATAATTATAATTATCATAAAATCGGATAAAGTATTTGATTGGACAGATTATATTCATAATATGTACTTATCTAATTAAATAGGATCGACTTTTATTCTTTGTATTCATAATTCAATACAGATAAAGTTCAATAAAAATTAGGAGTAAAAATGTCCGATTTCCTTCATTTTTTTTTAATTTACTTTGCTGAAATATTCTATGGGTCTGTACAATTTATTGTCTGTTATCTGAATTAAATATAATAAATAAATAAAAAAAAAAATTACTTATAGTCCTCAATACCACTTTGATCGCATTTGATTCATTTTAATTTAGCTCAGTGCACACACAATCACATGACTTTGTTGGTAAAATATCAATAAAGCGATTGATATTAACACTTAGGCCGGTTGCAGAGCTTCACCGACCATCAGTGCGTACGTCAGTCGCGCTTGTCATATGTACGGAAATACGCGTGCGTACGGTCGGTCTAGCTATGAACGGTTTTATGAATTTCCATACATATGACAAGCGCGACTGACGTACGCACTGATGGTCGGTGAAGCTCTACAACCGGCCTTATACTTTATAGTCATTAAACAAAAAACGGTTTAACTTTAAGCGCGGGTTCTCTTTAATCTGGTTTTGTCGTATTTCACATAGACAACTATTAAAGTGGCAGATCCCTGGTTTAAAGTTAGACTGTGTTTAAATTGTTTTGTGGTAAGACCATAAGATTTTGCTCACACTAGAATTTAAAATATCTGATATCATTTGGATATAATATTTATTGACTCTACTAAAAGCTACTTGGTCAATATCTACGTGTTACATGTATAGTTGCCGTCTAATTATACACTACTATTAAAAACTTGGTTGTTTGTAAAGTAGGTTTACGATCGAGATGTTTACGTGATAACGTCTTATTGGTGGCAGCGCTCGAGATGAGACGGGAGATCGGTCCGTCTCTCTCTCGTTATACCTGCGATCGCGCTCGTGAGGTTTTGGTGTGACACAAGTTTCTGAACATGTCACCCGACTAAAACGATTTTAAAAACGTTATCACGTTAAAAAAATCTTATATAAAACATAAAATTGCATCCGAAATATACAAAAAACAACAAAACCTACATAGCATAATACTATAAATACAGAAAAAAAACAACCAAATATCCTCTTAATCTTTAATAACAATCAACGCAAGAAAAATCGTGAATAATTATAATTTAAAACACTAACACGCCTTACAACAACGTTTAACTTAATTCATAAGACCTTATTCATAATATACATAAATAAATTAACTAGCATAATATACAGAAACATCGAAAGAGTTATAGAAAAGGTGTAGTGATGTATTGTAAAGAATGAATCCAAAAATCGGTAAGCTCATAGACGATAGCATAGACAATAGACAGTAATTATAGACATTATTGTTCGTGGTCGGTCCACAGATAACTAAGAATCTCAGTTCTTGTATTTATATTTCTCATTTGGTGTCTGGCTGCTGGTGCCTTGGGCCTGACCTCATTCAGCCGACCACTGTAAAATAAACATAATTTATACTGATTATAAAACTGTAAAAAACATCTGAAACTACATGATGTAGAAATACATTTTTTTTTTCAAAACATATACAGCTTACAAACAACATATGCAGCGGTTTTTGAATTGATTATGGTCTGAGAAAACTTAGTCACAAAAAATATGTAAGCAGCATTTTAAGTATGGTTTGAGACGCTCTTAACGTCTTAACGTCAAATACTCAATTCAGTGACAAACCGATGTACTTTTTGCCTTGAAATCTTTTCTTCTATTCTAAAGAGAAATATTTCTGAGTGAGTTGAGAGAACTAGTTAGCCAATTTTGATTTTTTTTTTAGACAAAAAGATCCATATAAAATAAACATTATGTTAGTAAAACGAATTAATTTAAAATTAATGTCAATATTCAGATTTAACCAATGTTATTTCGTGATATTGACCGAGAAAGACTAAGTCGCTACATACAATGTGTCTGTGTATCGGTGTCGGAGACTTTAGGGTGGTGAAACATGGGGATTTTTATCGACAAATCACTATCCCAATTTTCTCTTGGCCCCTCCATACTAAAATGGCAGCCATTTTGTTTTTTTTACTTCGCAGCTCAGGCGCCTGCACTGTTTTAATCATTGCTATCGATGTAGACGTCTTAGGAAGACAAAAGAGGTGTCATTTGAAAGCTAACAATGTAGACAATCAATTTATGATCCATTAAATTCAATATAATTTTCAAAAAATAAGAAACCCGAACTAATAAAAAAAAAACCTAATTTTATATTGCATTTTTTTTTAGTTTTTTATCTTTATCTTGAAAACAATATTTTTTTTATTGTTTTTTTATAATACAGGACATTTTCATTAAAATAATTTTTACGTCAAGGTCCTAAGTTAAATAGTTTTGAAGCTATGATGATTGAAAAAAGGTAGTGTTTCTAACTATACTATGGGTAAAGACAAAACAAATTAAAACCATTAATCATTTATTAATGTAATCTTACTTAAACTATTACAACCACGATTCAAAATGTCCTCCATTATGTTGCAGACAAGCAGTTGCCCTAATCGACACATGTTATTAGTCCATTTCGTTAAATTGAGTCTAATCGCAATGCGACGAACACTCAGTTGTGGATCTTGCGTTATTAACTCCAACACCTCTTCTTCCTCTCGCGGAGATACCAAACGAGTACGTTCATTAGCGGGTCTTCTAATTCCATATTCGGAGAGATTCGAGTGTAATCTGATGAACGTGCGAGCATTCAGCGTAGGTTTATTGGGGAATCTTCTCGTATACTCTCTCACAGCAGCATTCGCATTCCCGTTGCAAAATCCATAGACAAAATGGATGTTGGCCACGTCGTGGCTTGAAAAACGACGCTCTTCCATTAGATAGCGAAAAAAATAACAATGCACAGTATCTTTGACAGATAAGACTATAATCACAACGCTGGGCGAGGGACGACTGCCTGTCAGTGCGTCCTATTCTGAGTAGAACCGAAATTTTGTCTCACTCAAACCCTATACACGTCTCTTTCTAACATGTTGTCACAAAGCAGAGCTGTCTTAAGACACGCCCATTAAAATAATACTTGTAATCTGGGGCCTGGAGTCTATTGTTTGACATGTGTTTTTTACTAACGTTTTTATGGGTCATATTTAAACCAACAACACTTTTGAACTATCTTACATATGGCTTTGACGTAAGATTTATTTTAAAGAAAATATCTTATACTTTTAGAAAACGTTAAAAAAAATATTGCTTGACAGATTCGTTTTCAAGATAAAGATAAAAAACTAAAAAAAATGCAATATAAAATTAGGTTTTTTTTTTATTAGTTCGTGTTTCTTATTTTTTGAAAATTATATTGAATTTAATGGATCATAAATTGATTGTCTACATTGTTAGCTTTCAAATGACACCTCTTTTGTCTTCCTAAGACGTCTACATCGATAGCAATGATTAAAACAGTGCAGGCGCCTGAGCTGCGAAGTAAAAAAAACAAAATGGCTGCCATTTTAGTATGGAGGGGCCAAGAGAAAATTGGGATAGTGATTTGTCGATAAAAATCCCCATATTTCACCCCCCTAAAGTCTCCGACACCGATGCACAGACACATTGTATAAAAAATTAAAATACCAACACTGTTACAGTATGTATTAAAAATCGGATAAGTGCAGTTGGACTCGTTGTTTCGTACAAACAAGCGTACAAATAAGCTATTTTCTAAAAATCAAATATCTAAAAATCTATGAAGAATTTGTGATATCGTAAATGGAAGAAGTATGGCTCAATTTAAGGTCTTTAATAAAAATTAAAAATATATTTTTAATTTTATAGAACTGACATAAACTTGATAATAATCAATAACTAGCAGACTGACGCATAATCACGTTTTTTATATCTTAATATTCATTATTTTTCCCTTAAATAATATTTTATCTGTATTTAAGTGAATATTCTTAGAATCTGGGAAATCTGTTAAGCGTTTTTTTAGGGGGGCGCTAATGCTCGCGTCCGTAGGTGTTAACACTTGATTCCCTACACGTGCCCCCTGGGTTGTGCAAAACGAGCATTCTTATTCTGGTGGGAGACTTTATGTCGTGGCTAGTTACCACCCACCTGACGACGCCATGCCGCCAAGCGATGACGTTCGTTGTCGTGTTCCGGTGTGAGGTCTGGTGAAACCATTCGGGATGATAAATGTATTGGATAATTTGCTTTACGTCTGTGAGTCGAATCCAGTGGCATAGTATTTCGTCGCCGGGTGTCTAGATGTGGAGGGTAGCGGGATCCGAAGAAACGGTTAACCGCTGGCCGACCGCAGGTTGTAGGGGGCCCAATTAGCGGGTTAGCCACCCGTGAAAGGCTGCCCCGCCGCCTGTGTATAATCCTGAGTTGGCTCCAACGTGCCGGTTGGCGACCGGATGAGAGGACCCGTTGGCGATATTCAGGGGGTTTCGGGCGTCCCCGCAGTCTCCAATCTAGACTCCCATAAGTGTACAAATCTTTGCTCACTTAGGAGGCACTATTCGTGAAGCCGAATCCAATTACTATTTATCTCCCCGCCTATTCTTCGTCTATTCCAAAAAAAACAACATGAAAAAGGTCCATAAAAGTAGTAAGTTTCCACAGCGGCTGCACATCCTCTCTTTAACAGTGCACCTCTCAAATATTCGAGGTCTGCACTCCAATCTCTCCGCAGTCCACCACCATCTCGAGACAGAAAAGCCTCACTTACTATTTCTCACGGAGACTCAGATCAAGTGTCCAGCTGACGCGACATACCTCATGTACCCCGGTTATGCTCTTGAATACAACTTTCACCCCAAGGCAGGCACATGTGTTTATGTCCGCGATGACATTTGCCTATTGCGTCTCCGTCACCTTGAAGAACCCAGTTTCTCTGTCCTATGGGCCCTCGTCGATACAGGCTGTGAAAAAATTGTGTATGCATGTGTTTACCGATCGCATAGTGGAAATTCTGAGACAACTCGTCTATTCAATTACCTTAGTGAAGCAGCAGACCGCACACAGACACTATACCCTACAGCCCAACTCGTCTTTCTGGGAGATTTTAATGCGTGTCATGCAGACTGGTTGTACCCATTCCAGAGGACTGACCATGCTGGAAAAGAGACGTTTAACTTCGCCACATCTTTCAACCTTTACCAGCTGGTGAATGAAGCTACTCGGGTCCCGGATATTGAAGACCACACGGCCAATTGTCTTGACCTTCTTCTGACAACTGAACCAGACCGATATGTGGTTACGGTTTCCGCTCCTCTAGGATCTTCCGACCACTGTCTGGTAAAGTCAGTGTCGACATATTCTCCTCCAGACAACACTATAAGAGGAAGAAAAAGAATATGGAGATACAAGTCAGCTGATTGGGACGAGATGCGTCACTGTTTTGCATCATATCCCTGGCGGCAAGTATGTTTCTCCTCCACCGACCCGTCGAAAGTTGCAGACGATGTTGCCGACGTTATCCGTCAGGGAATGGAATATTACATTCCATTCTCTGACGTTCTCGCGGTTGACAAAGCTAGACCATGGTTCAACAAGGAATGTAGACATGCTGATCATGTTAAACAGAACGCCTTCAAAGCATGGGTCGATGCTCGCACTCGCAAATTACCTGATATTGGTGCAAAAAAGAGATCTTTCAATAGAGCCGCCAAGTTATGTAAAAAAGTTTTGAAAAAAGCTCGACATGAACATATCCGACGGACAGGTGAAAAGCTTGCTAAGTATCCACCCGGTAGCAAAGCTTTTTGGTCTCTAGCAAAAGCTATTGAGTCTAACTTTTCTCAGTCTTCACTTCCACCACTCATGAAACCCGATGGTAACCTGGCTCATTCAGCAAAAGAGAAAGCCGATGTTCTGGCCTCACTCTTTGCTAAAAATTCACATCTCGACGACACCAATTTAAGTCCACCGATCATACCCCACTGCGGCTCGCACATGTCAAAAATTCGTATTACCCACAAAGAAATATTAAAAATTATGCAAAATCTAGATGTGAATAAAGCCAGTGGACCCGACGGGATTCCTGCAGTGGTTTTGAAGACCTGTGCACCCGAGTTGTCTCCTATTCTGACACGCCTATTTCGCCTTTCCCTTTCATCTGGAATTGTACCTAAAGCTTGGAAGCTTGCCAACGTGCAGCCAGTGCCTAAGAAAGGTTGTCGTTCTGATCCGTGCAATTACCGTCCAATTTCAATCACGTCCTTACTTTGCAAGATTATGGAACGTGCATTGAACTATCGACTTCTCGCGTACCTAGAGGCCAACGATCTACTGAACGATCGGCAATACGGTTTCCGCCCTAAAAGATCAACTGGCGACCTCCTAGTACACGCAACGCACCTATGGGCAGAAGCCATTGAGAACCACGGTGAAGCATTAGCTGTATCATTGGATATCTCGAAAGCCTTTGACAAGGTTTGGCACGAATCCCTTCTAAGCAAGCTCCCTTCTTACGGCTTACCTCCAGACCTCATAGCTTGGATAGCCGACTTCTTGAGGGAACGATCTATTCGGGTAGTCATCGACGGCTGCTCGTCTGATCAATTGGCAATAAACGCCGGCGTACCTCAGGGGTCTGTTCTCTCCGCAACTCTCTTTCTGATACATATAAATGACCTTCTCCAATCAAACATCTTTGGGTATGCGGACGATTGTACAGTTGTGGAGAGATACCTGTCAAATGCTCGTGCAACTAGTGTTACCATCCAGAACGAAAGAGAGGCCATGGTGCAGCGAATAAACCAGACTCTACAAAAAGTGTCTCAATGGGGAGATGCCAACTTGGTGAAGTTTAATGCAGCCAAAACACAGGCGTGTCTTTTTTCTGCCAAAAGGAGTCCGTTCACCTTAACTCCCTCTTTCCGCGGTGTGTCGATAGAACTAGCCGACAACTTAGAAATGCTTGGAGTTTCACTATCGCCAACCCTCAACTATGGCCAGTTTATTACGTCCAAAGCTCAACTCGCAGCTAAAAAGCTTGGCATACTAGCTAAGGTGCGGCAGTATTTCACATCTGAACAGCTTCTAACTCTTTATCAAGCTCAAGTTCGATCTTGTGTGGAATACTGCTGCCACCTCTGGGCAGGCACCGCCAAATGTCACCTCGAGGTTCTTGATGCTATGGAACGTCGCGCCAAGCAAATTATAGGAAACGACCGGCTATTCGAAAACCGGCTTCTGAGCCTTGGTCATCGCCGTAAAATCGCCGGTCTCTCAGTTTTCTATCGACTCCATTTCGGGGAATGTGCAACTGAATTACATGGCCTTATCCCAGCTTCGCCTTTTTTCCAAAGGACGTCCAGGCGTACGGCGGGATACCACCCTTATCTGGTAGAAATGCCGACTGCACGCACAGCACGCTTTGCGTCTTCTTTCTTAATGCGAGCTGCCAAAGAGTGGAATTCTCTGCCGGCGTCCATCTTTCCAGAGAAGTATAACATGGGAATTTTCAAGAGACGAATTAACAGGCACTTTTTAGGCGGGCGTGACTTACCACCTTAGATCTCGTCACCACTTTCCATCAGGTGGGACTGAGGTCAAACGTCCACCTATCTAAGTATAAAAAAAAAAAAAAAAAAAGTTTACGTGTTGCTGTTATCAATGTTGTGGAAATTTTTTTATTTTTTTACCTACTAGCTGACCCGACAGACGATGTCCCGTCCTCGCGCGAAATTTCCTAAGATTTTTTTTCATGAGATCCTTCTGACAATAACGAACACAGCAAAAAAAGAATAATTACTTATCTTAATCGGTCGAGCCGTTAACGGGTGCTGCCGTGACCAAGGGAAATAGGAATCATTTTTTTATATATAGAATATTGTTTGAGAGCCCCCTTCAATATTTATTTTATTCTTATTTTTTTGTTACAGCAGCAACAGATCCCTCCGTTTAAAGTAGGTCAAAATTGAGTTAAAAGAAGTTGTTGAAATATTGTTTTAATTACATACCAGATATACATACATTCATTTATTATTTTTGAAGTGAAAACTTGTTTAGCGGCGCGGCGTCGAGCACTTTTTCTGTAATGGGTATAAAATCTTAAACTCGCGTCAGGACACGTGACCTGATCGAAAAAGCGTAAGACGGATACCATTCCAAAATATCAAACATGCTCAACGTTAATAATCAAGTTTTCACTTCTGCCGGCACTCCCGGAGTGCAACCCGTCTTTTTTTTATTTATAAATCCCTCACCTTCAGAGTAGTTCCCCCCTGCTTGGCCAGCTCCTGTTCCCGCTGTTCCATCTCTTCAGCGCGCTGCTGCATGCGTTTCACTCTCTCGGGATCCTTCACCCCGCGGGCCGCTTCTTGCGCCCGACGACGTTCAGCCGCTTCCACCTGCTGGCGACGTCTGGTCTCCTGGTAGTTTAATTTTTGAGGGGTCTTTAAATAACATAGTAAAAGTCGCTTCTCACGTCTGACTGTATGTATGCTTATATCTTTACGACTACAACCAAAGACAATCCATAGACATTTTTGACGTGACAACGTCTTATAATTCGATAGAGCCGGCTGCACGCACGAAAAAACATGACTCATGCGGCGTTACCTCGCTCTGAGGCGTTCCATGTAAAGCTTGAAGTGCAAGCGAGAGCGCGGAACGAGCGACAAAGAAGCACAATCGGACGTTGTCACGTTCAACTATCGTCAGTAAACCAATAGTAAACCGACTTTACAGACAACCGATTTTTTTAACATTGAGTTAAGCTAATTACAATTACAATTTATTATTACAAATATGTATTACAATTTACAATTTATATTCATGTAAAAGTATAAAAATGCTAACAACGGACTACACAACGGATTTTGATGCAGTTGTTTTTTTTAGATAGAGTGATTCAAGATGAAGGTTTTAGTAAATAATTAGTTAGGTTTTAGACAAAGCGGGCGAAGCCGCGGGTAGAAAACTTTATTTATAAAAGAATTTTATTTATATATTAAGTGAAACTTTTACTACATCGCATCGTATCAAACTTTTTCATCTATGTGTTATATCATCATATCATAGCACATCATAGCATATCGTCTTACTGTCGGCCGCGGAGGAGGGATAATGTTAAAGGTGCTTTTTTTTTGTGTGGTGTCGCTCAATGTTAGCCAGAAGGGCTTTTACATTTTAACGCGGACGCGTGGGTGAACTGAAGGTTCACCCTGGTAGCGACATGCGCAAGGGCGTCCCCCCGCCACGGGGATCTCGAACCTCGGCTTGAGCTGTCGCTTGAGTGGAGGAGGCCGGAAGGGCCCTAGTCGGACGGGGTTAAAGGTGCTTATCAGAGCAATCGCCAGCAAATTATTAAGCACCACCATTGGCCTATAAAGGTCCGACTGCACTATGCGTACCTAACTGATGCGACACGGCGCGCCGCTTTTGCCGATTGGTCAAATGTCCATGGCGCTCAGTTTCGGTGTAGCGTAGTGCGTTATACCTCATATAATTTCTTAGAAAGAATATTAGCGTGTCGCGTCGCGTTGCTTACGCCTTGTGTGGTGAGACCTTAATGTGAAAAAGTTTAGTTTTTACCGCGATTTTATAAAACCACGCAATGCTTTTATTTTTTATTATAATAATACCATACACAATTTATTTAAAATATCTTTATCAAAATCACTGCTTTATCAATTAATATACATAAAGGCAATTGACTTTTTAATACTTTTGTTCACCTCGATTATTGACATTAATATCATACTATAATACTATAAGCAAGTTATTATTAGTCAATAGGCCATACAGAGCGAGTATCCTCGTGAAGTATTTTCTGTGAGAAATATCTCGGTCATTGTGAACATAGCTTCACCGAGGAAGCGCGTAAGTGTGGCATAAGCCACTACTTTCCACAGTCCAAGCTGCTATGCGAAGCAACGACTGCATAAATACAGTGACTCATAGACACCAATGCTTCATTTTCATATTATTATTGAATTCTCAAAGAAATGTCAAAGACAAGCATGCATCAGTGGTCAGTTTGTTATTAAAGAGATGTGAAAACATAGGAACTAGGAGAAGATTTGACTATAGAAGTAATTAAACTAAAAATTTGAGAGCGCTACATATATATCAAACAAGGGGGGTAATTCTAGTGTGGAAAAGGGATGGCGCTAGACAACCTATATAGCTGTCTTTTTCCCACAATGGAACGCTGTTGCTAATGCTGCTTTAAGATGCCATGGTAAACCCGGGGCCTCATTTATACTTTATCATATGATTATTAGCTATAACACATCTTAAAAGACAATATTGAGGGTAGTGGCACTAAGAACCTTTCTAACTGATACTTTGTGCAAAGTAATAATTATTGAAAAAGTGTATTCAGTTTACAAAATATCTAAGCATACGAAAGGACAACCAGGGATATGAAGCATTTTTTTTTAATTTTTTTTATTTATACTTCGGAGTTGCATATTGTGCCGTCAAATCTCTAGCAACTAATTAATTTCTACTTGTGCTTATCTAATCTAAATTAAAATAGTATTGAAATTTTAAAATTAAAGACACCTGACACCCGTGAACATGCAACAGCTGTTACCCTATGTTTTATTTTTGCGATAAAAAGTAGCCTATGTCAATGCGTATAGTAATATTATAAAGCTGAGTTTGTTTGTTTGTTTCAATGCAATAATCTCGGGAACTACTGGTCCGTTTTGAAAAATTCTTTCGGTGTTAGACAGAGGCGGCTCGCCCTAAGGAGCGCTGGTGCAGTGAACTCCCATAAATAATTATAATAAAATCATACTCCTTAATTTCATTATTAATATTAATTAAAACTATTTAAAATCAATCGTAATCGTAAAAAACTACTGTCAATACCAATGAATATATCCATCATTCCATCATCCCATACACCTGTATAATCTGTATTATGTAACGCGCGAAGCGGAGCGCTCACGATTGCGCTCTAATGAAAAAATATTTAGTACATTTCCTAATACGAAATCCAATAGGAGTGAAAGAGAAAGTTTGCCAGTGCCCTGCGCGTGAAACAAAAGATTTTCTATGGAAAAATAGCAAAATTCGGAGCGCCGCTCCCGCAAACGTTGCCGGTTCGTTTTTACCGCCCGGGCGCCCGTACACAGGACAGCAATTGCGCGCGACGTTGCCACTCCTATAAAAACAAACACTCGAGTCAACTTCAATGCACGCGCGCGAATGCAAATTCGGGAATTTTCTTATACGTGTGAAATAGCCTGTAGTTATCAGTATTACTTGTGAGTGTTAAAATGAACAATTATAATGTGGCGTTCATTAAAAAGTGTGTTAAAACGTTACAAATTCGGCTTGAATTGAAAGCTAAGGGACCGCCATGGCCTGAACTTGACCTTACGGTTGAGAGTTGAGACATATGATTTTTTTTAAAACTCAAAACTTAAAAACGAGCTAGTGGTTATTTACAGCAGGGAAGATTTCCATAACGCTGATGGTGCGATAGCTTTACTGCAACACTTCATAGAGTTCAACCTGGAGTCAGTTTTTGTCGAAAGTATTAAATTATTAAAATTAATTTGTGCAATACCGATGACCTCGGCCTCGGTCGAAAGTGAGCGCTGCTTTTCCACCTTAAATAAAGTGAAAACTTTTACGCGTAATAGCATGACACAGGACCGTTTAAATGCATTGTGCATGATATCAATAGAAAAACGACTGATTAATCAGATATATCATTTTCACAAAAAAGTTATAGATATTTTTGCACACCAAAAAGAAAGACGTATGCATTTCCTTTATACGTAATTTTTTTAATAAATAATTGTACTGCTTTACACCATGTATTATCAGTGTTTTATTTCAAGTGAACACCCATAAAATTTTGTCACGAGCCGCCTCTGGTGTTAGATAGCTCATTTATTGAGGAAGGCTATAGGCTATATATCATCACGCTACGGCCAACAGATGTGGAGCCACGTGGTGAAACCGCGCGGAGCAGCTAGTGTAACAATATTGAAACACTTAAGGAAAAAATATGGAAATTTTTAATACCCATTAAATATGATTTATTTCTTTGACATTTAAAGGCTTAGCTTTTATTTACTGTATAATTATGGATTAGATAAAGGATAATGATAAGTTATTAATAGATAAAATAACAGGATTAGGCACGTGTCACCTGAATTACGTATTAATTGAAATTAATAATATAAATATTAGCAACAGACAACAAAACTATTATAATTTACGCTCACCTTATAATACCTTCCTATCTTATTAAATCAAGTTAGATATTGGTATTAATTTAATATAATCTAAACCAGAACTGTTATTAAAACACGTATTGACCAGAAAACCAAACCTACATGCAAAATTGTTTTACGTAAATATTACAACAAAAAATATGTTAAATAGATCATAATAATTTCGCATACCATCCATAAAAAAGGTTTAAAGAACTAAACACACTTACTGTGTCTGGAGTTAGCACATCTGAGGCTGATGGCTTACAACAGGACGTAATAATCCCCATATTTTCGTAAAAAATAATTATTATTTCTTGTTTGAAAACTTCGTAAACACATTACATTACATTCTTCCAATATCAATAATGTCGAAACTCAATTTGACATTTAGCGTTACGTCGTAAAATACTCGCACTAATCGGTAATCGATATTTCTCATTTATGTTTAATTTATTTTTTACATAATTTTGCGCTTTAAAATAAAAACACATAGAAGCAAATTACAGAAAGAGATTAGGAAATGAAAATAAAACCAAAGAAATTACACAGTAACTATAAAATATATTCGGTTGCGACATCGTTGCAACGACTAACCATCATCTTCCATATATTATTAATATTTGCCATTTTCCTTTTGTTTATCAAAGAGAATAATTATTATTATGAGTTTTTACCACTAGATTTATTAGCCTCTCAAGGAAATGTATTGAGATACAATTTCGCACAATTGGATCAATAAAGCTCAATTTGTTGCCAGATACCTGAAAGTTTTATACTTTTTGTAACCACTTTGCTTTTTTACAATAATGTCATTAATACAAAGTCTTTTTTTTTAATTCCATAATATCCTTTTTTGGCCGAGTTTTTTGGTGTGTTAAATGTCCCGAGTATACAATCTATTTTTATTTATCCATAGTCTACAACAGCTACACACCCAACACTAATATGTCAATATTATAAAAATATCCGATTTTAGTTTGCGGTTTACGAACATCACTAATGCAAAGTACTATTCTGTGGGGACTGTCGGAAAATTAAAATTTAAAGACTAAAATACGCTTTAAATATGCTATCTCGTGTGGCTTTGCGTTCAGGTATGTATTTCAATTTAACTTTAAATTTATGGAATCATAGAATACATAAAAATGAAAATTAACCTTGGTGTTCGGGTGGTTTCAGGTTTATGTAATCGTCTGTTTGACAAGTGCCTACCGTGTTTTAAAAAGTTAATGTTCTTTTTTTGAAAGATAAATAAATTATTAAACCTTCACAAACGGGTGGCCTCATACGACATTAATTAACTATTTTAATTGTAACATAACATTTAAAAATAATTGTAAAAAGTAACCTTTAAAATCTCACTGATAAGCGAAAAAATTTAAACAAATTCGCATCAAGTTACTTATTTGTTCGATGTTCAAAACCTACAGACATCAGATCGATATCATCCCTCAACATTCATACCATAGTTGGTATTACAAGTAGCATTAGGTAATAGACATTATTTTGATTGGTTGCTATCAAATATTCTCAGTATTGGCCCGGCAGTCCACTCCAACAGCCCTCGTAGCTCGTACCTCCAGCTCCGAGGTCTCTGGAGTGCGAGATGAGAAGAACTTCCCCAGACCAGTCAGGGGTGAACCTGGCAAAGTCAGACTCGGATTCATTCCAGAAGAATGGTAATATTTAATTATATATCTATTTATCAATATCTAAAGCTATATTTTATATCTAACTATTAAAACAATAAAAATTCTACATTTCAAATATTATAAATAAAATTTGTGACCAACCATTATCATTGGATTTCAATGGAATGATTTAGATTTTTTTCCAATTGGAATATTATAACTAGGCTTATACTTTGCAAACGCTATCAATTGTAACAAGTCCACAATCTAAATCTGTAAATATTGTATTTTTTAGAAATTAATAAGAACAGATATTAACCTTTAAAACCATTGTATCAAATAATGACTATAATAATATACCAATCCTATTTCTATATCAGTTAAGCTAACAAGGTATTTTGCTTTAAATGATCCACGAAATAAAAAATTGGTTGTTTGTAAAGTAGGTTTACGATCGAGATGTTTACGTGATAACGTCTTATTGGTGGCAGCGCTCGAGATGAGACGGGAGATCGGTCCGTCTCTCTCTCATTATACCTGCGATCGCGCTCGTGAGGTTTTGGTGTGACACAAGTTTCTGAACATGTCACCCGACTAAAACGATTTGTAAAAACGTTATCACGTTAAAACTTCAATTACATTTTCTTTGCAACTTATACAATATAGTTACACAATATTTTAATCTTGTAGTCACTTATTCCAGGTTCCAATTCTTCCACTCAAAGACCGGTGTGACTGGACCGTACACATTCGGTGTTGGTCTGATGACCTACCTCTTCAGCAAGGAGATCTACGTCATGGAGCATGAGTACTACACCGGTCTGTCAATCTTGCTCATGGTGTACTATGGTACCACAAGGATGGGCCCTAAAATCGCTGCTTGGTTGGACAAGGAAGTTGACGTAAGTTGAAATGTATAATTTATTAAAATATGATAGGAAACCAGCTGCTCTTAACTATATGTTAATACTAGCTGTGCCCTGCAATTTTACCCTCATTGCTCCACTCCTATTGGTCTTAGCGTGATGATATATAGCCTGCCTTCCTCGATGAATGGGCTAACTAACACCGAAAGAATTTTTCAAATCGGAACAGTAGTTCCTGAGATTAGTGTGTTCAAACAAACAAACAAACTCTTCAGCTTTATAATATTAGTATAGATTTAAGATTCATGCTTTTTAATTGATTTTACGAAACCTTTTCCACATATAAGGTATGGTTTGATTCAATCTTAATTGCGAGTCGGAAGTAAGCTGCGAGTGTACGTGCGCACAGTAAAAGTCAAATGGTTAACTAAATTGATTTCTGCACATCGTAACGTACGATGTTCCGAGCCGCCATTAAGTTTGATAAGTACTGTACAATGATTTACTGTATGAAATTATATGAATAAAGATAAAACATAATACTTCAATATTTTCACATAATGTCCATTTGTGCAAGATAATAAATAACTATTGAAACTTTTTAATTACATTTAATTTATTAATCAACCTTCCAGAAAATCGAAACCGACCTGAACCAAGGGCGCGTAGACACCATCAAGCACTTGGAAGAAGCCATTGAAACAGAGAAGGATGCGCAATGGAGGGCCCAGGGTCAGGAGCTGCTCATCCAGGCTAAGAAGGAGAATGTTCTGCTGCAGCTGGAAGCTGCGTACAGGGAACGTCTCATGAACACCTACCAGGAGGTAATGTCTGCTTGTTTATGGTTAGAATTAGAATAATGAAGGAACACCACATAAAAAGTTAATTTGTAGAACAAATTATTTATGGAAAATATTGAAATGTTAATATAAAAAAAAAAAATTGTTAAATGAATTCTTTAGTTTTTTAGAAATGCATAGTTAGTTAGTGTTAGTAAATTTTGCATGAATAAATGTGCATTCTATTTCGAAACAATTATTTTTATTTCTATTGCGGATTTTCATTAATTGTTATTATACAAGTACTGAGTAAACAAGTAACTTGTTGTATTTGTACCTTTTCTTAATAAAAAATAACGCGTGGGATAAGAAAAAGATGGCGCGTAGGAAAAATGTCACGCGTAACGAAAAAATATTACACTAAATTTTTTTCCAACCCCAATAAAGAAATTTCACTTCAAATATTTTTAATGTTCTAATGTTCTTGTACTACTATGAAAGAAAAAAATAAAAATCTCAAATTTTAACAAACATCTATTTATCAGGTCAAACGTCGTCTTGACTTCCAACTCGAAAAGGCAGTCCTAGAACGTCGCTTCGAACAGAAGCACCTCGTTGACTGGGTGGTAACCAACGTAACCAAGGCCATCACACCGGACCAGGAGAAACAGACCCTGGACCGCTGCATTGTGGACCTCGCTGCTCTTGCTAATAAGTGAATAGAATGTTGTAAAATAAATATTTAATCGTGATAGTTAATTGCTGTTTTATTGGAATAAAATGTGTTTATTAGCTCAAACTTTTCTTAAATTTCCTCTTCTTGAAACCTCTAGTTTGTACTAGATAGTCGCCTTGTATGTTTTAACCACAAAAAATATGTACAGAGACGTTATACTATTAACTAAACTTCGCACCATGGCGTAAAAAACGGTCCAAGTGAGAGCGTTCTTGTTTCCAACTTGTCTCATTCTAATTAGGTGACCATGGCTTAACGAAATAAGGGACAAATTGCTTGAAAAGCGAGCGAGTAAATGTCCTATACAGTGTTATATTATATTGATGATGAAAAGTGTAAACATCATAAGTTGTAATTTCCATACATAGCTGAATAATACAATTTTTATCGCAATGTCGCCTTATCTCTTACGTGCTTTTAAGTCTAAAATTTAAAAAAAATACCGATACATAATTTGTGAGATAGTGCAAAGACAAAAAAAACTCATGGTCACCCCGACTACCATTTCTACAAACATCAATAATTGGTTGACTGTTGAGTTGTCAAAACTTTAGAGAAGATCTATTTACCGTTGGGAAACCTCTCGCTCGGACCATTTTTGGTAAGGAAAAAGCAACCCTAAGCATATACCTAGTAATCTTACTAGTAATAGATCATATTTTACCAAAACAAATATTTTTGGTGAACTGTCTAGCTATAGAAAGTGTTTGCTCAGAAAGAATATTTATTTTCACTCAAACATTTCATATGTTTCAGACGTTCAAGATAGCCATAAATAATAAAATCATGGACGTATAAAAAAAGACGGACGCCGTTTTATGAACAAACAACGTGAAGCCATCATAGTAAGCTATTGATCGTGTAAAGACAATGAACACGCACACACTCTCACCATAGTAAGCTAGTCGGCCGCCATTACGTCGCGGTCGTGAGCTACCGACTGATTAACCGCGTCACTGTTTCACAAAAAAATATTTAAAATGCCGTCTTGCGTGGTTAAATGGTGTCGCAACAGTACAATTTTAAATAACAAAACACAGGGGATTACATTCCACAAGGAAGCAAGTTATGTTTTAATGACAAAATTATTACGGCAAAATTTATAGAAAAATATACAGCCGCCATTGTCGTCAGGACAGCTGTTGCCATAGTGTTGCCATTATTATAAAATTTCATTCTCCCAAAAGTCGGGGATTTGATGTAAATTTAATTAATTTTAAAATTACGATAAAATAATTTGATACAAAATGCAAATTTGTTTTTGAATTTTCTTCTCACAAACACATGTAAACTATGCTAAACCTTATAATTATAACAACCATATTTAAAAAAAATATCACAGCCAATTAAAACTGTCTTCGACATCTGTTATAAGACAGTTAATTGGAAAATTTCAAGTAGGAAACATGCTTCATACGATTTCAGTATACATATTATACTGAAATCGTATGAAGCATGTTTCCTATTTATTTGGTTATAAACTGACATTTTATTTATTTTAATAATAATTAAGGAGACATTACCTCTCCTCCCCCCAATATTGGTTGAACAAGTTTTCATACATTTTCTTTGGTTTCGCGTCCAGTGGTTGATTCGTCAAATCTAAATATTAATTGTATTTATGCATAGGTTCTAATAGTTAGATTACACATAAAAAGTATAACAAATTGAAAAATAAAAATACTAAAGTGTGGGGTAATTTTATTGCATCTGGCAATCAACCTGGCACACACACATGGATGTGTCGCCGCCATTACTAGGCTTCACTCAATGTTTAGGCGATATTCCGTCCGTCTTTTTAGTCCGTCTATGAATAAAATATTCATCATGAAGTAATTACTCTCACGAATTCTTACAAAGAAACTGATCCTTAATTTAATTTGTTATAATATGAACAAATAAGGGTCTAAAAGTAAAGGATAACTGTAATAAAAAAAAACCAATACATTTTCATGTTACTTTATTTTACGCTACAATATTACCTTAACAACAGTTTAGTCAGGCTCCAGTGCCTTAGGTTAAAGCTCTTTCATTATACCACAATAAAATACGTAAAGAGTTCATACATAAATAAAAAACTGCCAATACATACATAAATATAAATTTCACAATTACGTTCTTTTTCAAGTCAAATACGAAAATTTTCATACTTCTTGCTCGACTTCCTGTACGTCAAATTTTTTATTCAGGTAAAGTTATACTGGTTTACTTGTAATGTCAGCTGATGTTAAAAATATTTATAAGCATTATCTATAAAATACCTACTTACGCATATTTTTAACATCAAAAAATTTTTCTTTAATTTTATTGATGTATTGACCAAGTGGTTGTTTAAACATAATGGGTAAATATAGGTACATTGGTATTTATATTTATTATTAGAACAGATTTTCCATGGTACTAGACATTATGTGATACTTTATTCTACCCATTTATTGGATCACTCAAATGTAATAACAACTAGGTAGGTACTTTAAATACAAATGGCTAGTTGTAAATACATTTCAATGGCAACTACAGAAAAATATCAAAAGGTATAATGTATAAGACTGTAAACATTATAAATAACATTATTTACAATGATATAAAAACGACATTGTAAAAAATATTACATAAAACAAGGTACATATGCAAATAAACTTACTGCTGTACTGTACACGGTGGAAAAAAATTGCCGCCAAAACTGGCACTATGTAAAGCTTAAAAATATTGTAAACGTTTATCAAAATCTGTGCACATAAACTTGTGATTTCGCAAAAAATTCGTACAAACAAATGATAATAATAATATGTATAAAAATATATATTCATTACACTAATGCCTTAACTATTTATAATATTGTAAATTATGTTATTGGTTTATTTGTGTTAAGTTACAATAATTCGTCAATGCTAGAAAATTGTGAACATACAAAACATGGAGTGTAGAAGTGGTGTACATATCTCTAATCACCAGAAACTTTATAATTAATTATAATAATAAAGTCAGCAATGGTAAGGATAAAAAAATCTTGTGAAATTAAGTTGTGTTACACATCTATATCCGTTTCTATAATTATGTAGATTTCCTTTACTCTTCCTCTACACTCATCATTAAAATCAACCTCTTTTGCAGTATTGTATTTTAATGATAAAAAAAGCAAATAATTTGGAGATGCAAAAAGCCGTTCATGTTAAGACTATCAAACTGGAATTTCCAGTTCTTCACTTTAACAAATAGGCAGTTCATGAATGGATTGCCGTATAAAAAAAATCTTAACGTGAATGAAAACTTTATATCCATAATCTCACAATGGCATGAACTCAAAGTTCTATATAACATTGACGTAATAATATAAACAACGACCATGACAATACCTAATACATTTAGATACAAAAACTTATACTAGTTAGTTACGTTTATTACCTCGCAGTGTAAAAGGTACTTTGATTTCAAAACGAAACGCACTTTGGTATTAATAAGTAATTGTTAAAGAGTACATATTATATTTGTTACACGAGTTACGATATTTAACCGATTTTAAATCGCAATTTTACTATACAAAAGCACTTTTTGGCCATACATGTTACGTAAAATACGTTGATATTAATTTCGAGCAGTAAAACGGCAATATCCTTTTTGATTGGCATAAATTTAAGAAGAGCTATTTACTTTGTAATGAATCGAAATTCTTTGGTGAACACAAAACAACATTTTTAGTATTAAAAAAGTTTTAGAAAAAGCAAAATATAACCTTACCTACAATTTTTTTTTTTTTTTTTTTTTAATTTAGAGATGCTATTCAGTTTAATAACTGACCATATTCAAATAAGACTAGATTCAACGGATTTCCTGACATGGTGTGTGGCATGAAAATAATAACAAAGATACATCTATGCAAATTAATTTCAGACTACGTGTAACGTGACATCAATTAAAAGCACGTGTACTAATTAAAAGTTAACATATTATGATGGCAACATAAAGGATATAATAGACAACATCGCATAATATATAAGACATGTTTAGGTTTTTTTTTTTTTGTAAAACTTTTTCCATTGATTCATTTGTAATTAGTTCAAATTGAATTAGCTCGTTAGAATTTCATTGCACTCAAATTTATTAGGAAAATGACTTAAAATCATATTTCTGCGCGATAAAGAGATTGTAATCTTAAATCGATACCTAACTATCGAACATAATTGCGTAATAATGCGCATTTTACGTATAAAATAAACTGTTATATCCACAAATACATACATAGAAGTACGGTTCATGTGTTGTAAAAACATACATATTATGACCAAGTTCATAATTTATTGTTTCAAAACAATAAGTTTGAATGTATAAAATAAACCTGTTATTGCATCATAAAGCCTAAAACTTATTATCCATCTTGTGCGACGTTAGCACCATTACATGTGCTTCAAATACTGAATATTATGATGTGATGTATTCATAAACAAATAAATATACAATAATAAAAAATACGCCCATCTAAAGTAAAGCTTACGTGTATGAATTATTAAAACTAATGTGACAGCTGCTTTCGTTTATTTTACGAAAAACGAAATTCGTATAAATATTTTTTTTTTTTTTATATTTTGATGGCAATTTCTAAGTAGATATTGCCAGTTCGAAGTTGAAAACACTTTATAATAAATTGATAAATAATAGAATAGAACTAGAACGAAATTATATGGCATAATATTTTTAAATTGAAAATATTTTTATAAAGTAGACAGTTATAAATAAACCAAAATAGCTGTCACAAGTTCATAAATATTATAACTTACGCTATGGGAGAATAAATAACAAAAAATGCTCTTCGCGTGGTCACAAACAACCTATACAGAATAAAAAATAAACAGCCGTTTTATTTGCGTATAATAGCAGGTAACATTTGTAAGAATTTGTAAAAAAATCATACTGTTACATTTTTTTTTTCATATTCATGTCAAATACAACGCTTATGCAGTTGGAAGACTTGCAAAGTAAAAACTGTATAAAGAATATAAGCATAAAATGTAATAGTACTAAATTTTTATCCAATTAGCAAAACTGAAAATTATTTCATTAAGCGATTCATAAGGGCTTCTAAACGAAGCAAAGTCTATATGAATAAAAAATTTTTTGCTTTTGTATATTTTTCTCGTGTCATTAGACAGTACAAATTACCCTTAAAATCTCAAACAGTCGACAGCTAACATACAGCTGCCTTTACACAACTACAATTTTAGTATAAAACATTAATTTCTTTCACCTTGTAATTTTTATCCATACAAAAATGCCGTTACAAAAATCGCCTATATTACCTGCCATTGTCCAACCGTCAGTCCGTTACAAGATAGTGCATTTCTTCTTCTTATTCCTGTGTTCAGATTTAATATGGATCCTCTCAGCTTCTTGGAAGCGTCTCACAAGACGAACAAGCTCGTGGAAGGCTTGGTCTACATTCATTCTCGCTTTGGCACTGCATTCAATGTATGGGATCTTGAGCTGGCGGGAGAGGGCTTGTGCCTCGTCTAGTGTTACCTGAAATGAACATTGCGGAATTAATATTAAGTGTATCAATTTTTTTTTTGTCCAATTTTATACATACGTAATTCCAATTACGTATGCGAAAAATATCAAGATTAGAGATGTCCTTTGCCTATCTTTCGCTTATACCTCAGCAGCATACATTCTGCTCTTTTTACCGGTTTTTACGTGTCTATAGCTTTACGTTCATTGTTCATCATTGTTTGTCTCAAATCTCAATGAATATGAAATATTATTTTCATGATTATCACATAATTATTGTATCAATGCAACTTAATTATTTTTTTCATTATATTTTAAAGTTTTCATCTAAATTACCCTCTACTTTAATTAAATTGAATGAGACAAAAGCACTTAATCACCTAACAGCCTTGCCACAATTCTAAACATGCAAAAAAAAAACTAACCACTCTCTGATGCTCCAAATCAGCCTTATTTCCGACCATCAGCATGGGGAACTCATCTCGATCCTTAACCCTGAGGATCTGCTTGTGGAACTTGAAGAGCTCGTCGAAGCTCGCATGGTCAGCCACGGAGAACACGAGAAGGAAACCTTCACCGGAACGCATGTATTGTTCGCGCATAGCACTGAATTCCTCTTGCCCGGCTGTGTCGAGGACTGTGGAAGGTATTGTCCATTTAGAATTTTTTTTAGAATAGTTAGTTATTTGTCTTAAGCTTCGTTTGAATGTGAAATGAGAAAATGTTGACTGATTAACATAACATAATATGTAACAATTTTACTAAAATTTTGTGTTGGTCAAATTGGCGTTTGGAGAATCTGAATATACGCGAGTAACACTGTGCTTGAAAGGTAAGTTAAAATCTTCTATATATCTATAAATCACAACTAGCTGTGACCTCCGGCTTTTTCCGCGTACGACGTCGGTAAGTAAAGGTACGTAAAGGTTTTATACCTTATTTGAGCTCAAGGGGTTAATTTTTGAAAAGAAAAAAACCTTTTTTATATCTTCAATTTTTTGCATAATATATTTCATACAGATTTATGATAAGATGAAGCGATAACAAATACACCCAGTCTTCGCATTTCAACATGTCACATCACTACGTCATAGTATAAAACAAAGTCGCTTTCTCTGTCCCTATGTCCCTATGTCTCTTTGTACGCTTAAATCTTTGAAACTACGCAACGGATTTTGATGCGGTTTTTTTTAATAGATAGAGTGATTCAAGAGGAAGGTTTATATGTATAATAACATCCATTAAATAGTGGAGAAGTACTGTTATTTTTGAGGTTTCTAATGTGATGTCGTAAATAATTACATTTTTTCCGCTTACATTGCAAACGCAGGCTGAACCCGACGAGTTTTATCAAAATAATGTACTAAGTATTGTACACATTGAAAAGGTCTACAGAAAAGTCCGCGATGGTATATGTCTATCTCTTATGGATAACCCACAATAACTTTTTTTTGTCATTTACTTTTTACGACGAATAATGGTTAATTTTCGAAGCGATTTTTACCAATACAGCATTAATCCTTAACCAATTAAATACCTTGAATACATTGTTCAATTAATATAGATCTATATGGCCCTTTACACCGTATGATTTAAGTGAATATTTTCGAAGATATTACAGATTTAAAAATTGCGGGACGTAGCGTTTGCGGCGGTACCGGCCGGCCGCCATTGCACCCGTGCGAAGCCGGGGCGGGTCGCTAGTATTTAATAAGGAATGTAATCATTTACTTAAAACAAGTCATAAATCAATGTTTACTTCATTTGGAATTGATAAATACAACAATATTATCATTCTATTAACCAGAAACTTGCTTTTACCTTACCATAGAAGGCGTCATGTTTTCCTCATGAATCAAATAACTATAAATAAATCAATGTGTTGCTCGCTTAAATAATAAGAACTTACTATCAAGTTTCGCTGGAATATCATCAATGACACATTGTTTGGTGTAGCTGTCTTCGATGGTGGGGTCGTAATCTGTTACGAAATAACTCTGAAAATACATCAATTAGTATTCATTAGTGTTTCATTTATCACTTTTGGTTTAGAGATTTGGTAGCAAGATGGTGTAGGATAAATTGAGATAGGCAAGATAAATCTATGTATAACATTCTCATATCATAGAGATTTTCTTTCACTAACAAGTTAAAATAATATAATAATCAGTTAGATTAATTAGGTATTATATTTATTGTGTAGGTATATTCAATAGAGATTATAATTTTTTCAGTGTCCTGTTGCAGTTGATGGATGAATTTTTCCATCAAAACGATGATGTGAACACCAAGAAAAATATTGACAAACATATTAAGGATTCAAACCAATGGATATTAAGACTATTTTTTTTTTTTTTTTAATTAAGATATTGTTAAAAAGATCATTTTTAATGCAATATAAAAAAGCTTGGTAAACAATAGTAATCCGCAAATCACTACATAGTATAAAACAAAGTCGCTTTCTCTGTCCCTATGTCTCTTTGTATGCTTAAATCTTTAAAACTACGCAACGGATTTTGATGTGTTTTTTTTAATAGATAGAGTGATTTAAGAGGAAGGTTTTAGTATATAATTTATTAGGTTTTAGACCAAGCGGGCGAAGCCGCGGGCGGTAAGCTAGTAACATTATATAGAGAATCAGATCTATGAATTTGTTTAATTCAGCATGATGATGTCATACCTAATAGACCGGACTCTCAGTGGAGTTTCGTTTGCAAAAATAGCGGACCTAAATCTGACTTCTGATATATATTGTACAGATCCCAGACATCCTATAGACAGATGTTGCCAACCAGTTTTGTGGTCCCCCTCTTCCCACCACGGTAATTAAATATGGCATACAAAGAAAAAAATAAAAATTTCCAAAACATGCCGTGTGGGGTATCAAATGAAAGAGCTTATTGAGTAGATCACGAATATATAGCATACTATAACATTTCTTACACTTTCTCTAAGATTTTTTAGAAAATTTACGAAAATGCTCCATTTTTGAGTTAACTTTAAACCACTATAGATTGAAAACTCATGAATATATTTTTTAAATTATTATTTTAAATAATTAACAATAGTCCATTGTTTACGATTCAATAGTTCGTACAGTGAAATAGTTGCATGGGGGAGTGGGGGGAGCATTCAAAGATGGCGAGTATATTTTCAAGTTTATGCCAGAAATAAAGGCCTAATACAAAAATATCGGTGTCAGGGTTTAGAATAATTATCTCTGCAATATGGCAGAACATTCTTGAATCAGCCTCTGTGTGATTAAATTTCAAATCGGTAACTTCAGTGAAAGTTGCGCCTTGCAATTTAAAACATTTAGTGGGGTCATCAAGTCCACCACATACATATAGCTCACTTATATTATATTACGAACTATTGAATCATAAACTATTGACATGACTATTGTTAATTATTTAAAATAATAATTTAAAAAATATATTCATGGGTTTTCAATCTATAGTGGTTTAATGTTAACTCAAAAATGGAGCATTTTCGTAAATTTTCTAAAAAATCTTAGAGAAAGTGTAAGAAATATTATAGTATGCTATATATTCGTGATCTACTCAATAAGCTCTTTCATTTGATACCCCACACGGCATGTTTTGGAAATTTTTATTTTTTTCTTTGTATGCCATATTTAATTACCGGGGTGGGGGGAGGGGGACCACAAAACTGGTTGGCAACATCTGTCTATAGGATGTCTGGTATCTATACAATATATATCAGAAGTCAGATTTAGGTCTGCTATTTTTGCAAACGAACATCTCCTTGGAGCCTGCTCTATAATAAAAACAAAGACAAATATATTATCTTTGGGTCATTGTCAAATTTTGCGCAGGTAAACGTAACTGCAGATTTCAAAAATGTGAAAAATAAAATATTTTAAAATTGAACTTTTCTTTATGCCTGTGCATGTTAAAACAACTAAAGTAGGGTTAATTTAAGTTGGCCGCGTTGTTTAGCTAATAATTTAAGATTTATTTCAGATTTAGTGCGTCAGGGTGGTGAAAAAATACAACTCTGTTATCATTACACTTTACCTTTTATCATTAAATTAAATAAGCCAGTCGCACATATTTTGGCTTTTATATTAATTACAGTCTTATATCTTATAATCACCATTAGAAGCACAAGCTTTTTTTAAGTTTTACAGTCATTCATTTAAAATTTTAGTCAACTCTGTTACTTTATGAATAATAACAAACCTTAAATTCTACACAACTCCATGAAATATCTATAAATTAACAGCTAATTACAACATATAACCGCTTCATTAACTGACAAATTAACCTATTGTAATATAGCAGTATTATATTGAATAGCTTTTCCTAAATTTCGTAAAAATTATGTTCTTTAATCTTCGGGACACGAAAGTAACAGAGTTGTAACACAGTAACTTAGTTGTTCTTTTTGTACTATAAGTAAATAAATTGCATACTCTTGATATGTCGTCACGTTCGAAAAGATTGATTTTGGTTCTTAAAACATTTTTCTTACATGTGGGCTGATTTTTTTCATATGAAACTTTGATCCACAGCAAGACACTCTTGTATAATTTGTATTTCCTGCCTAGAGAATTTAACGGCCTTCTTGTCAAATATTTTATCAATAGCATACTTTTCCTTCCGATTCTTAACTGTTTCATGGCGTTTTTTAATAGCATTTACTGGATTTACTGGATTGCCGTCCTTATTTTTAAACTTCTTTCGTTTTTCTCTGTTGCATTGTTTTTAATACGTCTCGTATCTCTTGTTAACTGTTTGTAATTGTTAATTCAATTTTGTATAATCTGTAAATAACTGCGATATGTTTCTCTTAACTTGCTTGCTGCTCAGCTAGCGTGAGAAGCATTTTAAGGGCGTTAATAACGGCAGAATATCCTGTAACAATATCTTCAAGGTTACATTTAATTATATATGATTTATTTACATATAACAACTCAAAATTACTTTAGGAAACCGATTATTAAGAAAAAAAAATATTACAAATATAAAATTTCAAACAAAAGTTAAAGAATATGATTTAAAGAAAATGAGCTAAGTAACAGAATGATGATAACAGAGTTGTAAATTTTACATTCTAAAAGACATAAATCATAGAATAATGCATTTAGTTATTTTTTTATTTCAAATTGAGCATAATTACCCCTTAAACAACAAATTGAACGTAAAATAATAGAAAAAAAACGGTTTTACTTACGTTAATAGGTAGGTAACAATGTTGATGCGGAATAAAAACACGCGGCACTTTCAACGCCACGCGGTCGACTGAAATTCAATGTACCCCTCCCCCGACCTAACGAACGACCACAATGGCTGCAGAAACCTCGCTCAAGCTAATAGAAAGTCGAAAACAGCGCCACCTCTATTTTGAGTGATGATTTATTTAGTAACATAGTAGAGCACACGATTCCAAACACTACGTGGGACAATGTTAAAAATTTTTTTATAAAATAAATTTTAGCACTGATCGGTTTTAAAATCTACTCTTAGAAATATTTACAATATTCTGTTTATAGTAATATTTTAATTGATGTGGGTTGGTATATTGGAAATTGTAGTTATTTTATATTTTCTGTAACGAAGTGCTACTTGGGACAGGTCAAATTTGTATTGTATTGTAGTCAAATTTGTATTGTAGTCTAACTACCAACAAAACAGGGGGCGGGATCCCGACGCGTCACTTTTGTGACACGCGGTGACTCCTGTAGGTGGGTGTAGGGCGGCGGCTGTCCTGCGACAGCCGTCTGCCAACTCGTAATCCGGTCCGTGGGGCCGGACCGAGGGCCGCCACCTCTGGTGTGAGGTGGGGGCTGCGAGGGAAACCTCTATAAAAGTGCGCCGGAGGGTCCTTCGACGCGTGACTCACGTTTCAGAGGGCCTTTCGGCGCGCGCCCTTCGGCCGGTCGAAGCTGGGGTCGAGGGTTTGGGGAACGCCGATGATGGAACGGGGAACAATCCATCATCGGCGAGCGGGTGGCGTGAGCTCGTGTACAGCTTGCGCCGCCCCGGGGTGGGCATTTGGTGGAGGGCCTGGAAACGGGCAAGTGGCGGAGGGCCTGGAAACGAGCAACTGCTGGGCGGGACATGCGGAAGATTGCGAATGTGTACCCGCATCCCGTCTAAAGCAGCGCGTTGGTACACGGTGGGGTTTTAGTCGGTAGGAATCCGACATTACCCACGGCTCCTTCCCCGGGAGCCGTGGGTATCTTAGGCAAGATTTCCCCACTTGAAAAAAAAAAAAAAAAAAAAAAAGGTCAAATTTGTATGGAAAACCCTTCTGTTACCAGAAAAAACCACAATGTTACTTTAAAAAATAAAATAAAAAATGAAAAATAGGCCTTTATTTTATTAATATATTTTTAGTAATGCGATTAAGTTTGTATTTGCTGTATAGTTTTTAGTGACAGTTAACTTTTTAATGGTATAGAAGTAAAAAAGTTTTGAGGGACACGTTAACCTGCGCAAAATTTGACAATGACCCATATACCTATGATAATTTTTAGGAACCAAGTGATTATGATCAATAATTTTAGAATTAAATTAATATTATAAGTACTTATGTAATTAATTTGGTTTAGAAATATTTTCTCAATGCATCAAAGAGTTTTATTAGCTCAAAGGTAGTATGTTATTACAATAGTAGTACATGTGTGGAGATAATAAAAATTATGGAAGAATTCATGACATGAAATACACAGTGGGCGGCGTCTTCAATGCTTAAACTAACTAACTTAACTTCAACCTTGGCATAACATCAGCAGCACTATTTATATACATGTTACTATACATGTGAAAACGCCATTAACAAACTTGCAATATTACAAAGAAACATTTCAGTTTTCAAAATAGCTCTCGGTAAGTTCTAGGTAAAACCAAACATACGTCTTGTAGGCGTAGACTTTACAAATACGGAAAAATACCTGTATAAACTGAATTGTTATAGCACTTTTTCCAACTCCACCGCCGCCAACCACAACAAGCTTGTATGTTTGTGCTTGGTTTGGTCTATCTCCTGGTCGCGACATTGTAAAAATATATAATTTCGCTAAAAACTACCGAAATTCACGAAATTTATCTAATTTCCGACTTGACGGTCACGGATGACGGATGATTCAATTACAGTTTACAAGACAATTCCGGTTCACGCAACATACAAACTGTCAGTTGTCAGAGACTGAACTGACTGAGTAAAATAAAATTACAGATGACTCATTGAGATAAAGTTACCAAAACACACTCAATAAAAGAAGTACATAATTTGAATAAAAATTAAGTATAATCCCGCTGTGAAAAAAACGTAGTTAATAAATTGAAACAATCTGAAAGTAACCATTACCAATTATTTATTTGTAATGGTTACTTGATTGTTTGGTAATGGTGGATAAATAGTAAATACCTACAGATATATTGTAATATACTTAGAATCTCCTAATTGAGAATTATCGGTATCTTAGAGTATATATACTATCTATAGAGTGCGAACAACGAAGTGGGAACAGTAGGCACAGGTGGGAACAACACGACGTTCCCACCGCGAGCGCTCGTAGTCGTGGTTGAGTGCTATCGAAGTGCGTTTCTCTAGGGATTTTTTTCATATTTGCGAATAAACATGGTGAAATGTGCAGTTCGATCTTGCAAGAACGATACTAGAAAAAACACAAAATTGAAATCCAGTATCACATTTCATCGGTAAATCGAATGTTGTATTTATTTTTATGAAAATAAATCTAGAATCGCGGGGGTGAAGGGGAAGTGGGAGGCGGACACGCGCAGGCTCGCTCGCGCACCTCACTGCCGCCACGTGATCGTAGTGATGTGACTTGACCAACGCTGTACTCGATAGTTTACAAGAAGAACTATATTTTAACATATTATTTATTTAACTTTAAAATTAAAACTCTATTAAAAATGTATTAAAAATAATTTTGTGGTGTGTTTTGTATGATACACTTTCTAATATTATGAATGCCAATGTATTATAGTGTAAATATAAAGTATGTTATATTACGATATTATATTTTAACAGCTAAATTGATTTTTGAAGATTTTGGTAGGTATAGAATTGATAAAATTGAATAAAAAATTATTAATATTGTTTATTATTTCATTTTAAATTATTAAAGTGAAACTTTTATTACATCGTCTCAAACTTTTTGGTCTGTGTAGCGCATGTCGCGTGTATCGCGGCTGCCGAGTAGGTATACCTACTCGGCAGCCGACCGACACGCGACATGCGCTACACAAAGCAGTGTTCGGAACCGTTCGAACAGTTTCACTTTTACCGTGGTTTCATAAAACCACACAACATTTTTAATTATTTCTTATTTTTATTTAACATTTTTTAAATACTATTATTATTTGATTTATTATTAAAAAAATAGTACTAAACCCGATCTTTTATTTTATTAACTTTAATATTTAAGAAGTCCACACGTTTTTCAGATATTCCCTTAGATCATTAAGTAATGGATGGAGCACGCTGGCAAATGTTCTAACTAAACTTTCTGCCGATTTTGGTGCGGGAAGGGTAACTCACACTATGAAACACAATCACACATTCACAAAAATAATTTGTGTCTTTACAAACTCAAACTATTACAAAATTGACACACTAGCATGTTTTTGCACACATACATCGATCACACAGAAAAATCTCTGTACATATACGTAATAATACAATCGCTCTAAAGGGATGTAACCATATCGATATTACAAAAATAATAATTTTGTTGAAGTTAGAAATAACATTAATATTATATTCATAAAAAATACTACACAGGTCATTTGTAACGTTTTCATCATTATTATATGCATACGAAAAAACAATAAAAAGCCATTTTATTTGTATTTGAATACGTATTTACGCAATATTAATACATACATATGAACAAATTACATAATAGAAAGTTTGCAAGATTAACATTACAAAAAAACGGCTAAGTGCGAGTCGGACTCGCGCACGAAGGGTTCCGTACCATTAAAATGTTCTGCCAGTTAAAAGTAACCGAGCGTAAATTTTAATAAATATATACTTACAAAATAAACATTATACTCCTTTTTGTGCAGTTGTGTAAAATTTTAATATAATAAAGATTATTTCTCATCTCATTTCAAATTATACTTAGAAAAATATTTTTTTATCGACAACGATAGCTAGAAGTATTCCGTCACTTAGAAAGTCGTAAAAATTTACGACCTTTTAAGCGACGAGTTTTTAAATTCAACTCTATCACTAAGTTCATAAAGATTAAATTTGTATCTCTTTCCAAGATAGTCTCGTGGGGAGTGCGGTTCAATATCGCGTTCTAAATTCAACTTTATTGCTTAGTTCATAAAGATTAAATTTGTATGTCTTTCCAAGATAGTCTCGCGAAATTTGTATTTCATTCCAAAATAGTCTCATGGGGAGTGCGGTTCAATATCGCGTTCTAAATTCAACTTTATTGCTTAGTAAATAAAGATTAAATTTGTATTTCTTTACAAGATAGTCTCGCGAAATTTGTATTTCATTCCAAAATAGTCTCGTGTCAATAATCGAATAAACATGACTCGATTATTTTGTCTTGATCATATCGCTAAACGATACATCGACAAGTATTAGAAATTGCATTTAAGGTGGATGTTCCGCCCGTCCCTCCATACATTTTTGATGACGTCTAAACACTTAACACAGACACTATTTCTTTAAAACTAATCATTTTATCACTTCTATACAATGAAATGTGTCCGCGTTCGACCTTTTTAATCAATAACTTACATTATTTACTTAGAAAAACAACAGTGAAATACCGGCAAAATTTGACACTTCTACAGTAGTGTGCGTGACTTTTGCCAAGCGAAACACGACATAAAGCACGACATCTAGCGCGTCATGTCTAAACGAAAGGCGATGTTTAGACATTGACGCGCTAGATGTCGTGCATTCGCGTTCGTTATCTTATACATAATGAGCATAATTCTAATAAATCAAAGTTCTGTGTAAAAATTGAGTAATTTCATTTCCAATCGTTCAAAGAAAATAACATAAAATAAAACTAATGACCTTAGAAACTATGTTTTTTTTTGTAAACAATTTATTACTCATTATTGTTCGTCCGTCGTAGGTCTGTAAACTGTATTGTACACTGAAGGTAAATGGTACTGTAGGTACTTTAGTTCGGCGTCGTCGTCGGCTTGATATAAAATTACATTCTTGATTTCATTGACACGCGCTATGATTTGCGCGCGGAATTTCTTGTGTTGTGAATTTATTTTTGTATGCTATGCATTTTAATTGATTCAAATTGCAATATTTCTCTAGTATGCATTTGAGACTATATTGTAAATTGTAATAATTGATCGTGGGTATAGTAATTAATTATTCTAATAACGCAATTAGTAATATATGTATTTTCGGTGGGATTCAAAACAAAAAATTGGCCCGTGATTTTTATGAAATTTCACCACATTGCAAATCACATCAATCATAGTTCATACACATGTATGACGAAAGTGATTAGTTGTGGCTAACATTGACTCATCAGTTCATCACTGAAACCAGTGATAAATCAGTACCTATATCATATTGTGTTTGAATATTTTTAAACAATGATATAAGTATACAATTATTATAAATCGGTAAACTATCAAAGTAATCACAAACTTGCAAACATTGGTAAAATGTCCAGTAGTTTATGAGCCTATTCATTACAATCAAACAAACAAACAAAGTTTTCCTCTTTATAATATTAGTGTAGACAAACACTATGAATACGATCACGAATGCAAATTCGGGGATTTTCTAATTATTGCTAAATAATAATTGAATTCGTTTTGAAATACTCTATAATTTTTAGTGTATAAATAGACATTTATAATGTGGTGCTCATTTTTTTTGTACTGCTAACGCTATTGTAGGTACCTATTTTCGTTGTTTTATTTCAAGTGAACACGGCCATACAATTTTGTCACGAGCCGCCTATGATTGTAGGTACTTTTGTTAGGCTCCTTCGTCGTCCGCGTCGGCTCGAAAGTTCTTGATTTCATTGTCACGCGCTATGATTTGCGCGCGGATTTTCTTGTGTTGTGAATTTATTTTTGTATTATTATTATTTTTTATTTTTTTTTTATTTTATTGATTCAAATAAAATATTTCACTAGTATGCATTTGAGACTATATTGTATTATGTATAATTTATCGTAGGTATAGTTATTCTTATAACGCAGTTATATTTTCGGTGGGACAATTTGACCCGTGATTTTTCTGAAATATCACCACGTTGCAAATCACATCAATCATACACACGTATGACGAAAGTATAGTGGCTAACATTGACTCATCAGTTCATCACTGAAACCAGTGATAAATCAGTATATCATATTTTATTGTGTTTGAATATTTTTTAAACAACGATATATACAATATTATTATAAATCGGTAAACTACCAAAGTACTTCCGAATTTTCAGACAGACAAACAAGTAGTTTGTTTTATCAAAGTAGGTATCAGGTGGTATCAGTAATTAGTATACTCTACTCCGTTCACGTCACGCGTCGCGTCGCCGCGGCCGAAATCAACAAGTCAAATGATTTTTGTTCTAATTGTATTTTGGTAGTAGTTTGTTTAGAATTTACATATTATCCATTGTATATTTTTTATTTTGTATTTGCTGTAAAATCAAAAAGTGAAAAACTTCATTAGGTATACTGTACGACACCTGAATCTGAATCGCGCAAGCGAAATTTTTTCATTACACAGAACATATACAACTTTCCGACATACTTCATTGAGGCCGGTCTGCCAATCGAGTATGTTGAGAAACTTCACTTATTCGATGGAGGAAATCACCTTCCTTCCTCCACACTTGCGTGACCCCGACGTGCATTGAACACGCAGTTTTCTTATACTAGTAGCAAAAATCAAAACCATAATATTATGTTTACTTACTATATTTTACTAAAAGTCGAGTGCGTCGAAATCGTAAATAATAATATGTTTTTCACCTTCGTTATTTTCCCATAGTAAATAGTGTTTTAGGTTTGTTGTTGTAGGTAGGAATAATAATAATTATTCTTACTTGTTGGTTATTAGTCCATTGAATAAAAAGTTCTAGAGTGCGTGAGTTAGTAACGTAAGATGTTTCTTCGGAAACATGTCAAGAGTCCCTAGGTAATAAACATACTAAAACCCCGGGACACTAGGAGGAGCCCCGGAGTGGGGGGAGTGGGGGAAAGGGTCCATTTTCCATTTTTCGCTTAAATCTCAAAAACGGTACATGTTAGAGAAAAACTTTCAAGGAAAAGTTGAAAGGCCATAAAATTATCTACAAGTTGTACCTAAATAATTTTTTCCTATATCCTACCGTTTCTGAGTTACACGCAGTAAAAAATGATTTTGGCTCATCAATCGATCAAAAAATATTTCTTTCTTCCAAAAAACTCAAATGTGCAACTTGTGACCGGTACTGATAGATTGCTCTTAATTAGGTCTATAATTGGTAAAATAAACACATTCCTCCATGGAAGCCTTTAGGAGGAATCGATTGTCAAAATATTATATTAGGGTAGTTTGAGTTACTGAACTTGATCTTTTTATTTTTTTCTTCCAAAAAACTCAAAAGTGCAACTTGTGACCGGTACAGATAGATTGCTCATAATTAGGTCTATCATTGATAAAAATACCAGATTCCACCACGGAGGCATTTACGGGGAATTGAATTTTATTAGGGTAGTTACGATACTTGAACTTTTTATTTTTTTTCTTCCAAAAAACTCAAAAGTGCAACTTGTGACCGATACAGATAGATTGTTCATAATTAGGTCTATCATTGATAAAAATACCAGATTCCACCACGGAGGCGTTTACGGGGAATTGAATTTTATTAGGGTAGTTACGGTACTTGATTTTTTTATTTTTTTTCTTCCAAAAAACTCAAAAGTGCAACTTGTGACCGGTACAGATAGATTGCTCATAATTAGGTCTATCATTGATAAAAATACCAAATTCCACCATGGAGGCGTTTAGGAGGAATTGAATTTTATTAGGGTAGTTACGATAATTGAATTTTTCACCTTTCATGGGATGTAGCTCGAAAACGGCTGCGAATAGAAAAAAATGATTTAGGTACAACTTGTAGATAATTTTATGGCCTTTCAACTTTTCCTTGAAAGTTTTTCTCTAACATGTACCGTTTTTGAGATTTAAGCGAAAAATGAAAAAATGGACCCATTCCCCCCCTCCCCCCACTCCGGGGCTCCTCCTAGTGTCCCGGGGTTTTAGTATGTTTATTACCTAGGGACTCTTAACATGTTTCCGAAGAAACATCTTACGTTACTAACTCACGCACTCTAGACCCCCCTTGGAGGGACTCATTCAATGGACTATTATGAAATGTATAGGTATTGAAATAATTTACTTTTACAAATCATTAGTGATATTAGTTTTGAGTGAAAATGCTTGGATCAGCATAATATTATATGGTACTTCAAATACATGTTTTGATAAAAAAAACAATAGTGTAATAAAATAAAACTGCGTTTTATTGTAATCAATGTTGACAATTATTATTTTCCAAAATTATTGATCAATAAAATAGTTTACACCAACAAATATAACTTTTATTTTTATAACAATCGTTATAAACCGTAGCAGGTGGCGTTTTGAAGTTCTGTCTACTCATACAGAAAAATGGAAAACTTGTTTTTTTTTGTAAACAATTTATTACTCATTATTGTTGTAACTTGGCAACTCGAAGCGTGGTCGTCCGTCGTAGGTACTTTTGTTCGGCGTCGCGTCGTCGTCGGCTTGATGACACGCGCTATGATTTGCGCGCGGAATTTCTTGTGTTGTGAATTTATTTTTGTATGCTATGCATTGAATCAAATTGCAATATTTCTCTAGTATGCATTTGAGACTATATTGTAATAATTGATCGTGGGTAGGTATAGTAATTAATTATTCTACGCAATTATATTTTCGGTGGGATTCAAAACAAAAAATTGGCCCGTGATTTTTATGAAATTTCACCACATTGCAAATGATATATTATACAATTACAATTACAATTATTATAAATCGGTAAACTATCAAAGTAATCACAAACTTGCAAAATATGCTTTTCCGAAATTTCAGACAGACACACAATTTTATTAGTTTGTTTTAGAAAGAACATAGGCCACCTTTTATTGCGAAATATGTACCCCGTGTGACCCCGACGTGCATTGAACACGCAGCTTTCTGATACTAGTAGCTAAAATCAAAACCACAGACATATATTTTCTGTGATCAAAACCATATTTTTACCTACTACCTATATTTTACTAAAAGTCGAGTGCGTCGAAATCGTAAATATGTTTTTCACCTTCCTGGTTTTTTTTCCATAGTAAATAGTGTTTTAGATTTGTTGTTGTATATTCATACAACAACAAATCTAAAACACAGAATAATTATTCAATTATTCTTACTTGTTGGTTATAAAATGTATATTGAAATAATTTACTTTTACAAATCATTAGTGATATTAGTTTTGAGTGAAAATGCTTGGATCAGCATAATATTACATATATCATATATGCTACTTCAAATATGTTTTGATAAAAAAAAAACAATAGTGTAATGTAATAAAATAAAACTGCGTTTTATTGTAATCAATTTTGACATTATTTATTTCCCAAAATTACAATAAAATAGTTTACGCCAACAAATATAACTTTTATTTTTATAACAATCCTACTTCCTACCAATGCGAAAGTTTGTTAGGGTGTTTCACGCAAATACTACTGAACCGATTACAATGAAATTTAGCACACATATAGAACGTAACTTGGACACATTGAATAGGTTTTATCCCGGAAATCCCACGGGAACGGGAACTATGCGGGTTTTTTTTGTAAATGCGGGCGGAACACAGACATATATTAATATATGTCTGTGGGGCGGAAAGCTATTCGTTCATAATATAAACCGTAGCAGGTGGCGTTTTGAAGTTTTGTCTACCGATACAGAAAAATGGAAAACTTGTTTTACATTCACGCCATCTAGAGTTAAATCTTTATCATTTTTGTATACGTCTGTGTGTGTAAACGACCCTGTATGCAATGACAGATGTTATAACGCATATTTTTACCGAATTGGGTGGATTTTAAGGCAATGATATGACATATTTCAATAAAATATAATATTCAGTAACCGCCATGACTATTCCTACGACTTTAAGGTTTTCCAATTACGCAAAAACTCAAATAAACTAGAAATGTAGAATTCAGCGCCATCTAGCGGGACATTGGCTGGGAACAGATCGTAGCAATCACCTTAAATAGATATTTACGTAAAAAAAATAAAAAAATACTTACAAATGAAAGGTTATTCCATCTTTTTTAATATTTGATGTGTTTGACTTGTTTCTGCAAGACTTGATAGCACAAAACGGCATTTTTAGCGGAGCACTTGCAGACGTCCTTTCGATGTTTTACGAATACGCAGAGTGTTTGTAATCGATTACGCAAGTAGTTTTTATGAAAGCATAAGATTTTTCGATTCGAATAATCTTATACCTCGGCAAAAGGGAAACGCCTGTGAGTGTTATCCATTACTTAATGATCTAAGGATATTCCAATTAAACATTTTTTTAAACTACTTATAATTATTAATACAAGACATATTTAAATGGAATAAACACACTTTATGCACTTGGCAAACAAATTTAAAATTAAATATTTAATATTTGTATTGAGTATAAATTTTATACTTTATTCATTAATTTCTCCTTTAATAACATATTGCACATAAAATTTACTTCTGATACATATTTATTTACATAACTTATCGATAGCTCAACACGCAATTGATACCTACCCATCCCTATTTGTCACACACACATCTATATAGTATCTATAGCTCATCTGCCTACGATGCGCACTAAGCAATTTGTGCAATACACGCGCTCTATACTATTGTAATATATACTCTAAGATCGTTATATTTACATTCAATTTCTTTTTGTCAATTGTTTTATGTTTTATTATTTTCAGAAAATCCACAGAAAATCAGTTTTATGGTGAGGACAAGAAGCTTATATCTAATACACTGGAGATTGCACTATGAACGTTTACTTGTCACGGGAAGGTATGACCTTGAATGACGCCTGGTTGTTCCTTCATCCCTTTCACACCAACTTGCCAAGTTAGGTGTGAAAGGGACAAAAAACAACCAGGCGTTATTCAAGGTCATACCTTCCCGTGACAAGTAAACGTTCATAGTGCAATCTCCAGTGTATTAGATATAAGCTTCTTGGGTGAGGATTATTATGGGGTAGTAACATAGTATATCTTCTTCTTTTTCTTTGATGGTAACATTTTTTTTATACTATCAAAACAGACAGACTTGATGTCATGTGTCATCGTTGAATTTAAAAACGTCGTGAAAAACGACGACGAACTGTGAGATGTATGTATCTGTAATTTTGTAATATTTAATTGTTGACTACGATAGAATCTTCACCAGAATGTTCTCGACAAGCTCACAAAGACAATTTTGGTCATTCAGTGACGAAAATGAGCTAGCATGCCATCGGGAAAAACACAACTTAGTATTCATTTCAAAACATGGACAACACATAGATGAACATCAAAGGTACAATTATTTTCTATCTCCTGAAGAAGAAAGACTATTACTAAAACAATATGAGCTTCATTTGAAAGAGTTTTGTAAGAGATTTCAGCCGCCTATGCCAAAAGGAGTTATCGGCACAGCATTTCATTATTTTAAACGATTTTATTTATACAACTCATCTATGGATTATCATCCGAAAGAAATTCTGGCTACTTGTGTTTATTTGGCGTGTAAAGTTGAAGAATTTAATGTGTCTATCGGCCAATTTGTCGCAAACATAAAAGGTGACAGAGAAAAAGCTTCAGACATTATACTAAACAATGAATTGCTGTTAATGCAGCAACTGAACTATCATTTGACTATTCATAATCCTTTTAGACCAGTTGAAGGGTTCTTGATTGATATTAAAACGAGGTGTTCACTGGCCAATCCGGAGCGTTTACGGTCAGGAATTGATGAATTCCTTGAAAAAGTATTTTTGACTGATGCCTGTCTCTTGTACGCGCCATCTCAAATAGCGTTAGCTGCAGTGCTGCATGCAGCGAGCAAGGAACAGGAGAATTTGGACAGCTATGTGACAGATATGTTATTCAGAGACGCAGGGCCTGATAAATTAGCAATACTTATAGAAGCTGTCCGTAAAATAAGGTCTATGGTGAAAATGGTCGAGAGTCCCGCGCGGGAACGTGTTCGAGCCATTGAGAAGAAGCTGGATAGGTGCCGTAATCAAGAGAACAATCCAGATAGTGAGATTTATAAACGACGGATGAGAGAAGCATTGGATGAAGATGATGTGCAATACACTGGCTCCACGAGAATGTCGCTAGACACAAGTGGTATCAGCCAAGTGCTCTCACCATCTGCTTCTTAAATCACTATATACTTGGCATTCTAAATATTGGTTTATATGTATGGGGATATTTTGAACAAATAGCATTTTATAAAAGATTAAGGTTAAGTATTTTTTTAAGTGCTGATTTTTCAATCCTTGGTTAAAACTTATCCATCCAATAAAGTATTACAAGATAATATTAAAATGTCACTTGTACACTGTCAAATGCAGGTAATTAGAATACATTTTTGAAATGGTAGATTAATATGTTATTCAACGAATAAGTTTTAACCAAGGATTGAAAAATTAGCCCTAAGATTATGTAACCATCAAATAAATTAAGTTTTGAAAAAAAGGTTAATGTCATGCTGGTACATGGAAAAGAAAAACATATCAAATCATAGACATACACTATGTATCAAATTGTGTATAGTTTCCCTATGTTGTAACACAGTTTATTAAACTTACAGCAAGTTAGATTTGGATATTGGTCTCAATTATGTTACATTCCTACTCTGCTGAAAATTTAAAGAGGAATTTTATTCTCTTTCATTTGCCATTATGCAGTTTTTCTAGTGTATAAACTATAAACCAATATTTAGAATGTTAATAACTTTAATAGGCTAATTAAAATTTGACTAAAAAAAAAAACAAAAATGTATTAGTATTTGGATTAAAAAATAAATATATTATATTTGACAAAAGTGACCATATTAATGACCATATTTTAAAGTTTTATTTCTGTCCCTATAACATTGCCAGACAGATTGACTCCCCCAAACTATATATATCAAGGATTTTTAAAATACCTGCCCTATTCAAAATTTATTTTAATACTTTTAATTTTGGTTGTAAGAATCTTTCAACAATAAAAACAAATATAAAAGTAAAATAAAAAAGTAGCAATTGGTGCAATCTGGCTAGGTATTCTCGCCTGATGCCGGCCGTGACCAAGCTGATAATATATTCATGTTTTAAATTTTATAAATGGATATTCAGAGAAAAGCTGCATAATTCAATGGTCATTTTTAAGCTATTGCATAGCTTCTATCGCGGGCCTTGAGCGCGGGGACCGAATCCAGAAATTCCGTAATGAAAAAACCTCACGCTCCCCACTCCGACGGGCACGGAGGTGTGGCTTGAAGGCATGCTTGATGCTATGCAATAGCTTTTCCGCGGCAGTCCCCGGAGTGCCACACGTCTTTTTTCTTTTGAGGAGCTTTTTTACTTTAGCTTTGCTTTAGTTATTTACTGCTAATTGTATAGTTGTGTCAAACTATTATACTATTTTATTTTAACGAATCCTAATTTTTTTTCCCTTAGAAATATTCTGCGAACTATGCTAAGCAAGCTTTTGTGATTGTAATGTTTATAAATATAGCACATAAAAATTTTCATAAAAAGTACTTAGGTTTCAAAACGTCACGAAACGGGATTCGAACTAGCGTCTTTTTGCCAATCAACACCTAGCCTCTAGTGATATGGCGGTGATCTAATTTGTTCTATTCTTTAAAATTTTCTCATTTACAAAGCATTTTATTGCTTTAAACCTAAATATTAAATTCAACAAAGTTAATAGATTTTGTGTGTGGAATAAATTTGGAATGTCCTTTAACTATATATCAAACTCAAACATTTTTTATCCATGTAAATTTTTACAAGTGTGTATAGTGTAGAATGTAGAATAGTTTCTAACAAAGAAAATCGTTTTCGAATCGAAAATCTTTAGTTACCTACTCTTCATTTCTATCCTAAAATGTAGCTACAGTAAAACAATTAACTTTAAATAGATGATAAAATTTGTCGCCTTAATAGTCATCACTTATGAACCAAGGAGTTTTATTAAATTTTTACTTAGTAATGACTTATACAGATTTTATAAAAACTAGTAGGTACCTAGGTCCTAGTAGACTACTACCTACCGAAGTTTTATGATAAAAATTTAGATCAATTGAGAGGCACTTTAAAATATAATTTTTATTCAATAATTTAAGAACATTGCCATTTATATTTATTTATGATATTAAAATGCATAACATAGTTACATAACATAATTATTATGAAAATCCTATTTCCTTTGAACAAATTATGCCGTAACGTGGGAACATCAAACGAAATAAGATGAAATCCTTCAAGGCTTTTGGCACAGCAATAATCTTTCGGCTTCGTTCTGAAAACAATAAATACAACAATATTAGGCATGATCATGTTTTTATACCTAAGTGGGAGCTGTAAAGTAGGTAAGTACCTTATAATCTAGAAGCATCTTTAAACGGTGAAAACTATTAGATTAATATAGTACCTATCTAATAAAATTGGACATATAGATTATCTACGAATACGAACTTCCGAAAAGTAAAAAATATACCATGAGATTTAAAAAAAGAATAGGCATCCCGCATCTTCTACAATAATTCAAAACTTACTCGCCAGTATTAACTAATTACTCATATTCGAAAAATAGGGATAAAACAATGTTACCAGTTCAAAATAACTTACCTGAATTAATCTGTAAACATTAGCAATCGCATCTTCATTCCTGCAAGGCATTGGTCCCATTGATCGTTTGCCGCCCCAGCTTGAAGTAAATGTCAACTGTGCATGCACAAAGGACAAGCAGGCCACTAACACGAAGAAGAAGATGATTTTGTACATTTTGATTTAGTTATTTTTTTATCTGTGTTACAAATGAAAACAAGATGCGATGTGATGCTGGGGACAAGGAAGACAGGGCTTTTATAGTCAGAGGCGAATGAAAGAAGCCTTACTTTTTAATTTGTCCAGATAATTATGCGAGGGAAATTAGTTTGCTAGTGGAAAGTTTTGTTAGTTGAAGGTTGTGTTATTTAGTTTATGCAAGGAATGAATTTTAAAAGGTCGTTAGTGGGTTTGCTACCATCAATTATCGTTTAATCAAGGAATTATAACTACATTATCATACACTAGTTGAATGTAAGAAAGAAACGAGAAAGTGTTTGGCAATGTGTAGTGCTCTATCGGATAGAGTCTATCAAGAGTCTATTAGGATAGACTAGAAAATGTGTGAGACATTTATCTGCAATTAAGTTTCCTTGTAAATCATTTTACTTCAAACTTAAAAGTATTATCCTAATAATACTTTTAAGTTTGAAGTAAAATGATTTACAAGGAAACTTAATTGCAGATAAATGTCTCACACATTTTTCAAGTAATTACAATTAATATCTATAGTTTAAATACATATATACACAGAACTAAAAACTGTTACAGCTTTTTAATTTGACATCTTAAACCATTGAGTTACTATGTACTACGTACCAGAGAGGACAACGCTACTACACTATTTGTAACACGAGTTAGAGTCAATCGTCTCAAACCAATTTTTTTTGTTACATTGATTGGTTTTAATTTATAAGTAATAAGAGGCAGAATATCTACAAAATGTATGACTCACTCGCTGCCCCGCGTCGCCGCGCTTGTCGCACAGATTTTGTTCGTGGTGTCCTCTCTATACGTAGTTAAAATACCTCAATATCTAAAACCCGTTATTTTAGCTCTAATATAAAGTATGATTGTTATTACTTTATTACTAATTATTATGATGAGTTTCATTCATATGTGAATATCGTTTATTTACCACTAGCTTACCGCCCGCGGCTTCGCCCGCTTTGTCTAAAACCTAATAAATTATATATTAAAACCTTCCTCTTGAATCACTCTATCTAACCGCATCAAAATCCGTTGCGTAGTTTTAAAGATTTAAGCATACAAAGGGACAGAGAAAGCGACTTTGTTTTATACTATGTAGTGATAACACAAAATATGACATCTACTCTACATTATATGAGAACAACGGATAAATTCAAAGCCTTAGAGTTAGGCTCTACCTACCAATATAAAATGTTATGCGAGTAGGTACACAATACAATATCTACCTATTTGTTTTTCTTCAACCACACGAATTAAATCTACACTAGAAAGAGGAAATATATTATCTGTTTGATTATAAAAATTAAAATTCGTTACTAAATGTTTGTACATACTTACGACCTACCTATTTCCTTTTTCATTTATATTTTCCTCCGTACCAGTTAACTTGCCAAAACTTGAATAAAACTTAAATTAATTGATTCTAAGAGCTCTTATTTATTTTGTCTATAGAATTGTGTTTACTGAATAATAACTGTACTGTGTAATATTAAAGATATTATGTAGGAAACACGTAGTGCTATTATCGTTATAGCTCACAAAAACGCTATTATTTATATCATGTCTCACAAGAAAACTGTTCACCTACTTGCGCGTAAAGAAAAATCTATCTGTAAAAAGTGTCCTACGTATACATTCGTCCTATAGGCTTTGCTATAGGTACGTATCATAAAGCTCTTGATTTCTCTTTTATAACCATATAATGCAGGTAGGTACCTAATAAATCCTTAAAGTTCATATAATAATGGGTAGGTACTACAGTGAGATAGGTAAACATCCAGAAAACTAAAACTTCGCGAACACAAAAATTCCAAATTAATTGTCAACCATCCTTTCAGAGGTTTCATCTAATTTGTCTTTCAAACTCAACAAACAAAACAACATCTTCTGCATTTCGCATAGCTTTTAAAATTGCTTAGCGTACAAAAGTAGGGAAAAATACGACTTAGGAGTATAAAAAGCAAGGAATACAGAGATGAGCATCATTCTCTTCAATGGCATCGTTCAACCGTATTCTCAAGCGTGCAGCGATCATTCTTCTGCTTGCCGCAAATCTCTTAGCGGCAGCAAACGGTCAACTCACGTTTTCCTCTGGATGGGGAAAACGTTCTGGGAACGATGACGAAATCACTATAAACCTGGATGATCAGCTGCAGTAAGGATGAGGTAAGTTCTTACTTTTATAAGTAACTAGCTTACCGCCCGCGGCTTCGCCCGCTTTGTCTAAAACCTAATAAATTATATACTAAAACCTTCCTCTTGAATCACTCGTTCTATTAAAAAAACCGCATCAAAATCCGTTGCGTAGTTTTAAAGATTTAAGCCTCCTATGTATATAGGGACATAGGGACAGAGAAAGCGACTTTGTTTTATACCTACTATGTAGTGATGAAGATGATAGGCAAGGGAATATACACGTAGTAAAAGAGAATTACTAAAATAAGGTTTGGATCTCCTATAGGTATGTATCAATGTACATATTTTCTGTAATATTTGTCTGAAATAGGTAATTATATAGAAAATTATGGTTTTATTGTACCTAATGTATTATGTAGGTACGCGCTAGCCCCGGTCTCCCCGAGTAGAGCTTTTCAAAAAGACAATGATAATAAATATAATCTATGGGCTAAGGCCATCAAAAACAATGTAGTTTTCTACTGGTGAATGAATGTTCGAGATCGGTTTTGTTGGGTTTTAAACAATTTTCCTAAACGTTTCGTCTCTACAATATACAGCTATACGGTTAATACCAAACAATCCTCTTAAACAAGCAGTCTCAATAATTTCCATTAAATAATAAAAAAATAATTGATAAGTAAGATAAGTAGTTCAATTTCGTATTATTTTTTTGTTGTTTCGAGGGTTATTTTATTTAAAATGCACAAAGACTACATTTTATAAATCAGTGTACCAATTCACCAATAAAAATATAAAAACTGTATAAGAAACTCAAATATTTTTTTAATCGGACCAGTGCAGTGGTTTCTCATGTTCAAACAAACTAACCAACAAAGCCTTCAGGTTTAAATATTGATATAAGCATAGATAGATTTAAATAATTATCAAAATACTTTGGTAGTTAGTTGCTAAAACAATAATGAATCATATATCTATTGGGTATTTTATGAAATAAAACATCAAAGACATAGTATAATTTTATTAAAACCCCTTCCATCAATTTCTTATTCCAACAGTCCATTTAAACATAGCTAAATAATTAGGGATGAAATAGTACATCTAGAGTACTTAAATTTTCCTATTATAGCAGAAACATTGTGAAATGGCAACACTAAGTATAAATGGTAGATTTTATTTAATTTTGTTAAATTCACAGTAAATAATTGTCGCCTGTACGAAAGATATGTGAGATGGGTTTTTACAAATGACTAATTGACATTATTTTTTTCAGATCCCCGACGACAATGGCCGAACGCAAATGCTACCAAAAATAATTATGTTGCCAGTATATTGTTTGCTTTTATTTTTATGGAAGTATTGGTGATGTTGAAACTTTAATTTATCTAGCTTCATCACAGCCCAAGAATCTATAATAGGGATATATGTAATAATATCTAAAACAATGAAATCTGTAATGTATTTTTAAATCTACGAAAAGCTATGGTTGATTTTATTCATGTAATTTAATCGCACTATTTATTTAATCTAAATATTATTTTATAGTTTTGAATTGGATGTCTTCGTGTCAGATAATCGTGCATAAGATAAGATGTTAGTGCATTCAAGTTATGTCATTCCATCGCTTGTTCGTATTTTTAATAAATTTTTAAAATAAATATTCTAAACTACAAAATATCAATCTGGATAATAGTTAACCCAAATACAGAGAACCAAAGGACGGAGATAAAAATGAGCAAGATTTAAAATCAATATGACTGTTATTTGATGGATGGATTATATGTTTACAATCCGTAGTTTAAAATAGACATTGAAAACACAGCTATATTGAGACATGCAGATTTTAGATTAAAATATTATGAGCATCGCAGCATTTGTTTCATTTATTCCTTAGAATTATTAAGTTTTACACTCACATTTTAATTTGTTACATTAAAATCAAATTAATCGTGAAATATACAGAGTAAATAATTATCTGAAAATATTACAATTCTCTTATAAAACTAATGCCAGTTTCTATACTACCTACCTACTATACCTTTTTATTAGGAAATATGGATATATCCACGTCGTAGCTATGTAAAATATTTGAAATGAATTATGTTTATAGAAGAGCAGCTAACGAGAACCATACTTAACCATAACCATACATGTTCTAATATGTTGCATACAACGTGAACATTGTACAATAATAGGCATGACGACAGTATCCATAAATGATCGTATTAGTGTTTTTAAGGGAAAATGTATAATAAATAAATTAAATATAGTGACTTAGAAATCTTAAAAACATTAAGATTAATGAGATTATCAATAAAATAAAACATTGAAATTCTGCAGTTGGCCATTTTGACTAAAACACGCGTGACGTCACGCTTAAGTAAACAACTCACGTCAGATGTGTTTTGTTGTTATGAATATGTTGAGAATACGCATTTTTATTTATTTTCTATTGTTTCACGTATGCTTTATCGACTCAGAACTGAAATATAATTGAGAATTCATGAATACGTGGTTCGGGGTTCTCCGCGCCAACTTTATACAATCATTTCTTATTATTTTCTCGCTTGAAATAATTACTAACACATTTTTGAGCATTATTTTTATGTGGATTCACACTGCAATACTGCACACCACTTATAAACTTTGAAATTCGTTTCTATAACACATATTAATTAAATATTTTTTTTAATTTTCTTCGCAATGCGTACAAATAATTACGTATTTACTAAAGAGTGACGTCACGCCTACGCCATGACACCTGCGAGCTGTTTTGGCACAGTTAATAAATATTTTTTGAAAAATGGCTTTTATCTTCGTTAAATTTAAGTATATTACCGAAATATAGGGTTTTTCTTGTATAGTAAACGTATACACACATTATGGAAGAGGATTTCAAAATCTTTCGTCATGCCTATTATCTCTATTTATAGTGCAATTCTACACTTTTCTTACTTATAAATTAATAATTATACTCTAATCACAAATTTTTGGCACGCCCCCTCTTTGGTTTCTCCGCGGTTTCCCGCCACGTGTTAACGTGAAAGAGATGAATTATTTACACATAATTAAATAAAAATTGTAACTCAATTATATTATACTATATATTTCTATTATTACTCTCATCCGTTCACACGCTGGCATCTTCAAAATTTTACTAAATATCAACAGACATTTTACGTGAGCCATCTCAGGATTCCATATAATAATTTCTTTTGAATTGTTTCTGTCAGATTTGTGTGTAAAGATAATATTTATTTTGGTCAGTGTAGTGTATTGTTTTGATATCCACTTTAAGATTTTTTTAATATGTCGAATCTGTTTTAAAATACACTGCAGTATTGAGTATAATCAGTATGTGTTTGTACTTATCATATGGTTTCTAGAGACTTTTAAAATGTCTGAGAATAGTATGAATTTTGGACACCCTTATACTACTGAGTCACTACAATACGGTTGTACGTAGTGTTTCATTAATAAATCCAATTGCATGATTGGAATTATTAATTGTTAAATAAGTACACTTAGAATCATGTAGCACATGATTCCAAGCGTACCTATGTACATTCTCAAGGCATACACAAACAAGAAGTCTTACCCTAATCTAAGGAAGGCTAGTAGGTATGTAAATGTCGGTAATTTTGCAAAGTTAGAAACGGATTAGGAAATGAATAAAATTGAATTTTAGCAAATTATACCGAACAGAGGCATCACGAAGTAATGTTGGTAAAAAATTAAATATTTAATATAGAACATAACGCCTCCCCAAAAGCAACTTGGTAGATATGGCAACCTTTACACTGTCCTTCGTTCTCGCCTTTGCCTATGGTTTACCATAGACAAATAGTTTATCGAAAGACCTAAATTCAATGTAAATAAAATGCACACTCTAACTATTTACAATCGAGAAGCTGTTTATGGATACCATACCAGACATAGTTTCTTTTGGGGGAGTAGAACGATTTTGAATATTTTATTAAAGTTTCCGTTTCCAACTAGGCAACGCTTAAAATAACTTAACTATATCTACATTTATGTTTAGGATATTTGTACTTGTACGATTTATCCGAAAACCGTCTTTAAACTTTTACCTATGTATATTTATCACTTTGAAAGCAAAAGAAAAACACAATCGAAGGCTATACACAATCTTAAAACCGGTAAGGTAAGATTAAAAAATATCACAATTCTTAAATATAAAGGCACTTTATCATAACATATAAATTAAAGGATGAAACTGAATGAACCGAAACTTGAAATTTGAAGAAAATAAAGAACCCAAAAAAAGGAAGTGACAAATATACTACGTTGCGTCCCGCGTGATAGATCATGCCAAGATGGCGCCCCTGGATTTTGGTAACTTTCAACAGGGGGGTGGTAGCTTGCCATGCGGGTCTCACGACCCTCCCACCGTCGGATTTAGTCGCCTCTTACGACACCCATCTACTCCGACTGGGATTGGGGATTGTATTCTACTCCGCCCCAATACGGTGACTTACAATAAAAATATCTACATACTATCATAAATTTAATATTCTATCCCTACTTTGACTTGTCAAGCAAAATCCTCTGCTGTGACGTCACTAATCTCTATAACTAATTTGTGACGCGCGGCCGCCTTATTTCTCGATTTACAAAAAGAGAATATCTAGACTCATCCATTCTAAACTCAATCACTCCGTCTCCTTCATTATATTTACATGGAGATTCTTCAGCATTCACACAAACTAAGTTATCTAATCCGCTTCTGTGTGCACAAGGTTCTTATAATTTACATAATCCTAATTTAGGTTTTTGAGAGATTTTCATTCTCATCAAATATTAAAATCCAAAATAAAACGCCGATATTCCACGTATCTATAATTAAATATACATATTTGTTTATTATTTCAAATATTATTCTATGAATGGCTACGTTTATCGTAGACGGTGCTACGTAAGTGCTACGAATGAAATTAACTCAATTAAAGTAATTAGAATTTACCGAATATCTATAAAGTTTGTAGGAAATATAATAATTTAACAACCAAAATAAAGAATTTTATCCGCACAATGTTTTGTTTGATACAATGGGTAATATTATATAAGTTCTTAAGTCTAGGTACTCGATTGGCGGCATGTCGTCCGGATTTAGTACAATATATTTTTTAATAGTTGGCAGGACCATGTAGCCTGAATTTAGCAGTTGGTATTATGAGACATAGGCAAGTTACTGCTTCATTGATACTACAAAGTAGTATTTTGCTTACCTAATTTGTGACTTAGTTTAACGGGCAGTGAATACATTTTTTTATATTTAAACCATTAACTTGAAGTAGTATGAAACTGTCATTAGTTTATTTATTTGTTTAAAGAAAATACAACATGAACATCGCATAATTAAAGTAAATAAGGTTCTTTTTAATTCAGAATATACCTCGTAACGTTAATTATAAATAAAAAGGTCAAAACATGTCATAAATGCAACCAAATGCTACGATGCATTAATTTAAGATAACAGTATATTATATTATATACATAGTGACAGTGATCGAGTGAAACGTCAATATTAGCTTACATATATTTTATGAATAAGTATCTGTACACTGAGCGACACAGGTGTAAAGTCTCATATATACAATCCTTCCTACATGCAAAACTATTAAATTTTCAAATATTGGGAAGGTTGTAGCCTTCGTAGAATCGTAGCAAAGTTAACTTAACTGTTTCATTTGAAAAGTTAATATTTTTGTCATTTACAATTAAATCTACGCTACTTTAAATTTTTATTTTATAAATTCCTTTAGTCTCATCCGAGATTTTTTATACATGATACCTAATGACCTAACTAAAATCTACTTAATTCTAACACTTATAGTCTTACTTGTATACTATGTTGATTATTTTGAGCTAATTGTTATAACTAAGATGTTTTACCAGCTAAAATTGTGGCAGTTCACAATGATAGACTTAAACAACTACTGATCTAAATGTATTAAAATATGATAGTTTAAGATGTAAAATACTGTTGGTTATAATTGTTATAATAATTTCTAGATTATCTAAAAGGTACCTAAACTAGAATGAAAAAATCCTTTTAAATACACCAAGAACGTACATAGAAAGTAATATATGTGCGTTTGTTATTTACATTATCGGTTTCCTACATTTGGACAATTTTCCTACGTATTTGTTATATACTTTCATATGACGGGAGGCTTCTTGAGCGTATACAAAGGATTTTTCCAGTGTGTTTCGTATCTATATGTTATGTGATGATATTACTAAGTATATACCATTTATTGTACTTTACATCTGCCCAATTACATTACGCCGAGGTTTAGTAAAAATATCAAAAAATCTTAGTAAAACAAACATCGGCTTCCCTTAGCTTATATTGTGTTAGTGTTCTTTAATTCGTCTATCGTTTAGTATATTCCAACTCATATAGTGTGCATGAATGAACAAAGTATTAATAGTTAAAAATATCATTCAATATATAATTTATAAGAGTTAGTCACAGCCAAAATAGAAACGCATGAAATGTAGGATGAGATGAACTCTTGAGAGATCAAAATATACATAAGCAATGAATATTTCAAAGATATTATATATTGACTAAAATCAAATTATGTTAATAAGGATTCTTGGCTTATAATACAACGGCGATTTTATTTGACAATTCGACTAACTATTTTATACCAAAAGCTTTTATGATATTCCAAATAAATTACATTTTACGCAGTCATTGGACTGTAAATACAGCCATCACAAATGTATTTTAATTATTAAAACATATAATCCATGGCTGCATAATATATCTTTATCTATATAATTTATAAATTACTTAATGTTTGATTACTAAATACTGATCTTCATATTAATATCTTTATTCTTTATATTTCTAGTAAAAGTCGGGAAAGTCCTATTCGAAAATCTTGTCGAGATCCGATTGAACACTCAGAACCAAATTAATCGATGTTTAAAGAACAATTTGAGCATCGATTATTTTGAGTCGAGTTTTAATGTATGGCCGATGAAGTAATTTGCAAATGGCAATTATTTTAGTTTTTCTGGGTGCGTATGGATGCAAATGGATGTGTTGATAAGGTGCATGTTACTAATGAATTTATATTGAAATGATGTGAAAAGCTATGGAAAAAATTAACATGGAATTGACAAAGAATCTCTAAATGTACACTGTCCCTTTTCCCTTTTAACTAAACAAGTGTTTTTAATGTAGGTATCACTCATGCAAAAGGATAGATTGATAAGTCCTTTTTTTATACATCATAAATATGTTTAGTTAGACAAGAGAAAAAGGGTTACTTACATTACATAAAAATAAGAATAATAAATTATTAACATAATAACACATTTCCTTTGTAGACACTAGGATATTAAATTTTTAACGGATATAAACCGGTAGATAGATGAGTCTGCTGGCCATTACCTAGTCCGCTAAGAAGGTTGTTGTTTCACAGAAATATCACAAAGGAATTGCGCTGCACATAAATACATAATAACGAATAGAATAAGAACAAATCGGAATGACGCGATGTTATCAGAATTAAAAAAAACAATGTAAGGAAAAATACAATTTTCAACAAATTAGAAACAAAATTAAGAAATATATTTATCTGCGAATTAATAATAACATTAACAAAAATCAAATACATTTTATTACGGATGAAAATCAAAAACTAAAACTTTATTTGTAAGAAAGTATACAAATTCAAAAGGAATCGTATCGCGTGCTGAAACGTAAAACATTAAACAATCAAAACAACCCATATATAAACAATCGCAACAAAAACAACAATCAAAACATTAGCACAGTAAACAGATACGAACAGTAGCGAAACTCGCTTCAAAACGTTCGAAACTTACACACACAAACAAACGCATCGACGAGGCTGAGTTAATAACCTGTCTCGTCGATACGTATGTTTGTATGCGTGACTGAACGTTTTCTTGTTAGTTTCTGTACTACGCCTACCATGAGTTCAAAGTTTTACTTGCTAGTGACTGCGTAAAAATATTGTATCGAAATTGACTACAGCACCTCTAGCGATAACTTAGAAAACTAATTTCGGTCGGTTATTAACCTATCGAAATAGTGATTTCGATAGTTTGAGCCTCAAAAACCAAGCGAAATAGTCTTGAATGCATCGCTATATAATGCAGTAAACGTTTCGAATGCTAACTCCTTAGAATACATATAAATTAACGTAGAAGAGGTATATGCGAACAAACTAGCAGTATGTCGCTTCTATCTCAGGTTATATGTATCCTAAGCCTAACTTATGGAAGACTTTCTATCGCAGTCGAATGCAGTAAACGTTTCGACTAACTCATGGCTAGGGTATTGCTGTTTGTAAATTGCTAACTCATGGCAATACTGTAAACACAAGATTCGAACTCATGGCTAGGGTATTGTTGCCATTGCTAACTCATGGCCCGCAAGATTCGAACTCATGGCTTGAGTATTGCTATCTGTTCAATGCTAACTCATGGCAATACTGTAAACGCAAGATTAAAACTCATGGCTATGCTATTGCTATCTGTTCATTGCTAACTCATGGCTAGATGGCTGTCCGTTCATTGCTAATGGTACTGTTGGTTGCTAACGGTACTGTTCATTGCTAACGGTACTGTTCATTGCTAACGGTACTGTTCATTGTTTACGGTACTGTTCGTATCTATTACATGTCCTCATGGTGTAACATCTGTTCGTATGTGACGTAGTGCAACAGAATCCATCTATATATATTTTTTAAGTTTAGTTATAAGGTTTTTAATATTATTTTATTTGTTTTGTTTTAAGTAAGTTTTATTAGTTTTTAAGTTCTATTGGTTTTTTTGTTTTCTTTTTTAATTATGTTTGTTTTTTGTATCTGTGTGGTGTGTTTTTATGGTCAATAAATGTTTTTATTATTATGTCTCTCTCCATAATACACGGGCACTACCAGAAGGAAGATACCCGGTCCTTTGGAAGGCTTACGTGGGGACACAGGTCCAACACGCAGAGGCCCTTTAGAGAATTTAATGTGTTTATTATTATTATTATTATATCCTCGCGTGGGGCTTGGGGCGGCGGCGCGGCGGCGGGGGCGCGCGCAGGCACAGCGCGTACACCGCGGCGAACACGGCGTACGGCGACAGCACCGCGCCCGCCAGCTGCGCCGCCTGCCCCGCGCCCCCACCCGACCGCGAGAATCACTTTTGTTCCTCCTCGTCGCGGAATAGGTACGTCGACCTGTCGAGTGACAGGTCTTTTTAATGCTCATCCTTATGGTACCATATTATAACTAGTAGCGTAGCGCTCTTCGTCTTCGTATTTTTACTAAAAATTGTGGTATTACTACCATATGCGATAGCAAATTGAAAGTCTGATTATGAAAGATGTTGAAGTGTAGAAATAATTTGCTCAAGTATTTAATACTAATAATATCTTCTGTTATTAATCTACTGTCTACTTCGGGTTTGCTAATCAATTAAGTAAAACTGAATTGTTTTTTTACAGATCGTATCAGAAGAATGGGTACTTTAATTACTACAACTAGACTTGCAAAATTACATAAACTAGTACTTCCATCAAAAAATTGATAATTTAACCCAATTTAATATTCAAATTAAATAGGAAATAGGGAGTATCGAAATAAAAGCAAACTTACCAGTAAGCCAAGTTGAAGAGCGCGAACACGAGCGGGAAGGTGATGCGCGAGATGACATCTATCCGCTTGGAGCGCGTCGGGAACTTGGACATCCAGATCCTGCAGCAGTTCTTCTTGGGCGGGCTCATGTGGATCTCGCACTGCCGCATCTTGTCGGAGGCGCCGCGCATCAGCGGTTTCTGTCAGTTGCAGACCGTCAGGCGGGACGGACACACGCCACTGCCAGCGCGCTTGCTGACGCTCTTTCCGTGGGCTCGACCATTGATCGCGAGGATAGCTCTTGTTATACCCCCCCTAAACTACCAGTGTACACTTCCTCTTTTAGGTATTATATAATCAAAAGCCTTCGAGCTTGTTTTCAACCCTTCTTGTTATTCCCTCTAACTGCTAGCGTTTCTCTGATTAGCCAAAAAAACTGTGTAATACTCTTTAACCCCTCTTTAGTGATATTTTATAGGATTTAGGCTACACAGCAACATCAGTCTTTTTTCTATTTCCACTGCAAGCAAGGCTTTCCTAAACTTTCGATTTAAAGCCAATACCCGGTCTGTTTGCCGGTTGGATGATAGGTATATTAAGTTCTTGTCGCTTTTCAAATTAGACATTGGGCAACAGATACACACCTTGTTCTAACGTCTGATTTCCTCTTATAATTTTTTATGACAGTCTAAAGGCCCTCCCAGTTTTGAGCCTCACGTGATCAATGGACGATCCCTTTGGTATTGAGAAGAATAGCCAATTGGATGTTTTTGTATTTGATTTTAATTTCAAAATGTTCAAAGTAACTTTATATGTAGTTACAATTGAAATAACAATGACTTTATAGAACATTTTAGGATTCTGATCATAGAGTTTATGCAATGTGTTTGTAATTTTGAAAAAGTCCCTATCTGTGAATTTGTGTGTACTATTTTTCATATTACATCGATCTATATATACATAAAACAACACATTCAGTAGAATCTATCCAAAACATTCGATGCATTCAATAAAATAAACTGTATTGAACGTCAATACATTTAGTACACAAATGTTGTTGATTACAAACTCAAAAATTAACTACAACAATCTCAATCCTGCCAAAAGTATCATAAAGTAACTGAAATTTCCAAAATGTTCCCAGAACTTTACTATTTACCAAGTCAAAGCTATCTACTCGTCTACATTCCCATACTATTTCTTCTAAATACCAAATAAAGAAAGAAGCATCTAAACACTCGTGGGGTCGAACAGGTTAAAAATGACTTTTCAGTAAATATTAAATTATTAAGTGGATACCAATAAAGATTACCTAGCATGATTACATTTACTTGTGACATTCATAAATGTTTTTATGTTTAAACTTCAAGACAAGGCAAAATTAACGAAGTTATATTTAATGATCGTACTGACTCAAAATTTATCAAACCATGCAAAAAATTAACCATTTGACTACAACAGAAAGAAAACTCAAACGCCAACAAACTTTGGATATTATTTGAAGTACAAAAACAATTCCTAACACACATTAAAGAAACCTTTACTGTAACCACTTAAGAATTGAATACGCTACAACCAAAATTAACCTGCGACCCCACAACCAAATCGCCTACGAGCTCACCATAGCGAACGTAGTATTACTGTCCGTGTCCAACAAATCCGACGCGGCATCCATACTCGCGGCCGCTTCCATCTCCCGTCTCGTTTTCTTCATATTCTCCCGGTGCATGTCAGAGCGGGACGCATAGTTCACGAGCGCGAACTCGAGCAGCGCACCGAACACGAATGTTAGACACACGCCCGTCCAGACGTCGATCGCTTTTGTGTAGGATACGGGTGGTAGGGACGCGTTTATACCGGAGGATTGAGTCGCCATGGTTAGGAGTGTTGTTACTCCTGGAAATTTTGAAAGTTATTTTTGAGCAAGTTATTACTCTTCTTTCTCTCTTTGTTCATGTTCTCAGTCGCAATTTAGTGAGTAGATATTATTGCCCTTAACCTTCTTTTTGTTAATCAGTTCAGTTGCGATTGTTTAAAATTTTGTTACTAAGGAAATTATATGGAACAATCACTCACGTAGTTGTTTATAACTAGATACAAATTACGGTTAAAATCGTGAAAAGCAAAACTCTATTTATGGAACAATAATTGACGTAAAATTAGACTCACAATTACGTTGAAAAATTGCGAAACGTTAAGACTCTATCTACGCGTGTATCATTTCTATTGAGCGATACAATAGGCACTATTTTATTTATTTATTTAAACATAACTACCGCGAAATAAGGTTTTTTATACAACCTAACCTCTGAGAAATTTTGTACGAGTGCAAATTGCTAACTTAAAACATTTTTTGTTCCGTGTCAACTATACATCCAAAAATACAAACAAAATATACATACCCAATGAAACTCTAGCAGGAACGGCACCTTGGTCCAGCCAGAAGGAAACCCAGGACACAATGACAAGCATGCAGCAGGGGATGTAGATCTGGATGAGGTAGTAACTGAACTCTCTCTTGAACAAGAGGTCCACTTTCAGGCAACTGTATTCACCTGTAGAGAGGATATAGTTAATGATATTGAAGTAATATGTGGTAATATTTCGTTGAACTAAATTAATTGGAAGAAAATTTGGTTGCCTGAAATATATTTATTTTCTACTGAAATTTATTCTGCTGATATTAATTTATTTATTTATTCATAATCCATTTATTCATTTATTTATTAATAACATGATATAAAAATATAGGTACGAAAACGTTTAAAAGTTCAAAAGTTAATTATTTCTCTAACTTTATTAAAAACGCAGTTTTTCATGTTCGATAATTATTAATAAAAGAACCCAAAAAATTTTTAAAAAACAAAAAAAAAACCTTATTTGGAAACAACAACACTGTGCAACAACTATGTAAAATTAGGAAATCTAATCCTAAATCTAGTATTTCACACAGTTTGAAGAGAAAATTACCTGTATTAGTTTTGCTGTTACAGTAATCAGTTAAAAATTTCTCGAGGGTAAAGCGAGGCAGATGAAGGTTCTTCACAACCTGGACTGGGTCACCTTCCTTCCACAGGAACACGAGGTCGTCAGTCGTCCAACCATCTAATAGAGACAAATTAATTAATTGTTAAAATTGTTCATGTTATAAGGACAAATGAATGAATATAACTCTGTTTCGGGTGTATTTTAAACAGAACTGGATATTATTAGAATTATGGCGTGGCGTGTATTCCAGGCTATTTTATATGTGTGTCTTTTGAAAATATTGTCCAAATTATATTCTGTGTGATTTCTGATTGATTCTTATTTACTGCAGTTATTTCTTTTGTTTCATTTACAATGTAATTTCGTTTATATACTCTATAGTATCTATTACAAATTACAATACACTTTTTTATACTACACTAAATTGTGTCTAGACTGCAATTTATACACTACTAGAGGTCCGCCCCGGCTTCGCCCGTGGTACATATTTCGCAATAAAAGGTAGCCTATGTCCTTTCTCGGGTATCAAAATATCTCCATACCAAATTTCATGCAAATTGGTTCAGTAGTTTAGGCGTGATTGAGTAACAGACAGACAGACAGAGTTACTTTCGCATTTATAATATTAGTATGGATTTTGATATTTTTAAACGCGTCTAATTACATATATCTACTCGTGCCACCTTCACTAAAATAACGATGTATTATCTACATTTTCGTGCTCAAATTGCAGCTAACAATATGTCTAGCCGTCAACAGGAACGTTTATTTTTACGAAAATACCCAAGGCAAGCGGCTGTTTACTTAAACCAAATGTTAAATATTGCCGTTTAAACTGCCCATTTTTTCAAGTCAATTATAACCGACATTATTATTATTGTGATAAATTTGTCATTTTTCTCACCAAAGTGAAAACTAAATTCGTTTTTTTTTAAGTGAATTTTCCTTAAGCGCGTTGAGGGTAAAATTTCAAGGTTGCGTCATGGCAATACCGTCACGTCATGGAGTATCGCGACTATTTTGGTATCTCTGAATCTTGCCGAAGAAGTTTCACTTCTGACACTTGTGTTCGTCAGACACGCTCTTTTTTTATTAAATGTGTCTTTTAGATATTGTTCAAACTGTAGACTATCAAATCAATGGTCATCGAGGCAAAAAAATAACATAATATGGATGGATGGATGTTTGTCATGTTTAAAAACGCCTCCCCGTATCTGGATGAAATTTTAACTTCCTTTTATAGCAATTTATATATAACTGTGGCAAAAATTTCAAGAAAAATATTTTAAAATTTTAAATTGACCACATAAATTATATCTTTGAACATAGTCTTGAGACTATACTACTACTAGGTACATACTACATACTATACTTACTATATAATAGACGTGCTATATTCCCGATACCATTCTGAAAGTAGCAGCCTTAAATTAGATAAAATGCTAGTTCTAGTTGCAAAATGATCGAAATACTCACAACTAGCCATCCTCAAGGAACAGGTCTGTTTATCCAATGGGTACAACTTCAGATTCATAGGACAGGACAGAGTCAGGGAGATTCGGATGCTGTATAACACGTTGCCGTTGGGGAATATCCTGATGTACACGTTCGGCATGATGATGTTGTGGAAGTGACCTTCCTTCTCGTTGGAGAAGAATAGATCCGGCATCCATACTCGGTTCGCTTCTGTTAGGGTTAGGTATTTCAAGCGACCTGTGGGAAGGGATAGTTTTTTTTGTAACTGTTTATTAAATAAGCTATGAGAAATAAATAATTAGAAGGATGATGTTCCTGGGCAATTTAAAAATGTCGCTTTCTTAAGAGAACAGTATTCAGAACTCTACAAGACCAGAAAAGTTGGTATATGATTATTCAGTTGCATCAGGATTTGGAACATTTGAGTTCACAATGTTGACAGTTTCTTGCCTTTGATTTGATACGTATAAATACCTATCAATTACGGTATATAATATGAAATGCATCTGCTTATGAAGCATATCAAAGAGAGACTACTCATATAATCATTCTAGCACATTGTTTTGCCCAATATATCTTCTGTTATTAATACATAAAACAAACACCATTAGCTTCAATCTTATAACATCAAAGCTTCTATCGCGAGTATATCAGTGTTAAAATATCTATTAATAACATCAAACAGATTGTACAATTGAATGAACTAAAATATAATTCTAAATGATTAATGCACTTAAGTCTTGAGTGCTAAACTTTTCTTACTTCCTATTTCATTTAATACTAACAAGAAAATACGCAATATTCTTGAAATTTAAGTACCTAGTCAAATATAGTATGAAAAGGTTGTATTACCTATAATTTTATTGAATAAGAAAATCTTTGAAATTATTGTAAACCATTATAGTGCTCTATAACATAAAATTAATAAACACATTCCTATGTGTTATGGAACAAACTAAATTGAAATTTAATTTATCCGGTCTTAACTTACCTCCTAAATTGTTAAACTTCAAGCGTTCATCCAGCCATTGTTCCCTGAACGTCAATTGAACGGAATATTCCTGTAAACACACAATTTAATTAACTAAAGTTCTCTCAAATTGATCTTGAGATATAATCACATATGAATAATTATCCTGCTTTAGAATGCCAATTGGCACGATAAACTCTTTATAGAGTTGGATTTAATTCGGAAGAACCTGATGTAATAGATAAAGAATTTAGACAAGAGAACAGTTGATTATATCTCAAATAATTCAAATCTTTTCTCAAGATTGTCTACTAAGCTCTCGGGGATTATTAGGAAGTCTATGTGATTCATTATTGTGCCCGGGGACTATTTATATATGAAAATGTATCTAACTATAGGCACATTTATTTAGTGTAACATGGTTGTGTCGGTGTACTTAAGTGCATATAATACATTAACATTTACATCACACATAAAACGTACTATGATGTCGAAGGTAATTTTAAATTTACTCAATAACAAATAATCGATCCCTCGACACCAAAACAGCAAGTCAAATGAATTGTTTTAACGAAAAAAGCTTACATTAAGTTCCTACACGTTTGTCGATTCCGAAACGGTTTAATGGTCTTCGTTTGACATGTAGGTATTTGCTTTTAAACAGCCAATCGATTCCTTATATTTTTTACCGATAATCGCGTAAAGTTTTAATAAAACACGTTTTTGTTTATGTTTTTATTTTAGTACTCATAGTTTATTAGTACTCCTACGATTCACTATGCTTTTGAAGTATAGTATACTTCTGATTTAATCAGGATTATATTTATGTTTCAATGATAATACAGTTTTGTAGAGTATCTTATTATTCCAATAAAGCCGTTTCAGTAACGACAGGTGCTAGGCAACAAGTGCATCTACATTATAAGAGACTTCTAATTTTAAAGGTCTATAAAATCTTTTAAAGTTTGGACTTCAATTCAAGGTTTAATTATACAGACCAAACTTTTTGATAAAAATAATCAATAAAAAATCCGTAATCAAACTTATGATATAAATAGGAGAAAACCTCAATGAAAAGGCTGGAGAGGATATTAAAATATAATGTAGATACACCAGAACTGCGCATGCCAAAGAGTGCCGAATTAAAAATATGACAATTATCAGCCCTCGTTGTAGGAAGTGAGGAGTGGGTAAATCAAAATTCGGAGCAATGCTATAGCTACGCCAAGGTATTGTTATTAGAGTTGAAAATTAGCTTTTGGACCTTCAAGAATTGTTTGATCACGAAGACAACGGCAAACACTTATACATTAAAAATAGTTTTATTTAAAAATCTAAATTCTAAAGGTGTATTAGATAATGTTAATCGTAACAAATAGCAAATTAAATTGACGATAATAGTTATTGTAAAGTTTCAATAACGAAATATATTAAGTACTAGGTTTCCGCCCGCGGCTTCGCCCGCGCAGTCAAAGAAAAACCCGCATAGATCCCGTTCCCGTGGGATTTCCGGGATTGCGTCATTTTCCCGGGATAAAAAGTAGCCTATGTCCTTTCTCGGGTATCAAAATATCTCCATACCAAATATCATGAAAATTGGTTCAGTAGTTTAGGCGTGATTGAGTAACAGACAGACAGACAGAGTTACTTTCGCATTTATAATATTAGTATGGATACTAAGTACCAAATATTCTATGATCCATCCTACCTGACTGGCTTTTAACAAAAAAGGAAAGTAAAGTGAACAATAATAATTCTGTTAAAATTATCGTGGTATCAGTCGAAACAGAAAACATTAATGTGACTATGTGGCACATTATTTGCCTCCGTACATAAATATACGCGATTTAGTAAGCCTTAAGCACTATTTAACAAATTTCAGTATAGAAACTGAAGTCTGTATACAATGTAAATACTAATTAGTTTACTAATGTTTCATAAGGTCAATAATTATATAACAGATTATATTACATAGAAGAGGCCTTTTATAACATCGATAATATTTTATGAACGAATGAAACCCAAACAGAGGAATATAACGCTGTAATAACAAGATCATCCAATCTATAAAAAGAAAAAGCCATGTTTCTTCGGAAGTAAAACTGAAGTTAATTGATATTATGATACCCCAATTGACATTGATGGATGAGACTAATATCATGAATGATTACTATGTTGGATCACTGCCAGATCTCGACTACTATCGGCTCATATGGCGCGGGTCAATAAAAATTTAATGTGTGGGACGCCATATTTACAATGATATTATACGTAAAAAAGTGTAGATAGGTTACCAACCATAAAAATCTAAATAACAAGACGCTAGAAGTGCTATAATGTCATAATCAGTATGAAAACCACTATCGCCAAAACCCACACATTTAAACCGATAGCTAATAAACAGTACACACAAGTAAACTATGGACCTTTACCTTTTATTGGATATCTTTTATTGGACAGCTTCATTTTAGTAAAAACTAACTAAAATAATAAATTCAGCATTTTAATATGTAATGCATTTTTATATATAACGCACGATTTTACGGTTTATTTCAAACGTACGTCTCGAGAGCAACTGAACAGCCACGAACGCACTGGTGGTGTGTGGGTCACCTGAGCGGCGACAATGTCACGCGCGCTTGCGACTTCTAGTACCTTGTTGTTGAGATTTCTATGTTACCAACACAACATTCGATCTTCAAAAACGGCACGCTCACGCACACACGATTAGATATCAAAGTAAGATGGCATGATTCAACTATTGTTAGCGAAAAAGAGAAAATTTAATTTAATTTCGACGTGCCACTTCGGGAGCCTTATTATATCTTATTACTTATTATATAAATTATAATTGAATATTTAGCGCAATTGTGGTTGGATTTATATTAATTTTATTTTATAAGGATCTTATGAGGGCTATATTAGAGATGAATACAGGATTATATGGGTATTAGGGCCGAATTAGGGCAAGATCCTAAGTGATCCTTATTCGAAATCTTTTCAGAAATATATTTGAGTATATTGGGCATTTTCCCAATTAAGTACGATAGAATGGAATTCAAACCAATTACTAAGTGACCCAATTACGAAGGATATAAAAATAGAGACGGAAATTTTAATATTAAAAGTACTTATATACGTAAGTGAATTATATTTTTACTTGACTTGAGAATATATAAAATGGGTCTTAAGGATCAAATAAAAAACATTGAGAATGTGTTATTTAGTTTTATAGCATTCAAATGCTTTATAAACGAGAAATTTTTAAAGCATAGAAAATATATGCGACAGACGCAGGTTCGATTTCCGCTTCGTGATCAAATTTTGTTCTATTATTTAGAAATTTCTCAACTTTGAGGATTATTATATACGTTTATATGCTAATACATATATGCTTATTGCTTATTGTTAAATATAGAATGTGACTGTTTTGTTTAATATAACGAAAAAATCAAGAATCACTGGTGCGAAAAGGCAAACATAGTTTGGAGGAAACAAACAGTAACAAATAAAACATAAAACTATTCTCAGTTTAGCTAGTTTTGTTGTCTTTATTGTACACAATAAAATATGTTTCCGTTAATATCAGTGTTTATGAACAAACTTATACATTAACACACTATTAATGTCTTTTATGTTATCACCAACGCGAACGCAGTGAATTCACTATATGAAAAAATTTATAAGAATTTTTCTCGGGATTTTTATTATTCTAACGATATTTTAATTCAAATTAAAAATATAGGTATGACTCTACATTTCTAATCATCAGTATTAAATTATTTACATTACAGGATCAATTTTAAAAAAAATTCTACAACGCTCCTTTTCTGCCGCACTTCTACTGCATAGTATAAAAAAGTCGCTTTGTCCCTATGTAAGCTTAAATCTTTAAAAATACGCAACGGATTTTGATGCGGTTTTTGTTCAATAGATAGAGTGATTCAAGAGGAAGCGGGCGAAGCCGCGGGTGGAAAGCTAGTATATTATAAAGACAAAGATGTAGATATTATTTGTGCCTCTATACTATGCATGATCCACTTTCGTCATTATGCGATTCATAATTATATATGTCAAAATGTGTCACCAATTTCATGCTAATGTCTTGTTTTGATAAACGAGTTTCAGTGGGTGTGGTATTTTGGTACGAACATATTTATAGGTTAAATGAATTAGGAAACTTAGGAAATTACGATGCAATTTGTATAATGTACGGGTGCGTTATATTTAAATATCACATTAACTAATTTTAGAAATTATAAACTGTCATATAGTTCATTTATTCTTGACATATTATTTTAATTAATCCTTTAACACTGCCTATACAACAAAATTAGCTCTCAGTCTTCATGACCGTAACTTATCTATTTTAATATATCTACTATTATAATAAAGCTGAAGAGTTTGTTTGTTTGAACGCGCTAATCTCAGGAACTACTGGTCCGATTTGAAAAATTCTTTCGGTATTAGATAGGCAATTTATCGAGGAAGGCTATAGGCTATATATCGTCACGCTAAGACCAACAGGAGCGGCGCCATGCGGGTGAAACCGCGGAGCGCAGCTAGTACAATACATACTTACTAGTTGTTTGCTAACTCTATATTGAAGAGTACGTTGAAAAAACATCAAAAGAATGTTTTTTGATCGATACTATGTTATAAATTTTTAAAGAATAGAAAAAAATCGATCACGAGGTATGATAGTATGTTTTCTATATTAGATGATAAATATAATCTTTTTAAGATTGAACGTGAAATTTTACCAGCACAGTTTAAATGTTAGGCTCCACTGGTTGCGTTTGTGAAATTGAAAACAAATGGTATGGTCAAAGAAATTTCACTTGCGCGATTTAGAAACAAGGTCACTACATTTCTATACTCTTTTATTTCAAGAAAATTGAACTCGTGATTTCTTTATATGCAAATTGAAGTGGGATGTAATTTGTTTGGCCAAATACAGCGTGGGCTATAGTATATATACAGTATGATTTATTTTAGGATAGATTAAAGGATTTATTTTTGGCTCAATTTAAGTATAGAGGGGTAGGGTTATAATTAGAGCGGTCCAAAATGTAAATGAAAAGATGGCGCGTTTTAACGTTTAATTTTTTGATTGGTTTGTCGATGGATTAATTAATTTTAACAAATTTTATCATAAGTTAAATAAAACACACAATTTTCAAAACCTTGATAAATAGATTGCTTCATTGCGTCGCGGTCGTCTCTCTTGAAAAGCTATATAAAACAATTGGTATAACTTATATTATATACATATTTAAATAAATACTTCAATATGTACACTTCATATAATACAGTATCCAAAAGCTAATTTTCAAATATCGATATAAACTGAACATGACCATAAAAATCCAAAAATTATTTCTTTATCAAGCAATAATTCGATTTTATATCGATATAGGCCAAGCAAACACCATGCCTGGTATCTATGAAGCGTTACCATAAACTCACCACAGCATTCGTCGAAGGAATGCTTGAGCTGTCGCTCATGCAGGCAGACCGGTACAACTAGAGCTACGGTTTAGTATATCTAGCCTTATGGCGGGGGTCACATATTGCGGTCGGGTGGTCAGCCACCGAAGCGCCAAGGGCGTGTGCGGACGCGGCGGTTAACCCAAACTTTACAACACAAATTCACATGAACAAGACAAAAATCACAGTCAACGTACACGACCAAAATAGTTTTTACGATCATAATCGTTAAATGCATGACAAATAAAGCATGAATGGTAAATAAATATTGAGGTGCGGGCCGCGGGCATCCCCCTGTATATCGCTTGTGCCAATCTAGTTCACATTAGTTTACCTACGTGCTCACATCGACGATTACGGTTCTGATATTTAACAGCGCTGTGATTGAAAGTAAAACAAAAAATAATCTCCAAAATAAAAAGTTGTAAGGTTATATTTACAATGGGAAGTCGTCGAAAGGGGACCGCGGCGCCGCATGTAAGGTAAAACTCAATCCAGAAATTAAAACAAAGACTCAAAATGCAACGGAAAGTTAACTCAAAATAAAGGAAACAAACATAACAAGAACAGACATCCAATTGATACGACAGCATAACGTAGCAGGGTGCAACTTGACAATGGAGTACCTACAGCCAATTTTATTGAAAGGAAAGCTTCTCATTTGGAAATATGGAATCTTTGCTTTGCGATAAAAGTGGCAGAGGACTCCGATCGGCACTTGAGCCTCAGTGCATCCTCACTCACCATCTTGTAATCATCTATTTTGCTGATAGATCGTAGATACATGTTGACGTGAACAAACGTTGGCGCATCGCCTTAATGACAGAAAAAAAATCATTTAAATAACCTTCAACTGAACTCCAGAATCGGTGGCTTTCCACAGCCACGATTCGTAATGCTGAGATGATAAAACTCTAATGTAATGATTCTATATGACATCCTATGTCTGTAGCATTCCGTAAATGAGCCAGTCTAGATGGAATGTATTAGAAGATACATAAAGTAAAATCACCTGCCGTGACTCTTATGAACCAGCTAACTGTCGATAGTAACGACCGATAACCGCGCGCGAAAAACGATTTTGGTCGTCAACACCAAAGAGGAAAATTAAAAAAATAAAATAAAATACAAAACTCGATCGGGTAAATCTCTCCTTCGTAAGTTTCGGAGCGAATTGCCCATTCATTTGACTTGTTAGGAAGAATCGAGCAACCGTTTTAAGGAAAATATTTATCTCATAGTGTCTTAAGCTAGTCCTGTCGACTTACCATCGTGACGTCATCGATTTTTGATATACTTCGCACAAATATATTGACGCTCACAACGGCTGGCCCATCTAAGTACCAAGCAAAATATACGGTTGATAATAATATATACAAAATAAATAAAACTAAACCCTAAGGGATTTAATTTGTATCTCGCGACGAACTCGGAGCACGTGTCGTACTCACCTTTAGACCTGAAAAACTTACGAATTCCTTATGCTTATTTATAATACCGCATTTGTTAAAAATGACTGTGAAATAAATTAAAATACAAATAATGCGAAAACCCTACTTGTTTATAGGAATTTGTGTTAAGCCTCTGAATTTACATTCATACGATGAGCAAATTTGATAGTTTAGAGATTTGATTTAGGTAATTAATAAAAAGAAAACGAAAAGCGAAAATAAACTTTGAATATGACGGAACTGAATTAAAAATGTTAGCTTCATGTTTTGAGAACCTAGCATAGAAACGTCCTTAATAATAATAAAATTACCTTTAAATAATTTACCTATAAAATAACCATACAGCTCTTCAACCTTTGGGTGCATTTTTATCAACCTTAAATTAATAAAAAAAATTCATACTGAAAACGATATAATTAAAATAATTGTTATCATTAATCTACACTACACTAGACTTATCTTATCATAGATCACAATTTTAAAATAGCGTGTCAAACTATTGATTTTTATTTGTTCTATTTAAATTGTTCTGGTTAAAATTTATTTTTTATCATTTAACGATATCCATTTAAATTCTAGGACAGCAATTTCATTCAAGTTAAAAGCTCTAATAATAATAATCTAATCTTTAAAAATACCCACGCCCGCACCCATACAAAAATAATAAAAAAATGTCATAACCACCGGGCCGTAATATGAGCTTTGATTAAACGACTTTCTAGACATAGATATTTTATACTTTTAATGTAATTATGTCTCGGAAGTCGAATAAATTCAAGTTAAAGCAAAGGGATTTGAAATGAAATACGGATTTGACAGTCCCTTACCATTGCGTTAAAAATATCAGCAAAATCATATTTAAAATTGTCTAAAATTTTGATATTCGCTGTGTGATCTTTTTTTGACGCCTCCATTAAAACATTTCATAGTAAAATCATAATCCGTCCGCTCTTAGTCCTTCGTAGCGTATTTAAACCCAATATTGTCTAATCACCAGTATATTTAACGTTCTCATGGTAAGGGATAGAATGATACTAACACTTGCTATCTCACTTTATTGCCGTTTTCAAAAAGTTACCAAAATCCATTGACAACAAAGTGAGATTCAAAACTAGTTTACAAAGAGGAACCAGGACATTCCTCACCACCTCGGTTACTAACCATCTTTATGTCGCTTATAGTTGTTATACTTCTGACGAACAGGTTTATATTAACTACTGCAGGTCCATCTGTCGAGATACAAATTCAAAAAAACAAACAACCCATAATGACAACAATTATATCTTCAGCATGTTGCTTTTAACGTAGCATATCATTCTCCCTTTTGTTTTTTCTTATTACAGCACATTGGATTTCAATAAACGCATAGATACAAACGGCAAATGAAAAATACCTCTTTCGTATGAACATAATTGTATCATGTAAAACACTATGATTTTATTACGCTAAGTTTAAAAGCCCGGTGTTATTGAACTACAAGATCAATATCAAACCTAAAGAATAACGCAATTTTGTTATTGTTCGATCACCACCGCTATTATTCAGTTTCTTTTATGAATGAAAAAACAGTTCCATTAAATGTGAATGAACGAAAATTATATTAGAACTTCGAAAAAGCTTTTGTAAATATACGCTTCATAAAATGTTTTATATTTTGGAAAATATGCTCTTCTTAACACTACGTTTGCGTGATTAATAATATTACATTGTAGTGTAAAAGGATAACTTCATAAGGAAAACTAATAATTTTAATCTTGCGTTAGTCACAACTGGGGTCACTCAGGTAGCATTACTGGGACCACTTTTTTATTATACTGATGTCGTTAATGACTCGATAGTTATCCAACAAATAAATGATTCTACTATTCTACAGTGTTAGACTTAAATTAGATTATTTACTAACCAGTGCCATTGATACCGGAGGGTCTGATGCGAGCGTCGTATCTGCCTGGACCCAAAATCTGATCCAGGATTTGTTTCTCTTTTTCTCTGAAGTTTATCTTGGCGTTCGTACATCTATGGAAAAAAACAGATACAATAATAAATTCTATACCTAATAAATTTTATATACTGCTGTACATATTATATATTTGATTTTCATAATAATTGCATTATGAAGCGAATTAATACAAGTATTTATAGCAGAAATAAGCTTATAGTCGTAAATAGGACTTATTTGCGAATGTTCTTATTTTAGTACGAAGTACACACACAGAATGAGAAACAGATGTAAACATCTTATGATGTCAAAATATTATAATATATCTATTGGAATGTTATTCCTAAGTTTAACCCATTGAGCCCCGAACGGCCCGATCGGTCCACGACACAATAGATTTTCTATTGTGTCTGTGATTCCGGAGCCTGAGTTATTATTCCCATATTATATATTTATAATACTTTATTTTAAATTTTTATTTACAAAGTATGTATGTTCCAATTGTTCTTTCCCAAAAAATATAGCCACTTCGGATGTGCATTGCATTTATTAATAATATGTATAAGCCATAATACAGAAACAATGATTAATATTTTCAATACAGATGAAGATAAAGAATTCGTGATAACTGATAACCAATCTATTCTAAAAATTTCGAATATAATTCACTGTTCCTTGATAAGCTCATAATGTTTGAAACAGATAACAATGTTATAGAAAACAAAACAATCGTAGAAACAACAAAGAATCCGTCGTATTGTAACATTTATAACAGCTGCCAAAATTAATACCGTCTCGAATCCCATGGCGGTTGGCGCCCATCTTTTAATTTATCATTGTCATAGATTCTTCATTTCAAACATTTTGTTTTTTATTAGTATTCAGGGCAAAGTAAACAATGGAATGAAGGTATTCGAAATGAAATTCCAAGGAAATTCCATACATAATGAGCGAAAGCTTTCAAATTTTTCTTGTTAGAATTTTGCGCTTTCAAAATTAAAATTAGTTTGTAGGTTAGAATTTTTTTAAAGAATGTTGACAATTCAAACATACGTATGTAGTCTTTTTATCTAAGATAATAATTTATAAGACGTTTTCGTAGAGTATAGTCTCGTCGCGTAAATTGTTCTCAAAATAAACGCATGTTTTATGTAGGAATGCGGTAGGAATAGGAGTACACGCACTCAGCGGTAGAAAAATAGAACAATGTGCAAGGCAAAAGCTTAGATGGCAAAAGTATATTGATTCTTCTGATTAACTGTAATAAAATAATATAAAATTATTGAAAAAGTATGATTGTTCTCTAGAAGATAGAGTTGGTTGACGACTATATTATGATGACAAACAAAATGAATGATTTCTATCAAAAGAATGATAAACATCTAAATATTATTATTATTACTGAAAATAAAAGTTCAGCTATGTTATATATTATTGAGTTGATTATTTATTTAGAATGTTGTTTTCTATAAATTAGCTGGTAAAATATTTCGAATTTATACAAGTGTGTAGGAATCTCCGTAATAAATCATGTCTGTTGTCTTAATAAATATTTTTCTCTTATTTTTCTAAGTAACTTTACACCGATTTTAATAAATATCGTCAGTGATGTCTCTGTCTAAGAGAGACGGCATTTTCACAATCTCTTATTAAATGCTGGTGGGAAATAATATGTCCTAAATGAAATATGGTGACCCATACCCATAGCTCTACAATGAATAAGTATGTTTTTCTAGTACTCATGCTGTGAAATATGGACTAGGAAAACATATTTTTGACGTAATAAGTAAATTGATATTCATATTTTGGCAGTGTGTCACATAATTGTCGCAAATGATTGCATTCATAATTTATTTAAGTGAAAGAAATAATGCCAATGTATTTTCACCCAGTAAATTAATTTCGCTTTGCTTAATGCATTTGAAATGTTTAAACTTTTTACTGTTTTTGCAGCACAAATACACGACTATTTTTGCAATATCTCTTAACTTATAAATTTTGAAAGGTACTCGTACCATGTGCTATTCATTTACAGTCAGGCCAATCCGAAGAGTTTTCGTTACCTTTTTGGTCAAAAGATTAATCTATGCTTTCGTAGACTAAATTTATGATCACTTAGCAGTTGTTTATAGTAAAGTTTTCTTACAGGAAGAAGATAAGATAAAATAGTATGATTTGTCTATAGTACTCACTGTGCGAGGTGTGTTAAATAGAAAACGAGAAGAGCAAGGAGGGCGCATATTGGCCGAGAGTAGTCCATCCTCTCTCTGAAACAAAGATGTGTATAAGTACATAGAAATACAATAGAAAATTAGAAAGGTTTGAACAAAACCTCTTCTATAAAGACGGCATTTCAAAGATTAAATAATAACTTAGTAATTTACCTAGATTATTTTTTATTTAAATAAATGAAAATATCGGGATAATACAATTTCGGGCTCAAACAAAAATATTTGTATTGTTAAGTATTTTTTTTTCTTAATTTCAACGTTTACGTACTGGCCGCTTTCAATTTTTTTTTATAATAATGAAAATTGAAAACAGTTCAAATTTTTGTTTTTCTATACAACACGACGACATTATCGTTTATTCTTATAACAAACTAGCAAACCGGGCGAACTCCGTTTCGCCACCAGAGACACCTTTTCTTTGCTATAAACCTCACGGAGCCCGAGACCTTTCCAACGAATGCAAAACCGTGGAAATCGGTTCGTGCGTTCTGGAGTTATAGCGTCAGGAAGGAAAACCCGACTTATTTTTATATAGTAGATTCTTTAATTTATTAATTTAAATCTCTTTCCCACTATATTCAACAAGTACAAAGAAAGTTTAATTGGCACTAAGGTAATTACGTTTGTCGTATAGCACTGCATAATTATAACAATTAGCTCCTTTTCGCTTTGTGGAAAACTTCAAGGGTTTTTCACTTTGACAGTATAATTTTCAGGGAAAGAGGTGAGTGATTTTCAGTAGGTAATTGTACTAATTAAGGTTTTGGAGGAAATACATGGAATTATGTTTGGATATAAGGGAAATATTTGAGTGATGTTAATTATTCGTTATAGTAAATATTTATGCCAATTTTGATAATTTTTATGTTTGTTAATGATTGCTTAATTTGATGTAGAGTTAAATTAATTAATTACAATTATAGATTTATTTACTTCGAAGTGTTATTCTTTTATTAGTCAAAAATAATATGTGAAGCTTCTTTATTCATAATTATTTTAGATGCCCAAAAAAATAATAGCGTTATAATTTGACCAATTTAATTTCAAAATTCAAAATGGCGTCTTTATTTATTCAATTGAATTTGAAATGTGCCTACTTTTAGCCGTAATGTTTAAGACATAGGTTACACGCTCAGTCTGGCGTCAGTTCAGTCCATCAGTCTGCTCAGAATGACGGGAGAATTATCGTCTAACCGGTTGACTGACGGACTGATGGTTCAGAATGACAAAAATACCGTAATAATAACCGTGTTTTTCATCCATCATTCTGGCATCAGTCTAAGCCGGATCAAACTGATGGACTGAACTGACGCCAGACTGAGCGTGTACCTAACCTATGAATTACAGATTATGTCATTTACAACTGGGACATGCGAAATTTGAATCCATTTCTGTCAGCCAGTTACAGAAATATCTAAATATATATACGAACTTTTGTAAAAATTATTGAATAGGAATGACGAAGAACAGTATTATAAACATAAATAAAAATACAGTTAAATATAAAAAATATTACAATTTCCTATTTATTTCGCCTCTCTTTTGCAATTTTTTATCATTTCTAACTTCTTTATCACATTTATTTTTATTCATTTTCATAGATAAATAATTTTAAAAAGAATTTATTTTTTACAATTCATTGAACCCTAGATTGAACCCATTGATTTTGGCTAATAGATAAAACGTGTGAATGTTTGTCACTTGGATTATAGCCAATATTGATGTTACTAGCGAAGGTGTTTTAAAATGGCGAATAGAATTTAAAAATAAATACTAATTAGAATAGTTAGTCTTGTGTTACAGTTTCATTACAACAGATGAAGCTTTTAAGAAAATTTTAATCTAAGAAAACGTCCCATTTTTTATTAAAAAAATTATACATTTTTAATAATTAAAATATATATCACCGGTTATTCCAAAACGCGAAATTTAAACTCAGGAATTCGCGCGCCAAATCACGGCACGGCTTATAAATAATCGGAACGCATAACGCCAGCCAAATGCACCATTAAATGTCACAGAAAATTAATTCAAGCAAAGAATTGGACACTTTCAATTTATCTTTCATACACGTAAATATTAGTTAAGTGTACAGAGAATTCAGTACTGAATCCGTAGACAGTCACGCGAATACTGGCATACTGGCAATATGTGAGGCGCGAACGTTCATTGTTTCAAATTGCATCTGCGCATTCGGCTCTTTGCGCTGTGACCTTTGACCGCAAACAAATGTCACTGTGACAGAAGCTTTTTAGGCGGGAAATGGTTCAATATGGCGCTCCCTCGTGTGTAAATAAATTATCTTCTAACCATTGTGTAGGTATTGGAAAGTTCAGTTCATTTCTGATAATGTCACATTTGCATAATTGTTTACACGTGAAGGCGAAATTTAATCAGATTTCACTAATCTGAGGTAACAGTTTAACATTTTCAGCGTTCATATTACGCACGTGGTATTTATAGATTAGACTAAATTAAATTTTCCGATACAATTTACATGTATTTTCCATTTTAATATAATTTCACATATATCTAGTAATCTGTTTTTATTTTTCTTTCTTTCTAGACGGTGTAACTTGATCTAAAGCTCTAATAAATTATTATTATGCTGATAAGTGTTATCATTAATTTACTATGAAGATTTTTTTATAGAGCCAATGCAGGACACGCATCATTTATTAGCAACCATTTTAAAATTCTCTTTTACACCTAACAAATAATATTTCAGAATAAACTGCGCTCAGCAACACGAAAAAACGTTACTAATTCTACTTGCAATGCAAACATTCTCAAACTAACGTGTTTTAACAACGCCCAATTATAGTTAGGCATTATTTTTAGACATCGTTATCACGTAGAAGGAACAATGCGGAGTTTACATCTTTCATATTGTGCCTTGTGGACCCTTGACCGGCATTGTTAGGAATGACTATGTTGTTTATTAAGAGTGGACAATGTTTCATGTGATGGAAATGGGGTTTAATTCGAATGCGAAATATGTTGTATGATTTTTCAATTTTACGGGTGGCAATATTTTATACGATGAAAATGATTTATAAGGTTTTATGAATTAAGAAAATAATTAAAGGAATATTTGGTATTTCAAGATTTTTGAAGTGAATTATTTGTCATGGCAATACCGTCACGTCATGAAGTAAAGCGACGATTTTGGTGTCTTCAAATCTTGCCAAAGAAGTTTCACTTCTGATACATGGGCTCGCCAAACACACGAGTTTTTATAACGTTTCACTTATAGTCATGTTTTTGGAGTAGGTAATAAATACTATATTTTTCTTTTCAAAATATGATGATAATAATAAAACATGAAATCTGTTTTATCTCGATTCATTCAAATAGAATATTTTATCATGTATCAAGTGGCCAACTAGTTGTCAATCAAAGGCCTTTGCCTTGGTCTAATGACTTCCGGTGTCCGGAAACTTTCCTGCTCTCTCAAGGAGCGCTCAATTGAAATATGAGCAATACCTAATGTGATTATTACATTGAATTTGTTATGCGGGATAATCTACGGAAATTTTATCAATAACTATCCTTATCATCCTTTCTCAAACAATGTTGTTGATAATAATAAAGATATAGTCATGGAAAAGCTTAACTTCTGACTGACGCACTATACTTCCGTACAGTTGAGCTCCAAGAAAAGATTTTCTTTAAATAGGTTAAAATGCAAATTTTTAAAGAATAGATAAAATTCGATCACGAAGTGAGAGTCGAACCCGCGTGTTTCCATTAAGTAAAAATGGTTCATACTCTGTGCAACTTCGAAAATTTTGAAGTTCGCGAACGCATTCGCGCACACTGCATTCGCAAACGCAAACAAATTCGCGAAGAGATCACGTTGCATTATAATCAAAACAATAGCTACTGTGCGATTTAATTCTAACTCGCATTCAAACTCAAACATTTATTTATTCAATTAGACTTCTTCTAGAAGCACTTTTTGGGGACAAATAACAAAAAATCATATTATTTAGAAATTAAAGACTTTTTAACGGATTTTAAACGCGATTTATTCATTCTATTATTTTCCCGACGTTTCGAACACTTTACAGCGAGCGTGGTCACGGGGAGACTGAGATGTTATACGTCTTGACAGTCATTCAAAAATTGCTGTTTGTAAACTACCTCCACCTATTCCTCCGTAGTTGGTATGTGGAGTATTTTTCCGGATGTTGGCAGTATTGGCTGATCGTGTCTTCTAGTCTTTTGGTATGTTTGACATGGGGTTTTAAATTCTTAATAACAGGATCCCAGGTGTTAGAAAGTTTCAAACCATCTTCTCTATTGAAATTTGGGTGTTTTTTAATTTCAATAGCCTCGCGCACAAGTCTTGGAAAAAATTTATTTTCTCTGGCAAGGATTTGTGGTTGGTCGAATCTTATGAAGTGGTTGTTGTCCAGTGTGTGTTCACATACCGCAGATTTCTTGTGACGCCGATGCTTGATATCCGCAATGTGCTCCTTCAGTCGGTTAGCAATGCTTCTTTTTGTTTGGCCGATGTATGAGAGTCCACAGTCACAGTCTAACTTGTACACGCCTGCTTCTTGTAGAGGAATATTACTTTTAATTGGTCTCAAGAATTGGTTTATCTTCTTGTGCGGCTTATATATAGTTTTAATTGAAGCTCGTCTTAGGATTCTTCCAATTCTGTCAGTAACTCCCTTCACATATGGTAGGTAGGCCGGTTGTCTTTCAACTGTATGTGGCTTCGTTCGACTCCTGTGATGCTGTGGAGGCGCCTGCAGCTTGTTGTTACGTAGTACTCGCTTGACATGCTGCAGTTCCCCGCTGAGGTGGGCAGCATCACAGAGGTGGCGGGCTCTCTGAAACAAAGATTTACCGACAGAAGCTAGTTGGCAAGGATGGTGGTGAGATTCACCATTGAGGTACCTATCAGTATGAGTGGCTTTCCTATACACTGTCTGGTTGAGCATGCCATCCCGTCCCCTCATAATTAAAATGTCAAGAAAGGCTAGACGGTTGTTAGTTTCTAACTCCATAGTAAATTGGATGTTTTTATGTATGGAGTTAAGATGATCTAAAAATGCAGGTATATGTTCAGTAGGGAGTATTGTGAAGGTGTCATCTACATAGCGTTTGTAAAGTCTCGGTTTGACTGGTGCTGTGGCCAAGGCTCTCTCCTCGAAGTCTTCCATAAAAATATCAGCGACAACGGGTGATACTGGAGAGCCCATGGCCACCCCATCAACCTGCATGTAAAATTCACCATTCCACAATAAATAGCCAGATGTAAGGCAATGTTCTAAGATCTCTGCATATTCTAATGGCATATTGTGTTCCCCTAACCTTTTCTTAACAATATTGATGCAATCAGTCACCGGGAGATTAGTAAATCATATTATTTTCAGCCGTTCTTGAGATATAAGTGATAGATAACTAAACCTACTTTCTTTAATAAATACCAAGTATCGATATTTTCTGTCATAATGTTCAGCCCATTAATTAACAACTGAATCAAAGTCGTTAATCAATTTTTAAATCCATGACATTTGAACAGAGTAAACAGTACCACAGATATAATATTATAGCAATACTCTACCATAGAGCATAAAACTAAAACGTTGACGTCATAAAATTTCCAGAGACAAGCCGTTTCTGACCCGGCCCGTTCCACGAATGTGCATTGCCTCTTGACCGGGATATACGTTATTGTCCCGGATGAGAGCTGGCAAAATATACCCGGCGATTGCGGATATTGAGTTTTTTGATGACGCTTCTCGAAACTTCGAGATTAGATGGGCTGTAGTAAGTAGGGTTGACAAAATTTAGCAAACCGCTTATTCATATTAAAATTGCAGAAAATTTCTAGAAAGGAATTAATTTAATAGTGAACATAGTAAAAACATATTCGTTTTCTTTGTTAAACTAACATCGGAAAAATTAGATTTTTTGTTTTTTTATTTTTTTTTAACTCTAAGAAAATGTTTACCATTAAAAATCTACATCCATATTAGTAACATATATTTTTCTTTTCTAGAGTTTCCCGGGCAAACCCGGTGAAGTGGCTAGTTTCTACTCTTAAGTTTTTTCGTACTGCAAATGACAATGAAGCATAATAAAAGAAAACATACATACAATGATAATAATACATACAGTATCATTTTAACAATGAATGGAAAGTGTTCTTATGCGCTAATGATTAAACTTTTTTTACTTGAAAAGGAAGGCACGAAACATATTAGCTTTTATTGTTAATGACGGAATCATATTTAATTATTTATTATCTATTATTCAAGGTGCTTTAACTTATCGGTTATTATCGATCTCTACGGAAACTGAAGGTTTCTTTTCAAATGAGCAATACATTTTTAAATCTATTGTCTCTTCTTAATATTTTTAATTTTTTTTTATCTTCTCACTCTCACTTAATAGTCCGTCTCCGTTGTTCATGATGATAATGATATAATTTATGACGAATAATGAAACTTTTTTGATATAAGAATAAAACCAAAAATCAAAACATACCTAAAATTAGGTTTTATGGTGGGGACCATAGCATAATTTACATACCTATACCAAAACATAATTAGGCCCGACGATCCCCTCATGGGGAGTTAGGGTACAGACGAGATTTATAAATTTAACTGAAGCGTCCCTACGCCCTAGGCCTAAATCAATATCTGATATCAATATTCTATAAGTATAAAAAGATACTGTTACTACAAATGTTAAATTAACGATTTTAAATTTAACTTTTCATCATAACTAAGCAAGTAACAACCCTAATTTCAATTTTTTATTACGAACTCAAAAGCTGACATCAGCGTCTTTGTCCAAGTTAAATTTTCTTTTATTTAAGTTACAGTCCTTTCAACAAGTGTCGTGAAAGTGGGTCAAATTTAAAAAAAGATTATATAAAAAATTAATAATGACTTCATAGTTGATAAAAGACTAGGTACCATAATATGAAATTTCATAAAATGTAAATGTAGGTAATAGAATTTTCCTATAATCAGAACAAATTCAAATTGTAAAAAATTAAAGTCGCCAAAGCTCATTATCATAGCGGATTGACTTCATAAAAAATTGTATTTAATTTATTATTCATGAAATCGCTATAATTGCCTAAATAGCTTATTAGCAATTGAAAAAGTAAAGATTAAAGATATCCATTCAAATAAAAATTTTATCTATTAATTTATATCTAAACTTTATAATTTATTCGCGTCCGGGTCTAATTTCGTAAGTCCGGAACAAAGATACAAATCTTTAACCTAACACATCCTACAATCATCTCAACAATTTACCTCTTAATTCGCAAAACAGTTTTCAAAAAATTTTCAAGTTCCGGAGATCACCCTGGACAATCACACAAAAAAGTCACACACCCGGCACAGGACTATTTCCACCAGTTGGCAGTCCTAGACAACTGAGTTTCATCCTGTATCGACGAAAGCGCATGGGGGGAAAGGGGAGGCGGTAGTTGCACTAGACACGCCCAGGACTAAAAGAGGGGGTTCCCACCCCACAAATGCACCTGTATGGATTTTCCCCCCTGAATATATATAGCTGAATGTATATCTATATATCATGTAGGTACATAATATAAATAATAATTTGATATAAGCGATTTTTTAGCCCCTTTCTTTGTTGTAGGTATACCTATTTCTCCGATTAACTTGTTTTTCCGAAGAAATTATATTTGCGACAAAATCATAATTAATACAAGGTTAAGAAAGTAAATAATCTGGTCTTTAATTTGGTTTCACTTATCCGTATTAATTGCCAGTCATAATAATTGAGCTTTGTACAAACTAATTTGAGCTAAGTCCGAAATAGACGAAGCAATGACGTCATGAGCGAAAGAGACAGCAATAGTTCCCTATATTTCGAAAATTCTGGAAAAATATGATATTTTTTGCAATTTTTTCATTCTTTGTGCGCAACAGTTATTTGATATTATTTTTTAAGTTTTAATTATTTATTTTTTGTGGAAAAGGATCGATAGAACAATAGTGCTAAATATAATTTCAGTCCACTGCACTTGCGTGAACTGCATTTTCCTAGGGCGAGGCCCGGTTCGATTTTACACAACTAGAGGGTGCCTTTGTCTTCATGATTACATTTATAATAGCTTTAAAAAGTTGTTAGGTTAACTGTTATATATTTAAACGTTTCCTATAAGAAACCCGTACGCTAATAACTTAAAAAATTAAGCAGAACTAAAAACAGATTAAAACATTACAAAAAAAATAAAGTAATACTCTTTCTTTCAGGCTCTTACATTTTTATTGAAACGAAAGAGCGCTACAACAGGTAGAGCTTAAAATCAGAAATATAGATAGAGTGATAACGACATAAAAAATAGTTACTAAAAATAGAACAAAAAAAATCCAAAAAAATCAACTCACCGTCAGCAATATGCCATCTCCAGAGATATCCGGAGCGATACTAACTAAAAACCTCTAATAAAATGTGTTAAAAAAGCACAGATAATAAAAAGTATAAAATGGCGCGTGCTAGGTAGTGCGGCCGCGGGCAGACTGGACCGGGAGGCTGTATCGATTGCGGCTCCGCGCAGACTCCGCGCGGAGGTTGGCTGGGCGGGCGGAACGATCATGTCCTACTGTGTACGTTACATTGCTGCTTTTTGAATATAATTTGTTAAGCAATTAGCAGATTTCGTTTGTGTTTTGCTTTTTAGATTAACGGTAATATTATAAAGCAGAAGAGTTTGTTTGTTTGTTTGTTTGAACGCGCTAATCTCGGGAACTACTGGTCCGATTTGAAAAATTCTTTCGGTGTATCTAACACCATGGGCTATCTGCCCATTTATCGAGGAAGGTATAGGCTATATAATATCATCACGCTAAGACCAACAGGAGCGGAGCAATGCGGGTGAAACCGCGGGAACAGCTAGTTTTGCATATAAATAGAGCCTTGACGTGATGTGAATAGGAAGTGCTCAAAATAACGGCTTAAATTTGAGTTTTTGAAAATGAGTCGTTAACTATGAGCCATTTTAAGAGATCTTATGAAGTCTTATATTTTTAACTATATTAATGTCAAAAATTTTCATGCCATTAGTATAAACTCATGGGTGCTTAGTATCATATTTACTTAGGTTCAGTATACTGAAAACCAGTGCTTCGATCTACATAAAGAATGCAGAACATAGAAGTGTATCAAATCATCATCCGATATATCAAGGCCTCCAAACTCTTAATGCTTAATCGCCCCTTACATCTGCAGAGAGTAGGAAAATTCCATAAGAAAAATCAATAAGATCTTAAATATTCCATAACAATTATTATCAAAATGCGAAACAAATTGAGCAATGGACACCAAACTATGATTTCCAATCGACAGACATCCAGGTTGCACCTTTGACGTCGTTCACGTGGATAAAGGATCTAAATACCTGCTACAAATTTAGATACACATTTATATTATTAACTACTAACTGCCCACGGCTCCGTCTGGTAGATTTATTTAGTGGGGAAAGATTCAATATTATTACGGGCGGGTAGATGACAGACGGTTTTGCCGTTATATTTTAAATGGTTTGGTATTGTTACAACCATCTCATCTTAAAACAAAGAAAATTGGAACAGTTTGCCATAAATATCAATGAGCAAATAATCAGTCAATAGCTTTAACGTTTATAACCTAATGTAAACCTATTCAGAGTATAAATTTTATTTGAACCTATCGAAGGCACTAATATAAAATTACCAACGCAAAATAATATTCTAAAGAATTCCAAATATCGGAAATAGGAAGAGAATCAATCAGAAACATAGCTTAATCTTATTTTCGGATCCACATCATTTGCCATCTGAAATTTGTTTATCTTTCATTTTGTTTGTGACAACAAATCCGTATCATACTATTATGATTCATAACTTTGCCCATGTCTCCGTCTCTCTATATTTTATTACCACTACGTGTTTAGGGTGTAACTTCTTAAGTGCAAGTGAAGGAATCTTTGCCAAGTCACATTTCCGCAGCTATAATGCCTTCAGTTATACCTTAGAATACAGAAAAGTAAGAAAAAGTTGACCTTCTGAGAGCGGTCAATATATACGTCACTATTTACGACATCTTCCCAACGTATGAACTTTTAATGACAGGCACTAAAAGCTCGTGGTCTTGACCCAGAAAGTTGTTCAGATTTGATATAATATAGATAATGGTTTGGGAGTGTAGAAAGGAGAAGTGAAAGTTTGAAGGTTTTTATGTCCGTGTGATATATGGAGATGTGTTTGAAATTGGTCGGTCTAAAGTTATCTTTACGGATAGAACCAGCCTTCAGTCCTGCTTAACCGATATTTTATATTTATTGGTTAGTACCGTCGAACGTTAAAGTTCAAATGAATGCTTAAAATTTTAGAACACAATATCAGCGACATCATCCTTTCAGGTTTTTACGTTCTAAAACAAACATACTACACAACATACACTTCATATTGAAAGCATATTCATATAAAGATATATATATCTATATTTGTATGATACATAAGCTCCCAGCTAGGAGGAAAACATCAAAATATCCCGTTATATTTTCAGTTCTGGGAATCGAGCTCACACCATGCTCACACACACAAAAGGTGTGAGTGTGCGTTTTCAAAATGCTGTAAAAGGGCGGAGCTTTGCAAATTTCTACTATATATTTATGTAGATAGTTATATATTACGGTTCCATATTGCCTTTCCAACATACACGCTTCCACAACTATCATGGCCGACACGGGTATCCCATGTGTGTATTGCACTATGAATTTGTGTGCAGTAATTAAACAAGCATGGCGTCGATTTACGAAATATATCGATCAGAGGCTGTGGGGGCAGACAGGGGTGCAAATTGAATTTTGCCCGGGCTGTGGTAACGTACAAACATATAGCGTATATATAGCTCTGTCCGGAAATTAATTCGGATGCAATGTTGTTGCTAGGCGTTGTAACCTAGCCTGACCACAGGTTAAATGAAAATTTGAATATCGTTTTTACATCACTTTATTTCTAGGATGCTATATTCGCTGTTTTATCATCATCATCATCATCATGTATAGGCTGTGAATTATTTTTAAAGTGAAACTTTTATTACATCGTCTCAAACTTTTTGGTCTGTGTAGCGCATGTCGCGTGTATCGCGGCTACCCGACCGACACGCGACATGCGCTACACAAAGCAGTGTTCGGAACCGTTCGAACAGTTTCACTTTTACCGTGGTTTCATAAAACCACACAACATTTTTTTCTATTGCACATGCTATAAAAATCTATCTCTATTAGGTAGATATATTAAACAAAGATTATTTTAATTTATACCTTATTTTCTAAACATACCCTGTTATGTTTTTCCTACAATAAACTAAGAGCCAACCTCAACTTTTTAACGATATCAGCTTAATAGAAAAATTGCCTAAAACAGTCGACCTCGCAACGCTCAAACGATAATTGGATTCAAATGGGTTCCCAAATTTACGTCACCGAAACGGAAATATCAATTTATTAAGATTTCATTTCATCCAGAGTAAGGATTAAAGGTTAGTGGACGAACCCACGGGAAAAATCTAGTATTTTTAAAGCTCATGTGTTATTATGATGATTAGATGATGATGACCTTTATAACTGTAAAGTTTCATCCAAATCCATCGTGAAAGAGTAGCAAACATACATACTTACATTTATCCTCACAAACTTTCGCATTTATAATATGAGTAGGATTTCTCATAGATTAGATGAATAAAAATAAAAAGTAAAGTTTTCGGTCAAATAGTTCCTGAGATTAGCGTGTTAAAACAAACAAACTCTTCATCTTTATATTATTATTTATTAGTATTGATTTGCGTTTCCCCGCTCATCGAATCTTACCTATTGGGCGTGGCACTTCCCGGGACGAACCTGTCTCGATTCATGCTTACATCGATTTTATTTATGAGATATAAAGGCTAATGTACTGATGACACAACATTTTTGCTATAAGATATTCTAAAGATTGTGTCTTAGGGCTTCATATACACGCAAAAAATACATTTCATGATGAGAACAATAGATACAACCTGTGATATTTAGCTGTATTTCAACTTATTCATATCTAATACTTAGTTTTTTAATTCATTCGATGCTTTATTAATGAGAATTTATTTAAAGAATAGAAAAAAATCGATCAGGGGGCATTGAGATATACATATGGAGACGACACCGCCTACATCACTTATTTTCCGCTCAACATAATCCATATGGCTTAACTGCACGCTCATTTTTTATTTGTTTTAAAGTGAAACGCATCAAATATGCCTTCGTGTATGTTACGATATTGCACAAATAATACAAATAATACGGAAAAGTGCAAAGGAATAACTTTTCATCGGTAAGTACCTAACTAGATAATAATTTTTAAAACTTAGTTAGAGCAAAAAAATGGCGCACAGATTTTGTTCGTGGTGTCTCCTCCATACGTAGTAATATTATCTCAATGTCAGGGGGCAGGATTCAAACGCGTGTTTTTTTCCGTTGTCCCGGTTTGGCAAGAAGACGCGGGTTCGACCCGACGTGTGATGGTTTTTTTTCTTTTGTTAAAAAAATATAATAGATCTTATATCACGAGCGAAGGTAATATGTGAAAGTGTGAATATGTTCTTTTATGAGATAATAATGGTGTGGTGTTTTTTTCGCAATAAAAGGTAGCCTATGTTCTTTCTCAGAGTCTAAAGATTGTATGTGCCAAATTTCATCAAAATCACTTGAGAGGTTCAAAAAAACCTCTCAAGCGTAACAGACAGACAGACAGATAGACAGACAGAGTTACTTTAGCATTTATAATATTATAGTAGGGATTTAAGTTATCTACTTTATGGCAAAAACATAACTCTAAAATAAAATTTCATAATGAGAGAGAGCTTCTTATATTTCATCATATTGTAAGTTACTTTCAAACAGTCCAGACGGCAACCTAATAAAATCGTTTTCAAAATAAATATTATTAGGTATTCATCAATTCGAAGAACAATAGAGATACCAGCAACCAAAAACCAAGAGCAACTAAAACATATTCCAGGTTTTAGATTCAAGAGAACCTCAAGACTGCCACAATTGTTTTCCTAGTATGAAGATAAAGCCTACAAAACTAATTATAATATGCAAAGTTCTGCTAAAAGCCACAGTTGGTAATAACAGCTGATGATGAGAACTCTCCAGACCTCTATGTTGCCTCTCAAACCTTTGACACGCTTAAAATATATAAAAAATTAGCTTGGTTAGGTCAACGAAGCGACCTAAAATACAAAACCAGATTTGCCAGCATAAAGCTTTCGGTTCCCATGCACCACACTGCATCATTTAGAGGCGGTTTCACATACAGCGCCACTAAGTGCTGGAACAACCTTCCACCACCCCTGTCTGAAGTAAAAACTATCACAAACTTTCGTTTTAAATATAAAAAATATTTATTAAATACGCTGTACCAGCCTTAGTGTCGTTGATGTTTCCCGCTGTATTTGTATATTTCTACGTATTTAATATAATACTTGTTATTTTAGTTATTTATTATTCTTAATTTATTACACATTTATTTCTCATATTATATAAGCAGAGTAAGTGCTAATATTAATAAATATATATCACATGTAGGTATCACTATTCCATCGTTGTATATACATATATATATTATTCAGATTTGTTATCTATTTATTTATTATAGTCTGTGTTTGTACTTTGCTACAATGCAAAGTACGTAGGTATAAGCTGTTACTCCAATCGTCGCAATCGATAGGGGCTCCTGAAAATCAGTGCTGTTAGTGTTCCTATGGGGCACTACAGCTTTTAACTGAGTAGTCCCTTTTGATAATGGACATTACCACACAGTTCTTTGTTGTTGTTTTTAGTTATATTTTTTAAGTTTAGTTATAAGGTTTATTATATTATTTTATTTGTTTTGTTTTAAGTAAGTTTTATTAGTTTTTAAGTTCTATTGGTTTTATTGTTTTCTTTTTTAATTATGTTTGTTTTTTGTATCTGTGTGGTGTGTTTTTTATTGTCAATAAATGTTTTTATTATTATTATTATTAAATTATAATTAACTCCTCCACTTAAGGCAATTTTTCTCTTTTATTCATGTTCATTGCATTATTTATGGCTCTCTGAAGACGCTCTTGTGAAACAGTTTATATTATGTTAAAAATTCATTAAAATGAAGAAAGTTTCTTCGATAATCGATAAATAAAATCGATTTGATACGAAAGCTTCGAAACATAAGAAGAAAGATATGACACAGGTTAAAAAAAATGTACAGATATTAAACAATTTACTTTTGACTTGAAATGTAGAGCATATAATTATATAAATTATCATCAACTAGCTTTGCCCCGCGGTTTTACCCGCAGTGCTCCGCTCCTGTTGGTCTTAGCGTGATGATATACTATAGCCTATAACTATATATATTATAACCTTCCTCGATAATTAACACCGAAAGAATTTTTCAAATCGGACCAGTAGTTCCTGACATTAGCGCGTAGCAAACAAACAATCAAACAACAACAACAAAAACAAGCTCTTCAGCTTTATAATATTAAGTATAGATAACTATATTTCTGTCTGTTTATAAGCAAACAACAAACATTTGTTTCCAATTTGTCTCACAAATCGTACACTGAAAACAAAAGTGCAGGCAATCCGTCACAAAACCTTCTGTGTACTTAAATCTATACTTATAATAAATCTGTAGAGAGGCCAATTCTGTACATGAAATATATTAAAAAAAAAACTATGAAGGGGTGATAAGGGATCGCTACTGATGCCAAAAATGCAATCAGTAAAATTTTTGTCTGTCTGTCTGTCTGTCTGTCTGTCTGTCTGTCTGTATATTCGTTATAGAAACAAAAACTACACGACGGATTTTAACGAAATTTGGCACAATTATTCTTCATACTCCTGGGCAGGTTATAGTATACTTTTTATTACGCTACGATCAATATGAGCAGAGCAGTGAAGTGAAATATTGGGAAAACGGGAGAAGTTACTCCATTTTTTAAGCTTCCGTCGCGTGTGCAGCCTTAATGGTTAAAGCTACATAGAAATCATGTACGACACAAATGTTCTTAAATTATTATTATTATATAAAAATAAATTCCTAGACAGCATAATATGTCTATCTTTTAAAATTGACTCACAATAACACGTAGTTTCAATAGCTTAGCAATTCGGAGCTTTCTGATTATATTTGTCGACTCTTACGTTTACAACACTCTCACTCATCCCTAATTAAAAAAGTTAACATTATTACCTATTCAATAATAATAATAAGAATCATGTAAATCGGTGTAGAAACACCAAAGTTATACATATAAAATTACGTATGGTATTCAATGCGGTTCGCGCCTCTTTGATGGAAACCCATGGAGCGCATGTACTAAGCACGTCTTCTATGTCATCTTCGGTTTTCTGAGCTACTGAATCGATAATTTCGTCATCAGATAATGCAAACACGTGTTTACGTGAGTCATAAATTTATTATGGTATAGTCCTAAAATGTTTTCTAAGAAACAATAGTGTACTTACATTGTCGGCAAGTTTATTTTATTTTATTTTATTTTATTAAGGCTCATTAGCAGCTGTACATCGATTGTTTTACATAAAAAGTACACAAAAAAGTTCAAGTTCTTAAAGTCGGCAACTTATTTTTGTTCGAACAATAGAGATAATAAATTCCAAATGATCAAGTTGTAAAGGTTGTAAAATAAAACGTGCGGCGGGTCCGCGTGCGAGGTTCATACAATATTTGGCTGTTGATGCGAATAGACGTTCAGAGTGTTCGACCTTATTGACAGATTTCTTTTGTTGTTTTTCTATAGGTTTTAGTAGTGTTAAAGCATATTATTAGTTTACATTTTATTTCTTTATAAGTGAAGTACCAGTAGGTACGCATTTTAGTTATTTTGGAAGTGTTTAATTATATTAATAGTTTATTTTCGTAATTATTTGTTTTTCTATAGGTTTTGGTAGTGTTTAAGCATATTAATAGTTTACATTTTATTTCTTTATAAGTGAAGTAGCAGTTGGTACGTATTTTAGTTATTTTGGTAGTGTTTAATTATATCAATAGTTTATTGTCGTAATTATTTGTTTTTCTATAGGTTTTGGTGGTGTTTAAGCATATTATTAGTTTACATTTTATTTCTTTATAAGTGAAGTAGCAGTAGGTACGTATCTTTGTTATTTTGGTAGATATTAATAGTTTATTTTCGTAATTATCATATATTTATTATAGTAGTGTTTAACTATAATTATTATAGTTCATTTATAGATTTCTTTTGTTGTTATTCTATAGGTTTCGGTAGTGTTTAAGCATATTATTAGTTTACATTTTATTCCTTTATAAGTAGTAGTAGGTACGCATTTTAGTTATTTTAGTAGTGTTTATATTATAATATAATATTAATAGATTTCATAAGTGCAAGGTAGCTTCAGTTACTGTTGATTAAAAATACACAATGCCACCTAAAAAAAGACCATCTTTATCTCGAAATTCTAGAGATGCTAAGAGGATGAGAAATGCGCGTTCTCAAGAATCGGCAGAGGAAAGAGCACATCGGTTAAACTCTATGAGAGTTAGTGCCTCAACTTCTCGAGCCAATGAAAGCTCTTCAGAGAGAGAGATGCGATTAGCAGCTGACAGAGCGAGACGAGCTACATCACGGGCGTCTCAAAGCTTTTCTCAACGAGAGCTAAGGCTTACCATTGACCAAGAACAACATGTGTTATCCCGAGCAGCTGAAACTGCTTCACAACGAGAATTGCGTCTCACAGCTGACCGCGAACGACATACATTATCTCGCGAGTCCGAAACATTTACTGAAAGGGAATTACGTCTCACAGCTGACCGCGAACGACATACATTATCTCGCGAGTCCGAAACATTTACTGAAAGGGAATTACGTCTCACAGCTGACCGCGAACGGCATACATTATCTCGCGAGTCAGAAACCTTCACTGAGAGGGAATTACGTCTTACAGCTGACCGCGAACGTCATATATTGTCTCGCGAGTCAGAAACCTTCACTGAGAGGGAATTACGTCTTACAGCTGACCGCGAACGTCATATATTGTCTCGCGAGTCAGAAACCTTCACTGAGAGGGAATTACGTCTCACAGCTGACCGCGAACGTCATATATTGTCTCGCGAGTCAGAAACCTTCACTGAGAGGGAATTACGTCTCACAGCTGACCGCGAACGTCATATATTGTCTCGCGAGTCAGAAACCTTCACTGAGAGGGAATTGCGTCTCACAGCTGACCGCGAACGTCATATTTTATCTCGAGAATCTGAAACTTTTACTCAATATGAAGACCGTTTGACAAATGATAGGGTGCACCATAATATTGTTCGATCACTCGAAGATGAACATGAGCATGAACAACGACTAGAGTCGGTACGCGAACATTACAATTCTTTGACACAAGAACGATTAATAAGTTTGTCTAATGAAAGATTAAGAATCGAAAATATTCGGTCTCTTGAAACGGACGAACAGCGAGAGGCCCGTCTTACTGCAGACAGATTTCGACATAGTCTTAATAACTTAGATGTACACATAGAAGATCAATCTAGAAATACGGTGGCGTGGTCCGACAAATATAAAAGTGGGTTTGCTTATAACTTCACAATTGATTACAGATCATCTTCTGTAATAGGCGATATGAACGTGGTATGTTCTTTTTGTAATGCTTTAAAGTGGAGTAAGGAGTCGGCTGGATTCTGTTGTTCTGGAGGTAAAATAAATTTGCCTTCATTCGAAGACCCACCGGAACCTTTGAAATCATTACTATTAGGGGAACATGTGCAATCTAAACAGTTTTTCGACAACATTCGCACTTATAATAGTGCGTTTCAGATGACATCCTTTGGTGCTCAACAAATCTCCGAAGGTCCTTTCATGCCTACTTTTAAAATACAAGGTCAGGTTTACCATTTGATAGGATCTCTTTTGCCTGAAGACCAACCTAAGTTTCTTCAAATATATTTTGTATCCGACTACAACGAACAGTCGAATATAAGAAATCAATATTTCCCAAATTTAAATGCTGAACTCATTTCACAACTTCAGAACATGTTGCATCAGATTAATTCGTATGTATGCAGTTTTAAATCGGCATTAGAAGCTCTTCCTCGAGATGATGATAACAATTATAAAATTGTTATAAATGCCGATAGGCGTCCAACGCAGGAACACCCTGGGCGTTATAATGCTCCATCCACGAATGAAGTTGCTGTGGTATTGGTCGACCAGGAATGTGATAGGCGTGATATCGTTATCCGTTCCAGAGACAATCGTTTACAACGTATTTACGAAACCCACAGGGCTTACGACGGTTTACAATATCCTTTGATATATTGTCGAGGGGAAGATGGTTATAATTTTGCTTTATACCAAACTGATCCGCATACAGGCGCACCTATTGATAATAAAAAGATTTCATGCCTTCAATTTTACTGTTACCAATTGCAAGTAAGACGGAATAGGTTTGTATACTTGCAACGTTTTCGTGGCGTATTCAATCAGTTTATTGTAGACATGTACGCAAAAATTGAAACCGAAAGATTAGTTTATATACGATCTAATCAAAGGCAGCTGCGCGCTGAAGAATACGTGCACATTCGCGACGCCATGCAGCAAGATAATGATACGGTGAATATGGGCCGTTTAGTTATTTTGCCCTCTTCTTTTACTGGTGGTCCACGCTACATGCACGAACGTACTCAAGATGCTTTTTGCTACGTAAGAAAATATGGACGTCCCGACTTATTTATTACTGTAACTACCAATCCTAAGTGGGATGAAATCACTCGGGAGCTTCTTGAGGGTCAAGCACCGCATGACCGCCATGATATCATCGCAAGAGTTTTTCATTTAAAATTAAAATCAATGATAGATCTATTTACCAAAGATAACATTTTTGGAGAAGTATTGTGTTATATGTATAGTGTTGAATGGCAAAAACGCGGCTTACCCCACGCACATATCCTGCTTTGGTTAAAAGATAAGGTTCGACCTAATGATGTAGACAGTTTAATCAGTGCTGAAATTCCAAGTCCGATTGCAGATTCCGAGTTATACGACATTGTTAAAACTCATATGATACATGGTCCATGTGGTGCATTTAACGTGAATTCTTCTTGCATGCAAGACGGTCGTTGCACTAAAAGATATCCAAAAGCCTTAGTGGAAGAAACTGTAACAGGACATGATGGATACCCGTTATATCGTCGCCGTTCAAGAGATACTGGTGGTTTCACTGTTGAAAAGCGAGTGTCTGGACAACAGGTTATTTTAGACAATAGGTGGGTCGTTCCGTATTCTCCTGTGTTGTCCAGAGCATTTCAAGCTCACATAAATGTTGAAATGTGTAATAGTGTAGAGTCAATAAAATATATTTGTAAGTACATTAATAAGGGCAGTGACCAAGCTACATTTGCTTTGAGAAATGAAAATGATGAAGTTACAAGATTTCAGTCAGGCAGATATATAAGTTCTTCAGAAGCTGTGTGGCGGATCTTAAGTTTCAACATTCATGAAAGATATCCACCTGTGACTCATCTGGATGTTCATCTTGAAGGCGGTCAACGTATATATTTCAACACCGAAAATGTCACAGAACGGTTAGAGAACCCTAGACAAACAACTTTATTAGCATTCTTTCGACTTTGCCAAACTGATGATTTTGCAAAATCTCTTTTATATGAAGAAGTTCCATCGTATTATACCTACGATAAGCAACGAGGTGTCTTTAATCGTAGACGCCGTGGCAGGCCTGTAGATGGCGAGTCAGGTATTTTCAAAGAACATGTTCTTGGTAGAGTATACACCGTTCATCCTAACAACGCTGAGTGTTTCTATTTGCGATTATTATTACATACTGTGCGAGGACCAACCTCATTTATAGATTTGAGAAAAGTAGACGATGTTGTTTATCCCAGTTATCATGCAGCTTGCCAAGCGCGTCATTTGCTTGAAAATGATCAGCATTGGGATGACGCTTTAGCAGAATCCTGTGTTAGTGATAATCCAAGACGGTTACGTCATTTATTTGTAACATTACTTACATTTTGTAATTTGTCAGATGCTGTACAATTATGGGAAAAATATAAAGACAAATTTTCAGAAGACTTTCTTAGAAATATATCTAACAATGATGAAGGCACAACTAATGATAATTTCCGTGATCTTGCCATAAATCAGTGCTTATTAGCTCTTCAGGATGAGTTAACAGCAGTTGGCGGTAAATCACTATGTGAATATGGTTTGCCAACACCAACCTCAGTCGGAGAGGTAACTAATAGGGAATATTCCGCAGAGATTGGTTACAACTTAATGGAACTGCTGACAACATTAGAAAACGGTGTCCCAATGATGACTGCAGAACAACGTTCAGTTTATGACCGCGTGTGCGGAAGTGTTCAAAATAATTTGGGAACAATATGGTTTTTAGATGCACCTGGAGGAACTGGGAAAACCTTTTTGACTAAATTAATATTGGCTTATGTTCGAAATCAGCGTAAAATAGCTCTTGCCGTAGCTTCATCTGGGATAGCTGCAACATTGCTACCAGGAGGTAAAACGGCTCACACTATGTTCAAAATACCAATTGATTTAGATCGCACGGAAAGTCCAACCTGTAGTATTTCAAGAAATAGCGACAAAGCAAAGGTATTACGCGAGTGTAATTTAATCATATGGGATGAATGTACGATGGCCCATCGAAAAGCAGTAGAAGCGGTAGATAGAACTTTAAGGGATATAAGACAAAATGATCGACCAATGGGCGGTATCACGGTTTTATTTTGTGGTGATTTCCGACAAACCTTACCGGTAATACCACGGGGAACCCGAGCTGATGAGGTTAGGGCTTGCCTGAAAAGCTCTTATTTGTGGCGTGATATACAATCGGTGCATTTGACTATAAACATGCGAGTGAGAACTGGAGATAACCCGGATGATAGTCAATTTTCTGATTCATTATTAAAGATTGGTGAAGGTACCTATCCACAACTACACCAAGGAAAACTTATTCTGACGCCTGAATTATGTTGTATAGTGCAATCTCAACCACATCTTATATCGTCGGTTTACGGTGACGTAACAAATATATTAAATAGGGACAATTCCTGGCTATGCGAAAGATCTATTTTAACTCCTCGCAATGACCAGGCATCTGAGATTAATAACAAAATACTGTCGAATATACAGGGGGAAAGCAAAGTTTATAGATCAATAAATAGAATGGTCGATGAACAAGAAGCAACTAATTACCCGATAGAATTTTTAAATTCTTTAAATATGCCCGGACTTCCTTCTCACGAAATTTGTTTAAAAATTGGCATTCCGATTATTCTACTCCGAAATTTAAGACCACCACAACTTTGCAATGGAACTCGACTAAAAGTAACCCAGTTGCAACAAAATATAATCGAGGCTCAAATTTTAACAGGTTGCGGTGCAGGAGAAACCGTCTTTATCCCCAGAATACCCTTAATACCAAATAATTTTCCATTCCAATTTAAAAGGACGCAATTCCCAGTATCGGTGTGTTATGCAATGACAATAAATAAGGCTCAAGGGCAGACTTTTCATGTTGCCGGAGTAGATCTCGGTGTCAGTTGTTTCTCGCATGGTCAGTTATACGTTGCTCTTTCCCGTGTTAGCAGTTCTAGAAATCTTTATGTTCACGTGCCGGACGGGTCAACTTTCAATATAGTTTACCCGGAAGCTTTGCGCTAAAGTATTTTGGTTCTATAGGTCCTTAAGCCTCATGTGAACCTGATGTAAATAATATTACCAATACATTTTAAATTAATAATACACAAGGAGTTACACGCTGACGTAGTCGCGGGCACAGCTATCTATACTTTTCTGCCGGAAGTCACTATTCCACGCGGACGAAGTCGCGGGCAAAAGCTAGTAAAGAAATAAATTTCTAGGCCAAACGTATTCTTGATGCAGTGAAAATAGGTTTCAGCGAAGGCTGCGTCAATTCATGTGAGGTCACGCGACACTACTAGTGTAGGGCTGGCTTGAAATAGATAAATTGGGTACTCGGGAATTATATAAATTTGTGAAAATAAACAATTGTCTCAATGTTATTCATTGATACTTTATGTTTAAAGTAGGTGTTATTTTTAACAAAAATGTTACCAAGTAAATTGAGTAGGTATATTTTTTACGTTACTAAGCAAAAATATTTTCCATTACGTTATATATATGTATTTTTATGTACCTTATGTACTTTAAAAACCATGTATTTATTGATAATTTTTCATTAGGTTAGACGCTGCATAAGAAACGACTACCAGGGTAGAGTCGAAGCTTGGTAAGGTAATCTCTATTAAACATAACCGCATCAAAATCTCTTGCGTGGTTGCGTAGTTTTATACTACGTAGTGATGATATTACTTCTCAGTTCTCAGTTCTCATATAGTTATTATATTATCAAACCTTGGCTATTTTATATAAATACATGAAACACGTGTCTTTGATTTTCTGCGAAAACTGGTAAAGCTTTTTAACAAACACTTTAACAATTCCTGGAAAACGATGAGGCTCTTTGTTCTTTTTGTTTTATTTCTAGAAGATTCGAGACGTCTTCGTATAAGTACAGACAAGCAATTAATACAAAGAAAATAAAGAAAGTTTTATAACTGAAAAGCACTTACAAGGATTACTTCCGTTTTTCATCAGAACTCTACCTCGTTATTCGATAAAGTATATTTGTTTTTCATAACCTCTAGTTTTGAAACGATGGAAAATATTGTCTGTGTTAACCGACTTAAAAAAGGAGAAGGTTATTTTCAAATGGACTATATTTTTTTGGATTTGTTACCTCAGAGCTTTCGACTGGGTGAACCGAATTTGATAATTGTTTTTTTTATTATTTTAATCTGTCTAGCCCCGGAACCACAGACACAATAGAAAATCTATTGTGTCTGGGACCGATCGGGCCCCTTGGGGCTCAATGGGTTAAAGCTGTTGCTTGCTATGTGGTACTTACTATTTAGTTATTTACATTTAATTCAATTTGTGTGAGTATGGTGTCTGAGTACCTATAATTGCATTATATTATACGAAGTAGGGAACTTCGTATTTATAATTTGAAACACACTGTAACTTTAATTAATCTTATACCTTTATTCGTTCTTAAACAAACATATATTATTATCATCAATATTCAATAGATTATTTCAAATGTTCATCATAACTCATCACTACATAGTATAAAACAAAGTCGCTTTCTCTGTCCCTATGTCCCTACGTATCTATGCTTAAATCTTTAAAACTACGCAACGGATTTTGATGCGGTTTTTTTTAATAGATAGAGTGATTCAAGAGAAAGGTTTTAGTATATAATTTATTATGTTTTAGACAAAGCGGGCGAAGCCGCGGGCGTAAAGCTAGTATACCATATGACTAACATCGTAACATGAGATTTTAATAAGATAAAGTAGGTACATATGAGAAAAATCATGATACGCATCGGGCTAATAAATAACCTTCCATCTAATATCCCGACCCTAGCAATATATAACATCAAATATATCTAGAAAGTAATTTTAAAATGTCTGAAGTTGAACGAAGTCGTGATTGAATCAAGTCGCGCTTTATTCAATCAAAACTTGTTCCCGTTTGTTATTCCCTGTTTTATCTATTTACCTACATCGCTATTTCAGGTTTGCATATTTATGTAACATTATTTTATATTCATGTCCCGGGAGATTTAGGTTTTTTTCTTTTTTTTTGTAAAAGCGGGCAAAGGAACATGGGAAGTTACTGTTGAAGTTCATGTAGGTCATCAATTAAAATAACCATATTATAATGGCTGAATCTATAGTAATATTATAAAGCTGAAGAGTTTGTTTGTTTGAACGCGCTAATCTCGGGAACTATTGGGCCGATTTGAAAAATTATTTCGGTGTTAGATAGCCCATTTATCCATATTATTATCTATATATCATCACGCTAAGACCAACAGGAGCAGAGGATAAAACCGCGGGGAACAGCTAGTACATAATATAACTAGCTAGCTAGCTAGTACATATAAATTAAAAAAGTCGTAAAATTTTACATTCATTAAATGTAGGGAAAAAATAAGGAAATTTCTTGTTATTTTCACCTAATTATAAATAATAATAGCCTATTTTTCAATAGCAATAACAAAAATAAGATTTCATTTCTTCAATATCTTCACGGAACGTTAAACTTCTAAAAAACTTTTCTTCTTTCACTAATTGAAAAATTTTCCTCAGAAGGGTTAACAAGCTTCATATTCTTATTTTATTTTTCGTTATAACAGTCAATTTAATAATAATAAATTAATTATAATTTATGTATAGTCTATGGTCTATATCAACTGCGATAATTTGCAAACATGAAAATGGTGATCATTTTCCATATAAGTATGTTATTGTTATAATATTCTTTCAATCCTTCATTATAAACCCGTTAAGTAAATAGGAATAATCTGATATTATGTTAGTTTTATCATAATATCGCGAATACACTATTTTTCAAAATTTTTTTCATAAAAAGGACATATTTTCATAGTATAGATACCCAACATATTATGTAACTAAAATTTCACAAAAATGTACAAAAAGTGTTCAATCATTGCTTAGTCTACGGTAAGTACAAAAGTTCATAAATTAATAAACTCAGTCCACAATTAAAAAACAATTTTAGTACAAGGAAAACCCATCGTGTGGTAACGAATCGCGTGGAGCCACGAGAAACGAGGGCAGTCGCTTGTGACAAGTTTGACACGAGTCGAAGCGAGGAAATAGACTTCGTGGCCCAAGTGTAGAGCGTAAGCGGGAGCGTAAATGTTGTAATATAAAAATTATTTATGTTAGTAGAGTCTTGGTAGAGTCTAGATAGATTAGCTGAAATTTAAATTTACATTACTATGCATCAGAAATTATTACAGCTGTAAAAAATAGCCTATTTTGTCAATGAACTAAAAATGATGATGTTTATTAAGTGTTCATTGTTTTTTTTGTAAGGTGAATTTAATGTCATGTAGTTAATATATGTATATGGATGTTTGAATGTGTGTTAGTTACTATGACATGCGAGAACCACTGAACGGATTTTTATGATGACAGTGATGTAGCTTATCTTCCAGAATAACACACAAGGTACACAAATGCTTTTACGTGCTGGTCGTAAAACAAGAGATAAAAGAAAAGTATAAAATGGCATTAAACACATATTTTCTATTATAAAAATATTAATCAAAGAAAAAAAACAAGATATCCAAATCCTTTTAAGGTCAAGTAAATATAATTAAAATCAACCAAAAAACATCGCTTCTCGTTTATAAATTCAACCACTTACAGAAGCCATAAGCGCCCCAGTTGTGATCGCGAACATCGAACTTGAATGTAACTTGATAGAAATTTCTTTTTAAACTTCAATAGAAAGCTCTTTTTGTCGAAAAGGGCAAATAGTTCACGAGTTATTGAACAAATCTTGGAACAAATGCGTGACTTAAAGTAAGTAGGAAATATGAACTGTATTTCAAACTTGAATAAAATCTTTTTACCTGAATTGTAAGATATTTAATAATTGTATTTAGATAGGTGTTTTTTAAAAGAAGCTACCCATTTGCTTTAAATTTAATTTATATCCTGGTTTAATCGGGATAAACTCTTTCAGGTTTAAAATATTTGACTGCCTGTCAAAAAATAAACTAACGTAATACAATACGATACAGTACAATACAAAATATTTTATTTAACACACACATTATACATACAGAAGAAGAAAATAAAAAGTTAACATATTAGGTATACCATGTTAAATAGGCGGCCTTGTCGCTTTTAAGCAATCTCTGCCAGGTAACTTTTGGATAGGATTTGTTTTGTAATAATAAGGAATACTTCATTTCCAGAATTAAATAAATACTAACATCGTACTATAGGCCCATTAAGAAGAGCTGGAACGTCAACACATTTACACATTGCACATGTTAGGCCGGGAGATACTGACACAAAATTTCAGGTCATTTGTAACAGGATGGCGGTCTAGACCCCTCTAGCCGCCTCTACCGCCTACATCTTTTTTATGGGCTATCGGTAAATTCTAAAATTTTTGTGTTACAAATCGTTTGACTTTCGCTATTTATCCGACGAGTTCGACTAACGCCCACGCGACTAGTCCGCCGGTACCAGCGTTCTGACCATCATTTTTCTTTTAGTCATTGCGTAATAAGACCTCTGTAGAACCGCCATTCTGTTACAAATGACCCGAAATTTTGTGTCAGTATCTCCCGGCCTATGTATGTGTCATATTTTGCAATTGTTTATAATTACAGGGTGATGTAATTGGTGTAGTACGAATATCTAAAAATCTATGAAGAATTTTGTGATACAGTAAATGGAAGAATTATAGACTATTTTACAGTTTTTAATAAAATCATTTAATTTTTTGTTCATTTTCATTAGAAATGTCAATTTTTCTCACCAAGGTGGAAATTTGGATGATAAGGATCTTGTTATAAAAATATAAATTTTGACTAAAATCGGCATTTTTTTTTTTCAAAAATCAAATTACTAATTAATAATCAGAGTTATCACATTATTAAAAAAAATAAGCCAAACTATACACAATTTTTACTTGATGCAATCCTCAAAGATCATGGACATAGTGTATTGCGCCTTCCACCATACCATCCAGAACTCAACCCAATAGAGTTACTATGGGGCATAATTAAAGGGAAAGTAGCATCACAAAATGTGAACTTTAACTTGAAAACTGTGGAAGAATTATTTAGAAAGGAAGCAAATGCTATTAGTCTGGATATGTTTAGTGACGTTTGGAGAAAGACGCGAGAACATGAGGAAAAATATATTCAATTAGAACCAAAAGTAGATAATTACACTGACTCATTTATAATAACATTAAGAAATTCCGACGGCGAGTTCTTCGAGCGATGAAAGTTTCAGTGAAGTAGAAGATTACGATTATGATTAAATAGATTCTTCTTCTTCTCTATAGATACTGCTTTCTGAATTGGTGGTAAATGTTAAAACTGTTAAACTGTTATGACGATTCAAAAGTGCTTCTAGAAGAAGTCTAATTGTATAAATGTTTGAGTTTGAGTTTAAAACCAATAATGTGAAAATTATACAATAAACATGTAACACATATTTGTTAGCGCGTATTGGTAGGTATTACGTACTTAAGACAAATATAATATTTCTTAGATATCTTTACTCGACCAAAGTCAGGACAAGACTGCTCCGCAACTGCAGAAGACGTCCGTTATTTAAATCATTATCAAAACAACCATCCGTGTGTTGGGAGTGAGCGCACGTGTTATTTGTATTGTTTTTATGACCTGAAATTTAATTATTATTTGATAATTGAATGATTATTAATACTTTTATCCAATTGATTATTATTAGAATAAATAATTAACTTCATCAATTGATTTACTTTTAAATTATAATTTTACAGGTAAATTATGAGAGCTTTCATAATTATATTTGCATATATTTATCTACAACGCACCCATTTTACAATTCAAGTCTAAAATGAAACTAGAGTCGCATTTATTTTTGAACATACTGTAAGTGAAATTGCATAAGTGTGAGTACTGTGAACATGCCAGCTTTCCTTAATTGACCGATAATATCGATTTATATTTAAACCAAGCCTTACGAACCTACGTCAATTTAAAATCACATTCAATTATGTCTCCCTGTAACAAGGTTGTTTACATAAAATTTTCAGCATAGGAGCACTAGGTACTGGAAACATAAATAACTCAATTATTACTCTGCACTCAGAGCTGTATCAAAGCGGATGTACTCTCCAAGAGGACCTTAATTAGGTTTCCACGTCCTCTGTAATGAAACGCGATGTTAGAAATATTATTTTACAAGTAATGTAGGTACTTTAGTAAATAGAAGAGTTTGTAGGAACTGTTCACATTTCCGTTGGAGTTAGATTATTCTTTACTAGCTTCCGCCCGCGGCTTCGCCCGCGTGGTGTTTTGAAAAGGTAGCCTATGTTCTTTCTCAGGGTCTAAAGATTGTATGTGCCAAATTTTATCAAAATCGGTTGAGAGGTTTAAGCGGGAAAGCGTAACAGACAGACAGACAGAGTTACTTTCGCATTTATAATATTAGTAAGGATTTCTTACTCAACAACGAATATATGCTACGTGCTTACATCTCCAAGTGTTATTAGTTGTTACCTTTAAAAATAAATGATAGTAAGTATAGTCTTTAGAAAAGACATTTCAAATAACATATTTATTAACAAATACACCACCTTGTGTAATAAAAGTTAGCCTGAAATAGGTACTTACTAACTGCAACACTGTGTAGTCTTTTAAAACTAGCAATTAACTAGTATCTATGGTATGCAAATTCTGAAATTAAGTTCTGTAAATAATAATATGTGACTTATACATAATTACCAAAAACATACATTATTAAAAATGTGTTATGGAATTCGTATACATATATCTCGTTTATATATTAGCTGAGCTATTTTTAATCAACATTAAAGTGCACATAAATAATGGCTATTTCCTTTAGTATAAACGTTAAACGCAGAATACTAAAATATTCACGCCTACATAATAATATATATGTTGCGTTAAACGACGTTTGCTTTGAATAATATGGGAGGCGCACACATATAAATTGAAGAACATTTTTATCATACAAATGTACCACATCAATTTGAACCAAAAGATAAAACACAAATGTTACCTGATTTTAAATTATGTATGATGTTTTTGTACAAAGATTTATAAATAGGGAAGGTAGTATCACTTATTTTTATAACAGACTAGCTGCGCTCCGCGGCTCCGCTTCTGGTGGTCTTTGCGTGATGATATTTGTATAGCCTATTATAGCCTTCCTCGATAAATAGGCTATCGAATACTGAAAGAATACTGAATTTTTCAAATCGGACCAGTAGTTCTTGAGATTAGCATGTTCAAACAAACAAACAAACTCCTCAGCTTTATAATATTTTAAGCTATTGCATAGCTTGTATCGCGGGCCTTGAGCGCGGGGATAGAATCCAGAAATTGCGTAACGAAAAACCTCACGCTCCCAACTCCGACGGGCGCGGAGGTGTGGCTTGAAGGCATAGCATGCAATAGCTTTACCGCGGCAGTCCCCGAGTGCCACACGTCTTTTTTATTTTATTTTATAACAGATATATATCAAATTTCAGTATCAAATTATTTGATACTTGAATCTACAGCTAACACCGATTCTTATGACCAGTATTCTTATATATAAAAATGAATCGCAAAATGTGTTGGTAAGCGCATAACTCGAGAACGGCTGAACCGATTTCGATAATTCTTTTTTTATTATATTCCTTGAAGTACGAGGATGGTTCTGTAGAGAAAACGTAAACATGTACCACGGGCGAAGCCGGGGCGGACCGCTAGTTTCAAATAAAAACTCCTGGATAGATTCAATGACAATTAATGTGTAAATACAACTATTCTTAAAAAAGTGGTTAGTAAGGTATGTCCTCTTTAATCAGCAAGTGGTGAAACTTGCTGTAAAAATCATAACGTTAGTCAATCGTTATTTCGAATGAAAAACAAGAAAACTATATGAGCCTTGAGTCAAAAGCATAGGATAAAAGCGAAGCCTATATCTACTTTAAGCGATAAAGCTCAGCTGAAGCCTCTATAATTCTAATATTTTTCCATTTATGTAAAGTATGACCCAGAAAAGGCAGGTGAAAAGGCACTTCAATAAAGTTGGTACAAAAGACAGGATGGGTGTTATCGACTACCAATCGTCTTCCCTTCCTATATTGTGTGTTACATAAAGGAATTTAGGTCAATATAAGCCTTTTATTGGATGAAGAGTTTGACAGTCATGGTTGAAATCTTAATGTGCTAAAATTTCCATATACATAGGATAGGTAAAATTTTCATTTTAAGATCATCCTTGTATATTTCACATAAGATTCTCAAATATGTTGTGTTTTATTTTTGGATCTTAGTTTTAGTCGAATCGCGACGTTGTAGAAGGTGCAATTTGGCAATATTGCCAAATTAAAGGGTTGAGAGGGCAATATACGTCCTCATTTCTGTCGTCTAACTATGACTTAGAATAAAGATGGTAGATAAAACACTATAAAAACAGTATTATATTTATTTCATAGACGTGTAGTTAGTTTCTATACTGCATTTAACAAAAAGCTGTTTAGGAGCTGTCAGCTGATATAAGAAAAACTGATGGCAGAAGGATATAGGTTAGTAAAGCTTCATATCCAACCAGTATGTTAGTAATATTATAAAATACATACATAAATATTTTTTTAGGTTGTTGGGCCTAAAACGTCGGTAAATAAATTAATTTTGCTAAAATAAAGACACATGGAATCTCAGTTAAAATCTGTTTCTTTTTTTGTAACGAAAATGATACTTGTAAGTACATAGAGTAGATATTATATTCATTTGTAAATATGCACATTTCTATTGAATGCAAGTGAAGCAACGGAACGCCATTAAAAACATTCCATATATTGAAATTAAGAAAGAGTTAGTTAGGCAGATAATAAAAACAAAATAGAAACTTCAGTGTCATCATGCCGGACCTTATGTTTTGCAACAGTTCCACAAATGGTAGAGTTGCGAGATGTGGGTTTTACGCGTAAATATTGTCATGTTTATATTGTGATATTTTCCTTTATTTTTAGGTAGATATGATATTGCAATACAGGGAAAGAATAAGCGTCCTTCTAGAAGGTTCTTTCGAAGTTTAATTGAAATCCGGTCAGCAATTTTAGAGTTAAAGAAAGAAGGGACAGACATGATTAGCATAGTGGTTAGGGATAATGTTATGAATACGGTAGCGGAGGTTGTGGGTTCGTCCCTTAAAGCTGTTTTAGAAGCTGTAATTTAGAATTATCCTGCGTTTTAAGATTTTTGAAATTGTAACAATTTTTTGCTAACCATAATATAACAGTTAGCATTATTTGATGAAGTAAATGCCTTTATAGAGTATTTATATTTGGATAGTGACGATTAAAATAATTAATATAAGTTCAAGACATAATTCTGTACGTATTTTTGGTATTAACCCAGCAAGCACCTAACTTGTATATTAATACAAGTTAGGTGCTTGCTGGGTTACTACTAGACAATAATATTATAATAGAGTAGAGAAGATTATATTTTAAATACTGTGTATTTATCGATGTATATTAAATCATTTTTAGCAGTTATATGTTTGATACTTGTGTATACGCTTTATTTGAATTTGCACTAGATGGCGCTGGGTAAACTTTAAGTTCTAGAATAGTAATATTATCTGTGCTTTAGGAATATTATCCGTTCATTTAAAACAGTTGTACAATGAAATAGCATTTGCCTTATATGGATGAATTGATTCCCATGAATGGTTTGGCACGGGCGTATCCATACATGAATAATAATTCATTTGGTACCAGTTGAACTAATGAATGGAGTCTGTTTACTTTTTGGTGTATATGTAGATATCCCATGGCTTAACGACTCCGTGGAGATTCATTAAACATGTAATAGCTTATTTTCAATTATTTGGAAAAATTACGATGACACGCACAAATAGTATTATGTAGAGTTCCTTCTCATCTATGTCCTATACTTGACTTATTGGCGTATCATAATAATCACTGCTCAATGCACATATTATAAATTCTATGAGACAAAAATGTTAACAAAGATTTAAAGTTAAAAAAATGAAGTAAGTAAGTAACTTTTTTCCTGCCTGTTATTAGCAATTTCGTTGTGATTTAATTCTTGTAATAGTGTTTCATAACGCAGACTCCCAATCTGGGACGTATTATGCACTTACGGATGGTCCAAACCACGATGCAATGAATCATAGAAATGGCCCTTTTAAATCTGAATATCATCACCATCAAAGATTTGATGCGCTCCCCTCTGATTGTTTGAAAGTAAAAGCAAGAACCAAAACGCGCGCGCCGCATAACGCGCCATGAAAGTGAGCGCGATACACGTTTTTTTCAAATTCAAAAAAATTCCATCTGACATTTCAACATTCCCTCCAAAACCACACGGTGCATTTTTGACATAACTTTTTTTTTTAATTTTTCTTCTGGTCGTGGCGTTGAACTTGGCTGTGAGTGCAGAGCCCCCGTTTCATAAGTGATTATACGATGTTACAAACGTTCGTAGTGAAAGTGTAGTGACGTAAACATTAGATCAGACGTTATGGCGGACATTGTGCGTTTAGGGAAGTGCCGTGCCATAGATATAATTTTTTTTATTGTTTTTGGTAAGTTGATTTTGTCGCATCTGTAATTTATGGTAAACGTAAACATAAATTCCTAAATTACTTTTATGTTACCAGAAACCTGAAAATGAAAAATATTTTTGTCACAGACCAAGTACGAGGAAATTTTTAACTCCAAAGAAATCAAGGCACGCAAACAAGCGTGCAAATAAAACTTGAGTAAACTTAAGAACTTTTTATGATCAAGCATAAATCTCCGCAATTTTGGATGAGCATACTGCATACATAATACTTATGCATAATTTCATTACATATGTAATTATAATTATAATATCTTATGATAAAATACGTACATTATTCAAGTAATATTATAGCTTTGAATAACATATTGATGGTTTAATATTTGGTATACTTAATTAATTTATTTTCTGAATTATAAAAAAAACTGTTATATGTATTGCATAGTGGTTTTAGTGCATTTTTACGTCTTATTTTAAGAACCCACATATTAAAACAAAACAATATAAAAATCTCAAAATAATTTTAAAATTGTCTTTACGTATGTTCATAACAGAAGTTAAGATAACATACCGCCACAAAGTCTTCTCTTTGATTAATTATTTTTTTTTAACCTTTTATGCCTTTTAACTAGGTACCTTATAAATAACACAATAGATTGCTTTGACTTTACCTGAACTGAAAAATATTTATGTCTTTCATTTTATTTTAACAGGTAACAAAAAAGTGTGCCAATTAACGTCTAAAAATATTCAGTAATTGCGTGATAAATATATGAATTTCTTGTTTGTTTTTTTAATAAGAAACCTATTAGCGATACATCATAAAATATTGTCTATTTTTAAATTAAGTAGTGGGAAATATTTTGTATTTTTTTCTTCTTAACATTACATGCCCTTACTTTGTTAACATCAACTACCGAACAAAATATTTTAGAACACGTAACTCTTGAACATACATAAATATCTATTCAAAGAAACTTAGAACTTCCTCTTTCCTTGAAGTTGGTTAAAACAGTTGTTTAAATTTGGTTAAGTTAGTTAAAAAAGTAGTTTTACTAAATAGGTCCATAGATAGGTATAACTTTCCTTCGTTACGAAATAACTTGGCTCATTGTCCATTCGGCCATTTTTGTAATTAAACACTGCAGTGAAAGTGACACCTACTTTTCGTCCAAATTCGTTGCCAAATAAGAAGAAAGCCTAATTTAGTGAGAGCTCCAGTTTTTATGTAACTAATTCTATTATAGAAAATTTCTACACAAGACTTTTTAGGAATGATGACCAGGCCAAAGTAATTATATTGTTTCACCATTTAAGGATCTCACGATATTTTTCAGAGAAAAAAAATAATTTCTAGCAGACATGTTGCAGAATTAAATTTACAAATAGCTCTACTTTTTACAAACAAAATCTCGGCATCATTAAATTTTAACTTAAAAGGCCTTCGTACATAAATCTAAATATAATTAAGTAAATATAACTAAATATATTTCCATAAAGAGAATTATGTGCCAATAAAAATTAAAAATAAATTTATTATAAATATTCAATTAATAGGCAATAAATAAAACCCATCCAAACGCTGACCCGCAAAACGTAACTTACCTCGCGTGATCGACTCAACACATTATGTCACTTGCAAGATTTAGTAATCGTAGCAAATTGGCTAGTCAAACAGGGTTCTCGAACATTACTTTTCTTAAATTCTGATACCTAATAAAACGTCGTTTTAGTAACCAGATACTTTTGTATTATAAAAATTCAACATTATCAACTGAGAATGTGACCTTTCTTAAAAAAAATCATAAGTCTAAAATTTCCTAAGAACCCACAAATTAAATATTTTTAATTTTTAATTGCCTCAAACATATGTTATTCTTATATACATCTTATAAGAAATATATTCATAATTTTTATAAGATATTCATAAATTCAAAAAAGAGCTTACTGTCCTTAACCTTTGTATAGAGTAAATAGCAAAAAAAATAAATATAATTCCTAAAAAATAAATTCTATATTGGCAACCGTGAAAATGAGTCACTGACCGGTTCGATTATGTCGTGTATAACAATTATATGCGAGTTAATCTATTAAGATTTATTGATCAACAATTTGAGATGCGTTCTCATAAATAATTCATCGATAATTATTATTGTGCTCTTATAATTTGACAAATATGTATTATTAGATTTAAAGACAATGCAGGATTTCAGAACGAACAAATATTTTCTGATCTACTCCAGTGTACTTAATTTCCTGTATATCCTTTAATCAATAGATTGAGTAACATATTCAAAAGTAGGTATTATTGCTTGAACGAAGAAAAGTTTCAACAACCTTGTTTCTACACTGTTCCCGGCTTATTAAAATTGAAAAAGCAAAGCTCCTTTTTCTATTTTTTCATAAGTGTACCTAGCAGAAAATCTAATATTAATTATTGTCATTTATTAGTCAATTATTTCGTAATTAATTTGACTATATATATAATATCACCCGTATACTAAAGTAAAATCACGTAAAATCCCAATGACAACATTGTGACCTACCTCTACATTGCTTACGATAAGTAATAAAATTCTTTATTTATTAGAGAACAAAAATATATATGTACATGCAATTATGGAATAACTTACATATAACTAAAAAATAAACCATAGGTACCTACAATTAATAATTGCAGAAATTGTAAATTGTACCTATTTCTTAAAACTGACGATAAACAAAAATAATTACACAAACTACAATGGTCAATTTTGTTAATTAATACCCTATAATTTCCTTCATAAACAAATCCTGTATGAAATATAAAAACTGCTCATTAAAGCAGATGAATTTATCTAGAAGAAGTTGTATTACAATATATTTCTCGCCGGGCATAATTAAGGGCATTTTTTGCCTTCAAAGTCCCGTTTTATCAAAACCTTATGATTCCAATTAGCGAAAATACAGTACCAAATACCAATATGGATTACGTAGTTTATTATCAACTGTGCAAAAGTAATGCAGTCTTCATTACTGAAGCCTTCGTAAAGTTACTCGATTCCTCAAATTAAGCTTAAAATTTAGGCCAGGTTCGTTGACTCGAAAAGGGAACAAAAGAAATGATCAAGCCGGTTTAAAATCACCTGGTGAGAATTTTGTGTTTCGAAATTATTGCAGCGTACGGTACAGGGTTTATTTATTTTCTTTGCATATTCATAATTTAAGTGTGACTTTCGTGTTCGTAATTTTTGGTTCACTTACGCGGTGTTATTGAACCTTCTTGCGTTTCTGTGATGGTATTATTTTATGTTTATTTTTAACAGGTATAAAATATTATGTAAATGTAACATTATCATTCGATTAAGATTTTATATAATGTTAATGTTTTGATCTCAAAACCAAGCGATAATTTAGAACAATAAAATTCTTATACTACTTACTATACTGTCTTATAAAAAAACTTCATGTCAGTTTATAAATAACAGATTTCTACGTAAATAAATGTTTAATCATCACAATAATTACATTTACTTGAGAAGCTCTAGCTCTACATTTCACAATTACTGTGGAAATCAATTTCAAATTGTAAAAAATAAATAAAAGTATACTTTTAGTGCACTTTCTTATAATTCTAAGGTTACTCTTATACGCACTAAAATGACTGTGTCATTATATTGAACCGGATTGAAGAAAAGTTATGCCACATCCGTTAACATTGTCTCACTTATGTAAGATTCGATTAACATAAACACAATACCGAGTAAGTTCCTGAAATATATTGTGTAGATTGAAAGTAACTAATAACATCTTTGAGAGTGAATAAATGTATAATAAAGGGCCCATAAAAAGATTATGAATCAATAATCTATAATATGGTGATACTTCTTTTTTAGTGAAAATACGACAACGTTCATCCTATCATAATTATTCAATGACTAAGTAACAACCCTTAGTTCTAGCAACACTTCTTTTATTTTTAAATATGAATAACATTTTAGCTGATTATAAAATAAATGATAATTTAGTTTAATGGCGAAATTAGCATTTTAAATATCCTATAATCTTCCGTTATTTTCATAACCAACTTTAAATTTTTCAGGAATCAAAAGCACAGTTATTCGATGTACTACATAATATACCATGACGTGTAAATCCCAAGAATATTTTACGTAATTTATGTTTCATAACTGAGTGTAATAAAGTATGCAGATGCATTTCGTATCACTTATCGATTTTACTCCGCTCTACACAGAGTAATGAGAAATTTATTTATACATTATAATACTCTCTCTACTATCAATACACAAACTGCAAAGTCTTAAACAGTTTTTATACAAAAAATCATGTCACTTATTTATACATATTGATTAAAGTCACAATTCTTAAACAATGTAAGTTTGTAGTAGTAATCTAATTTAATTGATACAACATTTTTCAAATTCGTATTTGAAATATTGCACTTTGAATCTTGCAGAATCACAACAGCATAACTCATCACATAATCATCAAAAGTCAATAATAATAACCAATCCTAACAAACAGGCTCTATTTTCGGGTCCCCTATGGAAGTTTGGGCCATTACCCACAACGCTGGCCAAATGTTAATGGAAAGATGTGCGTCCTTCCTCTATAATTAGAATGAAACCAATAAGGTCCTTGCAATTAAAGAACTGAATTACAAAGAAAGGACTCTATATTTGAGATCGTGTATCGCCCGCCTAAGCTAATAACAACAAGGAGCCGAACGACCTACTTAGTTTCTAAACCATTTCGCTTATCTAACGACATCCAAGATTCGCAGATTAGTAGGTACGCTAGAACGCAGTGACATCACACACTTTCACCTTAGGCGGTCAATGAGTCAGGGGATAAGGCTGTTTACACACGAACGGTTGACAAGCGACGATCAGCACGTGGCGTTTAAACGACACTTATTGACAGAAATTCTTAATTTGTAACGTAAAGTATAATAACAGAACAAATCCAGTATAAGTTTTCCACGTTTTCCAATTCCTATCAACTATCATAATATCGATTTACACATTGAAAATAATAAAACAAAGTGACAATAATATAGCACAGATTACACGTAATCGTTATGTATCACTAATATAATAATTACTTAATTAATTTTATATTATCTGTGATACTACGAAATTCATAGACACATAACAGAAAGAACAAAAGAGATTCGATTTGCCTGGGTAGCCGAGTGATCTAAACCAATATAAAAACTAGGCTAATAGAATGTCTAAAGGAAAATAACATTACATTTATTGATTAGAATCAATATCCAGAGAGAAACTTTTAATTTTGCTACAGGTTTTTCTCTGGATTGTTCTGTTCAGTTGAATATGAATAATTTTTCTTGTTATGAATAAACATTCATTAAATTGTATAACATTTAAGCCACTAGCTCGGTAATAATCTTTAGTTATAAAAAAAAACGTAATTTAACAACAATAATTAATTACGATTATCGGTGTTTCTCTCAAACTCTGCTAGAAAAAATCCACTGAAAGTTATGCTTTGTATGCGTAAAAGCTAATTTGACATAGATCACAACTTCACAACAATGTACCGTTCCAATGAGTAGTCACTAGGCGAAATATAAACGAAAGCTTATAAAATACATAATGTATGATGCATTGTACTTTGCTCAATCAGATATATCCATTAAGTTTCACTTAAACGCTTAATAAAAGAGAAATCTGCCTACTAAGAACAAAACCTTCGCTGTAATTAAGGCTTAGTCACTTCAGACCAAAACCCAAATTACATAATTATATTTGAAGTCCAAAACAAAAGCATTTTTTCTTGTGTACAGGAACGCAGCATTTTAGTTCTATGTACTTCAATAAAAAATGGCTTGAAATGTGTTTTTGTACGCTAAAATTTTATTATGCTACTAATTACTATAATAGACGTTAATCTAACGAAAGTGTTATTTAAATGTTATGGCATAAGATGTAGCGGAAGATATACAAACTTTTTTATATGTACAATACATATTCTGATATTTTACGGGCCAATATAAGAATAATTCCTAATTTTAGGAAGATTTCCTATTACCTACTTTTACTTTCATCTTTTTTTATTACGGATGCATTATTCCTATATTATGCATCCTTGTTAAAAAAAAATGTTGTGTGGTTTTATGAAACCACGGTAAAAGTGAAACTGTTCGAACGGTTCCGAACACTGCTTTGTGTAGCGCATGTCGCGTGACGGTCGGCTGCCGAGTAGGTATACCTACTCGGCAGCGACTACAGCGATACACGCGACATGCGCTACACAGACCAAAAAGTTTGAGACGATGTAATAAAAGTTTCACTTTAAAAAATCGTGTCATCTGGATTAATATATGACCAATTAAACCAGTACTGCAGAATCACGTAGGCAAAATAAATTTTGTACTTATATTTACACAACGGTTACTCATGAATGGAGTTACCAATATTACGCATGCAAGTAGGACGCGAATTGCATACAAAATATATTATGTGTATGCGTATTTTCCCGAGGTCACAGATTATGAAATAGACCCATTTCTGATGGTCCGGCACGCGCAATTATTTTTAGTAATCGTTATTCAATTAATTTATAATTTACGTGTTTTTCCAGAGCACTAAATACATCTGACATCAGTTTAAGTTGTTCATAATTCATAATTCTTTATTTACGATAAATGTGTGTGTGTTTGTTTTAATTAGACGAAACGGTTCGCCTTTTAGTACATTTCCTGGTTTCATTTTATCCCATTGCATACACGCCAATACTCGTATTATTTCTACCATTTTATATAATAAAAATTTATTGAAAATCGTTTTATTCCAAACAATTTACCTTACTCTACCTTTTTTTAAAGTGCGGAAATCAAAATCAATCTACATAAAACGTTTAAGAGCTGTTCTAAAATATATTTTGTTAAACAAATTATTCACAGTATACCCACTCGGTCACAGCATCATTATTAACAATAAGAAGAAAATTTTAACGTTTCAAATTACGCAAGACGTAAGTGCCGTGTAACAATGGTCGAAACTTTCACATGTTTGCCGTTAAATGGAACGTGTTTACTCCATTTGTCAGTTAAACAATCATTAATTGTTTAAATCTATATAGTATCCTTTTATATATTACCACACCCCGGACACTCCATACAAAATTATCGTTTTGACAGTCACACTGTAGAGACTGCAAATGTGTGTGTTAACGCTTTATGGTTGGCACATTTTTGACTAGCGTAAAAAAAATTCGCGTTTTTCTGATGAAATACATCCGTAAACAGCACAATATCTAACTATTTTCTACGAAAAGCGATAATCACAAATCCAAAATAATAAAATTACTTTAAGTCAATTTGATTAATGTTGTCAATCTTCGTTGCGTATCGTCCCTGTAGAAAAATGTGGACCATTTTTAGACTGATCGTGCGGGGTGAGGTAAGTGTTTAATTTTGGCGGGAGGCGGAGAGTGTCCGTTCTGTAGCATTTAGCTACTATTATGTATTCTGTGATATTACTTTACTCTATGATTTCGTTATTTTAGACCTTGGGTTCCGAATACTTATGTATATATCCAACTCCTGAATTATGGCATCATCAGTTATAAAAGTACGATAAAAGCTATATTATAATTCATATGCATGTAAAATAAATTAAAATTTACAATATGTTAGGCCCTTTTCTTTACCCTTCTCAGTCTATTTATTTTTTCCCCGTCGTCAATCCATTCCTTATCCCTTAATCACTCATTTGTACAGGCTCTACTTCTGCAAATGTTTATGAGCTGATTGTTATACTATGTTAATAGTGTAAGGAATTAGTTTTCTAATTAAAGTGAAACTTTTATTACATCGTCTCAAACTTTTTGGTCTGTGTAGCGCATGTCGCGTGTCGGTCGGCTGCCGAGTAGGTATACCTACTCGGCAGCCGCGATACACGCGACATGCGCTACACAAAGCAGTGTTCGGAACCGTTCGAACAGTTTCACTTTTACCGTGGTTTCATAAAACCACACAACATTTTTTTCATATTATTATTTTTTCAGGTACCTCAATCTTCACAACAGAAATAACATGTCAACAGACTGTTCTCCACCCGGGTAGGTACGCATCAATTTTACTTTACAAAATATATTTTTATTCCATCACTGATTAATTTATTTTAAAGCTTTAAATTATCCACTTTACTCGTTTACCAGACATAATATAATATCATGTCTATGTAAAATTACAAAACAATGGAAAATATACGAAATAGCATAGCAATACATACAATAACAAATCAATGTTCATACATAATAATAAACTTTCCAACAGAACAATCTACCGACTGCACATAATATGTACCTACTGATATTTCATATTATTTTTCAGTCCCCTTCAGACGGATAACGGATGAAATAAACCCATATCTACAAAGGCACACGCACTGGGATCAGTATTCTGTACCAAGAAAAAGGTCTCCAGATTCCACTCAATACTACCAAGACAACCCTTATAGTCAAGCATACTACCATGAAAGACAGTTCATGTCACAGTTACCAAACAACCAACAATACCCTCAATATTATGATGGTAGATCATCTGTAGATTTAATTCATTCAGAAAGTATACAAAATCCAAACGATGGAAGATTACTCTCCGACTCTGCATTCACACGAATATCTGAAACTCTGGGAGCAATTAACACAGTTGGTCATTATCTCGTCGATGTGGTCAATGATAATAATGATCGAACAGAAACCGATTCCAATCTGCAGCAGTTACCACAAGCTCTATACACGATCAGCAAAAATGTTCTAGGTCGTAACGTTACTGACAAAATAGCGCCTATAGTAAAGAAAGCTTTACCTAGAGTTCTACCAGATGCTCCTATAACAAAAATAGCAACAGCAAATTACAATGAGAATGATGCCAAGTCGTGTACGACACCTGAAGGAGAGGATGGTGTGTGTGAAGATTTGAGTAACTGTCCGCAATTACTGCTAAACCTTATTAATCTCAGAGAATCATTGTGTTTCAAAGACCTATTTGTACCTGGAGTATGTTGTCCACGTGACGCAGTTGTGCCTTCTACGTCAGCGGTGGAAAAACCTGTATTAACGACAACTAGTAAACCGACTTACTTGGTTCCTGTAACGACTCAGAGGCCTGTAACTTTGACAACAAAGAAACCAACGACGAAACCTTCAGCTGTTTTGGTTCTAACAACTAAGAAACCAAAAACAACTACGCCAAAAGAAACTACGCCGAAACCGACAAGAACAACTACGGTCACTACTTCCCGACCACCGTCTACTACATCTTTTTACACAGTAGCACCACCTATTATCGCTAATTACTCCAACATTGTGGATGTTAACGGTATGATATTTTTAGTTCTATGATTTTTTACAAATATTTATTATAAGTATAACTCATATTAAATTCAGCACGTATTAATTTTATGTTTAATGATTTTTAACTGCCTAATGATTATAAACTGCTGCTCTTCTTCTTTTTACGTTACTTTTATTTATCTTTTCCATTATTAATTTTCCAGATTGCGGTCAACGCGAAGACGAAGGAGGTCGTATAGTTGGTGGAACGGAATCCAAATCTGGCGCCTGGCCGTGGATGGCAGCTATTTACCTCCACGGGAACAAGAGGCGGGAGTTCTGGTGTGGTGGCACTCTGGTCGGGCGACGGCATGTGCTCACAGCCGCTCATTGCACAAGGGACTCGAAACAGAGGCCGTAAGAATTAAATTGATTTAGAATTAAACATTTTTTTGGATGTTGATAGTGAGTAGTAGTTGTTAGAGTCTAGTAGGTAGTTGTTCGTATTGTTGAGACAGTACGAATAAGGAACAGTTAGACTTGATGAAGTTCTTATTTCTTCATCTTACGGAACATTTACAGAAAATTTAGGTAGTACATAACATAATATCAGTAGGTCTACCATGAGTTTACGCACACGATACTCGCTAGCGATTGTAGTAAGCGGTTTGTATGAAATTTCGTACAGCGCCCCTAGTGTGCCGTAGCGGAACTAAAAAGCCTACCATGAGGTGCATTATAGTATACTACAGTAGATAACGTATAGTAAACTATACTACACTCGCTGTAGTAACCATACAATTTTTGCACCATGAGTTCTAATTTTGACATATGTCATAGTTTATAACTATTCGATGATAGATACGTCATTCACGGAAAATAATCTCGTGAACTATTCACGTTTACTATTGTAGTTACGTCAGACGATTTAACTATGTCAACTCATGGTAGAGGTACTGATTCAAAAAAAATATTTCTTTGTTAAATAAAATTAAATAAGTCTAAGGAACTGCCGTTACAAATTGAAAAGTGTTGTAAAATTTGGTAGCAAGGGAAGTTGCGTTGATCAGCTAGCAACTATTCCATATTCCCATCCATACTAATATTATAAATGCGAAAGTAACTCTGTCTGTCTGTCTGTTACTCAATCACGCCTTAACTACTGAACCAATTTGCATGAAATTTGGTGTAGAGATATTTTGATACCCGAGAAAGGACATAGGATAGGTTTTATCCCGGAAATCCCATCCGGAACTATGCGGGTTTTTCTTTGACTGCGCGGGCGATGCCGCGGGTGGAAAGCTAGTATCAAAATAAAATTGTATTTTTAATATTTTCAGTTTCCCCGCCCGCCAATTCAGCGTGCGTCTCGGTGACGTAGACCTGTCACGTGACGACGAACCCTCCCGCCCGGTGACGTTGCGGGTGACAGCCGTGCGCGCGCACGAGCAGTTCTCGAGGGTTGGCTTTTATAACGATATCGCTGTTTTGGTTCTGGCTGGTTAGTATTTTCGATAATATCATAATCATAATTTATTCACCAATTCACCATAAAAACACAATATAATAATGGGTACTAGCTGGTACAAGAGTAGTTCATTAAAAATATGGTTACTTTATTTCACTGGTCGATTTTCTTTTCGTCAAACTTGTAAATGAACATTCTGAATGTTTATCAGTACAGAATACATTTTTTATAAAACCTCGCCATTGTCACTGTAACGAGGATTTACTAGAATACGCAAATCCACTAGCATAGCCACTAGAAGACACTTGAAAATTGAAAATGATTTTCCCTTAGAATTTTCCCTACATGAAGAATTTAAACATTTTTTTTTAAATAAGCCATTTTATACGTACTTTGCAAAATTATTTAAAATTCTTAAACTCTTTATAATGTATATATTTATGTTCTTTACATACATTGCTTCTGACTTACAAAGGACTTACATCATCCCACTCTTCACAGAAAACGTCCAAAAATCAAAATACGTGATACCCATCTGCCTCCCGTACAGCGACCTTGCCCGCAAGCAGTTCGACGGCTCTGTAGCTACCGTGGTGGGCTGGGGGACCACGCGGTACGGTGGGGGGGAGAGTTCCAAGCAGTTAGAGGCTAAACTACCAGTATGGAGGAATGAGGAATGTGACAGAGCGTATTTCCAGCCGATAACAGATACTTTTCTGTGCGCGGGATACGCGAGAGGTGGGGTTGATGCGTGTCAGGTAAGGTTTAAAGAATTTTTTAATGTTTTTGTACACATAATAGAAAAAAAATAAGTTCCGTCATTGTGTTAAATACTTAGGTTTGTATATGTATGTAGCATTGCCTAAACAGTAGATTTAATTAATAGGTACCTCTTTCGTTGACTTTGGTGGCAAAATAATTTAACTGTATCTGTGCTCTAAAAGAATAAATAAAAGCTTTCTATCAATATTAAATTTTTGAAGACGACAATATAGGCAGAGATTAAGTTTTTGTGCTAAATTTTCTAATTCACTTTTAATATTTTCACAGGGCGACTCGGGCGGACCGCTAATGTTGCAAGCAAACGGTCGCTGGACTCAAATCGGCGTTGTTTCGTTCGGAAACAAGTGCGGCGAGCCCGGATACCCCGGCGTCTACACGCGTGTGACACACTACCTCAGCTGGCTGCAACAGAACTTAACATAATGAATTTAATTTAAACACTAAACTTTAAATTATATGCACTTTATTTTCTTTTTTAACGTGATAACGTTTTTAAAATCGTTTTAGTCGGGTGACATGTTCAGAAACTTGTGCCACACCAAAACCTCACCAGCGCGATCGCAGGTATAACGAGAGAGAGACGGACCGATCTCCCATCTCATCTCGAGCGCTGCCACCAATAAGACGTTATCACGTAAACATCTCGATCGTAAACCTACACATAAACCTACTTTACAAACAAGCAATTTTTTTCTCATGTGGAAGCTTTTTAATATAAGGATAATTTATAGAATTTAGGAATAAGAAACAGTCCGCTAAAATCAATAAGTTTTGATGATTAGATCTAATAATATTCACCCAGAAGTCATAAATTAAGAAATTTAATACATATTTTAGACTGATATTTAATTTATTTAACTAATATACGTTTCAATTTATTACCTTCTTACAATAATCGACTATGTCGATAACTAGTAACTGAAAATCTAAGATTATGGATTATTTTCTTACGGTGTAATGTATATTTGTAAATTTGATCGAATAAAAAATTGTGATATTAAATTATTGTTTCTTTTAATACCCACCGCTACCTCCACACCCTTACAGGCATTCGCTATTTTTATTAATAATAATAATAATAATCACTCCTTGCCAATTTCGGCTACGGCGACTGCTAATATCATTGTCAACACGGCGGGTCAGCCCTTTCATGCGCACGTAAATGGCTGATGTAGCCAATTTTGGCTAAAAATGTGCGGTTACATTTGGGGCACGTCAAAACACCACCGCAATAATTATAATTGATTGCCGCAGGTGGTCGGGCTTTGAGCTCATCGCGTTTGGCGTCTAGCTCTCTGCAACGTATCTCCTCAAAAGCGTTGATGTTTTGCTTAAGAAGGTGTCTCCATTTAGATCGATCATTAGCCAATGCCTCCCATCTGGAGGAATCGATCCCACATTTTTTCATGTTCCGCTTTAGAACATCCTTGTATCGAAGGAGTTGTCCACCATGTTTTCGCTTGCCTTCTCGTAGCTCACAGTAGAATATGCGCTTGGCTACTCTTTCGTCAGGCATCCGGAAAACATGGCCACACCATCGCAGCTGTCGTTGCATCAGGAATGCAAACATAAATGATAATGGCAAATATACAAGCCGAGTCTTCATTAAATTCTCATTTAATTTATATGTGATTTATATAAATCATTGACACGTTAATCTCGCTCATGCTCATCCATCCAGCATAATGAAAAGCTATGAAGGAAACACTAAGACCATTATTGCAATGTTGCGAGTGGTATTTATCTTGTATTTAAAACGATGAGTGTTCGTTATTCGCCTCACTATTCCCATGACTCCCGTGAATGTGTCAATACCACTAGATTACATTTTTAAACGAAATTTTGAATATGTCATAGTATGACAATGACACAAATATTTGACAGTTGACACGCGTGACGTGATGACTGATGTCTTCAATCATTCTTCAATGTTGATAAAATTTAGTAAATAAGATGTAACTATAATTAAAACTTAATAAATAAACGAAACAGTTATATTATATTAATTATTATATGTTATCGAATCCAGACTGCATTTAATTCTCTCCAAGTGAAATAATAAAAAGCAATGATGAAATATTCAACATCACCAACACCGACGAATTATCCTCGAAGTACTTCACCACTGCCTGCACCAGCCAACTACCAGCCAACAACAGCCAGTGCAGCAGTGAAACGATACAAATACTTGCGAAGATTGTTCAAATTCAATCAAATGGACTTTGAATTCGCTGCGTGGCAAATGGTTTACTTATTTGTGTCGCCTCAAAAAGTTTTTCGGAATTTTAACTATAGGAAACGTAAGTCTCATTCTTATGTACCAAGTTAACTTCACAGGATATATTGGTTATCTCATTTATCTATTGCATTGTCTACTATATACATATACAAGTAAAAATTAGTTATGAATTTTGCAATAACACAATTGATATTAACTCCTTAGTTATATAAAAGTTAAAACTTTTAGTAATATTTCAAACAAGGCGTTGGCTTAAGTAGTCATTTAAATTAGGTATAAACATACAACTTATTAAAAAAGTTTGGAAATCAATTTCATAGATTATTACATCATACTTACTCATTTTCAGACACAAAATCACAATTTGCAAGAGATGATCCTGCATTTCTCGTTTTACTGAGTGTCTGGCTCTTCTGTAAGTATTTGACTGTACATATATTTCAAGTAGGCAGATAAACTAAAATAAATTAATGAACTAATACCTATTTTAATTTGAAAGTTTCCTTCTTTTACTAACTGCACTCCGTGTTTTCACCCGCATGGCTCGCTCCTGTTGGTCTTAGCGTGATGATATATAGCCTATAGCCTTCCTCGATGCATATCTAACACCGAAAGAATTTTTCAAATCAGACCAGTAGTTCCTGAGATTAGTGCGTTCAAACAAACAAACACTTCAGCTTTATAATATTAGTATAGATTAGCTGTTGTGGATCTTAATTGAATATTATATCCTTTTATATTTCCAGTATCGTCAGTATGTTTTGCATTAGCAATGGGCCTGACATTGGGACAAACAGCACTGTTTGTGCTATATGTTGTGTTTGTGGACTTCATTGGGTCCGGGTTAATTATATCCACAGTACTGTGGTAAGTTCAATATACTTAACTTTATAGTTAATATTGGAAAGAATAAGAAACATGGTGACACGTTTATAATTAAGTAAAATTATGAACTGAAAATATAAAAAAAAGACGTGTGGCACTCGGGGACTGCCGCGGTAAAGCTATTGCATAGCATGCCTTCAAGCCACACCTCCGTGTCCGTCGGAGTGGGGAGCGTGAGGTTTTTTCGTTACGGAATTTCTCGATTCGGTCCCCGCGCTCAAGGCCCGCGATAGAAGCTATGCAATAGCTTAAAAAGTTTCAATGCAAACATTGAAAGCAATAGAGAACACGCATATATAAACAGTGCTTTTTAACAACTCACATTCAAAATCTTTTTCAAATTGAACTAATGACAATATTCTGAATTTTTTCACACACTCATTTACACATTTATTATGTGTCTGCAATTTCCACAAATATTCTCTATAAAAAGAAAATTTTCATATAATTTTTTTTAAGTGTTATTGTTGCAATAGAGTTCATGTTGACAGAACTATGTATTGACTATTAATTATAAACTGTTTATTCACAGGTATGTAAGCAATAAATACCTGCGAGTGGACATTGCATCCCCAGACGTAGAGTGGGGCTACGCGTTTGACGTTCACATAAATGCTATGTTCCCCCCACTGTCTCTGTTGCATTGCTTTCAAATACTATTATTTAATAGTAAGTATTTGTCTATATCACGGATCACCTCTTTGGTATTGTCTAGTAAATATTATAGACTATGGTATATTAAATATTTAGACATGTGAAAAATGCATCTACCCTCACACTAATAGTTTCATACGACAATAAGTCTAATCTTAATACTATTATAAAGGCGAAAATTTGTATGGATGTTTGTTACTCTTTCACGTAAAAACTACTGAACCGATTACAATGAAATTTAGCACACATATAGAGGGTAACTTGGATTAACACATAGGATAGGTTTTATCCCGGAAATCCCACGGGAACGGGAACTAACGGTTTTTCCTTTGAAAACGTGGGCGAAGCCGCGGGCGGAAATCTAGTATTATAATAATTTTGAGTAGAGTTCAACTTTACTTTAAAAGAGGAACGATTTTATATTTTGTTTGTTTTTATATGTGCCAAACTACGAGACCAAATTTAAAATTTCTTTCAATATTAAAAGGTTAAATCATCCCTGAAAATCAAAGGCTATATTATTATATTTTAATAAAATTTCATTCAATGGATAACAACATGATTAATATTTTCTTTGTTGCTTTATAATGATAGGAAGCCCTATAAATTTTGAGTTGAACAATGTATCTTGGTATAATCTGTACTATACTAAGAATAGCATAATCTTTTGTGTTGAAAAGTAAGGTCATCTTATTTTACTTTATTTTTTATGTTACAGAACTACTAGTACATGGAGGTTTCCTATCATGTCTGGTTTCCAATACATTTTGGCTTGCGTCATTCATATATTATATCTACATCACGTTCCTAGGGTATAGCAGTAAGTATTTTCAATATTTTTTCTATTCTTTATGAATTTTTAAGTATTTTTAATTTATTTTCAACCCTGATGAATCTCTTTTCTCTATGTTTTCTGGATTTTTGTTTTCTTTGTATGTATTTAAACCTATGAATAATCATAAATAATTCTCGTTTCAGATTTACCAATGATAAAAAACGCGCGAATCTTCCTCTTTCTGCTTCCTATTTTGTGCCTATTTTATTTGGGTACCTTAATGGCCAGTTGGAATCTAAGCCATATGTTGATGGACTTCTATCATTACAGAGTTTTGTAAAATACATACTTGATTATTCAATAAATATTTAACACACCTGTCAATAAAGTAAATAATAATAAAATTAGATTTTTTATAGAACAACTCCTATGTAATAAAATTTTATAAGCAAATGATATTAATTGCTAATGTTATTGAATTGTACATACTATTTTTAATAATAAATATTTAACAAATAAATTCGTTTCTCTTTTATTTTACCAGTGTGTATCTGTCTAATAGGGCGTACTTTTCAGTCTTAAAAACTGCTGCAAAAATAAATGACCCACTTAAAAAAACAAGATTTATCTCTAGTTTTAAAAATATTTTTTCTATGTAATATTACAACACATATCATTTACATACAATATATAGCAATGGATGATGGATGAGAACACATCGTAACCGGTGTCCGTAATCACTTTCATCCCCTATTTAGCTCTTGAAAAATAAAATATTTTATCGACCACTAACTTAAAAATACAAGAATACGTAATCTGTGTTAAAATCACCCAAGAAGCTTATATATTCTAATACACTGGAGATTTCAGTATGAACATTAACTTGTAACAAGAAAATATGACCAAGTTAGGTGTGAAAGGGATAAAAAAACATACAGGCGTCATTCAAGGTCATATTTTCTTGTTACAAGTTAATGTTCATACTGAAATCTCCAGCTTCTTGAAATCACCTGACGGATGATTAGTGATTATATATTCTGTAACGAGTTCTGTAATGACGTGGATATTTGACATTTCAATGACATATTGACAGCCATCTCCCAATGACATATGTAGTTGTTGACGTTTGATGACAGAAACTAAAAAGGGAGGATTTTCTACAACAACAATAATAATTATTAATAAATAATTCTTATTATTGGTGAAAAAGTATAAAGCTTACTAGACATGGCAGGGATATATTATTTCGTGATCGTAGGTCACACTGATAAGCCTATTTTCGAAATGGAATTCATTCCTGTAACGAAAGAAGTTAAGGTGCTTTAAAAATGAATTTATATGCATATTTTAATCATTAAGCATTTCCCTTGTACATAAATAAACAAAATTCAACAACAATTCCGTTGCTAATGAATGCATTGCGAAACTATTCATTCGCGTAGGTATTTTCACCCAACTATATGCCTTTTTACAGAAAGAGGACAATCGACACTTGAATGAATTCATAGCTCATGCAGCATTAGATCTAGTTAACGAACACATGTGGAAAGGCACGAATACATATTTGAAATCTGTAGACAAATTTAACCAATGGTTTGTCTCAGCTTTTGTTACAGCTAGTCAGGTATGTTAGAAATTATTGTCATCATAATATTGTATTGATTTTACTCTTAATCAATTAAATTGACATTGTAAAGGTTTATTCATGGTTTGTTTGTCAGAGCTATACCATGAATATGTCTCGGCTGTCTATATCTCTCTAGCTCGGCATTTTGTAATATGTCGAGAATTTGTAAACAGAAATTTTTCGTTTGTATACAAAATATATATAAACTACTCATATTCCACAGATGAGATTTATAATGGTGCATGAACCGAGAAACGAAGATGGGATCAAGAACTTTTTCACTGATGTATATGAAGCATACATAAAACTAATGCTAAATCCATTCTACAAAGAAGACACAGTGATTAACTTCCCTGCGTTTGAGAAGAAGGTGCAATTACTGGGAAAAAAGTACTTGACATAGCCCAAGCTTGATGTTTTCAAAGGATTATTGATGAACTAATAGTGCAAGTGTCAGTGTTTTTATGATTGACTGAAAACTATAATAAAAGGTTATGAATATAAGATAATCAAGGTTATAAATATTATGACTACTGTAAAATGTATTAGTGATGAATGTTAATTAGTGTTATAAATGTAAATATCAATAATCAAGCCTCATGTTATAAAAAATCGGGAATTTTATATGCAAAAACAACTAACACTTTAAATTAAGGAGTACTAAATGCTCACTATTTACAATAATTATTACATCTTGACATCAGAAACTAGTAAAACTGTTTGTTAGTAATACATCCTCTGTATGTAGTGTATTTGGATATGCATAATATAAAACTAGTGCAAAAATTACTATAATTGTTATTGCAAAACAAAATCTGTAACATTAAAAGAGATATGGTGGTGTAATGTAGTGAATATTTATGTAATTTTAAATAATAAATATTTTTCATATAATATTGTATACTGAATACATTGCAATAGTCAGTCACTTTCTTCTACCTTATAAATAGAACATTTAAAATTGCAAATATTAACAGTTTAAACATACCCATCATTCATTTCAGATAACAAAAAAAATATTATATTTAGGTCCATTAATATGTTGTTTAAACCAAGCTTTATGCTGCGAAAATATAAACTAGATTTAAAGACACTTTATTTTTAACAATTATTTATTGAAAAATAAACAAATTACAATTTAACACTCTGAATCTTAATTATTTACCCATTACTACACAAATTTAGCTGTCCTACATTTTAAATAATACTGAATTTAAATATTAGTTTTGTGGATTTGTATCCAGTAATTGAAACTGACCAAATTAAAGTCAACAAATAAATGTACACCATTTTGTCTCACTATATTTTTATTGGTCAAATCACAAATATGACCAATTGAATTCCCACAGTAAATTCAGAATTAACATAACTTAAAAACTATCCTATAACTTATTGAAAAAATGTATATAAATGCTTAAGACTGCTTCAAATATAATTCTTAAAATATATCAGGTAAATTCAATTCTATTTCTGGAATGCTGTCAATGGAGTACTCATCTGGAAAAAATAAATCACAATATATTATGTAATTGCTAAGTTTAATAACCCCTTGACCACCGAGCGGCCCGATCGGGCCACGACACAATAGATTTTCTATTGTGTCTGTGACCGGGGGCTGAGGGAATAATATGAGATTTTTATAAACTAAAATACCAAGTAAAAGCAAGTTAACTTCTGATAACTAAAAAGTATTTGAAAAAGTAATGTTTAATTTAAATAATTAATGTCAAAAAGCAGACCATTTGTGTTCAATGCATTATCTAAACATAGAGTAAGTACCCTTGTTAAATTCTACTCTCTATTTTACTCTCTAAATATTTTTTTAACAATAAATATGCCCTCCATTTTCAAGTGGGATCTATCATATTAAAATTAATCTAAATAATTAAAGCCATTTGACAGCAATTATACATATAAAGAAGCAAACATATAAAATATTGGTAAATATACCTGTTAATAATGATTCATCTTGATATGAAGAGTCTAGTTCAAGACTGAATCTTCGAGTGGGTGGCGGTGGAATGTCGGACAGTGAGTCATCTTTAGCAATCTGATCCTCTGTTAAAGGCAGATAGTCATAATAGTCCGCGTGAAAGTTATCTGAAATAATATCAAGCTTACATGCTTCCACAACCTAATAGGTAAGCAATACTTATAACTTGTACGATTTAACTTGAGACTCCAAGGAATCCTACTTAATATTATGAATGCGAAAGTTTGTGAGGATGTGTGTGTTTGTTACTCTTTCACGCAAATACTACTGAACCGATTACAATGAAATTTAGCACACATATAGAGGGTAACTTGGATTAACACATAGAATAGGTTTTATCCCGTAAATCCAACAGGAACGGGAACTATGCGGGTTTTACTTTGAGAATGCGGGCGAAGCCATGAGCGGAAATCTCGTTTGTGATATTATATTAGTTTTTCATTAAAATATTACTACACAAAGTAAGTAAAACTGGTACTTGCTTAGTTTGAATTACATCCTATTATTTTATTTATTTTGGAAAGGTACCTATAATATTGAAAATAATGTCATGGGCTCAGGTCTCAAGTTAATTTGTATGGGTTGTAGTTTACACACTACTACTTTGGTTCAGCAGCTTACAGTTTGTAAAAATACTGTGTTTGTAAAAGTCCCAATAGCATATAATATTAAATTCCAATTTCATAAGTTCGGAAACAAAGTATTAAATACTATGCCTTTATTAAATATAATAATATAATAATATAAACAAATTAACAATAACAATGCTGTTGTTATTAAAGTTGTTTTTTTTATATGTCAGAGCAAGCAAAGGAGCAGGTGGGCCACCTGATGTTAAGTGGTCACCACCGCCCATATACACTTGTAACACAAGAAGTGTTGCGGGTGCTTTGCCGGCCTTTTATGGACAAATAAGCTCTTTTCTTGAAGGCCCCAATGTCGTAGTTGTTCGTTGACACCACAGGTGGCAAATCGTTCCACAGTTTCACCGTACGCGGAAGGAAGTTGCGGGTGAAGCGGACAGTGGTGGAGCGCCAACCATCCAGATGGTGCGGATGGAACTGTTTTTTACGGCGTGTGGTCTGGTGATGGAACTGAGCGGCTGGTAAAAGGTGGAACAATTCCTCAGAGCACTCCCCATAGTAGATTCTGTAATGTTTATAGCAAGATGTGCATTGTTATAATTTTTTGCAATGATATTTACCATATCTGCCGTAAGTAGGCTTTGTGAACTCTAGCTCTTCAAACGAATATCCTTTCTCCTTTTTCTCGTCGTCATTGTATATGAGAGACCCGACGTTGATAGCTCCTGGAGTACATTGGCGCATAGGCGTGTTGTGCAGAGCTTTGCCCGTATTCGAAAGAAATGATTTTTTTGTTTCCATATTTTTCTTTGTGGGTCCTATGGGCTCGTTGGGTTTAAACGGTCCCGCTGGCTTTGTTTTTCCCATGTTTTCTTAAATAAATAGCATTTAACATTACATAATTTTTTTTTTTGAGAATACAATATGCTTTTAGACTAATTTTGAAATTTCTTACCAATGTTGGATAACGGTTGACGAGTAACATTTTTGATTGCTTGCCTTGTTACAGAATCGCCGAAAATGTCGAATAGTGATTCAGCCATTTCTTCCGGAATAAAGTTGTTATTCAATTAATTATATTTGAACACAAAGAATATTATAAGAGTTTTTCAAATAAACGATTATCTCGAAATTCGGACCCAAACTTTCACTTTTCTCAAACAAAATAACGGAAAACGGTTGAAGCAGTTGCCACTTGCCAGTTGTGCTTAATACAGTTGCCAATAATAAAAATAATATATTGTAACATCTACACGTAATCTACACAGTTGAATAATCAATACAGAAATTATTTAATTACTTATCTAATTATGAATTACAGTTTCATCTGTATTTTTTTGCAGTTTAATGATTCATTAAAGTACAAGTCTGTGGCATTTGGGAGACACTTGTTAACTCCAAAAAGTTAAATTTTCAGGAGAAGCAATTTAATACATTAATGGCTGCTAAAAATCGGATATAAGATATAAATGAATTATGTCATACTTTAATGAAATATCATATATTAATCATATTTTCGCTTGTATAGTTTACAAAATTGACGCATTAGGTTAGCGAATAATGTGACTTATCAGATTTTAACCAAAAAAAAAATACTGCAGTGGAATGGACTTATCTCAAAATGAGCAAAATAAAAATAATTATTATTTCATTGCTATTCATTTAATTAAAACAATTTTACGTTATTTTTGTCATATTTATTTATTTCTAAGTTAATTTCACAATGGAATCACTGTTATGGCTAATTTTAATAAAAGTATGGACTTAACAGGAGTGTACATGCAAAGAAAAATTTAAATAAAGGCACATATCAAATAAATACCAAAACAAAAGAATCACTCATTTGGATACTAATCATAATCTTCTTCGCTATCTGAGTAGTTTTCCAAAACAGAAGCTGATTGGTTCAAATTAGAATAGAAATCGCCAAGGTAAGAAAAATGGCTCGAGATTTAGGTGTAAGTCATTCAACGTTGCAACGAGTTGTTAAAAATGAGCTCAAGTTAACCTAAACGCTGCGCTTTTCGCAGCTTGTATGCTACAAGCTGCGAAAAGCGCAGTGGTTAGGTGATAACTGATAAGGATAAAAAAATACTCCTTGAAATATGTCGCTTACTGGTCTTATATTGTGCCTCCGCTGGTGAAGCGTGGAAAAATATTTTTTTCACAGATGAAGAAATTTTTCCGATTGAACAGTCTCATAACCGCCAAAACGATAGAGTTTACTCTTCTAGTCGCCCTGGAGCCACATCAATTATCCCCCATCGGCAAAAACCTGATTCAGTCATGGTTTGGCGTGGCATTTGCGCAACAGGAAAAACTCCTCTCGTTTTCGTAAAAAAAAGGTGTGAAAATGAATCAAGAAATACACCGACGCGATATTTTGGAGAGTGTAGTTCTTCCTTGGAGCCAACAGCACTTCGGCGACCAACCGTGGACTTTTCAACAGGACTCTGCTCCATCTCACAGGGCCTCAAATGTGCAGCAGTGGTGTATGGACCATTTCCCAGAGTTCATAAGTTCCAAGGAATGCCCTCCATATTCACTAGACCTTAATCCAATGGATTGCGTATGGTCAATTCTAGAGGCGAGGGCCTGTGCAACTTCACACAGAAGTGTAGACGCGCTGAAGGCAACACTTACTCGTGAGTGGACAATATCTGAAGATAAGGTACGGAAAATCGTCGAAAACTTCAGGAAACGTTTAAGCCTTTGTATTAAAGCTAAAGGTGGTTATTTTGAAAATAAATAGATATTTACATTAAAATAACACTGTATTTTAATTATTTAGTAGTCACCGTTATATATACCAAATTGGAAATATAAATCCAAATCTGATAAGTTGCAATAATTAACATGTAGGTATCTCATGTTTTTGGTACATACGTGGTAACTGGGACTTAACAAGTTTTAGTCCATAGGCATAAAGCTTGGAATTAACATTTATGTACTTGTTATATTAGTTATCAGGTTTAGCATCAAAAGTTATTAATGATAAGTATAATATATCTTGATTGTAGCAAAAAATCTTGGATTTAACAGGAGTGTACCATTTTTTTTCATCTGCTTCCCGTGGACGTAGAGATATCACGTCGCGTCTGGATCAAAAAAATCTGCGCTTTCTGTACTTATCAAACATGTATCTAACAAAATTTTGCCAAAAATGGAGTTAACAGGTTTCTCCCAGATGCCACAGAAGTGCACCTAGGAAATTGTTCTTATCCCACTATCCCACATATTATGAGAAATGGTAACTCCAAATTATAAGCAGTCGTCATTGACAGCTGTGAGCTGTTGTTAAATGTCAAAACCACCAAAACAAGCATTTTGTAAACATCCCAAGAATTCGATCGTTTACGTACGAATCACGTTATTTTATTTATTTACAATTTCACAGTTTATTTTATAGAATGTCCAACTCAAACGATAAACCTAATGGTGTTGAATCAAATCCACTACAAAGACTTGCCTCTTTAAAGGCACCACGAGATCTTTTGCTGGGCGGTGTGAAACCAAATAAAAAAGTATTCACACCAAATCTGAACGTAGCACGTAATAAAAATAAAGGGTAAGATTAATTTATTGAACTATTTATCAACTAAGGTCTTCCTTATGATGCTTAAAATATAATATTTAAATGAATATTCTGTTACTATTTCTCAAAAAAAAAAAAAAATAGGTAAAGGTTAATTCTAATCATTTATTCTTACAGTCCATCAACCGCAGCCACCCGTGAACAGAAAAAAGATGAAAGAAACAAAAGGGATCGGAAAAATGATAAAAATAAAAACTTCAAAAACGGTCCAAATATTATAAAATCATCAGGTGTATTCTCTGAAGGTAAAAAGTGCATTCTCAGCTAAACGAAAATATCTTACATTATAAAAGATTTATGAAAAAGTGATATTTTTGAATGTTCGGTGTTTCAGGTATTGGTAGTGCGGAGAGGCATTCGAGTCGGGCTTCATATGGAAGTGGAAGAGAAGCTAACACTGCACCCACATTACAAAAACCAACCATTAGAATCAAGGATGCTGTTAGAGTATGTATTTATATATTGTTTTATGTTAAGTTATGATATGGTCTGCTTAAATATGTTTCACAGCATTCCATAAAAAGCTATGGTTGATAAATTTTAACTAAACTTGCAAAATTTTCTCGTTTGAAGGTTAAAATGTTGTGTGAATCCTTGTAATTTGAAGTATTCATAAAAAAAACTCCTATACTATTGTTTTACGGTTATAAAAATATGCTTATAGATAGATAAAGATTATGAAGAGCAGAAGATAAAAGCCATACTCAGTGAAAATGGTAATGAAATAGAGGAAGCGGAGGATTTCAAAACAGTGCTTGACGCTGATGCTCCTGTTAAACTGCCTATGGATGATGGAGGTCTGTATTTTTTATTTTCTGATTAAATTCTGATTATTTCATTATTTATAAGTTCGTGGTATTATTACAGTACGAATCGAACTTAACGGCGGCTCGGAACATCGTACGATCCGACAGAAAACAATTTTAGGTATTAGCGGGACGTTAAGGGACCTGTGCGCACCCGCACTCGCACCTGCACCTATCTTCCGAGCCGCCATTAAGTTTGAATTGAACTATATCTGTTACAATTATTATCACATCAAAAAATTTTCTAATTGATAAATATATTTCAAGCCAACTCTTTTATAGGCTGGTCGATTAACCAGAAACCCTCAGTCACCGTCAAACAGGAAGTTATCGTCAAACAAGAGCCAACTGAAGACGGTGAACTATGTAAGACCATGATAATAATACAAGCACCAAAGAACACTGTATGAATGATTTCAATTCAGTGTAAACGGTGCAAAAGAAAACAGCAAATATGGCTTGCGAAGTTCCGAGATGTTTATATGTTATCGGAATATTCTTTGTTGCTTTTTTTATATTGAGGGTCTAACATGTAGAGTATATTTGTCTTGCTTGCAAATATAAGGGAATAGTATGCTATCCTGCTCGCACATTTCGCTCGCGAGTCGACATGAATTAGTTTTAATTAGTTTATTTCCCATGCAATGAGTTATAATGTTCATTTAGAATATTATTTATTCCTTGACACAGTTGTGCTTTTATTTATAACATTAATACATTCTCATATTAATACATTCGACGCGTCTTTCCAAACTATACAAGGCCAGTACGCAACGGTGTGAAACTAATCACGTATAGTTTGGAAATAACTTTTTTACAAAGTTCTTCCAATCTATACAACAGCAGTACGCAAATACTCGCGTATACTTTGTAGTGAAGTAAGTAAGAATAGCGCTCCAAAATATACAGCGCCAGTACGCATGCGGACTAATCGTGTATGTTTCGGAGTAAGCGCGGCGTCTTTCCATTGCTCGCGCTTATATTATTGTATTGCTGTTTTGAAATCTATTATTAAAATGCATGTGTATTGTGTATGTAATGTTACGTACTGATCGTATATTTTTTGTATCGAGGATGCTTGTGTCTTCGTTCCCGACTATACTGCACGACTTACAATTGACAATAGTGCTAAAATGTAAGAATCTAATAAGTCCAGAAGAAGACGGTTGCGAGGCGACGGAGCCCCGCTTCGCGGGGCTCCTATTTTTGTGTAGTTAAAAAAAAAACACGAACCTAACCTAACCCAACCTAACCCTTATATCTGTTACCTATTTATTTTTCTAAGCTCACCTAATAATATTTTTATTCCATATTTTACTGAATCAATCAAGAAGAATAAAAGTAGATAGATATAGCCAGATATAGCTGTACAAGTCTTTGATTGCCTATATATTTATTATTTCGCTCAAGCGTAAGTGGTGTAGTAGCCAGTAGGTATATTTAGTTATATTTTGCGTACTGATCGTGTATAGTTTGGAACGAAGAAGCAAGCATCCGCGTTACAAAGTATACACGATCAGTACGCAAAATTCGTGTATATTTTGTAATAACAAACTTAAAAACAGCATTACAAAGTATACACGAGCAGTTTCCTATGGTTGCGTTCTGGCTATGTATAGTTTGGAAATACGCACATTCGACGGATAGTTGTTAAAAAGAGTGCTTTACTTTGCGAGTAAATTGTGTTATATAATTTTCGTTGAATGAAAATGGCGTAAATATTTTTTTCTCAGTGGCAGCACCAGAGGAAAAGCCGATTCCAGATATTAAAGAAATTTTCGAAGACACAAATGTTGCCAATTTATTGAAGAGCGATAAACCTACCCTCATACTTTTACAGGTAAAATTCAAAATTAAATTTAGAATTACAACAATGTAAAAAATTCAGATGGCATATTTAATTTAGTTGGTAAATAAAGACGTTTATTTAATTTTTCTTTCTTTTTTCCAGTTATCTGATACGTTACCTGGTCGAGGCGGGAGTGGAGATGAAGATCGCAAAAAGCCTATCAACTTACCTTCAACTAGTGAGGAAACTGAGCAAAAACCGGTAATATTACACTTTTTAATGTTATTGTTACTCTCACAGTTGCAGAAGTACATTATCAAATTGAATAATTCAACTAAAATGTAATTGTCCCATATATAAGCTTATGAGGTTACAAAAATCACAGTTCACGTAACATCTGGTTCTTACATATTTTTTTTTTTTTTTATATAAATTATCTTACTAAAGGTCTGACCCTAGCCTAACCGTCCGTATTTGCACGGCAGTGCGATCGGACCTTTAGTCGGCACCGCTTATTATTCTTTCTATGAAATTACATGAGGTATTCCGCGCTCTCGGTAGAGAGTAGTATATTCCTTGATTCCGCGACACCGAAATTACGCGCCACGCCCAGATTTGACCAATCGGCAAATGTGTCGCGCGCGTAGTGCGGTCGGACATATACAGCCACAGATCTAGCACTAGTAGATTTGCAATGCTATGGTGAAACGAGATAGATAGCTACGCTTTCATTATGTGAGTGAAGGGGATGTAGATACGTTTTTTTGTCCTTATCTGCGTGGCCACTTTTTAGATGGCCTACTGTCAAAACTGGGCCAAACAAACAAAGCAGATCTGATATTTAATTAGTTTTCTTGTGTCTACTGTTCTTTTTGGTGATAAATACATTTGAAAGTTAATTATAAAAGTGTTCTGAATGTCCTACGTGTACTGAGTTAAACACTCAGTAATTATGGGTGGTTGCAGCGTATTAGGCTATAACAGCCGCACGGAAACAAACGCCGATGGAATTTCGTTTCATTCGTAAGTAAACAATTAAATATAGATACATAACATCAGAATCATTATAATTGACTGTTTCCTATCAACTGATCATTCTTATTGTTAATATTTCGTGGTAGTTTTAGGTTTTAAGTGTAAGATAACCTCAATCACAATGTTGCCTGCAAATGGGAAAAAAAGTCCACAAAATTGCAAAAAAATGTTTGTCCAATAGTTTTCCAACGTATTCTGGCATTCGTAAAATATGGATTGATGCTAGTCGGTAAAATTGGGTACCATCTAAAAAGCGAGAATATGTTCAAAGAATTTTAACGCAATTTTTTTGTTTGCAAACCTAAATTATCTCTCCTTCAGTCAAATGCCACGCCAACAATAAGCATGAATGTAATTACTTATCTACATTTTAAGAAGTTGATTTTAAATCACAATCAAATTCCATTGTTAGATTTCCCTATAACCCTAAGATAGATTATTTTCATATGCGTTTATTAAACTTTGTTACATATTGAATTGCTTTTTACATTAACTCTCTAGTAAAATAAAAGTAAAATATAAATCTAAGAATTTATATTTTTTTAGTTTGAATCTGTGCAGTCAGTATCGGCAACACAAAATGATGATCCAAATTCCAATACCATCAACGAGCTATAGAGGAGTTAAAAGGAATAGACAGAAATCAAATGATTAAAATGTGTCCCCAGGTGCTAAAACTCGAAAACTGGTTTGTACTAAAAAATACATCTTAATTAATAAAAATAACAAGTTATTTGGTAATACATACTTAATAATGGATAAAAAATTATAACCGGAGTAAATTAAGCATTAATTCCATTTTATTTGCCATTAATTGTTAGCATTTCTCTTTAAAAATTGTTTTTATTTCTAAAAGCAGAGTTGTTTTGATGCCATAGTTTCAAATTTAATATATTGAAGTATTTTTATTTCTAATTATTTGCTATATATGTATATTAATGTTATACTTTGATACCAATATATTGGTATTAAAATAATTAATATAATGGCCTTGACACAAAAAATATTTTATATTCTAAAATTTATATTTTCAGTTGCAGAAGCAAAAACAGATATCAGCTAATCGTCTTAAGAAATTGCTTGTTAAATGCTTATAAATATGGAAGAAACAGAAGTTCTCCGCAGCATCGAAAACGGAAATAAAGATTTTCTAAAACTCAAGGAAACGATATTCAAGCCAATTATGCAACTTTTCCTTATATCTAAATTTCATAAGCCCAAAAGCGTACGTTTACTTACGAAAAACATTCGACATCGGGCTATGTAGATTTTGTACCTACTTGATTTTTATGTTCCAATATTTGTTATCGGCCCTTAGCACAGAAATTTATACATGTGTAAAATAACCTATGATAATAAAACACATTGAAACTGTATCTGAATTTAATATTCCTTTATTTGTGGTCTTCCCTTGGGGCCGTTCATAAAATACGTCACACTAAATTAACGTTTTATGACCCCCTCCCCCCCGGTTGTCACGCTGTGTCACACTTTTTGTGACCCCCCCTGCAAATATATCGTCTCTAAAACTAAGACCCCTCCCCCCTAAACATAATAAATTTTGTATAAATTTATAAAGAATAGAAAAAATTCGATCACGAGGCGGGACTCGAACCCGCATCCTTTCGCGCCATTCCGGGGCGGATGCCTGACCAACTCAGCCACTCGTGACCCGCCAGAGCAATCGAATTTATTCCATTCTTTCAGTTTTATGTGTCTAAGGGACACACCGCGCGCCATCTATTGAGATGATTAACAACCATCTCAACCAATAGGAAGCACTTTTCAGTGAATACAATATTGTAACGATGGGACACGACCTTTTTTGTTGAATTTTGTTCGAGTCCCGCCTCGTGATCGAATTTTTTCTATTCTTTATAAATTTATATTTATAAAGCATTTTGAATGCCATAAAACCAAAAATATAAATTCAATAATAAATTTTGATTGATAACAAATTTTGATATTAGAAAATTTATTTTTCTATTTTTGTAATAAAATTTAAATATTAGCGCTCATGTTGAAAAAAATAAATTTGTCAAGTTACAATTTATTGTAATAAATATAATATATGTTAGCGCGTTTAATTTAACGATAAAATTATATTTTAAAAATTTTTTTGCGAGTCATTCTTGTCTTGACTTTGGTCGAGTAAAGATGTCTAAGAAATATTATATCAGTATTTAATTACGTAATACAACCACGCTTTAACATATTATATACATTTAAATATATTGACTAATACGAAATAAATGACTTCTATCATTACAAAATTGAAAAAAAAAGTCGAGAGAACGAATAAAATCAGTAAAAATTTTTAATGAACGGCGAACGTCACGCTGATTACACTGAATTGTAATAAATAATTAATGTTAGAGTGAATTTGAGGACGTATTTTTAATGAAAATTTTCCCTAAAATGTAGGAATGTTTATAAAATGGCAACACTCGAAGATAGAGCGAAATGCACTGAGGTGGCCACGCATGTTCGGAATCTAGTAGTGCTAGATCTGTGTATACAGCAATGTTTTTTTTTTCAGGTTGATACGCGATGTCACTTGTCAGATCTAGAGGAGGGTCGAATCGGAAAGTTGAGGGTGCACCGGTCGGGCAGGGTCACACTCGCATTGGGCAATACTATCTTTGAGGTATGTACATGTTAAATGGCAAAAAAATGTATATTTTTAATCAGCATCAGTGTAACTATAAGATTCATGTATCTTATATGACTAGAAACTGTAAGTATTTTATGTTAATACATCTGTAGTTTAACCCCTCAGCTGTCGCGGCGCGCCGCGTCAAAAATGTGCCGTCTGTCGGACAAATTCGAGCGGTCGGCGCTGATTTACCGATTTTTTTCGATATCAAAATTTGTGATATAAACTTTAACCTATGAGGCTCTTGTAAATTTTGATGTTAACTAGATAACCAAACTTTATACTAATTACCTTACTAACTCCCTGGCGTGTTTATTTTATTTATTAGAACCATTTTTTCCCACACATTTTGAAAAAATACGACATTGTACTTGAAAATACTCATAATAAAATAATATCAAGGTATTTTAGATTTTTATTTTTGTATTTTCACACTAGAATAGACAATCTTTTGAGTGAATATAACAAAAACATAGGTTTATTTTATAAAAATTCGAGAAAGTTGAGGATGAATATCATCGTTTACGCATGACAATAAGTGGACGCGATCTCCACTTATGTTCATACAAATACAGACTTTACACTTTGCTACTTGTTTTTATTTTTATTTTAATCAAAACTAGATAAAAACTAACAGTAATTTTTACTTTTTGTAAATATTTAGGTTTTTATTAATGTTTAAAAATCGTCTTATTCCTAAATGACGTCATTCTTATGGTGGACTTTGTTCTAACGTCTGTATGTATAACGTCTCCACATCAATTTTAATTTTAATTTATTTTCTCTTAAAATTTGCGACTAAGAAAATATTTTTTGTGGTAACAATAGCATTATGAAGAAATGCTTTTTTTTCTTTCATGCTCTTAATTATCATAATATAGTACCTATAAAATGAAATGTTGTCCAACTACAAATCGAAAGGCACTGTATCCATACAGAAAAATGTCTAAACTGTACAAAAGTGAAATCTATATTTAATTATACCATAACTTAATTATAAACCGTTACATTTAACTTATAAATCAAAAAATTTCGGAAATTCGAGTTTTAAACATTTTTTATAAAATACAGCTTATGTAAAAGATAAAAATCAATAAACTTAAAGATTCAGAATAAATAAACAATTATACATCTAAATGTTTTATTTACTTAAATAAATTTTATTTAACTGACAGCAAAAAAAAATCTTATGAAGCTTTGTGTCTGTACTATTTATATACTCATGTGGTTGTAATGTGTGGTGTTGACGCCAACATTGGCCAATAAATAGGAATATTTGCAACTTAGCACAAATAACGGTAACTTCTGTTAATTTTTTTTAGAATACATCGAACACAACGAACTCCTCGAGACGATGATTTATTACCACGAGGTTCCACTTGAATGTGATCAGGAAAGTGATGAACGCTATCCAATTTAGTTTTTATTTTACTTCAATACATGCAGTATTTCCAAGAATATTGTAATTTAGATATCAACTAATCTGTAAAATTGTATTAAAATCAGTTCAGTAGTTTAGGGAGTCCATAGTACACAAACAGCATGAAACTTGAAAATATTTTGATTGGAATAAAGTAAGACGTGTTATGTGTAGAATTTCATGAAGAATCCTGGTATCAGGAATGAAAAGCTATAAATTCCCAAACACTGATCGTGTTAGTATTATTATCTGTTCATTTGTCAAAATATACAGAGTTATATTTCTTGATTTCAAATACTGTTACGTCCTATTGTTAAAGAAAGCCTTGGAGTGTCTTGTCTTCCATTGCCACAAGAATCGTTGTTTGGATCCATTTGAATTCTCTTTTATTGATACTCAAATGCTTACGAATCAGAAAAGGTTATTCTATCAAATACAAATTTTTATTTTCGAAAGAAAATTAAAATATCAAGACGGAAGCACAGAATACATAATAGTAGCTAAACGCTACAGAACGGACACTCTCCGCCTCCCGCCAAAATTAAACACTTACCTCACCCCGCACGATCAGTCTAAAAATGGTCCATATTTTTCTACAGGGACGATACGCAACGAAGATTGACAATTGTGATTATCGTTTTTCGTAGAAAATGGTTAGATATTGTGCTGTTTACGGATGTATTTCATCAGAAAAACGCGAATTTTTTTTACGCTAGTCAAAAATGTGCCAACCATAAAGCGTTAACACACACATTTGCAATCTCTACAGTGTGACTGTCAAAGCGATGATTTTGTATGGAGTGTCCGGGGTGTGACGGAAGTTTATTTTAGGGTTACCTAACAAATACGTTATTATTGATTATGTAGTTTTAGACAGCAATGTGATATCTTCAAATAGAAAAATTGCATTCTTCTTCTGGGTAATAGAAGCAGTTTTGACACCAAAAGGCAAAAATACAATAATTGTTATCGCTAGTCATTTACAAAATGAGAGGGTAGATTTATATTTGCAGGCGTACTGCAAATGATGCATTTAATTCGTTTTATTAAATAAGTAATGTTCCAAGGCTATTTAAAGTCATGAATGCAAATAAAATGTGAAGAAATGGAGAAAATAAAATTGCAGCGTAACGACACACTTATTTATTTTGCAAATTTCAACAAGAAAATCAATGCTTAATTTTGTTTTTTTTTTGACTGGGGATCTTCGCACACGCAGCCTCCGCAAGGAGGCTGCGTGGGGAACACTGAATGCTTAATTATGGCTAGCTATCATATATATAGGCTCATCCCCTCCGCGTGGCTGGCTGGTAGGCATGGCGGCTGGCTGGAGGGGAGGTCAACATGGCGGCTTGGCTTGACGGGGGTGACAGGCGACGTCACGTCCGTTACACTCGGCCATCCTGAAACAGTTGTTCCCACGGGAACAACAACAATAATTAGCTCTCCAATAAATCAATAAGATCTTCGGTTTCCATTTGCTCATCTGAACTACTAGCACTATCAGAAACCGTAACAATACTTTTATAGGGCCTCAACGAATCTGCAGCTACTAACCCACTAAAACTCTTATACCCACGTAAACCCTTTACACTTCTAATTTGGTACCTATCATTGCCCAATACTTTCGTTACGACATAAGGACCGGAATACAAGTCGTCAAGTTTAGTGTTAACTTTAGATGCTGTACAAGTGGGCGCTTGACGCCATAGCACAAAATCACCTTTCTTATATATGTGATCGGATTTTCGTTTCCTATCAAAGTTACGTTTCATTCTAGCGCTCGCTTTTAGTATCCTATCTGTTGCTTTCTTACGACGCGTCTCTATTGGTTCAGAAACACGCCCAGGTACCGAAACGTCACACACTGATCTACCCGCCCGAGCGAACATCAAATCATAAGGCTTATAACCGGTTGTGTTATTAACTGTGTTGTTAATTCCCCAAATTATATCGGGCAAAGAATTAACCCAGTTAATAGAGGCTTCGCTGGGGTCTGTGGCGCGTAATGCATCTAATATTGTCCTATTTGTACGTTCTACCTGACCGTTAGCGCGTGGACAAGCAATAGCATTGAGAGTATGTCTAAATTGTTTATCGTTCGAAAAATTTCTTAAAGTTCCTACTTGTGAACGCTTTTCCGTGATCGGTGACTATGTGATCAGGGAAGGAAAATAAGCTAAATATTTTTCGCAGAACTCGTATAGTTTCGATCGAGTTGACTGTACGCGTAGGCTCAGCTATTACGAACTTAGAAAAACCGTCTGTCATAACGAGCATATATTGATATCCCTTCTTTGTCCTAGTGAAAGGGCCTATGTGATCAATATGAACCATCCTCATAGGTTCTGAGGGCTTAGGAATTGGATGGAGTTTACCTTCTATTTTGCCGTAACCGCCTTTGCCGTATGCACAATGAAGACATGCATTCACATATTTTTTGATAAATCGCGACATTTTAGGAAACCAAAATTCATTTTTAATTAATTCGGTAGCGCGATTTAATCCTACATGACCGATGTCATCATGATGCATTTGCATTATCTTCCACCTAGCTGAATTCGGAACCACTAGCCTATTGCCGTTCAAAGTTTTACGATAAAGCCTATTATCGATAATTTCGTAATTATTTTTTAATTGACTAACGATCGCGCTCAACTTATCATCCTGACATTGCACCGTATAAAACCAATCCGCTACTTCTAGACGATTCACGTTCATAGTATCTACCGGATGTCTACTTAACGCATCTACATGTTTCATTCGTTCCCCCGGTCTATATTCTACGCTTATATCGTAATCTTGTATAGAAAGCCACCACCTTGCGATACGTGGTATAATGTCGCGTTTAGTAAGCGTAGCGCGGACTGCTGTACAATCAGTAACAATCTTAACCTTTTTTCCTACTACATATACGCGAAAACGACGCAAGGATTCTACAACGGCAAGAGTTTCAAGTTCATAACTATGATACATGCTTTCCTCTTTACTTGTCACCCTACTAAAATATAAAACGGGTCGCAACGTACCATCAATCTGTTTTTGTAGAAGTATACCGGCTATTCCTAATTTACACGCGTCAGTATGTATTTCCGTAGAAAGCACAGGATCGTACAAAGCTAACACAGGCTCGGAACACAAACACTTTTTTAATTGTTCGAAACTATTGTTTTGATCACTACTCCATATCCACGAAGCTTTCTTTTTAGTTAAATCGGTTAAAGGGCGGGCAATGACAGCAAAATTGTAAATAAACTTACGAAAATAACTACACAACCCGATAAATTGACGCACACTATGAACATTGGTCGGTGTTGGAAAACGAGACACCGCTAATAACTTTGAATCGCCCGGTTGAATACCCTTAGTAGTCCGGGATACATCGCCCATTTTTGCATTTTCCATTCCATTTTCGCACAATCGAGAGTTTTGTACATGAAATTATTGGGCATCTCATCAAAATAAAGCTACTCACGAAAAATTAGCTTGATAGTAATCACTTGCAAAAATGGGCGATGTATCCCGGACTATAGCCGATATTTTATGACCTAAATACGTTATTTCATTTTGCAAGAACGAACACTTACTCATGTTTAATTTTAAATTTTCTACTTCAAGTTTGACAAGTACCGCTTGCAAAATGTCTAAGCCTGACATAACGTCATTCGAGGGTAAGAGTAAATCGTCCAGAAATGCCAAAATTTCACGTTTACCATGTTTGTTTTTTACATTATTATTTTCAGTTCTACCTACAGATTCAACTATTTTATTTATCAACCGCATAAAAACAGATGGCGCGTTCGCTAAACCGAATGGAATACGAGTGTACTCGAAATGACCCTGAGGTGTTATGAATGCAGTTTTGTGTGTATCTTCATTACTAACACGTAATTGATGATAGCCTTGAGCCATATCTAAACTCGTAAAATATTTGTGGCCCGCTAATTTCGAAACCTGATCGTCTATGTTTGGCAATGGAAATCTATCTTTTACGGTAATAGCATTTAAGGCACGGTAATCAACACACATCCTACTGTCACCGTTTTTCTTTTTGCCTAAAATGACCGGAGATGCATAACTAGATTCGGACTCTTTGATAATGCCGGCATCTAATAATTCACTTACTTTAGACTGAACTACTGCTTGTTCGCTATGCGATAATCGATAAGGCTGGCGGTAAATAGGCTGATCACTAGTAAGCTTTATTTTCATTTGTACTAAATCTGTGCACCCTAGATCTTTTGTACCATTAGCAAAACAATGTTTATATTGTACTAATAAACTGATAAGATCTGAACGTTGCTTATTATTTAACGGACCTATTTTTATGTCGTTTAATTTTACACCACCTATACATAAGTCAGTAGTTGAGAGTTGACCTATATTATTAGAATTATGATTGGCAAATCTATGGCAAGCAGTAAGGGCAAGTACCTGGCTATCTGGCTGTAGAGGAGACTCTTGGCAGCTTTCAGCCCTGGTTAGGACCTCTCCCGGCGGCCACACGATAGCCTCGCAGCCCATGTTGATGACTTTGATGTACCCGTCTTCACCAGTGAGCAGGGTGGATGGAAGAGAGTAGGCCACTCCCTGCAGCTCATGATGCCGAGGCGGTGTAACCACATCGTTGCCGACCTTATTTCCGAGAACCCGCACTTGAATGATGGAAGAGCCAGGTGGAAGTCTCTCTTCGTTGACTGTGACGACTTTAAAGCGATCATGGTCTTCGATAGCCTCAATATCGCAAATGGGATTGGGATCTTGAGTACGATTAAATTTGACTAGGCCTTTGCTAACTGTCAATGTCATACCTTCGCTGTTGATGACAGGCTGACCGATTAAAAGATTAACATCAGCCATTTTGATGCTAGACAAGTAGGCGTGGCATTTCATGGTTATACCGTCAATTTCTAATTGAAATTCGACTTCTCCACGACTCGTTGAGAGTCCACCGGAGAATCCTTTTAAAATGACACTCGTCGGTTTGACATCCAATGACAATGCGTTCGATACTTGATCGTTTAAAACGTTGACTTGACTGCCGGTATCAATGTATGCTTTCACGTGGATGCCATTGACTTTAACGACCTTTTTGTATATTTCATTATAAGGGCGTAGTACATTTACTTCTTTTATGTTGTCGGTTGAGATAGATCTTCTATTTTCCGTGGCAATTGTAGAACAACGTGAAGCAATGTGTCCCTTATTTCCACATTTATAACATGTACGTGTGTCAGGTAGGGAGCAATCACGCAGTAAATGACCAGTTTTCTTGCATCTCGGACACGGGTCTGTTTCGACATTGGGTGGCATTGACTTTTTATTCAGGTGAGATGGCCTACTCACCAAATTTTTATGAAACCTTGTGTCGATAGGTAAAGTACGGTAGTCGTCAAGTGCACATAAAAATCCTTCGTAAAGCTCTCCTGGCGTGTGGCATTGGAAGGCTCGAGCGTTAGGTTGTAGCGATAGTGGCAGACCACGAATGATACAGGAAACGCTGGCGCTATCGGATAACTTGCATCGGAAGCACATGGCGATTTTATCTTGATAGTATTTTGTCATCGTCTCTGTAGGTTGCTTCTTCCTTTGTAGTAATTCTTCAAGCATATTTCCATAATCGCGATATCGAGGAAATGCTCGCAATAGCATATCCTTCCATTGTTCCCACGTGTAATCGTAGTTCTCTAGACGATTATACCACTTCTTTGCTTGACCTCGCAGCTTATCTTGTAGGTAAAATGATTTAGTTGTATCGTCCCATCCCTTTATTTCCCCAATTTGGTCAATTTTACGAATCCATGCTTGTACCGTGCATTCCTCACTATCAGGGTCAAATTCCGGGATTAAAGATGCAGCACGATGGACTTTTGACTTATTTGGAGCTTGGGGGTCATCTTCCAGGTTGCGTAAAGCCTTTACTACTTCTTTTTCCAGCAGATTCTTGAGCAGCTTCCGTGCAGGCGGTGAAGAAGTACCCTCATCTTCCTCCGACATTGAGTCGTCAGGAGGTCGATAAACTTGTGGCCGATGTCGTTTCATACCACTTCTGATTTGTGAAGAAGTGGAGAAAATAAAATTGCAGCGTAACGACACACTTATTTATTTTGCAAATTTCAACAAGAAAATCAATGCTTAATTATGGCTAGCTATCATATATATAGGCTCATCCCCTCCGCGTGGCTGGCTGGTAGGCATGGCGGCTGGCTGGAGGGGAGGTCAACATGGCGGCTTGGCTTGACGGGGGTGACAGACGACGTCACGTCCGTTACAAAAAATAATCTTCAGACAGCGATCTACATCTTTAACATTCTGCCTACGAATGTACTACATATAGTACATAAGAATAAAAAACCGGCCAAGTGAGAGTCGGACTCGCACACCGAGGGCTCCGAACAAACCAATTTTTTATTATGTTGTAACTCCAAAATTTTATGTTTTTCGAAATTATTCCTCAATCTGCGCTATAAGACCTTATTTTACCCCAATTTCAAAACTCTACGTACACGGAAAGTACCCTGTAGGTGTCGATTCCCTTGCGAATGTCGAAATTTGCAGCATAACCCATTGAGCCCCGAACGGCCCGATCGGTCCACGATACAATACATTTTCTATTGTGTCTGTGATTCCGAGGCCTGAGTTAATAAACGGCTTTATCTTTTGATTGCGTTGGTTTATAAGTTTGATTTTTTCACAGCTTCAATCGACTCAAATAATCAATATAAAATTCAGTTTTATGTCACATCACGCGTTCCTGTGAAAATGGGTCTTGACAGACAGATGGGCAGATGGGATGGACAGACGTGATCCTATTAGGGTTCTGGACCCTTAAAAACCAAACCCTTTGGGATGCAGCCGTAAATGCTGCAATTTTTAGCAAATTTTGACATTTGCAAGGGAATCAAAACCGACAGGGTACTTCCCAAGTACATAAAATCTTTAAATTTGGTAAAAAGCAATGTTTTATAAAACAGATATAAGAATAATCGCAAATAACATGATTTTTTAATTACACTTTATAAAAAAAAAAAATAATAATAATTTCAACTTACAACTAATGAACGGCTACATGTATTAACTTGATATTCACATTAAAAACTCAGATTTATAATACATTTAAGCTATAATTAAATCAACGCAATCAGAAGAAATAATATTCATATGCGGCATATTCTGAAAACCGCAACTACTAGCAAGGGAATCAAAACCTACGGGTCAAAAGTTAAGTGAACTTGGTTAAAAGCAAGGTATTACAGCACAGATAAAGAAAAATTCACTAAAAACCTTATTTTACACAATATAATTTTAAAGTTAAAACATAATAAAAAGTAGGTTTGTTCGGAGTCCTTGAAGCGCGAATCGTATTGAGGTTCAAAACTCTAAAAAAACATTCTTCCAGTTTTAAAGAAATAACCCCAAAATATGTGTGTGGTGACATCTTTGGACTATCTTGGTTTCAAAAATAGAGATAAATGACAACTCCCTTGTTGTCGTTCATTTTGAAATTGTGAGACGACAGAAAAACAAAATAAAAACAGTTAATCAAACATATATGCCAACGCAATCAAAAGATACAACCGTTTATGCTGCAAATTTTCGTAATTTTCGACATTTGCAAGGTTATAAAACTTACTTTCCGTGAACAGAGTCTTGAAATTTGTTAAATAGCAACGTCTTATAGCACAGATAAAGAATTCTAAAATATGAATTAAAAGATACCTACAGCCTTCCTACAGCATAATTAAAAAAAAAAAGACGGGTTGCACTCCGGGAGTGCCGGCAGAAGTGAAAACTTGATTATTAACCCCTCACCAGTGGAGGAACCACACAGTGGCAGGTGTAAACTTTTGCGGATCTGTGTGGGGGCCACAGTGTGGTTACTTCGTGACCAAATACAAATCGTCTCTAAAATCTTATTAAAAATCATTCTAGTTCCCTCTAACCTACCGTGGTATATACAGAATAGAAAGAGCTACCTATAGAATCACATGACTTGCCTATTTGGTCGGTTTACTAACGGTTTTTATGCTGTCAAAAACACGGCACTTCAGTCCACTACATGTTTTGTAGAAAAAATATGTACGCATGGTGTATGAGATTTTTAGCTATATTATTAGGAATATATGTAAGGTTTCATAATTAAACTAAATTTCGTTTGAAAAATGTTTCATTTTTATAAAATAATCAAAATTAGTTGACATGACAGTACTACATTTTTGACCATCAATTAAAGCTTATTTTTATAGCTCACTTCATACATGATGAATACTATATAGCCGGAAATTTAATGAGGTTTAATTATTTCTTAAGTTTTCTAGTACTTTTCATATAAAAAAATGGAGAAATCGCGATTAAAAAGCACAAGTGTGCTTCACCGGGATCTGTCTGTGGATGAACCACAGTGTGGCCCCACAGATGCGCCTATTCCACGATGGCCGCGCTACACTGGCGAGGGGTTAACGTTCTATGTTTGATATTTTGGAATGGTATCCGTCTTACGCATGGAATATAAGGGCTAAAAAAAAAAATCCGTCTTACGCTTTTTCGATCAGGCCACGTGTCCTGACGCGAGTTTAAGATTTTATACCCAACGCCGCTAAAGAAGTTTTCACTTCAATAAGTTTGTACGAAGCCCTCGGTGCGCGAGTCCGACTAGCACTTGGCCGGTTTTTTATTTTTAAAGTGAAACTTTTATTACATCGTCTCAAACTTTTTGGTCTGTGTAGCGCATGTCGCGTGACGGTCGGCTGCCGAGTAGGTATAAAGCAGTGTTCGGAACCGTACGATAATTATCGTACAAATACGATAATTTTGTGCCTAAGTTTCACTTTTACCGTGGTTTCATAAAACCACACAACATTTTTTCAGAAACATATGGTTCAATAAAAAATAATATGTTGCATTTGTATGAAGGTAAGAATATGTTGTACAATTAATGTGTTAAATTTCTTTTCCAGTTTGTCCTACACAAATTACATAATAACATAGTCACTTTGTCCTATATATAGGTCATAGTGAAAGCCATTTTTCCCGATGTAGGTTTTTTTTACTATTTTTCTAGCATATATACACTTTTAACCATAATATACTAAAACTAAAAGAATTCCAGAGAGGTTACGGACTATAATTTTTATAGTTGATTATATCGTTTTAAACCTGAGGACAATAAATACCACAAAAACGATACCTATCAATATAAACAAAACATATTTACATTTTATATTGTATGAAATTGAAAAATTTAATTGAAGACGAAATTTAAAAAAAAAAGCGACGTTGAATTTGTGAACATCCTGTACGCGGATTTTACGGGGAAATTATTGTCGGTTCTGAATTGAAAACGAAATATCTCTAAAATGGAACACAGTATCAAATTTTGAATTATATTATAAAAATCTTCATAAAATTTCTTGTAAAATGATGTAAAAAACAAATACAATATTAAAAATAAAATACGATTAACCAGGGGTCAAAAACTAAGCAACGTACAGTTAAATGGTAGATACATATTTGGAGCCATTATTTGTGGTATAATTATTGGTAATTTTCATTATTTCGGCACATAAACATTAGGATATATAGTGAATAATAAAAAAAAGAACAATAAATACTTACCGTTTATCAACTTTCCGCAAAATTTTACATTTTTTAAAACTTTAAAATTTAAAAGTTACTCGACTAAAGTATGACATAATTACTGTTATATTTCGAATATTTATTGGTCAAATTATTAATTGATGGACTTTAAATATTCAGTAATTCATAAGCTATCAACTAAATAGTCATTTATGCAGATTTGAACTATATTTGCGTTACAATGAGCTAATTTCCAACCGGCGATGATTTGGCACAGATCTGTGCTCCGACAGACAACGGGTACAAAATTTTTGGCACAGATCTGTGTTCCGATAGACGAGGGTTTAAATATTATCAAGTATCAAGAAATCGATTAATTTAACAGCTTTGTAATGCATGTAATCCCCATATAAATCCTTTGCATGATTTTGTATAATATTTTTAAACATGCTTATATGGTTAATAATTTGAAAAAGTACCTACATATTTAAAATGACTTTTCTTTCCATAACAGCCACTAATACAGCATCAAATTCAATGATGTTGAAGAGTTGACAAAGACAAATTTTGATATCATGTACGTTCATTCACAGGTATGTTCCGGCACAAAAGCGTCATTCTACCAAGAAGTTGTCTCGGTGAATGTGAATGATGCAAGCCGGTCCGCAAACCTAGTGTCACTGGGACCTCTACAGCACAAACTAAATATAACTCCACACTGGCAGGCTATGTTTGATGAAATGTCCATTTAAATATAGTTGTTAAAACATTATTATGAAACTGTACATAACTTTAAATATGCCAATACTAATAAGAATATAATTTATAACAGCTAATTGTGTGTTATTTCTTCTATTGAACATTTTGAACTTTTCATCTAGCATTCATTTATAGAAAATGTCAGAAAAAAAAAGCAAAGCTTTGTCATCCAACCATCCCAAATTAATTCCCGTACTGTGTACACAATTAATGGGCAAATTTTTTGAGTATGGTTATAATTAAAACACTAAATATAACTAAATTTATCTATTTCTAACATATTAACAAATTTCACAGATTGAATAATTTCCTATGCCCAGGTTTTCTCTTTTATAATAAATTTTAAACCTTTATGATGCTCAAAATTTTTAATATCTTTCAAGGTGACCATATTTCAATTTGCTGTCTGTGCCTGCTTTTTATTATCTTCATATTGGATCTTGGTATCTCGGCCAGGAAACTGTCTTCCACTTAAGTCAATTGCGAAATTATAATCAACTTGGTTGGCTAAAACACTATCTATGGTTGCTTCCAAGTTTTCTGGAGTTATAAATGTTGAACTCAGCTCCTAAAACAACAAAATAAATACATCATAGCAAGAAATTAAGAAGTATTAGAAATACAATTATTTTTAAGTATTTACTTTTATCAAGATTATCCTAACATTAGCTGAACTGGCAAACATTTTTTTACTAGGACATCCTTATCACTTGTAAATACAACCTACCAAATACACATAAAAATTAAAAATTAGTCAAGCTGTTGAGTTTATAGTAAACAAACTTTTATGTAAGAATTTTATATGCATGATAAATATATTATATTGAAGCTGGAATTGTTTGCTAAATGAATTAACAAACCTTTTCTCGTTTTATTTTAGCCGATGCCTTAGCAAGTCGTTCCCTCATTTCGCGGTCTTTAGCCTCCATACGAGCCAGAGAGTATTCTTCCATTTCCAGCAGCTCCTTCTTTCTCCTCTCTTCTCTTTCAGCAGCAACTTGTGCGTTCCACACATCGTTTATTTCTTCACAACGCTGCCATTCTTCTGCTTCTAAACGCTGGGACATTTCAGAAGTAGCACTTTCTAAAGTTAATTTCTCTCGTAGAAAATCTTCAACATAGAATCGTTTTACTGCGCGCATTTGTGTTTTATAGTTATTTGTTATGCGGCGCAGTTCCAGACGTTCATCCTCTGAGATTTCTGGTCGTTTTGGAATACGATATATTTTAGATTTAGCCACTGGTACCCAACGGGGTTTGCGGTGAGCCTCAGCACGTTGGATAACTATAGGCAATGTGCGATTTAATAAATACTTCTGCGATATCATTTTGTCAATTCAACTTAATAAGGACTATTCTGAAATAACTTAAATTTTAATTTTTAACCACTAAATAATGAAATAAATATACACCATCTGTCAAAAATCACAACATAACCTCCAAATTCACCAATGTATATTTAACTGACTGTGGATATTATTTTACTCTATGGTAGATATGTAGATAATCACCTGTATACAATTAAACCACTTAACCGATTATAATAAAATTCGCACACCATGTGCAGTTCGATCCAACTTGAGAGATAGGATAGTTTAAACATGTAGATACCACGGGCGAAGCCGGGGCGGACCACTAGTATTATATTATTTCCTTTCGTTAATAGTTCTTTACACATTAAAAACCTACATCATATTGTTTGCATTAAAAGTATAGATAGAAATATACTAAAATTAGTTTTATTTTCAAGATCCCTGTGCAAATAATCTTTAAAAACCATATAATATTCATTAATCATTTCTTCATTACCTACTTTCATAGCAACACCGATTGCCGAGACTTGTAAACAGAGTATATATGTTCTGTGCTTGTAAATTGACAGTTGATAGTTTTGACAGATGCAGATTTGTTTTTGTAAAAAATTAGGCAATCTGCCGGTGTTTACTAATAAATTGAGAATACATGAAGATAAAAATAAGTGAAAATGATTAAAATAGCGGCATTGAATACAGAAACGGAAGAAGATAGCGGTTCAGAAGAGGAGGTTTCCAGAGAAGCTTTAGAACAAATAGCATTGCAGCAGTATGCCAAGGCATTGGAATTACAAAGGAATGGTAACCTGCCCGATGCTACGCAACTCATCAAAGATCTATTAGACACTGAATTATTATATGATGTCAAGAAACCAGCGCCTGGTGAAAAAATAACTGGACCATTATACAATTTAAAGTATGTCTGTTACAAGAATCTCGCTGGAATGCTCAGTGCTTCAGGTGAGTTAGAAGCATCAATGGATGCGTATACCTCGGCATCAGAGCTCGATGATACGGATGTAACACTTTGGCATAAGCTGGGGTTAGTATGTTTACGTGCAAAACATTTCGAGCGTGCATTGTACGCTTTCGAACGGGGTGTCGAAATAAATCCACGACATTGGCCATGTATCGATAAAATTGTTACACTCCTCCTTGGATTAGATTTTAAAGAACAATGTATTGCTGTCATCCATGATGCTCTTGAACTTGATCCTGGTTATTTGAGAGGAATAGTTTATCGTAGGCATATTTATACTGTATTCCGCCACATGAAAGATTATATGGAGTACTTACATCCCATTTACAAGTGGGATCTAAGCAAAGATGAGTCAGTTGATGAAGAAATTGCACAAAAATTGTTAAAAGAAGCCGATGAAATATATGAAACATTTATAGAGCAACAGAGAGAGACAAAATTTACATATAAAATGCCTGATCTCACATTGCAAAAGCCTATATCAAATTTAACATGGGAATCAGTTGGGGAATCTTTAGTTCACATGCACCGGTACATAACAGAGAATGCGCTGAGTCATGCTGCATTCATTCAATTGGTTTATGAGAAAGAAGTAAAAGAAGAGAAGATGGAAGTATGTGAAGAAGCACAGGAGAGTGATAGCACCAAAATGGCAGATAATAAACCAGATGAAACTGCCACAGATACAGATAAAAATACAGATGTTGTTACATCTGAAAATGAAAACAATGATATGTCTGATAAAGAAAAACCAGCAACGGATAATGAAAAAGTAGAGAGTGATATCGAAATAATAAACCTAGAACAGTCAGCTGAGACTACAGCTGAACAGAAAGCACAGAAAAAGACACCAGTCAGAAGACGGGGCAGTGCACTAAGCTTTCTAGAACAATGGGTGTGGTGCAACAAACGCAGGTCTGGCCGCAAAAAAACGAAGCAAGATACAATTTATGATATATTACGCAGAATGGTTCCTGAATCTCTAGTACCAGAGTTGATTAAGAAGAAAGAAAATGAAACAAGAGAAACGTCTCCCACTGACTTAACGAAATTGTTTGAGGAAAAAGATAAAGACCAAGAGAAATCCTTTGAAAATGATGAATACTTTAATACAGAAGCTGAACAGAAAGATGTTAACGCATTTATTAACAAGTACATGGAAGATAGAAGAGACATCATTGACATGTTGAAGGATTATTTAAAGATTCTCTCACAGAAATGGAAATTACAATGGCCAGAGAACCTTATAAAATATTTTATAGAGGCCAATGAGTGTTATAATAACCACATAGATGTTCCAGCTTGTACTGATGACAATAATGAAGATCTCCTACATTATACAACTGTTAATTTATTAGTTGAAGAATTTTGCATAAATAAAAAATTGAATACTAAATCAGAAGAAGCAATATCACATTGCTTAAGTGTTATAAACCACATAGAAATTATACTTACTTTCAAACCTCAAATATTCGAAAGTGTGGAATGTCTAGAAGTAATACTAAGGCAGTTGTGGATAAAATTGCACATCTACATTCTAAACAAAGAGGAAGATTTCGCTTTAGACTGTTTGTACCAATTATTTGATCAATTTGAAGCCATGAGCGAACACAAAAGTTCCTACCGTTTGGAAATTATTAACTTTAGCTTTAAACCAATCATAAATGAAAATGAAGTAGTGGAGTATATAAAATTTTTGGAACGGAATAAAAAGTTATCAACGGTTAATGATTTATACAATCGGAAGTGCTATGAAGAAGTACTGGCAATTATAACTGATTCATTTGAGCATTGTAAAATAATTGCTAAAGAACAAGAGGAAGAAATGTCATTGGATTTTGCAGTCCAATTAACTCTTATCTTGGAAACTTACTGGGCTCTTAATAAAGTGGATGATTGTTTCCGTTGGTCATTTATATGTTTACATGAAGCATTAAAACATTACTTTAGATACACATCAGGTTCAGCAGATTATGAGAAATGGACTCTAACTATTGTTAAAATACTAACTTGTATGGAACATATACTCGAAACAGAAGGCTATTATTGTTTATCAGCCGTATCCCAAAAGGAGTTGAGTCAGGGACTTGAAGATATTATAAGAATTATAGGCCATCAAATGGAAACAAATACTTCTGACATGCCATTTGATACAACTTCTCCTTGGATCATAATGCACTACATTTTACAAAGAGAAGAAGATCAAGGTCGAGGGAGAGTAACAACTGACAAAGAAAAAGCTGAACTAGAAGAAGATGTCTCAGATCCTTTAATGTTATTGTTCATTGCTCATGAACAGTTGGGAAGTAGAGGTTGGTGCACTAAATCTGATGGCAAACTCTTACATTTTATTTTGGATTCAATTGTCCCACTTCTGCGGACACCCGCTCTATCTAAATGCTTAGAACAAGTTAGACAATACCTAGAGCAATGTGTTTATTGTCTGTATGGGCATCCTGAGAGGAAGCAAAAATTAAAATATATTGCAGACCACAATGCTACTGCACAAACATTAAATTGGGCTAAAGCACAACAAATATATGAGATTTACAGACCATTAGAACTACCTGCTTTAGAAGGAAAATTGTCTGGTATATCGGCTGATACAGAATTGTTGTTTCATCGTATTTTGGGCTTATTGCCTCCAGAATGCGATCCACAAAAATATATTCCACAGTTAGAGAAATACATGAAAGGAATAGAGAGCAAACTACCAATCTTTCCTCCACTTTTACCTTTTAAAATGAAAGATATTTATTTCCTAATTGGCGATCACCATTTTAAAAAAGAAGAACGCGATATGTGCATTAAATATAACATGTTAGATATAATAATAAATAGAGATAGATTTATATCGTGGGCACAAATATCACTAGCAAAAGCTTTAAATTTAGTCAGGATTTTAAATTCTTGTCAGAATCTAAATAACGAAAGGGAGTTCCTAACACCTGCTAAATCAACTTTGCGATGTTATCAACGGTCGTTAGAATTAAAGCCGGATAGCTGTACTATATTGACAGAATATGGTAACTTTGCCTACGCAGTGCATTCGTTTTGCTCGCGACTCTTAAAACAAGCCAGTGAATTGTTAAGTATGGAAGATTTCGAAGCTCTCGAGAGGCAGAAAGAAAATTTGCTTGATACCACACAAAAATGTTTCACTACTGTTCTTTACGACAATACAATTGAAAAGGCTAATGACGAATACTGGTTATTTTATTACATGTTAGGTAAAGTTGCAGAAAAACGAAACAAGCCCCCCTCCGTTTATTTGGATTATTACATGAAAGGTGTTAAAAGTTTACAAGAAACTGGTGCTACATATCCATCAAAAATAAGCTACAGTTCATCAACAAATTTCTGTTTAGAAGTTCTTGAATTGCATTATAGAATACACGCCTCTATTCTTAAATACATTGAACAACACGAAAATAAACCTATACCAGCAGCTGTTGGAAAAGTGTTCTTAAGCTGTATTGAGGAATGGCAACAAGGACCTTTTATAAGAAGATCGAAAAAAGATAACACTGATGGAGAGAACGAAAAGTCCGACGAACCCTCTTTACACGCAGCTAATATCTTAAAACGTTCGATTAGCGACGCAGGAGAAGAAGATAACCAAGAAGGGAAAAGGTTAAAATTAGAAGTCGCTGCTGCAAAGGTACGTCGATCAGCCTCATGTGATACGGAGCGCATTAAAGAGGCGGCGCAGATGCAAGTTCAGAGCACAACTGCTAAAGATCCAGCTGCGGTTAAAGATCCAGTACATCAAAATAGTGAACAAGCACCGACGATAGATGTGAACGTAAAAGACAAAGAGAAACAAGAAACTGTCGAAGTCGATGCAGTAAAACCTAACACTGAGAAGCAAATTGAAGTTACAACTGACAAAAAAGAGGAAAGTTCCAGTTCCTCGTCATCATCATCTTCAGATTCGAGTAGTAGTGATTCTTCATCTGATAGTAGCACTGATTCTGGTAAAGATAGTGATACTTCAAGTAAGTCTTCGCAAGAATCAAAACCGCTTACTGATGAAGAAATCATGAAAATAGTTTTGGGATGTCAAGATGCTTTAGAGGATTGTGCAAGTCGTTTCGCGCCACATTATAAAGCTATTTATAGACTTGGCCACTATCACTTTTATTACAAAAAGGGTAAGAATATCGAGAGGTGTCGTGATCTCATGCTCTCTTCGTTCACGTGTAGATCAGGTAAAAAGTTAAGTGGTTTATTCAGTGAGAGAAGAAACAATAATTTTTTCAACAACATTTGGAAAATAAAACTAGAAGAAGTAGATAGGGCGGGCAGCTTTGCTTTTCATATGAATCGTTCTGTTTTACTCACAATGGAAATACTGAAAGAAATAGATGATCACAAAACTTTACTCGACTTGAGCATTAATTTACAAAAAATACCCGATGCAGATAAAAAATACTTACGAGATTCAGATCGAGAAGATCTCGCCCAGCAAGCTATTTCATTATGTGTACAATCATTAAGAGGACAAGTGGTTAAGTTTAGCCAACAGCCTGACTTAAAAAGTAATGATGTGGAACGTGCAGCTCTCAAAAGTTTGATGTTGGATATTTTTCGTGCGTATCAACGTGTGATAAAACTACCCAATTCCACAAACAATTCTACTTCCACTAAACAATTTTCTAACCTCTTAATTGATGCTTATAAATTACTACGAACTACACCAGTTACTGAAAATATGAATTTACTAGATTTAGCTCTGAAGTACGGTCATTCATTAAAACAACAGGCTGCTGTTGCGAGTTTAGAGAAAAGTCAGAATTTCCAGAAAAAACAAGGTATTAAATCAGCTGAAAACACAAAGAGTGCACCTAATCCAACTCCACAGATTAGAACGGACACTAAATCGCAGCCAATAACAGCTACTGCTTCAACGTCTTCTGCTCTACCGAAAATGTCGCCGCATGATATCACTGCGGCGTTCCAAAATTATGTACCTTTTATAAGTGATTACCTAAGTGCTCTACAAAATATTTCTTCACTACAAGCCCCCCTACCGGCTCTACCAATACAAAATTCATTTCAAGCTGAATTTTATAGGCAATTTCTGAGCCAGAGTCTCTCATCATATAACTTACAACTACCAAAGCCAAAGCAAAAAAGGGGGCCCAAGCCAGGGTCGACAAGAACGACTGTCTCATCGCAATTGAAACATAAATCGTTCACGGGGGTTATACCCACAACTAAAGCGACACCTACACCGGTTATTACAAGTTTACAAAAGTCGGCATCAGCTTCTTTGGCACCAAGTATGGGAACTGTGCTACCAACCTTACCAGCTTCGATGACCGTGAATTTACCAGCTTTTACTGGTCATTCCTCCCTACTCACTTCTCATGTTACTACGAGTAGTGCTCCTCAAGCACATATGTCTACAACTTCAACAGTGAACACCGCTATTCACTCAAAACCCCCGTTACCACATCAACAGGTGAGCCCTGGTAAGACATTGCAGGAAAAATTGGCCGAACGTCAAAAGATCAACCCTTCTGTCTCAAAAAATGTAACAGCTGATGTGAGTGCGTCGATCAGTCGACTGCCGTCGTCGCTCACGATTACTAAAACATTGAAACAAACTTTACCTGCTAAAAAACCGGAAGCGAAGAAAACGCTTACATTCAATGAACCTGAAAGACCTAAACCTATTACGTCAGATGAAATAATAATTTTAGATGATGATTAATTAATACACTACATATTATATGGTTTTGTCACACTATTTATATATGATATTCTATTGTAAATATAATTAATACGTTAATTCAAAGTGTTTTATTTCTAAAATAACTAATACATAGGTATAAATCTAAACTACATATTGATTTTTCATTTCTTTTCAATTTTATGGTATAAAAACATATAAAAATAAAATTCGAAAAAGAAAATAGCATGCGCAAATTATATTTTTGAAGTGAAACTTTAATTACCTAATTTGTAATTAAAAAATTGCAAAGAATCTGTAAACCACCAGTGGTGGTTATTTGTATTTAGATTTTCGAGCATTAAAAAGTGCTCTGAGTATTTATGAATGGTGCGGACGGACGGATCACTGAACATCAATAATTAGTGGCCTTGCACAGAGCAAGTAATGTGGCCTGCCTTTGCATGCACGCCCCAAAAAAAAAATTAATTGCCCGCCTATTTTATTCGAATTTCGAAATTTGAGAGTGTGCATGTATAATCCTGCTATACCTAATAAATTTATTCCTAACGTTTTTGGCTATCATAATATATTTAAAGAAAAATATACATACTTCTAAGAGTTTATCTGTATTACTGTATACTATCTATAATTAATTCAAACCACATACTCCAATTGGGAGTTGGGACCTTCGAAAATAGTAGACACTTGTAGATCAATCTTCATTCGCGTGTGAAAAATGAGCAAAAGTATGTAAGATTGTTTTTATTTTCTTATTTTCAACATTTTTGCTACATAGTATAATAATTAGATAATACTATTTCCTAACGATATTAGAACAGGCTTTAGCTACAATAGACAATTTAAGATTGTGGAAAGCTGGTAATTGGATGCCATACGAAATGAAATCAGCTAAGTTGACACTGCGTTTGTATTATGAACAACTTCTTATTACTTCGGAAGAAAAAATTTTAGAAACATTAAATATGAATGGCAAAATTAAAGGCGTTTATAAACAAGATGTTTTGGTTCTAGTCATCACAGAAAGTGCAAACGAAGTGAGTTCTGCGTTTTATATAGTTTTATTGTAAATTCAAATTATATTACTATCAAGTTTGAAGTTATTAACCAAACCAAGAAGCTTATATCTAATACACTGGAGATTGCACTATGACCATTAACTTGTAACAAGAAAATATGACCTTGAATGACGCCTGTATGTTTTTTTTTCCTTTCACACCAACTTGCCAAGTTAGGTGTGAAAGAGATAAAAAAACATACAGGCGTCAATTAACGTCATATTTTCTTGTTACAAGTTAATGGTCATAGTGCAATCTCCAGTGTATTAGATATAAGCTTCTTGAACCAAACAGAAAGAATTACATAATCGATGAAAATTAATTTTAAATTACCCGCCAAGAATCATAGATATATATAGGTTTATACAAATGTAAAATAATACGGGTCTAGATACTCAAAGAATAATACACTTTAAAAATATTAATAATAATTTTCTTACAGGTCAGAAAAATAAAGTTTCAGATAAAAAGTAACACTGCTCAAGTTTTACAACTACTTTCCCAACACCTTCCAGTTGCGAGGTACCAATCTTCGATGAAAAGACCTAACTTGAGATATCGTAATATTGATGAATTATTTCAAAATGCTTTAGATAAAAATGATGGTGGGACTTGCTATAGGATTTATTATTTAATATTTCATTTGATTTATTCTTAATGCAAGGTTTAATATTACAGAAAGTCTTAATTTGTCCCTGCCTGCTTCCTACAGCAATTTTGTCAAGTTATGCCTATTGGATCCATTATTTCCACAAATTGTTTCTGAAACTCAAAAAATTATCGATAATGACGTGTTGAGTAAGAAGAACTGAAAAATATTTTGTAATGTTGTACATTTCAACTTGATTTAATGTAATGTTTGTTTCATTAATACATTGCTATTTTGTAAAAACCTATTTATATTCATTGTTTATATTTCATAAATAAAAAATCATTTTTACGATATTCGTCAAAAAGACATGTCTGCCGTCATTGTATGTTTCATAAAAAACTGACTTCTCAAATCTCAATTGTCAACACCGTTGTGTGATGTGTCGTTAATTTGATTTCAAATTGTTTCAAATATTCACCAATAATTTTGAGAACTTTTTAATATCCGCATTGTTTTATGTGTTTATTATATATTTTCGTATTGGATTTGTAAAACAGCCAAAATGAATAGATACGTTCCTAGCCAGTCATCTGCAATGAAAATGCAAAAATCAAGGTAAGATAGATATAATTTTAATATCCGATTGTGGAGTATCACCAATTCGTACGCAATTCAAAGATATTTACAAAATAAGTATATTAAATATATATATTAGTCTAATATACGTATTATAAAACGTGAAAAATATGATAATAAAAATTGGAATTCCACGATTTTAGACTTGAAGGTAAACCATCATTGCTACCAAAACTTCGTCAAGGGAGCTCCACGGATCGTATGTCGACTGAATCTCGGCGGCCTTCAGCCACTGGCCACCGTTCTAGCAGTGCAGAACCTGGTCGTGGTACTTTTGGTTCGCATTATGGTAAAGAGGCTTCTGCGTCTAAGTTGCCGTTGAATCGGGTAAGTTAATATTGGAATGATATTTATTTTACTCTTTATATTGTTATTACTTCTGAATGTAACTGCATTTTAGAATATTCCATTAAAACACAATCCAAAACATATTTTGCCTTCAAGCATAGAGTGAATATAGGTAACTTTGAGACAAGTGCTTACCATCTTAGCTTAACATCAGGGGTGATTGTGGTGAAGCGCTTCGCTGACGAAAAAAAAAATGGGTTGCACTCCGGGAGTGCCAGCAGAAGTGAAAACTTCATTATTAACATTGAGCATTGTTGATATCCATCCGTCTTACGCTTTTTCGATCAGGTCACGTGTCCTGACGCGAGTTTAAGATTTTATACCCAACGCCGCTAAAGAAGTTTTCACTTCAAAAAAATTTGCTAAATTCAATAGCAAATCATACATTAGTAGTTTATGTATTTAACTAAAAATAAATAATCTATACATATAATAAAGCAGTAATTATTAAATGCAAGTTGATATATATTTTTATATTTCTACAAGTCCCTATACAATATACATAAAACTATATTATTTTAGAGATCACGTTCACAAACTGGTGAAGCGAGATTTGATCAGCCAGCGGTGACACCTAAACGTGGAAGCCATTACAGTAGACAACCAACTATTACACCTGTGGTATGTTGTATTATTATTTAAATTATATATAACATATTAGTACTAACAATAATTAATCTTAATTATCTTGTTTTTTATTATTTTTAAGCTATTGCATAGCTTCTATCGCGGGCCTTGAGCGCGGGGACCGAATCCAGAAATTACGTAACGAAAAACCTCACGCTCCCCACTCCGACGGGCGCGGAGGTGTGGCTTGAAGGCATGCTATGCAATAGCTTTACCGCGGCAGGCCCCGAGTGCCACACGTCTTTTTTTTTCATAAAATCTATATGAATTGAATATTATCATATGGGCCATCTTCATAATGGGCAGCATTGGGCGAGTAGAGACAATCACGAAAGTGTAGATGACCTATATGTCTATGATTGGCCATCATAATAGATGTATATTCATAATTGCCATAATAGCGGCAAACATTTGTTGAGTCCACGCCCATTATGAAGAGGGCCCAATAGATATAATACCAGACGAATTATCAAAGATTCTATTAATTTTCATTTAACCATTGTATTATTTTTGACTACCTCCTTGGTACAGTAGTTGACGCATGAGCGTAGGCCGAGGAGTCCTGGGTTTGATTCTCGGTGGAGACAAAGAAAAATAAAAAATGTCTCGGTCTGGCAGGACACAGAAGGCTGATCACCTACTTGTCTCTAAAGAAAATCGATCAGTGAAACAGATGTATAATGCATCTGCCCCTTACCCCACTAGGGGCCATGGGACTTCACTTTTTTTGTATTATTTATTGTGCATCTAAACTATTTTTATTTAATTTTTTTTCTTTTTAGAGAACACCATCTCAAGAAAGAGCAAATAGAAGTTGGCAGGCATCTTTAGAGAGGGCTGTTGCGTTTGTTACTATTAAAGATCAGAGGTATGAGGATTATTTTACATGTATTTTATGTATTGCCATTATATTTGCATTCTAAAGTATTTTATAACAGATAATATACAATCAATTAAAATATCATAAATAAATTATTACCAAAATCATTAACTGGCTAATGAATATTTTGAATTAACAACATTCGGTGTGAGTAGTTATAGCATGTTTATAATGATTAATGATTAAAATATTTAAAACTGTTTGCTATTGTTTACTATAATGTTTTTTTTTTTTCAATTGTCATCTGTGATCAGTTGTTGACTATGAGCAGATATTTGGGTCAGTATATTTGGCGCTTGCAGAATTAAAGCCAGTGTCCTAATTTCGCTTACTAATATTTTTTTTTTTTAATCTTTTTTTTGCTGCGATCTGTCTCCATCATAATTGGTACAATAAGCGGCATGTTGGACATATCATTATTGGCATGCACGGTATGTGACCTTTGTCACATCCCCATTATAACAGAATGGTCACTGTGGGTGGACCAAATTTTGGTCCGCTTACTAATATAACTCAAAATCAATATTAGCACTTTTCAGCCGTTAATTGAATGTGGAAATGAACTCATAATATTGAATACATTTCCAGGCCAATATCAAACATAGCCTGGCAGCGAGCGGAGAACGCTCGAGTGGCTGAAGCTCTAGGCGCTCGCGGTGAACCCGGGGCACTTATTCGCCCGCTGACTATCGCTCGTTTTGTGGATATTGTGCGCACGTTGTTGGCGCCAGTGTTCAAAGATGCGCTGAACAATGATAACTACGTTGCTAAGGTAACGACTGTCGCCATGGTAACTGACTATTTGTAGTTGATAGTTTTATGCAGTAATAAAGGCTTACAGGTAAATTAGCTTGGAGAAATTTTTGCGTTTGTAGTAGTTTATGGTCAGCAAATAAAATAAAACAACATTTTATTTTTAGTTTTTATTTTATATATATAAGGGATTTTAAATTAAACTATATGTGTTTCTCCTCTGGAAAGATGAGACTTTATTTTAATATTTGCACATTTAACATACGTATAACTTTTACATTAACAATGTTACTAAAATGAAAAATTTACTAACCTGAAAAAGAAACGACATTTAAAGTTTAATTCTTTAGTTTGAGAAGTCAAAGGCTTGCCTCGACCATGTTTTAACACTGGAGCCATTTTGAATTAACAATATAAAGTTACAACACTTACACACATATTAAACACTTCAACAAATATTATAACAATACAAATAATAACAACAATCAACAAATACAAAATTTAACAATTAAACTACTAGACCGGGAGATATTGACACAAAATTTCGAGTCATTTGTAACAGGATGGCGGTTCTACAGGGGTCTTAGTACGCAATGACAAAAAGAAAAACGATGGTGTGAACGCTGGTACCGGCGGCTTAGTCGCGTGGGCGTTAGTCGAACTCGTCGGAAAAATAGCGAAGTCAAACAATTTGTAACACAAAAATTTTAGAATTTACCGATAGCCCATAAAAAAGAAGTAGGCGGTAGTGTCATGCCATACTTTTCCGGTGTGACTTACAGCCCGCCATACCGACGCGAATGTGTTAATTTAAAAAAAAACAATTCAACCATTTGTACCAGGCTAACTTTTGCACAGGTAACCATCGTCGTGCAGCCATTTACGAAAATCGCCATGCCATACTTTTCGGACGATTCCAAATGGTCGCCATACCGCCGAAAATCTGCAAATTTTTTTTTTTCGCCGAACCATTTACCACCCTAAATTTTTTTTTCAACAACTCCTGAATGATTATAAATAGAAGTGTGATAATGTCATACCTGTGGGAGGTGGCGAATGTGTATAAGATTTTTTTTTATTGTAAGATTTTATTCGTATTTTGAACGATTAGTAACAGTATGGCACTAATTTTTCCTGTAAGTTTGAGGTTCAACGAATATAAATACAAAATTTCAAAGATCTAGGTGGTGGAAATCTTCACTTATATAAATTAATACTAAATTATTTTTTCAAGTATGGCAGCACTTTTTCCCCCTACTAGAAGTATTGTAAATATAATAATGGTCACATTTTATCAAATACTCTCCAAAAATCCAAATGCAATACTGGTACAAAAAGTTTGGCGAAAAAAAAAATTTTTGCAGTTTTTCGGCGGTATGGCGACCATTTGGAATCGTCCGAAAAGTATGGCATGGCGATTTTCGTAAATGGCTGCACGACGATGGTTACCTGTGCAAAAGTTAGCCTGGTACAAATGGTTGAATTGTTTTTTTTAAATCAACACATTCGCGTCGGTATGGCGGGCTGTAAGTCACACCGGAAAAGTATGGCATGACACTACCGCCTACTTCTTTTTTATGGGCTATCGGTAAATTCTAAAATTTTTGTGTTACAAATTGTTTGACTTCGCTATTTTTCCGACGAGTTCGACTAACGCCCACGCGACTAAGCCGCCGGTACCAGTGTTCACACCATCGTTTTTCTTTTTGTCATTGCGTACTAAGACCCCTGTAGAACCGCCATCCTGTTACAAATGACTCGAAATTTTGTGTCAATATCTCCCGGTCTATACGTAATAATTATAATTTTTGAATGAAATGTGTGCTTTATGTTCTAACGGTACCAAACGACTGCACGTGGCACCTGCGGACAGCGTAAACTGGTTTATTCTGTTTTTGTGCGTGTTTCCACTTTCCACTATCAAGTGACGATTTATTTATTTGTTTTGTTTCGTAATTATTATGGTCAAATATTAATTATGAAACAAATTATTATGGACACGATATTTTATTGTTTCACGGTAGTCGTCTTGTCGTTTGCTCTAGGACGTGAAATTGAATGATATATTTTTTTTTATAAAGTCAAAACCATATTCTTTCAAATAAAAACTTGTTTTTATTGAAAACAAAAGTGTTGCTAGGAATAAGTATAAAATTAAATAGTAATGTTAGGATATCGAAACATTTTTGTATAGGCCAGAACGATATAGTGGAAACGCGCTCTAAGATCTGAGTAATATACACACCACTACATATGCAAAAATTTCTCCAAGCTAATTTACCTGTATATTATTTTTAACCCTTAGCAGGTATCGTGGGTCAAATTTGACCCAGAAGCGAACATTTTCAGTTATAATTCTTTAAATATTTATGCAACGACTGTGCGCTTCTACGTATTCTCAGTGCGTCGCTGGCTGCGGCGGGGGGTGGACGTGCAGCACTGTGACTTTCTTAGGAGCGGAGGTAAGTAGCCTTCTGGGTCACGTTCGACCCACGATACCAAATAAGTAACTTTTTTCACTGAGTTTAATTACTTTTTTTTTTTTGTTTTAGTGTTTATTTGTACTACAATGGAGGGCTTTTTGAACGACAAACAAATCGAGGAGTTGATGGACGACTTAAGTGATGATTTGGAATTGGAAAATGAAAGGACACCAAATGTAAACCAACTTTGTGACGACGAAATCATCAGCGATCGAGACAGTCCCGAACCTGTTAGTTGCTCTGAAGACAGTGTATTTGGAGTAAGTTCTGACGACAGTGAAAACGAAGAGGAGAATACGAGAATAATAGAAAATACGTGGAACGAAAATACGAGAGATGAGAGCGAAGAAGATGAGGATGATGGTTGATGGTAGAAGTCATTTTGGTTTTGGTTGTCATTTTTTTTATTTTATGCTGATTTCAGAAGCAATTTATTTTTTTGTTATTATAAAGATATGAGAAGTGCCATAAATATATTTTAGTTAAAGTTTTTCTTACATTTCAATTTTTTTTTATGTTTTAAGTTCACACTAAAGAAAAAGTGCCAAAAAATAAGGTTAGTTACAAATGCGTGTAAAACATGATATTTTTTTTATATTCTAATATTAAACAAAGTTAATTTTGTAAAAAAATATTTTTTTATTTCATAACTAACCATATTTTATACAAATAATAAAAAATCTACGTTCTACAACAGATTGTTTGGTATGGGTAAAATTTGACCCACGATACCGGTAGTGTTGCCAAAAAAGGCGATACCAGCTAAGGGTTAACTATAATTAAAAACCTATTAACAAACAATTAACTGACCCCCTCCTTGGCATAGTGGTTGACGCGTGAGCGTAGCACCGAGCGGTCCTGGGTTCGATTCCCGGTGGAGACCAAGAAAAAAAAATGTCTCGGTCTAGTAGGACACAGACGGTGGATCACCTACTTGTCCTTAAAGAAAATCGATCAATGAAACAATGTATAATGCCCCTTACCCCACTTGGGGACATGGGACATGGGAAAAAAGGTCGTGTTCCATCGTTACAATATTGTTAGTCGTAACTTTTGATTTAATATTTTTGTGAATGAATAGTTGTCAATGTAGTTGCCATTATTTCATGTCTGAACATGCTTAGCTGTCTAATACTATAAAAAGCCGCTTTCCTTTGACTCGTGGCGCATTCGTACGAATCGTGCCTCGTGCTCGGACGTTGTTTATACGACGTTCGACCCAACTACCTTCACTTTGCTAATAGTCGTTGACTTGCTGCGATTTTTTATCAACTACCTACATCAATTAGGTAGCTGTGTAGAATCGCAGTACATTCTTATTACATTTCAAACTAATATTTAACCCGGCCTCGCGTGTAATTTCTTATAATATTGTATTCACAGAAAAGTGTTTCATATTGGTTGAGATGGTTGTTAATCATCTCAATAGATGGCGCGCGGTGTGTCCCTTAGACACATAAAACTGAAAGAATAGAATAAATTCGATCGCTCTGGCGGGTCACGAGTGGCCGAGTTGGTCAGGCATCCGCCCCGGAATGGCGCGAAAGGATGCGGGTTCGAGTCCCGCTGAGTGATCGAATCCTAAAATCCTATTTATTATTTTCTAAAACCATAATTCAACACACACAAATATTAACAAAACCTATTAACAAATTGGGTGAACTTGGCCCAAAACAGGGACAAGTGGCATTCTTTGGGGGAGGCTTTTACCTGTACGGGGTCCATATAGAAACCTAACGAGTACTTAACTTTACTAAATTATATAAACTAGATTAGTATCTAAATTGTTCTACAATGTACTCAAACTGTAATTGTAACTAAAATTGTATATTCATAGCTTTATTTATTTTTTATTTATTTATTTATTTATTTATTAACAAACAAATAAACATTGCAGTTACCGCACCTCACCAAACGGCTGCTGTATCCGGGCACAGTTTCCAAGTCATGGCTCCGTACAGTCAACACGCTGCATGCGTTCCCACACGCGCTCGCACTTATATCGTATTTACTCGATTTGGTTACGCATATGGTAAGTATTGTTTTATCTATACTAATATTATAAAGCTGAAGAGTTTGTTTGTTTGTTTGAACGCGCTAATATCGGGAACTACTGGTCCAATTTGAAAAATTCTTTCGGTGTTAGATAGCCCATTTATCGAGGAAGGCTATAGGCTATAATGTATCATCACGCTAAGACTAACAGGAGCGGAGCCACGCGGGTGAAACCGCGGAACGCAGATAGTCTTTGTTATAAAGATCATTTTCTTCATCCATATAATATGAACGCAAAACTGCTTTCATTTAATTTGCCAACTGATATGTGCAAATAAAGAAAAATTATTAGAAAGAAAAGAGAATCCATTAATAAAGTCGATATCAAAATGTATCATTCAAATAATATGAAGAACTTAAATGTTTCTATTTAAATAATGTACTGTTAACATGAGTTCTAAATTCCTATTTAGGGCCGATTTTTCAATGCTTGGATAAAACTTATCCGTCCAATAAAGTATTACACGATAATATTAAAATGTCACGTAAACTGTCAAATACGGGCAATTAGAATACGTTTTTAAACTGGTAGTTTTATACATTATTCGACGAATAAGTTTTATCCAAGCATTGAAAAATCGGCTCTTAAATGAATATTATATTTGATTTATTTGTTCACTTTCAGGAAAGGCCAGTTTCCAATGACTGGCTGTTTGTTGAAAAAGATGAGCTGTCTTGTTTGCGTCGAGACTATTTCACCAAGTGCTGGCTTCGGTATGTTTACTACAATAACTTGCTTATAAGTCATGTACTACATTAATGGATCACTGTCATCTAATTGTTTAAATAAATAAATAAATCGGAAAATTTGTAAATTTAGGGCTGATTTTTCAATCATCGGTTAAAACTTATTCATCAAAACACATATTAAACTACCATTTCAAAAATGTATTCTAATTGCCCGTATTTGACAGTTTACAGGTGACATTTTAATATGTTCATGTAATACTTTATTAAAGGGATACATTTTAACCAAGGATTGAAAAATCGGCCCTAAAATAAAAAAATAAAATATGCAATAAAAAATATTGACCTCAAGATGTTTTGTTTGTTTTAAAGTTATGTCTAAAAATCATGTTTCACAAAAATAAATTTCCTTGCATTTGCAAAGTGTGAAAAAATTGCTCTAAAATTAATATTTAAACTATTTTCTCAGTTTCCAAAAGCCAGGGCATCAATTTGAAGACTTGGATGAGGAATATCTTCAAAATTTACAAAAGCACCTCGGTAATGATGAAGAGAAGATTGCTGAACTGCAAATGGTGATAAAGAGTGAGTAATTCTAGTACATATCGTATTATTTTTAAGAAATTTATTTCTTACTACTACAAGTAGTATTTCTTACTACTACAAGTAGTATTTCTTACTACTACAAGTAGTAGTTTCATTTCAATAAAAAAAATGATAATTAATTTAAAAACAAAATCGATAAAAAAATGAAGATAGGAAAACTGAAAAGTGTCATCGTTCTTTTAGGATTGGTCCTCAATAAGTGCCCGTAGTTTGAATTAAATCTGTCTGTTTAAAGCGTGTCAACATACAAACATACAAGTACTAAATACAGCATTAAAAAAATGTATTAATGAATAGTTGTTGTGCCTTCTATTACGACATAAGCTTTACCAATAATATTAATTTGAATTTTGAAGTTTTTAACCGACTCCCAAAAGTGGTGGAGGCCGGTGTATATTTTTTAACTAGCTGCTCCGCGCGGTTTCACCCCCGTGGCTCCACTCCTGTTGGTCGTAGCGTGATGATATATAGCCTATAGCCTTCCTCGATAAATGAGATATCTAACACCGAAAGAATTTTTCAAATCGGACCAGTAGTTCCCGAGATTAGCGCGTTCAAACAAACAAACTCTTCAGCTTTATAATATTAGTATGGATGTATGCACAACATATGGCGAAATCGCTTTACGTGAGTGTTATTTTTGAAGTGAAAACTTCTTTAGCGGCGTTGAGCACTTTTTCTGTAATGGGTATAAAATCTTGAAACTCGCGTCAGGACACGTGACCTGATGCGACGTGACGTAATATAAAACATGCTCAACGTTAATAATCAAGTTTTCACTTCTGCCGGCACTCCCGGAGTGCAACCCGTCTTTTTTTATCTCCAGAATATGAGGAAGTACTCGACGACGAGGAAGAACAATCGGCCCGTGCTGAAGAACAACGCGTGCGCACACTCAGCACCGAGCTGGGCGGAGCTGTGCGCAGCGCGCGGGCCGGCAGGAGACAGCTCGGGGCCGAGCGGGCTGCACAGCTAGCCCGCACGCCGCAGCTTGAGGAGCTGTGCAGGGTGCTGGTCGCGGATATTGAGCGGGCCAAGTGAGTATCTATACTAATATTATACCTACCTACCTCCTCTTTCACATTATTACTCCACACAGTAGGTTGCCTGGAAGAGATCACTCTTAAGTGATAAGGCCGCCTTCTGTGCTGGACTAGTTATAAGTTAATTTTAAGGATTTATTTGTATGCCAGCACAATAAAGTGTAAATAAATTATAAAGAGGAAAGGTTTGTATGTATGTATGTATGTATGGTTTTCACGCATAAACTACTGGACCGATTTTGATGAAATTTGGCACAGATAATCTTTGGACCCTGAGAAAGAACATAGGCTACCTTTTATTGCGAAATATGTACCACGGGCGAAGCCGGGGCGGACCGCTAGTGTTGTATATCCGGAAATTAGATCTGATTACTATTAGTCATGGTCATGACTGAGATGTTGTAAAGCAGGGACAGCGTACCGGTGGGTATGATGTGGTGTGTAGTTTAGACAGCTTGGTGCTGAGCGGACTGCACAGCTAGCCCGCACGCCGCAGCTTGTTGTTGAGTTGTTGCGGGTGCTGGTCGCGGATATTGAGATGGCGTGACTAACTGCACAAACACGAAATTCACTAGCTCACTCACTGTCACTCGCTGTGAGTATTTTGTGTGTGTGAGTGTGTGGTGAAGTTTAGACAGCTTGGTGCTGAGCCAAGAGGGCCAAGTGAGTGTGACTAACTGCACAAACACGAAATTCACTAGCTCACTCACTGTCACTCGCTGTGAGTATTTTGTGTGTGTGAGTGTGTGGTGAAGTTTAGACAGCTTGGTGCTGAGCCAAGAGGGCCAAGTGAGTGTGACTAACTTGTTGCTGAGAAGCGATACGCTGCCATACGCAATGCATTGATGATAGACGCAGTGCAGATGTCGAAAGAGCCAAATGAGTGTGTAAATTTGTATAATTGACTGACCGGTTGGCTTGGTTGGTAGTGACCCTGCTTTCAAACTCAAACTCAAACATTTATTTATTCAATTAGACTTCTTCTAGAAGCACTTTTGAAACGTCATTAGGTACATATTTTTAACATTTACCACCGATTCGGAAAGCAGTATCTACGGAGAAGAATCGGCAAGAAACTCCATAGTTGCTCTTTTTAATCATGTCAGTTTTACAATTTTACAAATTACATATGTAACATCATAATATTATATTATCATAATATACCAAAGAACTGTCCTGTGGTTTTTACGCGACAACCCTCCATGGGTTTTTATCGTCCATATATTCCTTAATACTGTAATAGGCTCTCTGAACTAGTACATTTTTTATATAAGTTTTAAATTTAGAACTACTAAACTCTTTCCAAGCCAGAGGTCGTGGGTTCGATTCCCACCCAGGGCAAATATTTGTGTGATGAACATAGATGTTTGCTCTGTGTCTGGGTGTTAATTATCTATATAAGTATTTATTTCAAAATTATATATTATGTATGTTTATCAGCCATCTGGTTTCCATAACACAAGCGAAAGCTTAGTATGGGATCAGATTGTGCCGTGTGTGAAAATTGTCCTGAAATATTAATTTAAAATTTTTGTATAAATATTATGAACAGGTCAACCATCAACATCATCCAATAGGAGCGGAGCAATGTGGGTATAATCGCGGGGCACAGCTAGGACCACATACCATTAGTTGATCAATTGGCTGTAATGTCGCAAGCTTCACAGCACGTTCAGTGTGATTGCCATACTTGAAATGAAGTTTAGGTGTAGTCGCTTATGGTTAATTGCGTATTAAACGAAGATTATATACATGAATGAGCATTTTTTATGAATTTTTGCATATATTATCGCAGATTGGAGCTCGAGGGTCTCCGTGCAAAACTAGAGAATCAGACGCTGTCAGTGGAGGAGCGGCTGCGGCTGCTGGACCAGGTGGACTACTCGCTGCGGGTGCACGACTCCAAGCGGGCCCTGGCCGACAACGTGGCCAAGGTGAGACCTCACGAGCTCACACACTCACTCACTCACTCACCCACTCACTCACACACTCACGCACTCACACACTCACGCACACACTCACTCACCCACTTACTCACTCACTCACCCACTCACTCACACACTCACTCACTCACTCACTTACCCACTCACTCACTCACACACTCACTCACTCACCCACTCACTCACACACTCACTCACTCACTCACACACTCACGCACTCACTCACTCACCCACTCACTCACTCACTCACCCACTCACCCACTCACTCACACACTCACTCACTCACTCACTTACTCACCCACTCAATCACTCACTCACTCACTCACACACTCACTCACTCACTCACTCACCCACACACTCACTCACACACTCAGACTCACCGCACTCGCACGCTAAATGTAGTAACAAACAGACGCAATAACGGAAGCAGACAGAAACAGGGACAGACAAAGTAAAATAAACAGATGCTGTTATAGAAATGGACGCTGTAACAGAAATATACACAGGAGCAGACGCAGCAACTGAAACAGACACAACAATAAACACAGAAACAAACACATACACAAATAATAATAGTTTTATATTTGTGTTTGTTTCTGTGATACACGAACACAGATTTTTGTCTCCAGATATAGTAGAGTCTAGTGAGCCTACTTTTTATCACGATCAAATCCCATGAGATTTTTTTTTATTACGCCAGCATATAACTTATAGGTAGTAAAATACAGGGTGTCCCACTTATTAAAAATTTTTTGACGTAATTTTGTTGTTTAAGTATTTTTTACGTGATCAGTGTATGCAAAACTACAAGTCCCTTCGCGCTTAGTATACCAATAGTGGGTCACTCCGTATTATAGTAGTAAATCATTTAAGCTAAACATTTTTAATTATATTAGATATTTGCTTTCAGACGATAATAGCCAAAGAGAACGAGCTGGCTGTCTGGCAGAAGAAAACTCTAGACAGTTGTATGCAGTATAAAGAGATGCTTATACATTTGGCTCCGGATTGCCCGCAGCTTGGCAGCCTTGCTGTGGATGAAAAGTGAGTGGTTTTTACTTTTAAAGTAATATTGAGTATCAATTTACTGTATAAACCGACTTCATAAAAGGAGGACGTCCTCAGTTCAATCGGTATATATTTTTATTGTTATTTTGTTAAAGTTAACACGAACTTCAGAGATAAATATCCTTAATTATATAAATAATTACGAACGATGGTTCGGCTATACAGGGTGTAATCGTTAAGTGTGCACAGGCGATTATTCCGTAACTATTGCAGATATCAAAAAACTTTAAACTGATATCGAAAGTACTTAACCTAATGAGTAAAATGGCCATAATAAATTTTTAAAAATAAAACGAGAAATATCCAAAAATGTTACATTAAACGCTCCCATACATTTTATTTCCCATACATTTTGTATTCATAGCAGATTTTCGAAGTGATGTCCTCATTGTGTAATACAATGAGGAGCTCTATTTACAGTTTCTTCAAAGAAATGAATTTCCCTTCAAATTTGCGAAGCAATTAAAGCAGAAAACCAAAAAAAAAGAAAGAAAAAGCTAAAATCTTTCATATTAAATGTACATGGGATATTCATATCTCATACTAAATGTATGGGAGGGTTTAAAGTTATTTTTTTAGATATTTCTCGTTTTATTTTTAAAAATTTATTATGGCCATTTTACTCATTAGGTTAAGTACTTTCGATATCAGTTTAAAGTTTTTTGATATCTGCAATAGTTACGGAATAATCGCCTGTGCACACTTGACGATTACACCCTGTATATTGTTACCATTAGCCGTATTCTATTCTTGTCTCATCTCATATTTGTTTCGTGTACTCTAGCTACCAGGAGCTCGTACATTTATTTAGTGTTCCTTCGAGCCGGATATTTATACATTTGTTATGCTTCGTTAATTATATTATGATACTAGCTTTCCGCCCGCGGCTTCGCCCGCTTTGTCTAAAACATAATAAATTATATACTAAAACCTTCCTCTTGAATCACTATTAAAAAAAAAACCGCATCAAAATCCGTTGCGTAGTTTTAAAGATTTAAGCATACATAGGGACATAGGGACAGAGAAAGCGACTTTGTTTTACACTATGTAGTGATTTTCGTCACGGCATGGCGAAAAACATCGCGGATTTGAATTATTCATTATTTTAAATTACTTATTAAAGCTTATATGATTGTTGTAATTCCCATGACGTACCTACTATAAACATGCTCTAAAATTATCATAAGTAATTGATAATTGTCATCATTTTAAATAATAATAATTTATTTTGCAGGGAGTTAATGGAAGTCTCATGCGGAGCCCACATAGCTCGTGCAACTGAAGAACTAAAACGGCACCATTCAGCACTTTCCGCGAAACGTAATGAGAGAGCCAGAGACAGAACCGCGCTACAGAGGAAACGGGCTGCGCAGCTTGTGAGTGACACACGTACATACATACAGACACACGCTATACACAGACAGACACACAAGTTAGAGCTAAAACGGCATTGTAGCGCTTTCCGCGGAATGTAATGAGAGAGCCAGAGACAGAACCGCGCTACAGAGGAAACGGGCTGCGCAGTTTGTGAGTGACACATGTACATACATACAGACATTGTAATACTGAAATGATTTAAAAGAGCAACTATGGAGTTTCTTGCCGGTTCTTCTCCATAGATACTGCTTTCCGAATCGGTGGTAAATGTTAAAAATACGTATTGACGTTTCAAAAGTGCTTCTCGAAGAAGTCTAATTGAATAAATATATATTTGAGTTTGAGTTTGACACACGCTATACACAGACACACAAGTTAGAGCTAAAACGGCATTGTGCAGCGAAACGTAACGACCACTACGCAGCTGTCGAGTATGCACGTACGGGTTACATATATATGTCGCAGGTTTTTCATAAAATTAGGTTTTTGATCAAAAACCTAGGTTTTTCATCAAAAACCGGAAGATGACACATTTTAAACTCAATTTCATCAAAAACCTGTAAGAATCCAGATTTTTGATCAAAAACCTGAACTAGTTTGGGTTTATGATAAAGTTCTTGTCAAAATCACGGGTTTGCTTTGTTTTATGACAAATTTAAATGAAATAAATAAAACAATCCATCATCATTTGCAACTTAGTAGAAAGAAAACAATCATTTATCAAAATTTTACATCCATGATCCAATCAATATTCTCCTCCTTCAATCCAATCATATTGATCATAAACCCAAACTAGTTCAGGTTTTTGATCAAAAATCTGGATTCTTACAGGTTTTTGATGAAATTGAGTTTAAAATGTGTCATCTTCCGGTTTTTGATGAAAAACCTAGGTTTTTGATCAAAAACCTAATTTTATGAAAAACCTGCGACATATACACGTAGCTAGTGGCCAACAGGTTGAATTGACACTATGCATATGCGTATAGTGAAGCGCCGGGCAGTTTGTGACCATGTATACTCGGATTTTTAATTAGATAAAGTAAACTGACAGCAGCTAATGTCACTTTGAATAATAAAAAGTGAAAAAACTAAAACCCAACTACGACAATAACCGGCGCTGAAAAAGTATAAAACAAGATTTCAGAATACTGAACTGAACAAAGTTGCTAATGTAGTTGCAAGTAAATGGACACAGTAGACTCTACCAAGATGCCTTCCTTGTAAATTGACAATAATTTCATACAATACTATTCTGAAGTATGCAATATTCCACTATGTGTCAAAGTGCTACGGTAGATAGGTATATGTAACGTGTGACTGCGGTTTTCCAAACATGAAAATTTATCTCTACATAGTGGAATATTGCATACTTCAGAATAGTATTGTATGAAATTATTGTCAATTTACAAGGAAGGCATCTTGGTAGAGTCTACTGTGTCCATTTACTTGCAACTACATTAGCAACTTTGTTCAGTTCAGTATTCTGAAATCTTGTTTTATACTTTTTCAGCGCCGGTTATTGTCGTAGTTGGGTTTTAGTTTTTTCACTTTTTATTATTTGTACTATTTTGGTGTTAAAGTGTATTTGTGGCGCATAATATTAACAAAAGTTAAATTGATGAACTAATAAAGAAGCTATGAACGAAAAGATGTGAATTATATGCAATCAGCCTATGAATACAGGTAAAGTCACGAGCAAATGCTAGTAATACATATATATATTCAAAATGTACAAGTAAAGCGCTTTCAAATGATACCAAACACGAGATATTTATCTTAACTTTATTTTTTTACTCTGTATGTTTTGTCCGCTAGAGGGCGCCACATTAGATTTTGTGAAACCCCATATAGCCTATAACCAGCGGACAATTAAGACGCTTCTAATTATATGTCATTTGTCGAATTCTGATAAGTAGTTTAGAAGTTACGAAGGAACAGATGAACATACATATATACATACATACATACATACATACATAGCCTGTCAAAATCATAACCCTCCTTTTGCTTTGCCGTAGTCGGGTAAAAATAATGTTGCCATATTTAAAGTAATAGTGAGGAATTCAGTTCTCATTCAATGAGATGAATGAACTATGAGTGTTAATAGTTCATCATTTCAAAGTATAAAATAACATTATTTCTAATTATAATATGTATATAAGATTTAAGTTACTAGTAGAATGTATTTATAATCATTTTTTTATTTTTATTGTTACGCTATTTACTTTTTGTAATTTTTTCGTTAATTGTAACTAATTACGTTGTGTTTCTTGTCATTGTTGTGTTTATTTGATGTTACATATATTGTTACACACTAAATATTCACTAGACGATCGATGCAATTTCATTCATTCCCGATTTTCAATCATTAACTTTGTGACAACGCTATTTTTATTTCATCAAAAACTGACAACACAGTAAACGTTAATTTACTTTGTCTAATTAAAAATCCGAGTATAGTGCATATTTGCACAGACACACACGCGTACGCTCCCACCATTTACACGTAACGCGTACACAAACACACATATTTACACGCACGCATACGTACGCGTATACACATTATATTTAGGCACAATAATCGAGTTGCGTTTACGCATACACTAGCAACAAATCGATTTTTTAAACTTATTGTTGAATATTTTGTTTAACGTGACACACCTTTTTCAAATTTATTGCTTCTTTTATTTAAAGAACACGAACAAACCGATTGTAAAGTAAACATTTAATCGTTCTTATATTTTATGTAACATCTGCCGTTTTAACTAACGAACTAGCGTTTAATTATCGTAAGCTACATAATTCAAATATTATTTTCTTACTACAGGAAGAAGCGCGAACAAAAGTAACCGAACTCAAATCGGCAATAGAGCGTGAACAGCAAGCGTTAGAAATAGAAACGGCACAAGAGAATACCGCTGCAGCCGAGTGGAGTGCTGAGGAGGTGCTGATGATGAACAGGATCCAGGATCTGAGGGTCCACCAGCAGCAGTACAAGCAGGTGGAAGATGAGCTGCAGTTCTGGGAGACGCAGGATAACACGTGAGTGGAAGGTTTACATACTAGCTGCTCCGCGCGGTTTCACCCCCGTGGCTCCACTCCTGTTGGTCGTAGCGTGATGATATATAGCCTATAACCTTCCTCGATAAATGGGCTATCTAACACCGAAAGAATTTTTCAAATCGGACCAGTAGTTCCCGAGATTAGTGCGTTCAAACAAACAAACAAACTCTTCAGCTTTATAATATTAGTATAGACTAGCTTTCCACCCGCGGCTTCGTCCGCGCAGTCAAAGAAAAACCCGCATAGTTCTCGTTCCCGTGGGATTTCCGGGATAAAACCCATCCTATGTCCCGGTGTAAAAAATAGCCTATGTCCTTTCTCGGGTATCAAAATATCTCTATACCAAATTTCATGCAAATTGGTTCAGTAGTTAAGGCGTGATTGAGTAACAGACAGACAGACAGAGTTACTTTCGCATTTATAATATTATAGTATGGACTAGCTTCCGCCCGCTGCTTCGCCCGCGTGGTGTTTTGATAAAAGGTAGCCTATGTTCTTTATCAGGGTCTAAAGATTGTCTGTGTCAAATTTCACAAAATCGGTTGAAAGGTTAAGGCGGGAAATCGTAACAGACAGACAGACAGACAGAGTTACTTTCGCATTTATAATATTAGTAGGGATTAGTAGGGATAAATTGTGTATTTACTATTTACCAAAAATTTTATTACGAGGGATGAGATGTTTTAATATTATATTTAACTTTTAAGTGTAAAAATGCGACCAAATTCCTATATTCGCGGTCTTAAATTCTTTATTCGCGGATAGAATCGGTACATCGGTAAACACATATATGTATTTACTTAAATAAAAATCATTCGGTATCCTCAGTGAACGCCTGAACTGCATCTACGAATTTATAATGTCGAAAAAAAAAACGAAAAAAAGTGCCAATCCATTGCCTCATCCTGAAGATATATATACCTAATTAAATGTTAATGAATCAATATGAATGGTCAAAAACTTCAATTAAACTGATTTCTTTATGTATTTCTTTTTATTTCGTCACCTAGGAACGTATAACCTCCCCCATACAAATTACCATATCATATTCACGGTTTTGCTATTCGCGGCGCGTCTTTCCAATCTATACATAGCCAGAACGCAACCATAGGAAACTGCTCGTGAATATATTGTAATGCTGTTTTTAAGTCTGTGATTACAATATATACACGCATTTTGCGTGCTGATCGTGGATGGATCGACTTTGTTCCGTCTGTTTTGCATCCGCGTTATTAATATAAACGCGAGCAATGGAAAGACGCCGCGCTTACTCCGAAACATACACGATTAGTCCACATGCGTACTGGCGCTGTATAGATTGGAAGTACCTTGTAAAAGGTTATTTCCAATTTATACGTAATTAGTTTCACACCGTTGCGTGCTGGCCTTGTATAGAATGGAAAGACGCATTCGTGGCACATTTACGGAACCTATTACCCGCGCATAAAGAGCTTTTACAGTAAATGAGTTTTTTTTACCGAACGATGTTATTAAGTTTAGCTAAGGTGATAGTTGGTAGCTTTTTCTTTGAAACACATGAATTTGGTAGAAATCTTTGTCTGACTGTCAATCTTGACTAGAGAGAAATCGCGAACAAAATGTTCTTTTCTAAAATAAGAACACTAACATAACATCAACGAATTTTTTCCCTTTTAACTTAGAAACAAGAATTATAAAATCTTTAATTATTCTTTTTGGCGATGCGTTGACACTGTATTTTTTATAAGAACTACTTAATAGTAAGGTTACGTGTATTTTCATTGACTGCTGATATTTAACAGCCGATAAACAATATTTGTTAACTTTCTGTTCCATGTTTTATTCAATCAATTTATTTATTTTCAGTTGGCAATCAAGATTATCAACTCTCCGCGAATACGTCGTCGAACAAAGGCAAGAGGCAAATCGTTTGATAGAAGATACAAAACATAAACTATTGGAACATGCCCGAAGTGCGCTAGTTGCTTGGAACAAGAGGTTGGACATGATGTGAGGACAGACATACAAAAATATGTGTATAAGAGGATAAATAGACTAGAATTTGTTATTTGTACGTGTAAGGGATAGTTAAAAACACACTGTTTTATACACTTATTAAGAAATAAACGAAAACATGTATTAATTAGTTTGTGCCAATCTATATATTATATAAAATCAAAGGTGACTGATATAGTAATCTATCAACGGACAGCCCAAACCACTGGACGTATCGGGCTGAAATTTGGCAAGCAGGTAGATGTCATAACGTAGGCGTCCCCTAAGAAATGATTTTGATCAATTCTACAGGGGATAAAATAGGGGATGAAAATTATTACCATGAAAATTTTTCTTTTCCACGCAGGCGAAGCTGCGGGCAACAGCTAGTGTAAAATAAATGCAATGTAAAATTTTGTTTAAGGTACTTTAACTATCAATAAATCGCCTGTTGTATCGTTAAATAAGATTTTACTGTTTTTTCATATTTGTATTTCTTTTTCAAATCTGTAAGAAGTAGGTACGTTGAAGGGAATTATAAAGCTTTAACTGCTGGTTCAGATAAATATGTTATTTTAGTAGTTTGACGATATTTGTCAATTTAGTATTAAGCATTTTATAGAAATAAAGTACATATGTTTAGAACGAAATTTCTTTTATTTTTCTCAATTATTTAATTCACAACCTCTCCCACTTTTTTATGTTATGCATTATCAGAAATCTTGGCCACTATGTATCATTTATTATCGCAAAGCTAAACACTGAAGTCAAAACTATATAAAGAACCTAGGCATACAATCTTACACGCTAATTCATAATTAAATACACGTGAAAAAAGTTTGTAGCCCTGTGGCATCAAGTATTCTAAATTTTATGAAACTCAAACTCAAGCAAACTCGAACATTCATTTATTCAATTAGACTTCTTCAGCACTTTTGAATCGTCATAACATATTTTTAACATTTACCACCGAAATGACATTCCCATTAGAAACTTTTGGTAAAGATTTTTAGAAAAGAAAAGTTTTCATCTATAGCTTAGTTTTATTAAAATAAAAGTTTCGATGTCGCATACTTATCAATGAGAATATTTCTGACTCAAATCACAAAACTACCTAGACGTCGCAATTTTAACACTAAACTATAACCACTCGTGATTCACTGGTTGAAGTTATTGTTAACGTTAAATAACTGTCAGTAGCTCAAACACAAAATGAGATGCCATTTGACTTGAGAATAACTGAACTGTGCTAAAAATACGCTGGTGTAACCCATTACGCTGTCACTATTAAAGTTACTGTTACTATTAAATTTCACATTAATCTTAACTATATCTAAAATAAAGAACTTATGCATACAATCTTACATGCGAATTCATTCATAATCATAATAAAATAGTTTGTGGCCATGTGGCATATCTTTGCGCTTCTGGTAAGATATGCGGGTTAGAATTTCGCCTGATCATCAAATTTTTCTATGGTTACCTAACATTTTTTTCAAATACATAATATGTATAAAATACCTAAATTAAAAGCCGCTTTGCATCGAAGCGATAGCCATTGATTTTTTTTACATTACCTAGTGCTGTGGCCTGTGACCTAGTTAATATTTTTTTACTGACTTTCTCAATAGATGGCGTCTCTTAGGCACATGGCGTAGCAAATAGAAATCAGTGCATGTTATGATTACAATCTTTCGAATCATAATAACGTATTTATCTCAGAAATGGTGGCTCGTAGGAAAAAAAGTATTGACATTTTGTATGGGTAATAATCGGTTCTTCGATTTTTGTCCTAATTTAATGATTAGTTTTTAAAAAAAAATTGCGAAAGTGTACTTTTTGAGGCAATTTCTCGTAACTTTTTTCTAGCTTTCGGATGATTGAGCATTCTTTATAAGATTATTTATACATTATTTTAATACGAGTGTTTCGAACAATCCAACTTTGAGGTGAATGCGAATGATAGAACAGTCACTCCAATTTTTGGTCTAATTTGACCGATTTATATAATATGTAAATCAGATATTTACTAATTTAATAAAATATTTTTATTTTATCATACTACGAAGTGTTCGTGTATTAAATGTCTAAACCTTGTTAAAGACCGTTGAAAAAAAAAATTATATTTTATAAAAAAAAAAACATTAAAAAAATATGTTTAATTTTGAACACCTCTTCAATATGTTATTACTGTAACACAATTGTTGGATCTAAAGGACCGGGAAAGAAACACATGCTATAGTTTTTAGTGAATTTTTTAGTAAAGGTATTAAATAAAACACACCAATCAAGTTCAAACAAATTTATTTCATCTAACATTAGGCAGTTTCAAATCTACAGCTTCTTCCACACTAAGGCAGTGTTTGTACAAGTCTTGTTGTGCCCACGTGTGGTCGCGGCCTAACTTGCTCTTAGTGGGGGGGACGGGAGGGGGGATGGATGGTTTGAATGCCATCTGGGAACCGTCGTACTCGGAGTAGATTTGGAGGGATGATCTGGAAATAAATAAAAAATAATAAAATTAGATGTATATTATGATTTTCATCTTAAAGAATAGAATAGAATACAAAACACTTTATTGTACAATGCACACAAAAATAACATTTACAGAAATAATAACTTAAAATAAATGTACAATTCGGCGGCCTAATCACTTAAAAGCGATTTCTTCCAGGCAACCTTGGAAGCTTGAATATAGGATTGAATAAATCATTAATTGGATATAGGAAAAATTAATCTTAAAAATGTTTCTTTCAACGGATTTTGTTGTTATTATAAATAGAATTGAGTTTGTTCTTGAGAAAAAATGATAAATTAAATAAAACATTTTCAGTGTTTTTTATGATAAACATCTTTTAATTATTCTGTCACATATTGGGAAATTATTTGCAGTTCCTCCTACCTATTACCTTTCAGAATTCATGAGCGGTGGCGATTGCTCGCTAACGGGCGACCCACCAGATCAATTGCCCAATTTTTAATAAATAAGTTGCCAGAATTTTTATTTATTTTTTAAACTACCCACAATTTCGTCAGCTCTACGGGTAATTGCGCCTGCCCAAGTACTGCTACCGCCACTTTCCTCGTCGTCGGATGACCTGTGTTGCCGGTTCAAGTCTATCTAACCTTATGTAAAGTCACTTTTAACTAAACATATTTCTCCAACTACCCACAATTTCGTCAATTCCACGGGTAACTGTCCTTGTCCCAGTATTTCCATCACCACTTTTTTCGTTGTAGGATGGTAATGTCTTGCCAGTGTTGCCAACTCTATCTTACCTAACCTTATATAAAGTTACAACGAAACATATTTCTCAAACTACCCACAATTTCGTCAATTCCACAGGTAACTGCCCTTGTCCCAGTATTGCCACCGCCACTTTCCTCGTAGTAGGATGATAATGTCTCGCCAGTGTTGCCAGTTCAAACAATGTAGCTGCGTGCGCGTTACAATGTTCTGGGGAAGGCACATGTGGGTCGAAGCGACCTGAACCCATTGTTTCTTCTGTATCGAGCAGGGAAGATACTGCTTTGTTTTGTGTGCACTGAAATAGTAATTACGAAAATTTTATGATTACGAAAAAAGGTGGGGGGGAGGGGGGGGTTTCAGTTTAAATATTATAATGAGCTTCGATAGAACTCGATTACTTGAAGGGCTTTCAAATTTGTTAACGGTTAAAGAGGTGACAAGTGGGGGAAGTGAGCGAGATGTGGCGATTGCGAGCAGAAAGGTGGGTAATGTGGAGGGGATTGTCCGTCTGCGCGACATTCTCGAACCCAGAACAGTACACAGCTGAACGTTACACACACAGTACACAGTATGTACACTTCACAGTACACAGTGTACACTGCACAGTACACACACAGTACACAGTGTACACTGCACAGTACACACACAGTACACAGTGTACACTACACAGCACACACACAGTACACAGTGTACACTTCACAGTACACAGTGTACACTGCACAGTACACACACAGTACACAGTGTACACTGCACAGTACACACACAGTACACAGTGTACACTACACAGCACACACACAGTACACAGTGTACACTTCACAGTACACAGTGTACACTACACAGTACACAGTACACACACAGTACACAGTACACACACAGTACACAGTGTACACTACACAGCACACACACAGTACACAGTGTACACTTCACAGTACACAGTGTACACTAAACAGTACACAGTGTACACTAAACAGTACACAGTGTACACTACACAGTACACACACAGTACACAGCACCCACCAGCGTGTGCAGCGTGTGCAGCGCGGCGAGTGCGGAGTGGTGCGGCAGCTGCGTCGCCAGCCCACCCAGCCGCTTGCTGAACGTTACACACACAGTACACACACAGTACACAGCACCCACCAGCGTGTGCAGCGTGTGCAGCGCGGCGAGTGCGGAGTGGTGCGGCAGCTGCGTCGCCAGCCCACCCAGCCGCTTGCTGAACGTTACACACACAGTACACACACAGTACACAGCACCCACCAGCGTGTGCAGCGTGTGCAGCGCGGCGAGTGCGGAGTGGTGCGGCAGCTGCGTCGCCAGCCCACCCAGCCGCTTGCTGAACGTTACACACACAGTACACACACAGTACACAGCACCCACCAGCGTGTGCAGCGTGTGCAGCGCGGCGAGTGCGGAGTGGTGCGGCAGCTGCGTCGCCAGCCCACCCAGCCGCTTGCTGAACGTTACACACACAGTACACACACAGTACACAGCACCCACCAGCGTGTGCAGCGTGTGCAGCGCGGCGAGTGCGGAGTGGTGCGGCAGCTGCGTCGCCAGCCCACCCAGCCGCTTGCTGAACGTTACACACACAGTACACACACAGTACACAGCACCCACCAGCGTGTGCAGCGTGTGCAGCGCGGCGAGTGCGGAGTGGTGCGGCAGCTGCGTCGCCAGCCCACCCAGCCGCTTGCTGAACGTTACACACACAGTACACACACAGTACACAGCACCCACCAGCGTGTGCAGCGTGTGCAGCGCGGCGAGTGCGGAGTGGTGCGGCAGCTGCGTCGCCAGCCCACCCAGCCGCTTGCTGAACGTTACACACACAGTACACACACAGTACACAGCACCCACCAGCGTGTGCAGCGTGTGCAGCGCGGCGAGTGCGGAGTGGTGCGGCAGCTGCGTCGCCAGCCCACCCAGCCGCTTGCTGAACGTTACACACACAGTACACACACAGTACACAGCACCCACCAGCGTGTGCAGCGTGTGCAGCGCGGCGAGTGCGGAGTGGTGCGGCAGCTGCGTCGCCAGCCCACCCAGCCGCTTGCTGAACGTTACACACACAGTACACACACAGTACACAGCACCCACCAGCGTGTGCAGCGTGTGCAGCGCGGCGAGTGCGGAGTGGTGCGGCAGCTGCGTCGCCAGCCCACCCAGCCGCTTGCTGAACGTTACACACACAGTACACACACAGTACACAGCACCCACCAGCGTGTGCAGCGTGTGCAGCGCGGCGAGTGCGGAGTGGTGCGGCAGCTGCGTCGCCAGCCCACCCAGCCGCTTGCTGAACGTTACACACACAGTACACACACAGTACACAGCACCCACCAGCGTGTGCAGCGTGTGCAGCGCGGCGAGTGCGGAGTGGTGCGGCAGCTGCGTCGCCAGCCCACCCAGCCGCTTGCTGAACGTTACACACACAGTACACACACAGTACACAGCACCCACCAGCGTGTGCAGCGTGTGCAGCGCGGCGAGTGCGGAGTGGTGCGGCAGCTGCGTCGCCAGCCCACCCAGCCGCTTGCTGAACGTTACACACACAGTACACACACAGTACACAGCACCCACCAGCGTGTGCAGCGTGTGCAGCGCGGCGAGTGCGGAGTGGTGCGGCAGCTGCGTCGCCAGCCCACCCAGCCGCTTGCTGAACGTTACACACACAGTACACACACAGTACACAGCACCCACCAGCGTGTGCAGCGTGTGCAGCGCGGCGAGTGCGGAGTGGTGCGGCAGCTGCGTCGCCAGCCCACCCAGCCGCTTGCTGAACGTTACACACACAGTACACACACAGTACACAGCACCCACCAGCGTGTGCAGCGTGTGCAGCGCGGCGAGTGCGGAGTGGTGCGGCAGCTGCGTCGCCAGCCCACCCAGCCGCTTGCTGAACGCCTGCACCACTGAACGGGAGATACGACGGGCTCGAACACACACTGCGTTGATAGCCTCTAAAACCAGCCGGATATCTGACTCGTCTGATCCTGAAAAATCATAAAAAAAATTGGTTGTCTGTAAAGTCGGTTTACTGACGTTAGTAATTGAACGTGACAACGTCCGATTGTGCTTCTTTGTCGTTCGTTCCGCGCTCTCGCTCGCACTTCAAGCCTTACACGGAACGCCTCAGAGCGAGGTAACGCCGCATGAGTCATGTTTTTTCGTGCGTGCATCCGGCTCTATCGAATTATAAGACGTTGTCACGTCAAAAATGCAAAACCATGAAGCAAAAAGCAGCGTAAAGAGAGAAGTAGTCATAGATCACTAAGCAATCAGCTGAGTAAAAAAAAAGACGGGTTGCACTCCGGGAGTGCCGGCAGAAGTGAAAACTTGATTATTAACGTTGAGCATGTTTGATATCCATCCGTCTTACGCTTTTTCGATCAGGTCACGTGTCCTGAGTCCTGACGCGAGTTTAAGATTTTATACCCATTACAGAAAAAGTGCTCAACGCCGCTAAAGAAGTTTTCACTTCAAAAACAGTATAAAAGGACTAGAAAGCATCTCACCCGCATGCACCTCCAGAACCGCTGCATATAAGTACGCGTGGAAATGCCCCGGGTCCACATTGAGCGAATCCGCCGAAGCGAGCAGAGCTAGTGCAGTTCGCACACAACGTAACCGCGAACTGCGTGGTACTAGCTCATCGCGAACTAATGCGCCGAGTATGGCTACTAGATCGCTATAGTATTCGAGGTTGATAACGTGCGCGAATCTGTGGATTGAGTTAGAAATAACTGCTAATGAAGTTACAATTTGGAAATACAAAAAAACATTCCAATAACTGCAAATAATGTTACAGGTAAAACAAAATTAGGAATGCTATAATAATTGCAAATTAAGTTACAGGTAAAATAAAAGTAGGACGGCTGCAATAATTGCAAATTAAGTTACAGGTAAAATAAAATTAGGATCTAAGTTACAGGTAAAATAAAAGTAGGATGGCTGCAATAATTGCAATTTAAGTTACTGGTTAAATAAAAGTAGGATGGCTGCAATAATTGCAAATTAAGTTACAGGTAAAATAAAATTAGGTCGCTGCAATAACTACAAATTATGTTACAGGTAAAACAAAAGCAGGATTGCTGCAATAATTGCAAATGAAATTACAGGTAAAACAAAAGCAGGATTGCGGCAATAATTGCAAATTAATTTACAGGTAAAACAAAAGTAGGGTTGCTGCAATAATTGCAATTTAAGTTACTGGTTAAATAAAAGTAGGACGGCTGCAATAATTGCAAATTAAGTTACAGGTAAAATAAAATTAGGATCGCTGCAATAACTACAAATTAAGTAACATGTAAAATAAAAGTAGGATGGCTGCAATAATTGCAAATGAAGTTACAGGTTCAAAATATATGGATTATTGCAATAACTGAAAATAAAGTCAACGAACCTATACAATAGTATTTTAAAGTAGGGAAACTATTTGTTTCCCCCTAACTATTAAAACCGTTAAAACCATTTTAAAAATGATTTCACCAGTTGAGTCACATTTTATTAATTCCTATTCCATTGTAACTCAAAATTAACAGCTATTTATACTCACTTAGCTAGCCCTTGTAACACAGCATTAAGCAGCTGCGATCTGGGCGCGGTTTTCAACAACCGGAAGTAGATGTGGAAGGCGAGTTTCGTCACTTCCGTCAGCTGTTTGAGCCGAGCCGCTTCGTTCTCTTTAGCTTCCGTTTCCAGTAACTCTTTTTCTACTTCTTTGAGTTTTTTTGCTCGCTGAAAATTAATATAAATAGATGTCACAACAGCACCTAACATACTATCCATACTTATCTAATACTAGCTTCCGCCCGCGGCTTCGCCCGCGTGGTGTTTTGAAAAAAGATAGCCTATATTCTTGCTCAGGGTCTTGTCTGTGCCAAATTTCATCAAAATCGGTTGGGAGGTTTAAGCGGGAAAGCGGGAAAGCGTAACAGACAAAGAGACAGAGTTACTTTCGCATTTATAATATTAGTAGGGATGTGTTTAGTTTTATAGCATTCAAATGCAAAAAAAATACCATTTTTATTTTTAATTTCGCATAATATGAAATATTCTAAGACTACTACCCCACAAAAACATATACAAAACCCACCTTCTTCTCTTTCTTAGATAAATTAACAATACGTTTCTTATGTTTTTCCTCCTGTTTTTTCTTCAATTTGAGCTCATTTTCCTCATCCAAATGCACATGTTCTATTCTCAAGGAAAGTAAGCAGTCTAAAGCGCTCGGCTGCAAGTTCTCACCGCGACGCTTTACAAGCTGGTTTATGAGACGCACTATCTGTAAAAAATAATGTTAAAAGATTAGGAAACAAAACTGTAAAGGTGTGGAACTTTAAAGATTTTCATTAAATAATGTCTTTGTAATGCTGGTAATAATTTCGATGTTCAACTATTAAAAGTTTAATATTAATGGCTTTTTTTTTAAATAACCATTCATTTTTAATGGCATATATGAAAAAAGGTCCAAATTATTTGTGTGTTAAATTATTTTTATTCCTACATTATTCAAGTATTTGGAACCAATACTAATGTAATAACGCTGAAAAGTTTGTTTGGTGGAAGTTGGAACATAGTAATACAGAATCTACCATCTAACCTAATTCAAAAAAACTAACCTAACTAAGGACCGATTTTTCAATCCTTGGATAAAACTTACCCGTCCCATAAAGTATTAGACTATATAAAACAAGAAGCTTATATCTTATACACTGGAGATTTCGGTATGAACATTTGACGTGTAACAAGAAAATATTGCCCAGTTGTTGTGTTTTATCACTTTCACACCTAACTTTGTATTGCCACTGTTAATACGAAGTTTTCCCACGGCTACTATGTATGCTGTAATATTCTGTGCAAAAGGTTAGTTTTTGTACATGAGTTTGTTGATAAATTGCCAACAACGTCATTCAGAAGCATTGTTGGATGAGACAATTATTATTTATGCTAAATAAAATAAGTATCTGAACCAATTATTAAAAAGCGATACTCCCTGATTATGGGTAGTTACCATAATAAAATTGTAGCAACTCTCACTTTGACAATATGGCATACGTGTCAAAAAAATTGCGTCGCTTCGAATATTTAAGTTAATATTGTTGCGTATTTAATAAATATTTTCCGAATATAAATAATGTATTGCATTGTGAAAAATTGCAGAAGTTTTTGGACACCAAATTTTGGCATAAAATTTCACAGGCAAGTGTATATTTACGCTATTTACAATATTCCTCAATACTCATGCATTTACCTGTTTAGAATCATTTTCATGGCAAAAATCGTCAATTTTATCATCATTTTAGTAATCAATCATGCTAAATATCTTCTATCTATCTTCTTTTCCTAATAATTTCATCATTTTTCAATAAACCAATTTAACAAGTAAGGTAACCATGATGACGAGTTTTTACGGATAGCGAAGAGAAAATATTGTAATAGTTAACAAAATTATGATGAACATTTAGAACACCATTTCAAAGATTTTTATACTAGTAATGAAACAACGCACGACATCGATATTGCACTCACATGTGGTTTTATGTTTGTTCTTCTTTAACATAGAAATTAATAGTTCTTTTAACTTACCAAATTTTTTTTGTTTTACTTATTTCAGCTTTCCAAAAAATGAAATAAAAAGAAATAAATGGCTGTCCATAGTGCCTATCAAGGGTAAAATTTATCAACATGCCAGAATATGCAGTTTGCATTTTAAGCCTGAGGATTACGGTCCAGAAAAAAAAAACCTTTTGAAAAGTGCTATACCTTTTTATTTACCACATTCTTGTTACTGCGTCTCAACTGTGGATAAAGTAATTTTAATTATATTATAATTAACCACCATGAAACCATTATATTTCACTGAATATTTATACTAAAATAACAAAAGTATTTACAAAGTACCTATATAATCTGAAAATGTTTTTAGGCATGTAGTGATTGCATGGACCTTTCTACGAGTACAAATAAAGAAAATAATAGCCTTTCGTTGTCCGTTGATATGAATACAACTCAAAAAGAAACAGCTCTGGAAGAATGTAAAAATAATATTGTAAGTTATTAATTTATTCATTTATTTATTTATGGCTTTTCTCCACAGATACTGCTTTCCGAATCGGTGGTAAATGTTAAAAATATGTATTGACGTTTCAAAAGTGCTTCTCGAAGAAGTCTAATTGAATATAAATAAATGTTTGAGTTTGCGTTTATGCATACAAAGGGACATAACAGAGAAAGCGACTTTGTTTTATACTATGTAGTGATAAAGTTTTCAATCATAGTTTAAATTAAAATCACCATTCAAAATAAATTGTATGTACAATGATGATAATTATGTATGTAATAGTCTGTATAAAGATGCCTCTACCAGTAATTCTTTGTAAATACTGTAAAAAAGAAAGATTGTAGATTTATAATATTGTATACTTTGTTCTTGTTGATTTATTTAAAGATAAGCGAGTTAAATTATATTACAGTACATTAGTATAATAAATAATGTGGATATTAAATATTGAATGTATTATTTCGCATCTGATCACCTATATTACAGTGATGAACTAGCGAACGTGCGTACGTAAGTACAGCTCCTGAAAGACATACGAATTTCTGAGAACTGTAATATCGTTACCACACATCAACACTAGCGATGCAACTCTCCCTTTGGAATATTCAAAAGTTTTAGACTGAAGCTTGAGTAACCAAAACGATGTTTTAATGTATGTAGCACTCATTTTAATTAAAAAATCGTAGTATGAGATCAAAAGTTATCAAGCGTTATTTAAAACTATCATTCTCTACCAATTAAAATGGTATGTACCTATAAAGATGATAATTATTCATGTAAGTTGACCAGTAATATTATAATACTAGCTTCCGCCCGCGACTCCGTCCGCGCGGATGTCGGTCTTCGCGTGGATGGTTTATTTCTCCATTTTGAGTAACTCTGACAATGACATCTTATAAATATCTATTGGACCCAAATACCTATAATAATTAACGCAACGTGTGTTCTCGGTTCTACAGAACAACGTCTATGGATAAAACTGAAAAATTAAGATTTATTTTTTTCTACGTATTTTTCCAGGATAAAAAGTATCCTATTTTATGCCCAGGATAATAAGGTATAATTATACCAAGTTTCATCGAAATCGAACAGTTAGTTTTCACGTGATGCCTGAACATACAGACAGACAGACAGACAGACAGACAGACAGACAAAAATTTTTTTAATCACATATTTGGGTTTGCTATCGATCCAGTAACACCCCCTGCTATTTATTTTTTCAATATTTTCAATGTACAGAATTGACCCTTCTACAGATTTATTATATGTATAGATAAATACTGTTAAAAATATATGTCGTTATTATTTATAGACCATGATTTTTAGTTTTTTCTATTTCGAAAAATCCTGAATATACAAACCAGTGTGGTCACCCACAGAAAGAGACAAAAAACAACACTGACGTCATTCAAGGTTATATTTTCTTGTGACAAGTTAATGGTCATAGTGCAATCTCCAGTGTATTAGATATAAGCTTCTTGATATAAAACATTGATATAAACATTGGTGACATTTTAATAGATAATATTAAAATGTCACCTGTAAACTGTCAAATACGGTCAATTAGAATACCTTTCATAAATGGTAATTTAATACGTTATTCGATGAATAAGTTTTAACCAAGGATTGAAAAATCAGCCCTTAAGGTGGATGTTCCGACCGTCCCTCCATACATTTTTGATTACCTCTAAACACTTAACACAGACACTATTTCTTTAAAACTAATCATTTTATCACTTCTCTATAATGAAATGTGTGCGCGTTCGACCTTTTTAATCAATAATTTACAATATTTACTTAGAAAAACAACAGTAAAATACCGGAAAAATTTGACACTTCTACAGTAGTGTGCGTGACTTTTGCCAAGCGAAACACGACATAAAGCACGACATCTAGCGCATAGACTATATACTTATTACAGATCTAGCGCGTCAATGTCTAAACGAAAGGCGATGTTTAGACATTGACGCGCTAGATGTCGTGCATTCGCGTTCGTTATCTTATACATAATGAGCATAATTCTAATAAATCAAAGTTCTGTGTAAAAATTGAGTAATTTCATTTCCAATCGTTCAAAGAAAATAACAATAAAATAAAATAAAACTAATGACCTTAGAAACTACGTTTTTTTTTGTAAACAATTTATTACTCATTATTGTTCGTCCGTCGTAGGTCTGTAAACTGTATTGTACACTGAAGGTAAATGGTACTGTAGGTACTTTAGTTCGGCGTCGTCGTCGGCTTGATATAAAATTACATTCTTGATTTCATTGACACGCGCTATGATTTGCGCGCGGAATTTCTTGTGTTGTGAATTTATTTTTGTATGCTATGCATTTTAATTGATTCAAATTGCAATGTTTCTCTAGTATGCATTTGAGACTATATTGTAAATTGTAATAATTGATCGTGGGTATAGTAATTAATTATTCTAATAACGCAATTAGTAATATATGTATTTTCGGTGGGATTCAAAACAAAAAATTGGCCCGTGATTTTTATGAAATTTCACCACATTGCAAATCACATCAATCATAGTTCATACACATGTATGACGAAAGTGATTAGTATTGTGGCTAACATTGACTCATCAGTTCATCACTGAAACCAGTGATAAATCAGTACCTATATCATAATGTGTTTGAATATTTTTAAACAATGATATAAGTATACAATTATTATAAATCGGTAAACTATCAAAGTAATCACAAACTTGCAAACATTGGTAAAATGTCCAGTAGTTTATGAGCCTATTCATTACAATCAAACAAACAAACAAAGTTTTCCTCTTTATAATATTAGTGTAGACAAACACTATGAATACGATCACGAATGCAAATTCGGGGATTTTCTAATTATTGCTAAATAATAATTGAATTCGTTTTGAAATACTCTATAATTTTTAGTGTATAAATAGACATTTATAATGTGGTGCTCATTTTTTTTGTACTGCTAACGCTATTGTAGGTACCTATTTTCGTTGTTTTATTTCAAGTGAACACGGCCATACAATTTTGTCACGAGCCGCCTATGATTGTAGGTACTTTTGTTAGGCTCCTTCGTCGTCCGCGTCGCGTCGGCTCGAAAGTTCTTGATTTCATTGTCACGCGCTATGATTTGCGCGCGGATTTTCTTGTGTTGTGAATTTATTTTTGTATTATTATTATTTTTTTTTTTTTTTTTATTTTATTGATTCAAATAAAATATTTCACTAGTATGCATTTGAGACTATATTGTATTATGTATAATTTATCGTAGGTATAGTTATTCTTATAACGCAGTTATATTTTCGGTGGGACAATTTGACCCGTGATTTTTCTGAAATATCACCACGTTGCAAATCACATCAATCATACACACGTATGACGAAAGTATAGTGGCTAACATTGACTCATCAGTTCATCACTGAAACCAGTGATAAATCAGTATATCATATTTTATTGTGTTTGAATATTTTTTAAACAACGATATATACAATATTATTATAAATCGGTAAACTACCAAAGTACTTCCGAATTTTCAGACAGACAAACAAGTAGTTTGAACACGCAGTTTTCTTATACTAGTAGCAAAAATCAAAACCATAATATTATGTTTACCTACTATATTTTACTAAAAGTCGAGTGCGTCGAAATCGTAAATAATAATATAATGTTTTTCACCTTCCTGGTTATTTTCCCATAGTAAATAGTGTTTTAGGTTTGTTGTTGTAGGTAGGAATAATAATAATTATTCTTACTTGTTGGTTATGAAATGTATATTGAAATAATTTACTTTTACAAATCATTAGTGATATTAGTTTTGAGTGAAAATGCTTGGATCAGCATAATATTATATGGTACTTCAAATACATGTTTTGATAAAAAAACAATAGTGTAATAAAATAAAACTGCGTTTTATTGTAATCAATGTTGACAGTTTTAAATTCCAAAATTATTGATCAATAAAATAGTTTACACCAACAAATATAACTTTTATTTTTATAACCATCGTTCATAATATAAACCGTAGCAGGTGGCGTTTTGAAGTTCTGTCTACTCATACAGAAAAATGGAAAACTTGTTTTTTTTGTAAACAATTTATTACTCATTATTGTTGTTTGGCTGTGTGTTTGGCAACTCGAAGCGTGGTCGTCCGTCGTAGGTACTTTTGTTCGGCGTCGCGTCGTCGCTCGTCCGCGTCGGCTTGATATAAAACATTCTTGATTTCATTGACACGCGCTATGATTTGCGCGCGGAATTTCTTGTGTTGTGAATTTATTTTTGTATGCTATGTATTGTGGACTGTATATATTGTTGGGGTTCGTGGTCAAAATAAACACCCTTCCTTCGACATACATACATATATTTTCTCTTTACAATTACAATTTATACCTAATCACTATTGCTTATTCACTACTGTTCTGGAATAATAACTTGCTGGGACTGATCACTATTAGTACTTATTCACTACTGGTCTGGAGTAAGCACTTGCTCGAACTGAACGCAATTTGAAAATTTGGGCTATTTATATTCGTCGCCGGCGGCGATATTCAAAGCGGCCGCCCGGCGGCGAGGCACAAAGCGGCGGCGGCATCCAAAAGCGGCGAGACTCAAAGCGGCGGCGGCATCCAAAAGCGGCGGCGGCTGTCTTGCATGTGCCGCCTAGGCCACGCCTCCTCCACGTGTAAACGCAATACACGTGGCGTACTGAGTACAGCGCGATAGGCGAAACCGCGGTGCGCCTCGTCGAAACCGCGGTGCGCCTCTCTTCCACGTGTAGCGTTGATACTTCGCCCCATACACGTGGAGCCGCTGCGCGGGGAGCCCCGTTGCCGCCTGCGTGTGCTCGTCCTTTACAGTCCTCCCCCCGGCGTAGCTTGCGTAGCCTCCTTCATCACGACGAGTTTGCTGACGGGGCGTCTGAAGATCCCGCTCTTGGTCTTCACTTCGGCTACCCGCACAGCGTCGTCCGGCCCGGCGTGAACGCGCACCACGACCCCCATGGGCCATGTGTTGCGCGGCAAGACGTGGTCCACGATGATGACCACGTCACCTTCCTCGAGGCGTCGCGTGTCCTTTCGCGCCTCCCCCCGTGGCACGAGCGTCGGTAGGTACTCCTTGATCCATCGGCGCCAGAAGTGGTCGGCGAGCGCCTGGCTGGCGCGCCAGGTCCGTCGGTCTGCTTCGTCGCACGGCCCCGTCGTCGGCAGTCCCGTTGAGGAGCCCAACAGGAAGTGGTTGGGCGTGAGGGCTTCGGGGTCGTCTGGGCTCACGCTTACGTGAGTCAGCGGCCTCGCGTTCACCGCGAACTCCGCCTCGGTGAGTAGAGTCCGCAGCACCTCTTCTGGCGGCGCCTTCTCCCGTAGTGTCGCGCCGAGCGCGGTTTTCACCGACCGCACCAGCCGCTCCCATGCACCGCCTTGATGCGGCGCACCCGGCGGTATGTAGCGCCACTCCATCCGGTGGCGCAGCGCTTCTTCTTGTAGCGCCGGCGCCCACTCGTTGTACGCCTTCTTCAGTTCTTGATCGGCGCCCCTGAAGTTTGTTCCGTTGTCTGAGTACATCAGACGAGGCCACCCTCTGCGTGCTGCCATCCTTCTCAGCACCATGATGGCTGAGTCCGTTGACAGAGACGCGACGAGCTCTAGGTGCACGGCGCGCGATGTCAGGCATGTGAACAGCGCGCCCCATCTCTTCTCTCTTCTTCGTCCGATCTTGACCATCATTGGCCCGAAGTAGTCGACCCCGCAGTTGGTGAATGGTCGGTGGAACGGGTCGAGGCGAGCGCGCGGCAAGTCCCCTTTGGCTGGGACCTGCGGCATTGCTCGGCGTACTCGGCACAGCGCGCAGTTCTTCTCTACGGCGCGCACTGTAGGCCGCAGGTGGATGACCCAGTAGCGCTGCCTCAGGTCGTTGGTGACGCGCTCGCGGTTGGCGTGTCCGGCGGCACAATGTTCCTGTAACACTATTAGTCTGGTTATTCTGTGCCGGCCGTCGAGGATTACCGGCTTCTTCATTGTGTCGGGTGCCGTGGCTGCGTTTATGCGGCCCCTTACTCTCAGCACGCCGTCTTCCATTACCGGGTCCAATTTGTACAGTCTACTGGATCTGCTGATGGGGCGCGCGTCCTTGATTCGCTTTATGTCTTCTCCAAAGCTGTCGTTCTGTGCGCGCTGCACCAACAGTCGTTCGGCTTGCTCCAGGTGGCGACATTCTAGTCTCGTCGCCGTGTGTCTGATGCGTATGTCGATGAATGCGAGCACCCTTGCTGTTGCTCCCACCAGTGTGCGGAATTTGGAGAAGCGCTCTGGATCCGGCAGCCATTCCATCTTCCGTGGCAGCTCGCTTACATGAAGTACATCAGCCTCGTCCGTAGTTTCTCGAAGTTCCTTCTCCGTGGGCCACTGGTTCTCCGTCTTAGTCAGGAATTCTGGACCCTGGAACCATCGATCATGTCCCGTGGTGAAACTTAGGCGGGTGGCGTCGTCGGCAACGTTTTCATGAGTCGGCAGCCACCGCCACTCTTCCCTTTGTGTTAGTTCTCCAATCTCACCGAGGCGATGCGCGACGAACGGCGTGTATCTCTTTGCATCGTTGCGCACCCAGTGCACCACCGTCGATGAGTCTGTCCAAAACCAAGTACGAGATATGTCATACCTGTGCTCTCTTCTTATCTGATCAGCTAGTCTGGCGCCGATCACCGCCGCTTGTAGTTCTAGGCGCGGGATCGTCTGCGCGCGTCGTGGAGCCACCTTCGCTTTCGCCGAGACGAGTTTCACTTGCACGCTGCCGTCCGTTCGTCGCATACGCCAGTATGCCACGGCTGCATACGCTTGTTCACTGGCGTCGCATAGTACGTGCAGCTCGATGTCTTCGACGTTGTCCGTTGCGTAGCATCGCGGCAAACGTAGCGCGCTGACCGTTTCCAGCTGCGCCAGCCAGCCCGCAAACTGCTCGCCCTCTTCTTCGGGTATTGGTTCGTCCCATGAAATCTGGAGGCGCCACAGGCTCTGCAATATGATTTTAGCACGAATGGTGAAATAACTTAAGAGGCCTAGTGGGTCATAAATTGACATTACCGCACTTAATGCTTCGCGCTTGGTTGGCGGGCGCTTGCGATCTCGCACCTCCACCGGTACCCTGTTCATTGCTGTGTTGAATCCTAGCGCGTCTTGCTCGGCGTCCCAATTTAGCCCGAGGATCTTTGGGGCTGGCTGCGCTCCTCCCAGCTGCGTTGGTGTGCTGGCGTGTAGTTCTCGTGGCACGTCCCTCAGCACGCTCCTGTCGCTGGCGCTCCATCCCCGTAGCTTGAAGCCTGCCGCCGCGTGCACCGTCCGTATTTCTTTGATTGCTTGTCTGGCTTCCTCTGTGTCGGCGTAGCTCACCACCAGGTCGTGCAGCCGTAGGTCCGCTTGCTGCTGTTCTCGGACGTGAAGCACGCAGTCCCTTTCGACGATCATTTGACGCGGCGTTGTTCCATGTATCACCCAGCCGAGATTTGTCTTGGAGGCGGCAGGTTCGTCGGCGCCGCCCATCCGAAGCTCTCTTGTCACGATGTGCTCCCAGTGGTCGGTACCCACCAGGACACCCGCGCGTGCTTGTTCGTAACATACCTCACGTTCCGGTATGTCGCGCAGGTGTCTGTACCGAAGCAGGGAACCCGGGATGGACTGCTGATGCAACTGTAGCTTCTTCATCGTGCGGGCGCGCAGGTCGTGTAGTGTCCCGTCGCTCTGCCCCCGCAGCTGCACCGTCACCAGCCGACTTCCTTCTTCAATCTGCTCCATGTTCGCCCCGTGGATGCGGAGCGGCATGGCGGGACCTTCGGCGCCGATCTGTTGCGCCAGGTCCTCATCAATGAGGGTGATGGTGGAGCCCTCATCGAGCAGTGCGTGCGTCGATACCTCCCCCCGTGGGCCGACGACGGTGACTGGACACATCTTCAGCAGGACCTCGCGGGGCGGTGCGGTTGCGCGGTCAGCAACCGCCATGACGGTTTCTTCGGTCGACGCAGCAGGCTCTTCTCTTCTTACGTCGTGCAGTGATGAATGATGCGGGCGGCGGCACTGGTTCACGCCGCATGGTTTCGCTCGACAGTAGATGCGCCGATGTCTCTTCGTGGCGCACTTGAAGCAGGCGCCCTTTTCCCTCACCAGCGCCCACCGCTCATCCACCGACAGCTTGGCGTAGCGCGGGCAGGCAACCATGGTGTGGTCGCGCCCGCAGCACAGGCAGAAGTCTTCTTTCTTCTCTTCTTTCTTCTCTTCTTTCTTCTCTTCTTTCTTCTCCTCTTCATCACCACTGCTGGAAACTATGGCGTATACTGCCGACTTCCTTCTTGGTGGAGCAGGTCGCACTGCCGCTGCTGCCGCTGCTGCCGTGGTGTCTCTGCGCGCTGGCGCAGTGCTGCTCGTCGGCGCGTATGTGTAGCGGAGCGCCTGGTCCGCCTCTCTCATCAGGAAGCGGGACAGCACCACAATTTCCGGATCTGCCGTTCCTTCCTGTGAATATGCATAGTCGCACCATCTGGACCGCAGGTGCGGACTTAGTTTGTCCAATATCTCCCTTGCTAGCATAGGATTGTATAAATACCCTTTCCTATCTATGGTTTGAAGTATGCATACCACGTTCTGTACCTTCACAGCGAAGCTGTTGATGTCCTTGGCCGCTGCTCCAGGTCGCGGCAGCTTCCTCAGGTCCTCCATGACCCTGTCGATAATTATCTCGGGCCTCCCGAAGCACTGCTCCAAGGTTTTCATGACTGCTTCAGGTGATGAAGCAGTGTGAAGCAGCGCTGCCACGGCGTCCCTTGCTTCCCCCTTCAGGCATGTACGCAGCCGCTGGATGTTTTCTGCGTCGGACACTTGGTACATGCTGCTTGTGTCCCGGTAGGCTGCTCGGAACGGCAGCCACTCTTCGATCGCACCTGAAAATATAGGAAGGTCCGCGTGGCGTAGGCGCGGTCGCGCCATCTTCTCTAGGGACGCCGCCAGCTGCTCTATTCCTGTTCGTCTGGTCGGCGTCGGCGATCTTCCTCTTCTTAGTTCGGATCGCTGGTGTCTGTCATCCTTCGGCACAGGATGTGACTGGAGCCACTCGTCCACCTTGTTTCGTTCTTCTGTCGCGGTGACGGCATCTTCCGGCAGGCCCTCGTCTTCCTGTATGGCGGACACCTCGAACTGTAAGCGTTTATTTATTAGTTCTTTCTCAATTTGTAGTTCTTTTCTCTGGATAGCGGCGAGTCGCTCTGCCGCTTCTAATTCCGCCGCCTTAATCCGCCGCGCCGTACTCGCCGACGACCGCACCGATCTAGCGGATCTCGCTGGCGAATGCCGTCGCGGTTGCGGCGGGATCTCCATCGTTTCTGTGGCTGACGTCAAGCGTGCGTCAGACGGCGATGCCAACGGGTCCAGCACCAGCCGCTGCATTCGTTCTTGCCGCACACGCTCTGTCTCCTGGCTCTGGTCTTCAACTTCCACAGCGTCACCCTGGCTGCGGGTTACCACCATGCCTAAAGAGGTGACGCACCGCAGGCTTATACTGGCAGACTCGTTCCGCTGAGCAGCACCCCTGATTCCCGGCGCGTACCACTAGGTCACCACTGGCGGCCCGTGTCTGCCCGTAAAAAACCTTACGACTCACCTTATTGGACTAGTACCAACAGCGCGGCCCCGTCGGTAGGTACCTGACTCGCCTGGTGACGATCAAAAACACCAGCAGGCTAGTACCAACGTTACCGGTTTGCCGATATTCGTCCCTCGAAGGTGAGCTCGTTGCCGATGTGCACCTCTCTTCGGCAGGATCTGGTCTTCCACGTGCAGCGTTTCTTCCTTGAAGTATCCGGCGCTCGATGAACCACACGTTGTTATCCGGCGATCGAAGGGCCACACGTTATTGTGGACTGTATATATTGTTGGGGTTCGTGGTCAAAATAAACACCCTTCCTTCGACATACATACATATATTTTCTCTTTACAATTACAATTTATACCTAATCACTATTGCTTATTCACTACTGTTCTGGAATAATAACTTGCTGGGACTGATCACTATTAGTACTTATTCACTACTGGTCTGGAGTAAGCACTTGCTCGAACTGAACGCAATTTGAAAATTTGGGCTATTTATATTCGTCGCCGGCGGCGATATTCAAAGCGGCCGCCCGGCGGCGAGGCACAAAGCGGCGGCGGCATCCAAAAGCGGCGAGACTCAAAGCGGCGGCGGCATCCAAAAGCGGCGGCGGCTGTCTTGCATGTGCCGCCTAGGCCACGCCTCCTCCACGTGTAAACGCAATACACGTGGCGTACTGAGTACAGCGCGATAGGCGAAACCGCGGTGCGCCTCGTCGAAACCGCGGTGCGCCTCTCTTCCACGTGTAGCGTTGATACTTCGCCCCATACACGTGGAGCCGCTGCGCGGGGAGCCCCGTTGCCGCCTGCGTGTGCTCGTCCTTTACACTATGCATTTTAATTGAATCAAATTGCAATATTTCTCTAGTATGCATTTGAGACTATATTGTAATAATTGATCGTGGGTAGGTATAGTAATTAATTATTCTAATAACGCAATTATATTTTCGGTGGGATTCAAAACAAAAAATTGGCCCGTGATTTTTATGAAATTTCACCACATTGCAAATTATATATTATACAATTACAATTACAATTATTATAAATCGGTAAACTATCAAAGTAATCACAAACTTGCAAAATATGCTTTTCCGAATTTTCAGACAGACACACAATTTTATTAGTTTGTTTTAGCAAAGTAGGTACCTATACCTATACGCTTACGTCGCGCGTCGCGTCGTCGAAAACGGTGCGCCCAGAAACAAACGTACCTAATTCAGTTACAATCCTTTTTTTGTTCCGTAATATATTGTATTCTAATACGATTTTTTTTATTCGTCGGCCAGTTCTACTAGGTATAAAAAGATAAAATTGAAATATAATTATTGTAGCGACAGCCATATGTTACTATGTTTTCGTAAATATGTTTTTCACCTTCCTGGTTATTTTCACATAATCTTATATATATATATAAATGAATCGCAAAATGTGTTGGTAAGCGCATAACTCGAGAACGGCTGAACCGATTTCGATAATTCTTTTTTTATTATATTCCTTGAAGTACGAGGATGGTTCTTATGTAGAGAAAACGTAAACATGTACCACGGGCGAAGCCGGGGCGGACCGCTAGTCTAATATAAAAATGAATCGCAAAATGTGTTGGTAAGCGCATAACTCGAGAACGGCTGAACCGATTTCGATAATTCTTTTTTTATTATATTCCTTGAAGTACGAGGATGGTTCTTACTTCTTATGGAGAGAAAACGTAAACATGTACCACGGGCGAAGCCGGGGCGGACCGCTAGTAAATAATAAAATAATAAATAGATAGATAGATAGATAGATAACTCGTTTATTCATAGAACACAAAAAATATAGGTACATAATATAAACACAAAACATAAAATCAATTAACAGAAACAAAACACACGGTATATTAAAAAGAAACGGATACATTTAATGTGCACAGTGTTCTACAAACAGGCCTTGGCTCAGCATGAATGTCGGGATTGAAAAACCCCGACGCTGATATTCATATTGATATATGATAAATAGTGTATTAGATTTGTTATTGTATCTTGTATACCTACGAATAATTATTCTTACGTCTTGTTGGGAAATGTTCAAATACCTACCTATTGAAATAATTTACTGTTACAAATCATTAGTGTTATTAGGTAGTTTTGAGTGAATAGGCATGGATCAGAAATTCAGAATATAATATGCTACTAACTACTCAAATACATACATGTTTTGATAAAAAAAAACAATAGTGTAATGTAATAAAATAAAACTGCGTTTTATTGTAATCAATTTAGACATTATTTATTTTCCAAAATTAATGATGAATAAAATAGTTTACGCCAACAAATATGTATATTGTATAACTTTTATTTTTATAACAATCGTTCATAATAAACCGTACTCAAGTAGCGTTTTGATTCTCACGCAACGTTGCCGCATCGCATGACAGTAGCAATTGCGCGCGCGACGTTGCCACACAAACACCACTGAGTTATAGAGGTCAGTGACCGTCAGTGACAAACACTATGGATACCTACGCTCGCGAATGCAAATTCGGTGATTTACTAATTATTGATAATCATTGAATTCGTTTTGAAATAGCCTGTACTTTGTAATTTTTAGTGTTATAGACATTTATAAAATGTGGTGCTCATTTTTTTGTAATAAATCATCCCGCTAACGCTATTGTATTTTCGTTGTTTTATTTCAAGTGAACACCTATACAATTTTGTCACGAGCCACCTCTGGCCTCTGGGTGAAATAAACAAGTCAAATGATTTTTGTTCTAATTGTATTTTGGTAGTAGTTTGTTTAGAATTTACATTACCATTGTTTTTTACCTACTATATTTAAACTACGAAAGTAGTCACAAACTTGCAAATATTGGCAAAATATGCTTTTCCGAATTTTCAGACAGACACACAATATTATTAGATTGTTTTATCAAAGTAGGTAGGTATACCTTACTTGCTCAGTGGTATACCTATAACTCTACTCGTACTCCGTTCACGTCGCGCGTCGTCGAAAACTTATGGTGCGTTCAGAAACAAACATAATTCAGTTACTTACAATCCTTTTTTTTTGTTCCGTAATTAAAATAAATCGCTAATCTAATAAGATTTTTTTTTATTCGTCGGCCATTTATACCAGGTATATAAAGATAACATTGAAATATAAAGATAAGTAAATTTTACTGTAATATTTTATTTTTCTAGATCTTATTTCAGAACGCAACTCAATCATAAAGGATTCTGACTAGGTAAGTACCCTAGGTATCTTTCTTCAATTCACTTGCGAATTGCGATCTTTCAATACATATGGTTGTGACTTACGATATTATTATATTTTATTCAAATACTGAGTGTCTAAAAGTAAGCATTCTTTCGTTTTTCATTTGTTTTCAGATTTAGATTACGCCTAAAATGTCTGTTCGAACAAGCAAGGCGTCGTACAGGCAACACGGATATTCGGGGGCGCGCAAATCTTTGAAACGAGTTCGAAGTTCAATGAAGAGATATTATGGTGAAGGGAGGTAAGTGAACCTGCATAATACAACTAATTCTGTTTCTGGCTAAGAAGCCAGAAACAGAATTAGTTACGAAGACGTAAACACGGCCAAGTTTGGATGTAGGGATTTCGCGCTATTTCACGATGACACGAGGTATATCGGTTGGAGTGTAGCTCCTTGGGGGCGCTATGGAAAAAAGACTTAGACGAAATTTTGAAATTTTTTTTTTTAGTCAGTATAACATCTATTTTTTATGGTTTTATCGGCAAGAATAGCCTAAAATAAACCCTTTTTATTCTTTGTATTTTTTCTCTAAGGTTGATAGTTTTCGAGATAATCGAGTTATAATATACTCATTTACAATGGGATCTGGACTTAGACGAAATTTTGAAATTTTTTTTTAGTCTATATAATACCTATTTTTTATGGTTTTATCGGCAAGAATAGCCTAAAATAAACCCTTTTTATTCTTTGTATTTTTTCTCTAAGGTTGATAGTTTTCGACACATTAAAATTCTAAACAAGACACTAATAGGTATAATGTGAAATTTCTTACTATATTCAAATTTTATTTCAGATCCAAGGACAAATGCGTGTCAGCAAAATGAATAAGTGCTACTTCATATGTTTTATTTCAGTCACTAAACCTTTGACTGTAATAGAAGTTTGTCGAGATAATGAATTTATCAGTAATATGATGCCCAAATTATCTGAATTTTTTAAAAACTGTATTCTGCCTGAAATAATATTGAGACGTGTTCAAAAAAATGCGAAATGTATAGATTTGAATGGTATGTACACTCACAGTTTTATTTACTTCATAAAGCCCATCAATATGTTCCAACTGGTGGGACACAGGCCTCCTTTACGTGAAAAGATCTGAATAAAAAATATTATATTTAGATATAATAAATTATATTATTATTCCAGTGAAAAATGCTCCTGCAACATCAATTGAAAATTCAAGCAAAGAATAGAAGGCGATTTTTATTTTAGAGCAAATTTGGAGATTGATGGTACTACCATTTTGAAGTGAATGCCAAACAGTATTTGTCAAAAAGTAACAAATATATTTAGTATGTTTTCTTTGCAGCACCAGTGTAGCAGTGGTTTCAAGACAGGAAGTTTCAAGAGAGTGCAGTGGAGGTACCGTCAAGTTTTGGAGATTGATGGTACTACCATTTTGAAGTGAATGCCAAACAGTATTTGTCACAAAGTAACAAATATATTTAGTATGTTTTCTTTGCAGCACCAGTGTAGCAGTGGTTTCAAGACAGGAAGTTTCAAGAGAGTGCAGTGGAGGTACCGTCAAGTTTTGGAGATTGATGGTACTACCATTTTGAAGTGAATGCCAAACAGTATTTGTCACAAAGTAACAAATATATTTAGTATGTTTTCTTTGCAGCACCAGTGCAGCAGTGGTTTCAAGACAGGAAGTTTCAAGGCAGAGAGTGAAATCAACAAGTCAAATGATTTTTGTTCTAATTGTATTTTGGTTGTAGTTTGTTTAGAATCTACATAACCACTGTATATTTCTTTTTATTTTGTATTTACTGTAAAACCAAAAGGTGAAAAATATTTCATTAGGCATACATCATTATGTTACTATGTTTTACAAAGCTTTAGAGTGCGTCGAAATCGGAAATATGTTTTCACCTTCCTGTTTATTATCACATAATAAATAGTGTTTTAGATTTGTTGTTGTATCTTGTTTATGAGTGTTGGTTATGAAATGTTACTGAAATAATTTACTTATCATTAGTGTTATTAGTTTTGAGTGAATAGGCATAGATCGGTATATTATATGCTTCTTCAAATACATGTTTTGATAAAAAAAAACAAAATTATAATGTAATAAAATAAAACTGCGTTTTATTGTAATCAATTTTGACATTTTTTATTTCCCAAAATTAACAATAAAATAGTTTACGCCAACAAATATAACTTTTATTTTTATAACAATCCTACTTCCTACTAATGCGAAAGTTTTTGAGGATGTGTATGTGTGTGTTTCACGCAAATACTACTGAACCGATTACAATGAAATTTAGCACACATATAGAACGTAACTTGGACACATAGAATAGGTTTTATCCCGGAAATCCCACGGGAACGGGAACTATGCGGGTTTTTTTTTTAAATGCGGGCGGAAAGCTAATCGTTCATAATATAAACCGTAGCAGGTGGCGTTTTGAAGTTTTGTCTACCCATACAGAAAAATGGAAAACTTGTTTTACATTCACGCCATCTAGAGTTCAATCTTTATCATTTTTGTATACGTCTGTGTGTGTAAACGACCCTGTATGCAATGACAGATGTTAAAACGCATGGTTTTACCGAATTGGGTGGATTTTAAGGCAATGATATGACATATTTAAATAAAATATAATATTCAGTAATCGCCATGACTATTCCTACGACCTTAATCTTTTCCAATTACGCAAAAACTCAAATAAACTAGAAATGTAGAATTCAGCGCCATCTAGCGGGATATTGGCTGGGAACAGATCGTAGCAATCACCTTAAAGAAAAAAATTACCAATAGAAACCTATATGATTTCTGAAAAACAAACATTTACTATACTTTTTCAAGTAACTATAACAGAAAATATATAAAAAGCTATACTTACAGACAGTGTAACATCCCCCTTCCTATCCTCTTTAAACACATTAGAACAGCACTCCGTCACAATGTTCCTTGCTTCCGGGATCCTGCTATCGAGGAACGGTATCACACTTTGTGCTATATTCGTTGAATAGTTGAAGTTCGGTTTGGCTTCGAGGAGACTGCACATGGATCGGAGCGATATGAGTCCTAGGTTCGTGGTGGAGGCGTCTGGTTTTCTAGAATTAAATCCATACTTAATATTATAAAAGCGAAAGTAACTCTGTCTGTCTGTCTTTTACTCAATCACGCCTTATCTACTGAACCAATTTGCATGAAATTTGGTATATAAATATTTTGATACCCGAGAAAGGACATAGGCTACTTTTTACCCCGGGAAATAGGATAGGTTTTATCCCGGAAATCCCACGAGAACGGGAACTATGCGGGTTTTTCTTTAACTGCGCGAGCGAAGCTGCGGGTGGAAAGCTAGTTGTTTATAAATTAAGAAATAATGACTTAATATTATTAGTCAACATATTACAGCCACAAATAGATGGGAATTGGAATTCTAAGTTATTGAAGTAATAAGATGACACTTACCGGTTATCACCTTTCTTCCTTCTCAAAACTGATGTTGCCTTTTCGATTCTCACTAGATACCTCTTGTAAAACTCAAGTAATTCTTTTTCAAATTTGTACAGCGCTAAGGTGTCCTTTTTCACTATAAAATGAAAAACATAAGTAAAAAAATTCAGTATTTATTATCTCCAATAAAGCAAATTACTCCAAATTTTTTAATTTTTTAATTATACATGTTCTGAAAGAAGTTTCATAATTGAATTTGGTATAAATTTTATAATTTTTTGCTAACTTTGCTGTTTAGCACAATTTTGCACAAAAACATTATCATAAGGTTCTTAATTTTTATAGTTTATATTTGTCAAGTGGTTTTAAAGCTCATACGCAATTTTAATGTTTATTTTGTCTTCAACAAAAATTATCTTTACATCTACAGACTACATCTTATCTCACTACATAATCTGACTTACATTTAACATCAGTATAATCCTGATGTCTGATCCTGTACTCCGGCAGGATGTCCCTGAACACCTCGGCTGCGGAGACAGTTGCTAACTTCCGAACTGACAGCAGATTTAATGACCCATCCTTGAGCTTCTCTTCCATTAGGTATAAGATTGGGTATAAGTTCTTTAGCTGGAAAACGAAAAAAGTTTATTTTATGATTACTGAGTTAAAGAAAAAAGGATTTACTGTTGGAAATGATTGTCAAATAAAACAAATGATTTGATTTAAGTAAATAGAAAATCACTCTTATTTCACTTAATTATTGCAAGACTTTTTTTATTTTGCAAGACTTTTTTGATTAACTACTACAATAACTATACTGATTTGGAAGAGGTAGTAAGAAAAGTTACACAAGCTAAAATGTTATTACTTCAGTAGGTATGAGTTATAGTTTGGCCTCTGGAAATCCCTACTAATCCCTACTAATATTATAAATGCGAAAGTAACTCTGTCTGTCTGTCTGTTACGCTTTCCCGCTTAAACCTCTCAACCGATTTTGATGAAATTTGGCACAAACTATCTTTAGACCCTGAGAAAGAACATAGGCTACCTTTTATCAAAACACCACGCGGGCGAAGCCGCGGGCGGAATATAATCACACATCATTCAATACTATAAATGCTAAATTCCTTAAAAAAAGGCATTACTATTTTCAGTAATTTAAAAAAGTACTAATATATATATACTAATAAGCAAACTGATGTGATAAATATTTTCTCAATTCCAATAAACACTACAGTTACTATTGCACACAATATTTAAAATTGAATACACATAACAGATCACAATCTTGTTGGGTCTATAGGCGTTACATTAATTTCAGGAGCAGATTGCAACCCAACAAAAAATAAAGTAAAGTATTAAAATTTAAAATACGTAAGTATTATAAAAATAACCTCAAAACCCACCTTCTTCTCCGGACTCTCAAGTAGCGACGAGCACAGGGCTCCAATCCGCAGCTTCTCGTGCCTTAACTTATCCCGCCTCGCAGCCAGCAGCTCCACGGCCGTCACTACACCCTCACCCTCCTCTTCACCGGGATCCATGCCGGAGTCTGATGTTGTTTCCTCCTCGTCATCCTCCATTTCTATTTCTTGTTCAACGTCTGATTTTTCTTCATTGTCCGACACTGGAAGTGTTTGTGTTAAATATTACTCAGGCCCCGGAATCACAGACACAATAGAAAATCTATTGTGTCGTGGACCGATCGGGCCGTTCGGGGCTCAATGGGTTAAAGCAAATGTGTGATATTACAATATTCAATACTAATTTCTATGCATCAAAGAAAAGGAAATATAAAATAAGTGAAATTTAACTATGATATATAGAAAATTAAACTTGATTATTATTAGCTTGTAACCTTTTAATATTTGTGACAAGGTATTTCATTTTTATGCCCTCACATTCACAACTATACCCAATTACCTACAAAAATTCATTAGTATTTTAAGTTGGATGAAGCCATGATAATTGTTTAGTTTTCGTTCCGAAAAATTGTAGTACTACTTTTGTAACAAAGCTATTATTAAAAACAACTCACTTTCAACTTCCTCCGCCCGCTCCTGCAGCCCTTCCTTAGTTTTTATCGGCAGCAACGGCCGCATCTTCTTCACAGGCCTCTCAGCCATCTCCTGTTCATACTTCTCTTCCACATCACTAGCACTTTCAGCCCCACTGTCACCGCCGGCAGGCTTTTTTGGCTTTTCTCGACTGCGCTTTCTTTTCTTACTTTGACTGTATAATTGTAACGTTAAATGGAGCTTTTAACATCTGTACTTTGTATGATTCTTAATAAAGATTAAAGAAAATGTAACAACGCACAAGCTTTGCATTATTACAATGTTTTGGTGGTTAGGTATGTGTATGGAAGCTTGTTAAAACTATTATAGCTAAAGTATTGTTAATGTGTTTCAATTTAAAATTGCTTAGTAAATATACTTTTATAATTTGTTAAAGTAATACATATAATATTATATTGTTGATATAATATTATATGTACCTTTTAGTCGGTTCCTCTGCAGGGACGTTAGAGAGCAATTGTGGCTGTTTAGCAAGACGGCTCATAATATACTGCTGTTCCTCTTCATCTAACATGTCCGCCCATTCATTGCTTGACGATTCGCTATCACTACTGTACTCCGGCTGCATTTGCGTGTGCTGCTTATTCTTTGGCTGTGACTTCGGCTTATGACGCTGGAGCTTCAATTTACCAGCCTTCTTCATCTTGTTTGTGGTGTGGTTGGTCCTTTTAATTTTACTAATCTTTATTTTCCCCTTTTTCTGTAAAACATTTTTTAAAATGAGAACGAGAAACTTATCCGTGAATAAATAGTAAAAACATTGAACATACTTACCGCCATTGTGAAGAATTTGTTTAAAACTTATAGAACTTTATTTACAGGGGATAATTATTGTCCTTATTCCTTTAAAATCCAATTTACAGAAGCAGAAACCACATGTTTCTGTTATGACGTGAAATGTCTGCAGTGACAGTTTTTAAAATTGACCACGGCGTCAGGCCGAGGCTCGGCCGAGGCGTCAGGCGTGTGACTTTGACAAAGAAGGAAGCTTTCGTTCAATAAGTTATGTAATACTTTTAATAATTTTTTAAGAATAATTAAATTTTATTGATACCTGAGAAAAATATTAGTCCGGATTATAGAAATAATCCTAAATATATAAATTTAAAACTAACAGATATATTAGAATCTTCCTTTACACACGTACAAAAAGTTCAGAAAGAAAAACCAGACAAACCAGTTTCTAAACGAATTCAAACTTTCTAAATGTCAAGTCAGTTACAAAGACCTCGAAACTTTCTTGCGTTTTTAAATTCAAGTTTTTCTAGTTTTCTAGCTTTAGATGTGACAGATGAAATGCATGAATTATGTGTAGTGAACGTTATAAAATTAAATGTTAAAGATTGAGTGAAATGCTATTGATGCGACGGTAATTCTAAACAAAATAAACGATGGTGCCTCAGCAGCAAAGGCGAAGGCGTCGACGGGCAGTTTTGTCTCGAAATGCTGAAAAAAGGGTGGTTGTTGCGAGAGGCGCTGGTGGCTTTGGTTTTACGATAGCAGGACAGCGGCCGTGTGTAGTTTCAGCGGTTGCGACGAGTGGTCCCGCTGAAAGAGCGGGTTTGCGAACTGGTGATGCGTTGATAGCCGTGGATGGGACGAGTGTCGCTCGGTCGCCTCACGCGTCTGTGGCTCGTATGATAGCAGCCGCTGACGGGCCGATAGCTCTGACTGTGGCTCCAAGGGAATCACCTCCAACCGATACTGAGGACACTGAGCCTGAAGAACGTGCAAGAACTCGCAGGCGGTACCCGCCTCCACGCCGCAGGCCACAGCCTGCAGTACTTCATCACCCAGGTACATATTATTCATTATTCATATGAATAAAGGTAGATTTGGGAGAGGTGTAGTTTGGTGCTTCATATTTGACTATTAAATTACTAATAACATTACTTTTAACAATTTAGTTAACATTTTATATACTTTCCAATAAAGTTTTGTTCTATTTATTGTTTGAAGAATACAGAAACTTAAGAGGTAGAAATAATTGTTATCAGCAAAGTTTGATAACAATATATACAAATAATAAAAACATATGAGAGAAAGTTCTTAACTTAAATAAATTAATGACTTATACTGTTATATTCTGATAATCTTTATCTACACTAATATAATTATTATATATTTAAACTATCTATAATTTAATGTTATTTTTCAGAAAGCATAGCAAAAGGAAGTTGATAGGTATGTGAGTGACGTAACAATTTATTTTTGTACTCACATTGCACTGTTTGTTTGTGTCCACATATCACTGAAATATTGTTACAGACAAGCGTTTGTATTATATTTTGTTCATGTGTATTATTTTAAAACTAATTGCTTATTTTAACGGCATTCCATAAATAATCTCTGCTTGAATGTTACTAACTGCACTGCATAAAATGTATGTCTTCTGTCACTTAAATCCCTTTTGTATCTTAAGTTTGAGATTTGAATTTCAAACTATGTATTATTAATGATTTTTTTGCACATCAATTCTGCTAATTGTTGGTTCGTCGCTTAATCTAATTTTATTGGTTGCATTAGAATTTTTTTAATCCAATTTCAAAATGACTAACAATAATTTGAATCATACATTAAGTTGTTACCATCTATAATTCTATAGTAATAATAATATGAATAGAATAATTTTAATTCTGGTGTTTAAATAATTAACAAACTCAAAAAGTTAGAAATTAATGTTTCTTTCATACCTTGTTTCAAACTATTACATGAATTATCCACAGATAAATGCATGATGATGCATCTGTTTCACAGATCACTTCTTTCTTTGACTTTGACAAGTAGGCAATCGGCATTCTGTCCTATCAGAATCTCCGTAAAAAAGTATCATTTCATGTATGTATTTATTGTAATGTAAGTTCGATACATATATTCCAGATTTATATGATGATTTTTAATGTTAAAGGGAACATGATTAATATATTATGTATATATGTATCTACATAATTTTTTTAAATATTACAGGTTGTCATGCAGCACCCAGTACATCTGGAATCACAGAAATTTTGCAAAACTTGAGTCGAGCTCAACTTGTGCCCAACCAAGCTGCGCGTCTAGAATGTCGAGCAGTTGTTGGATACTTAGGGACCATTGAAACTCCACAAGCTGCTGCCAGTGGCGCGCCTGAAAACGTACGAAATGCTGTAAGGAAACTTCGACAAGAGAGAAGAGCAGCTACACCCGTTCTATTATCAGTTCTTCCAAACGCCCTTTTACTCCGATGTCCATCAGGACAAGTTCTTGCCCAGTATCAGCGAGAGAGAATAGTTTACGCCGGTTGTGGTTCTGACGCCGATAGACGATTCTTCGGTCTAGTGACATCTGCAGAAATAACAGACTTGGAAGCTGAAGCATCCCACTCCAGTCACGTGTTTGTGGTCGATCCAAGAGTGGCGGAACATGAGGCCCACCTCAGTAGAGCGCGGGAATTTCAAATTGCCTGTACAAGAGATCCAGTTGCAGAAAGATGTTTAGAGTTTCCACCGTCTGCTGAATATGTAGTTGGCGTGATACGAGGAATGTATTCTCTTCCACCTGACGATTGTTCGAGCCCTGCCTTACAACAGATATCGAAATTGGCAGTGAAAGGTGACAGCCCAGCATTAGGAAATTTCTCTAGAGGCAATCGACCTGTGTTTAGACCGTTGCGCGAAAGAAGACCGTGTAGACATGAAGAAGTAAGAATGGAACCGGAATTTGTAGCTAATTCTCCGCAGCCAAGTAATCATAGCGAAATAACAACCACGTCAAGTAACAGTGACTCTGGTATCGGGTTCCATAATGATTGCAGGAACATTGCAGATAGAATTCTGGTGGTAGATTTCGCTAACCAACCAGCGCCTGGACGGTTTCGACAGGATATGCCCAGAAGGCCTCTTGGTTTAGTTGGTTGTAACAGCTTCGACGCTGACGGATCATTTCTTTCAAACACCACACCTGTAGTAGATGGATTCAGTGGTCAGGGCAGACCATTGAACTTGGACGATGTTATCTTGAACGCGAATGATCTTGCGCGACACGTGAGCCCGCGCAATGAAGACGATAACTACAATTACAACAACATTTACGGGAATGTACCATCCAGCTCTCGATTTAATGGTGTTGTTTATGATCAGGTTTACACAGAGAACGAAGGGCATTACGAGTTTATACCGCAAAACTTGGATATGGATGAAATAGATAGAGTAGCTGAGACGTTTAACTCTGTAGAAATATATGAAGAGCAAGCGCGACATCCTGACTACCATTCGAACGAATCTGTTGAAAATGTGACTGTTATATCTGGTACAAGTAAAGTGAGTGTGGACTCTGTGTCGGTGTATTCTTCTAGAAGTCATGAAGAAGCTAGGCCATCTAGAAGGAAACATTTGCAAGCGTCTTTAGACGATATGCTGGTTCTTGGAATGCGCGATCCTCAACCCGTTGAGGATAAGGATGAAGGGAAGTTCTTGCATCCTGCGAATGTAAAGTGTAAGGTTAGTATTTTTTATTTTATTCATTAGTCACATTCCTTCATTTTGTTCACATGAATTTATGTCATCGCATATCTGTATAATCAAAAAAATGCAATAGATTGTTGTCTCTTCGCGTTTGTGACAAGACATGATTATATTATTGTATTCCATATAGAAGCAAAAGTTGAAATGTAGACCTTCGTAAAAGTAATGTTCAAGGTCTCTGTACTCTGCCTAATGTAGACACGCGTCTATAAGGCAGAGTTTTGCTTCGTACAATTCTTAAGCGTAATTGTGCGTCTAGTTGTTTAATCACTACATAGTATAAAACAAAGTCGCTTTCTCTGTCCCTATGTCCCTTTGTATGCTTAAATCTTTAAAACTACGCAACGGATTTTGATGCGGTTTTTTTTTAAATAGATAGAGTGATTCAAGAGGAAGGTTTTAGTATATAATTTATTAGGTTTTAGACAAAGTGGGCGAAGCCGCGGGCGGTAAGCTAGTATAATTATAATGATTAAGATTTCAAACTTTTACCTATTCCACAGGTGCGCAAATCGCTGAAGCCGCTCAACATAATATCGAAAACGAAGCACATACTGACAGGCAAGAGTGAAAAGTCAAAAGACGGTAGACGACGTTCGCTCAGCGCGGGCGCGGATGTGTCGCAGCCTGATGACGCACTACCGGCTGCTGCTAGCGAGCCTGATTTGAGAGATACGCAGGTTAGTGACGTCATGAGTTTAGGTGGTGACGTCACGTGACCCCCGCGTGGGTCGGTGACGTCACATCGACCGGGAAGTGATTTTAAGGGTGCTTTTCCACCAGAGATGTGATATGCAGCTAAGCTTAGAAAATGTAATAGCTATGCTGTGAAGTTATGTTTCGACGAGCTATGTGATGAATCGATAGTAGCCAGTAGGCTCCGCTATGCACAATGCTCATAGCTATACCTCTCGCGACCATCCACAGCACGTATCCTTCCATATAAAAAACATATATGCAAATTTAGTGAATAATTATACGTTTTCCCTTTATTTTATTATAATTAAACGTTTTCTGTCGTTGAAGAGTTTCAGAGACCATAACAATTTAGGTTAAAAACAAAATATGATATTTTATGACTTCAACATCTACATCAGCTTGGCAAGCGTTTTTCAACAAGATATCGTAGCTTACTATATTATATAACTCGTGAAGCTATATTTTTTACCGTTTTAACGTCGTCAATAAGATAACTGCCGTATTGAACACTTTCACATAATTATGTTTTATCAATTGCATGATGTTTTTATAAGTCTTTGTCTGGCTAACGGTGGTAAAACTTCTCATGAGTTAAAATCACTTTGAGTGATGTGAACGCACTGTATAACAATGTAAAGTGTTATTCGTCAATGTACATATATTGTATATGTATAGATTGTATTGAATAACATAACAGTGATAATGCATAGCCTAGGTTGTAGCGTTTACGTATGCGATGAAATATTATCACGTATATTGTATAGGTACTTCATCTTATAGAACTACAACATAAAAAAAAAAAATTCTGCGCACAACAAAAAATTCAACGTATAATTTTAAATATTTTAACTTTATATATTGGTAATTAATTATTTCATTTCGACAAATATATTTTAAAAAATAAAATAAAATAGAAATTACTACTACTTTTTCATACATAGTTACGAGACTAGAGTAGATAATTTTTTAAACAAAAAAAAATCAAACTACCTGAAATGTTTTTATCGACATCATTTTGCTTTTGAATATGCTGTAAAATATTACACTTAGAACAGATAATTTTTTTTCTTTTGAAATATTACCGGAAAGCCGATACAAGAGAAAATATAGAGTTCAAGAAGTGTGCTTGATTTAGTAAAAGCTCATTATCACACTGTTTGTATGCATTTCCTGAGAATATTTATTTATTTATTTATTTGATTTAATTCAGATAATTGCAATATCCATATAATTGTTAGTAACTTGTTACCTTAAAAACTATGTTAGTATTAAAATTACACAATTAATTATCAACAATACTATTTTAAATCTATTTTAAATCATAATTTACTATGGTAATATTTTTTTTTTTTTACACCATATGAAAGTAGAGATTTCAATGAATAAAAGGCTCCCCAAGTTTTTGAAAAAAGCTGATATTTGGACGGGTGACTTTTCGATTGAAAATTAGGTTGTTTTTTTGGTATTAATTCAAAATAAGGCGAAAAAATAAATATTTTCAATCAAATAAATTACAGTGTATTTGGGACATAATAAAGAAAGTTTCCACCAAATTTCGAAGAAAAAATAAATAAATTTTGAAGTAAGTAGATAAAAATAAAAAACCAAAAACTTGGTTTTTTGAATTTTTCACCTAAATTTTGAGGTTATGTGAAAAAATTGTTTATACAAAAGTTGTAGATCCTTTTATTACCTACAACTTTGCCTGTGAACTTTTTTCCGTAGGACTTGTAGTTTTGTCGGAAATCGAGAGAGACCATTTTTTTCTCTTAAAAGCTCCCCCCTCCCACTTCCCGAACTCGGATTGACCGTAATTTATTTTTCCTTACATTTTTATCATATTTTCCTCCATTTCTAATGGGTTTCATTCTACTGCGATTTTTTTGCACTTTTTATTATTTTTAAAAGGGATCTCTACCCCAGTGTATACCGTATATTTATCAATCATAAATCTTTATTAAGCTGCATAATATCAAATACGCCGTAGTGTTATAGAATCATCTATATGTATATCTATCGGTATTAAAAGTTTAATTTCACGTTACCTCATAATACTTATATTCCAAACACTAGCTGCTCCGCGCGGTTTCACCCCCGTGGCTCCACCCCTGTTGGTCGTAGCGTGATGATATATAGCCTATAACCTTCCTCGATAAATGGGCTATCTAACACCGAAAGAATTTTTCAAATCGGACCAGTAGTTAGCGCGTTGTGATTAGCGCGTTCAAACAAACAAACAAACTCAGCTTTATAATATTAGTATAGATTAACTAACATTGTATACTATTGCTACATTTAAAAGAAAGTACATACAATATGTATTTATAGGTTTCCCAATCTTTATCTTATCAATGCAAGGGCCGCTAAATATAGCTCGGAAGGTCGGTTGTGTTTGATTTTTTCTTTAACGTGTATTTATTTATTTGGTTCATGCATGTTTATCTTTTTGTAAGGGCTGATTTTTCAATCCTTAGTTAAAACTTATTCATCGAATAACGTATTAAACTACCATTTCAAAAATGTATTCTAATTGTCCGTATTTGACAGTTTACAGGTGACATTTAAAAATGTTCGTGTAATACTTTATTGGACGGATAAATTTTAACTAAGGATTGAAAAATTGGCCCTAAATAGAGTTAAGTGTTAGCTTTAATAAAGTAAAGGTAATATAGAAGCGGTTAAGTTTTTGTTTAGTTTAACAAGTAGTATTTAAGATGAAACAACTGTTTTTCTGATCGGATTTTCTTTAAGGATAAGTATGCAGATATGTAGACGCCTTCTGTGTCCGGCTCCCGAAAGACGCAGACATATTTTTTGTTTTGTTATTAATGTTTTTAGAAAATAATTTTGTTAGAAATAGAACCGAGGTCCTTGGTCACTAACAAAGAGGCAATAATTGATATAGGAAGTTAGGGGACATTATAATTTCACAGTGAATTATGTAAATATCAATAAAATATAGTATGTAAATATTCCAATAATATATGCGAAATATTTCTGATTAATATGATACTATAGTATATTCATAGAAACAATGCACTAAATGGTTCGAAGGTAATTCCATTGTGGTCTGACTGTCCGACCATGTCAATTGCTATTGTTCTCTGTACCTAGTTACTATAAATAGTTTATACTAAAATTAAGGACAATGTAACTTCCTGGTGTCAATGAATTTTTAATTAATCGTCAGGGAACCCCAGGGAATTTTGTACGTTCAATCTAATAACATTTATTTAATTAATTCATAATATAGGTAGAGTTGCAACTTATCAAATTATCTACTATATAAAAATAAGTCGGGTTTTCCTTCCTGACGCTATAACTCCAGGACGCACGAACCGATTTCCACGGTTTTGCATTCGTTGGAAAGGTCTCGGGCTCCGTGAGGTTTATAGCAAAGAAAAGGTGTCTCTGGTGGCGAAACGGAGTTCGCCGGGTTTGCTAGTATTGGATAAATTTTAGTCACTTCTGCCAAAACTGCGTTAAAAATTTAGCCCGCTCGTCAATAAGTATAAACCAAAGTGTCAATCCAAAAGGTCTATTTGTAACTATTATTTACGAATGTACAGAAATAGGTCAATAAATGGTTAAACGATGTAGCAGAGGCGTCGGATTGATCGTTGTATCGAGGCCGGCGCGTGACCCAAATATCGTAGACGAAGATATCAACAAGTCGCTGTTTTATTGTTTCACTAGCGACCCGCCCCGGCTTCGCACGGGTGCAATGCTGATACTAAATACACTACAGAAAAACTGTGAACGTTGTTTATAAAAACAAAGAGGCCCGCTCCGGCTTCGCACGGGTATAAAATATATAGCCGGGCGGCCGGCCGGTACCGCCGGAAACGCTACGTCCCGCAATTTTTAAATCTGTAATATCTTCGAAAATATTCACTTAAATCATACGGTGTAAAGCGCCATATAGATCTATATTAAATGAACAATGTATTCAAGGTATTTAATTGGTTAAGGATTAATGCTGTATTGGTTAAAATCGCTTCGAAAATTAGCCATTATTTGTCGTAAAAAGTAAATGACAAAAAAAAGTTATTGTGGGTTATCCATAAGAGATAGACATATACCATCGCGGACTTTTCTGTAGATATTTTCAATGTGTATAATACTTATTACATTATTTTCATAAAACTCGTCGGGTTCAGCCTGCGTTTGCAATGTAAGCGGAAAAAATGTAATTTTTTACGACATCACATTAGAAACCTCAAAAATAACAGTACTTCTCCACTATTTAATGGATGTTATTATACATATAAACCTTCCTCTTGAATCACTCTATCTATTAAAAAAAACCGCATCAAAATCCGTTGCGTAGTTTCAAAGATTTAAGCGTACAAAGGGACATAGGGACATAAGGACATAGGGACAGAGAAAGCGACTTTGTTTTATACTATTTGTTTCATAAAATATGTTTGGGAGAAGTGGGAGCGGTGTGCTAGTTGAGCATAAATTATATTTTGCAGATTTTGTTAATCTTTTTAATCCTATACCATTTCTTGGGTGAAGAAAAAATGTCAGGATCGTCTCCTTATTATATTTTTTGGTAAAAATAAAAATTCGGGATGACGTTTAAAGCTCATTATGCTACTAAGTTCTATAGTTTGATACTTCTGAATGAGAAATACAAAGATAATCTAAAAAGGATTTAACAATTTCTCAAATGACTATTGCGTTTAAAGAAAAAAAAATGCTTGTTAATTTAAACACCCTCTGTCATATCCACCTATCCAGCCTTTTATAGACTATATTATTTATTACACTAAATACAATATTTGCGTTTCTATAAATAGACGAACAGGTTTTCGTTCAGGTTTCTCTACTACAGACCATATGCACGTATTACAACAATTGATGGAGAAATACCAGGAGTTCAACCGCCCACTATACATTGCATTCATCGATTATGCCAAAGCGTTTGACACGATCTCACATGATTCTATTTGGGAAACACTAAGCAAGTGTAACATAAACGAAAACTACGTAAAGGTCCTGAAAAATATTTATCAGGGTTGTGTGAGTCAGGTGAAACTAGAGTCTCGAGGTCCGGATATATCGATCTGCAGAGGAGTAAGGCAAGGCGACCCGCTTTCACCAAAGTTATTCATAATGGTACTACAACACATTTTTAACAATCTTAACTGGCAGTCCGATGGCATAAGAGTTAACAGAGCTCAACTTACACACCTCAGATTCGCAGACGATATTGTTCTGTTCGCTGAAACAAGTAAGGGATTAGACAAAATGATAAACAACCTTAATGAAGAAAGTGAAAGAGTAGGTCTTAAAATGAACGAGGACAAAACAAAAATACTGACGAACAGCCACAGACATGCTATATTCCTAAATGAGAAGCCACTTGAATATGTCAGCAATTACATCTACCTGGGCAAACAACTATCCTTCGAAGACAAAAGCGAAGAACTAGAGGTAGTGCGGCGAACTAATATAAGCTGGAAAAAGTTCTGGTCGTTAAAGGAAGTTTTAAAAGGCGAATTTCCCCTTCATCTAAAAAAAATTGTATTGGACACATGTGTCTTACCTACCCTTACATATGGTTGCCAAACGTGGACATACAGCTCGAAATTAAAAAGTAAACTAGTAGCATGCCAGAAAGCCATGGAAAGAAGTATACTTAAAATAAGAAAAATACAAAAAGTAAAAAGTGAAAAAATAAGACGAAAGACGAAAATCATTGACGCTTTACAATTCGCACTAAAACAGAAATGGCAATGGGCGGGACACTGGAGACAACTATATGGAAAGGGCCGAAGGGAAAAAGAAATGTAGGACGCCCTAAAAAAAGGTGGATAGAGGATATAAAAAATATAGCAGGAAACGACTGGAGAACAAAGGCAATGGACAGAGATACCTGGAAAAAGCTGGAGGAGGCCTATACCCGAGAAGGGGTTCCGATCAATGGTTCTGATAGATAAGCAAGCTGTGATAGAATGTTACATCTAAAATGAAAAAAAATTAGAAAAAATAAATAAATTAAGTATTAGTAATTAAAATTTAAGTTAAGAAATAGTGTAATTTTTATATTGAAAACAGCTTTAAGTATATTGTAAACTATCTGTATCAAAACTTTTCTTGTGGATTGGAAATAAACGGGCTTTTTATTTTTATTTATTTATTTATTTAAATAGACGAACGACGAACGTCCCTGAAGCCAAAACATTGACACTAAAGCAAAGTGTTTACGAACAAACATAAGTAAATGGTCACGAATTCATTTGTGATAGTGTTAGTGCTTATTAACTATGGTATATTTTTCCATAAACATGTTGACTATTTGACCAGTAATATATTTTGCAAGGTACCTAGAAAAATTCGGAAATAACTATTGTGTCGCGTAATGCTAATTTAATACTCTGCAGTACTATATCTATGTTTATTCTGAACATATTAATACAATTTTCAAATGGTTTTTGATGAATTTTACGCAGGATTATATATTTCTAACTAATCTAATTCATAAATAATTCAATTCAAATAATTCATAGATTTGATAAAACCCGAAAACTATTTAAATTTGAAACCATCAAGTAAACATATCTTGAAAGTATTAACAAATGTCTATTCTTATCTAATTCCACAGGTGTTCAGCCGTTACGTTGAATTCTATAATATTTTGTTTACCCAGTTTAGATAAAGTAGCGATTAAAGTAAGGATTCTAAGAGCAGTGAAATTTGTATCTTGTATCAAATAACAGTTTCTCTAAATTTGCGACGTTTTGTGACTATTTAGTAATCTGTATTGCGACGACAATAATGTGTAATGTTTTTTCTAATCAAACATAGTATCCCAAATATGGGCTGGAACTGGGTGTCCACTATTTCTCGCCATCTTCTAAGTCCATTTTATCACTATAATTGAATCTGTTCATATCGGTTTTTACACGTCGATACGATCCTGCAATCCTCGGTGTTAGGATGATATACCTGTATCATCATATTTACGACATTAAACAAGAAAGGAATGATATGGATCATGTCCTCTTCTCCTCTAAATCAGCATTTATTTGGGTGTTCCAGTAATTTCTATATAAAATGACGTAACCTTTCATGCCGTATCAAATTCCGAATCTGATCCTTATTTCCTGACAAACCGTACATACCTACCTACTAACTGCAGAATGTAAGCAAAATGGTCATCTACCTCGGCGACAATTATTTAGGTACATACTTATAAGCTATGTGTATTGTTTTGGCTACTGACATCCGATAACCCGTCCAAATTGTAATATAAATGGTAATATTGATAAACTTGGTGACCGAATTGCGTGTGGCTCGATAGATTAAATTATGCGACGGTTTGGAACCTTGATAAAATGTGTCATCGTCAGATGGAACTTAATTTTTTCTATGTATTTTGTGGTTTTAATATACCCTTAGGTATCAAGTAAAACATAATTTTCTTACCTTATCTAGATTCCTCTTGGAAGTTCGAATTGTCATTCCTAATGCTTTTGGATACCACCGAAAAATCGTTTCTTTGTAGTAGGGGCAAAAATTTTCGAAAAAAATCAAATTTGGTTAACCTTCTTGTTTTACAATTGATAAAAAATTCCTCATTCCTTAACTTTATATTTAGGGTCCAATTCTACATATATATACCAGATACATATAGATAGTAACTATAATAACTTACAGGAGATTATCATCCCACATTGTTATTATTTATACTTAGGTCTATTTTTGGCAATGACGTGATACGGTAACTCAAGTGTTATAACCGATTTTCAGGAGTTATCTCTGGGGCAATATTTATGATCATTAGCATTTCAAGTATGGGAACAAAATGATTTCTTTTAAAGGGCCGGATGAAAATAATTATTTTCTTATCTTTAATCGAAAATATTGTTTACTTTGGTGAGTTCTGTGGCTTATTTATTGATAAAATTAGCGTAATTTTAGACACAGATTTTAATAGATAAGGTCTACGCGGTTTTTTATTTCAATATTAGAATGGGTTCACAATGTTTTAGCTAATTTGCCCTCCTTAGTCATATTACTGATCATCACATACAATTGATACAAAACTATGACTACTTACACGATGAGCTTACTATGCGATATTTTTTGTAACGCTCGTATTGCAAATAGAACAATATCGATATACAAACTGTCATTCGATCGTAGAACAAATTCGACCTACATAGTACATACTACACAGTGGGTAACGCGATGAAATATTCAAGCCGTCGATTTCACAGCAGACTCGACGGTCTCGTCACTTGACCGCAAGTTAAAACATTTGAACTAATTACGTACCGACCACGGACTACCAAGTACCCATCCCATACACACGATGGGAATTAAAGACTAAAGTAATCAGTCGCTCATGTGCTGCCGGCGAACGATGCCGTGTTTGTAAATCAGAAATAACTTATTTAGACATGTGCGTTTAGAAGTGCGTCGAAAATGTAATTGTTTCTTGTGTCGTGAAGTTTTAGTTGGAACGGTTGTCGAGTGCTACAATGGCCAATAAGATGATGGGATACGTTATATGCGGTTACAATTCTATGGATAATTTGACGGTGAGTACTGTAACATTAATGTAACAGAGGGAATTTTCTTCATATTATCGAAGAAGTGATTCTCGTAATGTAACAGTTGCAATTTTTGTTTACATATAGGTACTGTATGATTTGGATATTGCTAAAAAATTGATTTGCTTGTATTATAATGTTATGTTTCGAATGAATACGTTGGGTGTAGTATATCTATTTTTGACTGGACCGAAATAGACAATAATTGGGTTTGCGAAGCTGAAGAAAACGTGTGTTATCATTAAAATGTTATCTAAAAATAATTTGTTTTATAAGCTTGAAGTCATCTTGAAATTCCTTAAGGTGTGCTAACATTGGTAATGTTTTAATATATTTTTTTTCTACGTGTATCAAAATAATAAACTGTTTAAATCGATTCTCAAGATGTGACAACTCAAGCGTGGATACGGATAATAGTTTACAAGTTCATATTTGTAAACACACATTATAAAATGTAACAGAGGTATATTAAATAAAATGGAATTAAATTATTTTAAGTGGGTACTTAGTAACTTTAACTTAATATTGTCAAAATGGTGTCTTTCAGATTGTATAGGTACCTTTCGTTACTCGTTAGTTTTGTGTGACCTTTGTGAGACACAAAAGTTTACATACAATATAGAAGTACTGCATTTCTTAAACGTAATGTAATAACTAGTAACATACTGATATCTGTACGAGAGATATATATCGATGTACATAGCCCACTTCAAAGCAACAATTAAGTGGTAATTGAAAAATGATGCGGGTACTAACGATTGCCAATTGAATTTCATTAATCCATTGTACTATCCAATCTATGAGAGCCACTCATTATTTCCCCCTTTCGACATTATATTTTTCTATATTAGTATTGTTTTTAGTAACTAAATAGCAGTCAGCATTTTAATATCTAATACAATTAATTCAGCAAATAAGAATTGAATAGGTACAAGGCACATTAGCTATGGATTTTACGTTCAATTTTCATCAATTTTGCTCAAAAAATTCACACATAGGTATGTCATACTCTTTTTAGGAAAGTCGGTTAAATTGGTTCAACTCAATAACAAGACCAGGCCATAATTAGTACTACACGTCAGTTAGCATCAACCGTTTACGAACAATAGACATGGAAAAGCCCCGGAAAACTGTATGTATGTAATGTGAAGAAAATATACTTTCCTTCATGTTATAGACGTTTTTTTTAGTTTTCACCCGGCGCTTGATTCTCACTTGTGATTTGTTTACGAGTTAGCGCGTTATAGTTTACAAACAATAGTATTTTTCCAGTCAATGTTTAGGTAGATATAATGTTCATAGCAGAAGAATTTTAGCGTTCTATATCTGTATATTATACAGGGTGTCCCAAAAAGTAGTGATGAACGGAAGCTGGGAGGTAGAGGACCTAGAGGGCTATCCGAATCACCCCCATGTATGTTATGCGATTTTTCGTATTTTCGGAGTTATGACGTTTTTTTCAATTTTTTACCTATCGCCGAGTACGATGATATTTTCACTCATGGTGACGTCAATTATTGCGCTAGATGCTTGATTTTTTTTTTGTGTGCTAAGCTGAAAGATAGGCCAATTCAGTATGGTAACATTTACTATCGTTTGATCTTTGAATGGAATAAAAAAAAGAATTAAATGCCAAGAAAGATAAAATTACCCATTATGTTCACCACTTCAAGGGCCCGTAAAAAAATAAAATCACATAAAAAAAGTTTTCCGTTTGGCTTTTAAAAACTTGCTCTATCTATCAGTTAGCTACCCTGAAAATTTCATTTTATTATTCAGAAGGCGTCAATCGAAAAATTGAAATCTAAATGTGGTAAGTGCAAAAATTGAATTAACATGATGATTAATAAAAACAAGTTAAAACCAATAACAATGTGTTTAATTACCAGAAATTTTTAAAATGACCCCCCTGTTGCTCAATGCAAGTGCGACATCGCCGTAAAAAGTTGTCTTTTAAATTTCTGAATGCCCTTTTATCATTTTTTATGGTTTCTTTTGCTACTATGAATTTCCGGGTTATTTCGTCCAAATTGTGGCAGTCTCTCGTCTTTGTAGTATCCCCACGGAAAAAAATCAATAGGGTTTATGTCCGGGGACCGTGGAGGCCAGGCTAAAGGGCAAAGATACCCTGAAAGATGGATTGGTCGTTGCAGCCTGCGCATGCGCCGGTGACGCCTGCCTTAAAGCCTGGCCTCCACGGTCCCTCGACCTAAACCCTATTGATTTGTTTCAATGGGGATACTAAAAAGACCTCGGCTACTTGAGAAAATGCCACAATTTGGACGAAATAACCCGGAAATTCATAGTAGCAGAAGAAACCATTAAAAATGATAAAAGGGCATTCAGACATTTAAAAGACAACTTTTTACGGTGATGTCGCACTTACTTTGAGCAACAGCGGGGTTATTTTAAAAATTTCTGGTAATTAAACACCTATTTATTGGTTTTAATGATCATCATGTTAATAAAATTTTTGCACTTACCACATTTAGATTTCAATTTTTCGATTGAAGCCTTCTGAATAATAAAATGAATTTTTTAGGGTAGCTACCTGATAGATAGAGCAAGTTTTTAAAAGCCAAATGGAAAACTTTTTTTATGTGATTTTATTTTTTTATGGACCCTTGAAATTGTAGACATACTGGGTAATTTTATCTTTCTTGGCATTTAATTCTTTTTTTTATTCCATTCGAAGATCTAACGATAGTAAATGTCACCATACTGGATTGGCCTATCTTTAAGCTTAGCACACAAAAAAATCAAGCATCTAGCGCAATAATTCACGTCACCATAAATAAAAATCTCATCGTACTCAGCGATAGATGAAAAATTGAAAAAAATGTCATAACTCCGAAAATACGAAAAATCGCATAACATACATGGGGGTGATTCGGATAGCCCTCTAGGTCCTCTACCTCCCAGCTTCCGTTCATCACTACTTTTTGGGACACCCTGTATAGGCTTTCATAAATAAGAATGGATATAGGTTTTGTAACCTAGTATCTAATCTGTGGCTTAACTGTTGGATATGTTCTGTTTTACTTATCTGTCAATTCAAATGACACAGTATTGTTTGAAAGTATAAGGCAGTGTTACGTAGACTTCGACTTATGGTCAGTGAAGAGTCAGTGACTACGGACTTTATAAGCAAGTGAAACTGGCTCTTAAAGTTTTTCCCAATACTATCTAGCTCATTGAACTTCCCTCTTCCTGCATACGAACATTTTTATAACCTTAAATTCATAGCTATTATTTAATAAAATCAATATTATAATTTCTGGCGACAGCTTCGCAAACATACAACTGCGTTATTACCGAGAACAACTAAAATTAAGTTTTATTCGTGTTTATTTTCCTCACATAAGAAGGTCATGTTTTACTTGCGATACATATTCAGTAATTTTGTCCTTATCATATTTATATTATACAGGAACATAGCAAACAATTTATATGTTAATTAGTATGTTTCATTAAACAACTTCTTCTTTTTGTAGACATAAAAAATGTTTGTGATTTCTTCTAATTTGTTATTCCAAAAATAATAAATGAATATTATTACTGGCAAGAGTCGAAAATAAAATATATAAAATAGGGAGAAGCGTATGATTAATGTTATCTAAAATGAACGAAAATATTTCGTGTAGGTAGGTATCTAAAATTAGACGATGCGACAGTGTTTCCGTTTCTATAATATAAATCTCATTCTAGTTATTTTGAAGGAACACAAACACGTGAAGCTACCTACTATTTTTAGCATCTTTAAGTTTATACCAAAGAACTGTTTAGTATTCTGTTGTTTTACACACCTCTCTCAAGAGAATATAGATATATAACCTACCCGTACATAATATACGGGTAGTTACTAGCTAGCTTACCAACCAATGGCGTAAACACTCGTATTTGTTGCTGAAAGCAATTAGTACAACTCATTACACTAGTGCCACAGTATACATAATAGTACCAGTAGTGCAATTAAAATTGCCACAGTTCAATATTAACGCGAGTTTAACAACCCCGCACTGGGTATCCGATCGCGCGTTCCACGAATTTTATTCCTGTGTACAGAAGGTCAGATTAATTAAAAACGCCTCGCGAATCTGTCGGTCTAAAATCACTTGAGAGTCATTAATATTAGCCGTATAAATAAACAGATATCTTGTTTATGTTTTAAGGAGCAATACTTTCTTTTCATGGCTTATATTCAAAGCTACCAATTTTATCCACTTTGGCTTTCACGAACAAAACATTTTGAGATTTCTTACCAATTTTCAGACGAACGAAATGTTTTAAAAGTATCTATGTATCTTCATATAAATACCACTGTTGATGGTCACAGAATAACCTATTGAGAAATATCCCCTATGGCGTCTCTACCTAAATTATTACATTAATTTTTGTAACTTTTCCATATACTCCAAGGAATAGTACATCGCTAATAAAACACAGTAGGTATATGAGTATAATTATGAGCAATGTATTATCGTGATGAGGCATGGCATGTTATATGCCTATAGATGATCCACCCGGCGGCGTCTGCGACGTCACCAATAATACGTGTCTACATATTATATGTTATATTTAGCTGATTAATTATTACTGTGCAGTTTGCGGAAAATGACTGTAATGCTAATTGATGTCTAAGATTATTGTTTAAGGGTAGTTCATTCGGACTTCGGAGTAAATGCTTCAGATATGTTGTTTTGGATAATGGTTATTAAAATATAGTCCGTATGATCGTAAAGTATTTTCTTAATAGAATAGAACGTAAGTGGTAAGAAATGTTAAAAATGCTTCAGTCGAGGGTCGTTATATTGACATGGGCGTAGCCACGGTGGGGCAGGGTGGGGCGCTTGCCCCACCCTGGCTCTGACCTGGAAGGTACCTAACCAAATTTAAAAAAACTAAATTATCTAGGTACTAACTATATACTTAATATTTGTAAGAAATTCACACTCAAAAGTCGTCAGTCGACATAAAAAAATGCGATCAAAACAAAAAGCTGGTACGATTTATCTTATGCGTACACAAACGCAATCTTTTTCTCCGATTTCTCGGAAACTATCTACTTTAGGGCAAAAAATTATTATGACTTTTTTGTAGAGAATTAAATTTCGCATCTTTTTCACCTTGTAAACTTTTATGTAAAACTTACCGTTTACGATTTATGGCCTATTTAATGAACCGATTTATCGTTTTTGGCTAATAACTCTTAAAATATTTGATTATTTATCAATAAAATTCATCTATTAATTTTTTAAGAGCACTTTATTTTCTACACTCTACAGCATTTGTTTGATTTTTTTTAATGCCCGTACTTTTTGAGTTATAGAACGTTTAATGTTGGACTACTGGGTGTTTAATCGAAAATTTCAAGGTATGCCATAGTATATTATAAGGGCTCTTTCAATTTATGCGTTTCGTATCGGACCGCTACAGTGCCGAAGCGGTGCGTTTGTCGTACGGCGCACGGCCGGTCGTTTGTTTTCATACAAAATGCACGGTGCGGCAACAGCGCGGCGTCCGTACCGCGAACGCTCGACAGCAGGACGGCAACGTCGCAAGTCCCACAGGGATGTCGGAAATGCAATAAAGTATCGATATATATCGTATCGATGTTTTTTGAAAATATCAATATCGATATTGATATTTGTATTAAAAAATATCGATATATCGGTATGATTTGACAGAGAATATTCGTGCTCTAAAAGTTAATTTTTTGGTCTAATCTAATTCAATCATCTTACATTTCTACGGGTACTCAAGTACAGAAATACGCGCGTTTTGAGGTTATAATAATATATAAGTCAGTCGTGGTAATAATACGGACGGGCAGTTGAAGAGCACTAACAGTAATGTTTCTTCGTCAGAGTCCAAGGCTTAACTTGTGTCAAATAAATTTAAAACAGCACTAGCATACAAACGCACGGCAGTCATATACGCTTTCAATTTAAGCGTTTGGTAACGGACTGCTACCGTACTGCAACGGCACGGCAGCGGGTTATAACTAGCGGCACGGAAAACGTGCGGCAGCGGTCCGATACGAAACGCATAAATTGAAAGAGCCCTAATGGTACAAATTCAACAAACTAAAAAAATATGTGCTGTAGTGCTTAAAAATTTATAGGTAAGTAGTTTATTTTGGCCGCCCGCGGCATTTCTACATTAAACGTTCTATACTCAAAAAATATGGGCAATGGAAAAAATTCAGATTTACGAAAAAGTTTACAAGTTAGAAAAGATGCGAAGTTTTATTCCCTATAAAAAAAGGTCACATTAATAACTTTTGCCCCAAAGTGGATAGTTTTTGAGATATTGACCAAAAACTTTTTAAACTATATTTCATGGTAAAAAAGACATTAATAAATCAAATTATTGTATTTATAGAAAGCTAAACTGTATAATAAAGTAGCCCCAAACATATGTTTAGGGTTCTGAACCACCAAAAGGAAAAAAGCGGAACCCTTGTAGGATCACTTGGTTGTCCGTCTGCCTGTCAACACCTTTTTTATAAGGAACGCGTGGATATGTATTGCTTAAAACATTATCGAATACTCAAATCTAAGGTCCCTTGAAGCAAAAAAAAAAATGAAAAGTCCAACTACTAGGCAAAGCAATCAAAAAGATACAGCCGCTTTTGCTAAAAAATTTCAAGAATCGAAAGGGTCCCAAGGAACAAAACCTACAGGGTACTTCCCGTGAAACCAGAATCTGTATTAAGTAACTTCTTATAGCGCGGATAAAGAAAAAAATTTTGCAAAGCATAAGTTTAAAGTAACAACAAAAAAAACATGTTTGTATAGAAATTATATTATATTTGTTTCCCTCGGTGCGTGAGTTGATTCGCACTTGGCCGGTTTTTTGGTTGTGTACTTGTGTCTTCTATTAACTACATCCATGTAGTATCTAAAAGACACAACTGTTAACTTATTCCTTGATACAGGGCCGGGTGTTGATCCTAAAATACCCGGCCAGACCCTTCTGACCATTTTGTATGAAATAAAAACCGCGAGTTGAACTTGCGCACCGATGGTTGCGTATGAGCCTGTTTATATGTTGTTACAGAAAATTTATACTTTTCACAATTATTCGTGTATCTGTCATATAAGATGTTGCTACTTACCAAATTTCAAGATTCTGTGTTCACGGAAAGTACCCTGTAGGTTATGAATTATGATTCCCTTGCGAAAGTCGCAATTTGCGAAAATTTACAGCATAAACGGCTGTATCTTTTGATTGCGTTGGTTTATAAGTTTTATTTTTTCATAGCTTCAAGGAACGGTAGACATTAGTATTTAATATTAATTTCAGCTTCATATCTCTACGCGTTCCTGAGAAAAAAGTTTCAAGATAAACAGGCAGACAGACGGACAACAAAGTGACCCTATAAGGGTTCCGTTTTTTCCTTTTGAGGAACCCTAAAATTTAACCGGGATAAGACCTCGGGTACTGTTTCTAAAAGTGAAGTCCCGTGTCCCCGTAGTGGGGTAAGGGGCAGATGCATTATGCATACATCTGTTTCACTGATCGATTTTCTTTAGGGACAAGTAGGTGATCAGCCTTCTGTGTCCTACCAGACCGAGACATTTTTTTTTTTTCTTCGTCTCCACCGGGAATCGAACCCAGGACCCCTCGGTTCTACGCTCACGCGTCAACCACTGTACCAAGGAGGCGGTCAGGGTACTGTTTCTAGTTACATATTATTTTATATTTTTGCCCCACCCTGAGCCCATGGCTAGCTACGCCCATGTATATTGATGTAATATGTTACGTTTAGGCATTTAATTAATATCATACGCATATGAAGAGAAACAATACTATAGTTATGAATGTATCGGATACTGAAAGAAAAACAAAAGAACGAAGTGTATAGACATATATTTCAATTATGAATATAAGCTTATAATTATTATAATTATGATAAAATACTAGATATAAAATATATAGCATGCGGTTGAATAGGTAAAATAGGTCAGTTAGTTAGTAGTAACTACTTATTGATAAACATTGACCATACCTGGATTAATTACTATTGAGTGATCAATTCATCTGTATATTTGTAAAGGCATATTAAATAAATAAGTGACAGCTATCGATACGTTTTTATTATATTTTTGTAGTGTTACTCTTTGACAAAGGAATGCTAAATATCAACAATTTTCGGCAAATTTTCCCTCTCATTTCAGTTCTCTGTATTGATTGTCTTGTAAGATGAAATTGCTCGAAATTCTTCCTGGTTCAAACAAAACATCCGAGAATAACCACTATGTTTCATCGATAAAATTCACAAAATACGCGGTTGTATCCCGAAATAAACTGAATTGGGAGTATGAATGAGTCTCGCACTTATTACGTCAAGCTTTGTTATTTTAATCGATCATTTTAAATCCATTGAATTTGCGTCAGGCGGTTTTAAATGTAATTTCTCAGTGCTTTAGCGGGCTTTGTTTGCGCGCCACCTTCTGGAAAATGTTTGTACTAATTTAGATGTTTTGCGTGCGTGCGTACTGTTATATTCCGAGACTGTATGCACTAATGCATACAGCCATCCCTAAACCACTCTGTCAGCACATTCCTTTCCCGCCATGTTCCCTACGCGTCGCTTATCCATTCTATTCCATTCAGTCTACTTCCAACATCCTAAGGGTACGGTTGCCGGCAAATCCATATAAGTCTGTGTATTAATTCTCTAAAATCAATTATTGTGTTTTAAACTAAGTTTTAATAATAAAATCTTTTTTTTTAAAAAAGGTTTATTTCACCTCCCGTAACAGTACGATTCTGCGTATATATAAAAATTGTTAAAGCGTGTAAATTAAAAATTATGCTTTAATCATAAATACTTTATTATTATTATTGCTTTAATATGCGTTTGTCATAGTCATTGAATTAAAATAAATGTACATAAACCATACTGACTTTGGAAAGGTGCGAAATTAGAAATAATTTCGTTAAACAGTTTATGGTACCAAGTGGTCGAGACACCGTTAATAAGGAATACCTTATAGAAATATTGAATTAGTTTATATTTATCCTCATTAAATATTTCAAACCCCGTGTCACATGATCAGTTTGTGTAACCGAATCGTGACGAACGGATTATCGGACGGACTGTGATTCTAGTGCGAATAAATATTGTACTATTTAACTGTCAAATAGTTGTGCAAGTTATTTCCGTTGATTTTTATATTGAAATTGAGTGTTTGACCGCTTTGGTGATTCTACGCCACCGTTTAAAGGAGGTAGTTATCTGTTGCGAATATTAAAAAAAAAATCAAAAATTCAAATTTAATTAAATTTTAATAAAAAAATAATATGTTCCTTCGTAGATTTTTCTTAATTGGAAAAGTGCTTCTTTGGGCTAATTATATCTTCAAGTGCTTTTATAGAGATGTTGGACAAAGGAGTATTTGTTGAAAAAGAAGAAGAAATAGATTCTAGAGTAAAGCCAGGAGGATATATGTTTGTGTAGTTCAATAGGGGCTAGGCTGTTGTGTTACAATACGAACTACTCGCTATCAAAGTCGCAATGTAAAGCTAATTGGGATATAATTGCTTGCTAAATAAAGACACTTCTTGAGCAGGATATTACACAATCGCTACAACGTGATCAAAGGCAGGATGTCCTACGCTCAATACTGCGTGACCGACATGACAAGCACTTATTATTATCAGCTAATGTCCTTAAATACTGTATTGATTTACGGCTGAGCGTAATTTGTAGGTCTAGTGGATGAGCCTATTTACTGCTTCCTGGTTCAGTGAGATTAGTCTGGTCGCTAGTGGGATATAGAACATAATTATACAGTCTACAATGTATATAATATTTTCTCATATGGATTTAAGTCTGGGAATCATAGGGATGGTTAATGAGCAGGGAAATTTCTATCTTAAAAATAGTGTAGTGTAGTGTATATTTGGTTGTACTTTACATACACATTTAAAAATTTTATTAGCTAGCTTTTTACTCCTGGCTTCCATCACGTCCACATCGTAAAATATGACGCTAAATTTACTTAATATAATGTCGAATGCATTAAAGTTATTACTTTACTATTAAATTTTATTAAAGGCTAATTCACTTAAAAAATAAAAACATATTCCACTCAGTGCTTTAATAAGACTACTATTAAAATGTACAAGTGAATTTTTATCCTTAAATCACTTCAAAGAATACAGAACGGAAATCCTTTACTTTTTCGCAGTTTAATGTATCTTGGATCTGAAATTGCATCGCAGTATATTTAGTTTTGATTTGTCAATTATCTTTCATAAACGTAAGAGGAAATTATATGTAGGTACAAGAGTTATTTTCAGTTTTTTGGGGTCGTGCTAAGGTGGTTATATATCGCAGTTTAATTCAGCTGTATAAGACAATGACTTAAAGCTTACAAAGAAGTCCAAATTTTAGCTTAATTCATGCAGCAGTTTTTGTGTGAAAAGACGAAGTTCTAGATCGTTACAAAATTTTGCGCTGATAGTAAAAAGAACTTGTATAATTCTTCCTTTTAAGATGGATTCTATAGTTTTAACAAACGCAGGAAATAGGAAAAGTAAAATAATAAATTCAATATTGCAATCTATTTATCGGTCGTAAAGGGGTATTGACGGTAAACATTATTAAACTTCCCCCCAAATTAATTATCATTTCTTCAAATTTGTCCTAAACTTAAGGAAACTATGAATAATTGATATTTAGCATTTGAATGCCATAAAACAATAAATATCAATTTCAAAAAAGGTCGTGCTCCATCGTTACAATATTGTATTCACTGAAAAGTGTTTCATATTGGTTGAGATGGTTGTTAATCATCCCAATAGATGGCGCGCGGTGTGTCCCTTAGACACATAAAACTGAAGGAATAGAATAAATTCGATTGCTCTGGCGGGTCACGAGTGGCTGAATTGGTCAGGCATCCGCCCCGGAATGGCGCGAAAGGATGCGGGTTCGAGTCCCGCCTCGTGATCGAATTTTTTCTATTCTTTATAAATTTATATTTATAAATTTATAACTATGAATAAAGTTTAAGGTTATTACAACATTAATATAACGAAATTTTAAACAATTAATAAACTTCGAGTCTCGAGATCTCTAAACAAAAATATTGACGAAAATAGCCCATTTAAAAGTTCACTAGAAACAGTTCGTCCAACACCATCTAAGGTAAAAAGTGACACCGCTAGACAAAACTGTATGGCACTTGAGGTCAAAGAACGATGACATTAAAGAAGGACAGATAGATCTATACCAAAATGTGTTAGAGCGAGAGAACCATTGTTTACTCAGGTTATCTTGAACACCTGTTGCATGTAATGTTTTGATGCAATGTGCTCTGATAGTGCAGTTGACAATGTATGGACATTTTTATCTTATCTTGAACAAAAATGTTTTAGGTTTAAGCCGTACGTTACACGATATAGAATTTATTCCTTTATATGTTCTCAACATTTATAGAAGTATTATGTATATTACTTTTCGGAGCAGTTATTCATCTATCATTGCCAGAATTTAATAATTTAGAATTTCTACTACCATAAAAATGTTTACTGTCCATTCGTCTTCTCTCTATACCTTATATTTTTTTGCACCTGAAACATTTGCTTCCTATTCTAGTTCTATCGCCGTCTCATTTTATACCTCCTTATTAAATCACTATATCGTTTTCGTCTATCATCATATACTCGATACCCTGGTACCATCTAGGCCACTGGTGCGTTTGAAATGACTAAAATTAGGACTATCGGTCTTAGCCGCGTGTCGTCCTAAATCTACTTCACGCCAATATATTCATGATTCCTGCGTCCAGAATATTTTGCTTATATTATTCGATGAACTCAACAATAAGGTTCGTTTTGTACCAAATATCTGGACCAGGTATTGCTGAATGTTGAGTTTTTTTAGCCTGTTTGTTTAATCTCTGATTGTATATGGGATAAAGGGAAATTATAAACTTGTCTGGAATGTAATTATCTGATAATGTTCTGCGAAAAACGTGTTCGTGAAGCGATCTTTATTGCACCGTATAGAATCAAGAATTTCTCTTGCATTTTTCGTGTAAATGTTTTTTTTTAAATTTATTGTAATCGTTTAAATGTGAACATCATTGTACTTGCTTGTGCACTCATATTTCGTGCTTCAGATTACCTTTTCCATAAAAAGTTATATTACAAATACAATAATTTCAAATTTTCATCATTTTCTATCATTTTTTTCTTCCGTTTCAAAGCTATCAAACTTTTTCACGGTATTTGGCGTTACACGTAACAATCAGACTCACAAAGTGTCCTTCAAAGTTCAAAGTTATAGTCACTATATTATAGTGTATTGTAGCAGTCACTACACAATTTATGTTTCTTCCTTTGATTGGTCTTTTTTAAATCGAAAAGTAAAGCTTCCAAAACCCCTGACCTGCTCCTACATATTCTACCTTCTTGCGTCAATTTACATAATGGTAATAAAAATATAGGTATCATCACAGGTACCGTTTCGATGTTTTTCCTGTTTATTTGGTCAGTGAACGCGAAAGAGGACGCAATGAACTGTTTTTTTTTAATCTAGACTCTTAGTGATTTAACAAGGTCACGTATTTATGCCTGTGCTAATATTTATCAACACAAAACTGTGTCGATGTTGTTTATGTTTGTTTGTTGATTCTAAAAGCAATCAGATGTAGACCTTTTTATTGGGTTTGAACTTTTTAATCTATTTTAGTACTAGGTATACTATACTTTTATTTTCCCGAGATGTAAAGAAGATCAAGGTTCAGGATTATCAAGGTTGTTTATCACAAAAATGCAAACTAAGATTGATGGTATAGAATTCATTCAATGTAAAAATCGCTTTATGGCGTTGTCTGTATAAAATATCTCAACACGTCACCCAATTCAGTAATGTACCTACTGTCAGGGTTGCTTCATGAATCTATTAATTTGAATGTAACATTTTTTTAGAACCTACTTATAGTAAAATTCATAGAGACCATATTGATTAACGTTTATTTTATAAAATGAAAACCTGCTCAAATTTAAATCTATACTTAATATTATAAAGCTGAAGAGTTTGTTTGTTTGAACGCGCTAATCTCAGGAATTTGTGGTCCGATTTCAAAAATTATTTCGGTGTTAGATAGCCCATTTATTGAGGAAGGCTATAGGCTATACATGATCACGCTAAGACCAACAGGACTCAGGAGCGGAGTAATGCGGGTGAAACCGCGGGGAACAGCAGTCTATTATAAAGATTAATTGCATACTATACTATAATTACAAAAAATCCAAACACAATCGCTCAATATACAAATTAAATATGTTAGCGAAAATTTAAAACTTAATTTAAAATAAAAGCAAACAGTTGGAAACCCTACATCACATTGAACACTCAACGCGCGCAGGCGCCTATGAGGCTATGACAATGTGCATGCAACCGTCACTACTGTACTGAGTCACCTTTGCCCTAATCATTGACGCTTGAGTATTTTTTTAAATAAATACTATGAGGTAATACATGAATGGAATTGTATGCCCACTGGATTTTAAGGTTTTTGTGGTTGTGTGGATAAGTCGTCTTTTTTGTTTTGGTTTGCTCGCTATTGTTTTATAGTGAATTTTATAGCATAGTGTTGGTTATTGTATTTGTATCTTTTTAATACATTGTGTATAGAAGCGAACTTCGGTACCTATTTTGTTACATTGGGTGAGTGTCTAATGTATTCATATTTTTATGAATTGCTAATTGCCTGTCTTAGATGATGCTTCTATGACCATTTTATATGCAATTGTGCGCTGTTGGTTCATAGGAGACGGATAAATTTAAAGTATAATTAAATATTTCATGATACCTTTAAAACAGAAACAATACAACATAATAACACTAAACGATTTTAAATTTCTTCATAGATTTAAATAAAAATGTGAGTGTTCCTTTTTAAATAAGAGTTATTTTAAATTGGGATATTAATAGAGGAAGTAATTAAAATATCTAAACAGGATATCTGTTTCATCAGCGGATGTAATACGATTGATACTTACTTAAGATTTTCGTGTAGTTATGTAAGGTTATGCTTATGGCTATCTAAGGTAATCATAAGTATACAATGTCAGTTTGAAGTATTAGACTACAAGCCCGCATAGGAAAAAAATATGGGTCAAATGAACCACCAGAGGACATATCTAGAACGATAGAAGAGCAAAAAATAATAAGATTCATCACTATGCCGTCACTTGTAAGCTGTCCAACTGAGTGCAGATGAGAATTGAAAAGTACAGGTAGACTCGGTAAATTTTGGTCATATATTTTTGTACGGCATTCTTAACCATCGATAGATCCATTAAAAATAATAAGAAACCGCTCAGTGCCGTACAAAAATGGTGGTCCACCAAGTCGGAATTTTTATTTAATTTCCGAGAGTTACCGGGGGTAAATTTGGTCATTTGACCATGTACGGCATCTGTGTCATACTATTGCTATACTGCTTTTAATACATTATTCCGCAACGCCGTACAAAAATCATGGGGACAAGGGGAAAAAATCGAGAGTTGCAATCCCCTCTCTTTCCCCACTCCAGGGGGTCATTTGACTAAGTACGGCTTCGGTTCCAAAACATTATCTAGCACTCAAAAGTACTATTAAAAGCAATGCCGTCAAAAAATAATTGTTCTTTTAAATGTATACCAATAATCATCTTAATTGGAAATGGAATACTGTTCCCATCTCTGGGCCGGTGCACCCAAGTACCAGCTCCTTCCTTTTGACCGAATCCAGCGACGTGCAACACGGTTTGTGGATGATCCTTGTATTACTGATCGGCTGGACTCTTTGGCTCTCCGTAGAGATGTCGCATCTCTCTGCGTTTTTTACCGCATTTTCCACGGTGAATGCTCTGAAGAGCTGTTCGGTACAATACCAGCCGCCGAATTTCACCACCGAACCGCACGCCACAAGCTCAAATTTCACCCACATCATCTCGATACTTGGCGTTCTTCCACCGTGCGTTTTAGGAGGAACTTCCTACCGCGCACTACTCCTCTGTGGAACGACCTTCCAAATTCGGCATTTCCCAAGGACTATAATTTAGAATACTTTAAGAAGAGAGCGTACTCCTCCCTCAAAGGCCGGCAACGCAACCACAATACTCCAGAGTCTGTGGTTGTTCATGGGCGGCGCCAATCATCGCTTTCTGTACGGTGACGCGCAAGCTCGTTTGCCGACTTATACATAAAAAAAAAAAAAAAAAAAAAAAAATTTCATCGAATTCTTGATATAAAGAGCTGTAAGGTCATTTGACCCTGTACGGGAACTTTTTTTTACATGATATTGTAAAATTCAATTGTTGTATAGTATTGCCGTTCAAAAGAAACCGTTCTAAAAAAAGTTATAGAGAAATGCAAAACCGGAAATTTTGTTAAAGTTTAAACATCGTAGATTAATGAAATATAATAGTTTTCTACACTTTATTCGTTGTTTTAAATAGTATTAACATAGATAAATTAGGAAAAAACGATGCCGTACATTTTTGTGCAGACCACATCTTTTAGGCTGATGAAAGCGACGAAAGCTACAATTTTAAGGGTGCTTTATGGCCATCTGATACAGCACGGCATTAACATATTTTTACCCGACTACGGCAAAGCAAAAGGAGGGTTATGATTTTGACAGGTCATGTATGTATGTTCATCTATTCCCTCGTAACTTCTAAACTACTTATCAGAATTCGACAAATGACATATCATTAGAAGCGTCTGAATTGTTCACTGGATAACCAGCGACCAGCTAGCTAAAGGCTATATGGGGTTTCACAAAATCTAATGTGGCGCCCTCTAGCGGACAAAACATACAGAGTAAAAAAATAAAGTTAAGATAAATATGCCGTGTTTGGTATCATTTGAAAGCGCTTTACTTGTACATTTTGAATATGTATATATTACTAGCATTTGCTTGTGACTTTACCTGTATTCATGGGCTGATTGCATATAATTCACATCTTTTCGTACATAGCTTTTTTATTAGTTCATCAATTTAACGGAGTCCATTCCACCTGACTCCGACTTTCCAAGGTGATAATTAACCACCTCGAGCTTCTTCATATTAATGTATATTTATATTTTATTATCAAAATATAAAGCAAACATTTCGTTATATGGATTTTTTTCTTTTTCAGATTTTTCCCCTTTGAACCAACGAAAATGTACGGCACATGAAAAATATTATCTATGCATAAAATACTTTAAAAATAAATTTATTTCGTGTTGTGTCAAATGACCCCCTGGAGTGGGGAAAGAGAGGGGATTACAACTCTCGATTTTTTCCCCTTGTCCCCATGATTTTTGTACGGCGTTGCGGAATAATGGATTAAAAGCAGTATAGCAATAGTATGACACAGATGCCGTACATGGTCAAATGACCAAATTTACCCCCGGTAACTCTCGGAAATTAAATAAAAATTCCGACTTGGTGGACCACCATTTTTGTACGGCACTGAGCGGTTTCTTATTATTTTTAATGGATCTATCGATGGTTAAGAATGCCGTACAAAAATATATGACCAAAATTTACCGAGTCTACCTGTACTTTTCAATTCTCATCTGCACTCAGTTGGACAGCTTACAAGTGACGGCATAGTGATGAATCTTATTATTTTTTGCTCTTCTATCGTTCTAGATATGTCCTCTGGTGGTTCATTTGACCCATATTTTTTTCCTATGCGGGCTTGTAGTCTATATGATTAGCTTTAGCTATTATATCGCTTGTAATTTCAGCAAAATGTTCAGTTGCAAGAATAACAAATTATGAAACATGCAATAGTGTTCTATTTAACTTAATCGTCAGTGAAGAAGATTGAGCGCAACATAGTTTGATCTAGTATCCATATCTATTTTTAAGACACACGACAGCCAAGACTGTAGAGAAACGATTGAAAAGGGATATTATAGGAGTCGATATAGTTGTATTTACATTGCCTCTCTACATCTTGATTAATATATTGGCTGTATACTAGAAACAGCAATAGTTAACGACATTAGTAGAAATATAAGTTCATAATTAGGTGTCAGGACGTATCTGTTCACTGAAGAGCAACATTAATATGATGAAAAGAAGGATGTTTATGTTATATCTCAGTGCTTATTGTGACGATCGGGAGATTCCCACGCGCGCCGCTAGTTCAACTAATTGAGAGTTGAATCATACTGTCTCGGTACACAATTAGACGAAAAGGAATGTAGTGTGTCGAGGACTTGATTAAAAAATCGATTTCGAGGTTATTTAGTGTAGTAGTTGAACATTTGTTGGCTGTAAGAGGTGCAGGCGTTTGGCCTTTATTCGTGGTACGAAAGTTAATACTATAGATATAGATGTAAGAAGATTCCTTCAGGATGGTGCCTTAGTTACATTATATTATTATTAAAGTTATTAAATAACAAAAAGAATTCACAGTAAGATAATTTAGAAATACAACAGAAGCACATTTACTTTATTTTTTCACGTTTGTAATAAGGCCATATCTCAGCATAAGTTAAGAATGAAAATTGGAACATCATTACTCATTTTTCAAACAAATCTTTTTTCCGCTTTAAAATGTTACAAAGTTTATTTTGTTAAAGATGGAGTTAGCACTCCGTAAATATTTAGCAAAATGCATCACGTGAGTCACGTGTTATAAGTTTTTGTTCAGTTTTTGTTATTTATAATTTGACGATTTTTTATCCCCAAATTTAATTACACATTGACGTGCATAACTAAATTACTGTTGCAAAATCTGTTTTTCAATATATGACGCCAAACTAAAGGTTTTTATAAAGTGACACTTTGATAAAATTTTAAATGCGCATTAAGTATAATTTTTTTCTTTTTATATTGCATAAATAATACAAGGCTGTAACAAACAACCTACATTTGTTATAAGAAATAACTTATTATATACGCAAGTTATTTTAAGATTTTCAGATAGTCTTGATAACTTTCAAGGACAATTGATTAAACAATGTAAATCACCTACTTAGAGTAGCTTAGCCTAAATAAACAGACCTTAACCTAACAGAATGTAATATCGTCGTATTTAAGAGGAAGTATAAGGAAAAAGAAGAATAATTCTTTAGTAATCTACGTCGGTGTAGATTAGCCTTGCTTGTATTCTGCGTCTACGTTGTCGTTCTCTATCCTGGCCTGCGATACAAGTTCCTAATAAAATATTCTAAGATGCGATTGTCACTTCGAAGTTGCTCCATAGACGAGGGTTCTACCGGGAAACCAAAAAAATATATTTATAGTTTCATACGTAGTAATAACGTAATAATTTTGCTTATTGTCGAACCATGTGGTGTTTTGCTTTAACAAAAATTAAAAAACAAAAGCACGTGATAACTGTTAGGTACCTAATTGAAACGATCATAGCCCATAGGTGACACTACGGGTCACGGACCGGAGCGGCGCGGCGTGGTGTCGTGCACCGTTACGTTTTGTGAATATATGCCGCGAATTGGAGCGTATGAGTGGTTGTGTGGTCGATGGCTTGGGGACAGTAATGGATAGCAATGTAATATAATTGGGAAGGTGAACGTGGTACCTGATGATTTGTGTGAAGAGGAGTTGCCTCAGAGGACGGACGTGATGGTGTACGTAGTTCGATATATTACGAAAGAAAAAAATTAATATTGACTATTGTACTTTTTGTGTGAATTTTCCTTTATTCCCGTGTCAGATACGTCTTTATAAATGGATCTGGGATTTTGCGCTACCCAGATAAGCTTTGTTCGTGTCAAATTGTTTTGCGCAGCGGTTCCTTTTTCTATATCACTACATAGTATAAAACAAAGTCGCTTTCCCTGTCCCCATGTCCCTATGTCCCTTTGTCCCTATGTCCCTTTGTACGCTTAAATCTTTGAAACTACGCAACGGATTTTGATGCGGTTTTTTTTAATAGATAGAGTGATTCAAGAGGAAGGTTTATATGTATAATAACATCCATTAAATAGTGGAGAAGTACTGTTATTTTTGAGGTTTCTAATGTGATGTTACATTTTTTCCGCTTACATTGCAAACGCAGGCTGAACCCTACGAGTTTTATGAAAATAATGTACTAAGTATTATACACATTTAAAAGGTCTACAGAAAAGTCCGCGATGGTATATGTCTATCTCTTATGGATAACCCACAATAACTTTTTTTTGTCATTTACTTTTTACGACAAATAATGGCTAATTTTCGATGCTATTTTAACCAATACAGCATTAATCCTTAACCAATTAAATACCTTGAATACATTGTTCATTTAATATAGATCTATATGGCCCTTTACACCGTATGATTTAAGTGAATATTTTCGAAGATATTACAGATTTAAAAATTGCGGGACGTAGCGTTTGCGGTGGTACCGGCCGGCCGCCCGGCTATCTATTTTATACCCGTACGAAGTCGGAGCGGGCCGCTATGTTTTTATGTATATACAACGTTCACAGTTTTTCTGTAGTGTATTTAGTATCAGCATTGCACCCGTGCGAAGCCGGGGCGGGTCGCTAGTAGACTATAATAAAGCTTTGGCAAAACAATATAGGTACCTGACGAGGCCTTCAAACTCCAACGAACCGTTTCCTCGAAGAGTAATTTGTCCAATTACAGTTGCACCAGGAATTAAATAATAGCAGAAATTGTCGCTAATTGGTGTGACGACGAAATCGTTGTCGTTTTTCGCTCATAATCCTCTGGAACGATTAGTACAAATACATAATATTATTTTAGTAGACTTGTTTGTAAACATCAGTGCCATAAATTGTCTTTATTGCCAGCATTTCATTGAACACGGGATCTGTGAGGATTCAGTTTGGACTAACCTCAAGGGAAGGTCTTAGTTTAGTCTCGTCTTTCGTCTATGACTTGTGCACATACTTCGTAATCAGCCCTGTAGTGTATCTATGAAATAGATATGAAATAGATATATACATTGTCTCACGTACACCAGTGGTGGGGATAGCTCATAGCTGTCATTAGCTGTCATTAGTCAGTCGACGGCCGATGCCGGACTGGAATGGACGTGTTCCCGCACTATTGAGTGTAGTAGTGAGCCAGTGCAATTCTACATATATACGTACTGTTAGCACAGTACAAGTGGCGACGAGGTAAAAGGTCAGTGTTACAATATTATAAAGAGTACGCGTGCAATAAAAAGTTTTAAGAAATTTAATAAAAAAGAGAGAGGGTATGTAGTGTCATATGTATAACATACCAGAATTCATTTTGAAATGTTAAAGACCACAGAATAACTGTTACGTCCGTTGGTTCATATTAAATACAAATGCAATTTCAATCTAATCCGAAATCTTTCACTAGTTAAAATAGAACGACAAAATAAAAATCTGTCGAATATTAATCCAGTAATTAGAATACGCGGTTATTTTGGTTTGAATAAATTTGAATTTAAGTAATTTATTTTCAAGACATCATGTGAGCATAATATTATAACGTAATCAGGAAAAGTTAAACTTCTTGTTATTTTGAGTTAATTATTCGGTGGATTGAGGAAACCTAGTTTAGTGGCTTCTGTGATAATAGATATTTAATGTACAGTACCTTGTTTAGGTTGTTGGAAAATAATTACTCACTCACTATTTAATTGCGCTTATTTGTTCCACTTGGAAGGAGAAAATATATGTATAAACTTACTATGTACACACCGAATTCATAATACACTTATAATAAATTAAACAATAAATACTGATAAAACAAATAGACATGCATTCAAGGAATAATAACGAACGATTTTAAATTTAAACAGAATTAAACTGTATTGAAATATTTTAGAACTACCCGCACATTAATGAATATTTTAGTCGCAGAACGCATACAACGCTTATACCGCGACTCGTTTAAATGCGAATATAAATATGAAATAAAATATTTAAATATACTTGTTTGAGTAATATATACATAATATGATAAAAAAATGTATACACTAAATACTGTGTGTTAGCCACACCTAGTTTTATTATATTATTCAAGTGGCAAACTATTTAAGTGTCTTAACGCTTTCACGACTGCTACTTATCGTGAACAGCATCGACCAACCTACATATACTACTGTAAGGATTTATATCTTTAATCAATTTCATTAAAATTAGAAATTAGAAATAAATATTTAAAATGTTGTTAGACTATAAATAGATTAGGTAAATTGATATATCCATGTTTGTTTAATGCATAACATTTAGCCACAATATAAATACAAGTGGTAACTTGTAGTAATTACCAAGATGTGACAAAGTATTTTGGACTCACAATCGTCATTGTTATAATTTTATATTATTATGACATTACATGTAAATTGGGCGGCGAAGCGTGGGACGACCTCCCACAAGATGGACAGACGACCTGGTTCGAGTGGCTGGGAGTCACTGGATGCAGGCCGTCCAGGACGTTCCATGGCTGAACCGACGACGACGAGTAAACTCGTTTGAATTTCATATTCTATTTGAAATGAAAATAGATGGACTTCCATTAAATTGGAGGTATTGACTTCCATTAAATTGGAAGTATGGACTTCCATTAAATTGGTAGTATGGACTTCCTTTAAATAGGAGGTAGGGACTTCCTTTGAATAGGAGGTATTGATTCCCTATAAATAGGAGGTATGAAAGAAAGAAAGAAAGATGACTTCCTTTAAATAGGAGGTAGGGACTTCCTTTGAATAGGAGGTATTGATTCCCTATAAATAGGAGGTATGAAAGAAAGAAAGATGACTTCCTTTAAATAGGAGGTAGGGACTTCCTTTGAATAGGAGGTATTGATTCCCTATAAATAGGAGGTATTGATTCCCTATAAATAGGAGGTATGGACTTCCTTTAAATAGGAGGTAGTGACTTCCCTTAAATAGGAGGTATTGATGCCCTTTAAATAGGAGGTACTGACTTCCTTTAAATAGGAGGTATTGATTTCCTTTAAATAGAAGGTCTGGACTTCCTTTAAATAGGAGGTATCGATTTCCTTTTAAAAGGAGGTATGGATTTCCTTTGAATAGGAGAAATTGACATTCCTTAAATGGGAGGTGTGCCATCGGGACGAGGCTACTTTACATTCGAACGTTTTCAATGGGAAAATGTATCCAACAGTAATTCTACGTGTCACTCTTTGGTTGGTGCCAAAGGTAAGGTGTCGAAGTCGACAAGTGCCAGCAGGCCGGCAACTTCACCTTGCGCAGCACGGATGGCGCTGCCGCTCTCACCACCGCTTCGAACGCCATGTCATCGCGTCGTGCACCGCAGGAGTCGAGCTTCGAGCGTCATGCATCGAGTATCATTCGTTGATACGCAACACGATATCCTAGGTACCGTGACATCACATCTGGGTCCGCGACACCATGCCTGGTGTCCGCTACCACGTCGAGCAACGTGTCAACACATCCAGCCGGTGCTCATCGGAATCCAGGGTGACGTGTAACTGGGTGACTGGTACCAAACTAATCTGTATTGCAATCATTCACATAAAACGGTCAGTAGATAATATTATTTCACATTGAGTGTGCAATTAGAAAATAAAGTAAGTTTTCAAACTGTAGTAACTTCACAATGATGGTAATACTGAACAGATTTTGTTGTAGGTTGTAACGTACAAAACCAGTGTGTAGTTAAATCTTATTACATTAAATTTAACCCAACGTTTACGTAGTTATATAATTATTATCTCGTGTGATATTACTAGTATTTCACGTAGTTTGGAACCTACTGATGTTCTACATCAGTAATTCATGATATTTCAAGAAAATAAATCCTGTGGCGTAAGCACGTCTTTCATATTAATTACACGAAAAAAGGAGGAATAAATACTCAAATTATGGCCAGATATCAGAATAAACTATATTAGCGACGTGTAAAGTTAATACTGCAAAAATAGTTTAAATTGTAATACTAGTATTACAATCTACAGTAAAATACCAGACAATTTTAAAGAACTACCTATAAATATATTGCAGACAGGGTTGATAAATTGGTTAATAATTAAAAAAAACAATCCTGTGACTTTATAAATCACAAAATATAATAATTAATAGATAATAAATTAATTATTGACATCATATTGGACATACATTTGCAATAATAATATTATTATTAATGTAATTTCGTTATGTATCGAAATAACAGTAATTAGTGTTGTGTGACATAATATTGTTTAATGTAATTTAAAATATAAATAATTTCTCGTTCAACTACGAGTGGAAGGAATAAGAATCTTATAACTTGTATATAGGTAATACAATCTTTGTAATTACATTCCGCAAATAATGATGATAATATGAATTTAAATATGTATTTAAATATGTAACGGTTTTGTAGTTAGCAAGTTAACACCAGCAAAGAAAGACTTTGAATTGAACGTAAACGATAAACATTCACTTGTCCATATATTATAATGAAAAACCATTTGCGAATGATTTTGAATTGGTTTCTTGACTACCCGCGTAGTTCTAGTACGTACTAGTCGACAGATCTTACCCTTGACAAATCGAAATGACATGCTATGCAAAGACAGCTTTATTACTACTCGAATAAAGATTAAAAGTAATGCGTTAAGTAGTTGCATCAAGAGATTTAATAAGTTTTTGTAACTTTTATTTAAGGCGTGATTTCCATTTGATTTTAATGTTTATTTAATGAAAAAAAATGTGGTGTACAGTGCCTTGACTATGAAAAAGAGGCAGGTTTAATTTAATCGAATAAAAGGTAAATCGAAACACTTAATACTCGGATAATTTAATACTTTCTTATTTACGCAGTTCATAATAAAATCTAACAGATAATTACGTGTTTAGATAAGCAGCTGACATAACGTAAATCCTATGGTTAGAATACGTATCTTGAATTGGTTTTTGAAGGTTGTTCATTTATTGTTTAAGGTAATTTAGAATTCAAACAAAAGGTACTAAGATCTCACGAATGTTTGGTTCTGTTGAAGATTAAGATATTTAGATTGTTTACACAAATAATTCAAAATAACACGGTCATTGGCGACTCTACGTCTACATAATAATATTATCGTCAGATAACGTCAATTGGTTTATTAAAGGAGAAACTGAACACGTTTTCGGTAGGTTATTGTGTAGCTTTAGAATTCAGAACGCAAATCCTAAACGTTGAGACATTAATTATTGTAGTTTGAGTAATCAATATAAACATGTAGCATTGAATTTGGTGGTGTACACTCATCAGTACGGAATCTTGGCCACTTACAAATTTTCCGATATAAAAAAAAAAAAGAATAAAGTTAATAAGTTTGAAGATAAGCAGATACTTTAAACTTAAGTTAGGTAGTAAAATATGAAGTTTAATAATAAGTTTTGCCCTATTTTTTGAGCAAGCCAAAATTTGTAAAGGGGAATGACCACGGGTGGTATCGGTAAAATATTTTATAGTTGTGCCACGTGTTCGTGATATTTTAATTCCTATTTGTATTTATAATGATCATATGTATCACTATTAAGTCTTAATTATACCGGATAAATTGAAATAATAGTAAAAGTTTGTGTTTTGAAACATGTATGACCACGTATGGAATCGGTAAAATACTAGTTGTGTCTCGTGTTCGTGATATTGTCAATTCCTATTTGTATTTATAATGATCATATTTATCACTATTAAGTCGTAATTATACCGAATAAATAGAAATAAAAGTAAAAGTTTTTGTTTTGACACATATATCTATCTCTTTTGCAAGCGTCATGTCATAGTTTCTGTTTGAAATGAATGTATTCGACGCATTGTTCGACGTTATTTATTTTGAAATAATGTTTATATGTATTACGGTTTACTTTTCACATTTGTCTTGTAAATTGAAATGTTACCTATGTGGTAAATGTAGGGCTTGACGATCATCGTTAGTTGATAAAGTATTTTTTTAAGTGTTGAATTAAACTATTGTTTTATTTTTATTGTCGCGAACTGCGGCTTATTTACATAAAAGCTTTGATCGTTTCTAAAGGTACTGACATCAAGCTTTGAATTGAGCTATATTTCATCTTGACACAATGGGTTTGATTGCGATGCCAGGTGCCGTGGTCACTTGGGCAATCTCCTTTAGATACCAATGTCATTTTCCATAACTGTCTAAATTTGTTGAACTGTCGAATCCTACAAAATGTCTAATCACTTTGAAAGGATAGGCGTTGTTTATAAAGTGTTCGATAATGTTATACACTTTTATACAATATTCGTTTGAAATAGAAAAATTTTTTTTTGAAAAGGAAGGGCAGGGGTGGAAGCTAGTACGGAATGAGTCAATCAAGTATCAAACGAGTAGGTTTGATAAGTATGTTCTGATTTTAAGAGTTCTTCATTAACTTAGGTTTCAAAAGTTCTATTGGGGATTATTGATTGATAACTTGATAACTGTATAATTCTACAATTTTTCATTATGTGATAATTTGGAGCGAAAATAAATTAATTTTGAAAAAGGAAGGGATGTAGTGTATCTATGAAATAGATATGAAATAGATATATACATTGTCTCACGTACACCAGTGGTGGGGATAGCTCATAGCTGTCATTAGCTGTCATTAGTCAGTCGACGGCCGATGCCGGACTGGAATGGACGTGTTCCCGCACTATTGAGTGTAGTAGTGAGCCAGTGCAATTCTACATATATACGTACTGTTAGCACAGTACAAGCCCCTTATAGAAAGTTCTGGAAACTTTTAATTACAACTATTTCACTCCGTATCCATGGCAACAACCTATAATTAAATGTTCTCCAATTGCCCGAGGAGCGTGATAAAATACAAATTCGAGCATTTAATTGCGAGTAATGTAGCCGCGTCAGAGCTCCCATTAAGCGTTTACTGCTCTCTCTAATTGGACTGAACAGGAAGTGTTCTCACTAGCTCCTAACAGCTTATGTAATACAGACTATGGTGCAGTTAGCACTATAGCTGGAACACTAATTGATTAGGAACGAAGAAATTTATAGGCAGAACAAAATTTCTAAAGGCTAGGTTCATAGTTAGTCACAGAGTCTTACTATCAATATGTATTTGTTATGTTAGTCCTTGCTTGCGTTCATCATATATTACATACTTATTTTTGCCAAATTTTGTACATCTGGTGTAGATATTGACGAACAACAAGGCCGACGTAGTTTGAAAATCGAATTAATGAAATACTGCTGTTAACGTTGTTGATTTTCACAGGTAATAAATTATGTCTTTTGTTATTATAATAAAGCTGGTCTCTAAATCTTGACCTTTATACATTGTTTATTAAGTATTAACTATAAACCTCACAGTACATTCAAGTAAACATGTTTTCATACGTTTGGCTGACATTCCATGTTTTCTTATTGGACTTTGAGAAAAAACATTGAATGCGATTGTTTTATATCCACATTCAATGGTGAACACGAAATCTAAGCTATCATTCACGCATATAAAAACAGTCCTGTCATAAAACGAGCGGACGCTCTGTCATTTATTACGTTTTCTAATATAGGGCTCCGAAAATAGCATGGGGGAGTGCGTGCGCGCAGGCTTAACGTTCAGTCATGGTTTAGCCGTTGGAGTAACGCGACGATTATCGAGCTGTTATGTTCATTAGATTTAATTATTTTCGATGTTGTTTTTAACAAAGTTTTGTGTATGCTGTGAACTTTTGAATGAATCGTTTTAGTAGAAGCTAAATAAGAGACTTTTAAAAATTAAGTTAGTTGGATAACTTAACTTTTTAGTTTGTGATGGAAATCGAAAGTGTACCAGACTTTAAAAGTGGTTAAATAAAAGGACGAACGTTATGTTAACAATGCTGTGTGCAACGAACGGCGCGGTGGCAGCCATGGACAGGGCGTATATGTCGCTGCGCGCGCGAAAGCCTCAACCGACCACCACGGTAGGTGACTTGGAGCTACTTTACAGTTGCTGAGGCACGTGTTTTGGATTGTTTTAAAAATTTTGACTATGCTGTATATTTTTTTTTTATATTATGGAGTAAGTTTTGATACTTGTTGCGTTGTTCCGGTTTTGTGTGATTGAAAATTGATGATATTGTTTGTAAGTTTACACTTAAATTTGCGCGAAAATTCCAATGTGTATTTCGGGTCTTGATATATTCGGTAGCCAGCTATCTCTATTTAAAAGGTGTGTTTTTAAATTCTTACGTACTCACAGAAATAAAATAATTACCTAGTTGATAATATAGTCCTACCTCTAGTTTTTTCTTCCCATAACATAATTTAATTTTAGCTTAAATGTATTGTCAAATTTTGTTATGTAGTTTTCGTGAAGAAACTACTTTCACTATCTAATTGTAATACATATTCATTAAAAAAAAAAAAATATATATATATATATATATATATATATATATATATATATATATATATATATATATATATAATGTTACAGATAAAGTTATGTACGCCGTTATTGTCATACATCTTAGATACTATGTTCAATGAATATTCTTGTAATGTTTCGTATTATGTATGATGTGGTGTTACTCAAATAAATAAATAAAATAAATGTGTTTCGATTAAAAATTAGATGTATTGGTCGATTGAATAAATTTTTCTTTTCCGTGTTTGAAAACGGTCCAGAATTTTTCGATGACCTGTTTATTCGTTTAGGAATCGCCAAAATTATAGTTTTGGTGTTCACCGTTGATAAAACACTTGTTTTTCCAACTTCTACAATCTGCATGTATAAGAATGTATAGTGTCCTTCTGTCTGCACAGTCTAACTTATATTGTAAGCAATTGTGTCACGTATGACTAATGAACTATGCATCATCAATATTTAACTGAAATGCAGTCGGTTCTAGATATTAGTTCTAGTTCATGTTTGTCTGAATATGGGTATTTCTGATCTTATTAGGATATAGCCTATTTGCATTGGGATTTCTGTTTAGGTGTAGATCCGCTACACTTCTATCCTCTTAGGTACTTTTTTATCTTTTGTTTTAGGTTTCTTATTTATTAAATTCGTTATTATTCCTCCGTTAAATTATGCGGTAAATAACTAGCTATTAAAATGACATCAAACATATTTTAAAAGTAAAGGTACCAATCGCAGAGTTTCATAGACAAAAAAAACTTAAGGATTGTTGACACCGAGCAGTTACCGCCTGTTCTGTAAGCAGCCTTATTTTAACAACCTCTGTTACCGACATTATATTGTTTATAATTAAATCCGTAACAACGGAAACGTTACATGGCAATGTTTTACGGCCGTTATTTATATCCAATATATTGCTGTTCTTTGTTTAAAGTTTGCTTTAATGGTGTACGTACGGGGTTATGTTTGAATGTTGCAACGCACTGTTTGGGGATAGGTTTTAAGTTTAGGCTAGTTTCAGACAGGGCGATTGTTATAGTCGTGTAGAGGTGAATAAGAAACTTTTAATGAGTCTGATAGTGATCAAGAAAACTAAAGCTAATAAGTAAACAAATTTTTAGTACTTACTACGTATGTTAGGATATGTACAACGAAGATGACCAATATGGTAATAATAATTTACATGATATAATATCAGGTAATACTAAGCATCTGTTAATTTTTATAAAAAAAAGACGGGTTGCACTCCGGGAGTGCCGGCAGAAGTGAAAACTTGATTATTAACGTTGAGCATGTTTGATATCCATCCGTCTTACGCTTTTTCGATCAGGTCACGTGTCCTGACGCGAGTTTAAGATTTTATACCCAACGCCGCTAAAGAAGTTTTCACTTCAAAAACTGAAATCAATTTGCATATAAAACTAGATGTAATATTTAAAATTGATTTATTAGTTTCGAGCTGTTATTCTATTTTATCTTACTTTGTAAAGCCGGCCTAAGTCTATATATAATTTTGCTTGAGTTTATAAATGTCGTCTAAGCACACTACATCGATCATGTTAGAGCGTAAGGATAAACTTTGGAATATTTTTAATTTTCAGATAACGATTAATACTCTATAATCATTTAAATATTTTTCCTTCTGTGACGGTGCAAAGTAATAAAAAAACATTAACGTCAAGCAAATTGCAGCACATGCGTATTTGATTAACTGGGAAATTATGAGTTTAGAATTCGAATAAGAATCCGTGGATAAAATTTCTTAATAGATATATAGAAAAATATGAGAAGTTGTATGTTAAAAAGTTTAGCCATAATTCAGGATAACTTTACCCTTTCATGCACCATTATTGCTAAACACAGAACGCATTGAACCATAGACCACACGTACTAGAAGTACAAAGTTCATACATTAGTAATGTACTGTTCAAATTATCCTGCAAAGAGCATCGTACCACAAGGTACAAGGCTTATCACACAGGGGTGCGCACCTGCCGTGACAGTCGCAGGTGTGTTACCACCTGATGTATAACGACCATTAGGTAAGGAACTATAGGAATAAATGTATGCAAGGTTTGAGGTCGAAATTTGGAGTTGTTTATTTGAGATGTGATTAAGAATATATTTTAGGTATAAATTGCTTAAAATAATATTAAGGTACTTAGGGCCGATTTTTCAATCCCGAGATAAACAGTCTAATAACTACCCCTCGAATAGATTTATTCAATTATTTATCTAACTCATAACGGCTCGCCTATTTTTCAATCGTGATTTATTTGATGAATAACTATCTGACCAAATATTTCCATATTGGCAGCTCTGCTCTCGGAGTGGCGAAACAAACATATTAAATTAGTCAGGTTAGAGCGGGATAGAGTCAACTCTTGCAATTTGTCAACAACCGTCATTATGACTCACGTCAGGAGTGCATTTTAAGTTTGTCTTATATTGCTCTTTCTTCTATGATTGTTGATTGTTGTTTTGATTCGAGTAAAGAGTTTGGTTATATTTGTGTTTCAATTTATATATTTTACGATGGAAACGACATACTTAAAGGCAGCGTTCGGCAAATTTTCAATGGCATGGTCATCATTACTATCAAAAACATCAATTTCAATATGATTTTAATTGATAATAATTATAAAGAAAGAGGTTTAATTGTTAATAATAGGCATGACGAAAGATTTTGAAAACCTCTTCCATAATGTGTGTATAGTGTATACGTTTATTAAACAAGAAAAACCCTATATTTCGCTAATATACTTAAATTTAACGAAGATAAAAGCCATTTTTCAAAAAATATTTATTAACTGTGCCAAAACAGCTCACAGGTGTCATGGCGTAGGCGTGACGTCACTCTTACGTAAATACGTGATTATCTGTATGCATAGCGAAGCAAAATTAAACAAATATTTAATTATTAAGTGTTATAGAATCTAATTTCAAAGTTTATAAGTGGTGTGCAGTATTGCAATGTGAATCTACATAAAAATAATACCCAAAAAAAGTGTTAGTAATTGTTTAAAGCGAGAAAATAATATGAAATGATTGTATAAATTTGACGCAGAGAAACCCTAACCACATATTCGTGAATTCGCAATAATATTTCTGTTCTGAGTCGATAAAGCATACGTGAAAAAATAGAAAATAAATAAAAATGCGTATTCTCAACATATTCATAACAACAAAATACACCTGACGCGAAGTTGTTTACATAGACGTGACGTCACGCGTGTTTCAGTCAAAATGGCCGACTGCAGAATTTCAATGTTTTATTTTATTGATAATCTCATTAATCTTAATGTTTTTAATATTTCTAAGTCACTATTTTTAATTTATTTATTATACATTTTCCCTTAAAAACACTAATTCGATCATTTATGGATACTGTCGTCATGCCTATTCTACGCTCTATGTTATGAGTTATGACATACCAAAATATCCCAAATTTGACGCGTCAGCTGTCAACTCAAACGCCTAACCGTCGAATAGCGCGCTATCTGGCCGTTGGAGCGGCAAATAGATTTATTCCTCAACTAACGTAGTTATTCGATAGATAAGTCCTATTCGTCTATTGAAAAATTGAATATTTTGTTAACTGAAGAATAGTCTATCTAGCTGTTTATCTGGGCATTGAAAAATCGGCCCTAAATAATTAAAATATTTAATTTACGTTTAAAAAAAATATTCCATATTATGACGTATTTTTTTCAGACGTCATAATACGTCATTTTCCAAGTTGATGGCACAATTAAGAAGTGTAATGACTTGAGGTTTTCATAAAAAACAAATTTCAATCACCAAATAATTTAAGACCTCTTGAAGGAGTTAATATTATAACACAACATAAATAATATCAACGTTCGTGTAATAGCTTCACGTGTTTTTATCCCTCCGTCTCTTTGTCTTTTATGTTCTGAAACCTATCAGTATAATATTTCTTTAATTGTTCGGCTCAATGCCTCTTTTGTGCCGTTCAGAATGAATGGAGCTGCAACAAAGCGACTGGTGTCTTTGAAAAGAATATATTAAAGCTGTGTTACTATTCATTAATGATTGTTCTTAGTGTTGAGGTTAGAGGTATATAAGACATGAGTTCGAATCCTGTAAAGTGGAATTAATAGCAGGTAAAATGATTATTTTGGTTGCTTATTTTTTCTTGCTACCATGAATGGTCTATATTAATATCTATTCGAGTATAAAAAACATTTAAATGTATAAATAAGTGAGCATTGAAAATTAAGTTACATAGTTTTATAGTTCCACGTTTTCCCTTCAAAATAACGGATATTCTTTTATTACGTTCAAAAAAAAATATCAATCGATTTTGAAGTAATAGATACGTTTCTTTTGGAATGTGGTAAGAAGGATCCTTACAAAGAGATTACCCTTTGAAAGGATTTACTTATTATGTAGATTATATAGATTGTATAGATTATATTAATTGAATCCGTGTGCGTCAATGCACGTGCTCCAGTATGAATGGCATTATTTATCAATCAATAACAAGTGCCACTGCAATTCGAGTGTTTGGGGGTTTTGCTTGATAATATCCTTTAGAGATGTATGTCATACAGAACCTTTCTAGGATTCTGTGCCAGATTTTTTTTACATAAAAGCTTATCAATGGGTTGGCGTTATTTCGATTATAGTCTTATATGCTGAGTATAAAGTAAGAAACTTAAAGGCAAGGAGCTACATTAGGCTATAGACAGACAGCTTCGGGTGGAAATAAAGTTTTTATATTGTTGTGGTTAGTTAAATTAAAAGAAATCGCTTCTGATATTAAACGGAAATATGATTAATACATCATCAACATTATGTAAATATTATGTTTGATTCGTACTTGGCCGAATTTAAGGTGACTGTAACTACAAACTTTTCTAAATTCTGTAACTGCGTCAAGTTGTCAAAGAGATATGAATGTTTTTCCTATTCTAAAAGCAGCAAGCATGTAACAGGTACACTAATACAGACGTATCTTCATTCCACTCAACCTGTAGTCTCCAACTTTTTGCTGAAAATTGTTACGACTGCAACAACGTTGTCAAGTTGTAATGACAAGCTAATAAAAACACCAATCTAAAAACTACCAGTGGACGTAAATAGGGCTCAATGGAGACCAGGAAGTGATTAAGCCACGTCAATAGCGTGGTGATGTCGAGCGCTTCCTGCTGCTTTTCAATTATACACTGCACTGCTTTTAGCGTCGTCGCTCTGGAAATAGAAATGTGTAGTGATTAACTTGTGATTAAGTACTGCTTGGTTGTCATGGTGATAATCGCGAGGTGCGTAGAGGCGTAACTGTGAATTGCACTGTGAGTGGATTTTATATTGTATGATGTTTTTAGTGACTTGGTGTTTGTTATTATCATATTTTATAGACTTTAGAAATATTTGTTACTTTGTTTAGAAAATCTGTTGGCTTTTAGCGATTTTGTTATGGCCAGTTTCATTCACTTTCGATCGATTGCATCGTTGTTTGTTATCAACCCCACAGTCCCTTATCTATCTTCTCTACCTGTAAAACGCATACCAAAATAGCACACTGTGTCTTCACATTGTTTATTTACGTGCACATATTTTGTAGATCTAATAACTATGATTGTCATCTTAAGATAAACGAGATATGCAGATACGCAAACGCCGTTTTCTAAAATAGTCCCATGTCACGTGATTAAAGAATCTGTCTAGATAAGCACGTGGATTACTTAAGCACAGGCCGCACTATTGCTAAATCGCCACGGTTTTTAACAACGTTATTCTGTGATTCAAGCAAATAAATACAAGCGGCCTCACTTCGCGGGTAAGAATCACCAAACATAAGATTAGAACTTAACTATTTTTACTAGAACTTACCTTATCTTTGTTTACGTCAATAGGTAAGTACCTATTGACGACACACAGTTTTTTCAACGCAGTGTGTGCAGTTCGAGCGGTTATGCCGGTTATGTGCTTAGAGCGGCTAACCGCTCCCGTGAAAAAATCGTAGTGTGTCCTCAGCCTTACGCTGCTTACGTGTATATACTATATATTTTGTTTTTGATAAACATGTACTAGGGACAAAGGATCTCTATACAATCTCGAAGCAATAACATGATAGATTACAAGCACTATTTGCGTATTTCCTTATGTCTTGAATGTTTGATTGATTTGAATCAGAGATTAGTAAACCATTTATTAGATAATACAATTGCTTGTTACATTACTTTTATGCATTATAATCAACCAAGAAGCTAATACAAATCTTCGTGATATCAACCAATTTTGAATCTACAGTCTTTTATGAAGAACTAATAAGTTGGCCAAGTGCGTGTCTAAAGATATTGAATTGATTGTAAATAGATATTAGATTAACCTACGTAATACCAGTAATACCTGTTAAACTATGAAGTTCACAAATGTTATTTTAATTAATATTCAATCTGTTTTACATCCGATGCATAAATCCACTGAAAATTTTAATTGCGATCCATTTAATTATTCTTATTTTATGCTATTTTTTATTGGCAGAGCTTTATTATCAATCATAATTTATCACGAAAATATGCATACCAATCAACGTACAGTACTCCAAAATTAATAATGCGCATGCAAATCTTCGCTAATTGTCGTATTTCCGAAAACACTCGAATCATTGAATCGTAAGAGCCCTAAACAATGCACTTGCATTTTACACCTTGTTCAAAAGAAATAGAAGTCAATTCACGGTCATACACAATCAAAAACAAATCGGGCGGTAGGTGACATTTGAAAGTTCCGATGTAGGTATCTAAAATGTCAGAAATAAAGATTATCCCTGATTTTGATTGTTTTTATTTTTATTTTTTGTAAATGTCATAATATTGAAGAATGATCAGTACTTTAAATACTTTTGAGCTGAGATTTTAATGATTAGATTTATATGGTTTAAATGTAAACCTGTTTTTGAAAACAATATTTTATACAATATAAATGTTGAGTTACTTTAACCTTCTTTTCTTCCATCATTACACCAGCTTCAGTAAGACACTTTAAAAGTACTATAAAATTTTCCAAGTAAATCAATCCAACAAAGATATGTTCGCAATCGTGGGGTTATCCTCCTTTCTATGCGCATTATTACTTTTGGAGTACTGTAATATGTTTTATACTTTTTTTTTGCAATATGTTCCACAGTTATTGTAACTGCAATAGCAATTAAGAGATATCACTAGACAATTGGATTTTCACTCGCATTCTATGTAAAATAAACTGTAATTGTTTCTATGAAATAATTGCATACAGATATACTAAAAAAGTTATTACGTTATTTGATTGAAAAAATGAGATTGTGGGAAAGTGAATAGGTAATAATTAAAAGTCCGATCGTTCTATCATAAAATCATGCTCATATTGGAATAAAAAGTAGATACAATAACGTAATTTATGTCGATCATCATAAAAATTTGAGTCGTTCAAAAATGATATTTGTGAAATTCGTCTAGTCATACCTAAGAAAAAATAGCCTTTACTTTATTTATATTTATTTGTGTTAACGCTTCGATAATGCATAAGATATCATTGATAATAATATTTCATAGTATTGAAAGAATTATTAAAATCTTCACAATTTGAATTCACTATGTAACATCCCATATATTCATTAACATTATTAATTAATAGACTCAGGGTCTATTAATTATTTATAATCTACGTATATTAAAAATAATTTATGAAATACTACTAAATATAGTGCGGAAAAATAATGTGCGGTTTCAAAGTCTCTATGTTATATTTAAGTATGTGTTATTTTATATGATAATAAATCATAATTTTCTTAGCCATGACTCTGATTACGTATCAGTCTACACCCCTCAACGGTAGACCATACCTCTTTATGTACAGCTATACCAAAACCGTATTGAAATATACACATCATCTTGTTTGATCTGGATTATCTTATCGAGTCACTGACCGTACCATCTCGATGTGAACCTTTTGTGCACCTAATGAAGCCTTGTTAGTGGCAGTGCAGTCTCAATGCATTACCGTTGCAATGTATGAAGAGGTCTCAATTCTAAAGACCGTGGTAAACATTTTAAATTGGAGAGGAATGTTAGCTTATTATTAAAGTAAACATTAAATTTTGAAAGGAGTAAACAATAACTTTTAAATGTTGAAAGGACATCATCCCTATATTATGCAGTAATCAGTAATTTTATTCAAAAGTAATTTAATATTCTTACTACAGATATAGATTCGAATTCGAAATGAAAGTAGGTATTTTATTTTTAAATATATGTACATAATAAACATTGCTATTGCGTGAATTTTGGTAATCGTCCCAGTGATTTTTGAATAAACAACAAAACACAAATCTTTCTTCATGTTGTTACTACAGATAAATCCCCAAATAGTTAAACTACTTTAATGTTATGTAACATGCATTAGTGGGTTATGCAAGTCAGCTGTAAAAACGGTAACACCCCTACTTTCCAAAGACAAACAAAGCTCTAAGAACCACGGGTTTGTTTACGTTCCAGAGACTCCATAAACATGAGGATGATCTTCTTGTGTTTATGGTATTAAGCGTGTTTACGATTTTTGAAAAGTACCCACATTTTCTTTTTGATTAAGAAGAGCGTTGCTGCTAACAGTTTTGGAGCTTATTAAACGAATGCAGGGACAAGTAAATAAATTTCGCTAAATATTTTGAGTTATTTCGTAGTATGGATTCTAGCATCTATACCTAAATAATAAAAGCTTGGTTTAAAAGGTTTTTCAACCTGCAATCTTCTATTGGCCTTAGATATTTATAATTGTATACAATGTCACTAGTAGCTCTCGGCCAATCCTTATCAAAAGGTGAGAAGGATCTATTGTCTGACAAGTGGTATCTTGAAACAAGGGCTTATAATATTGTGATTCGTATTTCCCGGTGTGACATACGATGCTAAGGGCGTGGTGATTATCAATGAGAAGTATGAAGTAGCTGAAATGTGAGACAATGACAGTGCTATTTGTCCTGAAGGCTGTTTATTTTTCACTAGAGAAGACGATATGATCTAACTGTTTCCAGTACCTCCGCAGAGACTTCCATCATTTTATTTATTTGATTAAGACTTTATTGCACACACATAATAAATTGAAATACAGAAACAACATAAAATAAGAGAAAAACATGTATAAACGGCGGCAATATCGCTAGGTAGCGATCTCTTCCAGGCTAACACTTTGTGATTACCGTATTGAAATACGTTTTAAAACAGACTGACTAATCACACCTGTCCAGGGTGGTAGAATATGGTCTCATACCACTCAATAAGCTTGTAACACAATACCTCAACAGATTACACAGTCTACGTGACTAGCAGTAGCGAACAAGAACCAAAACTATTGCACTCATTGTCCTCACTGACGTCAAACACCAAACATGTATCGGCAATGAACAGTCGCATTTGGAGACAATGCTGGTATCGAAGTTGAATGAATAGGGGCATCGGTAATTAAGGACACGCGATTGGCGCAATGGTTTGATATCGATTGTTATTTGTAACCTATGTAGTAGGTTTACAAGTCCAGTAGTTTTGATTGTGTAGCTTTTGTTTTAAATCAGTTAAAGGTATGCAGACATTTTGATACTGTGTTATATTATGCTAGTTTTCCGCCCGCTGTTTTATGATATTTAATAAATTTAAAGTCTAACTAGGAACACCTTGTCTATGATAAACATACAATGGAGATGAATATACAGAATATACAAAAAAACATTGTAATTAGAAATATTTTTCGAAGGGATTAAATATTTTCGTTTGTTGTTATTACTGCGAATGTGATAAATACACAAATATTTTTAAAGTACCGGATATTGCTAACAATCCATACTAATATTATAAATGCGAAAGTAACTCTGTCTGTCTATCTGTTACTCAATCACGCCTAAACTACTGAACCAATTTGCATGAAATTTGGTATGGAGATATTTTGATACCCGAGAAAGGACATAGGCTACCTTTTATTGCGAAATATGTACCACGGACGAAGCCGGGGCGAACCACTAGTATGTCATAAATATACAATACTCAATTTGCATTATTTAGGGAGGCTTCACATTTAACAGTAACGGGTAATAAAAATAATTTATTATTGTATTGTTAAAGTTTATTTGAAGTAAAAATATTCCTTATGCCCAAAATTTTGCTTACATATTCATGTTGCTGTGTAGTGTTATGTTTTCTTATAAAATTATTTAAACGTAACACAAGTGTTGTTCATTTAACTCTTCGTATTTATTACGCATCATGCCGTACAACAAAATATTTACATACTCGTGATACCTACACCCAATATGCGTATATCGTCACTAACAAGAAAACAATGTAAAGATTTCAGTGCGAACAATAAATACTTTTTTATTGGTCTTAACTCTGAGGTTATCACAAAATAGAGATTATTATGCTATAACTGCTTTTTTTTGCCTATCCAACATATCTCAAATATTTGGCGTAATTAATCATGAACATTATCTAATACTAGCGGTCCGCCCCGGCTTCGCCCGTGGTACATATTTCGCAATAAAAGGTAGCCTATGTTCTTTCTCAGGGTCTAAAGATTATCTGTGCCAAATTTCATCAAAATCGGTCCAGTAGTTTATGCGTGAAAACCATACATACATACATACATACATACATACAAACCTTTCCTCTTTATAATATTAGTATAGACTATAGAAAAACTATGAGACGTGGATTAATTTGATCGCATTCTGTCTATCGCTTTAAACAGGAATTACATTCAGTAACGAACGTAATTCCTTGTCAAAATCGATGCTTTTGAATAGTGCCTTAATCAATAAACATCCATTTCAAGGATAGCTATGTCCTGAATAGATAAGCCCCGGTTATTGCCTCAGCAAACATAACATCATCGACACCACGACATATTCTGGTATCAACACAGATGAGGTGCTAACTAAAGCCCCTCGCTTCGTGACTTCTCTCGATAATGTAATTGGCGGAAACATCCTAATTCGATCTCCAGCCGCGGTAGATTTTCCGACGATTATTTGCGAACCGCCTTATCGGCCATGTTTGGCCCGGCGGAGCAGTTTTAGCGGGATTTTTGACAGTTGTCATAATGTGTTCTCGAATGATTTTTGAAAATGGAATTCCGCGTTCCATATTTAAAGTTTGTTTGGTTTATTTATATGGAACTTGAAGGTTGTATATTTATGGTTATTTCATCGGGTTTTCGGACAAAATTATTTGATATGAATAATTCTGGTTAGCACCAGACTTGTTAGTCCGGGATACATCGCCCATTTTTGCAAGTGATTACTATCAAGCTAATTTTTCGTGAGTAGCTTTATTTTGATGAGATGCCCAATAATTTCATGTACGAAACTCTCGATTGTGGTAGCTACCAGAGGAAACAAGGATAAAATATTTTGATTTGATGGTTCTCAAATATTAATTACTAACTGAATGTTTTTTTTTTTGTTCAATCTCAAGATAATTATCTAAATTATTCGAAAAAATATTTGTCCTACAAAATCTATGGTTTGATCAAAGAGTCCCCCTTTCCAATGTGTATCGATAACGAAGTCATCATAAATGATTACTAACCAGCTGATTTTTTTATTTTCACTTATTTAATACTTATATAATTCAACAGACATATTGTCCTACAAATTGCGTAATAAATATTTGAGAACCGTCAAATCAAAAATTTTTATCCTTGTTACCTCTGTAAGCTACCACAATCGAGAGTTTCGTACATGAAATTATTGGGCATCTCATCAAAATAAAGCTACTCACGAAAAATTAGCTTGATAGTAATCACTTGCAAAAATGGGCGATGTATCCCGGACTATGTATACAATCTTGGTTTCGTTAATGTTATTGATCCTGCTTTGGTTAACGTAACTTGAAACAGTAAAATGCTGAAGTTGCATTAAATTTTTTTTTTTTTTTTTTTAATCTTTATTTTATTAACGAGGGTTTGATCAAACATGATCATGCCACCCTCATTGGCATTACAAAAAACAACTATCTACGCTTAATACCAAGGTTAACAATTTTGTAAATAAATCTAGCTTCCTTAGAAGAAGGAAGCGCCAAAAAAACATTAACATTGCCCAACAATCTAAGGTTCAACTCAGCAGCAGATCTCTCAGCCTCGTTCCGGACACACTCCACCATAATATGGTAAACATCCTCCACTATGTTACACACACTGCAATTGGGGGATGACGATTTACCCATCAGGTATGTAAACATATTTAGTGGGATATGTCCAGAACGAAGTCTGAGAGCAATTACAATTTCAGATCTACTTAAATTGGAACTGGTAAACCAAGGATATTGCCAAGTGTGCCGCTGAATGGTTTTATACCAAATCGCTTTCGATAACGATCTCTCGTCGAAATGCTCCTTCCACATCTGACCACAAAAATCTCGCAAACAATAAAAATAATCGGTGTGTAATGGCAGGCACGTGAATGGTACTCCTTCCGTAACTGCGGTCCTGGCAAGGGAATCAACTTTTTCATTTCCAGGAATACCCACGTGAGAAGGGATCCATTGTATCTTAATTGATTGATTACTATTGCAGGAACTATTCCATAGCATTTTCAAAATGCTGTAGGCAATCGGTGTGCCTCGAAAATTCGAGGTACATCGAGCCAGGTGATATATAGCACTTTTAGAGTCTGTTAATATAACAAATTTACCATCTCCCAATGAATTAATATATGAAATAGCTTCTGCAATAGCAATCAGTTCAACGTGCATGATAGAAATTGAAAAATTAATGAGTAACTGAACGGAGCAGTTCAACTGAGGATCATAAATAGCTAGGCCGCATGAGTTGCCCAGTTTCGAGCCATCTGTGTAAATATGATAGAAATCTGAGTAATTGGAATTTAAATACTCTACCGCGAGTTGTTTTAACATTTGAGGCTGATATCTCATTTTTGGTTTATTAATACCCCTGATTTCCAGTTCCAACACATCCCAAAGATCCACATTGCTGACCCAAGTTTGTAAAGTAAACATATCCAACTGACTGCTAGAATGCATAGGTTTTTCCTTTAACAAATCATGAACTAAGGCTAACAAAGGAGTATTACGGCGGGCCCAATAACCGTTTTTACAAAGACTACTCAACTCATTTATGATATCAACTATATTATTATCATAAAAAGCTTTGCTTTTTAGCCAATACTTACCAGCTAAATAATATCTACGCACCTTTAGGGGAGGAAGAGATAACTCATTCTCCATAACATGTATAGCCGTTGATTTAATAAAACCACCTATAACTCGCATGCATTGATTTTGTATCTTATCCAGAATACTTAAATTAGTTTTACAGCTATTACCATATAGAACACACGCGTAGTCTAACTTACTTCGAATCATTGCAATATAAATGTGTCTTAACATAATTGGATGAATGCCCCAATCCGACCCAGCGATCACTTTGAAAAAATTTAACAACTTGAAGCATTTTTCTTTGACATATTTTATATGAGTGAACCAGCGCAAAGATCGGTCAAGCCACACCCCTAAATATTTTACGCTATCAACAGACTGTATTGGGATACCTTTAATGAAAAGATTAATAGACTCTCTACTCCAACCCCTTTTGAATATACAAAATTTTGTTTTATGGGTCGAAATGTCCAAACCAATAGCACACAATAGTTCGACTAATTTATCCAATGCTCTCTGTAAGTGAAATCTTCCATACTCCGCGCTACGGCAATTAATAAAAAGAACAAAATCGTCTGCGTACTGTGAAATAGACACATTATTTATATTTTTACAAATATCTATGGTAACAATATTAAAAAGGAGTGGAGAAAGAGGGTCTCCTTGGGCTAGGCCGCAAGAGGTAGATCTTCGAACAGAAAAGTAATTAGATCTAATTTCCAAGCGTCTGTCCTTCAAAAAATTCCAAATATATCGACATATTTTGGGGCTAACTCCTAACTTTTGCATAATTCCAATCAAACTTAATACATCGACATTATTATATGCGTTATTTATATCTACAAATGTAGCGAGGCAAATATCATTTCGAGAAAAGCCCATTTGTATTCGCGAAACTAAGTTACTTAAATTATCAAGAGTAGAACGGCATCTGCGAAACCCAACAGTATTAGGAGAGAAAAAATTGTTTCTTTCGATATACCACTCTAAGCGTTTAAGAAGAATATTATGAAAAACTTTGCAGAGGCAAGAAATAAGCGATATAGGACGAAGGGAACTAGCACTTTGATCATTTCGACCGGGTTTTGGAATAGGTACAATCGTGATATCTCGCCATTGTAATGGTACAAAGCCAAAGGAATAAAAAACATTAAATAACTTCAGTAAAACTCGTTGTCCGTTTTCAGGTAAATGAGCCAGCATAGAGTATGAAATATTATCACTACCTGGTGTCGAGTCCTTATGACGCATACAAGACTTTAATTCCTGCATGGAAATTTGGTTGTCCAAAATAGTCATGCCAGCGTCAAAAATAGGATCCTTAGGGACGGCCGAGTCGGGTGTCAAATTCTGTAAGAGATTATCGGCACTCTCTTTATCGACACAAGGGCGCGATGTGTTGATGCCTTTCAACCAGCTTATCTTATGCCACATTTCACCTAACTTAGACTGGCCATCAATAGAAGAGTAAAATTCGTGGCGTGACCGATTTTGCGCTTCCCGTATCAAGCGTTGAGATTCGCGGACTTTAGTTTGTAACTTTGCAAAATTATGTGGAGTCGGGTTGCGGCGAAAAGTGGAAAGAGCTAACCGTCGCTCTGCTACACACTTTGATAAGATTACATTCCAGTAAGGTTTCGGTTTGAAACTACTTGCTGGATTGTGACTTAGCTTAACAAATGGAATATACAAATCGGCAGCTAAATTAATAGAGTTAATAAAGTTATTATACAACGATTGAGGATCTTCATTAGAAAATACCCAGTGATCAAATTCTTTTTCTAAAAACAATGTATAAGACGACCAGTCCGCGTTTTTAAAATTACGGCGCAAAGTATAATGCCCTCGTGTGTTATCCCATTGCGAAGTTATTTTAATGATAAGATTATCGCTACCTAAATTTTCACTTAAGATGGACCATTTCAACTTTAAAGCTATATCGGTAGAAGCCAGGGATATATCCGGCGAGGACTGTTGCAAATTATTATTAACAAGTTTTAAACGCGTGGGAGTGTTACAATTATTCAACGTAATGAGATTACTATCCAAAATAGCGTCCTGAATATTAATGCCACGCGTGTCTATTTTATTTGACCAGTTTGTATTATGTGCGTTAAAATCGCCTAATAACACACATTTCTTATCAAAATTACTAAAAAGAAGATCCCAATCTGATTTATTTGTATTTATCGAAGGGGGACAATATATGGACGCAACATATTTTATACCCTCACAATTAAATATCTCAATAGCTACAATTTCAATACCCGACCTTATATTAGTTAAGTCACATTTTAAAGTTGCTCTAACTGACCGGTGAACGATTAAAGCAACACCACCATACCCGTCACACCTATCTTTACGGAAAATATTGTAGCCACTTACTCTTAAATCACTCTCAGGCTCTAACCATGTCTCATTAACAGCAGCAATGTGAATCTTTTCTTGGTTCAGTAACTGTTCTAATGCCTTAGCTTTTGGGCGAATACTCTGAGCATTCCATTGTATCATATTAAGCTTTATTTTGTTTTTAGTTACAGACATTTGTAATATTCAATAAATCAATAACATACTGTAAGATTGGCCAATCAGAAATATTTTCCACAATTACAAGCATTACCCATTCAATACAACTTCTAATCACACTTTGCACTTTAGTTTTAAATGTGGCTCCTTTCAGGAAGATTATGTCCTTTAACCTGCTTAAAAGCTCACTGAACTTAACGTCTTTCTTCTCCTTATTCTCTGTTGTATTCTTTACTTCTGATTCTTCTACTTTTGAGGACGTTTCAACATCCATAAACTCTTTAAAAATATTTGTCCTTTTTGGTGTATGAGAAAAGCTTCTACTCCTTCTGCTCTTCGATAGAAATGAGTCTTTGACGACATCCGCGTACGTTGACCTCCGACTTGGCGTTACCTGAATAGATTCAACAGGCAGAACATCAAATGAATTACCGTCGACGTATTCATTTATGGGGAAATAATCTTCATTATCAGCAGAGTGTGAGACCTTATTTTTAGTAGAATCCGACGGAACGTAGAGAGAAAGTGCTCTTCTATAGGTACAATTATACTCCGCCATCAACTCTCTAAGCTTTCTTTCCTTTTGGTAAGACGGACAAGAACGAAACAAAGACATATGTTTTCCTCCACAATTAGCACACTTGAATGTTGATGTATCACAGTTAGGATGGTTCTCAGAACATTTTGGACATACTACTTTTGAGGACACACATTTGCTTTTAGTATGTCCAAGCTTCCAGCAGCGCGTACATTGTGATACGGGAAATACGTAAGGGTCTACTTTGATTCGCAATCCATCTACCGATATATAGGGTGGGCGGTAAGAACCTTTAAAACAAATGCGAATGGATTCGCACGACTTCCATCCTGAACTCTCGCTACTACTTCGGCGGGAAAGTCTGTGAACGGAAAATATCTCGCCCGGTTCTGGACACGAAATATTTTTAATAATCTCTTCTTCTTTTAAATCCAAATCTACATCTTTTATAACGCCATACGAAAAATTAACTTCCAAAGCCCTTTGAATTCTCCACCCCATTTCTTGAAACTTTTTAGACTTTTCAAGTTTTTCCACCATCTTCCCGTTACACACGTCAACCCTAATTCTATAGGGGTTTATATATTTAACACTCTCAACATCCAAAATATCTTCACCGCTAAATAATTTAGCTAAAGTAAACTGCTTCGGTAAAATTTCTTTTGAAGAAATATAAACTTGAAGTTTATCCTCCACAATCTTAGTTTTGCATCTTTTTTCTTTTCTTTGAATTAAATTCCAATCATCCTCATCCCTCCCTCTTTTACTTGGTTTATGCTCAACAATAGTTTTCTTCGGCGTCTCAGAACAAACTTGTATGTCTTCTGAGGTATCGTCAAGTTCCTCGTGACAATTTGAGTGGTTTAAATTAGTAATATTAACGCTTTCGCGCTCAGAATGGATTAGATTATCAGTATCCATTATTTAATTCAAAGGCCGACGCGCGGCTGCCGCAGGTAGAAACCTAACGGTAACCGCGGTGAGCCGGTACCGCACGCGATGACTCAGTACGCAACTTATTACGAAGTACGCGTTCACCTCGATCGAGTGACGAACCGAGACTGGTTGCATTAAATATTAATACGAAAAGAATTGCTAATACATTACTGCCTTGTTCGTAATAATAAGCTACCGAAGTAATCATGTGTCAATATTGGTCGCTCGAGTGGCAATAAATTATAATTATTGTACGAACAGTTGTGTAATTTATCTGCAGTATTATATTACGGAACGTATCGGTTTTACTGCAGTTTTCTAATTATGGCATCGGTGTCGTTTGAAAGTAATCGTGTGCGAGTCCTGTTATCAGTTTATCAGTGATATCGAGGCATTACAGCCAGTCGGTCTATTTTGGAACATGGACGTTTAATACATTGAATGCTATCAGATGGAATTATTAGGATATGCGTCACGGATTCTGGCTCATTGTAGTCCATATTTGCTCGAATGCAGTCACCAAACATAAAAGGCTCTCCTAGATTTTCAATGCATTGTTCTCGTTTTGCGCTCTAGAAAGTTCCCAATCGATGTCCTGTTGGATTTGGATTTTCTTGTCAATTTTTTAATTTCATGAAAGGTAAATTATAATAGATTAATTGTATCGCTATTTTGTGCATGGAAAAATGAAACATCAGCAAGTATTGTAAATTAATTATGTGTAGATTAGGATCATGTATAGATTCTCTTTTACCCTGTCAGTACATTCCTTATAAATCTTGTAAATAAAAACAATACTTTTTTACGCAAATCTATGGTTAAATCCTAGATTCATTTTCCATATAACGCATCAGTACCTCTACCATGAGTTGACATAGTTAAATCGTCTGACGTAACTACAATAGTAAACGTGAATAGTTCACGAGATTATTTTCCGTGAATGACGTATCTATCATCGAATAGTTATAAACTATGACATATGTCAAAATTAGAACTCATGGTGCAAAAATTGTATGGTTACTACAGCGAGTGTAGTATAGTTTACTATACGTTATCTACTGTAGTATACTATAATGCACCTCATGGTAGGCTTTTTAGTTCCGCTACGGCACACTAGGGGCGCTGTACGAAATTTCATACAAACCGCTTACTACAATCGCTAGCGAGTATCGTGTGCGTAAACTCATGGTAGACCTACAGGTTAATTACAGAATCTCAAGGTCACCTATCGTGTACGTAAACATCGATTATGGAATCGGTTGTTCAATATATCGATCTAATTACAATAGTGCACTGTGCACGTCCACATATCGGCAATGTTTGTTAAGATGATAATACAAGAGGTCTGATTTTTGAAGAGTAAACGCTCGCGTCTTCAGTCGAATTCCGAACGTCGGAGGAGACAGACGTCAGACATTTAAATCTGAGTTAATGCTTTTGAGACGAAACTGGGAAATCGTGTTGAGGAAAATAATATGTGAAGTGTTTGTGGCTTAGTGGACGAATGTAGTGTGTCCTTTGTGTATGGATTAAATAGGCATAATGGCTAGATTGGCGACGAGCGCTGTGCAACTGTGTCAGCGGCTTCAGGAGCTGTACCCACAGAAGTTCTTACTGCCGGGAAAACAGGTTGAATTTTTTATTTATTTTTTGGTGTTTGTTAACTTAAGACTTAAGGCTAAGATCAAAAGTAAACTATTATCGCGCGGTAAATGAATTTATTTCTCATCATATGGAGGGGAATTTTTTATAGATTTTTATTTCTGGTGGAACCAAGGAATAGACGTGAGAAAAATGAATTCAATCATTCTAAAATACAATTCCTTGGTCAAGAAAAACTGAAGTGCATGCATTAGGTGGGTAATTAGTTACCTGATTTTGCAAATTTTATAATTATAAATAAATAAATAATAAATAAATATTAAAGGACATTCTTCTAAAGACTGTCCTATTTCGTTAATAATAATTAATTGAAGTAGTTTAGGCGCTGACTCGACAAATTCAAAATTAGAAGGTTTAGAATGCAGACAGAGGTGTTTTATTCGAATTAAAGATATACAAAGTTTTATCTAGTAATAAAATTTATAGCCGCCATTAAATTATTCCGGTCGTGGTGTGTCAATGTTCGCTAATATTTTATATTCTTTCTTTTCCAATACCTATACATATTAATGTTGGTATTACTTTTGCAATCGTGAATGATAGTGCAATTCTATATTCTGTTAATTATGTAATTATATCTAGCAATCATTTGTTCATTAACCGAATTAATAAGTAGCAATTGAGTATTTTTAAGTTTTGATTACATAAAAATTTGCTTTGAAATAAAATTTCGTTACCATTGCTATATTTATTATTTACAATTTTTTTATTATTACATATGAAATAAATTAAAAATATCGTAATTGTTTACATTTTATTGCCAAGGAATGCTTTTGTATTTATCAATAAACGCATCGATATCAATAACTCATGTTATGACCTTTCTCGCCTACAAATGTATTGGTTGCGGTCTCCTTGAAGCTTGTAAATTGTGTTAATTTCTCCTTATCACCTTCGTTATTATGTATATTTTTAATTAGTTTCTTTGTGTTTTCATTTCTATTCGAGTTGGTAGGTGGTTTTTAATTATAGTATTTTATTTGAATTCAAGTTGTTGAAATATTTCAAAATTTTCAATTTTTTGTTAAATATAATTATAAATATCTAGATTATCGGAGGTAAACATTTCTTAATAATTACATACTTTTAAAGAACTAAATTAAAAACATTGTTCCCACAACAGGCTCTAATCTACCACTGGCTAAGTGCGGGTTGGTTCCGTTACGACATTTTCCTTCACCGTTTCGAGCAGTGATGTGAATAATGTGGAAATAAACTTAATTTATTTCATAAATACTCCTTCCGTCTCGAAACCTCAACTACTATTTTAATAACTAATAACGTTTGCTCTGCATCTTGGTGTTAATTATCTATATAAGTAAGTATGTATTTATGTTTATCAGCCGTTTGGTTTTTCCATAACACAAGCGAAAAGCTTTGTGTTGAATCGGATCGTGCCGTGTGTGAAAAATGTCCTGAAAAATTTATTTATTATTTATTTTAATGACTTTAAGCAAATATCAAACGACTTGCTGTGCCCTGTGGTTTTACTCGCATTGCTCCGCTCCTGTTGGTCTAGCGTAATATAGCCTGTGCTATAGCCTTCCTCGATAAATGGGCTATCTAACACCAATTTTTCCAATCGAACCAGACTTCTTGAGATTAGCGCGTTTAAACAAACAAACTCTTCAGCTTTATTTAAGTATAGATATAACTTGATATACTAACACCATAACCCGACTGCGGGGAGGAAATCATGAATTAGGGCGGCAATAAAAAGATCAAGGTTTGAGGACTGTTATTGTTGGTTATCGGATTAAAGTACTAAAAATTAATTGTGGCCATTTCATTGTTTTAAGCTGTGTAAATCATAAAGATATCGAAACTTTATCGTGTACATTCTGATTTTTTTTCTTGATAATCTGTTAAAGAAATTATTTTTCTATGGTCCCGGTCGTAGTATTATGCTCGTTTAATCACTGCTGAGCTAAATAATTTTAGGAAAATGATAAATCGTGAAAATTTTTAGAAGGGAGTAACATAAATAAAATATAATTTACGGTAGTTTTGAGAGACGAAATCCAACAAACAATACATTCGCAGAACGGCCGGTTGAGTCAACGTTTAATTTTGTCAGTATCATTTGACACAATTATTAGTTGTTTGTGGTCTCGTTTAGTTACATGATGCGGCGAATATCTTGCCTTCCTTAAGCGTTTGTTTAAACTAGGCTTAACTAATTGTTATGGTTGAGCTTAACTGTTCGATTGATAAGTTTTAACCCAGTTTTTGAGGAATTCCGAAATGAAAATTATTTAGGATATTACTTAGTATGGTGTCCTCTTTTGGAATTAGGGTGGATTCAAAAATGCTTGTCTTATTTATTTCAGGCAAATAATAATCAGTCTTTCCGGCTATGATAGATTGAAATTTATCATTAGAGAGCATCTTATTAACGCCAAAATTATTGTTAAAAAGAAATGGACATTAAATACAACAGTATAAAATGATATTACATTGTTAAAAAGGTAAACCAATATTATATAATTCCTTACAAAGTAAAGATAGATAACATAAACAACTAACGTTTATGACTTTTTTTTCGAGAACTCCGTGATGATGTTATTTCCTATTTGTTGTTATAGTACTGTACTTCCTCTTAACGTCAACAGAAATATATTGTTAAGCGGTCACAATTATTTGATATCTTTTAAACATATTTTTTCCTTCATTTAAACCGGGGACTGAGACGCTTCCTGTGTCTGTGTTCCCCGACGAGTACAGTCTGCTGGTCTTCAAACCAAATTGTTCTAGAATGTTCCAGAAAGACCTAAAAAGTCATAGAACTTGTCCTATTTATTTCCTCTATTTGTATCCTACTATAATATATAATATTATAAATTCGAAAGTTTGTGAAGATGGATGTATGTGTATGTGTATATGTATGTGTGATTACAATGAAATTTAGCACACATATGACTTGGATTAACACATAGGATAGGTTTCATCCCAGGAATCCAACGGGAATTACGTGAGTTTTTATTTGAAAACGCGGGCGAAGCCGCGGGCAGAAAGCTAGTTTGTTATATTTGCCACCTCAATGATGGGTGTCATATGATAAGCGCGCGTGTGGGCGACTTATTGCTGCACCTTAATGAGCTTTTACGATCCTATCGATTAGCTATCTGTATGGAGACGAATTACTTCCGATGGATGCTAATAGTTTCTTTAATTTGATGGGAAATTAGACATGATATCTAAATAACATTGTAAAGTTTAAAAATATGTCCATTATTCGTTCCGTTTTATAGCTAATCTTTAAAGTTATATTTATACGTGTAGGACGTAGTAGGACGGTACTGTGATTTTTTATCCCAAATGTAGTGCGCTAAAAAAATCATAATTTCGAATCAGAAATTAATTCCGAAATAGAATCTCGATTTTTAAGTCCGTTAAATAGGTAGGTCTTGAATTTCTAAGTGTATACCCATAAATTAAACGAGAAAAAACTACACTCGGTTTGCTACACTACACACAACTACACTACACATTTTTAATCTGTGAATGAAGTAATGTGTAGGCAGATTGCATCTTGTGTGTTAATTTTTGAAATGATAATCGTATATGAGTGATGGAATGAGATTTATATGCCGTCGCAGTTTGCAGTTGACACATTTGTAACACCTCACAATATTTATCTTACTACTTATGAAAAATGCATCCTATATTGTGAAACAGTTTTGACGTTGAAGATAGTTTTTTTTCGACATTTATACTAATATAAGTACTTATTTGTTATTTATATGATATTTTAATGCAACACAGTATTTTTTAAATATTTATTGCATTTATAACAATTATAAAGCTTCGTGAGAAATAGAAATCGTATACCGTTTTAAAAATAAATACAGAATAATTTTCTCGGTATTTGGACATACGACACTATCTAAACCTTACCATTTCTATGGAAGTAGAATTAGGGTTGGCAATTTTGTATTTATTAATATCTATTCTTATTTCTAAGAATTCATTTTAATCGTTTATAATCTAATTAAGGTACTGGTATTAAGGATAACAATACAATAATTGTATTATTAATAAATATTAGGCTTTATTAAACTTTGCCTTTTTTCACACAAATACCACAATAACATTTCATCACTACATAGTATAAAACAAAGTCACTTTCTCTGTCCCTATGTCCCTTTGTACGCTTAAATCTTTGAAACTACGCAACGGATTTTGATGCGGTTTTTTTTAATAGATAGAGTGATTCAAGAGGAAGGTTTATATGTATAATAACATCCATTAAATAGTGGAGAAGTACTGTTATTTTTGAGGTTTCTAATGTGTTGTCGTAAAAAATTAGATTTTTTCCGCTTACATTGCAAACGCAGGCTGAACCCTACGAGTTTTATCAAAATAATGTACTAAGTATTATACACATTGAAAAGGTCTACAGAAAAGTCCGTGATGGTATATGTCTATCTCTTATGGATAACCCACAATAACTTTTTATTGTCATTTACTTTTTACGACAAATAATGTCTAATTTTCGAAGCGATTTTAACCAATACAGCATTAATCCTTAACCAATTAAATACCTTGAATACATTGTTCATTTAATATAGATCTATATGGCACTTTACACCGTATGATTTAAGTGAATATTTTCGAAGATATAACAGATTTAAAAAAAATTGCGGGACGTAGCGTTTGCGGCGGTACCGGCCGGCCGCCCGGCTATACATATATTTTATACCCGTGCGAAGCCGGAGCGGGCCGCTATGTTTTTATATACAACGTTCACAGTTTTTCTGTAGTGTATTTAGTATCAGCATTGCACCCGTGCGAAGCCGGGGCGGGTCGCTAGTATAATATATACTTTGAGTTTTGGCTTATATAATTTAGGTTCGAAATCGAATCAAATATTTTGTGTTTAATATGTACATATTATTTTGAGTGACAACCCTAGCCATTTGCCTGTTATTACGGTACAGTGGGTGCAAGCCGAGTGCGTTGTCACACCTACCGTTATCATTAAATGACATTCAACACCGCTTTCTTTGCTTTTTGCTGTCTAGCCGTAGATCGTTTTACGATGGTTCTGTTTGTCCAGTTGTTGTGGATTAGTTACTGTTATATTGTAGTTTTTATTGTTGGTAATGCCGTTCAAAAAGGTAGGGTTGCCACTGTTGAGAAATTTAGGTGTAGAATAAATATTGATTTGTTTTAGAAGTAAAATATACATATTAGTCACTGATAAAACTGGGTAAACCTACAGACCTACGTACGTTCGCCAATAAGCACATAAAAAAAATATTTTCTTAGTCATATTATATACCTAATACAAAAACTTGATAAACATTTAATATAGATATTTAATTGTTATTTGTATACTTAAACGGAGCAAGTAAGCAAATAGACGATAATATTATAGAGCTCAAGTATGCGCGCAAACACAAATATAGCATTTCCTATTCCATCACTATTTGATTCGATATTATTATTTGATTTCATATTAAATGATTTAAATGCAAATATTAGTAGCAAGATAGTGGTATTTATTATTATCATTGACTACTTGTGCCCCGTGGTTTTACCCACATTACTCTGCTCCTATTGTACTTAGCGTGAGCCTAAAGCCTGCCTCGATAAATGGACAATCTAACAGTGAAATTCTTTATCAAATCGCACCCGTTGTTCCTGAGATTAGTGCGTTCAAACAAACTCTTCAACTTTATAAAATAGCTATAGATTTTACACAAAACAGTATGTAAGTACGTAAATATCCACGCAAAATAGGGTTATGGCACCACAACTAAGATTGTATTGTACAAAAGGTGAAATTAATTTTGCATACAAAACAAAGGTGTGACGTATGTACAGTGTATGTTAATTGCTATATACGTAAAGTGCTGACGTCATAACCGTCAATAGATTATACATATAATAGACTTTACGTGAAAATTATCGGATTAACTCTGTCGTAGATACATGTTATTTTAATCAGAAAGTGATTTCTTCTATGCAGTTAGGTTTTGTTTTGTTGTACTTGAGATGTTTAACTTTAAGAAGTGAAGCTTTTATTACTAAGAATATGTACTAGCTTTTTTGCGTAAAATTATTTAAAAGATCCCACGATACTTGTTTAATATATTTTCCAAACATGTCGGACTCCAAACGTCATTAGATACCTCTTAATTAAATAATAAGTACATAAAGCAAGTATAGAAAATCTTTAACAATCTAAGTATATGAAATACTAGCGGTCCGCCCCGGCTTCGCCCGTGGTACATTTACGTTACATGTACGTTTTCCGGGATAAAATATAGCCTATACGGATTCGGAAGAATCCCTCTAAGTAATGGTAAAAGAAATTTTGAAATCGGTCCAGTAGTTTTTGAGCCTATTCAATACAAACATACAAAAATACAAAGGTTTCCTCTTTATAATATTAGTATAGATAACAGAGCCATAACTTTATAATTTAAGAGCCATAATTAAATTATGTTAACACGGTTAATGGTATATTAAGTATCTAGACGGAGATATATGAGCATCTATCTAATACATAAAAAGTAAATTGCTTGTTAAAAATCAAATTAAAACTTTTTTCATTAACTTCAGAATATAGCGAGTGAAACACGTGCGTCAAAGAATTACATTTAATTAAACAGTAATTATCGAAAGACGTCAAAAAACGATTTTGCAAATCGATTTTGAAATTAAAAACTTTTCTTATCAATTTCGCCCGTGAAAACCAATTTAATAGAGAAGTATAGTGGAACAAGAGTGTGAAATTAATTGTTAACGCACGATTAGGCACGTGCAAATGCGAATTTAGTCTTGTTTTTGACAAGAAAGCCATAAAGCTGAGCCAAGAAAGATGAAGTAATTTTAACGGTGTATTTTAGCATGTATTCGAAGAAATTGCCAGCAAAAGTTACTCGTATATTAGTAACTACTTACTACTTTTTTTATTATGTTCCATCTTGGATTTGAAAAAATTGTGCCATAAATTTATTTTTAATTTAATCTGGAAAAAAAATTTCAACTACCAACATTCAATATTTATTTATTTACTTGTCATATATTATCATTATATTTAAAGCGTATATTTAGTGTATTAATTATAAATCTATTTATCGATAGTACAACTACTAAACACGAAATATTCAAATACAAAATGTTATACAATACTTTTTTGACCATCAGACATGTTTATGGCCTATTGTGTTGGTTCACTGCCTCACGACTAACGTGTGTTGCATCTATTCGCATTATAAATAACTAGCTTTCCACCCGCGGCATCGCCCGCGCAGTCAAAGAAAAACCCGCATAGTTCCCGTTCCCGTGGGATTTACGGAATCAAACCTATCCTATGTCCCGGGGTAAAAAGTAGCCTATGTCCTTTCTCGGGTATCAAAATATCTCTATACCAAATTTCATGCAAATTGGTTCAGTAGTTAAGGCGTGATTGAGTAACAGACAGACAGACAGAGTTACTTTCGCATTTATAATATTAGTATGGATAATGTATAATTAATTTAAATATATACACCATCGTATATTGGTCCATCATATATGTTTGTTGGTATAAACCGGCCTAAAATAGTAGGTTGATTTTCGAGGAATTCTGTTAAACTTTTGAATACACAAATGATTGGTGACCAGATGTTTATTATAATTTTTAGAGACTTAGGATATAGAATGAAAAGATGCGTTAATCGAATGACAAAATACATCTTTATAAAGATGATTACTGATATTCTTATAAGATAACTATTTATAATTTCTTTATAAACTCCATTGTAGCATTTATCTAGATCGTATATCAGCTTGGTCTCGCGAGAACTCACTGGTGCTTAATAAGGATAAAACAAAATATATGATTTTAGGCACTCCTAATATGGTCCGTAGGATTGAGTGTGAGAACCCAATTATTTTCATTGAAAATAATTCTATAGAACGCGTAAATGAGGCTCGAAATTTAGGAGTGATCTTCGATGAAAACCTACGTTTCGAAAAATATGTGAATACAACCATAGCTAATTGTTTTTATCGACTTAAGCTCCTGTATCGCATTCGACAACACCTAAACGTCGATGTACGAATCCGACTCTGTGAGAGTCTGGTACTCTCCAAGTTCAATTATGCCGACGTTATGTATGGTCCCAGGTTATTATGCCGTAGCAAGAATGCGATACAGCGTGTTCAAAACGCGTGTGCGCGTTTTTGTTGGGATATTCCTCCCAGGACCCATATTACTCCGTACCTGATAGAGGCTAGGTGTCTTAAAATGGAATATCGTAGGCGGTTGCACCTCGCGTCACTCCTTTTTGGAGTGGTTATAACGAAAGCCCCGAAATATCTATACGATAAACTAACCTGGATGGGGGAGGGCAGCGCCTATGACACCCGTTCCTCATTTCGTAAACTTGCCATGCCGAGGAGTTTCACAATTGCCTTCAGGGGAAGTTTCAAATACTCCGCAACTAAGTGTTGGAACAATCTTCCACCACCTATATTAAACTCCAACACATTAAACTCTTTTAAAATTAAATATAAAAAATACCTGTTACAGGAGTTCAAAATCCAACCTTAGTTGCGTATTTCTCATTAGGTCTTAGCGTATTTTATATTATGTAGGTATATTATCATTTTATCTGGATATTACTTTATTGTGTATTGTTATTGTTGAAAAATGTGAATTTTATTTATGTGTATGTGTATCGTGTGTTTTTTATTTACATGTTCTAATTAAAATATATATTTGCGAACGTACTGCCGCTCCAATCACTACAGAGAGGGGCCACTGAAAATCAGTGTTGCAACTGTGTCGCAACATATACTGAGTGGCTACCTGGTTTGGCTCCACTTATTTTTTCTCACATTTATTTTATTTTATTGTATTAATAAGTTTGTTAATTTGTTACCTATTGTTATTTTAATTGTTTACTTGTTTATCGTTTATTTAACAGTTTTATTTGTTTGAAACTGCTTGTTATCTGTGTTTTCATTATTAATTTAAATTTTATATTGTGGAGTCAAATAAATGTTTCTTTCTTTCTTTCTTTCTTTCTTTCATTTTCCGTTTGATTTAATGCTTTGACACATTTAAAGGCAATCGAACTTCCAACTCATTAACTGAAACAAAAACTCATTTATTATAAACTATAATAAGCATTTCCTCATTCAAATAATAACACCTACTATATATCTACTATCAGTAGCCTACATCATAATAGATATTAGCACAAGTGTCTTGTATCAAAACGCGTACGCCACAACTCAGGCATCGTTCGTCAATCGATAGCATAATGAGGGATTGTTAGCTCAAGTGCTCGAGACGTTACGGTGCATTTACATCAAACGAGCGAATGCTTATTCAGCTTATTCTAACCCCACTATGTCAAATTATTTTAGTGTAAACAGGCATAGAGAATTCTTTCGATGTTCCTTGTGCGTTCGCAAAGATTCTATGGAATGTTCTATTACTAAACAACCCTGAATACGAGTTTTCGTTTATGGTTTAAGACATTTATTTCTCAAAAAGATTACATTTCAATCACTTACAGAGAAATAATAATTTACACATGTTTACTCGCTTAGCTTTGTACGTAGTAAGTAGTTTATTAGCACAAATATAATACAGCAAGAATAACAAAAAAATCACTAATAGATTACGAAAATTGCTCTAGCTCTCGTTCTAGTTCTTTATTCGTTTGATGTAAATGCACCGTTAGAGTATATATTCTATGTGGATAGGCAGATGTTATGACGCGCGTGACTTCCACATGGCAACAGTCTGAATTCGCGAGGTATGCTAGTGTTTATTGATTGAGCTTTGGAATTTTGATAGTGGCATGTGGTGGTGTGGTTGAAAGTTTTTGCTACGTAAAGAAAAAGTAACTGGATTAAATTGTTATGGACTTAATATAAATTCTTGTTTAACTGGCAATTTACTAATGATATGAACATAAATAATATAAAGTCTTATTTAATCCGAAACCTTATATGGTTGCCAATGTTCTTGACATCAATAATAGTTTATTTAATGTAAAAACAGTAATATAAACATTAGTTATGGAACATATTATTAATGTTTATGTTACTGTTCTTATCTTACTACATACATGCATCACATCAAAAATAATTGTTCTCGGTAATACAAGATGATAAAGAGGAGATACAACGCTTTCTCTATTGGTTATAGCCCATATAAATACAGATATCTTGTATGTTATATTGCCACTAAATGAATTCTTCATTACCATTCTTATGTAACATATTTAATATACAGCATATTTTTAAATAAATGCGAGTTTAACGATGCATACCGTTTAATTATGTATTGTGTTGATGGAGCGTGGGAATAGCACCATCAGTCGCACCATGCTGACATGCTCTCAGTTGCGGGGATACCTTTGAGCTTTGATGTTGTGTGAGAGACACAGATTTCTATATTACTATTGAGACGAAAGTTTAATACCTTCGTCGTTTAAGATCACTTGGCACGCGTTTTTTGAGAGACTGTTAGTAAAAGTTTGAGTATAATCGAAGTTTTGTGTATTTGAAACGTGCAAGAGGCTGTTCTAGAGCCACATCTAGAGCATTCTAGAAAAGTAGTTTTAAGTATCTTGAGAGACGAAAGTATTGAAGATCACTTGGCTCGCGTTACTTGTAAACTGAGTGATGATTGAGTATAATCGAAGTTTTGTGTATTGGAAACGTGGCTTTTCTAGATCATTCTATAGAAGTAGCTATAAGTACGGTTTATAGAGGAACTAATAGAAATGATCGGTGGTTTAAAAAGTGGTATTAGATATGTGTTTGAAGTAATGTGATGTGAAGTGATTCTATGTAATAGAATGATTGGAACACGCTCCGTGGGTCATCGCGTGTTTTGTTAATCGTTTATATTGGATGTACAGGTTGGTGGTTTGAATGACACGGAAACACGCTAAGGTTAGTGTACCTATTAGTTATTTATATGATTTACCGAATGTACTATTTGTAAAATATGAAAAGCTTTGATGTTAGGCATATTTGGTGTTAGTGCCAGTTGTAAGGGATAAGGACAGGATTCTAAATGAATCATCAGTACATTAAGTTTGCTATTTTGCTAGGGCAATTTCGCGAATAATCTAAACTTTATTGGTCTTGAAACTCAATAGAATCAAAAGCTCCCTTTCTGACGAAGAAAAAAACAAATGTTAAAGTATAAAATTACAAATAGGTACATTCATTTCAATTGGATACAATTGTGTTGTTTTGTACAAAGCTTATTCGCGTGATAGGCAAATAATAATAAATTGCCACCATCAGCCATAGTACGACATGAATCCATCACGTAACATGAACGTAAGCGGATTATAATGAATTCCAGTGAAAGTGTCTCTTGGTGACGTGTTCCTATGCACTTGTAATAAGGTTGATATTTGAATACCTTTGTGGTTGTGAATGAATCGAGCTGCTTCTTAGAAGTAGAGAGTATGTGTACAATTGTGGGCTTGTTCACAATGTATGTGACGTCATTGCTCCCGGTCTAAGGTTGGTTTAGGAAGTTCCAAGATGAAGATGACTATGACGATACCTATGTGTTGTGTGTGAGGCTGTAGGTAGTAGCATTAGAATGGGCTGTTAGCGGTATAAGTATAATGGACAAGTAACTTTGTATCTTAGACATGACGGTGAAAAATCTTTCTTAGATATCTTTAATGCTCGTCGATTCTGTGTTTAGATAAACTTTTGTGTTACTGATAAATTAAATAATTTCGTTGTTTCCCCCGCCAATGCAACATGGTTAAATTTGTTATTTGAAATATTTTTCAGCCAGTTGTTAAGGAAAACATTTGTTTATTTATTCTTATAATTTATAACTATTATGAAGTATTAAACCATGACAAAGCGTTTTTCTCTTGATCATGCGGTTACAACGTTATCGTTAAAATTATATTGTCCTCTATAAGAATAGAACAGATAAATATAATTTAATCAGATCTTATAGAGATTGAAGGCTTGCGATTTGATATGATAAAATTGGGTTTTAGTTCTACATCTCTCAAATTGATTATTATCATTTATATATTTTTTAAATTGTCTGCCAAATTTATACCAATATAAAGTTGACTCGTTTAATATTACTTAGATACCAATATAAAATAAAAAAAGACGTGTGGCACTCGGGGACTTCCGCGGTAAAGCTATTGCATAGCATGCCTTCAAGCCACACCTCCGAGCCCGTCGGAGTGGGGAGCGTGAGGTTTTTTCGTTATGGAATTTCTCGATTCGGTCCCCGCGCTCAAGGCCCGCGATAGAAGCTATGCAATAGCTTAATAAAAATAAACTAGAATACTTACATAATATATTGCACTTTTGGTTTGTTTTTGTTGAATTCATGCGCATGACAACTTTGCGTACCTATAGATCGTGTTACAATTACATTAAGGTCTATAATAGTGAAAAATTAATGAATTATACATTGATACAGTACACACATAACCTTTACTTTTTCAAAGTCGCTTAAAATGTATTAAATAGCAATATATCAAAATCTACGTTTAACTGTAATGTACTCAAAATACCGCGAAACATCGCAGATTTGTAATACGCGTAATTTTTAATAATAAAACAATATTCTCCGGCTGTAGTACTCGGAATTCCCACAAATGTTTAACTAATTATTATTGTTTATTCGCCGTATTATATAAATAGGCCCATTTCGGAGTGTTTGTTTTGATTTCGTTTTCCTGGATTGGGAAGGAAAGACGAAGATACCATATGTTTTATTGTTTTCCTTTCGATGCTGATATAACTGCTAGAAAAAGTTCACTGTAAAGATATTACATATAATTTTTTTTTTCTATTTTTTCTATTTTTCTATTCTTTATAAATTTATATTTATAAAGCATTTGAATGCCATAAAACTAAAAATATCAATTTCAAGATATTACATACTTCTTATTTAAAAAATATTAAAAACGATTACTTCTTAAGACGGAATACCTCGGCTGATCAATTATTAGATAATTACAACGGCTCTATACATATTATCTTCTTAATACATTTTGACCACCTTTGTTCATAGTTATAATTCGTAAGTTCCAGTGAGGGTAAAATGTCTCAGTCTGGCTTAATTCAGAAGGCTCACTTACTGGTCCGTAATGAAAATCTATACTAATATTATAAAGCTGAAGAGTTTGTTTGTTTGAACGTTCTAGTCTCAGGAACTACTAGTCCGATTTGAAAAAATATTTCTCATCACTCTAAGACAAACAGGAGCGGAGCAATGCGGGTACAACCGCAGGGCACAGCTAGTCGATCATAAAAATGTAACCATTAGAGCAGGCTCCAAGGAGATGTTCGTTTGCAAAAATCGCGGACCTAAATCTGACTTCTGATATATATTGTATAGATCCCAGACATCCTATAGACAGATGTTGCCAACCAGTTTTGTGGTCCCCCTGCCCGCACCCCGGTAATTAAATATGGCATACAAAGAAAAAAATAAAAATTTCCAAAACATGCCGTGTGGGGTATCAAATGAAAGAGCTTATTGAGTAGATCACGAATATATAGCATACTATATACATTTCTTACACTTTCTCTAAGATTTTTTAGAAAATTTACGAAAATGGTCCATTTTTGAGTTAACTTTAAACCACTATAGATTGAAAACTCATGAATATATTTTTTAAATTATTATTTTAAATAATTAACAATAGTCCATTGTTTATGATTCAATAGTTCGTAATATAATATAAGTGAGCTATGTGGTGGATTTGATGAAAATAACTATATACTATATGAACTTGAAAATATACTCGCCATCTTTGAATGCTCCCCCCACTCCCCCATGCAACTATTTCACTGTACGAAATATTGAATCGTAAACAATGGACTATTGTTAATTATTTAAAATAATAATTTAAAAAATATATTCATGAGTTTTCAATCTATAGTGGTTTAAAGTTAACTCAAAAATGGACCATTTTCGTAAATTTTCTAAAAAATCTTAGAGAAAGTGTAAGAAATGTATATAGTATGCTATATATTCGTGATCTACTCAATAAGCTCTTTCATTTGATACCCCACACGGCATGTTTTGGAAATTTTTATTTTTTTCTTTGTATGCCATATTTAATTACCGGGGTGCGGGCAGGGGGACCACAAAACTGGTTGGCAACATCTGTCTATAGGATGTCTGGGATCTATACAATATATATCAGAAGTCAGATTTAGGTCCGCGATTTTTGCAAACGAAACTCCACTGAGAGTCCGGTCTACATCTGACCTATAAAGGGACACGGGGCTAATAAATTAATGTTGTATAACAGAAACGTAATAAAGGTGCACATATCGCATGCACTATATAACGTATTCACATGCAGTATCTTTCCACGCGATAACATCTGCATTTACCTTATCTACATATTAGTACAGATGTATTTCTGTACATCTATTTACGTTATCTGTGACCCATTGTTCTCGTTTGCATTTTATTGTTGTGTTATATTTAGATTCAAAGGTTTTATCAACGCGGTGACTGAAATAGCGTGTCAATATTACGTTAGGAAGACTTTCATACACGGTGTTTGGAGATGTCCTTTAGTGAGGAAAGGGCATGTGGTGTTTAAATAGTGATTATGGAGATACGTCTATTTTGGTGTTCACCTTTTTGACATTCATATCATCTATTTTTTGTAATTTCTGGCCGTTTGCGTGTTGTACCTACCGTATGCAAAGTAATGAAAACGAGATGATAATTGATAATTCAAACAGTTAAGAGAAGAGGAGGTTGTTCCTTAGTTAATAAACTAATATGATAAAGAAAGGACGTACAACAGACGACATTACATTGGAGACGATAAACATTAGATATTACCAAATTGTTTGTGATGCCCTTGTCCAGAAACTGTGTTCCTACCATGACAAATTAATCTTGCGACTTCCAATGTCAAAAAATGGTACATCGATATTTACCTCCATGGCCTATGCGTCAATTGGCATACTAATTTAGGCATTTTAATGCAATCTAGCTAGATTAGATAATAGATTATAGTCCTTGATATACAAATTCTATACTTAACGCCCTCGATCGTCGACCCACTCAAGGCTAATTCTAATATATTTTCATATACGCTTTAGTTTTCAGCGAAGCGGTGGGCGTATCACGCTCGCCATTGCTGATAACGATAACACATCTGAAGCGTTGAATAAAACGCCTGAACAGGTAGCTGAATGCTTCAGTTTTAGATAACGCAGCGAGCTAATAAGTGCTGAAAACGATAGGGCAGTGAGTGCCAAAAGGACTAAAGAACTTTTAGAACAAACTGTTAGATGGTTGAATTTTTATCTAGGTTGAAAGAAAGTTGTAAGTTGATGAGAAATGGTTTAGATTAAATGATGAGTGGTATTTTGAAGTGATCAATTTACGGGAGTAGACGGAAAATTTCCTTTAAATGTTGATAGTGTTGGAATAAATATAAGTGGATGTATCATTTTGAAAGTAAATTTGAGTGCTCTACAACTACCGGACAATCTTAGTGTACAGATTGTAAACAATATAAATACAAGTGCAGTGGCGATAACGTGAAAGTGATAAGACGCACAAATGCCTACGCTTCTAACGGAGGAGTTTTATGCGAGGCTCGCTTGGTTTGTGAGTATTTACGTGCATACATACAAATTTTATTGTAATTAATTTGGCGGTTATTAAGCAAAATGGAATGGAAATTTTAAAAAGAGGACGATAGAATTGCAATTAATTGTTAGACCGGAAATATCTGGTAATAATTTAGAACTGTGAATAATTTGATAACTTGATATTTATTTAATAATTTAAGGATATTCGGTTTCAAACATAACGAAAAAGTATTTACATCTGTTGAAAGAGCGCAAATAAAATTCGACAATAATAATCAGTATAATTTAAGAGCCTTAAATCGAGGCCTTACATTGACTAGCTAAAAATAAGACCGGCGGGTAAACATCCTGAATTCGAGTTACTCATACAATTACTATAAATATCTACATTCTAAATCTTTATATAAACAACAAAAATATTCCGCTGCTGTTACAATTTAAGCGTTTTAGTTTTGCCTTATACAACACTAAATAAACGTATGATATTCGAAGTAGTGTTCCATGCATTTGTTGCAGCAAGGTTTGTGTGTACTTTTAAATACCTAGTACTTAAATGCCGTAGTAATTCAAAATAAAATAAAAAATAAAACGAATGTTGTGAAAATCATATTTCGGAGATAACTAATATACACTTGTAGTTTAGTCTAGTATAGAGGTCCGCGCCACGCCGGCGTGCCGCCGCCGAGAGACCCCGGCGCGCCGCCGCCGCCGCCGGGTCACAGAAAAATTGGCGCCGAGTTCAAATTTTGCGCGCGAACCATGTGTCACGCACGCGTCTACAACACGGCAACGTCGCATCGATATAGTAGACAATGTCTACTATATCGATGCCAGATGTTGTACTCCAAAAGCTAGCCAAAAAACACTCCAGTAGATTTATTGATGAGGATGACGACGTCGCTCAAGAGTGTTGGAGATATTTGGCTACGGCTAACCCTTCAGATTTAGGAGATGTAGAGGACAACATTCTTAAGTTCTGGGAACAAAAAAAAGTTGTTTTTCTTTGGCTTGCCGGATTAGCGCGATCGCTTCTATCTATCTCAGCTACAAGCACGCCAAATGAAAGGGTTTTTTCTGTAGCTGGGCTAGTCTTAACTGCGAAGAGATCGCGTCTAAATCCTGCAAAAGTTAACAAAATTATTTTTATCCATGATAATTATAAACATGATTTGTTACAAATCAGTAACATTCATTGCTATGCAGACGACAGTACGGGGGATGCTCTTTATCCCGGCCGTGCAAACACCTCAAAGGAAAGCCTCAATGAGAGTCGAAACAAACTTGTGTCTGAAGTCGAGTCTTCTCTCCAAGAAGTCTCGGATTGGGGCGAACTTAATCTTGTCGAGTTCAATCCCCTAAAGACACAGGTTTGCGCGTTCACCGCTAAAAAGACCCCATTTGTCGTAGAACATCGGTTTAAGAGTACTCCCCTTAGTATATCGCTGAAAATCGGAATCCTCGGAGTTGAAATCTCGAGTGACGTTCAATTCCGCAGTCATTTGGAAGCGAAGGCTAAATTAGCCTCGAAAAAACTTGGTGTGCTCAGTAGATCGAGACAGTACTTCAAGCCGGCCCACCGACTTCAGCTGTACAAGGCTCAGGTGCGACCGCATATGGAGTACTGTTCTCATCTCTGGGCCGGAGCCCCACAGTATCAACTCCTTCCTCTTGACCGCATCCAACGTCGAGCAGCTCGAATTGTCGATGACCGTAGGCTTTCCGATAGGCTCGATCCACTGTCAGTGCGAAGAGACGTTGCGTCTCTCTGTATACTGTACAGAATCTACTATGGGGAGTGCTCTGAGGAATTGTTCCACCTTTTACCAGCCGCACAGTTCCACCACCGGACCACACGCCGTAAAAACCAGTTCCATCCGCACCATCTGGATGGTTGGCGCTCCACCACTGTCCGCTTCACCCGCAACTTCCTTCCGCGTACGGTGAAACTATGGAACGATTTGCCACCTGCGGTGTTCCCGAACAACTACGACATTGGGGCCTTCAAGAAAAGAGCTTATTTGTCCATAAAAGGCCGGCAAAGCACTTGTAACACTAGAAGTGTTACAGGTGTTTATGGGCGGTGGTGACCACTTAACATCAGGTGGCCCACCTGCTCCTTTGCTTGCTCTGACATAACATTGCCAATAAAATTATTGGCAATGTTTATAATTATCATGTTCATCACTAAATAGTTAAGCTTACTTACTTGATTTTAATAAAAATATTTTTTTTATTAAACTTAAAGAGAGATTTTTCTACTGCCTGCCCACCCCCTAATAACTTTAAAAATAACTAGCCCACGCCGGCGACGCCGCGCCGCGCCGGGTGCCGCACACGGCGCGCCGCCGCTGGGCTTTTGGACTGCGGCGCGGACCTCTAGTCTAGTATTAGAAACTTACCTACATAATAAGTTAAAGGAACGAATAAATATAATCAATATTTTACAAATACATGTATCTCATCTATAGTTTAAATATATCCACAAACAATGAGTTAATGCAAATAGCAAATTTTACAATACCTATATATACCTATTCCAATTCGAAAAGGTACATTTTTAATCTGTGTTTAGAATCCTAAATAAATCAGCGCCTGTAAATTTGAAATTGATTTCTATCCTAATGGAATATGGTCCCATATCGTTTGATATATCGCAGTTTCCTAATGCAGAATACAATGGGATCCTTATAAGTGTGGTCATTGAGACGGGTAGGTATGTAGTGAAAAATTCATTATTCAATTTAGTTGTTAGCGTCATAGGGTGGTGTAAGTTACAACTTACAAGTTATTAGCCGGTGTTTGTTGCAACGCTCTGAATAGCATTAATTATAAAATGATTTCACTAGATACTAGATAGGTACTTAAAATGTTAGTTGTAACACCAGGGACCGATCTAGTTTCAGTAGTGTTTTATTTTTTACAAGGATGGGAACGTTTTTATTTATTTTGCCATTTAGTTCAGTTTTTAAATTTAGTGGAAGATGGGAACGTGGAAATTTGGAGAGTCTATGCTTCTTCCAAGAAATTAGAACAAATTGCGCTATTTTCAAATCCAATTTGTGAATACATAAATCTTAAAGAAGGAAATCAAAAGAATAGCTTCTTTAGGATAATCCTAAGCGAGCAAATAAAATGCAGTCTTTATAAATGTGTTAGCAACTGCAGTCACCTGGTGATATAGGTGGAAAATATAGGTCCCAATTAGTCTTTATTGATTCAGTCCAAGCCAATTGAGAGCGTTTACCAATTGTTTATATTAATTTAACCTCGGCCTTGTTATACAATTACGATTGCCCATCATCGGCCAACGTTTTATGTTGTGTTTTATTCGCAAATCTTTGATCTCGTTTCCTTAATAAATTATTTGAATTCCGTTGAATGTGTTACGCGTAATGTACGAGTTATGCTAGCGTGTAAACAGCTGGATTTTTGTGGCGATCGTTATTTCATAGGTTTTCATAATCGTTGTTTATTATTATTGCCTTTTAGTCTTTAGAAGTAGAATGGAGTCGACTTATGAGAGATTTTGTTGAATTCCAAATAGTTGAGTCCTCTTTGTGAAATTCCACGATTTGCGGTATTTCATAATTGCAAGGATAATTTGTATAAACCCCGATTTAGGTATAGTCACTTCACTACACTTCACTGCAACTTTGGTGAAGTTTTTATTCGGCAGATATTATCCATGCAAGAAAGGTCATGCGCATGACATACTTAACTTTTTCAATGTATCCGTGTAGCTTTAAAGATTTAACGACTAATCTTGACGATGGTCCTTGACCAAGTAAAATAAATAGGTTCCCTTGACCATCTAATTGTCTGACCATCCAGTTTCATTGAATATTTCCGCCAACCGCCTCGCCTAGTGGCATGCACCACGCTCCGCCGGAAGCGGGGCTGTTTGCTCGTTGTGATTGTCATTGTAATTTGTGATGACTCGACGCTAGTCTGATTTTAGACGTCACCGCGGACGGTCCTGCTCTCTTTCCCCTTTTTTATTTATTTATTTAGGATTTATTTATTTATTTATTTATGTCAGAGCAAAGGAGCAGGTGGATCATCTGATGCTAAGTGGTCACCGCCCATAGACTAAAGTAGCACGGGTAGTTTTATAGGTGCTCAGGAGAAATTCTGAAGAATTTCAAAATGTCCCTTTGCCATTAATTAGGCAGGTGCATTGCGTGCAAGTGTTATAATACGTAACTGGTGGGACTTGTTTGGTAATTGGTTGATCGCTTACCCTGAATTTAGTGTTGGTTGCGAAGGTGTACTGTCGTTTAACGTGGTCGTGGTGTCTAAATTTAATTAGCTTTTTTAAATATTGGGCTTGATCAAAAGATCACTTCATGTGCTTGTGTGTTGTGTTGTTTAAACGAACTTAGGGAAAATGGTGGTCTGGTATGTGACTGATGCCGATGTTGAGGTAAATTTTGTATTTTTGGTATTTTTGCGTTCGTAATATGTTGTCATTTATTCCAATCAAATTATTATGTACTTCTGCCTGTGATCGTTTTGGACTATCATTGCAATTTTCTTATCTGAATGATCATCTACATTTTATACATGAACTACAACTACTCTATAGTTTAAAATCTGTGTTGTTGGTAAATATTTTATGTATTATAGATAAATAAAAGTCTATATTCATATTTGCCACAACAAACTTAATGAATATCAATAAAGCAGATAACTGTCATGATAATGAACTAACATCTAATAGTATGGAAGAATTGTTAATAGACTCATTATGATCATGCGGGTTTCCCGCACAAACACAGCGCTGTCAGACGTATCCGTCAGAGGACACTCTGCAAACAGACTGACATGTTTACTATTTATATAGTGTTACACAGGATTTGCTGAATTTATGTGTTATTGTACAGGGTCAGTTGTAAGGACTAAATGTGGTGAACAAAATACTCATGAAAAACGTAAATTTAAATGCAATAGAATGAGCAAATGAAAATTTACGTCAATCTGAAATTATGAGCTAATGTATTTCAGTGAAACACAGTCGATATTTTTGTTTAAAAAGTTTACAAACTCTATTATCATATGTTTAGCAGTAATAAAATTACTAGAAATAATTCCTCTAGCCATATTAGTGTTATCAGTAATACTTGCTGCATTCTAGTTAAGTAATACGTTGTTTGGATTAAGATAGGCAGTTTGATTAATAAGTTTTTTTATTATATTGTTACAGAGTGAGCAGTCGTCACCGTTCCGCCGCTGGACCACGGGCAGCGGCGCGGGCAGCTCCTACAGGCACCACGAACATCGCAACATTTATAGTAAGGTAAGGATTTGCCTATAATGTTCCAATTGTTAATGTTGATGAGGAAATATTTTCCTTTATATGTTCCCTAGTGTATGAGGATGTTTAGTTGCTACATACCGATAGAGTGCTAATAGTGGTGTAGTTCAAGTGAAAGTAATTTATCTTGGTGCAGTTATTCATTTTCTTATGTCACTGTGTTAAAAGTGTTGTACCTATGGCTTTATTTGGTCAGGCAAAAAGGCATTGAAACCAACCTGAAAGCGTTGGATGACCAAGATGTCATCGGCTTTTTAATACTCAAGCAACTCTTTCACTAACACAATTTTCAGTCGAAACTTCTCTATTCCAGCAAATGAGCGAAGGTTCGAGCCCGGGCGGGGTAAAGGGCGGCGGCGGGGGGGGTGTAGCGCGCTGGTCGCTCGGGCTCGAGCACCTGCTGGCCGACCGCGCGGGCGCCGCGGCATTCGCGCACTTCCTCGACAAGGAGTTCGCCGCTGAGAACATAAGGTGAGTTGTAGGGAGCGGCGAATGCGCGAAGGTTCGAGAGGGTGTGTAGATGGTTGGCACGCACACACGTGGTTTGACATTAGACGTGTGTGCGTGCGTGCGTGCGTGCGTGTTGCGTATGTATACGCATGTTTGTGTGTGAATGTGTATGTGTACGTATGTTTATGTGTCTGTCGATATACGTACCAGAGGAGAGGCGTGATATTTTCACCGTCAAGTAAATCTACTTGCAACGTCTTTAGGTGAAAATTGAGTTTATTTATGATTTGTATTTTACAATATTATTTATTATGCGAAAATAAATGATTTATTTATTCTATTTATTTGATTTTAATTAATGCTTTTTTCATCATACTAAATCCTGTTAAGTAACTTTTTCACTAAACTAATCTTCATTTTTAATGCATACTTCGATCCTTTTGCAAAATTGTAACAAACTGATGCAAAAAGATAATACATATATTACAAAACAGAGAGGCGACGTTTTCATAGAACAATGACTAATGCAATCTAGAAATGGGGTTACAAGATAACATCAATGAAATAAAGCTCGTCCTCGTTCATGAATGGGATTCGAATTAAATGCTTTTTCTACAAATATAACTTATCAGTGACGTCATCACATAGATATTAATAATATACTCATTGATTGGTTAATTTGACTCTTATTAGTAGAACAAGAAGGTTCAAAGTTGAATATCCGAACTTATTCATATTTAGCTACAAGATTATAAATTGTATTTATTTTAACATAACTGTATTTTCAATGGATTGATAATTAAAATTAAATATTAACTTTCGCTAAACGGTAAATAATTGAGCATCTAATTAAATTATAATTAGAAATAACTGGAACGGTTCTAATGATTTCACTGTTTCAAAATTAAGATTTATTTTTAACAAGCTACCACCGAAAGTGTTAATTATAAAAATATTTTTTAAATAACTTTAACGAATATTTATTTTAATTGACTGTTTATGCCTCTTAAATTATTACTTACATCTTTGAATTTCATTTTTCTCATTAAATGAGTAAATGGCAATGGATAGTTTTTATGCCATAAAACTTAAGTTATATTTCAACCTATATAAATCCAATTTATTATAATTTATAACGTCAAAAAAAAATCCGACGGTTCAATTGCTGTTATGTAATCTATACCAGGACTTCTATTATAATGAATTTTTATTATAATAAAAAGATACTGTACTTTTACGCATATATCAGTGCAATATAAGAATACATTGAACCCACAGATTCTGGTGGTCGTGCGAGCAGTACCGCACGTGCTCCGAGAGTGGGAGCGAGAGCGAAGATGTCCGCATCCAACTAGCCAATGAGATTTGGCAACGTCACCTCGCGGATAAAGCGCAGGAGCCAATCAACGTGGACGCGGCCGCGAAACGGTCCACTGCGTTGCGGCTCAGTCAGAGGCCATTGCCGGCTGATTTGTTTGCTCAGGTAAGTGTTTATTTGTGTTAATTATGAAACAATTAGATTAGATAGATCCATTAATGTTAGTAAGTGACTTATAAATTATTGTAAGTATATAAATTTTGGAATGAAAGGAAGAAATAATACATTAACTCCACAGATAATGTTTAGGTATAAACAAGTTAAAATCTATTGAATAAATCTAGTAATAAGTTTGTATACAATGACCATTATAAGTAAATTTCTTATTACAGTTAGGTAAAAAAGGTTGAAATAAGTATCAAAAGGATTCTCAATGAATGCTTGGTGATATTATAATAAATCTTCAATATTACAATTGATGGTTAAATTTTCGATATTTGTTTTTCAATAAAATAACCATATACATATCTCTTAATCAGGCCCAGAAGCAGATATTCAACGTGATGAAGTTCGACAGCTACCCGCGCTTCCTGCGCTCGGGCGTGCACGCGGAGTGCGCGCGCGCCGACCTGCGCGGCCTGCCCTGCCCCTACGACCAGGCGCCCAAGGTACGCACGTACAGACATACGAACACACGTTCATAGATACACAAACATATAAATACACACACACATACAGTATGCTTGTACACTTAAATACAAACATGAGTATAAACACGCATCACACGTACTCACAAAGAAATATAAATATACGCACGCAAGTATATACGCACGTATATATGTACGCATGCACACACTATAGGTATAGTGTATAGACTATAGACATACAGAAATATGCATACATATAGACTTAGGCTTGCAAGCACGCACGTCACTAAAACATGTACAAATTGACAAAATCACACTCATACAGGTTCGCGTTCGTGTATACACTCACACATACACATAGATTAAATTTTTTGCTTGTGTCGACGTGTTGTCACATTACAGGTGTTAATGTTACACTTTTAATATGATTGGTTTACACAACTAAATTACCACGTCAGAAAGTCACGAAACATATAAAAACTGTTCCTACTAGATAAACCTTTTTTAATGCCCTAATTCTAAAAATAATAAAAATATTGAAACACAATTTGCATTTCGCATTCTAGATTCCCACTCATTTCCTGCACAAAAGACTAGCTACCCTATAAAACAGTGGCTATAGCAATAACTGTTTGCAGCTAAAGAAGTCGTCGTCGAACGCGTCAGAGCGACGTCGCTCCGCCGGCCTGCTGCCGTGGAGACGAAATGCATCTAGAGATCGGGCTGATGAAGAGCAGCCGGTTACTGATGTGAGTATATGAATAATTGAAAAAAAAAATTGGTTGTCTGTAAAGTCGGTTTACTGACGACAGTTGAACGTGACAACGTCCGATTGTGCTTCTTTGTCGCTCGTTCCGCGCTCTCGCTCGCACTTCAAGCCTTACATGGAACGCCTCAGAGCGAGGTAACGCCGCATGAGTCATGTTTTTTCGTGCGTGCAGCCGGCTCTATCGAATTGTAAGACGTTGTCACGTCAAAAAAAATCTTTACCCAGTGTTCTTAGATTTGTTGATTTATGTGTTCGCGGAAAAATTCCAACCAATAGCCGCGGTCCCGTCAAAAATATGTGTCTACGTCACTCAAGCTTTCTAACTATATCTACCCATCATGTGTCATAAAAATCATATGTGAAAGAACGACTTCAAGCTATTGCTAAAATTATTAAAGATATTCAAACTTACAACACTACTTACATACTGTTTCCTGCAGCGCCATTTCAAAAAAATCTTGTGTGACCATTTCACTTGCTACGGTATAACAACGTCATTATGTGGCAAGAATCAAACTAAATCTATCTAAACGATAAAATAAGCCATACACAACAACGTTACACAGTTTATCGTGATATACATATATTGATCCAATGTTAGAAAAACAAAAGAGAGGACGAGATATCATCGCAATTTGCAACTATTCAATATCCAAAGTTTTCGTACATAAAAATAATATGGAACTTAAATACAAATGTCAGATCTAAAATTTTGGTAACGGACGTAATTGATTCATAAATTATTTTACATAATAACTAGCAAAGCCAGCGAACTCCGTTTCGCCACCAGAGACACCTTTTCTTTGCTATAAACCTCACGGAGCCCGAGACCTTTCCAACGAATGCAAAACCATGGAAATCGGTTCGTGCGTTCTGGAGTTATAGCGTCAGGAAGGAAAACCCGACTTATTTTTACACGCTTTATATTAGCTTCACCTGTATGTTTGTTTGTAACCGACTTCTTTGGGCGCGATTTTGACCCACTTTAAACGGCCAGATTTCGTTCAAACTTTGTAGATTTATTGAGGACCGATGACAATACACTAATTTGATAAAATTTTCTATTTTTTAGTTCGGTTTTCTATAAAAAGCGTGTTTTTTAGTTTTTTTTAACTATTATTTTTATTATATAGTAGAAGATAACAACAAAATTGTATTATTTTATAAATACTCAGTTAAATATTCCCCGCTTTTATCATGTTGTCGTTTTGTAAGTCAACAAGCAATTTCCTTGAACAATGCGTTAAATTATTGTGAAATAGGTTCGCTGCAAGGAAAATGATAACATTGTATAAACTGTAAATATGTACGTTGGCTAGATCTTTAAATAAAATTGCATGTTTGCCTTTTATGCGTTTTAACCTTATATTGACATTAATTAATTTATAAAATTTTCACCGCACTACGAATTTAATAAAAAGTAAAATCATATTTTTATAAAAGATGCATTGTTTCGCTGGGATCAAAAGAGTACTGAGTCCTAATAAAACTGTAAATTATTTTTTATCTCAAATATACAATAAATTAATATTAAATCCACCTATCAATCATTCCAATCACTTATTTACAATCCATACTAATATTATAAATGCGAAAGTAACTCTGTCTGTCTGTCTGTTACTCAATCACGCCTAAACTACTGAACCAATTTGCATGAAATTTGGTATGGAGATATTTTGATACCCGAGAAAGGACATAGGCTACCTTTTATTGCGAAATATGTAGGTACCACGCCCAACGACCGGGCGAGTTTATACGTTCGCTAGCTATGCAGATACTGAGCCATTCTGCGCACGCGCGGCCTGTGGATAGAGAGCATAGCGTACGGAATGTGGGTGGGAATAGGTGGGTGTTTTACTTTAATCAGTCGTAAAAATTTCCAATTTTAGGAAGATTAGAAAAATGATTTTAACAATAGTTAGGGAAATTTCGATTGACAGAAAAATTACGATAAGTCAGGAAAATTTCCATAAGTCGGGAAAATTTCGATAAGCTGGAAAATTTCCATAAGAAAGGAAAATTTCTATACGTCAGGAAAATGTCTATAAGTCAGGAAAATTTATATACGCCAGGAAAAATCCATAAGTCGGGAAAATTTCTATAAGCTGGAAAATTTCTATAAGAAAGGAAAATTTCTATAAACAAGGAAAATTTCTATAAGCCAGGAAAATTTGTAGAAGTCAGGAAGATGTTTATACGCCAGGAAAATTTACGCCATAAGTCGGGAAAATTTCGATAAGTCAAAGTGGAAAATGTTTATAAGCCAGGAAAATTTCTATACGCCAGGAAAATTTCCATAAGACCGGAAAATTTCTATAAGATAGGAAAATTTCTATACGTGAGGAAAATTTGTATACGCCAGGAAAATTTCCATAAGTCGGGAAAATTTCGATAAGCTGGAAAATTTCTATACGTCAGGAAATTTTCTATAAGTCAGGAAAATTTCTATACGCCAGGAAAAATCCATAAGTCGGGAAAATTTCTATAAGGAAAATTTCTATAAACAAGGAAAATTTCTATACGTGAGGAAAATTTGTATACGCCAGGTAAATTTCTATAAGTCGGGAAAATTTCGATAAGCTGGAAAATTTCTATACGTCAGGAAAATTACTATACGCCAGGAAAAATTCATAAGTCGGGAAAATTTCTATAAGCTGGAAAATTTCTATAAACGGAAAATTTCTATACATGAGGAAAATTTCTATAAGCCAGGAAAATTTGTAGAAGTCAGGAAAATGTTAATACGCCAGGAAAATTAACGCCATAAGTCGGGAAAATTTCGATAAGTCAAAGTGGAAAATGTTTATAAGCCAGGAAAATTTCTATACGCCAGGAAAATTTCCATAAGACCGGAAAATATCTATACGTGAGGAAAATTTGTATACGCCAGGAAAATTTCCATAAGTCGGGAAAATTTCGATAAGCTGGAAAATTTCTATACGTCAGGAAAATTTCTATAAGTCAGGAAAATTTCTATACGCCAGGAAAAATCCATAAGTCGGGAAAATTTCTATAAGCTGGAAAATTTCTATAAGAAAGGAAAATTTCTATAAACAAAAATTTCCCTTTGCCACAAAATTATATAGATAAGGAAAATACGTCAAGAAAAATGCATAAGTCGGGAAAATTACGATTAGTCAGGAAAAATTTCTGTCAAGAAAATTTCTATACGTCGGGAAAATTTCTATAAGCTGGAAAATTTCTATAAGAAAGGAAAATTTCTATAAGGTAGGAAAATTTGTATAGATAAGGAAAATTTGTATAAGTCAGGAAAATGTTTATAAGCCAGGAAAATTTCTATACGTCAGGAAAATTTGTATACGTCAGGGAAATTTCTATACGACAAGAAAATCCATAAGTCGGGAAAATTACGATAAGTCAGGAAAAATTTCTATAAGCTGGAAAATTTCTATAAGAAAGGAAAATTTCTTTACGTCAGGTAAAATTCTATAAGCCAGGAAAATTTCTATACGTGAGGAAAATTTCTCTTTGCCGCAAAAATTTCTATAAGTCCGCAAAAATCCATAAGTTCCGTACACTTAGATTGGTTGCAAATTTAATACATAATATGGAATTTTTACCACGATCATACAGCAAAAAAAATTTAATTGCAATTTTAACATTGTTCCGGACTGCGGACAAGGTTGCAAAATGAGATTTATTGTCGTCCCAATGCCACGTGTTAACACGAGCGTGTGACAGTCGTGTATATTATCTCTAGATCAAACAAATTGGATCAACAAAGTCCTGAACAATATTATATATGTGTTGTGCTAAATATTTAGCGTAATGATGATGTAACTTTCGTGTTATTTTCGTGTTAGTTTCGTTTTATTAACATTTTAATATTGAACTAGATATATATATTAAAAAAAAGCGTTCAATCACGTTTGTTCATTAGATCGTTCACGAACAAAATGAAAAACAAAGGTCTCAAATAAGATCCCTGGGGAACTCCCAAGGGAGTTGGATTTTATTTTGACATATAGTGGGTGCAAATGTTAACAAGTTTAGTAAGATTTTGTAGAAACGTTGCGCATCAACGATATTGCGACTCTTGAATACCCGTTAAAAAATCCTAGGAAATTTTCAAGATGCAATTAATCAAACGCCATGCCAAAATCTATTTCATTCTTATACATGCAGTATGTACCTCTATATCAAAACGAATAATATTTCTTGTAGGTTGTAACAGCGAGTCAAACGAACGGCTGTTCCCTATGCCGGGTGGTGTTACCGGGCGGCGCTACCACAGTGGTGGGTGTGGATAACAACCTGACCGTCAGGCGACTGGTCGATAGACTGCTGCAGAAGAGGAATCTCTTGTGCACTGCGTACGATGTTCTGCTTGAAGAGCAGGTAGGGTTTACTTATTTTTATTGTGTTTTAATTTTTTGACATGAATTTTTTTATGTTGTTTTTTTTTATCTTTATGTAGCTATAAATGTGGTTTATATTTTGAGGTTATATGCTATGTGGAGTTTTTGGTAAAAATAATTTTATTTATTAGATGCCCATCATTGAGCATTTTTGATTGATTTTTTATTTTTTTTATTATTGATTAATTTTTTATATCTTAGCGATACGTAACTTGTATATTATATTGTTGTTTGTGACTATATGTGTAATGTTTGTGTGTGCGTGTTAAGGGTACGACGCGCGTGGTGGAGGCGGAGGCGGCGTCGAGCGTGCTGGGCGGCAAGTGCGCCGTGGTGGAGCGGCGCTGCGTCGTGCGCGTGCAGGTCGGCGCGCGCGGCGTGCTCGTGCGCTGCCGGCCCGCGCGCCGCCTGCGCCACGTGCTGCGGCCGCTGCTGGCGCGCTACCCGCCGCCCCCCGCCCCGCGCCGCGCGCCGCCCCGCGCGCGCCCGCTGCCGCCCGACACGCTGCTGCAGGTGAGTGTGTGCGCGCCTTAACGTGCGGACACGAGGCGGACTAAGTGTGTGTGCGCGCCTTAACGTGCGGACACGAGGCGGACTAAGTGTGTGTGCGCGCCTTAACGTGCGGACACGAGGCGGACTAAGTGTGTGTGCGCGCCTTAACGTGCGGACACGAGGCGGACTAAGTGTGTGTGCGCGCCTTAACGTGCGGACACGAGGCGGACTAAGTGTGTGTGCGCGCCTTAACGTGCGGACACGAGGCGGACTAAGTGTGTGTGCGCGCCTTAACGTGCGGACACGAGGCGGACTAAGTGTGTGTGCGCGCCTTAACGTGCGGACACTAGACGGACTAAGTGTGTGTGCGCGCCTTAACGTGCGGACACGAGGCGGACTAAGTGTGTGTGCGCGCCTTAACGTGCGGACACGAGGCGGACTAAGTGTGTGTGCGCGCCTTAACGTGCGGACACTAGACGGACTAAGTGTTTGTGCGCGCCTTAACGTGCGGACACGAGGCGGACTATTGCTAGAGAAGTATGCGCCTTAACACGTGGAGAGACACTGAACACTGCTGCAAGTGAAACATGCGCCTTAACATGTGGAGAAGTTCCGCGCTACTGCTAAAGATATATGCGCTTTAACATTCGGAGAGACGCTACGTGCCGCTGCGCCTTAAGCATAAAACGATGACATTAAGTACGCTACGCTACTACAATGCTGTTAACGAATTCGAATTTCGCTGCAGAGAAATCAATATTATTAGTTCAGATCCGGCTCGTAGGACCACAAAATTGCAAATTAAAGCGCCCTGCATTTTTAATGTTCGAATAATTTGGTCGTACAATTTAATGTACGAAAGACATAACAACTTTGTTAAGAATATGGATCATTTTTTTTATCGCACTTTGGACAAGATTCCTCAATACACCGCATCATAGATGTGTTTTTACCCAATTTTGACAAAAAATGAACAATCACTAAATGTATCTTCTTTACAGGACCTAGACGGCGCGCGTCTACAAATCGTCGAAGTCGGCGAAGGGGACTGGCAGGCCATACTTGTCAGCGAGCCGCGGGGGGAGGGGAGTGAGGGGGAGGGGGGTGAAGTAGTGGGGGGAGAGAGGGTGGGGGAGGGGGAGGATAGCGGGGAGGGGGACGCCGACTCGCTGGCCGACCTGGCGCTGCGGCACGATGAGGACACCTTGGTTAGTATCATTATTATTTAGAGCAGAATACACATGCACAATTGCGTTTATGATTTGAGTAATGAACAAATAGTAAATTTGATTTTGAGACCTTGCATATTGAAATATTTTTTATAATTATTCATCTGTTTTACTATGTCCATTTAAAAAGTATAGGCATTAAAAAAGATATAAATAGCTTGCTTGTTCAGTAAAATGTCAAATGTTTTTATCGTCTGTTTTGTTTTTCCGCTTTTTTAAACTTGTTACGTAGATTGTTCTATCAACTTCAAATCTACTTTGATATGAATCTATTTCTTTTAAAACGTTTAAAATTAAACTATGTTATCACAGAGTATAGACCGAAACTCGGGCAGTTCGTGCGGTTTCCCCGACAACATATCGAACAGGAGCAGCGGGCCCCCCTCAGGGCCCCAGGGGCCCCAGTCGCAGGGCCCCGCGAACAGAGTGCGCGCTACATTACGGCCAGGGCCCCCGTTACATCATCACCCACCTGGTGAGTGTTGTTATAGACAAAATAATTAAATCGACTGTTATTTTTTTTTACAAAATAATATTAAATATTTGTTGAGCTTATTTTGAAACTTATCTTTATTTAATCATGCTAAAGATATCGAATTTGAATAAATTCAGATAAATTTTGATTGTTTAAAATTGTTAAATTAACGACTTTTTGATTTATCTCTTTTTCCATAAACAAATTATAAATAAAATAATAATAAAAATATTCATCCACTTCTCCACGTCGAAACGTTTTCAACTGGTTCTATGCTTAGCTCAATAAATAAATAAATAAAAATTGAATTATTTTTTTACAGATTTCCTAGAGAACCTGCGCGAAACGCAACGCCAGCGGCTCCAACCGCGCACACCGCCGCCCTTACCGCCCAAACCGACACACCGACCAGCACCCACACTTGTGTGAAATTAAGTGCAGTGTGGCCAGAGACAAGATAGAACATTGTGGCACGTGTGTGACCATAGAGAAACACAAGTTGTACGATATGCGTATTTCATAAAAATCGCATCGCCAGCGGCTCCAACCGACACACCGACCCGCGCCCAGACTCGTGTGAACTTACACCTAAGTGTAGTGTGGCCAGAGACAAGATAGAATAATGTGGCACGTGTGTGACCATAGACAAGATTGTAGAAGACATTACGGCACGTGAAATTATGTCACTTTGTTCCATAGAGCATAGACAAGTCGTATACCAGGCACATAGTGTGTGATACGTGACCATAGACAAGTCGTAGGAGTTGCACATACGGCATTTGGATTGCTTGACCATAGTGTAGTTGCAGGAATATGGAAGTGAAACCATAGACAAGTCTATATAAATGAAATAACACCATCAAGTATTTGAGTTGCGTTACGTCATAAAATTCTTGTAATCTGATGTGCTCTAGTTCTCTTTATTAGAATGTATTGAGGAAAAAAAGTGGCGTACACTTGTAAAATTATCGATGCGTAACTTGTAACAGCGACATCTAGTAGCAGATTTTGGAACTACAAAAGTTAAACGCGCGTTTATCGATGAGTTCCAAAATCGTACGAATGAAAAATATATTTAAGAAGACATTAAAATTTTGATAATTTTAATAAAATGATGTAAATATATTGTGTAGACGTAAAATATAAAGTTGTGTTAGATTTAAGAGATTGTATGATAATTTAATGTTTGAGAAGAGATTAACTGTTTATGTCCATTCCAAAAGATTGAGTGGTTTACCAGTGAGATACGTATTATATACGTTTAAAGTGGAATATTATTGAGAAAAATATTTATATTGAAGAAAACTAAGTAAATTTTTATTTTTATTTTTTTTCAAGTGAAACTTCTCGGGGTTGGAAAAAAATGTAGTGTAACATTTTTTCGTTACGCGTGACATTTTTCCGTTACGCGCCATCTTTTTCTTATCCCTACCACGCGTGATTCGACGTATTTCTGTAGTTGCATATAGTAAATTATTTTTTGAAAAATAAGGTCATAAAGACGTTTCACTTCTTACGTGTGTACACTAGTACACGCACACATTTTTTTGTAATAAATGGTAAATCTATTAGAAACATTGCTACTATTCCAATCCAACGCAAATAATCATACCACAATCATAAAAATATTACTTATGTTTCTTCATTGTAAATCCAGCTTTATTATAGATCTTATTATATGCATAAATTATTTAATATAATTCAGTAATTGTGGATATTCAAATAATACCAAGATTATTAATCGTAGATTTTGTACGAATCGAATTATTATTGATTTAGTGATTTCGTTTGTGGAAACTACGGCGACTAAATGTATTATTGTTGTACAAAATATATTAGTTAATTGTAAATATAAATGTGTTGTAAATATAAAGGCACAAAGCCTTGTAAAAAACATAAATTTTATCATATAATTGTGATTAATTTTGCACATTTTCTGATGACATTGTAAAGGCAACTACACAAGCGAATTACTAACGGAAATTGTATCAACACATACAAAATATGTAAAATGGATCCAACTCAGTGAGTTGTTTATATAATAAAAGAAGTGCTATATGAATATGTTTGTTTTATTTCATCCTCTTATACGCTCAAATATACAACACTAGCTACCGCGTAACCAGCTACGTTGCTGAACGCTCTAGGGCCGTATTATGACCTCTTATTTCCAGACAGTTTACGCCGTGAATTGAACTGACGAGAAAATTCATATTATACCATAACTAGCTGTGCCCCGCCTCCTATTGGTCTTAGGGTGATGATATATAGCCTATAACTTTCCTCGATAAATGGGCTATCTAACACCGAAATAATTTTTCAAATCGGACCAGTAGTTCCTGAGATTAGCGCGTTCAAACAAACAAACTCTTCAGCTTTATAATATTAGTATGGATTAACAATGGCTGGTTATTGCGATCATAATATGAATTTGCCAGTCAGTTCAATTCACGACGTTATCTGTCTGGAAATAAGAGGTCATTATACGGCCCCTGATAACTAGATTCTAACTACAACCTACAATTATTCGGGATCGTGAAAAAATATCCAAACGTTTTCGGGATTATGATATACGTAATATTAAAATTCGGGATTAATATAGGTAACCCTGTTTAATGTAAGTACATACACCAAAATAGTAATTTTTAAAATTAATTTCTGTCTGTCTGTTAATTGTTACAGTAGAACCTCGATAAGTTAAAGTCCAAGGGAAACACAAAATATTTTAAGTTATAGAGCTTTTAAGTTATCAAGGGTCTATCCATTTTTCACTGCTTCTATAGCTTTTAATTTATCAGCTTAGGTGAGGGTTGTTAGTTTTCTTTTTGGACTCATTTTAAGCCAGTTTTATCACACAGTAAGTAAAGTGATGTTTCCAGTAGGTGTAGTCTCGACACATTAATCGACATCGATCTCGACCGAAATCGGTCGGTAACTAACGATGTTCAGTAACTATAGTATGGACCTAAAAAAATTAGTGTTGTTTTTCCAAGAAATTTACCTTGATATTAGGGAATATGTATATAGTAAATTAAAATTAGTTACATAAATTTTTCGCATTATTACAAATACAATTGCATATGAAAAAAGCACATGTTATGCACAAAAAACATGGCAGTTAATTTAATTTTAATCAAATTCGATATTTTTTTATATCAATCGTTTAATTAATGTTCTATTTATTACATATTCATGGAATCCAAAATTCCATGTATGGCAATCTCCTTATTTACTTTTTTGACATTTGACATCAATCAATCGAAAATCGAAATAATATTTCTATCAAAATAAATATAAATTTTGTGTTTTCAAGAGGATAATTTTTAATTGTGTTCTTAAAAATCCTATAAATCTATGGGATAACAAATATCCTAAGAAAATATCAATCTGCGTTATGTTTTTATATAGTTAAGGGCTGATTTTTCAATGCTTGGATAAAACTTATTCGTCGAATAATGTATAAAACTACCATTTTAAAAACGTTTTCTAATTGCCCGTATTTGACAGTTTACGTGACATTTTAATATTATCGTGTAATACTTTATTGGACGGATAAGTTTTATCCAAGCATTGAAAAATCGGCCCTAAAGCTATTAGTTTTAGTTTAGTAATATTTTGTTATTTGTGAAGTGCAATAAAATTCTAATCAAAAGACTCTAAAAGCTCTACAAGATAATTCTGCTCAATTCGAAGCCTTTCGAGAAATCTTTAAGACCTTATAGAAACGGACGGAACTAAAACTAAGGACGGAACGGATAATTATTTGTATCACTTGTATTTTTAGCTTGTATTATTACATATATTATATTATGTGCATCATTGTATATTTTATTACAGTTAATAAGCAAAGGATGAATATATGCAATTGATTTAGCGGTTCACGGGTAATTATTTATGTGTTAAATATAAATATTTATCTATAAATTTTATAATTTACATATGAACAAGTTACTAGAATTATGTTGATGAGAGATGATGGTTTTGAGCCAAATTTTCAACTACGCTATTATAAACTGTTAAATTAAATTTTTCTAATAATTTTTTTTCTTAATTCGATCGTTTTTTATTTGTATTCATCTGTATAATTTTATTATCCTAGAAGTTCAGAAAGAAATTAATCGAATATGAATGCAATAGTTTAGGCTGAATAAATGCAGACAGCGGTACACTACATATTTTAATATTTATTTAATACTAGCTTACCGCCCGCGGCTTCGCCCGCTTTGTCTAAAACCTAATAAATTATATACTAAAACCTTCCTCTGAATCACTCTATCTATTACAAAAAACCGCATCAAAATCTGTTGCGTAGTTTTAAAGATTTAAGCATACAAAGGGACATAGGGACATAGGGACAGAGAAAGCGACTTTGTTTTATACTATGTAGTGAAGCTCGCGCGCGGACCTGCCGCCTTTTTATAGCTCCCGCCACGAAGCGCGTCGAACGCGGCAACTGATACACAAAAATAATCCTTATGGCATGATTCTGTATTGTGTTCTGTATTCACGCGCGATGACTTAAAGCGTATTTCATGTATAAGAGCTAGCGCGCACGAGCAACTTTGTCTCCGCAACTATTTTGTCTCCGCAACTATTTTGTCTCTCCACCCATGGGCTAGTATGAAAGTGCGCGCACGTAGCGACGCAACTCCCCATACAATTGATGGGAGAGACAAAATAGTTGCGGAGACAAAGTTGCTCGTGCGCGCTAGCTCTTACTTTGGTGTTTCTACACCGATTTACATGATTCTTTTTTTATTGAATAGGTAATAATGTTAACTTTTTTTAATTAGGGATGAGTGAGAGTGTTGTAAACGTAAGAGTAGACAAATATAATCAGAAAGCTCCGAATTGCTAAGCTATTGAAGTTTCACGTGTTATTGTGAGTCAATTTTAAAAGATAGACATATGCTGTCTAGGAATTTATTTTTATATAATAATAATAATTTAAGAACATTTGTGTCGTACATGATTTCTATGTAGCTTTTACCATTAAGGCTGCACACGCGACGGAAGCTTAAAAAATGGAGTAACTTCTCCCGTTTTCCCAATATTTCCCTTCACTGCTCTGCTCATATTGATCGTAGCGTAATAAAAAGTATACTATAACCTGCCCAGGAGTATGAAGAATAATTGTGCCAAATTTCGTTAAAATCCGTCGCGTAGTTTTTGTTTCTATAACGAATATACAGACAGACAGACAGACAGACAGACAGACAGACAGACAGACAAAAATTTTACTGATTGCATTTTTGGCATCAGTAGCGATCCCTTATCACCCCTTCATAGTTTTTTTTTAAATATATTTCATGTACAGAATTGGCCTCTCTACAGATTTATTATAAGTATAGATAATATAAGAGGCTTCTTAACATTTTCAATAAAATTTTGAAACCATCTTAAAAATAAAACATTATTTGTTTATTTTATTTTAATTGCAATAACATTAAATAAGAGAAAACAATATTGCGTTAAATCATGTAGCATCGGAAGTGTGAAATATCTTTTTATTATAAAATTATAATAATCTATAATTTTTCCGACATTATCAACCGTATCTACAAACCCACACAAACCGTAAGGCCCTTCTCCCATTACGATACTTCTAGAATACGATACTCGAGTAGAATACTAGTTAGATATTTGCTCGCTACCCGATGCTCGCATATTATGCGACTGAAAAATGACTACTTAAATTCATCATTATTGTGCCTCGTTTTTGTAGACGGACGCTATGTCGAGCGATTCCAGTGACGACGTAAAAGTAGGAAGTAGGTACTGGATTCATCCATATATTGCAAGAAACATAAATTGTAGAGTTTTTATAGCCGCACGAGAACTACAACATGATGATAAGAATTTTTATCTTTCTACCGATGAGATACGCGCGAAACGCGACGCAAAAGCGACCAATTAAACTAGTCGCGGACGTGTAGGATACCGGTAGCGTAATGGGAGAAGGGCCTTCGAAATCTTGTCGAGATCAAACGTCGGTATCATAACGATTGACAATGTCAAAGAATAATTTGTTTTGACAATATTCGAATGTGTTGCAAAGAAATGATTTTCCAAATCCATGAAATCTATATTTTATTTATTTTTCATATATCTACGGAATTGAAATAATGATGTTATTAATTTAGATAAAAATGCATTACTACAAGGCTATTATTATATAAATATTTTGACGCATTACGGAAAGTTTTGTGAATAATAAAAATTATAAGCAAATATGTATCCATTGTATACTTCGTATACTTCCATCAAATTAGGGAGAGGTATTAAGCGACATCATTTTCATTGCTGAAGACGGGACTATAAATTAATTGTCGATAATTACCGACTAATGTGTCGAAACTACGCCTGCAGGACAACAATCAAAAACTTATGATGCAAGTAAGTTGTTGTCATAAAGCTAACCGCCCATAGAGTAAAGTAATACTGTGGGAATCTGTGGTGGGAATAGAGAACCAACTTCGTGCATTTTTTGGCCAACTAGTTTATGAACGCCATCTATTAGACGTATTCCGAAACTTTGATTGCAAATATATATATATATAGCTATATATTTTACAGATTCATATTTTTTAATAATGTATATACTACCGAGAACGTATACACGCAGCTTTGGAATTACCAATCTTGTGGGTTTTTATTTACAGCTGCGTATATACATTCCAAGGTAGCATACACATAGTATTCTTCGATGATGTGTATGGGTACAATCAAGGGTACAGTAAATAAAATAAAACGCATAGAATCATTTCTTATTTTTATTGTGTTGGTGTTTAATGTAATAGGCCTTAGCATAATTTTTTATTTCGTCATCCCCATCATAATTTATTTTGCCGCTTAATATTCTATTAACCGAACGGCACCAACTATAAATTAAAACATTAACAGATTTGTCGCGGAATAATTTAATGAAATTAATTTTGTGTTCATCACAATTAAATATTTCAAAGTTAACAAATATGTCAATAATTTTGTTTATGTTACTTTTTACACATATAACATTAATATTTCTTTTTAGTGATGCAGTGGTTATATTTTGAATTTCACTAAAACATTCCACGACTTCATTGGAAGGATAACATAGCCATTTGGAATTTGCATATTCTTTTGATTTAATAAATGATGAATGAGATGAAATATGTTCTGTCGCAAATATGGTTTGTTTACATCTAACACAACCTCCAATACAAAGGTTTTGTAAAATTTTTTTCAGGACCCAACCACAAACATATCCTTTACTTTGCATTCCATCAGATATGTTTGTATTCTGCAAAATTTCTTCATTTATATAAAATGTTTCTCTTTCTTTATCTGCAATCTTAGTTATATTATCTGTCTTTGTTAATAAGAAGTCTAAGGATTGTAAAAATGTGCTCATATCTTCCTCACAATTAGCTTTGAGGGAATGGGAAGAACAAAAATTGCTTAACAAAAGTGCCTTAAATGCGCCCTCAAAGTTAATTATGTTAGGAGCTACATTTCTTATCCCTAGACTTCTTACACGTCCAAAGAAGTTTTCGATTGGGTCCTGATTAAAGTTGCGACATAACATGATATCAAATTCATACTTATTGTGCAATATTTTCCAAATAGTTTGGAATCCCTCTATAGTTTTGATAAGATTTTTTATAGATGGTACCGTCTTTTCAAGAATACGTACTTTATTGCCAATTACCTTTCTTTCTATAAATTTCATTTCTTTTAAAAATTTTATGGCTTGTTTCCATAATTCATGATGGGGTGAATTGTGCTTTACACCTAACCTATACACTTTTCCATTTTCTATAGAGAAAGTATTACTATTTAAAGAATCAAATAATTTGTCCAATAACAATATGACGGGAACTAACTGTGTGCACTCGAAGGAAACTTTTCCTGCATCATACAAATGTTTGGTGGCGGAAGCCATTGAATGGCTGAATAATTGTGTTGCAGTTTTCACTTTCATTTTGTTAATTTTTTGTGTATTGACATGTTCTTCGGTAATCTTTGGTAGTAATCTTAATTCTCCATAGGATTTATCTGCTTCGTATACCTCCTGGAAATACTCCCACTTAACAATTTTTTCTGTTTTTTTCATGGAGATATTTTAAATTTTTTATGCCTTTAAATAAGTGAGGTGTGTCATATAACGGTATTATTTTTACCTTATCCACCATCATTATCTCACCCCTCCAAGATTTGCCTTGTTTTAAATAGACTATTTTTGTGTCATTTATTAGACTTTCTATTGCCCCAACATTGACCATACTCTGATCACACACTGTAGCAATTATGTTTAGACCAGTAGCTGTTACATGTTTTATGACCTCCTTTATTACATTTTTTAAATCAAATCTTTTTAAACTTTGTGTAAAAAAATAAGCTACTGGTTGTTTATATTTTATTTTTATGCCTCTAACCATAAATACTAATGCATGATCAGCTATCTTTGTTGGGCCTATATTAGCAAATCCTTTAAGCTCATCAGAGGCAGCAAGATAATGAACTTGTGGTTTAATTGACATCTCGTCAAATATGAGTGTGCACAATCTATCATCAGCACTCATATTGTCCACAGTTTCCTTCATTTTCTCAAAGATGAGAGTGTTTATGCCTGGCTTGATTTTAATTCTGCCTAACAGATTTCGGAGAGATTTAGCAGATGGCAATGTGAAACATTTGTATAATAAAGAGTAGCTCTTTGGGCTCCTTTTATACAATGCCATTGCTAAAATTTTTTCTTCAGTAGTGAATCGACGTCCTTTGGGTTTTTTCGCGGATTCCCGAAACTGCATATTTGTTAAAAGTCTAGATGGCAAAGACATTGACTTTGTGACATTTTCAAATGATTTTTTCATTGAAAGTTTTTCAGCATCAGCCAAACGTGACTTAAAATTTTTATTTTTCCTTTTCAATCTGCATATTTCACTCCTTAAATTTCTTATTTGTTTTTGAGTTGTTTTATAATAATGCAGACATTGTGACTTCTTTCTTGTACCTGTAATGGAAGAATTATATAAAATACTGTGGTTGGTTGAATGATGAAAATTAAAATAATATGTACATAACAAAAAAATAAAAATGTTTTATATGATTAATTAAAAAAATATCCAGCAAAGCTTAGGCACATAGGTATTTAATGTTAATTTACCTGACAGCAGTGATGGTTTTGGCTGCACATACATACTAGGTCCAGGCTCATCTAATGCAGTGACTCCAGTCACTTGTTGTAGTACACAAGATGGTATGTTCATAGTGGGCTCTACAGTTTTCACAGCAGTAATAGTAGACAACCCTGAAATTATAAATAGTTATTTACAACTTCATCCACAACAATCAATTTTTGTCATCCTACAGTATGATAGTGTTTTATCATATAAATGGTATTTGAAAGTTATTCATAGGTTCAGTTAACATTTATCATTTGGAATGATCAGTGATACTTCTGAATAGACAAATATCAAACTGGGCACCCCAATAAAGCAAAACTGTTGATTGCGAATGTATAATGTAATATATCCTTCTATATATTTATATATGTTTAAGTATATAAGTAACGAAGTATATACATAGATATCTGTTTATTTTATTTAATATAATCATAATATGTACATAATTATCTATAAATCTGTTATATCTATATATTATAATATATATTATTTGTAATTAATTATTAATAATAACAAGGCAAATTATTTTTAGAACTGTAAATAATGTTTTTGGTTGGTATTTGTATTTATATGTGTACTTAGTGAGCCTCGAAAATAAAAACTTACGGGCAGACTGAAAATCAGCGCTGTTCAGGTGTTAAAACCCGACAGCATGGCTGAGTCTGACCCGATTGCCATGTAAACTATTGTATATTTTTTTTTAGTAATATAAGTATTCGTTAAGTGTGTAACATGTGGCAATAAATATTTTTCTTTCTTTCTTCTTTCTATATTATATACTGTATTATCAAGCGTACTCACTTAAATTAAATATGACTTTATAATGGTTTGTAATAAAGCAGTATTAAGTTATGTGTAATGTATGCTTGTATTTTTAGTTATGTCTAGTATTAGAATAACCTATCGGCCAAGAATCAATCAAACAAAGAATTTTTGTGTATTTTTTTTTAATATCATAATTCATAAATATATTTAACAAGTTTAGCTAATGCTAATCAAATGAAAATTAGATGCTTAGAACCCAACAAGATAGCCAATAACAATAATATAACAAAGTCAATAAATACATCTTGATCTCAAGTTGTAATTGCACTAACTGATAAAAAATTGTTATTTGTATACCTAATGTAAATAAATTAGTAATAAATTACAAACTAGCTGTGCTCCGCGGTTTCACCCACATTGCTCCGCTCCTGTTGGTCTTAGCATGATGATATAGCCTATACTTATATAAAAAACGCGAGTTTGAAACCGGCCTCGTGAGCATATAATTTGTTTTTTTTTTAATTTATCAAGATTTAAATATTTACATTAACTTACCGTGTGTGTTCTTCACAGGAATAGCTAAAGCACTCAAGCGATTGTTGCGATTTTTATGGCTTTCCAAAAAATGTATGTCACAAATTTTTTTAGATTTGAAAATTTCTCCATCACTGATGTCTTTTAGTGTATCACCTGCCAAGTCTACCCACTTTCTAAATCGTTCTGGATATTTTTCTGGATTCGGAAATCTGTGGATGGTGACACCTGCAAATCAAATGTTACAATTAAAATAGAAAATTAAACAGGAATTTCTCTAATATGATAAGAATTCATGAATGCAAATAAGCACAACTACCTACCTTTGGTCACACATCCGAACACACAAAGTCTGTCAGTAGGCATATCGATTACTTATAGCAGCACTTAACTGATAGCGTCCAAAATCGCAAAACTTAATTATTAATAGCGTCCAAATATCGCAACACCTAATAACTAATAGCGTCCAAATATCGCAAATTAACAAAACACGGGAGAGGTACGTCTAGCGGAATCATACAACTCGACGCTAGGCGTAGGCTTCGTTAATATTCTTCAGCTGAAGCAGAAGATGGGCACTTCACGAATTACTTATTCAGCAAACGCAAACAAACCAAGAAAAAAGCGCACGCGCTCACGTGCAATGAAAACGAGTGGCGGGCGGCGGCCATATTTGCGAATTTGTTGAGATATCAAAATTTGAATAAAGAGACTGTAACCGACACTGTTTTTAACACAGGTTTTTAAAATTATGTATTTTAAATTGGTTTAAGGGATTTTATAAAACAATTACATTTTATTACAATAATTTTAAAGTTTATAGATAAATTATATTTGTATAAAGCATATGTTGTAGTAATTAATGTTGCTGTGACATCTAGCGAGTAATTATATAACTAATTGGACACGGTTTATTTCGGAATACAACTAATAGATGGCAGCATCATATAATAAATGTTTAGCTATAAGGCGAGTTTCCTACCCCGTAACCGCCGCAAAGCTTTGAAGAATTTCGATAAAGCAAACAATTGGTAATGTATTGTTTACGTTAACAATACATAGTAAACACGTGCAAGCAATAAATACCGAAACCTTTTGTTTTGACACTCAAAATGACGCATTGACAAACAATTTTATGTTATAGAGGTTGTGGAAACATTTCTTTAAGTTACTGAGGGCCAAAACAGAGATTATTTATTTAAGTTATAGAGGTTGCGTATTTTAAGTTAAAAAGGTTTTGGGCTCTGATGGGAAGGGAACATATTATTTTTTGAAGTTACAGAGGTTTTTATGTTACCGAGGTTTAAGTTATCGAGGTTCAACTGTATAAGAATTGTTCCGGCTAATCTCTGGAACGACTGGACCGATTTTGACGGGACTTCACTGACAGATAGTTGATGTTATAAGGAATAACTTAGTCTATTGTTTATTACTAAATACACCACGAATTATCCTTATGGATAAATAGGAAAAACTCAAGTACGCAGGTGAAAACGCAGCTCGTACCGAAATAAAACACAAATCCACTAACTAAACATTTATTTTACATTTATTTATCAGCGATCGCAGCGACTTCTTTATCCTTATCTTCAACAACTTCAGAAGCAGTTTCTTCAGCGGGAGTCTCTTCAGGCATTATCCTTGTTAATTTCGAAGGGTCTTTTGGTGGAGCCCAGTCTGGTATTATTTTATCGTGTACTCGCCATACTCCGTACAAATTGGACAAATGCTTCTCAAAAACCACGTATTCTAGTACATCCTTTGCTAATATTTCACTGCCGTGCAGTAATCTGCCGAAGCGATCGTACACGGATAACTGCTGGCGCGTGTGGAAGCGAACGGTGACCTGAAATTTTATATTACATATATTTTTTGTCAATGTTATCTTGTTTAAAGTAATCTTAGTAATAATTATTATAAATGAGAAAGTTAGAGCACGTACGAGCCGTTCACGGGCAGCTCGAACAGTTAACGGCTGAGCGACGTACACGGACTGCTCGAGCGGTTGGTTGGTCGTTGACTGCTCGAGCTGTCGCTCAGTTGACGGCTTGAAGCGGTCGCGATAGCTCGAGCAGTCCGTGTACGGCAGTGAATGAATTTCTATAGTTCACCGCGCGGCCGCGGCTTCAAGCCGTCGGTCTCAACTGCTTGAAGCGGTCCGTGTACGGCGCCCTTAGTGAGGGTGGATGGATGTATGTTTGTTACTCTTTCACGAAAAATCTACTGAACCGATTTGTATGAAACTGTACTGCCTTATAACCATACCTGTCCAAATATATTCTCCTTGCTAACAACATCCGTGCACCTCGCATGCACCACCCTCGGTGGTTCCAGCGACTCCAGAAACTTCCATCTTATCGTCTTTCCATTTGTATTGTGCATAAATTCCGGATACGCTTTCTCAGTTACCAAAGTCCTTAATACTTTTCTGTCTCTATTAATCAAACATTCGTGCGCCTTTACATAAATATCTTGCGCTTGCTGACAGAAGGCTTTCGTATCGAAGTCCTCGTCAAAGGATTTTATCTTGCGGATTGCCATCATTGATTTGGACTTCTTTTCGATTAACTCGACGGCTTGTTTTGCACGCGTGGTGGACACGAGGGACGCTTTGCCGTCGCCCTCTGGAGGCACGTAGGCTTCGAAAACTCCACCTTAAAATGAAAAGGTTAATTAAATAAATAAATAAAAAGAAAAGGTTAATTCTGTGAATGCATAATTTGCGAATTTATCTCACAATGAATTCTTAAAATATGTTGTAAAGGTAATTGGTGGTAAATGTATAAAATATGTAATGACAATTCAAAAGGGCTTCTAGAAGAAGTCTAATTGAATAAATAAATATTTGAGTTGAGTTGAAGGTAGACTTCCTGCTCTGAAAAAAAAAAGTATGAACTAAATATTTTGGTTTTATGGCATTCAAATGCTTCATAAATTCTATAATATTTCGATTTTTTTTATTCTTTAAAAATTATAATATTTTTAAAGCATTTGCGTGCCAAAATAAAACCAAAATATCAAATTCAACAAAAAAAGTTGTGTTCCATCGTTACAATATTGTAATCATTGGAATGTTTCATATTAGTTGAGATAGTTATTAATTAACTCAATAGATATCACAACATAACTACATACATACGCTTGTTTTTGTGAATAAATTAAAGAAATTTTAAGATGCTCCAAGAATGCTATTAAAAAAATAGTAGACTTAATAGTAGACTTGGTCTAGTATAATCTAGTCAGATTATAGAATTCAATGGTTTCTACAGTCTTCTATTGATACTATTTATTTATTACTAGCTGTGCTCCGCTCCTGTTGGTCTTAGTGTGATGATAGCCTATATATAATATATAGCCTTGCTCGATAAATGGGCTATCTAACACTGAAAGAATTTTTCAAATCAAACCAGTAGTTCCTGAGATTAGCTCGTTCAAACCAACAAACTCTTCAGCTTTATAATATTAGTATAGATTACCTGTAGATGATATATAGAATGGTCGCTCACTCCACGGCCTCGGCGGTACCACGCCTCTCTCCTTCATCTTCTGCCTCATACGCTCTTGCGAAATACTCTCAAAATCTTCATTAAAATCCGGTAACTCTACTTTCAGATACTTTTCTTTACGCAGTTTCTTGAATTTGGGATTATAATGTTTCGTTGTTGTGGTACGATTGGCTTGCAAATAAACCGCGGTGGGCAAGAGCCGCAGTTGGTTAAACTAGAAATTAAAAAAGGAATTAAAACCGTCTTTAACATTGTTGTTTAATATAAGTCAAAAGAACGGAGAAATTTATACCTTAACCAAAACTGTATTCGCCATCCTGGTATAATTCTTTTTCACTAATTAATATAATACAACAAATTCAAATTAATTTAATCAATTTATTCATATAGCACATAGCTTATTTTCTAGGTCCTATTTGTTACTTTTTTTAATATAAATTATTTTGAGACTTTCTAACCTTAAATTTCAAAACATATTTCCGTCATTGTCAACGTCAATTTCTTTTTTTTTTTGTATATATAAGCGTCTTATTCACGGTCCATCCCCGACGTACGTCAGCTCAAGGCCGCGGTGCTGGATGTATCCTACTGTGGCGTAGACAGAGAAACCAATAGACAAATTGATATCTTATGTCGCATTCACACAAGAAAAAGAGCAACTTATGCCGGTGTTGTGTAAAGAAATGAGAGAGAACGATAAAATTTTTTGTTTCACGCAGCGTGCCACTTTTTTCAAGAATAGCAACCTACTTTGATAAACAAAGTTTGACAGCTAGCTATCGTCTTCCATAAAAATATAGTTTTTACATGTTCTAAGTTACGTAATTCATGGTATGTTTGGTTTTGCATGATTTAGACTTACTGTTAATACCTTATAAAATAATACCATGGTGCGGTGTAGCGTTAAAGGGTGTAAAAGTGATAGTGGAACGAAAATGCCTGGATTGTCTTTTCACTCGTAAGTATACAACTCTTTATCAGTTTATAGGCCTTCATGATATTTCAGCGTGTTAATATATTGTGTATCACGTGCTGTTGACTTGAATACATTGTTTAAAAACCACAAAAATAACAATTATAAATTTTAACCTAAAAAATTTTGTGTTGCCAACTTTTCTACAAATTGTTACCCACTATTATGGGAAATAATAATATATATTCTGCAGTGTGTATTTAATTAAATATAGAATCTGAAATATTCAATGGCTTGTTCCAGTTTTCCTGAACCGGATAATTTATGACAAATTTGGATTGTAGCTACAGGATGAACAGATTGGAAACCAAAACCGAAGGTTAGAAAGTATTACAATCACCACCACCGCGACGCTGCTCCGCCGAAGACAATGGACACTCTTGGTTCCAACGGAGGGACGTAGTTAATTAAGTTAGAGATAATTTAAATGTAATTTTTTTATTACAATAAATTATTATTAAGTAAATTTCGTTTTTTTTGCGCCTTCGCGGGTCGGTCAATATAATTAACGTGTGTATCTGTTAATACTTACAAAAATAAACATTCTTTTATTTTTTTTATTTTATTTTATAAAAAATAATAAACAATCGAGTTTTCATCTACATTATCATTACATACACATTTTCATATGGGATTATGATAATGATATATATATATATATATACATATTATATAATATATAGGTATGTGTATATACATAATATGTATTACCCATCTAAAAGTTATATGTTTATTATATACTAGCTGCGCTCCGCGGTTTCACCCGCGTGGCTCCACTCCTGTTGGTCTAAGTGTTTTGGTACAATATAGCCTACTATAGCCTTCCTCGATCAATGGGCTATCTAACACTGAAAGAATTTTTCAAATCGGAATCAAAGTAGTTCCTGCGAATATCCCTTCCCTCCTCACCTTCACCCCGTCCCGCACTACGCCTCCTCATTGTATTAAACAGTATACCTACTATTTTCTGTAAATTGACACTTTTAAAAATTCGTTATATCTTTTGAATGGAATATCGCGGACTTTCTTGTAGATATTGGTCCATTCTATAATACCGTAGAACATTTATTTGATCTATTTTCAATAGATTCCGCAGCGCACGCGATGACAGAATTTTTATTAAGGATACATTATTGCATTTTTGGTAAGGATCTCTAATTTTTTTGAAAATGCAATATAGCCTATGTTGCTCAGTGAAGATGCAGCTTTCTAATGGTGAAAGAATTTTTGAAATCGGTCCAGTAGTTTATGCGTGAAAACCATACATACATACATACATAATTACAAACATTTCCTCTTTATAATATTAGTATAAACATGTAAGTATGTAATGTGGATATCTCATTATTATCCACTTATGTTATGTGAATAATATTGAGAGATTTGTATCTTACAAATTGCGGGGTAAATTTTCCCTCACACGGTAACCCTAAATATTGTGACGTATTCTTTTTTTATCTCTTTCTGCGACACGCATTGCCGGTGTCTATTGGATTCTCTGTCTACGTACTGTGGTATCCTACTGACGATCGTGCGCGCATCAAGCATGGCTAGGGTTGCCAACTTTTATTTGAAGAAATAGAGTATATCTGATTTTAAAGGAGGTAAATAAAGAGTAAATAAATATTTTAAAAAATGTATTTTTTTGTACTTTTTGCAGTACCTAAGAATTTTTCATTATTTTTAAATGAATTATATGAATCCAAACATTCCAAATCTAAATTTATATATTTCTAGAGCTCATTTTTAATTAATTTTTAATGAAGCTCGGTTTCTCTCTTCCCGCCACTTCACATTCATGACCGAAAAGACTCTTTCAGTAAATGATGAAGTGGCGGGAACAGAGAGTATATAGCTCATCATTTTTTTTTAAACAAACAAATTCGTCAGGACATTTTTTTTAAATAAATTGCCATTTTTCTGCAGTGGACTTTTGCATAAAATCTGTGTTATTCAACAATTCGCCTTGGAGTTCTTTTAAAATAATAACTTCTGAATATAAACTGTCCATGTGTACTAGATTGATCCAAAAGTAATGATAATTGGGTATTTCCTGTGTACATAAAAATATAAAATAACTGTTTCTTGCTTGCTCATGTACTCACTAAGTTATCACAAAAAAATCATATCAATAGGCCACGTTTCCAAGTATTTACATTAATTTCTGTTGGCAACACTGATCTGCTGTACGTCCGCGCTATTCACTGTCCATCTGCACGACGTTCGCGGTGGTGTGGGTACTCGCTGGATGAAAAATTGGTCGTGCACATCCAGCAAGATAATAATAATAATTATTGACGTACGTCAACACTATTCACTGTCGTTTTGCGTCGTGCATCGTGTATGACCTTGGCGGGACGTACGTCAAGATGGACCGTGAATAAGACGCTTTAGGATCTAATTCTAAAGTGGATCTTAGCCTTTTGGTGAGAATAATAATCGATACGCAAAGTAGTGGCAAAATAGTATCATATTTTGTGATATTACAATTACAATTTATTTATACCAAACTTGAAACCAAACTTCAAATTGATATTACTTCATAGTAATATCAATTTCAAGTTTGGGCAATAAATTTTTTTTTTTTCATTTTTTAAGCTATTGCATAGCTTCTATCGCGGGCCTTGAGCGCGGGGACCGAATCCAGAAATTCCGTGACGTAAAAAACCTCACGCTCCCCACTCCGACGGGCACGGAGGTGTGGCTTGAAGGCACGCTATGCATTATGCAATAGCTTAACCGTGGCAGTCCCCGAGTGCCACACGTCTTTTTTTAAATATTTCTGAGTTACAAAGTGGTTACAAAGAAGATTACATTCTCAAAAGATTCTCAATAATACACTATTTAAACACTTTGTTGTGGAACAGTCTTTCATTAGCGCTGTTTGAGAACAAGGTATAATTTGTACCAATTTAAAAAAAGGACTTCTTCCATAAAAGGCTGGAAATTCCTTCAGAAAGATTAGGTATTGTCACAGTATGGTATTGTGAAGGCTCATGGGTGGTGGTGATCGCTCGCCACTGGGCGACCCACCAGGCCACCAGGTGTGTTTGCTCGCTTTTTATATAAAAAAAAATGATACGAAACATAAAACTAAATCAAGATTTAAATAGTATGTTTAATTTTTTAATGTACACTCGTCCTAACGGAAACTTCAGTGTCCTGAAAAGAAAAAGAGCATTGTCTATGGTTGTTATTTTAATAAAATATTTAGTCATATGTTCTCCTTTCAAATTGTGATTTTTATTTAAGTGATACAAAATTCAATAAATTGTTGTGTTGTCTTTTTAAAATATAAAAACTAAATTTTTACTATAAATTTTTTCATATTATTATTGTATACGCTTTTTTCATTAAGTAACATATTTTTTGTTTTCTACCTATTACACAAAGATATTCTTCAAATTTTCCTTTTATATTGCATTATTTCATTTAAAAATTTTATTTCTTCGTAAAAATTGCGTTTTCCTTAAAAATATAGTATTTTATAATTAATTTAAATCGATATTTGGGTGCTTTTCAACCGGATATCCGGCGACTCCATACACGTTGTCTCTAGTTCTCGAACGAACAGAGATCGTCGCAGCGTTTCTTTCTTTTCTGAACAGGCGCAGTCCGAGAGAACTCGCAAAAGGAGTAAAAGGCTCCTACATAACCTGTCACTACGTAAGTATCAGTGTATACTGTATAGTCCAGTAGATCAATTGTATTTAATTAGTATTAAAGCTTATTTATTAGAATTTTGCCTATATTGAATTATCCTTGCTGAGTCATACGTGAAGGTTGTATTTCGGTTATTCCACAAAAGCCCCCTGTTGGTACTTGGCGGTGCCTTACCCTTCTTGTGGTAAGTAGGCGTCGCCTCGAATCATGTGAATCTTTAATTAAAAAAGTGTAGTTAGATAAAAAGACATGTAAGCATGTGAAGTGCGGGGCGATGACCTGTCGCTTTCATGAGTGGGTCCGCATTTTGCCCTGTACTTATTGCCACGTGTATTTGTTTCAGCAATATATTGTATGAGTCAGAAGGTAGAAAAACCAGTATTATCGGGTCAACGGATCAAGACCAGAAAAAGAGGTGAGTGATCATTAATATTTTATAATATTGATTTTTATTTCATTAGCCGTAGAATTACGCGCTTGGTTTAGATGCCTCTTCATCATATTATATTTTAAGTACCTATACCTATCATCTTTAGGTTAGTTATTGATGTATATGTATCAAACATTGTTTCATATTTTGGCCTTCACCTTGCAAAATGCCAATAAAATGTTAACAAACTTAGTAGGTCATGTGCTTGTTTAATACTCTCTTGTGAAAGTAGCAAGTGCTAATTAATTGGTATCAACAAAGAATATATTTTAATTGCTTGTCTTATGATCATTTTGAATAATGCATTTGAAATTTTAATTCTATTATTTAAGTTATTAGTATATTCTAATTTCTAAATCTCATGAATTCACATTTAAATCTCAATTCAAGGTTCATTGCATCTTTAAATTTTAAATTTAATATATTGTTCCTGTTAAAACAGCATTGTTACTTACAAAAATCAAAATCTCTCCTTTCCCAATAGCTAGTTTCCATAAATTAAAGTTTTTTATTAAGACAAATGTTGACAAATATCATATAATTTAATTGAAAACTTAACTTATATCCTGGACACTCAGTAACTGATATTTTCTCCAACTATAATATTTATAAATCGACTAAATCAATAAAATAATTAAACCTATATCGCCTAGATAATTACTTATCAAAAACCAAAATGTTTATCAGTTTGTGTATAATTAATAACTTTCATGATCGGTTTTCATAAATCTATCTTATTTCTCTCGTTACATTATTGCTGACAGCACTAATTGCTAATTTTACATTACCTATCATACAAAACATTTTAAACAATTGATAACATCGCAGATTTTATTCAGAAACCTTTAAAAATTTAAGAATTTCAAACAAAATTAGACGCTTCCAAATCCTTCATTGATTAAAAGGTTTTTATTTAAAAGAAAATCATCTATATAGGTACATATTTTGTATGGGTACATGAAGTCAAATTGATAAGTATTATTCAGATGGTATCTCTTAATTTTCATACTTGGTAAGTAGTAGGTACATAACTGTATTTTAAACATTAAACATATAATTGTACAGTGACTCGAGTTAACCTCAATTTTTTGTTGACACATTGTTTGATTAGCCATACATTTGAAATTGCCATGGAGGTTGAACGCTTTTGAACAAGGACTATCTTACGATTTTATTATATTTTTCATTTTCATTTAATAATAATGCTATTACAATTAATATAACTTTTATTTTGCATTACTCACAGTTTTATTTATTTATCTAAAAAATAAGGTTAACTGTAACATGACGTTGGTAAATATGTTAAGGTTGTATTTTAATTTATGATTATGAACACAATTATTGATATCAATTTAACATGTTTTCTGTTATATGTATATTGTATGTGGTTCAAATAACAAAGTAAAACTAACTTATGTTTAATATTTTATTACGGCTATGAAACATAACTTTTTTATTAATGTTACAAATAAGTTATATAAACATTACAGATATTATGATGATGATATATAGCCAGCCTTCTTCGATAAATGGGCTATCTTATACCGAAAGAATTTTTAAAATCGGACCAGTAGATCCTTACTTAGATTAGTATGTTCAAGCAAACAAACTCTTCAGCTTATAATATTATAGTACATATAGATTATTTTTTCTAAAATGAAACTCAATAGAATAAGAACAGAAGAAATAAAATAGTCTCAATAATTTATTTATAAGTAACAAGTTCAAACAATAATTTGTCTTGATAGTAATGTGTTAAAATGTTGTCACATTTATTATGCTTTGAGACACTACTCTCTTGTGACCATGAAAATGGCCTTCTGTCACTTCCCCATATACTGATAATGTAATCATTATCAGATTTAGCCCCATACTTGATAGTTATTTGCACAAAATGTGTTATAATCATTGAGATAATATTACTACGTATGGAGGAGACACCACGAACAAATTATTATCTAGTTAGGTACTTTAACCGATGAAAGTTATTCCTTTGCACTTTTCCGTATTATTTTTATTATTTGTGCAATATCGTAACACACACGAAGGCATATTTGATGCGTTTCACTTTAAAACAAATAAAAAATGAGCGTGCAGTTACGCCATATGGCGTATGTTGAGCGGAACATAAGTGATGTAGGCGGTGTCGTCTCCATATGTATATCTCAATGGTTATAATATAACATCTCTTCCAGCACTAAATGCTTGGGTAGTCTATTATTTTGCTATAAAATTGTCAATGAAGTTAGATACTTCACTATTATATTGAAAAGAAAATTTTCTTTTAAAAAAAATTTTTTCAAAACTTGAGAATTGTCCCTAAATAATTAATTATTAAACAGATTTTTAAAACTGCTGATTTTGTTATGTCCAACAAACAAATAACAATACAAAAAACAAAACCATATCTCATGAAAATGATGTGTATGAACACAAATATTTATAAATGTTTATAATATCCCTTATCAAGACCAATTAAAGGTATTTACTATACTTGATTCTTTACCTACTTTAATTGTTCTGTAATTATACTGATTAAGTATATATGTATAACAAACAAGCTGTGCGCCCTGACTTCCCCTGAATAGATCAGATATGAAAGTTCATTTTAATGGCTAATATTCTTCTACTCATAGACAACTTGGTTCAAAAAAAGTTCACTTGGCTATAGAAGTAATAAAATCTTTGTCTAGCTTTTATGAATTTATTGCTTACCATAAAAAGTCTATAAACGATATATTTCATGCTAATTGGCTCTCTAACTTGTCTATAAATAGATGTATAAGGGCAGCAAGTAATTTTCCTTTATATAATTTATTGTCAAGACAAGCCGCTAAGTTATGAATCACGATGGCCTCGCGCATGCCGGCTCGAACGAATATCGTCACTTTGCTTATAAATTAATGGCTGTTTTCAATTGTGTATTCTCGTATTTAATAAATATGCTGAGCCGTTAGCTTTTTATGGCTCGCTGTTTGTGGAAATTTTATTATTTTCCTTGTTCGTGCATGCCGCGCAATAATGTTGAAACTCAATTTGTTTTGAGATTTGTGAAATGAATAAGAGCTTTAATGTGATGTTAATAACCAGGTATTAATAGATTATTATTAATTTCAATAACTGGAATGTGTAATAGGAATGCATAAACATGTTTATTTATAATCTATGTCATAGCTGAGAATAAAAGGTATTGTAGGTTTTGAATTCTATGAGATAGAAGAATAGAGATAGATTCAAATAAAATGTGACTGAAACACAATGAGTAACTGTAGTAGTTAGGAAATGAAGCTTTCCATTATTTCTTAGAAGAAAAAGAATAGTATTGGAGTTCTTTTTTTGTCTTATATACAAATTCATAACAATTATTATTATACATATTTCATTATATTGTTTTTCTCTTTGAAATGACTTCATTATTTTCATGAATCGCATCCCACACAATTATAGCAATTATACCATGTAATCACTCTTTTATTGTAGTATTTCCTCAAAGCAAACAAAACATTCAAAATAGCTGAGTCATGTTCCTGACTGAAAACAACATGAAAAATAACCCTACAAAACGAAACAATGCAATATTCAAACATTTTACATTTGATTTTTTAAAATATGAACACAGTCCATAGATAAGAAAACCAATCCTGATAATTTAAATGACCATAGACAATAGACACCACAGACTAAAAAAGAACTTTCCCCGTTCCCGCCAGATGAGAAAGAGAAGTACGACCCGAACGGGTTCCGCGACGCTCTTGTCCAAGGGCTGGAGCGCGCGGGCGGAGACCTGGACGCGGCCTATAAATTCCTAGACGCGGCCGGCTCCAAGCTTGACTATCGCCGATATGGCGAGGTCATTTTCGACGTGCTTATCGCCGGGGGGCTGTTGCGTGAGTATTCTTTGAAATAAAAATTAACACTAAATAAAAATTTATAAGCATGTATAATTACTATAATTTGATGAACAAGTTTAGACTTTGGTTTTAAAATTTTACATTTCTCTAATAAAGTTTGTACAAACGGTACCTTTGACATGATGAAAAAACTGGCTAGAGTCCTGACATCTGATGAGAACTCCTCACTCGTTCGTTTTACTGCTGATCAACACTTCATTACCTTCAAAAATAACTTGTCTATATAGGAAATATATATTATAAAATGTGTATGTTTGTCCGCCAGTCCCCGGCGGCTCGGTGTCGATGGACGGGGAGACACCGAAGACCAACACTTGTATCTTCAGCGCGAGCGAGGATATGGAGACGATGCGCAACTTTGAACAGGTATGTTCTGGAACATTCTATAACTTTTTTTCATGGACGTATAAAAAAAGACGGACGGAGTATCGCCTAAACATTGAGTGAAGCCTAGTAATGGCGGCGACACATCCATGTGTGTGTGTCAGGTTGATTGCCAGATGCAATAAAATTACCCCACACTTTATTATTTTTATTCTTCAATTTGTTATACTTTTTATGTGTACTCTAACTATAAGAACCTATGCGTATATACAATTACTATTTAGCTTTGACGAATCAACCACTGGACGCGAAACCAAAGGAAAATGTATGAAAACATGTTCAACCAATATTGGGGGGAGGAGAGGTAATGTCTCCTTAATTAGTATTAAAATAAATAAAATAAAATGTCAGTTTATAACCAAACAAATAGGAAACATGCTTCATATGATTTCAGTATACAAACACTTGAAATTTTCAAATTAACTGTCTTATAAGAGATGTCGTAGACAGTATTAATTGGCTGTGATATTTTTTTTTAATATGGTTGTTATATAAGGGTTAGCATAGTATACATGTTTTTGTGAGAAGAAAATGCAAAAACAAATTTGCATTTTGTATGAAATTACTTTATCGTAATTTTAAAATTAATTAACTTTACATCAACTCCCCGACTTCTGGGAGATTGAAATTTTGAAATAATGGCAACAGCTGTCCTGATGACAATGCCGGCTGTATTTTTTTCTATATATTTTGCCGTAATAATTTTGTCATTAAAACATATAAGAAATAACTTGCTTCCCTGTGGAATGTAATCCCCTGTGTTTTGTTATTTAAAATTGTACTGTTGCGACACCATTTAACCACGCAAGACGGCATTTTAAATTTTTTTTTGTGAAACAGTGACGCAGTTAATCAGTCGGTAGTTCATTACGTAATGGCGGCCGACTAGCTTACTATGGTGAGAGTGTGTGCGTGTTCATTGTCTTTACACGATCGCTAGCTTACTACGGTGGCTTCACGTTGTTTGTTCGTAAAACGGCGTCCGTCTTTTTTTATACGTCCATGCTTTTTTTTATGGTTTAACAAAATGTAGTGTTTTTGTTTGTTACTAATGTCTGTGAGGTTTTACTGTGTAGATTGTTATTTTTTATTCTACTTGGAATATACATACCTATTTTATTTCATTTGTATATTTTTATTTTTTTGTAGATTGAAATATTGAATTTCGATTGCAAGCCATTTTTAATTTAAATTCAAAAAGATAGTTACTTACACTAAGTTTAGTTTTAATGATATGAAGCAATATTATATTAATTTCCGTGTAATTTATACACCATTTAAAATAACTATACATTTTTGTGCAGGTATTCGTGAAATTGATGCGACGTTATAAATATCTGGAGAAAATGTTTGAAGAGGAAATGAAAAAGGTAAATTATTATGGTAATTGCATGATTTTTTTTATTTTACTCAATTTCAACACAATTAAATTTTTTTTTTCTTCTATTATGTAAAAATAAATTATTAATACATTTATTTATTCTGCAGGTGCTCGTTTACATAAAGGGCTTTGATGCAGAGCAGCGCATCAAGCTTGCTAGGATGACGGCCCTTTGGCTCTGTAAGTATCATGTAGAAATTAATTAAAGTATAAAAAAAGATTATTTTAACATGTTATAATTTTATGTAACTCAACACAAAATTTTTCAATGAATCCCTGTTATTATGGACTTAAAATTTTTTAAGTGCAAATAGACTGTTTCATTAAGGGCCGATTTTTTCAATGCTTGGATAAAACTTATCCGTCCAATAAAGTACTACCACACCCCGGACACTCCATACAAAATTATCGTTTTGACAGTCACACTGTAGAGACTGCAAATGTGTGTGTTAACGCTTTATGGTTGGCACATTTGTGACTAGCGTAAAAAAAAAATTCGCGTTTTTCTGATGAAATACATCCGTAATCAGCACAATATCTAACCATTTTCTACGAAAAACGATAATCACAAATCCAAAATAATAAAATTACTTTAAGTCAATTTGATTAATGTTGTCAATCTTCGTTGCGTATCGTCCTTGCAGAAAAATATGGCCCATTTTAATCACGATCGCGCGGGGTGAGGTAAGTGTTTAATTTTGGCGGGAGGTGGAGAGTGTCCGTTCTGTAGCGTTTAGCTACTATTATGTATTCTGTGGTACTACACGATGATATTAAAATGTCACGTAAGCTGTCAAATACGGGCAATTAGAATACGTTTTTAAAATGGTAGTTTTATACATTAATCGACGAATAAGTTTTATCCAAGCATTGAAAAATCGGCCCTAAATAAGCCTTGATTCTTCTGATAAAGGACAAAAACAGTAATTTTAAAAGAAGTTCTTGACTGTTTAGTCATATCATTAAAAAACATGAAAACTTGTTTTGTTGTTTTTGTTTGCTCAAATAATGTTAATTATTAAAGTATTTGGTTTGGTGGCACACGATTAGAGCCGGCTCGACTGCCTCTAGTCGAATCGGTGTCGAAGTGTGCAAAATTGACGTGCGCCGATTATTCTCGGACCTCGCCTTTGCGGGGCTCGTTACACTGGCGGTGGTACATTTATTATAAACTAGCTGTGCTCCGCGGTTTTACCCGCATTGCTCCGCTCCTGTTGGTCTTAGCGTGATGATATATAGCCTATAGCCTTCGATAAATGGGCTTTCTAACACTGAAAGAATTATTCAAATTGGACCAGTAGTTCCTAAGATTAGCGCGTTCAAACAAACTCTTCAGCTTTATAATATTAGTATAGATTATAAGGATAATATTATGGGCTACAGCATCTAGTATGTATATTTAATTATGCTTAGAAGTAAAGATATAATTAGGAAAGTGGAATTTAATAGTCAATATATACTGGATGGATTACAATTTACATTATTATATATCTTGTTATAACAAATAAATATTTATTGAAATGTCCAAACAAGGCCTTTTTGAACGAAGACTAAACTTTATAATAAAACTAGCTTACCGCCCGCGGCTTCGCCCGCTTTGTTAAAACCTAATAAATTATATACTAAAACCTTCTTCTTGAACCACTCTATCTATTAAAAAAAAAACCGCATCAAAATCCGTTGCGTAGTTTAAAAGATTTAAGCATACAAAGGGACATAGGGACAGAGAAAGCGACTTTGTTTTATACTATGTAGTGATAGAAATGTGCCCTAAAGACTTGTTTCAACCAAAAACATTTTTTTTAACACACAACTTCACGGCAATACCATATAACTTTTCCCCAAAAGCTTACAACCAATTTTAACCAAGCCCCCGTCCCCCAGGCAACGGCTGCGTCCCACCATCGGTTCTACTTGTTCTCGTGAACGAGCACCTGCTCAAGGAGAATGTAGCGCTTGAGTTTGTACTGGAAGTGTTCGTGACCATGAAGGCGGAGCGCGGGGTGGCCTCGCTGGTCACCTCGCTGAAGAAGGGCCAGCTGGAGGGCAGGTGCGTTGTTGTTTTATATGAAAACGTAAAAAAATTATATTGAAACAGCTGAAAAGTATTCGCAGTTCAATAACCATCAAACGTTTACTAAAAAATACAAGAAAATTTACATGGAAGTAACTTAGGAATGTAGAAAAGGGGGCATTATGGCTTATTATTTTTTTGTTTTATTAAATAAAACCCAATGTTAGTTACTAAACTTCTTGGAAATGGTTGAATTTTTGTTATTTTTTGTGTATTTGGTATGAATAGGTTTTACGGATAGTTTCATGCTGTTAGGTGTACTTTTCCTGTTGTTTCCAATTAGCATGTACATACACGCTAATTGGAAACAACAGGTACAGATCGCGCGGCGAGAGTTTGGCTTTGACCTTCGGGTGGAGGGATTTCTGCGCAACGCACACAATACTTTTCCCCGCCCCACACCCCGCTAATTGCCCGTTGGTTGATACCCAATTTCTGATTTCTGCGCAATAACAGTCAAAGCCAAACTCTCGCCGCGCGATCTGTACATGTAGGTAACATGTAGGTAAAACATATAATTGTGCTACTTTGAATTTGGACTTGATGAAAGCCACAGCTTCTAATCTTGTTTTAATATTAATAATATCCTGAGGTTATTTAATTCGCATGATTTTATTGTAAAAATTATGTAAAAGACTTCAGGGTAGATTACTGCGACATGTACTGGCTCATTGTATTATTGCAATGGCGTCATAAGTGTGGCTACATATAAATTTTGATATCATGAAAATATTATGATTAATAGGCGTTAGCTATGACTAAAACATTACATCTTAAAAAGGAATTAATGTGTGTATGGAAAAAGCTGCTGCTATACATGCATTTAATATAACAGCTTTGGAAATTTAGATAGGCTTAAATAAATAATGAATATTTTACATAGTCCAGTCTGCTCAAGCATCTTCTATTATATAATTCAAACAATTGCTATATAGTGTTACATTCACTGCAAACTGTTTGACTTTCACTAAACTCATGTCGCACTACTTATACTATTAAAATTCAAAAGAATACTCAAGTTCGTACCACCACACTACTATATACCCATGCTTGCATAATGGCAGTAATTCTATATACTTGTTTTGCACTACTAACTTCTATAGACTAAATTTCGAACATATACACTCTGCTACATAATATATTATATTCATTCCTCCCACAGACTACTCGAGTTCCTCCCACTAAACCGTCGTTCAGAAGAGTCGTTAGCTGCAGCGTTCGGTGCCCGTGGTCTCGGGGAAGTGGTCCGATTGCACCGGGCACAAGCTTCCCAGGAAGCTCGCCGGGAACTCACACGTGTGCTCGACGATGAACTGGCTGATGAGAAGGCGGTGCGGGATATCATACCGGAGTTACGGGATATGGCGCTGAAGAACGATATACCTGACCACGAGGTGGTCGCTATTGTGAGTATAATCATATAGACAACATACATATACAGATACTTGTTGAAATTGTCTGTTCATTTACTCAACTGCAATACTTATAATATACATGTAATACTATAATAGTAACACACAACACAGTAAAATACATAAATGATATGAGTATTTGTAGTTTTTGTATAGAACAAATTTTGAAATGAACAAAACTACTTACTCATATATACAATTAACTATTTCTACACATCCATATTACAAATAAATATAATGCCTAACAACATAGTTATACCAATTTACCAAATATGTACCACACAAACAACATACACAACCCAAAAACCGATGATATCAAATGATGAAACTTGATGACGAGTCAGAGTGGCACAACCAAGTGTCTGCGGCTGGTGGCTACTGAGTGTTTCGGGCGCTACACAGCTGCAGCACAGCGGTTGTGCCCCCGTGTCGATATGGCAGTCTGATTTTGTGAACTATTGTGGTAAAAGCTTTTACGATGTTATTGTTAGTCATATTTTGTAAGGGTTTCTTTGCTTTGTTCGCTAGAAAACATCTATAATGTTGTCTTTGTTGTATAAAAAAAATCAAAAAACTTAAATTTAAACTGACAATTTAGAAAATATTATGTAGTTCACTTGTTGATGCCAAAAAGTGCAACATTGACATTACAACTTGATGGATTTTTCTGTTATATTTTTTTCAACAACGTCCTACAAGCTTTTACCAAACAATAGTCACTCTAAGCACACAAAATACCCCAAAAAACTATTTCCTACACAAAATATATAGCGTTACAAAACTTTCAGATATGGCAGTGCGTAATGTCGCGCGGCGAATGGAACAAGAAGGAGGAATTACTTGCGGAACAAGCGGCGAAGCATCTGCGCCAGTATACACCACTATTGGCTGCGTTTGCGCATTCTGCCAAGGCGGAGATTGCTCTGTTACATAAGGTTCGTATTCCTTGCTTCTAGAAGATTTTTTGTGAGATAACAAAATAATTGAAGTTTATTCTCAACGTCAATCCTTTTGTTATCCCACAAATTTTAACGTTTTCAACAAATCCATTTACAAAATCCATGTAAAGGCGTAAGGTCTGCAAATGATACCATAAGCGAAAACCATCTACCGATAGGGTCATACAGCCTGCTGTGGAGTGTGGATAGCCTGTTCGTAAGCGAACACCACGATCGACATGAATGACAAACAAGAAATATTATTTTTATAAAAACAAACCCAACTGCTAAATATGCAGGAAATAATGATGATGATTGATAGTGATGAAAAATTTGTACCCTCATATGCAAAACTTCATCCATTTGTTTAAAAAATCACAATAATTAAGATTTGCACACAAGTAGAACCGTCACGAACACAACAAAGTCGCGTCGGTGTGGAAACTGTGCTAAAGCATGATTGCGTGGATTGTCACTCGCTTCAGTATATCGCTGGAATCGACATGCAAATGCTACATTTTTGTTATGAAATCCTTTAACATTATGAATTTCATAAACCACATTGAATTTTATTAAGGTTTTTGTTTGTGTATTTCTTTGTAGTTTGTACATGATAGTAGTTGAATCAAGATATTTGACCCATTTTACATTTTTATCCAACTTGGTAGCAATTTTTCAAGCCTTGGTTAATATATATCCGTACAATACAGTATTACACAATATATAAAAATAACTTCTGTAAAACGGTAAAAGTCAGGTAATGAAACATGAATCGGACATATATATTTACTAGCTTTCCACCCGCGGCTTCACCCGCAGTCAAAGAAAAACCCGCATAGTTCCCATTCCCGTGGGATTTCCGGAATAAAACCTATCCTATGGCTCAGGGTAAAAAGTAGCCTATGTCCTTTCTCGGGTATCAAAATATCTCTATACCAAATTTCATGCAAATTGGTTCAGTAGTTAAGGCGTGATTGAGTAACAGACAGACAGACAGAGTTAGACAGTGTTACTTTCGCATTTATAATATTAGTATGGATGAAACAGTTGTTTAATACCTTATTCAACAAATAAGTTTGTCAAAGATTGAAAAATCAACCCCTAGCTAAACATAACATCTACACAGGTTATGAAACAAGCTATTAGTGATTCAATTTGGCATTTTTCATATAAATAACCAATATATATAATCGTCTCCAGGTGCAAGAGTACTGCTACGAGAACATGAACTTTATGCGAGCGTTCAGCAAGCTGGTGGTGATGCTGTACAAGAGCAACGTGCTCTCGGAGGAGGTGATCCTCCGTTGGTACAGAGACCCCAACTCGTCAAAGGGCAAGCTGATGTTCCTCGAGCAGATGAAGAAGTTTGTCGAGTGGCTGCAGAGTGCGGAGGAGGGTATGTACAGACAGACACATAAACTGCATGTTGGGTTATATGTGCATGCAAAAACATAGAAAGAAAGGTTTATTTTGCATGTACAGTTATGAATTTAAATGTTTATTTAATGAGCTAGACTGTCTTTAGAAGTGCTTTGATTCAATAAAATATAGAAACATTAAAAAAATACCCTTGGTCAACTACATCACCAGGTAATTTTTTTGTATGATCAAATAGACTTGCAGATTGTATATAATTCATAAAGAATTACCCCTTATAATTAGTTTATTTACATGAAATGTAGGAATTTACGCAGAATACTGAGAATATATTTCTTAATAATGTTATTGTTAACCATTTTTAAAATTTGAGTCTTGCTGATTTTGTTTATTTGCAACAATATTTTTAACTTTTCTTTATTCTCTACAGAGTCTGAAAGCGGTGAGGAGGAGGATTAATTTAAGCGCAGCGAGTGAGACTGACAGCGCCGTCCCACAACAATGCATAATCAACAACCGAACAACACAACAACAACAATAGCAACAATAGCAACAACAACAACAACAACAACAGGACGGCGTCAACAGACAACCGCCGCTCCACACGCAATCATAATACAAATAATCTAACGCGTGGAGCGAGCGAACTTTTCTACAACTGTATATTATTCATTTCTAAAGTAACATGTTGATGAAATACAATATTTTTTATTCAATTTTTTTAGTAAAATTTCAAATAAATGTGGTGACACATCAGCGGTTTTTTTATTTGCGACCTTCCCTATACTTGGACAGAAACTACATAAGAGCCTATTTTACAAACTTTTGATTTGATTTTGAATTTTAACCGATTTTGAAAAAATGTATTAACAGCAACCAGAAATATAGTTTATTTGTGAAAACGAAAAGATTTAGTCTAAAAATATACAGGATGTCCCACTATTGGTATACTAAGCGCGAAGGGACTTGTAGTTTTGCATACACTGATCACGTAAAAAATACTTAAAACTACAATATTACGACAAAAATTTTTTGCTAAATTTTTCCTGAAAATCTATATTTTCTTCTCTAGCTTCGCGCAGCCGGCATGTACCGTTTCTCTAATGTGAGCATTTTGTCTATGAAAACATAATCTTAAACGATAGCGGTGGCAAAGCTGGGCGGGTTGCTTGTTATGGGTGTACACATAGAGTTAATATAAGAATTCACCTAGCCTATTTGAAAAAAAAATGCGTCTGGAATTTTGTATTTTTTACGTACTCAGCCTGTGTACTCAGCGTATGCAAAACTATAACCTCCTTTGAGCTTAGTATACCAACAGTGGGACACCCTGTATACAATATCCCATTCCTTGAATCTTTTTTTTTTATAAAATTGTAGCGAAAGTTGAGAGAGTAATGCAATGGCAATCAACAGCAGATTAACAGGTACCTACATATAGTTTTGAAAAAATAATACTAGATAATAAACACTGGCAACGATTTCTGATAAAATGACGTAAAAGTTGATCAATAATAGAAAATAACTACACTACAATTCAAATACCTCTCAGATAGGTAGTCTATACATATAATAAATCTGTAGAAGGGTCAATTCTGTACATTGAAAATATTGAAAAAATAAATAGCAGGGGGTGTTACTGGATCGATACCAAACCCAAATATGTAATTAAAAAAATTTTTGTCTGTCTGTCTGTCTGTCTGTCTGTCTGTCTGTCTGTCTGTCTGTCTGTCTGTCTGTCTGTATGTTCAGGCATCACGTGAAAACTAACGGTTCGATTTCGATGAAACTTGGTATAATTATACCTTATTATCCTGGGCGTAAAATAGGATACTTTTTATCCTGGAAAAATACGCAGAAAAAAAATAATCTTAATTTTTCAGTTTTATCCATAGACGTTGTTCTGTAGAACCGCGAACACACGTTGCGTATTATTATAGGCCTAGCCGTATTTGGGTCCAATAGTTTTTATAAGATGTTATTGTCAGAGTTACTCAAAATCCATACTAATATTATAAATGCGAAAGTAACTCTGTCTGTCTGTCTGTTACTCAATCACGTGTCCCTTCGTCCAGCATACTCACCATGGAATCCTGATATTTCATGAATGTCAAAAAACTGTTCTGAAATAGTGCTAAATAGTGCCCAAAGGAAAAAAATAGTGCTCTTGTACTTGCGAAGTTATAGCCATAGTTCGATGAGTATGCTGGACGAAGGTTTCGCCCAGCATACTCACCTCCGTCCGGAGAATCTGTATACGCTTCAAACATAATTCACACTTCAAAAAATAGTTCCCAAATAGTGCCAAACGGTGCCCAAAAAGAAAAAACAGTGCTCGAATAACTTCGGAGTTATAGGCTTCGTTCAGTGAGTATGCTGGGCGTAGGTTCTACGCCCAGCATACTCACCTCAGTGCACGAATATCGAACGAGCTATAGGTATAATTTACGTCTCAAAAAATTGTGCTTGAAATAGTGCCCAATATCAGTCCAATTTTTGCTTGACTTTTGACTTAGAAAACCATTAAATTTTAATGTAAACTTCTACATACTAACGTAAAATGGGGTACAGTCGTCGACACATGTTTTTGGACAAAAATATTAAACTTTCTAATTGTAGACTTCATGTTATTGGAAATAATTATGGTATTTTCTCACATGTCAAAAACTTTCGATTAAATGCATTATTATATATTTTATAAATAATAATAAATGAATGAAACTTTAAGCGTAAATGAAGTCTATTACTTCATTGCATTGTGTGTTTTGTAAAAAACAACTCGCTTGCTACCTAGTTTTACAGTGCAATTAATGAATGAGTGTAAAATCAATTTAGTTAAATGCCACTATTATAAATTGAAATATACTTACTGATTTGGGTGCAGCTCCTATATTGATTACGTACTAGATACACAATTTTATATAGGTAAATAATGACATCACCAACACATTGTTTGGTTTTGCAACCCACTATGTAGTCAAACTCAAAAGCCGGCGTTATTATAATGATGTGCGACGAAGTAAACAAACAAAGAAACTGAGAAGCGCTTGTTCGTTTCGATTGCTTTGTGACACAAAATGGACCCTTATCACCTTCAAAATACAGATCAGTCTTGTCTAATAATCGTAAGATGTTAGGGCAGCGCCATCTAGTATTTAAACATAAACATATTCATTTGCGTCGCGGGCGCCGCGCGTCGTAAGCCCCATACCTATTGACCGTACGTGCATCCATTACTGCCACACTATATTGAACTTTATCACATGAGGAATACAGGTCAATTCCGTAAACGTTGTGGTACCGTCCTTGATCCGGAAAATGATTATTTTGAATAATTTTGTCAGTTGTAATGTAAGCATTAATAACAGCAACTTTATTTTTCATGCATGATTTACTTCATTTGATATCTTAATCCTTCAAGCGCCGTGATCTAGACAAAATATATAAAATCATTGTTCCTAGCTACCGGGGTCCCATGCGACGCGCGAAGGCTTAATCATATTATTATAAAGTATTATTAAAATAATGTGTAATTAATAATATTGCGATTCTAAAGAAAATACTCCCTTACATAGACAATTAATAATTTACACAAGACAAAAATTGTTAGAAAGAAAGTTAATAATATATTAATATTGTATTCGACTGTACTCAATGTAATGTATGTAGAAGTTTACAATCAAATTTAATGGTTTTCTAGGTCAAAAGTCAAGCAAAAATTGGACTGATATTGGGCACTATTTCAAGCACAATTTTTTGAGACGTAAATTGTACCTATAGCTCGTTCGATATTCGCGCACTGAGGTGAGTATGCTGGGCGTAGAACCTACGCCCAGCATACTCACTGAACGAAGCCTGTAACTCCGAAGTTATTCGAGCACTGTTTTTTCTTTTTGGGCACCGTTTGGCACTATTTGGGAACTATTTTTTGAAGTATGAATTATGTTTGAAGTGTATACAGATTCTCCGGACGGAGGTGAGTATGCTGGGCGAAACCTTCGTCCAGCATACTCATCGAACTATGGCTATAACTTCGCAAGTACAAGAGCACTATTTTTTTCCTTTGGGCACTATTTAGCACTATTTCAGAACAGTTTTTTGACATTCATGAAATATCAGGATTCCATGGTGAGTATGCTGGACGAAGGGACACTCAATCACGCCTTAACTACTGAACCAATTTGCATGAAATTTGGTATAGAGATATTTTGATACCCGAGAAAGGACATAGGATAGGTTTTATCCCGGAAATCTTACGGGAACGGGTTTTTCTTTGAAAACGCGGGCGAAGCCGCGGGCGGAAAGCTAGTTTAAAATAATTTCCATCAAAAAATGTACTTGCAGAATCGAACGGTTGGTGGGTTGGATATAACAATATTTTCACTAGCAACATTATGAACACGGTGAGCTTGGGGGAAAACACGAGCAAAAATTTACATTCCCTGTTAAAACTTAACGTTTTACTAGTTTCGATGTTTAAATCAGATGTTACGGAAAGCAGAAGCTATCATGCATAGACACAAATATTACGTGGAACTAACAAATTACCAATTTATTCGTAGTAGGGTACATACATTGTACTTGTATACGTAGTATATTATTATTAGTCTGTGATTGTACCATGATTGTACTTAATGATTAGTGAAATGCCCATTTCATTCAAAGATTTTTAAGTATTGTCGAATAAATTCGAACCTGGTGGAAAGGGAGAAAATCAAATGGTTATATCACAGAAAGTAGTACGAAATATACAGGCTTCCTTTCAAATGAAATTTAAAAATACATTATTTAGTGTGCGAAAGTACCTAGAGGTATAATAGCTTTTTGTATGCATTTCATTCTCTACTATTTGATCCACGTTACTTCGCCTGTTCTCGAAAGGAATATTATTATAAAAAAAAAAAAAAAAATCCAACCACAAGTTCCCGAGATTATAGCGTTCTATCAAATACACTTTTCTAGTACCCTTAGAATTTAATGAAATTAACACAAAAAAAATCCGTCCGGCCATACAAACTACGGCTGAGATACGGCTGTTCGCAGAATAAGCACAGGAATACTTGTATAGGTAAGGGTAACTTAGAGCATTAGGTTTAATGCTCTAAAATAGGTAACGATATTGCTTGAATAAAAATTTTAAATTTATAGATCGCTGTAGGCTACATCTACGCATTCTACGGAATAGAAACGTGCATAAGAGATACCATAAAGAATAATGAGCAGATGTTATATACAAAGCACTAATTGTTTATAAATAGTCCAAAACCTCTAGAAACTAATAACATATGGAAAATCAACCCTAATCCATCTGCTTGTCTAGGCTTCACAATAAACACTCGTTTTAAAAATGAATAGGCAACGTGCGCTTTGTATTTTAGTCAAAAGGTTATACCTTTATGTGCTATTAAGTTTCATAGTCCTCTCTCGAACAAAAGGTCCCTAGGACCCTAAACCTTATTGCGGAAAAAATGTTGCTTTGTTGTTATGTAAGTCTACATTTTTGAATTCTAAACAGCTTAATATTGATGTAGTTGAAATGCTAAGTTTATTTTGGAGCATAGCGATCTACGAAGAAACTCCAGTATTTTAAATCAGTATTTTTATAATTAAATCAGTTAAGTTTTATCATGGACCATTAAATACAAACTATATTCGTATACGTTATTGCCCAAACAATTTGATAGAGATCTTTATTTTTGCACATCAATTTATTTGAGTTTATTTTATCGTATCATACCTTAAGGTACCAAGATATTTGAGGAATTGAGTTTTCATTAAAATTCTTTAAGCTAGGGGTAGGAAGGCTTTAGGCTATAAACATAAAGCACTGCCACGATTGAGTTTCTAGACCTACAAATTTTAATTGTAGATTTCATACATCAGCGAACCGTGATTTCATTTTCGTGCTAATAATTCTTAAGTTTCGGGATAAAGAAGAACCGAATTAAAATAATTTATTAAAATTAATAAAACTGAGAATCTCCATTTTTGTCAAATAGCTTTATCACAAAATACCTAGAGAAAGTATTGTGTGGTACCATAAATAAAATTTTATCAATAAGTGATTCAAATATGTTTGTGTATCATCGAATTTCGAAATAAGACGAACATATCGAATCTAAAGACTACTTCTGTATGATCATCAAAAATATAGTTACATAATCCACATTCTATAAAGTAGGTACCTCTCCAGTCATAAATTTTCGACCTTTCGAAATCGATATCAATCAAGCCGCCAATAGCCATCGAGATGACATTAACGGCATTCGAATTGCCCACCCCACACGAAATAGTTCCAAATTGACTATAAACGAATTAAAAACATAAATAGTAAAATCGTTAACCGTCGTGAATTTCGCACACGCATAATACGGCAAGGGGAGGGTTTCCGGAGTATTCATCGGACGGGTTTTACGGCTAGCTATTGTGGCTTTTGTGAGACCCCTCGCGATTCAAGGCCGCGGGACTGCGCTGCCAAGGTCAGAGCTGTCAGTTGTCAGGTGCCCGCCAATTTCTTACGTAACTTTTTTAATTAAAATAGGCAAAGGCATCATGCAGTTGATTACTTTTTATGTCATTGAGCTTCTGCAGACTGCAACATTGTTGCTCTAAGCTGTCATCTTGTCGACTCAGTTGAAAAGGTCCAGTTGCAAAAAGTAAAATTAAAAATAATGTGTTTTTTGCGTAATAAGTTTAAATAAATGATTGAGGACATAATTTTCCTCGTGAATGTTTCTTCTTCAAAAAATGCAATAAATCATCTATCAGATGTATTTCTTTATAATTACACCATTTTTTCTTTTTATAACAACACAAGTGGATTAAGAATGACCAGCTTTACTTATCAAAGGGACAAATTATCAGAATGGTTACCTTCGAATGAAATACAAATTTAAGTGCCGTGTGACGTTTTTTGCATTTGAATGATTAGGAAATGAATACATAATGAAACATTTACATTACTCGTTATGGGATTATACGTTATGAATATGATTATAATTATATTCTTTTATAGAATATTGGGAATAAGAAGTATGAATATTATGTTGATAAGTCGATAGGCCCCCTTATTACTTACAAAGAAATAAACAACTATACATTATTATGTATAGTAAAAAGTTTCCTTATTAGGAAACTTTTTTTCTCCTTCTCTTGCATTGCATTTTAATAATTCAGAAAACAGTATTAAGTAAATAAAAAAAAATATGGCAAATTACGAGTGAAATTCTATGAATTTATGTTCCGCCCTATCGCTATACCGATAATTTAATTGAACTCTTTATTTAAAATCGGATGTATTTTTTACCTGAACAAATTACAGCCAATCTTAAAAGTAACAATATATCCATTTGTGCTTCAAATTTTGAAATCCAAAACCTTAATTTCGAACAGAAGCATCGGCGCGAACGGGATACCATATTTGAATTACTTTTTTTACCAAAAAGCACAGACATCGATCATTAGACCGAAGCTTATCCTCAATTTTTTGCTCTCAGGTATATTATATCACGAGTAAATCTTTATCCCTCATTGTATTCTGGGATAAGTGAAGGTATGTATGTGTGTGTCGTATTGAGCGCTACAAAGAGCCAGGTGCGCACTCTTTTCATGCGATGTACGCCTCCTTGCTCAAAGATTTCCTACGCAGCTGTCTTTACAACGATTCTTTTTTTTTAATTCGCGAATGTACTATGGGCTATGACTATGACTAGCAACAGATTTCACGCTTGTTAAATTTTGTGTTGATTCTGGTCAAATGGTTTTTTAGAAGAGAGAACATTCACTATAGGTATAGAGATAGAGCATTCACTAAACTGGATTTTTTTTTTTCAAGAAGTACGAAGAACCCCTTTGAGCAACCACTTTGTTGTTTAAAAAAATACGGGTTAATTAATTTTCTATTTTAATCCTAGTCTTTGAACAGAGGCGGTGTAAAGTAAAATCAGCATCAGTTATAAAAAGTCCTTCTCGATATATTTTCGTTTATAAATTGAGGAATAATATAAATAAAGAATGGGTGGAAGAGAAAACTTGAACTTTCGTAATTTTTATTGTTAACTTACATACTTTACAAAATACCTACAAGAACCACGCAAGCATATTTGAAATGAAGAGTCCATATTGAATAGCAGCCTACACTTTTAGTAAAACGGTATTATTTCCTAAATGACGGTTACTGTGAGGTAATAGCCCCATAGTACCGTTCCTAGATCTAGGCACACCTATGACCTGGCTGAGCTACGCCTCCGCAGTTTAAATTTCATATTTTATGCCTCTATTATTTGTCTTTATAATTCGTTTTATTTCTAGTATGAATAAATAACATTATAAAATTACCAGTGGTTATTAAATTTTGTTGTCATTAAAATACTTACGGTACTGGATTGTTTTAATAAGGTTTAGATTGTTTGTTATGTCACATGTTTAAATATAAAAATAGCACATGTTTAAATCTATACTAATATTATAAAGCTGAAGAGTTTGTTTCTTTGTTTGAACGCGCTAATCTCAGGAACTACTGGTCCGATTTGAAAAATTCTTACGGTGTTAGAAAGCCCGTTTATCGAGGAAGGCTATAGGCTATTATATCATGATGCTTAAACCAATAGGAGCGGAGAACTGCGGGGAAAACCGCTAGTGTGAATATAATATTAATTCGTAACTCATAAGTATTAAAAAAGAACACGCATAAATGCTTTATAGATTCATGAATCAAAATTAAATGCGTTGTAGTACCATAACTAATTAACTATACTACGGTTACCATTGACAACTTTCTCGAAGGAAACACGAATAAATCATAAAATATAACAAAAATGCATTGTCCGTCTGTCTGTACCTGAGCTTCGTGGAATTAAAGCTCTTTGTGCAGCTTCGAAATGTACTTTCCCCAAAGACAATTTTGTGAATAGATTCTTTTTTTGTTGTCACTACGAAATTCTAATAACAGCTAGTTGGAGCTTTTGAATATTTAACAAATAACTAGGTAGGTATACAATATTTATTTTAAAGGTATGTAGGTACATATTTTTTTATATGTATAGCTATGTACCTACCGTATTATGTAGAAACTAGAAACTATTCCGATTTTTAAACAACTAATATTAATAAATGGGCTATCTAACATTGAAAGAAGTATTCAAATCGGCGCAGTAGTTCTTGAGATTAGCGCGTTCAAGCAAACAAAGAAACTCTTCGGTTTTATAATATTAGTATAAATTAGATATAGTCTATAGATGATCTTTATTTCTTCATCACGAAAAAATAACTGAAATTATACTTACCTATGTAACTACATCCATACGTCTGAAAGTTCAATACATATTAACAAAATATATGCTTTTAAAAACACCTGTTTTATTTCCTTCTAAAATATAATTAATTTTATTTTACACTAGCGGTCCGCCCCGGCTTCGCCCATGGTACATATTTTGCAATAAAAGGTAGCCTATGTTCTTTCTCAGGGTCTAAAGATTATCTGTGCCAAATTTCATCAAAATCGGTCCAGTAGTTTATGCGTGAAAACCATACATACATACATACAAACCTTTCCTCTTTATAATATTAGTATAGATATAGATTATGTTCCTACATATTATTAAAAGCAACATGTTAGGTTATTCCTACAATTTTATGTCTATACGAATACGACAAACCAAGTTGAATATCATTTGAGACTTGGAGAGACGCACATGATTTTATCCGCCTCATATAAAACGAGTTCTGTTTACACATTGTTCGATAATCACACTGTACTCAAAGTGTACTTGTGATTCAAAATATATAAACCCTTCAAGATCAAGGTGAAGGGAGCCTGTAATGAGGGGACTTGGAGAATAAACTAGATTTCCGCACGTTGGTTCGTTTGTGAGCACTTTATATAGATTGTCGTTACCAAACCCTAGGTTTGATTACTTGGGTACTTGTATTATTTATTTTATGACTAAAGTACTCAGTTACAGGTAGTAATAATTATTTTTTAACAAAAAACTCAACCGCCATCAAATTATGAGTACTAGACAACATTTACAAGGGGCCGGAAGTTACCAGCTTTCAAATAAAAAAAGAATCATCAAAATCCGTTCAGCCAGGCGAAAGTTTAGAGGCAACAAACCCAAAAAATCCGAAATCCTTTTTATAAGTTGGTTAAAAAGTGGTATCGTTCAGATCTAACTTTCATGAAAAATTTATTAAAGTTTTAATTAGGTACTTAAAAGTTTAATACTTATTCTTAAAATCGAGAACAAGAGGCTCAGGCCTATAACATCAACATTTGCAGTCAAAGTATTATCACGTTAAAAACACCATAAAGCGTCATAGTTATTACAACAACAACAACATGTTATTATTATGATATTAAGTACCTTATCAATTCCATCAAAGCACAACAGCAGGGCCTCGTAAAATATTTGACCCTAAAAGTACCGTAGTTTATAAACAAACTTCAATGAGTCATCAAATCATAGACACTAGAAGTGGGTCACAAAGTATGTTCTATGGTGTGTCTATGGCCAACTTTGAACACGTTCCAAACGTAAATAAATAATTTATAGTATGCTACAGTAATTATAATATGTTTAAAAAGTTAATTGATTTTAATCTTATCTAGGGCAGATGAGTTTATTTGATTATACTACTAAGTATTATAAAGACGAAAGTATTTGGATTACAATTACTTAGAAGAAGTTGATCTGATTTGTTTGAAATTTGGCGTATAGATGGATTACAGTCTGGATTACCACATAGGCTACTTTTAGTCTCGGGATCACGCGAGTGGAGTCGTGGACTGCGCGCGCTGGTCGAAGATAGCATGTTTACCTATATCACAGAATAATAACTAGTAGCTAGCTAGCTACCTACCTAAATGAAATATTCTATAGATTTGAAAATTTTTAATACTCAATCGTAAAGAGGAGAGGTTACATTTACTAGTAATTGTATACGTAAACTAGGTAGAGCCCGCGGCTTCACACGCGCTAATCCAGACTGTACCTAATCATAATTTGATAATTGAGTACCGAATTTTATAGATTTCTATGGTAGGTACCATGTAGGTACATATCCGATCAGCTGATTTCGCGTGAAAGAAGAGTAGGTAGGAAAAATTCATGACTTACTTGACTTAAGGTCCTATGGCCCCTCTGTGGGGCAGAGGGCGTCCACAGTGCGCCGCCATCGCGTTCGGTCTTGGGCTACGCTCTTCAGCTCCGGCCACGTCAAACCAAAAAAATTCATACATTCTTACAAATATAATATTAGTAGGATAGAGTTATTTTTAATGTAAGTTTTTTTTTTGAGACTTAAATGACACAAAATATTAGGTTTAGATAGTTTAAAACCAGCTTTTTATCAATATTTAGATATGGGATAGGAATAGAATGAATGAATGATGAGTTTTATTTAAAACTTAATAAAGATATTTATCTTATGTAGTTTAAGTGTAGATGATAATCCAATAAACATTTTATGAATACCAAAAAATTAAATGTATTTGAAAGTATTTATATAATGGATGTACCTATAGAGCGGTCTTATGGCAAGTCAGCGATCTCTTCCAAGCAATACGTAGTTTTACGAGAAATTAGGCATAATAATCCTCCTTTTTCAGAATCTATAAGTTTATAGTTATCTATTATAAGGATAGTTTATAATAGATCACGCACGAATTCCGCGATTAGCTCGCATATGTAAATAAAAATAAAGCACAAACGAAGCCGAATGGCCACATTGGTATGGTGGGTAACGGTCGCCCCGCTTCAGACCGGTTAGCCATCGGCTTAGACGCTTATTTCCTTATTATAACGATTTTTACACGAGTTTAGAGAAATTAATTTTGTTAATTGGAGTACTCTGGTTTGGTTTAAGTGCAGTTATTCTATTTTGTATGGATAAGTAGATGTTTCAAAAATATTAGGTACCATGAAATTTATAATTTTTTATTACTTAACTAGCACCCCGCGCGCGGTTTCGCCCACTTAGTAAACCTTCCTCTTGAATACTCTATTTAAAATTCTTGAATTTCGTACTTTTAAATATTTAAGCATAGGTACGTAGGGATAGAGAGGCAGCTACAGCGACTTTGTTTTGTACTCTGTAGTGATAAATTGTAGTAGCGTAACTAAATAAACTCCTTGGTAGAGTGATGTAAGCGTACAATATAATAGATATTGAAATACTGTGGTAGAACTCTGAACTAGAGGTGATGGGTACTATCCCATATCCCCTTGAGGTTGATATAGAAAGTCTCGGTTTGTCAAAGCACAGAAGACAATTATCACCTAGATGTAGATACATAAATAAACAAAGCAAAGAATAAATTATTCGTAGTTAACTAATAAACTGATATAAGTAGGTAAGCGAATCAAGTTGTTAAAATATTTTTTTTTTCAAAAGAGAGTAGGGAATTTCAGTTATGGTGATATGACTAATTATTTTTTAGATTTTTATTAAAGTTGACATTTTCTATTACCAGTATTACCACAGATAATATAATACTATAATACTTAAAAGTTAAAACATTATTTAACATTCATTTTATGTGTGCATATGTTGTTATTCACTATATTTCAGAGCACGCTACAAAGTCGGCTTTTATTTGTGTAACATTTTTTTACATTTGTTTATATCTGTCAATATTGCCGCCTGTGACATTAGACACCTATACAATGAACACTGGGCTTAATGTAAACATCTTAATTGGTTCACCGTATTATGTTTCTGTCAACAGTTGTTTCTTAGCTACAGGAAGACAAACGTACAAACTCAATACTTAGAACTTAGAAATGATTACGTAGCACGTAAAGTCTGGTACTACTGAATTGATTTTAATATTTTATTATTATTGTTATTAATTTACAAATACACTATCCAAAAAGAGAGCTTAAGTTGTATATTTTCTTGAAAGCCTGATTTAAGCTGACTTATATAAGTATGTGTAGGTATTATTGTGCAAAGTAATAAGGCGAGTTGATGACTCTTATTTTACACTAGCTGCTCCGCGCGGTTTCACCCCCGTGGCTCCACTCCTGTTAGTCGTAGAGTGATGATATAAACCCTATAGCCTTCCTCGATAAATGAGCTATCTAACACCGAAAGAATTTTTCAAATCGGACTAGTAGTTCCCGAGATTAGCGCGTTCAAACAAACAAACAAACAAACTCTTCAGCTTAATAATATTAGTATAGATCAGGGGTTCCCAACCTTTTTTTGTCTACTGCCCACTTTAAGAATAAATTATTTTTTAACGCCCCCCTTTTTAAACATACTTAAAAAACGCTAAGTACTTATAACTGATTATTGAAACGCAACTTTATAGTAGAGTATCTTTTATTGAAAATAAAACAAACATAATCAATTCTTATATAAAAACTAATGTGAAGGTTGAATCTGATGCTGTTCAATAAGTTTGTTGATATCAGGTTCCAATTTACTCAAAAACAGCCGCAAGTCGCCACGTTCGGTAACACGCAAACGATTTCTCTTTTTAGTAAGCAGCGTTGCCACAGCACTAAATCCACGTTCACACAAATATGACGATGGGAATGCTATCAAGAATCGTTGAACAATTGACCACAATCCAGGGTACAATTGTGGGATCGGTTTTTGTAGCCAAAATTCTTGATATCCATTTTTAAACTTGATTTTTGTTTCTTCGTTTGTTGTCAATTCTATAAGTTCTTCTTCCAGCTGAGGTGACATTGCTGTGTTGACATTTGAAAACGGATCCAACACCCAGTCTGGTATTTCCAAGTTTAAAATGTCCTGGTATCGTTCGGTGAAGTCAATGTGGAGGTTTTCCAAATGTTGGCAGTAGGCAAACAAGTCGTCGTTACTGCAAAATACTGATAAATTCGGAAAATTGTGAAACTCACGTCTGCCCATATTCTTTTTGTGCAGAAGCAGTTTGGCTGCGAAAGCAGCAACGACATTTTTTGTTTTAATTAAATTTAGTTCATCGCCTTGCAGTTGGAGGTTCATGTCGTTGAACAGTTTATACAGGTCTGTCATGTAAGCTATATCATTCTTTGATGTTATGAGATTGTTGCGCAGTTCTGTATCTTTAGTTTCCAAGAACTCTATCACAGAGTCAAACAGGTTGTAAAATCGAATCAGACAATTGCCTCTTGACAGCCAACGAACTTCAGTATGAAGCAACAAACGGTTGAAATCTTCGTCATTAGTAGCACAAAGCTGATGAAATAATCTATCATTCAAAGAGCTGCTACGGATTTTATTGACTGCTTTGATGACATATTGCAGTGATTGAAATAGTCGTTCACTTAAGTTTCTAGCAACCAAATGTTGTCTATGAATAACGCAATGTATAGCAAGGACATCTGGAATTTTATTCTTTAAGTACGCTATGAAGCCTTTATGGCGCCCTGTGATAGCCGGAGCGCCATCCGTAGCAACTGATATAATATTTTTCAAAGGAATCTCTTTCTCTTCACAAAACTTTTCCAATGTATTGAATATGGTTTCGCCTTTTGTATCTGTCTCCAAATTTCTGGCAAACAATAGTTCTTCACGTATTTTCTCATCTTTAATAAACCTCCCGTAAGATAGCAACAACGCTTCATTAGTTGGTAAAGTGGACTCATCGAGCTGAATTGAGAATTGACTAGTCCTCAGATGATTGCACAATGATTCTTCAATGTTTTCAGCCATTTCATCAATTCGTCTTTGCACAGAATTATTACTCAAAGGAATTTTTCGGATAATATCTGCGGCCGGTTTATGAAGCACAGTAGTTATTACTTCCTTTATTGCTGGCAAAATTAACTCTTCTCCGATGTTGTGTGGTTTGCCTTTTTGAGCAATTAACAAAGAGATATTGTACGAAGCTCGAAGTCCGTCGTCATCTTGCTTAGCAGCCGCCGAAAATAGTTTTGATACACTTGGCTGAGTATTATGCTTCTTCTCTAGGTCTTGAAAATATGCTACATTCTTGTCTTTCTTATCTGGATGCATTTTATTCAAATGATCTTGCAGTCTTGAAGGCTTCATTGCTTCGTTCGAAAATGTTTTTAGACATAGAAGACACAAAGGCGACGACGGGTTTGTGGGATTTTCAATAAATCCGAATTTAATATATTCCGCAGAGTATTGCCGTCTCTTCTTTTTTACTTCCGACATTGTTTTGTTTTGAGAAATACGTAAGTGTTGAAATCAAGTACTGCTTATCTATTATGCGCGAAACCGCAAATGAAAATAAAATAAATTTACGTCGTTTATATAGGATTGCATAAGCAGCACGCACCAACAGGAATAAGACATCAAACGTGCATAAACTCGTTTATCTCATTCGACGCCCAATCGTACTCGACAAGCAAGAACAAGTATTATAGAACCAGCCGATTGATACAGGAATGTACAAATCGGATTATTTAACAAAAACTTGTTAAAACATGATTGCCCGCGGTCTATTATATCGAACCGATTTTGAGCTATATCTTAATTAATATTAGTTGATGTTCACAAGATGTCGACTCTCGAAGTCGAGAGCTCAGTCGGTTTCTAAGAGTCTTCCTAGCTAGGTAGATGAAATTATAAATCGACCCCAAAGCCCTACACAACGCCCCCTTTTTTTTCTGGGTCTCTTACCGCCCCCCTTTAGGCCTGCAGCGCCCACAAGGGGGCGTTATCGCCCACGTTGGGAAAGACTGGTATAGATAGATTCACTTAAAAATTTGTCGGTGTATATTCTACTGAAATCTATGTAATCAAGATGTTTCAATTTCAATATAGTATTTTTTCAATTGTTTAGTGAAATTTTCTTTTGTTGTGATGGGATTGTATTTCATGTTTTTAAAATCACACAGCCTATACGTATACCATAACCTTCTCCCAAGAATAAAACCTAGACCATAGTCATATCTATGCTAATATTATAAGACTGAAGAGTCTGTTTGTTTGTTTGAACGCTAGCGCTGATCTCTGGAACTACTGGTCAGATTTGAAAAATTCTTTCGGTGTTAGATAGCCCATTTATCGAGGAAGGCTATAGGTATAGGCTATAATATAATATCATCTCGCTAAGACCAACAGGAGCGGAGCACTGTGGGTAAAACCGCGGATCACAGCTAGTTATAAATATGTAGCCACACTCGACCAAAGAGGTCGCTCACGATTGTAACGGATCACAAATAAGAACGGTTATTTGGCGTATTATCGCGAAAGGCTCTATTATAAAGTCTATAATATGTTGTATAGCTGCATTGGTAATTCATTCATAAGTTGGTTAATTTATCGATTTTATAGGAGAGTGTGGTTATTTTCAGTATAAGAATGCATAGGTATATGCATGTTTCAGTTTGATGCTGAATACAACATTTGTCTTTAAAAAGTATTGTGTGGTTTGGAAATGAAGGATTTACATTCATGATTAAAAATTTTACTCATACAGATTCTTCTCAATACTAGATCTCGTCATCATCATCATTATTATTATTAACAAGCTGTGCCGCGCGGTTTCACCCGCGTGGCTCCGCTCCTGTTGGTCTTAGCGTGATAATATATAGCCTATATTACTCGTGGATAATGTAGCTTTCGAATGGTGAAAGAATTTTTAAAATCGGTCCAGTAGTTTATGAGCCTATTCATTACAATCAAACAAACAAACAAACAAAGCTTTCCTCTTTATAATATTAGTGTAGATTATGTACGTTTTTCTGCTTCTTGTACAATACTGTGTAGGACAAGTCAATAATATCATCAAACCTTTGCTCTATACCTAACATAATATCATTTTCACTATGTTTCAGTATTCCTTTACCAATGCTGATGAAGCAAAAAGTAACATACTAATAGTAATAACTTAAAATTTACATAATATCAAATTGATACGCATTTCCTTATAGTGCACGCGTGACGCTACAGACAAAGCTAATCCATCGTAAATATAGGCTATATTATACAGATTATATTAAGACAGATAGACAGATAACAGCCCGTCGATTGGCCACAAAAAGCGCGGCAAAGTTGGTCAGATGTCCAATCTGGCAGATGTCGCGCCATCTGGTGCTTAATATGGCGGTATGCACCCGCTTACCTGGCCCCGGGTTTATTGTATTTAAATTGACATTTATTAGTCGAACACTGAAAATGATGGATTCGTGCTGTTCGAATTAGGTGACAGGTGATCTGTGGACAGTAGCCGATGATAAATCGAAAAGATGAATAAAATAAGGCGGTTCTGATAACGATTGTAATTAAGTTAATAAAGTAGAATATACGAGTGAAAAGCAATATTTGTACATATGTATTACTTACAATAAATTACTTTTTAAATATTTAATTGCATTTTAAAATATGAAAAACGCACTTACTTTTTAAAAATAAACGTTAGCTTTCGAGTTTAGTTATTTTAACTGTTTTGAAATACATATTACTAATGCCTAGGTACTCAGGCAATATTTACATGAAGTCTATTTCGTTAATTCTTCAAAGAAGTATGACTAGATTTCCGCCCAGGCTTGGTCCGCATCCGCGTATTCAAAGGAAAAGGAAATTCCCAAGTGAAGGATCAAGGAGATATGAAGCCAAATGTCACTTTCTAGCCTCCTAAGAAAATCAAAACACAAAAAATATATTAAAAAATGGCTATGTGATATGAAAGAAAAACAAAGAAAAAATCACACTAACATTTATTATATGAGTAAGGATTTATGTTCTTTTATCACAACTTATTAATAAGCTCTAAGAATATAATATCTATGTAGTTACTCAAATTTGAGAAAATATGAAATACGAAAAGATTCCTTTCAAAATGATTAACTACACTTAGTTAATGTTAATCACTGATAAAAACACAATTGCTTTTGATTGATTATACTTTTAGTTTTACAGTTCAATACAACATTCAATAAATTTCCAAACTCCCTATAAATTACACCTACACAATTGTATTTCTATAATTTATTCAAAGATAAAATTAATTGACCAGATATTCCATAAATAGCAGTCAGCTGTGAACATCAAATTCCAATGCAAAACTGTTGACACAATATCGATATAATTATTTGCTTATTGCTGCGTAATTAACAATAAATGTTTATTCAGGTAAGTAAATAAGAAATTGTCTTGCAGATGCGCATTTGCGAACGAATCAAACTTGAACAAAGAAAAAAGGCGGGAAGGCGGCCATGTTGGCACGCGCGCAGCTGCCATGACATCTGCCAGCTGTCCCAGTCCCAAGTTTTACATCCAATTATTAAGTATCTGTAGCCTTGGATGGTATATGCGTATATGCTCATTTCAGTCATGCTATTCAGGTACCTACATTGTTTTAGTGTGATAGTGTTAGGTTATGGCGACAGGACCTTTTTATCTGATATGAAATTTATTCACATTGTTGCTATTTTGCAGCTAATCGATTCAGATAAAGATTCACACCTTCTCCTGTACTATTAATTATATACCTACCCTTGGTCATCCCTTGGTTGACTTTTTATTCTTTTATCTACATGGGGACAAGATTTTCTTTTTTAAAGGTTGTGCATGCAGATGTTTTTACTCTTTTGCGTTTAAATTACTATTCTATAATTATGGAACGGATTTGGTTTATTTTTAGTATGCAGACTAGTGTAGGTATATATGTATTAGTTAAATACAGCCTACATATTATCCAGGTGCTACGCTAGACGGCGGAAATGAGCTACCTATTTATTGAAGTCTTTTAATTTATGGCGCAGTACCTATTATAATGGGATAATCAAGAATCTAGATGAATAAATTATAAAAAAATTATCATGTAAAATGTTGGAATAGTAAATTAAGTTACAAATTACAATCTTTATGATATTCTATCTATTTTTTGGAGTATTTAGAATAGAATACAAAAATAAATAATTAAATAATCAAATTTATATGTTTTATTGATAAAACCTACCAATTAAATTCGACATGCACTTCTTGATCAGCCATTGAACCCGGTACCTCATATAAAGCAAACAACTAACCACACGTCCAAAGGATGCGCCTTAAAAAAGCGCGAAAAACCGCACTTGCTGATGGTCAAGTTGCTTTAGCGCGAGTTGCTCTTTCGTGGTGAAGGTTCCGTAGTTCTTTTTTAATAATTAATAGAAATAAATAATTATTCCAAAAATATTTTAGGTGTTCCAAATGCTGTATGTGTGTTTCATATAATAAATTCTGAATAGTATAATTTTTCGATAAGATTGGTTCAAACAAGTTGTAAGTTGATATTTTAAATTAAAATAATAGTCAGTCAAAATAACAATTAAAATGTGGTTTGTTTCTTTTTCTATTGAATCCCTAATTTATATTGAACTAGCTTTCCACCCGCAGCTTCGCCCGCGCAGTCAAAGAAAAACCCGTATAGTTCCCGTTCCCGTGGGATTTCCGGGATAAAACCTATCCTATTTCCCGGGATAAGTAGCCTATGACCTTTCTTGGGTATCAAAATATCTCTATACCAAATTTCATGCAAATTTGTTAAGTAGTTAAGGCGTGATTGAGTAACAGACAGACAGACAGAGTTACTTTCGCATTTATAATATTAGTATGGATGTAATGACATTTTTTTAACTTTTGTGATAACACTTAACTGTACACACAATTAAGTTATAGAGATATTTAAAAATGCAAATACAAAAACAAAACAAAAACAAGGCAAATATTTAAAAATGATAATATGTTCTCAATGTACCAGCCTCACACAATCGCCTGAGACTTTACATTACTAAAGGCTAGTCACATGTGATTTTTTATATTCATTATTATAACATTACTCATCAATACTAGCTGCGCCCCGCTGTTTCACCCGCATTGCTCCGCTCCTGTTGGTCTTAGCATGAAGATATAATATAGCCCTTCCTCGATAAATGGGCTATGTAACACCGAAATAATTTTTCAAATCGGACTTAGTTCTTGAGATTAGCGCGTTCAAACAAACAAACTCTTCGGCTTTATAATATTAGTATAGATAAAAGAATATAAATGAGGCACGATTCGAATCCACAGATTGTTACTTCCTTCGCATGTAGTTTTCAGCTACGGAACCCCAAAAATAACAGATGCAGCTGACAGGTTAATCGTGTGTCTATCGTGAGAGACGGCAATCGAGATCTAATCGATTACAATTTATTTTCAACCCTGTTATTATTAGACGTTATGCTTATGGTGCGTTCGAAGGAATTGGTGTAAGGGTGCGAAATGTAACTTTTTAATTATTGTAAGATGGAATTGGATCTATAATATGTTTTTATTACAAGTAAAAGTAAAAGTTATTTTGATTTTATTTTACATCGACACTAAACCTATTTTTAATGTTAACACTAAGCCATATTTATTTTATATATCGGGAAGAATGAATAGATTGCAACGTCTTCGCTGTTACATACACGTCTTTAATTTACAAATAAATATGTAAGTACATAATTGTAACTTACATATAAAATGTATCGCATTACTTTATAACCTGAAGATCAATCGATATTGTACACACACAAAGCCAGGGGGAAAATTTAGTTTAACTTTTATAAAGGTGATGGTGTGGTTCACAGTAATGCATACTCCGCCCACGCCAATATTATCACTACACTACCGTAATTGATATGCTCAAAAATGCTGAATCGCGTCAGGATGTTTGGTCTAACGGATGTATAAACTATTTTATAATACTAATTGACCCACGCAACATTGTCTGCATTCATCTATACTATTTTATATTGTAAAGCTGAAGAGTTTGTTTGAACCCGCTAATCTCAGGAACTACTGGTCCGATTTGAAAAATTCTTTTGGTGTTAGCTAGCCCATTTATCAAGGAAGGCTATATGCAATATATCATCACGCTAAGAGCAACATGAGCGGAGCCACGCGGGTGAAACCACGGAGCGCAGCTAGTAAGGAATATATTATGTTTGTAACATTTTTCGTTGATGCTCACTCGAACACTCCTATTGGTCTTAGCGTGATTTAATACAGCCTTCCTTGATTAATGTATAATCCATCAGAAAAGAAATATAGTCCTGTTTGTCAGTATGGATGGGTCAATTATTTTATAAGTAAGACAAGGTGTAATACAGTTTAATATGGAATAAAATACACAATATCTCCTCAAGTTATAACTAAGAAAGTAACCAATTTTACTTACCTTTTCCTAAAAAGCCTATTTTTCTCTTTTATTGTAGTTTTGAATATTTAAAACTGCGGTCAAGCTAATATTCTAAATATACGACGTGGTAATTTTCACTGAATTCAGGTAAACCAAAAAAACTATAATAGCTAAAATGGAACAATGGAGCTTGAATTCAATAATTTATTTAACAAAGGTTTTATAATAAGTATTTGCAAAAAATTTGCAAGTGAAGCGACAAGCGGTCTGGCTTTGTGAATAGATTAGAATTTCTTAAAACTTGAGGTACGGGAAGTAATAAATAATAATTGACTTTCAACAGAATTGTAAAATTGTACCTACCTGTGTTAGGGAAACATAGTATAAAATTGTATGGTATTGTAAAATAAATTTATTTGTTTTGTTTTATGGTCAAAAAGTTGTAAGTGTTATAGTCATAAAGACTAATATTTGATGCTAGTTGTAGATCGAATAATTAAGTAGGAAATATTCAAATATCCTATCCTACTAATATGTATTATAAATGCGAAAGTTTGTGAGGATGTGTGTGTGTTTGTTACTCTTTCACGCAAATACTACTGAACCGATTACAATGAAATTTAGGACACATATAGAGGGTAACTTGGATTAACACAAATCCCACGGGAACGGGAACTATGCGGGTTTTTCTTTGAAAACGCGGGCGAAGCCGCGGGCGGAAAGCTAGTAGGTTATAATTTTGAAAGCTTGTAAACTCCAGCTTTTACTGAAACGTCAAAACAGAAAATAACATAAATAAATGTATAAATTGTTATCTTTTAAAAACATAGGTGATAGGATAATAACTTAATTGTATGGAGCTTTTCCTCTATCATCACTACATAGTATAAAACAAAGTCACTTTCTCTGTCCCTATGTCCCTTTGTATGCTTAAATCTTTAAAACTACGCAACGGATTTTGATGCGGTTTTTTTAATAGATAGAGTGATTCAAGAGGAAGGTTTTAGTATATTTAATTTATTAGGTTTTAGACAAAGCGGGCGAAGCCGCGGGCGGCAAGCTAGTATATGAATAAAATTAAAAATGTTTTCTATAGTACTAGTTGTATACGTAGTATATTATTATTAGTCTGTGGTACTAGGCTATGCGAAATTCCGTGATGTCTATTTTCGACCATCTTTTTGCTACTAATCGGGTTTGATACTTCCATACAAAAGGGATCGTTTGTTGCATTTTGAACTTTTTTCGTTTGTAATAATGTTTAAAATAAAACGCTTATTGTGGCCTTGTGACTTCCAAGAAAGAACTGTACATGTCCCTTTTGGACGACTTTGTGAAAATATGTAAAGGACTTTAGAAATTGTTATGTTATTGAAATTAAAAAATAAAATACATAAGTGAATGTAGTTCCTCATGTCCGTTGCGCTTTCGCGCGTAAACTGCTAAAACAATTTTGATGAAATTTTGAACTGCGAAAAATTAGATCCTGATAAGACACATTCTATGAAGCTATGGGCAGAAATTTTAGGCATTGTTATGAATTCTATTCCGTGACTATTTTTCCTGGAAGAAATGTAGGTAAGAAATCTATTGATTATTTTAAAGTTTATGTTCAGTGTATACTAATTAGTTATTACTTAATACTTTTTAATGGGTCAGGTAAAATTTATGGCCAATTAGAAGGAGGGAAGAAAATAAGACTGATAACATGAATAGTTTCACTCGAAATAATATAGGCAATTGTTTTGTTTTAAATTTAACCGGGGATAATAGAACAATGCCTTGGGATATAGATAATAATTAAATGATATTTTTTATTGTTAACAGATTATTTTTGCATAGGTAGATATGCATTTATTTTAGTGTGACAAACAAACATGCAAATTGGTAGATATCAATAAAAAACAAGTAGGACATCTTTTCGCAACATCACATCAAAAACGATACATCATTTCACACGTGACGCACGAACAAACAATCGAACGTATCGATTTCGCTTGGAACGAGTTTGTATGCGAGGTGATTGAACTTCAAATATGCAAGCTGTATTGCTTATAAGTTGGATTTGGTTAACCGACTTAAAAAAATGAGGTTTCATGTGGTGATTTATTGTACTTGAATAGCTTCGCAAGAACTGCTGAACAGATTGAAATAAAGTTTGAAAATGGGATCTTAAAAATTTACAAAAACCGAGGGTGAACTGACTTTTTGATATCTACCTACTAATCCTACTGGTTTCTTCCTACTAATAATCTGAGGTAAGGGAAGAGTGTATGAAAGTTTGTAACTCTTGCACACAAAAGCAGCTGATCGTATCTGTATATTGGGTACAGAGATAGATAAGCACATAGGCTTTTTTTCCCGATACCATCCGAGTAAAGCCAAAGCATCTAGCCACTGGCCAGTGAGTAAGTAATATATTGTACTCATAATAAACTCATACAGGCTACATTATAATATCAAATATGTTCTCGTATTTTGTAAGTATTTTATCTAGTGGATAGGATATAAGTCAATTACGATAGAACCAACAGGGCGGAGTCGGGGCGTGCAGCTAGTATTATATAAACATGCCGCTTTTCCGGTGTTCGTCCGGATTATCCCACGATACAAAATATAGCCTTTAAATCTCAGGAACTACTGGTCCGATTTGAAAAATGATTTCGGTGTCAGATAGCCCATTTATCGAGGAAGGCTATAGGCTATAGGTATATCATCACGCTAAGACCAACAGGAGCTGAGCACTGCGGGTAAAACCGCGGAGCACAGCTAGTCATTCGATAAAGATGTACCTAGTGGTCAATGTGAAAACCTTTTTATTTAATAATTTAATTCTGATTCTTCCTAATCGGACGGATTTTACGCAATAAATATTTTAAATCTGTCTAGTAGATTCGTAACAAAATCAGTATGTAATTATTTTTGAATAAAAACTAAACCGCCTTCAATTTATCAGACCTACACAAAATTTAAATGGGTTCAACCGGAAGGCACCAGCTTTCAAACAAAAGAATCATCAAAATTGGTTGAGGTGAAAGTTCTGAGATATTTAACCTACAAAAAATTATCGAATTAACTCCTTACTTTTTGGTGGGTAATATAATATTTCGGGACAATTTTCACACATGGCACGATCTGATCCCATACTAAGCTTTCGCTTGTGTTATGGAAACCAGATGGTTGATAAACATACAAATATGTATAATTAAAAAAAAAAATACTTATATAGATAATTAACACCAAGACACAGAGCAAACATCTATGTTCATCACACAAATATTTGCCCCGGATGGGAATCGATCCCACGACCAGTGGCTTGGAAGGCAGGGTCACTACCAACCAAGCCAACCGGCCAGTTAAAGTAGTTGGTTGAAAATATTAGGTTAAGTTTGAAAATATTCACCAATAAATCACTAATCTATAACCTATAAACATGATAAATGTCTAAGTTTGCTAAGACAAAGCTTATAAGTTATATCTAAGTTATGCTATATGTTTAAGCTATTGTATTTTATGGATTCAAGGTTACGCCTTTGGTTTGATCCAAAAAATTTGATACAAATAAAAATTGCGTAATAGCTTCGCGTCAAAGAACATGCATCTTAATAAAACCAAATTTCGTATGTTTGTCACTCGATCACACAGGAACTGCTAAACTGATATGTTTATAGAAATGGATTTTGTATTAAGGCTTATACATGCGCTAATAACCTTGACCATACTTAACGGATCTCAAACCTCTCCCGCTGCACCTTCTTTTTTCCTCGCATTTTGTATTTAAAAAGATACCAATTAGTGAAACAAAAAATCCTCGTCAGGGACTGTTGTGTAACTGATAATTTATTAAACATAAAATTTTCAGAGCTCTAAGTCAGCAGGTTACGAAGTTTATAGAGTATTTGCGGAAAAATCGATGACCACGGCACATTTTTTTTCTAGAAATCTATTAACTTTGGAAAAAAGTCCTCGCGAGCAATTAAAGATCAAAGACCATCCTATTTTATATATTTTTTTCGGTATTGTGCTTTATGTTGTACCAGACTTTATAGAGGTTGAACATAGTCGAAATTGCCGGGTAACGCCTTAATTGGATTTGGTCGAATCAAGCCTCGAATTTATTATTCTTTTGAATAAAAAATATATAACTAACTACCTAACTACTAGTTAAGTACTTATGTATTATTAAAATAAAATAAAAATATACAAAAAAAACTTAAATGTTGTTAAAATAAACATAAAAAAGGTAGGTTTAATATAAAGTCCGCGTTAATGTTTACAAAGTTTCATTCAAATTGGTTCAGCCGCGCCTGCGTAATGAACGTTCAGTCATACAAATATTAAATGAATGAATATCGTATGAAGCCGTAAAGACAACATAAATGTCCCCTATAGGCTATAACTTAAAAGTTAATTACTAAAAATTAAGTCCATATAGGCGAATGCCGCGGGCTATATCAAGTATAATAATAAACTAATTATTATTACCCCCTTTAATAACTCATACCTTTTAATACCTGAAATATTCGTTTTATATTCCACTTTTGTAGTTAAGTATATTAAAAACAAATTAATTCACGTCAAAATTTCTTTTATAAATATTATGTAATGTTACTTTACAAATCAATCGATGATTTACCTACCATTTAACACAAGTTGTTATTTATAATTATAAATAAATAAATAAATAAATCATTTATTTCACTTAATTTTTTTTTACAAATTAGAGCGACCCAGGCTACATTTAATTACAACTAAATTATAATTAATCTGTTACAGAAAAATGGCCTGATATAACAAATTAAAATTTTACGTAGGTAGATCATATTATATTTATTTAAGAATCGACTCCCTGGCTAGATTTGTAAATAAAAAAATATGGAGGAATCTCAATCTGTCGCTCTACAAGTATAGGCTGCGATAGGTCAATATGATAACTGTGTTTTAATAGCAATAGGCAATAATAACTGTTATTCACAACTTTCTCAATATTACGTTATAATAAAAACGTCCGTTCATAATTGTATAATTTATTGTGAATAATTTATTCGATAATGCATACAGACATAAATTCCATCATCGCAGATGCTAGTACCTACTGAATGTCAAATTAAATAAAAATTTGTCACGTGGTATATATTTTATCGATGATTGAGGGTCTGTTGAGGTGTATAGTCTGTGACCGCAGGTAGGAACGGGCGGGATGGATCATGGAAGATTCATCCAAGCTCGTTCGAATTTCGAACATCGGTGTTGCCAGCCGTGGATTTTTAAAATTGAACTGATTGTTTTATTAATAATTAGGTGGTAAGATATTTGATTTTTAATTTTTCGTATGTATTAGTAGAATTATTTGTCTTAACTTATTAGTATCATGTACGTTAAAGATTAATTAAGAGGGATTATATCTATTATTATATATATTATTATATCTATTATTATATATTTACCTACATATTATTAACTTTTAAGTTAATAATATGTAGGTTTTTTAAGTTAGTTCTTATTTAATTCAGTAGGTACCTATGGACAACTTGTAATGATACCCAATTACTGAAAATAGTCAACACAACATTTATACTTATATGCGTATCGTTGTCTCTTTTTATTTGTTTTAAATTATACAAATTTTCAATTTAACAGTCGTATCAATACCTAGATTAATTGTTATTCTGTAACTAGTCATACATACATTAGCATTATCATATCTGATTAGTCTAAACTAGCTATGTTTAGAATACATATCGAGTCAAGTCATTGATTCATTGAGAGCGACCTCACGTAATCTGTAACCACGGAGGTACCATCGTACGAAAAGCTCACTCGAGCGCACGTCATCTCTACGTCGGCTACATGTCAAGGTTTACAACTTTCGTTCCAATAATGTATCGCGTCGATTTTCCCACGTGTCGGGGAGATTTTTTAAGGACAAAACAGTGGGGAAGTTTAGGAACCACTTCCCAGAACGATAAAAGGCCGGGGCTAGGGGTGCGCGGGGGGGCGGTGTGGCGCGACAGCTGCGCGCGCGACTCTCTCCCCGCGCCGCCGCACTCGGCCGACGACCGCCGCGCGGGCAACTAGTGCAGTGCGCGTTTGCAACGCGACTCGGTCGTGCGCGAGTTCTCTCAGTTCACACGAAACCGCGATCACCGAGGAAAACCCAGCAGCTCGTACGAGGCCCGTGTGGCTGGGCGGTGACCGGTGCTATATTCTGTCGAGCGATATTGCACCAGTCCCGGCCTATCCAAGCGGGCCCGGCCTTCGAAGACCGCTACTCAGCATCCAAGGCGCGCGATCCCGTTACCCGGCCGGTCGTTCACAGCGGTGGCCACGCTTAGGACGTGATTCGGTGTAAATGTTTGTGCCTTTATCAAATTGCACCAATCCCGGCCTGCATGCGGTCCCGAGTGTTGTGCTAGATCAAGTTTGCACGTGGCATTTTGTGACACAGGTAACATCTCTTTGTGCTGTCGACTCCAATTTAGGCCAGTTACGAAGTTATCGCCGTTCGAAAAGAAAATTCAAAATTAGAAGGTAGAACGAAATAGTCGATGGAAAGTTCGTTTTAACGATTCATTTAACATTTTATGTGAATTTGGTTCAGGTTGACTGAATCGAAGTAGACGGCACGGACCGGTTTCCATCGTAAATTGTATCACATATAGCTCGATATATGTAGCTCATAACACTGCCGAAATGAAGGACACGATTTAGATTTAAAAGTTGAATGTAATTTAATGATTTAACAGCTGATTCCTTTGTTTGATGAAATGCACCAAAGCGTTCCGTTAATAAAATATTCGCAACGCACACAGTACAATACGACCAATTTGTATTCAATGGTGGAATTAGCAAATTCTTTCTTCATTGTCGCAATGTGTACATATATTATCGTTATATCTGAGTATAAGGCATCCTGAATCGGGCGGAAATATGATTCACCGCGGACTAAGAAGTGTACAACCGTTATGATTTAAATTACTACAGCTGTCATAGCACGAATTGCGGTACCTACATAACTAACTACCTTATCCAAAGATCGACGATCTTGGCGCCAAAACGGTATTATGAAACTTGTTGCGCTGCCATTATGAGTAATGCATATTTTAACTTAATAAATTGTCGGCGATATTCAATCTTCTCATTTTTAAGCAAGCATGAGTGAATGGTAATTGTTCGCGCAACGCTGTTATGAAAATTAAACCTTCAATTGTGTAGTTTAAAGTTTTACAACGGAATAAACTATTGTTACAAGCGTTACAAGCTCACCAATTTTTAAATTAACAAGCACGTGGTGATTTCAGTATTTGTTAAAACTTGCATTGTTTTAAATCTACCTGCATTCATTGTTGTTAAAATATTTTTTGTAAATGGCAGTTGCGATTCAAAATCTTAAACAAAGGAAAATGTCTATTGACACTTAATATTATGGGTGCGTTGAATACTCACATTTCCTTGCTTTTCAAGGCGTTTACCTATAGCATATAGGTACCTAGATATTGTTGTTGATTTTAGATTGCGTTTTGTCACATCTGGCTATCTTGATAAAAGTTGTACTCACGTATTTGAATATTCTATCGGTTTTTCTTTTCAATATTTGACATTCGCATTTTGAATTTGCGCGCAATTGTCATTTTTTATTCTTTGTCCAAGTTCAATGTGCTGGTTAGTCGGCTTGTCGGTAAATACGCGAAAATCATGTAACAGTAATATTATAAGGTCGAGTAACTGGTTCTATAGTTATACATGTACTAAATAAATGACAGCGCGAACGGTATTCGGCGATGATAATTGTATTTTTATTATGATGGAAAAGTGAAGAACTTATGAGATGTGCATTATGACACTTGACAGATGCTTTTTTTTCTTTCTTCATGGCAAGAAGATGTCTTTTTGCCAGTGTCAAGTATGACAGATGGATAACTTAGGAATGTGGTGTTTTCTATATACATAATATATTATAGACTAAAACCGTGTGGATTATGGATATTTTTTCTTTAAAAAAGAAAACAAATAAAATGGTTTACGATTAAGTCTCGAACTCATAAACTTGTTTATTCATGTAAATTTTTAATGGTCTAAGATCCGAATATAGGTCGACCTGCACCGGCGTGATAATAGAATGAGACCAATTTTATAATAAATGTAGTCTATTAAAAAATCTATTAAAGATGGGTTGACTGAAAAAATCCTGGACTATATTCGGATCTTAGACAATAATAAGTTTTTTTTTTAATTGTCGCGTCTGCCGAAAATAATCGATTTATGGTGTCAAAAGTAAGAAACTACCTAGGTATGAGTCCTATGATCTAAATTATGTACATTATTGAATAAGTTTCAACCTTACATTACGTGCAAACGATTTTATTTTTTCTTTGTTCTTATGAAAACTTTTCGAGAACAATACTAACTATCTATTAAAATTTAAAATATTATACCGTATAAAAATTAAAAATCTATTTTAAAGGATTTTTAGATATGCTAAAGATCTTTAAAGATCTTTAGCATATCTACATAATATACAGACGGACAGATAGGTAGACTGCGTACTGTATAGGGACTTTGTTTTATGCCAATTATTTACTATGTATAAGTATAATGCAACCATAACTAGGTATGTAGGTAGGTAATATTTTAATATTTCGTCAAAACACTACCCAATCTTTACGAACTCGTGCACTCAATTAAAAACATACAGTATTCGGCCACTACAATAGGTAGGTATAATAATTAATTATAGCCACTAAGGAAACCATTTATGTGACCCAATTATTCAAAAACGATATTCTAAAAGCGTGTGTTTTATATTGTATTTTCTACCAATGTGACATGGTAAACGTGCGAGTCGGGATCGCGAAACTAAGGGTTCCGTAGTTTTTAATTTTTGAATAGATAGGTACCACGTAGGTATTACTTATAATACTTGGTATTCAAAATTTAGGTTTATTTGGTATGTATGTCCTTTTTTCATTTTTTTAAATAATGTAATCAAATCACAATCAAATGCTAATTTTATTTTACAGGAATGTTATTTTTTACATTCATTCATTCAAAATTGAGCCAGAAAATTGAATAAATTAATCGTTATTTTTAAATGTATATACTATATAGTAAATAGTAAGATTTTTGGATAGTTGCGTAATTGGGCACTAAAAATATGTATACGTATATTTTGGCATTATGCATTATGAATGTTTGTTACACATGTTTGTTGGGAAAACAACTGAACGGATTTTAATGATACTAAGCAGTGATGTAGCTTATGTATCAAAATAACACATAACTTATAGAAATTCTCTTTTACTCTCGGATGGAACCATGCGACACAGCTAGTTAATTACATATTATAAAGAAACGGCTGCATGCGTTTTGAGAAAATTCAGTGCACACATTAATTTATTTGGTGTTAATAAAGAGTGAAGAAAGTTTAGTAAATGTTGTGTACAATTATATGTACATAAATAAATAATTATAAAATTTAAATACATATACTTATACATAATATAACGATATTTAAATGTGTAAAAACTATAATTTCATTTTTTACAGTGAAGATACAAAATATTTTTTTTGTTTTATGTGCAACTTTGTTTTCATTTTATTGTTACGATTCTTATTTTGTTTATTTATATGTCGATAAACGTGTGATAAACACTAAAAGGAGTTTGGTATCTTATCAACACAGAATAATATTATTATCTGACCACCTGGGTTCGAACTTCGAAGCAAGGACCCCTCAGTGTTCCATTTTTTTTTTCAATTTCTTATGCTTATATGTATGTATTTAAATATTTATTAAGAATTGTGTTATATTAAACTAGCTTTCCGCCCTCTGCTTTGCCCGCGTTTTCAAAGAAAAAACCCGCAGTTCCCGTTCCCGTGGGATTTCCGGGATAAAACCTATCCTATGTGTTAATCCAAGTTACTCTCTATATGTGTGCTAAATTTCACTGTAATCGGTTCGCTAGTAATTATATCAAACTTCTTGGTAATTGAAATGTAACTATTAATAATCTGTGGTTTGTCGTCTATGTATTGTTTACGTGTCCGTGGTATTGTATATTATCTATAATCATTTTCATTCAACTGCATATGCATGCATGTATTATGTATCCAGTTTTTGGTTGTGTAACTTCTATAATAATCACATTTTTTCAGATCATCATCATAATCATCAACTTAGAGCGAATGAAGAGCGGGACTCGTACGAATGGCCGGATTGGCCACTGACCACTCCCTCAGCCTCTTTGGAAAAGTGCGAGTTGGGAATGGGATGTCACAATATGTCAAAACTTTTTGCTCCTAGATGAAAAAATAATATAGATAAGATAATAGACCCACGTTCTTCATAATATTGCAAAAAGATGATTTTTTTATTAGGTATTTATTTTTAAACAGGAAAACACCTCGATTCATTTTAAAAATAATTCTACCAAAATAAAGTTACCCTTTTACAGTTTTTTTATTTATCCTGGGGTTGCTTCAAGGCTAGTCTATATAAATGTGTCAAAAATAATCTTAATTCATTCAATACAGATAGAAATATTTAAATGTAACGACACAGTTGTCACATGTATAATTTATTATCGTTTTCTAGCCGGTGAAAAACCTAGGAGAAAGGTGAAAACATAAACAAAACATTTCTTTTTCTACGGCTAGTTAAGTGAACTGTTCCATATAAAATGTTAATAAGCATTTACAGGATAAAAGTGAAGTGTCTCCGGTTCGCTGGTTCGGTGTCAAGGCTGCGCGCAGCGAATATAGGCGCTCGCGCTTGGCGGCAATGGCGCATGCGTTGTCTTTTAGGGTCGTTTTAGAGATCTAATTGAGATTAGAAATAATTATTTAAAAAATGCTCAAATACTTTTTTGATCGGGATGACCCAACCTTTCGTGCTAATGTTAAGAAAATAATGATTGTTTAATTTTTAATTTTATTCCTTATGACACATAATAAACTTCTACCAATTTTTATTCTTTGCTGTACAACACATTATAATTGTAGCTAAATAATAAAATTTGTAGAGAAATAAGTGCAAATATTTATTAATTTTGATCTATTTCCAATTCTTTCCTCTTAAAACTAGGCTTCTAGTTCCTAAAATTACAATATGATTCCAACAATCTGAGCTGATGATGGAGGCAGGAGCCGAAGGTAGGAATCTACACCCTGGGATGCGTAAGTATTATTAAACCAAACGAATCGTTAGATTCATTTTCACAAAATCTGTTCATTTATCTCGCTGATAAGTGTTCTTATTTAGTTATTTCTTAGTTTATCCAAGAATAATTTATTTCTTTAAATATCACGATTTAAGATGTTTGTTTTGGTTTTTCATAACAATAATATATTAACATATAAAAATATAGGTGCAGCCATTATTATGAAACTTTGCATGACAGCAAACTACTCAAAATAATTATACTGAACCAATTTTGTATGAATTGTTGTCTATATTTATTGCAAGTATGTTCTGAAATATTAAACAAAATTCTACTTAAAGAACTAACTAACTAGAGATTATACGGGCATAATATAAACATCTTATCCTCACAATATTGAATATTTACCTTTTTGAGTTTGTTAAAAATGTGAAGAAAGAATCACGATTAATTTTTATTGAAATAATGTTTACGCATGAAAACGCGTACTAGATTATAATTGACTAGCTTACCGCCCGCGGCTTCGCCCGCTTTGTCTAAAACATAATAAATTATATACTAAAACCTTCCAGTTCCTCTTGAATCACTCGTTCTATTAAAAAAAACCGCATCAATGCGTAGTTTTAAAGATTTAAGCATACATAGGGACAGAAAAAGCGACTTTGTTTTATACTATGTAGTGATTATGAATGATAAGCTATTATGATTCAGTTGACAGTCATCGGGGAAGTACTAAGAAACTATAGTTGTTTATTTATAAATTATAAAAATAAATAAAACAACGGAACGAAAACAATCCGTAAGTATATTGGTAAGTGAATATTAAATTGCGCCAGCGGGTGTGGGTTCGATTCCCGTTGGTTGGAAAAAAAAATGTGTTTTTTAGCGGAATTTCGTGTACATATTTGTATTAAATGTGATGTAAATTATTTTTGAAGTGAAAACTTCTTTAGCGGCGTTGAGCACTTTTTCTGTAATGGGTATAAAATCTTAAACTCGCGTCAGGACACGTGACCTGTAGGTGTAGTCTCGACACACCAATCGACATCGATCTCGACCGAAATCGGTCGGTAACTAACGATTTTCAGTAACTATAGTATGGACCTAAAAAATTTAGTGTTGTTTTTCCAAGAAATTTACCCTGATATTATGGAATATATAGTAAATTAAAATTAGTAACATAAATTTTTCGCATTATTACAAATACAATTGCATATGAAAAAAGCACATGTTATGCACAAAAACATGGCAGTTAATTTAATTTTAATAAAATTCGATATTTTTTTATATCAATCGTTTAATTAATGTTCTATTTATTAGATATTCATGGAATCCAAAATTCCATGTATGGCAATCTCCTTATTTACTTTTTTGACATTTGACATCAATCAATCAAAATAATATTTTTATCAAAATAAATATAAATTTTGTGTTTTCAAGAGGATAATTTTTAATTATGTTCTTAAAAATCCTATAAATCTATGGGATAACAAATATCCTAAGAAAATATCAATCTGCGTTATGTTTTTATATAGTTAAAGCTATTAGTTTTAGTTTAGTAATATTTTGTTATTTGTGAAGTGCAATAAAATTCTAATCAAAAGGCTCTAAAAGCTCTACAAGATAATTCTGCTCAATTCGAAGCCTTTCGAGAAATCTTTAAGACATTATAGAAACGGACGGAACTAAAACCAAGGACGGAACGGATAATTTGTATCACTTGTATTTTTAGCTTGTATTATTACATATATTATATTATGTGCATCATTGTATATTTTATTACAGTTAATAAGCAAAGGATGAATATATGCAATTGATTTAGCGGTTCACGGGTAATTATTTATGTGTTAAATATAAATATTTATCTATAAATTTTATAATTTACAGATGAACAAGTTACTAGAATTGTGTTGATGAGAGATGATGGTTTTGAGCCAAATTTTCAACTACGCTATTATAAACTGTTAAATTAAATTTTTCTAATAAATTTTTTTCTTAATTCGATCGTTTTTTATTTGTATTCATCTGTATAATTTTATTATCCTAGAAGTTCAGAAAGAAATTAATCGAATATGAATGCAATAATTTAGGCTGAATAAATGCAGACAGCAGTACACTGTACACTACATATTTTAATATTTATTTAATATAATATAAGAGGCTTCTTAACATTTTCAATAAAATTTTGAAACCATATTAAAAATAAAACATTATTTGTTTATTTTATTTTAATTGCAATAACATTAAATAAGAGAAAACAATATTGCGTTAAATCATGTAGCATCGGAAGTGTGAAATATCTTTTTTATTATAAAATTATAATAATCTATAATTTTTCCGACATTATCAACCGTATCTACAAACCCACACAAACCGTAAGGCCCTTCTCCCATTACGATACTTCTAGAATACGATACTCGAGTAGAATACTAGTTAGATATTTGCTCGCTACCCGATGCTCGCATATTATGCGACTGAAAAATGACTAAATTCATCATTATTGTGCCTCGTTTTTGTAGACGGACGCTATGTCGAGCGATTCCAGTGACGACGTAAAAGTAGGAAGTAGGTACTGGATTCATCCATATATTGAAAGAAACATAAATTGTAGAGTATTTATAGCCGCACGAGAACTACAAAATGATGATAAGAATTTTTTATCTTTCTACCAAAGAGATACGCGCGAAACGCGACGCAAAAGCGACCAATTAAAGGCCGCTGCATACGTGACGGGATTTTACCCGGACGGGACGTGACGGGAAGTTTTGGAAACATCGTTGCATACAAAATGTATCCAAATACGTATATGTCACGGGAACATCGACGGGACGGGAACGTGGACGGGAAAAATATCGTCGCCGACGATGTTTAGCACGTCCCCGTCCCGTCCCGTCCCGCACGTGCCCCGTCCCGTCCGTGATTTCGCTACGTATGCACAGTCGCTCCGTTCGTGCCGGAGAGATTAATAGTGACGCCTTCCAAGTATCGAAAATGGACGACGAAAAACTGATCGAATGTGTACGCTCTTATCCAGCGTTGTATAATTTAGCGAACCCACAATATTTAAATACAAAATATAAAAATTATTTATGGCGTAAAATTGCTGTGAAATTGTCATACAGTGAAAACGGTAAGTGTTATTTAATGAATATATTGTGGTATTCCTAACTATACTTAGTCCTTTTCACGTATGATGATTCCTGTGACACTTCATCGTGTTCTGAATTACGTATTTTATGTTTAAAATGCCAAAATAATTTTAGTGCATAATATTTTTGTTTTATGGCGGCATTATTACCAAAAATATAAAAATGAAACATCTTAAGCTTATGAATAAAAAACAGTATTGTTTAGTTTAAATTCAAATTCAAATTTATTTATTTGCAGAATGTAGATTACAAAGATGTTAGAGGCAGGTACATTAATATATTATTAATATATTTTATATATATATATGGTATAAAGGCGAAAGTTTGTAAGTATGGATGTATGGATGTATGGATGTATGGATGTTTTCTTGACGGTCGTAGCTTCTTCGTCATCTAGAGCAATAGAAATTAAAGCCAATTCTTGAATTGAAAAATCCATCTTTCGTTGTTCACAACACTAGCACGTTAGATCAGAATCACGTCACGGTGCGTATGCGTTTGCTCCACGTTCCCGTTGTGAACGAGGCATTCACGTGCCCGTCCCGCTCACGTCCCGTCCGAGGTATTTTTTCCGGACGGGACGTGACGGGAAGTTTTGGAAACATCGTTGCATACAAAATGTATCCAAAAACGTATATGTCACGGGAACATCGACGGGCCGGGAACGTGGACGGGAAAAATATCGTCACCGACGATGTTTAGCACGTCCCCGTCCCGTCCCGCCCCGTGCGTGCCCCGTCCCGCCCGTGATTTCGCTACGTATGCACAGTCGCTTCGTTCGTGCCGGAGAGATAATAGTGACGTAATAGTGAGTCCAACTCCTATCGAAAATGGACGATGAAAAACTGATCGAATGTGTACGCTCATATCCAGCTTTGTATAATTTAGCGAACCCACAATGTTTAGACACAAAATATAAAAATTATTTATGGCGTAAAGTTGCTGTGGAATTATCATTCAGTGAAAACGGTTAGTGTTATTTTATTTATTTATTTATTTATTTATTTACACTTTATTGTGCTGGCATACAAATAAATCCTTAAAATTAAAACTTATAACTAGTCCAGCACAGAAGGCGGCCTTATCACTTAAGAGTGATCTCTTCCAGGCAACCTACTAATTTTTTAATGAATATATTGTGGTATTCCTAACTATAGTCCTTTTCACCTATGATGATTCCTGTGACACTTCATCGTGTTCTGAATTACGTATTTTATGTTTAAAATGCCAAAATAATTTTATTTGCAGAATGTAGATTACAAAGATGTTAGGCAGGTACATATTACATAGACTCTTAAACATTCTGGCTCGTAATTGAGCATGCAAATATATTGTAAATTACAATAAATAATTTTATATTACACAAAACTAGATCCCATTACAAAATTATAGCAGCTATTATAAATTTTTACAAACAAATAATTCGGTCGAATATTCGGTTCGGAAATTAGTTATACATTACATAATACCTACATATTATTATCTATATCTATACAAGGATATTGACAAGGATATTGGGTTAGATACCTATTGGAATAATTTTATTATTATGTATGTACTTATTAAATCCGCGAATAAAAAAATTTTTAGTCGCGAATATAGAAATTGGGTCGCATTTTTTTAATCCGCGAATAGTGAAAACGCGAATAAAGGAAGCGCGAATAAGGAACTTTCATCTAGAGCAATAGCAATTAAAGCCAATTCTTGAATTGAAAAATCCATCTTTCGTTGTTCACAACACTAGCACGTTAGATCCGAATCACGCCACGGTGCGTATGCGTTTGCACCACGTTCCCGTTTTGAACGAGGCAATCACGTGCCCGTCCCGCTCACGTCCCGTCCGAGGTATTTACCCGTCACGTATAAATCCGCCTTAAACTAGTCACGGACGTGTAGGATACCGGTAGCGTAATGGGAGAAGGGCCTTCGAGATCTTGTCGAGATCAAACGTCGGTATCATAACGATTGACAATGTCAAAGAATAATTTGTTTTGACAATATTCGAATGTGTTGCAAAGAAATGATTTTCCAAATCCATGAAATCTATATTTTATTTATTTTTCATATATCTACGGAATTGAAATAATGATGTTATTAATTTAGATAAAAATGCAATACTACAAGGCTATTATTATATAAATATTTTGACGCATTACGGAAAGTTTTGTGAAGAATAAAAATTATAAACAAATATGTATCCATTGTATACTTCCATCAAATTAGGGAGAGGTATTAAGCGACATCATTTTCATTGCTGAAGACGGGACTATAAATTAGTTGTCGATAATTACCGACTAATGTGTCGAGACTCTGCCTCCTGATCGAAAAAGCGTACCTAAAGCGCGTCACACACGGTGAAGATACTATAATATTTTATCTTAAGATACTGTAATATTTTATATTATATTTTATATTACAGTATCTTAAGATAAAATATTATAGTATCTTCACCGTGTGTGACGCGCTTAAGACGGATACCATTCCAAAATATCAAACATGCTCAACGTTAATAATCAAGTTTTCACTTCTGCCGGCACTCCCGGAGTGCAACCCGTCTTTTTTGTTTGTTTCAATATACCGTATGAAATATGTATCATACTTCAAAATGACCGCCAAATGTTTTCAACAGTTAAGGCAACAGACATTAATTATTACAGGATTTCAGACTTATGTCAATGATAGAACCAAATCTAATAAAACACACGTCTTTAATAAATAATTCAATTGATGTTATTATGCAACACAATAGCATTATCATTTACAAATCACTACATAGTATAAAACAAAGTCGCTTTCCCTGTCCCTATGTCCCTATGTCCTTATGTCCCTATGTCCCTTTGTACGCTTAAATCTTTGAAACTACGCAACGGATTTTGATGCGGTTTTTTTTAATAGATAGAGTGATTCAAGAGGAAGGTTTATATGTATAATAACATCCATTAAATAGTGGAGAAGTACTGTTATTTTTGAGGTTTCTAATGTGATGTCGTAAAAAATTACAATTTTTCCGCTTACATTGCAAACGCAGGCTGAACCCTACGAGTTTTATGAAAATAATGTACTAAGTATTATACACATTGAAAAGGTCTACAGAAAAGTCCGCGATGGTATATGTCTATCTCTTATGGATAACTCACAATAACTTTATAAATTTATAAATAACTTTTTTTTGTCATTTACTTTTTACGACAAATAATGGCTAATTTTCGATGCGATTTAAACCAATACAGCATTAATCCTTAACCAATTAAATACCTTGAATACATTGTTCATTTAATATAGATCTATATGGCCCTTTACACCGTATGATTTAAGTGAATATTTTCGAAGATATTACAGATTAAAAAATTGCGGGACGTAGCTTTTGCGGCGGTACCGACCGGCCGACCGGCTATCTATTTTATACCCGTACGAAGTCGGAGCGGGCCGCTATGTTTTTAATTTTTATATATACAACGATCACAGTTTTTCTGTAGTGTATTTAGTATCAGCATTGCACCCGTGCGAAGCCGGGGCGGGTCGCTAGTTACTAATATAGAACAATGTGCTGTTGACAGCGTTCAAGTAAATTGAGTGATACAAATTTTAAATTGCTTGCTTGTTTTATTTCAAGAAATATTATGTATTATTTTTTTATATATAATTAAATATTATGATTACCTACACCGCTGTCTGTCTGTACGTATGTATATTTAAAACTACGCAATGGATTTTGATGCGGTTTTTAATGGCTCAAGAGGGTTTATGGATAATTTTTGACAGTTATTTATTCATCGTGTGGTGGATAATACAAAATAGGAATCTAGGACTAGATAGAGACATCAGTCATCGTTATAGTTATACAGTAAAATTGCAAAGTAATCAAATCCAGACATATTGGAAGTTGAGTCATAATTATTAATAAATCATGATTAATGGTAAGTAACAATTAGTAACATAGAGCCAGAAAACATTTCGTATGTTCCGATATTATAATGTCTTTTTAACATAAAACTGAATGACCTTTATATAGGTACCCTATAAACATTAATTATTATGTACTCAGCATTATTTACTTTTTATCCCGAACACGTGATTGAAGCTGCAGATATCCCTATAACCACTTCTCCATACGGCGAAGGAAAACATCGTAAAGCTGGCTACTAGCCGGCGGTCGGAGCAATGTCAGTTGTTCTCTTAATTGCCCCTGCTTGCCTATACACATTACAATAATTAAGGAGCCAATTAAATAAGGGTGCAATTCTAATATTGCCCCTGCTGCAGGTATGTGAGTAGCCCGCATTAAGGAAACGAGCGAACCGCGCTTCACATTAGAAAAGTCATGCCGACGTCCTAATCCTATTTATCACTACATAGTATAAAACAAAGTCGCTTTCTCTGTCCCTATATCCCTATGTCCCTTTGTACGCTTAAATCTTTGAAACTACGCAACGGATTTTGATGCAGTTTTTTTTAATAGATAGAGTGATTAAAGAGGAAGGTTTATATGTATAATAACATCCATCAAATAGTGGAGAAGTACTGTTATTTTTGAAGTTTCTAATGTGATGTCGTAAAAAATTACAATTTTTCCGCTTACATTGCAAACGCAGGCTGAACCCTACGAGTTTTATCAAAATAATGTACTAAGTATTATACACATTGAAAAGGACTACAGAAAAGTCCGCGGTGGTATATGTCTATCTCTTATGGATAACCCGCAATAACTTTTTTTTGTAATTTACTTTTTACGACAAATAATGGCTAATTTTCGAAGCGATTTTAACCAATACAGCATTAATCCTTAACCAATTAAATACCTTGAATACATTGTTCATTTAATATCGATCTATATGGCCCTTTACACCGTATGATTTAAGTGAATATTTTCGAAGATATTACAGATTTAAAAATTGCGGGACGTAGCGTTTGCGGCGGTATCGGCCGGCCGCCCGGCTATATATTTTATACCTGTGCGAAGCCGGAGCGGGCCGCTATGTTTTTATATACAACGTTCACAGTTTTTCTGTAGTGTATTTAGTATCAGCATTGCACCCGTGCGAAGCCGGGGCGGGTCGCTAGTTTACAAATAAATTATCTTTAATGCATGTTTAATGCTTTTAAAACGGAAGTATTTAAACGAGTGACTGTAAATTAAAGTTTTAGGTGTCAAAAATAGACTGCGAGCGACGAAAAATCAAAAGAACAGCCAAAGAAGAAACTCGAAAAGCAGTTCTGTAGGAATTAACCATTTGTCTCAGACAATAGAAATAGCCTCAGTAATGTAGCTATCTACTAGTGCAAGTTTTTTCAAAATCGATAAAGTAGTTATATACGTACGAAATATAAACTTTCTTCTATCACATTGATAAGTGAAATGATGTGTATTAATCACAGGTATTAATATTAATTCAATATATTCTGTCCTTTCTCTATAACGGCTTTCTAAAGGGACACTGCACGCCATCTAGTGACACTTTTTGGAACATTTTACTCGCAATGCATTCTATGTTTTCAGGAAAATACTCGTATCTATTTTTTTATTATTTCCTTATTTTTTTAATATTATTGCTTAGGTTCGATCTTAGCCCCTGTAACTTTAAGTTGGATTAAAAAAATTAAACAATAAAATAGAAAGTAGAGACCTAGGTACTGTTTCCATGGAAAGATGCACAGATCCATCCCTTTTACTGATAGATTTATCCGAATCTAAGACCCTGCCACTGTACTAAGGAGGTTATTTAAAAATAAATATATGAAAAGCAGCTGATGTGGAAATCGACTTAAGTGAAAAATGTGCCGGGTGGCACATTTTTCAGGCTGGCAGCCATTTTACAAGCACTCACGACAACAAGTTACGTTTTATTTTGTTTTCTTTTTCCATTTCCTGTTGTTAAACTGAGTTTATACAGGGTGTCCCACTGTTGGTATACTAAGCTCAAAGGAGGTTATAGTTTTGCATACGCTGAGTTCGTAAAAAATACTTATAAATATACCCATAACAAGCAACCCACCCAACTTTGCCACCAGCACGTGAGCTATCGTTTCATAGACAAAATGCTCACATTAGCGAAGCGGTATATGCCGGCTGCGCGAAGCTAGAGAAGAAAACATGGATTTTCAGGAAAAATTTTTGACGTAATTTTGTTGTTTAAGTATTTTTTTCGTGATTAGTGTATGCAAAACTACAAGTTCCTTTTCGCTTAGTATACCAATAGTGGGACAACCTGTATAAGTATTCTAAGTACACAACAGACAGAAAAACGGAACGGTTTAAATTAAATCCGTATATATGTATTCTAAGGTTGTGCATTTATATTTGAACATATCGATGGTTATTGGTTTTTCTTCAGGCTAAATAGAAGAAGGCTAATAGGCTGAAGCGGAGAAGCTAAGGCCTATGAATTAAGATTTAAGAATATTAACTAGCTGCGCTTCGCGGTTTCACCCGCGTGGCTCCGGATAATAAGGCTATTAGCCTTCCTCGATAAATGGGCTATCAAACACCGAAGGAATTTTTCAAATCGGACCAGTAGTTCCTGAGATTACCGCGTTCAAACAAACAAACTCTTCAGCTTTATAATATTAGTATAGATTACCGTACGTACTTAAATAGTAGTAAATCAAAGTAAACACGAATTCGAAGAACTCCTTAAAATTTTAAACATAAGTCATAAGAACTCGAACGTAATGTTCTTATGACTTATTATTACAAAATTTCGCCTCAAGATTAGTATAATATTCCATGTGATTATTAATAAATATAGCCATCCAAATGGTTCAAAGTAATTATTATTAAATAATAAAACAAAAATTATTCATAAATATTTATTGTAGAATTTTATACAAAGATGCATACAAAAATAATTTGATAATTTTTGGTACAATTCATTGAAATGATAATGCTCTGTTCGACATAATATTTCTATTGAAGTTAAACAACACTTCCTTCAAACAAATTAAAATATACATTGTAAAAACTATGTATGTTTCATTATTTAGTACAATTTGGTAACTATAGTCTGTCCACTATAAGAATTGCCTTTTGACAGCTCGACGGGTGATACCAAGTGATGTCCAAAAGATTAATTATCGATTGTGATACCATTCCGATTATAAATTCAAAATATTATCATAAAATCGAATCAGGTACGTAAATAATAATTACAACGTAAACGTACTAATAAGATATGTAATAATAAGACCACATATCGATGTACTTTACGTTAAAACTAAACTAAACTAATATTTTATTATTTATTGGTTTCTATCTTAAAATTCGGTTGTCTTTATGTTTAAATTACATAACATAATAGTTTTTCTGTATCGGATATATTTTACAGAGTATTTCTATCGATTATTATAATCTATCGAACCATCATTGAATAATTCTGTGTAGACATCACTAAGTGGGCGGGGCCTGTCCATGAAGTACAATATTACTTGTATGACATTTTAACCTAAACAATACAATCCTTCATAGGCGTGAAGCTGTCAAAAAGCAAATAATATAATGGGCAGAGTATGGGTTCATGCCTTAGATCATTAAGTAATGGATGGAGCACGCTGGCAAATGTTCTAACTAAACTTTCTGCCGATTTTGGTGCGGGGAGGGTAACTCACACTTTGAAACACAATCACACATTCACAAAAATAATTTGTGTCTTTACAAACTCAAACTAATACAAAATTGGCAGACTAGCATGTTTTTGCACACATACATCGATTACACAGAAAAATCTCTGTACATTAACGTAATAATACAATCGCTCTAAAGGGATGTAACCATATCGATATTACAAAAATAATAATTTTGTTGAAATTAGAAATAACATTAATATTATATTCATAAAAAATACTACACAGGTCATTTGTAACGTTTTCATCATTATTATATGCATACGAAAAAACAATATAACGCCATTTTATTTGTATTTGAATATGTATTTATTCAACACATCACATATTATATTCAATAAAATAAATATCGGTACAGAAATTTTTATTGAAGTGAAAACTTCTTTAGCGGCGTTGGGTATAAAATCTTAAACTCGCGTCAGGTGACCTGATCGAAAAAGCGTAAGACGGATGGATATCAAACATGCTCAACGTTAATAATCAAGTTTTCACTTCTGCCGGCACTCCCGGAGTGCAACCCGTCTTTTTTTATTTCTGTACCGAGGTATCGCTACAGATATAATAAAAATTGTAATTCGATTTTTAAAGTGAAACTTTTATTACATCGTCTCAAACTTTTTGGTCTGTGTAGCGCATGTCACGTGACGGTCGGCTGCCGAGTAGGTATAAAGCAGTGTTCGAAACCGTACGATAATTATCGTACAAATACGATAATTTTGTGCCTAAGTTTCACTTTTACCGTGCTTTCATAAAACCACACAACATTTTTTGTAAATCTGAAATATACGCAATATTAATACATACACATAAACAAATTACATAATAGAAAGGTTACAAGATTAACATTACAAAAAAACGGCTAAGTGCGAGTCGGACTCGCGCACGAAGGGTTCCGTACCATTAAAATGTTCTGCCAGTTAAAAGTAACCGAGCGTAAATTTTAATAAATATATACAAGACTTACAAAATAAACATTATACTCCTTTTTATGCAGTTGTGTAAAATTGTAATATAATAAAGATTAATTCTCATCTCATTTCAAATTATACTTAGAAAAATATTTTTTTATCGACGTTCAAGTTAAAAGCAGTCCGTCACTAAGAAAGTCGTAAAAATTTACGACCTTTTAAGCGACGACTTTTTAAATTCAACTCTATCACTAAGTTCATAAAGATTAAATTTGAATTTCTTTTCAAGATAGTCTCGCTAAATTTGTATTTCTTAAAATATAGTCTCGTGGGGAGTGCGGTTTAATATCGCGTTCTAAATTCAACTTTATCGCTTAGTTCATAAAGATTAAATTTGTATTTCTTTTCAAGATAGTCTCGCTAAATTTGTATTTCTTTAAAATATAGTCTCGTGGGGAATGCGGTTCAATATCGCGTTTTAAATTCAACTTTATCTCTTAGTTCATAAAGATTAAATTTGTATATTTTCTTTCCATGATAGTCTCGTGAAGCCGCATCAATGATCGAGTAAACACATGACTCGATTATTTGTCTTGATCATATTGCTAAACGATACATCGACGATTATTAGAAATTGCATTTAAATTGATATTTACGTAAAAAAAAATAAAAAAATACTTACAAATGAAAGGTTATTCCATCTTTTTTAATATTTGATGTGTTTGACTTGTTTCTGCAAGACTTGACAGCACAAAACGGCATTTTTAGCGGAGCACTCGCAGACGTCCTTTCGATGTTTTACGAATACGCAGAGTGTTTGTAATCGATTACGCAAGTAGTTTTTATGAAAGCATAAGATTTTTCGATTCGAATAATCTTATACCTCGGCCAAAGGGGAAGCGCCTGTGAGTGTTATCCATTACTTAATGATCTAAGGTTCATGCACAATTATTATCTAAGTATTCATAATATGAAAATTCAAAACACATTACCGCTATTATTAAATGCATATGATAGATAAACTATAAACAGTATCTCTAGATTGTTCCAGAGTTTGCTCCAAAAATGATTACAAAGGAATTGAAAAGGAAGTGCAGTAAAAATAGTGGATACACGAAAGATTGATTGTAAAAGAGATCACATAACTACTAAAGTAACGAAAAATATACCGTAAAAACAAACTAAAAGAAGAATATACTTAAATAAAATTCATAATCGTTATACAATATAAATACTCAGGTCAAGTACCTATCCATAATTTAAATTACTTTACAGTTTACATGTAAATGGAAATATTTTTTAGCGTTGACATCACAGCGGCCATATTGAATGAGGCACATGTCAAAACGAACGACAACAAAATGGCGGGTTTGAAAAAAAAATAACTGTCAAACTCTAAACGCTTTCTTGCGTCAAATTAACAACCTCGGTCGGAATATTTTTATTTAAATATCGTCGAGTTGTCCTCATTCTGCCCGCGGCAACACTATCGAAAACCCATTTCGAGCTGACTTCGCCCTCCGCCATTCCTATCGTGACGTCACAGCCGCCATCTTGTATTATCGCGCCACAGAGTGATAAAAGTTGAATTATGGCGGGTTTTTGGAACGCGTTCGGTTGTACGCGCACTTTTATGCCGCTAAATACGTCGTACGCGTATTCTGAACGCATCCGACCTAATGCTGAACGTTCTACGCGGGCTTTCTGGAAGATTAATAAGAATAAAGATATACAGTTTTAAGAAGTAGGTAGGTAACACTGATACTTAGTAAATATTTATTGTGATGAAGTTAAAATATCTTAATTTCAATGCAAAAGCAACATATACAAATACCTAAAAGTAATCTTTCATTTTAATGTTTTTAAAATCAACTTAACAAACCTGTGCAATCTTCAACAAATGTGGCACTTCATAACCAAAGTGCGGTAACAATCTCCCCTCTTTAGCTGAATCGAGCGCCCACTGTCCATACAACACTCTGCAACCACGCGCCGCTCCTAACAGTGCGTTTACCGTCCTGAAGATAATAGAAAATTCTATATAAAGTGAATAAATTACATATATTTACAACGTAATAATCATATTAGCGTGAGACAAAAGGTATTTGCAAATTTCATGGGCGGTGTTAGTCACTTACCATCAAGCGACCAAACCTTGCCAACTTTTAGGTAAAAAAAGAAATATTTCTTATATAAGCAACTAGCATAACGCCCGCGGCTTCGCCCGCTTTGTCTACAACCTTATAAATTATGTACTAAAACCTTCCTCTTGAATCACTCTGTCTATTAAAAAAAACCGCATCCAAATCCGTTGCGTAGTTCTAAGATTTAAGCATACAAAGGGACATAGGGAAATAGGGACAGAGAAAGCGACTTTGTTTTATACTATGTAGTGATTCTCTTCACCCTGCACTTTAGAATCTCACCCCAAACGAAAATTTTCACTTGATAACATATAACACACTTTTTTACAAATAAGCTTTGTGCTTAGTTTCACATGCGCGTTGTCTGCGTAAGACACGAAATTGGAATGAAGAATTTGTATAACAATATTATAATTAAATCGAAAAAAGTTAATTTTCACATCCATGGAAAAGGTGGCGCATACTTTTATAGATTAAATTGAAGAATCTTGTATTAAAATGCGATTTAAAAACTATATGCTAACCACTAGACAAAAATAAATAAAAAATAAACATTACCTTGGTTTAGTATTAACAGTGTCAGCGCTACACATAACACTATTCCCTTCTCCATTATTCGCACTCACATTATTTATAACTAAATCACTATTACACAACACACTAACACCACTTATATTCTTGCAAACCACTTTAGTTCCAGTCGGCACGTTTATTTCATTACCTATATTATTACAATGATCGTCAACCAAAACGTTTATATTCGAAAACATTTTTTCTAATATATCTTCAGGTTTATTACATTGATTACACATAGATAGATCTGGGTTGTTTTCAACAACTTCTTTACAAGAACCAAGTAATACATGGGTCGTTTTTCTGTTCACTTTTGATTGTATTTTCGCGTTGAGTTTTCTTAGGGCATTGCAAGCTTCGTGCCTTTCGGATTTCGACATGCCTGTTAGTACCTGAAATTTCGAATTTTTATGTTATTTGACGTATTTTTATATTATAAGCTGTAAATTATAATGTATAGTGACAACTAATGAACATATTTAAACTTTTGTATGTAGGTTAACATAATATTGTTTTGGTAGACAATGAACATATTTAAACTTTTTAGAAATAAGTAAACATTGTCTATGCTGATAATAATAAATAAATAGCTTTTCGCATTTTTAAATTTTAATGCACAATTAACATCGAAAATATTTCAATGGTCTGGAAGAAAATAAAGAGTTTGTTTGTTTTGACATTCTAATCTCAGGAACTGCTCCGATTTGAAAAATGATTTTGGTGTTAGATAGCCCATTTAACGAGGAAGGCTATAATATATCATCACGCTAAGACCAACAGGAGCGGAGCTCTGCGTAAAACCGCGGGTCACAGCTAGCTAAATTAATATTTAACTTCAACACTCACAATCCTCGGCACAAATTTATGTGTCCGCACTTGTCTGTGTGTCTGTATCTGTGTCTGTTTGCTGAATGACGTCACCAGCTTCCTAGCGATCCTTTCAGCGCGTGCGAGTTCCTGCCTACCTCGCTGCGTGAATTGTATCGCTTTCGTTCTAGCGGGTGCTGGGGTTTCTGTTTGATCATAAGAATTTTACTGCAATTTTTTTTATAGCACTAATGAATATGGCAGATGTTTCTAATAGTAATTTTTTTAATTAAGTAATTTTTTAGTAATTTTTTTTGCAAGACAAAATCGATTATCTAAGTCAATGCTAATTATTGTTTTACAAAATGTTCGCAACTATTATTTTTTTTATTAATATCAGTTTATACCTTTATCATCATCATCGGTGATCATTTCAGCTTCCTTGTGGGTGAACAATTTCCTTCTTGATTTAGTCTGTGGCGGGGAGGTGGGTGTGACGGGGAGAGCTCTACGGGGCGCTGTGTTTACGCGATCTGTGGAATTTTGTTATCATTTTAATTAGGGATGCATCGATACGCTTTTTCGCCGATACGATACCGATACTCTTATAAAAATATCGGCGATACCGATACCGATACACTTACTGTGAATTCAAAAATGAAGGTACAATAAATAAATCACAAGTCAGATTTTTCTTTTATTAATATAAAAAGTAGAGACATAGGTTAATAATTAGGCAATAAAAAAAATTTAGTAATTAAAATTAACATTGATAAGATTTTTGTTTAAAAAACAAAGTAATCTTAAGTTTTGCGGAGAAAGGCGATTTCGCAAGTCTGTTTGAATAAGACTTGCACTGGAAAATAGTCTCTCAGATGCAACAGAACTCATTTGGAAACTAAAGTACTTCTGCGCAATTTTTTTAAACAAAAAATGGTTGCCTGTAAAGTCGGTTTTACGGGCGAAGATTTTACGTGACAACGTCTTTTTCTCGGTAGAATATTTATGTGCTGCGCGCGCGGCAGACCGCGGGCCTCTCTCTCGTTCGGTGACTCATCGTAACGTTACCGAGCGTTACACTTTTTCATAAGTGACTCCCAGTCGCAACCTAATTTAAGACGTTGTCACGTCAAAAATTTGGGTATAAAACGTCATTGCACCAGAAAACGAATATATCTGCATCTCTCAATATATTGGGACAACTCAACAACACACTCACAAGCGCGGGGTTTCCCCGTTCATGCCTCATTTGCAACGGAATAGACGAGACAACACGCTCGTTTACCCTACATTTTTAAATTAAATAAAAACCGGCCAAGTGCGAGTCGGGCTCGCGCACAAAGGGTTCCGTAGCAGCAAATATAATAAATTACAGTTAAATCAACCTATCTCAAAAACTATAAGAGATACTTTGATCAAACCAAAAATCGTTGAAAGAGTTAATTAGCATGCATCACCTCTATTTTTTTTAGAATTTTATACCCCGTAGTTATAAAAATAGAGGGGGGGGGACATACTTTTTACGACTTTGAGAGCTGATATCTCAAAAACCGTTCACTTTAAGAAAAATGTTTTTTAGAAAACTTTATATCATTTTAAAAGACCTTTCCATTGATACCCCACACGGGTATGTACATCGAAAAAAAAAATTTCATCCCTCAGTTACATGTATGGGGGGCCCCACCCCCAATTCTTTTTTTTACTATTTAGTGTCATATTTTTGTAGCGGTTCATACAACACATATTCCCATCAAATTTCATCACTGTAGTACTTATAGTTTCCGAGTAAATCGGCTGTGACAGACGGACAGACGGACAGACGGACAGACGGACATGACGAAACTATAAGGGTTCCGTTTTTGCCATTTTGGCTACGGAACCCTAAAAGTATCGTTGAATCGGCCATAAAAATATCGTCGATACCGATATATCGGCTAATCCGAAGTATCGCCGATATATCGGTATCGGTATCGGTATCGGATGCACCCCTAATTTTAATTAATATGTACAATTTCATATTCAGAACATCAACTACACTTCTTAATGTAATGAGTGATTACAATAAGGAAATACAAAAAAAGCTTCTACAGGCAGCTTCGTCGAATTATTCAAAGAAATCTTTTTCTAAAATAACCATTGCGACATGAAAGTGAGACAAAAAACACAGTGCACTTTCAAATACTTTTGTACAGTATAACTAAATTGATTAATCACACTGTAATTGTAACTATAAATATAAAAAAAAAAAAACACTAAGTAATTATCATCAACATCTGTAATGATAAAAAGTTACTAATTAACACTTACTAGCAGTTTTATTTGGAGATTCAATAGATGCGTTGGTCTTATTGTGCGAGTTATCCGTGGATTTATCGTGCGAACGGTCCGTGGATTTGTCGTGCGATTGATCCGTGGACTTATCGTGCGACCTGTCCGTGGATTTATCGTGCGATTGATCCGTGGATTTATCTCGCGACCGATCCGTCGACTTATCGCAAGACTTGTCTTTGGGTTTGTTTGGCTTTTTGCGAATTTCAAGACTATTTTCAGTTTCACTAGATATTCTTAATCGTGCGGGTCTTCCTTCGTCACTATCTCTACTGTCTGAGAGAAGATCTGCCAAGGGTATGTTGTCATGTTCGGCTTTTTTCTGGAAAATTAATGCGTAGAAGTAAATAATTTAAAAATATACTTTTTAATGGATTTTTAACCCGATTTGTTAGTTATATTATTTACTTCGACGACAAATTTCATCTGTGTGTTGATAAATTATAAAATATTCAAAGCAACAAAAAAAATAGGTATATTTATGTATATTCAAATATGTATATCATCTCCACAACACCATCCACAACGCCATCTAGTCTACTCACACGCAACGGGGATAAAATATTAATAAAAAAAATATATAGTGATAATTTTTAATAAAATTATAATAATCATATGTTTTTCATTTGCCAACTTAAAAACTCTACTAACCAACAATTGCCGTAGTGTAGCCGGCGACGGCAAGTCCGAAGGCCTAGTGGGTGCAGGGAACAATCTTTCAGGTAAGCGCCGCGCCTCCGCCGCGCAGGCTTCCACCCATAGTGGAGACACCAGCTGGCAGGCTAGGGCTCTGCCCCGTGCGCGGACCTTGCGACATCCTCCTAGAATTAAATGCATCTTTAGTGTTAACAGTGAGATGATTTTATGATAAGTAAAATAATATTTAATATTAGCTCTACAATGTATAGGTATAGGTATTTTATGTGTAAAATTGTTGTAATAAGTTGTTTTTAAGAATAATCCTGGATGTTCTTTAAATAGCTTTACTTATCATTATTAAAAATCTTGAATGGGAAATTTCTATTCATAAAGACAAAACACAAAAAATTCTAGTCTTCGCCAAGCTAATAAATGAAACAGTAATCTAACCTTGTGTCCAAATAAGATGCGTAACAAGGGGGCTCCATGCAGGCACCACAGATGCGCCGAGGGCCATCAGAGCAGCCCTTAGCGCTAGCGCTCGAGACTCCGCCCCCACATCGACGTACGCAACCACACCACGTAGCGCTTCACTTGTTATTGTGTTCATATATTTCAGGGGTTTTGACAGCAACTGAAATAAATGTTGAGATGATAATGTTGATGAAAATTTTAGATTTTAGGTGATTGTGTCAAGTATGTAGGATTTATTGAGACTGATTGTAATTTTGTTATTGTATTGATATACCTATGTATTTACTTTCAAAAACAAAAAGTTTTAATTTCAAACTTAACATGATTGTGTGTGATGATTTGATATTTGAGATTATGGTTCATTTAAATGAAGATACTAGGCTATTTACAATAGCTCATTAACGAGCATTTTGCAAGGAAAAGTATGAAATACTATACACAACTCTATTACAATTATTACTTACTTTACTTGTATGAGGTTGTTTATTTGTCCGCACATTCATTGGTTTCTTGGTCAAGAATTTATTTTGCTTATTGTTATCATCCACACCCTTTAAAGCAAGCCATTCTTCTCTGAGTCTTAATCTTTCAGCGATGGCTGAGCGTCTCTGAAAATTAAGTTTTTGAGTATAAAGGCTTTCCGTGGACAAAATAGATGAATAGTAACAAACTCTACATAATCACTTAATGACATGGACGCTATTTAATGATTTTCTTCATTAGATATGATCTAATCTTAGTTTCTGTTTCGTTTTTTTTCGTTTTTTTCCAGTAAAATTTTCTTGATATAATGACCTCAGTGTAATTTTGTGAAAGTTAATTGATATACTTACCAATCCAGCAGCACTCCTATTATTTTCTTTATTCATATTGGCAAAGCGACTAATTTGTATCTTATACACAAAAGTCAACACAACACTATTCTCAAAAATTTATAAGATTTTGGACGTATTGTACATGCAAATCTTATATATAAAATTCTCGTGTCACAATGTTAGTCTGCATACTCCTCCGAAACGGGTGGACCGATTCTCATGAAATTTTCTGTGCATATCGGGTAAGTCTGAGAATCGGCCAACATCTATTTTTCATATGTACCACGGGCGAAGCCGGGGCGGACCGCTAGTCTTGTTATAATTAAGCAACATATCAAGATAAATGTATTATTTAATGCTGTTCCAGATTGTAAAACCACAAAATAAACAATAACTAGTTTATTTTCAAGTTTAAACTTGCAAACTGAACATATGTAATTGTAGATCGTAGGGATTTGTGAATTGTGTAGTGACGTTTGAAGTTTACATTGACATTAATGATTCTGACATTTAAATTTTTTACATGGCAAGCTAATACGTGCGAATCTTGGTGCGAATCTGTGGTGCGAATACTGCAAGATAATTGTTTATTCACGGTTTAAACATTGGTAAAAAGTAGTACTTTTTGACTTTTTGCATACTTATTAGTTATTATAATACTTTTATCATGATCAAGGAATCAGGTTTTCTTATTTTCTCCAGTAAAAGAGAACTTATTCTATGCGGTATCATGAAATATTGATTGTACCCACATTGTACCTATGTATTATATAATATTATGGAGATTAGGTAGGGTCATAAGAAGACGAATAAACAATATAAACTTATTTAGTCTACAGTTCATTCTCATAAATAATAATTTTAGTATTCATGTGGTAGTTTGAACTTCAAATAAGCTTTTCAAAGTAATTCCTTCTTTCAATGGTTCGATAGCAAGCCCCAAATAAGGACTATACACTGGTTGGATACTTGAGTCTTCATTGTTTTGAGCTAAATGTGAAGCTAGATAGAGAGTTGGTCCCATTTCTCCACGCGGTTCTCCTATTTCTTCCAGTTCTTCAATATCTTCATTCAAGGGTCGTGGCTCCTGAAATAAACATAATACATTAGTAGTGATATTAATACTAGCAGTGCCCGAGATATTAATCGCATGCATTGATTCAAATTCAAATTAAGTTTTTCAAAACAAATTAAAGCCTATTTTATGTTGCCTATGACTAATAGCTATATTATAACAAAAAAAGTTTCACCTAAATCTGTTCAATAGTTTTTGCGTGAACAGAACAGACAGTCTTCTAAAGATCAGTAAACCTCATTTTAATTTATTATGCAGTGCATAGTTTTCTCATACCTACATATTTTTATGTTTTCACTATCGCGATGATATTTTTGTTTTCTTATTACAATGCATTTCGAATGTACAGTAAGATTCACGAAAGATGACCACGGCGCAGAAGGCATATTTTAGGTCCCTTTGGAGGTACGAGGTGAGGCGCGGGCGGATTTAATTTTAAATAAATAAAAAATAAATTATTTAACCAACATTAAAATATTATTTTGTCTTAAGTCTTTTCTTCATGAGTGTACGTGCGCAGACTGCCGCCATTTGTGGCCATCTTTCGTGAATCGTACTGTACGTTACATCGTGTTATGTGCTGTGGAACGAAGCTCAAGTGGGAATTGTTAGAAAACAGGTTGAATTTTAAACTATGGCCGATTTTACTCGGTTTATTGGGTTATTTATTGTCCATATAGGAAACATGGAATATTTTTTTGCAGATAAAAAACATTTATAGAAATATGAGTTAAAAAAAATTCTAGACATGCGTACCTAATAGTTTTATTAAAATTGACATATTAAACTTTATATTTTATAATGGATGTTCCCAAAAATGCAGTAAAATAGTATCGTAACGTAATTTCAAATTTGAATATTACATTTATTCAAGAAAAGTGTCGGTTGGTTACTCTTCTTAATTCAATGAAATGCGTAAAAATACCTCATGGTTCCAATTCATTTCAACACCAAAGACTGGCTTTTCAGTATACGCTTGATGTAAAGCCTGCAGTTCAGATAGAAGAGCAGGCAGACGCTCCTTAGGATCAGCTCTGAAGCCGAGTACATAACCACCAGATGTAGGACGCACATGGATAACTAAGGCATCGCCGAACTTTGAATCACGAATTGAAATCTAAAAATGTTTTATGGTGTTATTTTAATTGGTCTGCGTTTAATGAAGCTAATAAATTATCTTAATTTAAATGAATAAAAATTTTTAAACAAATCTATTTAAGAGGATATGAAATAAAAAAAATTGTTTTAATTTATCATATCACAATTTTTAAAGCTTATGTCAGTTATTACTTTTCAAGTTCATTATTAAGAAGGTTTTCGCAGTTAAAAGGACCAACAAAATTCTATTCAAACATGATGAAAAAACTTACACTGTCAATAGTTATGTACGGCATAGAAACATTAAAAGCTTCATTGATGTCAGCGTACCACACTATCCGAACATTGCTTACCACCATCGTACCCAAATTGCCTGATTCACTGGATAAATTCCAAATTCCAGACTCACTGAGGCATATCTGGAATTATTGTCACATATTATTTCGAGGTCATATCCAATACTATGATCATCGTTAGCAAAAATGCTAGTACGTGTATCCAATTGTGACATTTATTTTGGAGGGAAATAAATTAATGAAAAATAATCATAATTCATAATGACTATAAAAATAACTGCGTTAAAAACAACCAACTTCAAAAACGGAAAAGTAAGAAATAAAAAAGATTTGATATTATTAATTACTACATATTATTTATATGTGCTATTTACTAAAAAGGTTTGATGTCGGTGCATGGGCTTAATACTAATTGCTTAGTGTTTGGCACCGACTTCAAACCTATTTAATAAATAGCACATATAAATAATATGTAGTAATTAATAATATCAAACCTTTTTATTCTTACTTTTCCGTTTTTGAAGTTGGTTGTTTTTAACGCAGTTATTTTTATTTTATACTTTTTAGTGTATTTTTCAACACGAATCAAACGAGCCCAAACTCGATAAAGTTGAGTCAATATATTACTGAGTTCCTATGGCCACCTTCCGATTCCATCATCAAATCAGCTCCATGTCATGATAATGTTTCATCGCTATCCAATTTATATTCGTATAAAAAATTTCAGCTCAATCGGTTACCGGGAAGTGAATCAAAGTTACTTGCTACATTCCAATTAAGTCATCGAGTACAGACAAAAATGCTCATAAAATAAAAACTACTGGGCCTAACCGAATAAAATTTTTATGGGACCAATTCGACACAATCCCGCATCGAACAAAAAAAGAATCACGTAAATCGGTTCAGAAACCTCGGAGTAATCGGTGTACATACATAAAAAAAAAATATATATTATATACCGGCCGAATTGATAACCTCCTCCTTTTTTTGAAGTCGGTTAAAAATGTTACGTACTTAAGTTAAACGATTTTTAAGGTTGCTAGTGGGATTTATAATAGTTTTCGTCAGTTATATTTAAATGTTAAGATTAATTTATGAGTAATAACCATTGAGCTATTATTGCTACGTAGTAATAATATCTCAATGGTAAAAACCTACCTTTTCTAGCGGTAGAATGCGTAATTGTTTGTTATGAATTATCGCGCTTCGTAGTTTTAAGTCCCTGTACAGCCTTGACCCCGCATAAGCTCTGAAATTAGGAAAACAACTAGCGTAACAAACATCTATTAATGAGTCTTAATTTTAACAAGGAAAATTTTAATTTTATAAAAATTCATATGAATTTAAATAGTCTTGTCAATCTATCTGGCGACTAAAAATGCGATTCTAGATGACTTCCAAAAGAAGACTAGGTAGTTGTAATCATAAATTAGCGTTTAAAATGTTTGAATTTTCTACATTATTAGGTAGAAGGTATAAAGAAAACCCGCTAACTTATGAACAGCAGTCACAGTAGTGTAATGGCGGACGCAGTTCCGCGACAAATTGGTGAAAACAAACTCATATCTGTTCCTCTTAAACCCAGCTTGAACGTGCAGCGCCTGCGTACTGCCTCGGAGACCAGAGGTTACAGTTTTAGTACTGGTTGTTATGAAGCAGTTTAAACCTATGGCTGAAAGAAGAAAATATTAATTTTACTTTTGGAAGTATCCTTTATTCCATTTTCTTTGGAGTTAGGTAACTAGGTACTAATAATATAATAATTAATTTAGCCTGAAGTACTATAGCATGACATAATATGTATGACAGTCTGTAAAATATGTATCAGAACTTAAACATTACTTTCAAAGAATTAGCAATAGGTTTTGGTATTAAGGTATGTGATAAAAAGTGCGGCAGTGCATGGTTCTAAAAAATAAAAGCTCTCTTTTTTCTCAATATTACCTAAGTACTTATATCATATAACTATTTTCTCAGGTTCTTTCTAAGGTTGATGATGCATATATTCTTTAGATTGATAACTACCCCTTTTTCAATTTTTTCAGTTCTTAAATATATTCATCGATTGTTGTTAGCGAAGTTAGGTACCTATATCATCATGAAAATAAAACAAGAGAATAAATAACCTTTCAAAAAGAAGAACCCTATTTTACCGTTGCATATCGTAAGCCCATATCACATAAATCGGTTTTGACTCACATGACATCTATTCGGATCAAATTACTGAAATTATACCGAATGTTTGTGCCTTTGGGGATTCATTTATAAATGCCTAAGGCCGTTTCATAGGCAAGGAATATTTCCAGGAATGGTATAGATTAGCTGAAGCGACATTGAGTACGTTAAATAAGGTTTTTGGAATAGTAATTTCCAAAATATAAACATAGGTAACACACACACACACAATCAATACACTTCCTTTCTTTAATATTTACACCTCTATCCCTCTTCTATCAACGGTATTTACAATGTTTTCTTACTTATATCTATATATTTTTTAATTAATGAATATTTACCATGTTTTGCTGCCGTTCGAAATTTTGGAAAAACTTGCATAGTCTTAGTAATAAATTCTTATGTTAATTGTAACAAAGGACAGATGAATGTCTCCTACAACACAGGTTTTTTTCCTAGCAAAGGAGACATTGTTCAAAATGTCACAATAAATGTATCACATTAGTTATTATATTATGTAAGTTGTCTGTTGTGTTGTAACCATGTTTGATTGCAAATAAATGATTTGATTTGATTTTGATTTGATAGGTATCTGGACTAAATTAACGAACGTATATGCTATAAGACGCGGCACGTAAGTCTAGCGGTGACCTTCAATGTTTTACGGCAAGTTCGCCTTTATTTCGTTCAAATAGATCCCCTCCACTTCAAGATGAGCGCTAAACTTACGTGCCGTGAGTTTTACAACTTTCTTATTAAATAATTGTTTTCATTAATTATTGTTGTCTAATATCTTCGCATGCTCTTGTAGTGATGGATAAACTTATTTAATTACAAACTTTTAAACAAGCTTATGAAGAAGGATATTGTTTCTCTTTATTATAAATCTTAACATCTGTACAATAATTGTGTGCAATCAGTTTTTAATTAACTCAATTACTATAATATATAATTTACTAGCTTTCCGCCCGCGGCTTCGCCCGCTTTGTCTTAAACATAATAAATTATATACTAAAACCTTCCTCTTGAATATCTATTAAAAAAAACCGCATCAAAATCCGTTGCGTAGTTTTAAAGATTTAAGCATACATAGGGACATAGGGACAGAGAAAGCGACTTTGTTTTATACTATGTAGTGATTACGCAGTACATAAATCAATATTATAGTCAAGGAGAAACGCAAGGCTTTACACTAGTTTCAAACAATAATCTTATTCATACATGAAATTAATAATCTCTATGAATTAATTATGAAGAGACAATTACATGGGATGTGAAATTAGTTCAATCCCCCGTAATCCCGTGGGGCAATCATAGCATGAATATTGTATACTAGTGGGGCATGGGGATACTTCGATATTGGAGACATGTATAGATACTATATATTGAGAAGCTGAAGAAATTGGTTCTTCGTTTGTAAGAATTAAGTGAAGAACGTGCTGATTTCGAAGAAAAAAATAGAGTTTATTTAGGTATCGTATATTTTACGTGTAAGTACACTACGATCATGAAAAAAAACGTCAGAGTAAGTACAGTACTCCAAAATTAATAATGCGCATGCAGATCTTCGCTAATTATCGTATTTCCAGAAACACCCGAATCACCCCGACTCATTGAATCGTAAGTGCCCTAAACAATGCACTTGCATCTTGCACCTTGTTCGAAAGAAATAGGAGTCAATTCAGAGTCATACACAAACGAAAACAATTCGGGCGATAGGTGACGGTAGCCTGTCAGTCAAAAAATTCAAAAATCCGTCAGTCGTCTTTATATATTGGTGGTGACCGCACGTATTATCTCTGTATGGAATTATATAGAGCTGCTGTTACATACAAGGGTATGTCAAACTAAGAAGGCTTAGTTTTGTTTCAAAGTTGAATTTTTCCGCAAAATGATTATTTACACAGGTAGCAGATAGCAATGGGGAAAGTGAAAATGAATAAGAGCATAATGAAAGTTCTGATCATTCTACGATATCAGAAATAGAGATAATCCCTGATTCTGTAAATCCTTTGGACTGACATTTTAATGATTAGATTTCACAATTTAAATGTAAACCAGTGTTTGAAAATCATTTTTTTTAATATAAACTTTGTCTTATTTTAACCTTCCATACATCGATCATTACGCCAGCTTCAGTAAGACACTTTAATAGTTCTAAGTATAGAATTTTCCAAGTAAATCAATACAACAAATACATATATATTCGCAATCGTGTGGCTTATCCTCGCTATTAACTTACATTGAATTATCGAAACAAATTTCGTTACTTATCTCTTTTACCATAAAATCACAATAAAACTTATAATTCTAATAAACTATGCATGAAGAAAATATATTTAATCACTCTATATACGTATCGTCTTCGGAAGCTCGGGGAATATGACAGTTGCCGAACAGTGACGAATTTTTCTATGCGCATTATCAGTTTGGGAGTACTGATATTATCACTACATAGTATAAAACAAAGTCGCTTTCTCTGTCCCTATGTCCCTTTGTATGCTTAAATCTTTAAAACTACGCAACGGATTTTGATGCGGTTTTTTTTAATAGATAAAGTGATTCAAGAGGAAGGTTTTAGTATATAATTTATTAGGTTTTAGACAAAGCGGGCGAAGCCGCGGGCGGTAAGCTAGTATTTTATATAAGTAATGATAATTTAATTTTATAAACGGGGTAAGTATTAGCTTTACAAAACTACGTTACCTTCCTAAAAACGTACTATATTGATACCTACATATTACGTAAATGAGTAAGTACATACATTTAGCCTATCTGCCATAAGGTCTATTCCTCCGAAGGTTAAATTTTTATTATCTTGAACCTTTATAATCTACTCTAAAAGTAGAAAAAAAACTTTTTTCAAAAATTTCCAATAGTTGTTTCTAAATACTTACATAGATTAATCCTAGGTGACGACAAAGAATGCCATATTACCCTCAGGTTAGTTACCACCATTCGACCTTTAACCCCGCAGTTTCCTTTCGTATCTTCTATGGGTTCGATTCTGTCGAAAATCTTTTCGCCGGAACGCAGTTTTAGATATCTGAGAAAGAAAACTATTTATTCAGAGAGACTGTTCAAATATAGTTTTAAAATAAGTGGTATATTAAAATAAGTTTGGAATGAATCTAGAGACGAACTGGCAAGACGAGTATTTGGTTACGTAGTAACTAATACTTAATCTGTGGAGTATTTTTTTTAATTTTCACTTTAATGTCAAATTTATATTTACCTATTGTGAGGCAATTGATTAAAAACAAAACGTTCGAAACAAAAATATATTACCTACATGTTACCTACCTAATAATTAAAATACATGACACTATAGATCATATAGAGTATTAAACCAGTAGGTAGGTATAGTTAATATTTTTTTAAAACAATAAACATGTATCTATTTCTACAACAATACTATAAAGAGAAAAGATTATTATTTATTACGTTACGCTCAACTACTTTTTCTAATTTTTATTTCGGTTCGACCGGGGTATAACTGACGTAAGTCGGTAGTTTTATTTTATAAAATGGGAAACAATTTTCCATTATAAGGTAAAAAAAATATGAACATACTCAAACGGCAAATCAAATAGCACTTCTCTGTCTTCCCACACTATACCTTTCTTATTTTTGGACATTTTATTCAGGCACTAAAGAGGTTATATTCTTGTTATTATATCGGTTGCTATGGCAACCAGTGTTTGAAGTCTCGAGCGAAAGGTATCGCTATGTGGAAGGGTAAAATCATTGAGGTATTATTACTACGTATAGAGAGGACACCACGAATCTGTGCGACAATCGCGGCGGTGCGGGGCGCAAGTGGGGCGGCTAGTTATCTAGTCATAGATATATAAGCGATGTTTGAGACGCTTGGCTCTAACTCGTGTTACAAATAGTGTAGTAGCAATGCCCTCTCTAGTACGTAGTACATAGTAACTCAAGGGTAAAATACGGTTTAATGCCTTGTTACTATATAGTGTTAAATTAATTGTTTAATAATAAATTTGTTCTGTTTTTATAATAGGTTTTTATATGGCCAAGGTTATATAGATAATTTTCTTGAAGCAACCAATAAGAAAATTTCTAATACTAGATAACCTATAAGATTTCTAATTTCCTTTAGCTTTATGAAAATAAATAAATGCAATGAATTCGACTATTTTTATTTATAATTATTACTTCAGAGCTTCAGAAGTTTATAATATTTTAATTCACAATTCTATCTACTTCTACGATAAAGTAATAGTATCAATAACTTGTTATTCTTTTATATACAAATTCTTTTAGTTCTAACTTGAACAATAAAATGAATAACACTGTTCAAAAGCTTTTACATTTAATTTCCATCTCTTTCCAATGGAATAATTAAATACTTAGTCATTCTGCTCTCAACGATGTCAGCTAGATATCGGTCAAAGTTTCTGACAGATTTATTGGCGCCTAAAATATCTTAAAAGCCTTATCAAAACATTATCGGATTTGTCATCTCCCGTAGTGAGTGTCTCAAAGGATTTCATTTTGCCCGAATTAATGGTAATTGTTTTGACAACTGGCAACTTCTTTGTACAGGGGAGGGGAGTTTATTGTTCCTTTGACGTTTTATGAGGAAATGCTACATTTAAGTTGGCAAGTTTAATTACGGTCTTTGGTATGGTAATTTTCGTCTTAAACGTGGAGTGTGTTGAAATATATTTGTCATTGATGTTCAAAGTAAGGACATAAAGTACAAGATTAACTTGGTTATTATTTTAGCAGTAGGTACAATAACACAGTCGAATAATGTGTTTGTAGGGAAATTAGAATGGAAATTTCCGAATAAAATACCTAGTAACAAAATTAAGAAGGCAGGCACGAAGTCAATAGTTTTTCTGACTGGACAAACACAGTAGTAAATGATTTGTAGGTCAAGTAAACGAAGGAGCAGTCAACGGGTTGATGGGTTACCGTTGGCTTCTTCAATATAGCATTGTAATGAAGGTCATTGTTACAATATCCTTTGTATGCTCCTAAGGTTTAATTAACTCCTTTATTGTATAATTTATGTGTTAACTCAATTATCTTTTGATCGATTATTAACTGCCTCTCAATCCCAAAAGCGATAGAGGTTCATAGTTCGTAGCATCTTTTTTATATCAATGAATGAAATAGATTAGAACATAATATTATGAATTTATTTATAAAATTAAAAGTTATTTTCATAGATGGCGTACGTTATAATATATGCTGCGCTCCGCGGTTTCACCCGCTTGGCTCCGCTCCTGTTTTGAATGAATGAATGAATGAATGAATGAAAGAATGAATGAATGAATGAAAGCTTTATTGTACACACCAAAATAATGAAATAACATTAAGTAAAATATACATAAATTGCACAATAGGCGACCTTATGGCTACAGAGCCATCTCTTCCAGGTAACCCAACCAAGGAAAACAGTAACAAAGAACGAATACAATACCTGTTTTGTCTTAGCGTGATGATATATTATAGCCTATAGCCTTCCTCGATGAATGGGCTATCTAACAGCGAAATAATTTTTCAAATCGGACCAGTAGTTCCTGAGATTACTGCGTTCAAACAAACAAACAAGCAAACTCTTCTGCTTTATAATATTAGTATAGATTAAAATTATTAAAATAACGTTTGCTAACATTTACTCTTTTGAATTATATGTGTACATTATTCATAGTGGAAAATGATCGATCACAAAAAAATAATCATGCAAGTGGGCGGAATAACTTTGACCTAAAGTTATAAGGAAAACAATTAAATATTACGAAGTACAAATATTAAATATGGCTGAACGTAAAAATGTTTTTACTGTCGGGTTTATCATGATTACGAACGATTACAGTCCTCGTAAAGTTCGCGTTACTCCTACATTTTAAATGTACTTTTGAGGTTAGGAGTTTCGCATAAATATGTTGCCACTGCATAAAATATGAATTTTAGCGAGGTTAATGTTGCTATAATGCTGTGGAGAATACAGTTTGTCTTCCGAATTTTGGATGGATATTTATTATTTATTTAAGCTCAAATCTTAATCAGTATAAGTCTAAAGCTGAAAACTCGAATATTGCGGTTTCTTTATCCTAAGTTTTATGTAGCACAGTGTTTAATCACTACATAGTATAAAACAAAGTCGCTTTCTCTGTCCCTATGTCCCTATGTCCCTATGTCCCTATGTATGCTTAAATCTTTACAACTACGCAACGGATTTTGATGCGTTTTTTTTAATAGAACGAGTGATTCAAGAGGAAGGTTTTAGTATATAATTTATTAGGTTTTAGACAAAGCGGGCGAAGCCGCGGGCGCTAAGATAGTCTTGTAATAAAGTTTCAATTCAAATTGTAGGTTTGGGCTTAATAACGACGCAGAAATTAAAAGTCATACTTAGGTAGGTATGTATAATATTAGTGTGCATTATTTTCTTTTGAGAAACGTAATTTTTACTTTACTACGTAAAGCTTTACTAACAAGTCTGGGATATCATTACCTACATCTCCTAGTAGACCTATTCTTGCATGGTAAAGGAAACCTTAGTCCTTTGATATAAAGCTTAAAATCTTGTGTATATTAACGTCGTCCTCAGATATAGCATTATTGCATAGTTCCTGCTTAACTGTGTAATATTAAATTCAACACATTATAATATTGCCTGCTATACCTTGTTGTTAAGACGTCATTTCAAAGTTGTCAAATAAGGATTGGTGTTAGTAAAGGAGCATTCAAGTGAAATATCTAGATAAAAGTGATTAGTTTAGTAGTACTTTTAACGTGATAACGTTTTTAAAATCGTTTTAGTCGGGTGACATGTTCAGAAACTTGTGTCACACCAAAACCTCACGAGCGCGATCGCAGGTATAACGAGAGAGAGACGGACCGATCTCCCGTCTCATCTCGAGCGCTGCCACCAATAAGACGTTATCACGTAAACATCTCGATCGTAAACCTACTTTACAAACAACCAATTTTTAAAAATAGGGGAAGATAATTGGTAAATGGATCGTGATTTTTTAATTTGGTGACAATTATAGAGCACTACCTCTCCGAGATATAATATATAGAAGTAGAAAAGAAATCGTAGATAGACTAAAACAAATATTAGTAGCAGTACTAGTAGTAGTTATTATGATTGTAAAGGACCACTAAAAGTTTTAGTGTAAGCTAATTGAAATTAGTATAAGGCATTCTTTTTTTACCTTAAACCCAAGCTCTTCTGTTACCTATGTAATGAAAAAGAGTTTTATTTCAACACAATGCTAAATAATTTATCATTCATACTTAATTACGCAGGTGATACCAAACAACAAGGAATTTAAAGCAATGAATGAAGCGATATTTTGCGTTGATACTCGTACTGTGCTCGTACCTATCTGTGAATACGCCATAAGACCTGGTGATTGCCTCTCCAATGGATAACAACCGTGCAAGCTCAAGTGCTTGTAATTATAGGAAGGACAGACACTGAGATGGTCGTCTGCTTTCCTTACTAATATAAATGAGTTTTTTTAAGCTATTGCATAGCTTCTATCGCGGGCCTTGAGCGCGGGGACCGAATCCAGAAATTTAGTAACGAAAAACCTCACGCTCCCCACTCCGACGGGCGCGGAGGTGTGGCTTGAAGGCATAGCATGCAATAGCTTTACCGCGGCAGTCACCGAGTGCCACACGTCTTTTTTTGTCTTTTCATCGAAATGGAGCGATTTGTGTAATTAAGAGTGTGCATGCTCAAGTTCTTGTAAAAGTAGGAAGAACAAACACTAAGATGGTCCTCTACTAAGGTCCTATACTTTCCTTACTAAATAAAGAATAATTCTATCACGTTGTAAAGAGTGTATGATATTATTTTGTGTATAGAGATAGAGAAGACTAGACTAGAGTGGCATCTAGGGTACTTTCTACCGCCGTGAAATATCTCGTTTCCATGGTAATTTCCTTTAAATATTTTTTTTTATGTCAGGGCAAGCAAAGGAGCAGATGGGCCACCTGATGTTAAGTGGTCACCACCGCCCATAAACACTTGTAACACTAGAAGTGTTACAGGTGCTTTGCCGGCCTTTTATGGACAAAAAAGCTCTTTTCTTGAAGGCCCCAATGTCGTAGTTGTTCGGGATAAAAAGCCAAAAAGTCACTTTTCAACAAGTTTTCCATTTTATTTTTCTTCTGTCCAGATTCTACAATTGTATTCTTACTTCCTATCCACGTATACATTTTTACAATCATTTCAATTACTATATTTTTTCTATCAATTTCCCTACAACTGCAACGTTCAGTGTACGCGCTTCCTACATTTTAAGGCTCGGCCGCTGCAGGCTCTTCACATAAGTGCTCCGTTTACGAACCAACATTAACTCCCTAATTATTTGTATCCCATTCACCTTGTATTGCATTCGATATTCATGTTCCTGGGCCTTTAATATCATTAAAATTTGTTAAATAGTAAGTGGATTTTTTATTTAGAGTCAAGTACTTAGAGTAGTCTATAATGTTCGTTAAATAAATATATCGTGTTTTATTCGTTAAATAATATAATCGTGTTATAAGTAGGAAGTAGTTTTTCGTCTGGGTGAAATAGTTAAGCTTTTGTTGCTAAAATTTCATAGAAATTACGATGAGTAATAAGAATAGATAAAAAGTGAAGTCCCATGTCCCCTAGGGGGGTAAGGGGCAGATGCATTATACATCTGTTTCACTGATCGATATTCTTTAGGGACAAGTAGGTGATTAGCCTTCTGTGTCCTACCAGACCGAGACATTTTTTTTTCGTCTCCACCGGGAATCGAGTCCAGGTCCCCTCGGTGTTACGCTCACGCATTTATCGAGGAAGGCTATAGGCTACATATCATTACGCTAAGCATGGGCGTAGCCACGGTGGGGCAGGGTGGGGCACTTGCTCTGGCTCTGGCCTGGAAAGTACCTAACCAAATCTAAAAAATTAAATTAAATTATCTAAGTACCTACTGACTACAAAACTTAGTATCCGTAAGAAAATTCACTCTCGAAAGTCGTCACACAAAAAAATGCGATCTAAACAAAAAACTTGCGCACGACCCCATGCGTAAACAAACGTAATCCTTTTATTTTTCGTTTGTGTGTTTTGGCCGATATCTCGGAAACTATCCACTTAAAGGCAAAAGTTATTATGACTTTTTTGTAGAAAGTAAAATTTCGCATCTATTATTCCTTGTAAACTTTTTTTGTAAAACGTAGCGTTTACTATTTATGGCCCATTTAATGAAACGTTTTATCGTTTTTGGCTAATAACTCTTAAAATATTGGATTAATCAATACAATACCTCTATCCATTTTTTAAGATCACTCTATTCTCTACAACTTTTGTTTGAAACTTTTTTTTAGAGTTCCGAACCTCAAAAGGAAAAAGCTGTGAAAGCCAACGCAATCAAAAGATACAGCCGTTTTATGCTGCAAATTATCGCAAATTTCGACATTCGCAAGGGTATCAAAACCTACACTGTACTTCCCGTGAACACAGTCTTGAAATTTGGTAAAAAGCAATGTCTTATAGCACAGAGAAAGGAAAAATTGCTAAAACATACATTTTAGAGTTACAACATAATAAAAAGTAGGTTTGTTCGGAGCCCTCGGTACGCGAGTCAGACTCGCACTTGGCCGGTTTTATTTCTAATGCCCACAATTTTCGAGTTATTTAATGACGTTCAATGTTGAATTACCGGGCTTAAAATGGAGAATTTCAAGGTATGCATACCATATAATGCTACAAATTCAACAAACTTATTAAAAATGATGTCCTGTAGTACTTCAAAATTAATAGTTTATTTCCTCAACTGCAATAGTAATAGACTTTTAAAATATTTCATTTTATTATATTTCGTACAACTAAATAATATTGAGTATATTATTTTATCTTCTGATGCAAAAATAAAATAGAAGTAAACGAAAAGAGTATATTTAGAAAAATGTGTGATAAAAATCATTTTTCTATAAAAAAATATCTAAATTTTATCAAAAATCCACTTGCATTGGATATATCTTCTTCGTCTTCATTACATCCTTAAAAAAAACTTTAAGGCTCCCGCGTCACCCGCCGAGCGCCGACATTTCTACATTAAACGGATTACAACTCAAAAACTATGGGCACTATGGCACTAAAAAATGGGTAGATGCATTTTGTTGATTAATCCAATATTTTAAGAGTTATTAACCAAAAACGATAAACCGGTTCATTAAATGGGCCATAAATCGTAAACAGTAAGTTTTACAAAAAAGTTTATAGGGTGTAAAAGATGCGAAATTTTACTTTCCATAAAAAAGTCGAAATAACTTTTGCTCTAAAGAGGATAGTTTTCGAGATATCGGCCAAAAACTTTTCTTTAAGATTGCGAGCGAAACTCCACCTGGATCTGTCAGCTTTTTTTGTGTTTTTATGGTCAGTAAGTGACCCTAAACTTCCCGTGAACCCAGAATCTTGAAATTTTGTATTATGTAACGTCTTATAGCGCGATAAAGGAAAAATTGCGAACCCTTTAGGTTTTGATTCCCTTTCAAATGTCGAAATGTGTGAAAATTTGCAACACAAACGGCTGTATCTTTTTTATTGCGTTGGTTTGTAACTATGATTTTTTCACAGCTTCAAGAGTTCGTTTTTTTCCTTTTAAGGTTCGAAGCCCTAAAAATTAACCGGGACTAGACTTAGGATAAAGTTGCTAGTAACATATTTTTTTTTTTACACGCTTTATATTAGCTTCACCTGTATGTTTGTTTGTAACCGACTTCTTTGGGCGCGATTTTGACCCACTTTAAACGGCCAGATTTCGTTCAAACTTTGTAGATTTATTGAGGACCGATGACAATACACTAATTTGATAAAATTTTCTATTTTTTAGTAATTATTATTTTTGCCCCACCCTGAGCCCATGGCTAGCTACGCCCATGACGCTAAGACCAACAGGAGCGGAGTCATGCGAGTGAAACCGCGAAGCGCAGCTAGTAAACAATATTTCTAATTTAATGCCTTATGCCTCTTTAGTTATTCTAACTTCTTTCAGTTTTTAATCAAAAATTAAACCAATTTCAGCCACATCGGTTTCATAATTCCAACTTCCGTTTACGTTTGTAATAAATAACAATTATGTTTGTGTGTGTGCTACACGCGAGCTGTGCATTTTTAATTTTCAATATACAATCTTTGTTCTGTTGTTAATAGATGAATTTTTATGACAAAGGGCAAACAGTGGCGTGTTATAAGATAGGTAGGTACCTAAAATAACACGAGGATACGGTGTTTTTTGTCCTCTGGAACTTGGAAGACACTACACCTCTGACCTTCCTCTGACAGTACAGCGTCATGTCATCCAACGGCCAAAAAAATCCCCATACAACACTATTAGTGCATACCGCTTAGGATTCTCGTAAACACGCTTGCTTGTGTGCGTGAGCCATTTCCAACGTTTTGTATGAATATTCCCTACTGGCTGTATCTGTATATTGTGGTAACACGGAGATTTTTTTGCCTCTAGATGACACTGTACTTCTGTACAAGCGTAGAGTGAACAGGTGCCGTAGACCAAATCTCAGCTTAACATCAGGCGAGATTGTGGTCAAGCGCTTCCCTATCGACGATAAAAAAAACATAGAGCAAACAGTGGCGTGTTATAAGATACCTATATACGTGGTAAATGGTAATACGGATTTTTTGTCCTCTGGATGACACTTTACTTCACACCAACCACTCTGATAACCTCATCCCACTGCTAAAATCCCCGTAAGCGCATAGTATTAGAACGTAGTATTACTACTAAGAAGTAAAGAATTATCTATATTAGCTGTGGTATTACTGCACGTACTTATTAGTAGATACATTATTTGTGAGACATAAGTTCAAAATTAAATACACAACTTCGCAAAGAAATGAGCTAGATAAAATAAATTGTGTTATGTGGGCGCTTTGTGAGCGCCATTTTGGATTTTATATGGGGAAATACCCCTTTCACACCAACTTGCCAAGCTAGGTGTGAAAGGGACAAAAAACAACCAGGCGTCATTCAAGGTCATACCTTCCCGTGACAAGTAAACGTTCATAGTGCAATCTCCAGTGTATTAGATATAAGCTTCTTGGGGGAAATTAATAAGAATTACTGTCAAGATATTTGACAGTAGGAATTATTTACAGGCTTTGAATGCCAATTCACAAATAATATGAATTTTTGTTTCAGTAAAAGGTTTTAATTTCTAAATATTTTATTGTTTGTAAGTTTATTATTTAATTGAGAAAACATCAATATTTCAAAAGACGTTCAAATAATCTCCACAATGTTTCGAATCCACGGGAAAGTAACTAATAATTATTTTAGCCAACATTTCTTAGCATAGAAAGGGCTAAATGGAAATTTCTTTAATACTTTTAATTGAGTAATTTCACGCATCTGTCGTCCCTTGAGTTAATTCGGACTCGATTATGTACCCTAATATTGAACGCAATTAAAACTTTCATTTGGATTTTATTAATATTTTAGAATTGTTCTAAGAAATTCCCTTATATTTTTGGATCTGCTTGGGAATTTAAAAACGTACGCCGTAATCATTATGCTATTGTTATTTTTTAATAATGAGACTTCTTAGTACCTAATAAATTAAAACTTAAAATTGTGTAGAGTTCTCATAGGATAATTTCATAAATTATACTTAAATATGAAAATTATTAATATATTTTTTTGTATGAAGATAGGCTGTTTCAATAATAATTTTATGTACCTATCTATAGCCAGTAAGTGTTTATTAGATTCACTAAAAAACGTATATGAATGATTTTACTCCAGAGTAAATGAATTTTATATATTAACCTGACCTCATACGAGGCCATGTCCCAGCAGTGGGAAAGTATATGGACCGATGATGATGATGATATTAACCTGAAAACGCTTATTAGTTTTTTATTTTAGTAACTTGACTTATGTTCCTGTGTCCCCTAGCTGGGGCAGAGGGCATCCACAGTGCTCCGCCAGGCGTTGCTGTCGAGAGCTTCCCTTTTGATTTCGCTCCAGGTTTTCCCGATTTTCTTGGCTTCGTCTATGACTGTCAGCCGCCAGGTTTGTTTAGGACGACCACGCTTACGCTTTCCTTGGGGGTTCCAGTCTAAGGCTTGCCTTGGAATATGATCAGTTTCCCTTCGGAGCGTGTGGCCAATCCAGTTCCACTTGCGGCGTTTAATTTGCTGGTCAATCGCGATCTCACCACAGCGTACCCAAAGCGGGTCATTGGATATCGTCTCGGGCCAGTAGATACCGAGGATTTGACGAAGGCAGCGGTTCAGGAAAACCTGGATTTGCGAAGAGATGTTCTTTGTCACCTTCCACGTCTCGCAGGCATACAGCAACACGGTCTTGACATTGGAATTTTTTTAGTAAAGTAACTCTTTAATTTGTGGAATATAATACCTGGATAAAGGTACACCGAAGAAAATAGCCTATTTTTGTCTAAAGAATAAGTTTGATTGAGCTTACGAATAACACGACTAAATAATTAAACGCTTAAAATTCACGGGAACAATCAATTATACGAATACGCCTAACAAAAGTTACCTTTGAGTACGTTGTTTGCCTTTCAGTTCTTATTAATTATAGACACGGACTGAATTAGTTTAGTTAATCATATTTGATGGATTTTGGACTGTACTGAGATTAAAATGAAGTTACTTATTACAGTATTACTATCAATTATGATTTTCTTACTTGTTTATGAATGAAAATGTTTGTATTACCGAATTGGATTACATTCTCATATAATTTTCATGATGTAGATGCTTGTGAGACTGAATTGATTATTGCTATGTTTTCAGAATCTTTGTTTTTATCTATTGTTTTTATTGAACTTTAGAAAAGGACTTATTCAACGTGCATTTGATAAGAACTGGAGGGAAAGAGGCAAGGATAAAAAAAACTCAGTTAATCCGTTTATGATTATAAAACAAAATAGTATAATAAGTAATTTGTTTACGACTACACAACTTTGTTATTTATAATGTAATTTCATAAATAAATTTTCTTTATTTTTTCTAACCTGGTCTATAAATTCCCTTCGCCCGGTGTTTTCCCCACCGCCTACAGATGGCGCGGTGATTGATGGCGACCAACTTAATTATTATACGTTTATTCTTAAAACCAGCAGTTAGCTGTAACAATGGAAACTTCTGGAAACTTCGGAATTTTTTGACGCCATTATCGAGCTAATGTGGTGTAACGTGTGGTTAAGGTTGATGTTCCGACCGTCCCTCCATACATTTTTGATTACCTCTAAACACTTAACACAGACACTATTTCTTTAAAACTAATCATTTTATCACTTCTCTATAATGAAATGTGTGCGCGTTCGACCTTTTTAATCAATAATTTACAATATTTACTTAGAAAAACAACAGTAAAATACCGGAAAAATTTGACACTTCTACAGTAGTGTGCGTGACTTTTGCCAAGCGAAACACGACATAAAGCACGACATCTAGCGCATAGACTATATACTTATTACAGATCTAGCGCGTCAATGTCTAAACGAAAGGCGATGTTTAGACATTGACGCGCTAGATGTCGTGCATTCGCGTTCGTTATCTTATGCATAATGAGCATAATTCTAATAAATCAAAGTTCTGTGTAAAAATTGAGTAATTTCATTTCCAATCGTTCAAAGAAAATAACAATAAAATAAAATAAAACTAATGACCTTAGAAACTATGTTTTTTTTTATTTATTACTCATTATTGTTCGTCCGTCGTAGGTCTGTAAACTGTATTGTACACTGAAGGTAAATGGTACTGTAGGTACTTTAGTTCGGCGTCGTCGCTCGTCGGCTTGATATAAAATTACATTCTTGATTTCATTGACACGCGCTATGATTTGCGCGCGGAATTTCTTGTGTTGTGAATTTATTTTTGTATGCTATGCATTTTAATTGATTCAAATTGCAATGTTTCTCTAGTATGCATTTGAGACTATATTGTAAATTGTAATAATTGATCGTGGGTATAGTAATTAATTATTCTAATAACGCAATTAGTAATATATGTATTTTCGGTGGGATTCAAAACAAAAAATTGGCCCGTGATTTTTATGAAATTTCACCACATTGCAAATCACATCAATCATAGTTCATACACATGTATGACGAAAGTGATTAGTATTGTGGCTAACATTGACTCATCAGTTCATCACTGAAACCAGTGATAAATCAGTACCTATATCATATTGTGTTTGAATATTTTTAAACAATGATATAAGTATACAATTATTATAAATCGGTAAACTATCAAAGTAATCACAAACTTGCAAACATTGGTAAAATGTCCAGTAGTTTATGAGCCTATTCATTACAATCAAACAAACAAACAAAGTTTTCCTCTTTATAATATTAGTGTAGACAAACACTATGAATACGATCACGAATGCAAATTCGGGGATTTTCTAATTATTGCTAAATAATAATTGAATTCGTTTTGAAATACTCTATAATTTTTAGTGTATAAATAGACATTTATAATGTGGTGCTCATTTTTTTTGTACTGCTAACGCTATTGTAGGTACCTATTTTCGTTGTTTTATTTCAAGTGAACACGGCCATACAATTTTGTCACGAGCCGCCTATGATTGTAGGTACTTTTGTTAGGCTCCTTCGTCGTCCGCGTCGGCTCGAAAGTTCTTGATTTCATTGTCACGCGCTATGATTTGCGCGCGGATTTTCTTGTGTTGTGAATTTATTTTTGTATTATTATTATTTTTTATTTTTTTTTTATTTTATTGATTCAAATAAAATATTTCACTAGTATGCATTTGAGACTATATTGTATTATGTATAATTTATCGTAGGTATAGTTATTCTTATAACGCAGTTATATTTTCGGTGGGACAATTTGACCCGTGATTTTTCTGAAATATCACCACGTTGCAAATCACATCAATCATACACACGTATGACGAAAGTATAGTGGCTATAATTGACTCATCAGTTCATCACTGAAACCAGTGATAAATCAGTATATCATATTTTATTGTGTTTGAATATTTTTTAAACAACGATATATACAATATTATTATAAATCGGTAAACTACCAAAGTACTTCCGAATTTTCAGACAGACAAACAAGTAGTTTGAACACGCAGTTTTCTTATACTAGTAGCAAAAATCAAAACCATAATATTATGTTTACCTACTATATTTTACTAAAAGTCGAGTGCGTCGAAATCGTAAATAATAATATGTTTTTCACCTTCCTGGTTATTTTCCCATAGTAAATAGTGTTTTAGGTTTGTTGTTGTAGGTAGGAATAATAATAATTATTCTTACATGTTGGTTATGAAATGTATATTGAAATAATTTACTTTTACAAATCATTAGTGATATTAGTTTTGAGTGAAAATGCTTGGATCAGCATAATATTATATGGTACTTCAAATACATGTTTTGATAAAAAAAACAATAGTGTAATAAAATAAAACTGCGTTTTATTGTAATCAATGTTGACAATTTTAAATTCCAAAATTATTGATCAATAAAATAGTTTACACCAACAAATATAACTTTTATTTTTATAACAATCGTTCATAATATAAACCGTAGCAGGTGGCGTTTAGAAGTTCTGTCTACTCATACAGAAAAATGGAAAACTTGTTTTTTTTGTAAACAATTTATTACTCATGTTGTTTGGCAACTCGAAGCGTGGTCGTCCGTCGTAGGTACTTTTGTTCGGCGTCGCGTCGTCGTCCGCGTCGGCTTGATATAAAACATTCTTGATTTCATTGACACGCGCTATGATTTGCGCGCGGAATTTCTTGTGTTGTGAATTTATTTTTGTATGCTATGCATTTTAATTGAATCAAATTGCAATATTTCTCTAGTATGCATTTGAGACTATATTGTAATAATTGATCGTGGGTAGGTATAGTAATTAATTATTCTAATAACGCAATTATATTTTCGGTGGGATTCAAAACAAAAAATTGGCCCGTGATTTTTATGAAATTTCACCACATTGCAAATTATATATTATACAATTACAATTACAATTATTATAAATCGGTAAACTATCAAAGTAATTACAAACTTGCAAAATATGCTTTTCCGAATTTTCAGACAGACACACAATTTTATTAGTTTGTTTTAGCAAAGTAGGTACCTATACCTATACGCTTACGTCGCGCGTCGCGTCGTCGAAAACGGTGCGCCCAGAAACAAACATACCTAATTCAGTTACAATCCTTTTTTTGTTCCGTAATTTATTGTATTTATTCTAATACGATTTTTTTTATTCGTCGGCCAGTTCTACTAGGTATAAAAAGATAAAATTGAAATATAATTATTGTAGCGACAGCCATATTATGTTACTATGTTTTCGTAAATATGTTTTTCACCTTCCTGGTTATTTTCACATAATCTTATCTTTATATATAAAAATGAATCGCAAAATGTGTTGGTAAGCGCATAACTCGAGAACGGCTGAACCGATTTCGATCATTCTTTTTTTATTATATTCCTTGAAGTACGAGGATGGTTTTTATGTAGAGAAAACGTAAATATTATGTACCACGGGCGAAGCCGGGGCGGACCGCTAGTATATATATATATAAATGAATCGCAAAATGTGTTGGTAAGCGCATAACTCGAGAACGGCTGAACCGATTTCGATAATTCTTTTTTTATTATATTCCTTGAAGTACGAGGATGGTTCTTATGTAGAGAAAACGTAAACATGTACCACGGGCGAAGCCGGGGCGGACCGCTAGTCTAATATAAAAATGAATCGCAAAATGTGTTGGTAAGCGCATAACTCGAGAACGGCTGAACCGATTTCGATAATTCTTTTTTTATTATATCCCTTGAAGTACGAGGATGGTTCTTATAGCTAGAGAGCTAGTTAGTTTAGTTTTAGTGCAGTGGCAGTGTAAATGTTGTTGTTGAGGTTATGTAAATTTAACACTTTAGTTAACTACCAAGATATAAAGAAATGAGGATAGGACACAATAACTATTGGTTGAGGTATTTATAAACTCATAATATACTTTTAAAAAAATCACGTTTTAATAAATTTCTAGAATTAAATTAGAACAGCTGATTCAAAATAGCCTAAAAAATCTTAATAATAATAATTACGCTTCACAGCAAGAAGAAATGTACCATATGTACCCGCACAAAGTCGATATTGTGTTGCCTACCGTTCGACTCAATGGCTAGGGTTGTAACTACCTTTAATAATTATTACCAAACTAATAAACCGAGTGATGCGAAATAACCATAATTCTTTTAGAGTTTGATAAAATGATCAGGCAGGTATTTTCTTTAATCCTCTGAATTCTCGGTTACTAAATTGTATCGTTGAAATTATTCTTAATCGCGTAAATTTAATAAATAATCATATGGAAAACACTTTTCATTTGTTTTTTTACTTTCACGCCCAACTACTATACAATAATTACGTTGTTTCGGTATTTTGACGAGAAAACGCAGGAAACATCCGTTGTATCATTTTAGATAGATTGTATATTTTGTATCTGTAGAATTGAAATCAAAGCTATGTATATGTTGTCTCCATTCTTTTCTTATCGGATTGTTGATCCCAATGCGAATGCGTCACTTAAATTTTATAAAAGACAATTAAGAACATCAAAAATAAAGTGATACGTAAATATTTCACAGTGCAATATATTATGTAATTAATAATAATTATATATTTATGAAAAAATAATTACATCAGATTTAATAATAGCAATTGTTTTGAATGTACATAATATGAATAAATGATTACATCATAATAGTAATAATCACAATTGTTTTATTTCCCATTTGTTGCAACCCTAGCATATTTTCATGTAGCAGCAGAAGTACCTACACTGGCGGCGCGGCGGCATCGTGCGACATCAAAGGCATTGCCTTACTAGGTAAGTTTATAATGACTCATTTCTTTTATTATATAATTTACGTTTTACTTTTACAGAATCCGATTCAATGGATTATGAAGACGAGTCACACAACGCCATACGATAGTGATGATGAATGAACATTTCAATAAATGCATGCGTGTTTTTTTATGTTGTTTTGTAATTGTTAATTGTTTCTTAAATAAAGAAATAAACTAAATATTTAAATGATGATTTGTTATTTGCAACACAACTTTATATTTGAGATTCTTTACAAATGTATATTTAGTTTTGTATCATCAAATTTATAAATTTTATTCCATAGTTTTCAAAATTAAATGTAAATGACCATAAAAACATTAATAAAGTAAATCATTGATGTAAGGTCAGGGAACGTAATACATATATACATCTGACCATGTAGAAGCTAAGTCTTGTTGACTGCTGAAGTCTGTAAAGTTTTGTTGTCTGCTGAAGTCTGTACGCAATGAAAATGTCTGCCGTTTCGAAAATAAGTTTTTAAGACCCTAATAAATAAAATATATGAATGGCAGATCTGGTCAAATACTTTCAAAATTGTATTTTTTTCAGCACTTTCATAAGTGTCTGCCAGAATGTTATCCGCGTGATAATGGTCTGCCATTGTTATTTTCCGATAGTAATAATAATCTATTTTCAAATATCAAAATGGCAGACGTGGTCAAATGGTTTCAAAGTTCGCCAAAAATTTCCACCTGTCTTACCTAAGCGCGCGCCCCGTCCACCACTCTGGGCTTAGTGACTCCTCATCTCATGTATAGTAGGTATAGGGGAATCAACACACAAAAATCCAGGTCTGGTCAAATACATACAGGTAGCTTTGCGCTAGCTCTCTAGCTATTACTTCTTATGGAGAGAAAACGTAAACATGTACCACGGGCGAAGCCGGGGCGGACCGCTAGTAAATAATAAAATAATAAATAGTGTATTAGATTTGTTATTGTATCTTGTATACCTACGAATAATTATTCTTACGTCTTGTTGGGAAATGTTCAAATACCTACCTATTGAAATAATTTACTGTTACAAATCATTAGTGTTATTAGTTTTGAGTGAATAGGCATGGATCAGAAATTCAGAATATAATATGCTACTAACTACTCAAATACATACATGTTTACACAACAAACACCACTGACCTCTATAACTATAAGTTATAGAGGTCAGTGACCGTCAGTGACAAACACTATGGATACCTACGCTCGCGAATGCAAATTCGGTGATTTACTAATTATTGATACCTAGTCATTGAATTCGTTTTGAAATAGCCTGTACTTTGTAATTTTTAGTGTTATAGACATTTATAAAATGTGGTGCTCATTTTTTTTTGTAATAAATTATCCTGCTACGCTATTGTATTTTCGTTGTTTTATTTCAAGTGAACACCCATACAATTTTGTCACGAGCCGCCTCTGGCCTCTGGGTGAAATCAACCAGTCAAATGATTTTTGTTCTAATTGTATTTTGGTAGTAGTTTGTTTAGAATTTACATTACCATTGTTTAATTTTTATTTTGTATTTGCAGTAAAATAAAAAGATGAAAAACTTCATTAGGTATATTGTACGACACCTCACTCTGAATCGCGCTAGCGAAATTTTTTCGTTACAGAGCACATATACAACTTTCGGACAATCTTCATTGAGGCCGGCCGGCAAATCGAGTATGTCGAGAAACTTCACTTATTCGATGGAGGTATTCTACCTTCCTTCCTCCACAGTTGTGGGACCCCGACGTGCATTGAACACGCAGCTTTCTGATACTAGTAGCTAAAATCCAAACCACAGATATGTCTGTGATCAAAACCATAATAATATTTTTACCTATTATTTTACTAAAAGTCGAGTGCATCGAAATCGTAAATATGTTTTTCACCTTCCTGGTTTTTTTTCCATAGTAAATAGTGTTTTTGATTTGTTGTTGTATGAATAATTATTCTTACTTGTTGGTTATGAAATGTATATTGAAATAATTTACTTTTACAAATCATTAGTGATATTAGTTTTGAGTGAAAATGCTTGGATCAGCATAATATCATATTTGCTACTTCAAATACATGTTTTGATAAAAAAAAAACAATAGTGTAATGTAGGTAATAAAATAAAACTGCGTTTTATTGTAGGTAATCAATTTTGACATTATTTATTTCCCAAAATTACAATAAAATAGTTTACGCCAACAAATATAACTTTTATTTTTATAACAATCCTACTTCCTACTAATGCGAAAGTTTGTGAGGATGTGTATGTGTGTGTTTCACGCAAATACTACTGAACCGATTACAATGAAATTTAGCACACATATAGAACGTAACTTGGACACATTGAATAGGTTTTATCCCGGAAACCCCACGGGAACGGGAACTATACGGGTTTTTTTTTGAAAATGCGGGCGGAAAGCTAATCGTTCATAATAATATAAACCGTAGCAGGTGGCGTTTTGAAGTTTTGTCTACCCATACAGAAAAATGAAAACCACAGGAGATTGCCCAAGTGACTATGGCACTTGGTATCGCAATCAAACTTATTGTGTCAAGATGAAATATAGCTCAATTTAAAGCTTGATGTTAGTACTTTTAGATATGATTAAAGTTTTTATGTAAATAAGCCGCAGTTCGCGACAATAAAAATAAAACAATAGTTTTATTCAACACTTCAAAAAACTACTTAATCGAGTTTAAACTAACGATGAACGTTAAGTTTTACATTTATTACATAGGTAATATTTTAATTTACAAGACAAATGTGAAAAGTAAATCGTAATTTAAACATTATTTCAAAATAACATCGAACAATGCGTCGAACACATTCATTTGACATTTCAAATAGAAACTATGACATATGACGTTTGCAAGAGAGATAGATATAGGTATGTGTCAAAACAAAACTTTTACTTTTATTTCTATTTATTCGGTATAATTACAACTTAATAGTGATAAATATGATCATTATAAATACAAATAGGAATTAACAATATCACGAACACGTGACACAACTAGTATTTTACCGATTCCATACGTAGTCATACATGTTTCAAAAGAAAAACTTTTACTTTTACTATTATTTCAATTTATCCGGTTTAATTAAGACTTAATATTGATACATATGATCATTATAAATACAAATAGGAATTAACAATATAACGAATACGTGGCACAACTAAAATTTTACCGATACCACCCGTGGTCATTCTCCTTTGTGGGTCATTTGTAACAGGATGGCGGTTCTACAGCGAAAAAAGAAAAATGATGGTCAGAACGCTGATACCGGATACCTTAAGATACTGTAATATAAAATATTACTAGATTAGATAAAATATTATAGGTAGTATCTTCACCGTGTGTGACGCGCTTTACATTCACGCCATCTAGAGTTAAATCTTTATCATTTTTGTATACGTCTGTGTGTGTAAACGACCCTGTATGCAATGACAGATGTTAAAACGCATAATTTTACCGAATTGGGTGGATTTTAAGGCAATGATATAACATATTTCAATAAAATATAATATTCAGTAACCGCCATGACTATTCCTAGGTTTGATGACTATTCCAATTACGCAAAAACTCAAATAAACTAGAAATGTAGAATTCAGCGCCATCTAGCGGGATATTGGCTGGGAACAGATCGTAGCAATCACCTTAAGATTTAGGTGTTTAGGTGTTTAGGTTTAGACTTGTTAGTTTCGGTGGGTAAATTACTGTGTAAGTAGGTTGATATTATAGATTAGTAGTGTTTTAATATCATAAATAATGAAGATAGCAAAAAAAATACGCTTAAACTGAAATTATTGTGTAGTCACCGATCCTTGATAAGTGTACAAAGTTTTAATTTTATCTGTACGTTTAAAGTGGGTCTACATCAAGACATCAAGTGAAAAGTTTAAAGGGGTCAGTTAGATAGAAACATACAGTTGAAGGTAATAAAAGCTTGTTATAAAGGCTTGATTATATTAAAATACGATTTATAAAAATTAACCTAGTAACAATTGAAAAATGTTATCCTTATTAGTGAAACATAAGAACCCTACATTTCAATGAATATAAATAAGCAACACGTCATCCTTTGCTATTTTTTTGATACCTAAAAGTAAACTAAAGAACCATTCATTTAATATTAACTACACTTATCAACTACCTATTGCTAGGTATATTTTTGACATGTATAATGTAACATTATTTATATATCTTAATTTATATAAGTCTCGTGTCACAATGTTTGTCCTCAATGGACTCCTTAACCACTTAACCGATTATAATAAAATTCGCACACCATGTGCAGTTCGATCCAACTTGAGAGATAGGATAGTTTAAACATGTAGGTACCACGGGCGAAGCCGGGGCGGACCGCTAGTAATATATATAAATCTCGTGTCACAATGTTTGTCCTCAATGGACTCCTAAACCACTTAACCGATTATAATAAAATTCGCACACCATGTGCAGTTCGATCCAACTTGAGAGATAGGATAGTTTAAACATGTAGGTACCACGGGCGAAGCCGGGGCGGACCGCTAGTTATATTAAAGAAACCTTCAATCAAATCAAGCGTAGTACTAATGATGTTGAACCTATACACACCTAACTTTATTTGGGCCAAGAATAGAACTAGATTATGTTTGATGTTCACTATAACACGCTACAATCAATTACTATTTATTGTCGTTTGTCTGTAATAATTAATACTTAGTAGACTTCTTGTATGAAGTAATATTGTTAGACAATGAATATCTGTGGTCTAATGGCCGAATTTTCTATTTGATTGAATGACTAGGCATTTTAATCATTCAAACCAATATCAGATTCAACCAGATGACGGCGACAAATATAATGACACGCTCTATCTATATAACTGAAAAATAAATTAAAAAATAACCTTCATAACGCTGTATGTACCAAAATTACTAGTTTGAAGCTTGAATAGTAACCTATGCGTCGAATTGGTAATCGCCGCCAAGAAAAAAATAAAGGCAATCGAAATCACCCGCGTCACCTACTTTATAATAAATATATTATAATGAAATACTATATGAAACACATTTCAACAACCGAATTAATTCCCCAAATAAAGCCATTGCAATGACAAGACAAGCATTGTGCGATCGCAGGTGTGTAGACGGCCTAATATCTCAAATACGTTTCGCAAATAATACAAAATCCATGATGTGATTTCTTTTGAAGGGAAATGATCAAGGAACACACATGTTTGATGTTTAATATCATTTTTATAAAGGAAACGCAGTTTATTTGACATTCTGTTACGTGAATTGATTCGTACTTAGGGACTTTTAGGAAAAAAAAATTGTATGGAAAATATCAACAGACAAAAACATAATGACATTTTATTGGGATTATGAATTAAGAAAAGAATATTTTATTTAATAAGAGCATTTGTGTGTAAAATAGATATTGTAGTCCTTTTCACAGTTTCTTATACATATAAGATTGTATCACTCGACTTCTAATAATTGCAAAACTATAAAAACCTTTAATATCGTTTTCTTGTTCTAACCATATATCACATTTAAAACTACATAGAAATAGGCCCAGACAACCTAACTACCGGGCTTTAAGAAAAATGCCCTTAATTACTATCACTAAGTCCATCTTATCCAACATTATAGAGTGGATAAATTTGATGTTCTTTTTGTTTGCATTTAACTCAAAAACTATTCCATAGATTAAACGTAACGTACATAAGCTTTATTTTATCCTGATCAACTCGAGTAACCCGTTAATAACATATATACATTTGAACACAATGTCCAAATGACGAGTAAATCGTCAAAACTCCTAAAGGCGGTTCGTCTTAAGTGGGTTGCAGAAGTGCGAAACTAAAGTGTTCTATCAAAGTCCTTTCTCTGAATAAAACTAAGCAGTAATTTTAAGACAACCCTCTGGGAACTTTGGTTCCGTATATTTTCACGAATTTCCTTGAAATTACATATTTTCTTTCGTCTTGACTGACCGGTTGGTTTAATGACCCTGCCTTCCAAGACAGAGGTCGTAGGTTCGATTCCCACCCAGGGCAAAAATTTATGTGATGAACATAGATGTTTGCTCTGTGTCTGGGTGTTAATTATCTATGTTTATCAGCCATCTGGTTTCAATAACACAAGCGAAAGCTTAGTATGGTATCAGATCGTGCCGTGTGTGAAAATTGTCCTGAAATCTATATCTAGGTATATATGAAACTTTTTCGTAATTCTAACTGTATCAATTATGAAAAAGTTTCTAGAAAACTATGTAATAAGTGTTTATTAAAGGTTTAATATTTTATATCACTTCCTCCTTTTCGGAATGTTGGTTCTTCTTAGAAGAGTCGTCAAGAAAGTTGTTGACACTCATAAAAGTAATTTCACGGAAAAATGTTTATCGTGAATGTTCATTACAATACTTATTTTATTATTTTCAATACTAGTGGTTACCTTATCGTCGACATTCAACCATAATTAAATTAAAATACGTTATTCATGCACTCCTATTCTCTAAGCCTATAACTGTGCCAATTTTCACACTGCAAAACGAACAAATCTTCGATACAAAGTTTTTCCTTGACATAATGTTTAATTCTAAGTGATAATAATAAAATTTATTAAACGCTTTATTTAGCACCTATCAAAATACAAAAATTGATACGTAAAAAATACAGATAAATTGAGAAATTCCTAAAAATTTTAAAGGTTTGTAGTATCACTATTAGCCCAGAAGGGCTTCTACAATAAACAATGAATTGATCGCTACGATATTCAATACATCTCATTTTCTGTAGTTACACTACTATGTAAAATTATATTGTAACTAGCTTTCCACCCGCGGTTTCGCCCGCGCAGTCAAAGAAAAACCCGCATAGTTTCCGTTCCCGTGGAATTTCCGGGATAAAACCTATCCTATGTCCCGGGGTAAAAAGTAGCCTATGTCCTTTCTCGGGTATCAAAATATACCAAATTTCATGCGAATTGGTTCAGTAGTTAAGGCGTGATTGAGTAACAGACAGACAGACAGAGTTACTTTCGCATTTATAATATTAGTATGGATATTGACATGATTTTAAAAAGCAACTATTCTTGCCGGTTCTTCCCCATAGATACTGCTTTCCAAATCGGTGGTAAATGTTAAAAAATGTTGTGATGATTCAAAAGTGATTTTATAAAAAGTCTAATTGAATAAATAAATGTTTGAGTTTGAGTTTGAAAGAGAGCTTATAGTTAATCTTGTACAAGGAACTGACTAACTAGCCCAAGGAACCCCAAACAGGACGATAAACCGTGTCCCAAGCACAACAGTAACAATGCCAATTAGCAGTAACACTAGTGGGATTGCGATACTAGCGATGTGCTGCGGTTTTACTTGCATTGCTTCGGTTAATCAAGCGGAGCAAATGGGTAACGTTTCGAAATAGGTGTATGTATAGGTATCTTTGTGAATAAAAAAAAGATATAGGGCAGTTGGGAGTGTTTTATTTTAGTTTTAAGTAGCATTTGAAGATGATGGAGGATATGGTGTTAATAATAAAAAAGAAAATACATTAGAACGTCATATTTATGATGAAAAAAAGGCTATTAATATTACAAGAACCCTTACCTTTGGGAATCCCAATTCACCATGGAACTGATAAGTGCTACGGTACCTAAATAATTAAATAGTACGGTGGCCGATTCTCAAAACTCCAGTTGTACGTTAAAGTATTTCTAATTCTCATCTATAAATATTGTACAAAAAATTGAAACCGAAGAATTAGACCGGGAAATATTGACACGAAATTTCGAGTCATTTGTAACAGGATGGCGGTTCTACAGGGGTCTTAGTACGCAATGAAAAAAAGAAAAATGATGGTGTGAACGCTGGTACCGGCGGCTTAGTCGCGTGGGCGTTAGTTGAACTCATCGGAAAAATAGCGAAAGTCAAACGATTTGTAACACAAAAATTTTAGAATTTAGTGATAGTCCATAAAAAAGAAGTAGGCGGTAGTGTCATGCCATACTTTTCCGGTGTGACTTACAGCCCGCCATACCAACGCGAATGTGTTGATTTAAAAAAAAACAATTCAACCATTTGTACCAGGCTAACTTTTGCACAGGTAACCATCGTCGTGCAGCCATTTACGAAAATCGCCATGCCATACTTTTCGGACGATTCCAAATGGTCGCCATACCGCCGAAAATCTGCAATTTTTTTTCTCGCCGAACGATTTGTACCACCTCAATTTTTTTTTTTCAACAACTCCTGAATGATTATAAATAGAAGTGTGATAATGCCATACCTGTGGGAGGTGGCGAATGTGTATAAGATTTCTTTTATTGTAAGATGTTATTCGTATTTTTAACGATTTGTAACAGTATGGCACTAATTTTTCCTGTAAGTTTGAGGATCAAAGAATATAAATACAAAATTTCAAAGATCTAGGTGGTGGAAATCTTCACTTATATAAATTAATAATAAATTAATTTTTCAAGTATGGCAGCACTTTTTCCCCCTACTAGAAGTATGGCAAATAAAATGGAAAATGGTCACATTTTATCAAATACTCTCCAAAAATCCAAATGCAATACTAGTACAAAAAGTTTGGCGAAAAAAAAAATTTTTTGCAGATTTTCGGCGGTATGGCGACCATTTGGAATCGTCCGAAAAGTATGGCATGGCGATTTTCGAAAATGGCTGCACGACGATGGTTACCTGTGCAAAAGTTATAAATAAATAAATAAATAAATAAATAAAGCCTTTATTAACAATCAAAATGTTACATTTCTTCTTAAAAACTACTTAAGTATGTATTATTGAACATGTAGGTTTATGAAAGTAACATCATATTAAAAATATTATTGTTTGTATTAGACACCGGTTTTATGATTGTCTTGCTCTTTGGCATAGGCCTCCCCAAGAATTCTCCACATCGATCTATTTCTTGCTATCCTCGTCCAGCATGGTCCTGCCACCTCCTTTATATCATCCTCCCATCTTCGATATTGCCTTCCTTTACTTCTTTTATTATATCTAGGGCACCATTCCGTCACCTCCCTCGTCCACTTTTCTATCTTACTTCTTGTTAAATGTCCTGCCCATTTCCATTTCAGCTGTTTGATTCGGTACTTTATATCTATAACTTTAGTTTGTTTCCTAATTGTTTTTAGCCTAATTTTGTCTTTTAGTTTTACATTAAGTATGCTTCTTTCCATTCGGTGTTGGCAAGTCTCTAGGGATTTTATGTTTTTCTTCGTACAACTCCATGTCTGACAACCATAGGTCATGCTTGGTAGTATGCATGTATTAAATATCTTCTTCTTACCTTCAATTGGAATATCTGCGTTTTTCATTATGTCTCTTAGAGCCCAGTATCTCTTCCATCCCAGGGTTATTCTATTTTGCACTTCTTTTGTTGTGATGTCAGTTGGAGATATTATTTGGCCTAAGTATGTGTAAACGTCGACATATTCCAGTTCAACAGCACTGTCAGATTTAATTGGAGTTTTTATATAGTTAGTCATTAATTTTGTTTTACTGGTATTAATTGATAATCCTACCTTTTCGCTTTCGCGTATCAGTTGCTCAATCATAACCTGGAGAGTGTTTGAATCTTCACATATTAAAATGAGGTCATCTGCGAATCTGAGATGATTTAATAATACTCCATTTACATTTATACCATATTCCTTCCATTGAAGCTGTCGAAATATATGCTCCAAGGTTGCCAAGAACAGTTTGGGTGATATGGGATCTCCCTGTCTAACTCCTTTACTAATGGGAAAACATTCTCCTGTTTTTTCTGTACGTATTTTAGCCTGCATATTTGTATATATTTTCTTTATTATGTTGATGTATTTACTATGAACCTGTTGTGAGGTGAGCGCTTCCCATATTTTATCATGCTTCAGTGAATCGAACGCTTTATTGTAATCTATAAATGCTAAGTAAAAGTGTATTCCATATTCGTTGCATTTCTGGATAATTTGTTTGATGGTGTGGATATGGTCGATGGTTGAGAAGCCACTACGGAACCCTGCCTGTTCTTTGGGCTGATTTTCTTCGATGATCTTCGTTATCCGGTCAAGTATAATCTTAGAGAAAATTTTGTATACGTTCGACATTAACGAAATTGGTCTATAGTTCGAAATATCATCTGTTCTCCCTTTTTTGTGTAGTAAAATTATTGTAGATATGCTCCATTGACGAGGTATATATTCGGTTCTTAAAATGTCATTAAAAAGATTTGTCAGTGTGTCCAAGATGGTCTCAGATACTCCTATTAAGAGTTCATTAGAGATGTTATCCTCGCCTGATGCCTTTCCTCTTTTCTGTGATTTAATCGCTTTAATAACTTCATCTTTTAATATGTACGGAACTGGATCATCTAGTGTGCTTAGTCTAGTTGTTTCACGATTTGTAATGGATGTGCTTTGTTTGTCATGATAAAGATCGCGATAAAACTCGGTTGCAGTATTTAGAATTTCGTATCTTTTCGATTTATGTTTTTTAGTTTTGTGATGTGTTACGTAAGTAATCCAGTTTGAATGTTCTTGGAGTTCCTTCCATGCATTCTTGATTCCTCCTAATTTTGTTATATGGTATTGTATTAAATTAGTTTTTTGTGTTTTTCTGTATTTTCTTATTTCATTGTATATTTGTTTACTTATTTTAGTTATGTTTTGTTTATTGGTCTTCTTGTTTTTGAATAAAAATGCTCTTTGCTTAATTAATTTTCTTGCTTCAGATCCTATTCTGTCTTTATGTGGCTTGTCTTTTTCTAGTATCTTATTAATTTCTTTAATTCCTTCTTCAAAGGCATCGTATTTTTCTTGTATTGTTTTTAGTGTAGTTATTGGTAATAGTTTAGTTTTTAGGGATTCTAGGACATAGCTGGGCAATGGAAGTGCGATAGGATGTTTTGTATTTTGTATATGTTTTCTAGATTTTTTTGGTGCATTTAGGTGTAGTTGTCCGCGGAGTAACCTGTGATCAGTAAAGAAGTTAAAGTTGTTTAGAACTTCGACGTTTAAGAAAAGCTTCGGCTTGTTTGTAGTTATAAAATCTATCTCGTTTCTTATTTGCCCGTTAGGAGACTCCCATGTCCATTTTCTTTCAGGTTTTCTTTTATAAAAAGTATTCATAATATGTAAGTTATGTTCTAAAGCGTAGCTTATGAATCTTTGTCCATTGTCGTTACGATTACCGGTTGCGTAAGGTCCAATAATTTTATTTTCGTGTTTCCTTCGTTGGCCAATTTGACTATTAAAATCTCCCATCACGATGATGCTTTTATTTAGAGTCTCCATTGTCTCATTTAGGGTTTCGTAAAAACTATTTTTAATTTCCTTCTTTGCTACCTCAGTAGGAGCATATACTTGGACAATCGATGTCGGGTGTTTGTGACCGGGAAGTAAAATGTTTAAGACAGCTATCCTGTCTGAAACTCCTTTAAATTCTATGATATTATTTTTCAGATATTTTTTGACTAAGAATCCTACGCCGTATATTCCTGTTATTTCATTTTTATAATACATTATGAATTCTTTATGCTCTTCAATATTTTCATTCGATCTGCGTACATCACTTACACCAAGAATATCCCAATTAATGTTACTTAACGCTTGTTCTAATTCTATTAAACATTCATTCGACTTGAGTGATCTTGTATTTAATGTTGCTATGTGGAGTCTCATTCTCTTTCGTTCTGTATTATTTTTCGTTACTAGTGTAGTATTTTGGGGGGTTTGGTCGATAACCCCGCGGTGACCAACCGTATTGGGGTTTCTTTTGTTTTGTCTTTTGTTTTTGTTTAAAGTGTTTGTTTTTATTTCGTTACCGGTGTCTGATATTTCCTATGCATAATGATGTTGAGATGGTTTTTCGGTCAAGGACGCAGATCTGGCCCTCATATACTCAAACGCATTTGTTTTATGTAGTTTAGGGGGTGCAATAATGTTTTTTGAACCGCTAGTTAGTGATGTGCGTGTATTGTTAGGAGATAACGAGGTCTCCCTTTTCCTTTTCTCTGTATCTGGTGCTTCTTTAATAATTATTTTATTGTTTCGAATGAATGCATTTTTCCCATTTTGTTTTTCTTGTTTGAGTTTTTCTTGTAGGTTCTTCCGCTTTTCCAAGGTTTCTTTCGAAAAATCCTCAGTTATATAAGTTTGCTCGGGCATTTTCATTTTATTTTTCAGTATTATTAGTTTCTTTTGGAATGACGTAAAAGATATAAGGATTGGCCGTATTTTATTGTCTCCTTGTTTTTTTCCTAATCTGTAGTAGTTATTTAATTCGTATAAATCAATGGTGATATCTAGATGTTTTAGCGTTTCTTTAATTAAATTAAACAACTCTTGGTGATTATTTTCTGTTTCTTTTATGCCATGTAGTAGTAAATTATTTTTACTATTTTTTTCTTCTAAATATGTTACTTTTTCTTCTAAACGTTTTACCTCGTTCTTCAAGTATTTGTTTTCTTCCAAAAAAGGTTGAAGTTTCACATCTATATTATGCATGATAGTTTCAGTTACGCTCCTTGTAATTGTTGCGGTTTGTTGTTCTAGTTCAGTTTTCATCATCTGAAACAGCTGTGTCATTTCTTGTGACATCTTCATAGTACTCATATTGTAAAAAAGTACAAATTTTTTACTCTCATGTATTGGAACGTATTACGCCCGTTGTGTTGGCAGTACTGGGTGACGTTAAATGACAGGTGTCACAGTCTCGTAAACTGTCGTATCGCTGTTTTGATGTCAGATGTCAGTTGTCAATTGATGATGATATGGAATATTTGAATCTCAGTTTATAAATTTGTTTGTGATTTAATTATTTTTAACGAAATTTCGTGTACCTTTATACATTGACCACGTAGATTTCTCGTCTGGATAGTGATTTTTATAATGTGCGGTCCGTCTTGATTAATTCTCACAGTGATTTCAATTATAAACTGGGAGCACTTTTACGAACACAGTTGACGCTTCGACACACGATGACAGATCAGATCAGATCAGTGCAAAAGTTAGCCTGGTACAAATGGTTGAATTGTTTTTTTTTAAATCAACAGATTCGCGTCGGTATGGCGGGCTTTAAGTCACACCGGAAAATTATGGCATGACACTACCGCCTACATCTTTTTATGGGCTATCGGTAAATTCTAAAATTTTTGTGTTACAAATCGTTTGACTTTTGCTATTTTTCCGACGAGTTCGACTAACGCCCACGCGACTAAGCCGCCGGTACCAGCGTTCACACCATCATTTTTCTTTTTGTCATTGCGTACTAAGACCCCTGTAGAACCGCCATCCTGTTACAAATGACTCGAAATTTTGTGTCAATATCTCCCGGTCTAAATATAACGAATAGTTTGAAATAACTCAACCCAAAAGCCAGATCCACGAAAACCTTGAAGAAACATTTAAACCGAAAAAGCTCGTTCATAACGCAATATTTTATATCAATATCTTTTATTAGCATCCCTTTCTAGCGGAATGTCGGCGAAAATAATTCGATCATTTTTGTCCCACGGCCCACAATTTATGAACCATCTGGACATATTGCTAGATGGGTTAGGACGATACCCCATATCGGTACGCGGATTTGTGGTCCGTTAGCGTCAGCAAAAACGATTTCAATTGTCGACTAAATTCGATTTTGTTTGCGAATTGTTTTGGTAAGTCGTATTTTGGTACTGGCTGACAATATACAGGCGAAATAACAGACGATGTAGACTGTACATAAAATGAATACCTAATAAAGAAGTGACTGACATCTGAAGTGACCAAATTAGGAGTTACACCTTCGTATGCCTTCCTATTTCAGTTGTTTCCTGATTAGTGTTAAAGCTATTAAAATATCTGTGTAAAGTATTTTTGAAAACAGTATGTAGATGTTATTGATCAAATTGTGATTAAAATTGTGTAGAATTACCATTTCTGTGATCTGTGAGAATTACACATCGTTCAAATAGGTATGTGTTTAAAATATCGAGCTTTCGTCATGTCTTAAATTTTCTAGGCACCTACACAAAGCCACACCCCGGACACTCCATACAAAATTATCGTTTTGACAGTCACACTGTAGAGACTGCAAATGTGTGTGTTAACGCTTTATGGTTGGCACATTTTTGACTAGCGTAAAAAAAAATTCGCGTTTTTCTGATGAAATACATCCGTAAACAGCACAATATCTAACCATTTTCTACGAAAAACGATAATCACAAATCCAAAATAATAAAATTACTTTAAGTCAATTTGATTAATGTTGTCAATCTTCGTTGCGTATCGTCCTTGTAGAAAAATGTGGACCATTTTTAGACTGATCGTGCGGGGTGAGGTAAGTGTTTAATTTTGGCGGGAGGCGGAGAGTGACCGTTCTGTAGCGTTTAGCTACTATTATCTATTCTGTGACAAAGCATAAGCAGGAAATCGATTGTAACGATACGTTCACCAATACCAAGGTTATAAAGTGTGTGTATTTATAGAAATAATCGATATCTTTTCAGTTTACCTAACCCATACAAGTGGAGGTGTTAAAGTTTGATGCCTTCCTGAATTGTACAAATATATCGAACGGATTTCTAAAGATACGAATAGGTTCGATTATGTTTGTTATTAAAAAAGGTAGTATGTTAGTTTCTTTGCCAAGTTAATAGCGTTCACGAATTGATGGATTTTAGTTCGTCATGAGATTAATGATATTAATTCTGAGTCGCTGGATGTGCAAATATTGCCAAAGTCTGAATAATGAGAGATTTTCTGCAATTCTTATTTTTTTTAAATCTATTCAGTATTCACAACAAAATATAAAAGGCTTTTCCTTTTCCTAATTAAACCACTTTAGAATGTAGAATCAACAAAAGCCTGGTTAATAGCTAACAAAGGGTGATTGGCCCATAGCCTCTATTCAGCGGAACAATAGCCTAAAGAATTGAACTTAACTATACGATTGATTAGCCACCTGCGCTCTGCATGTTTAATGGTCTACATAACAGGTGCCTACACTACAAGGGCCAGCGCAGATATGGCGGAGCGCAGCGTAGAGCATTTTTTATTGTCAAACAATTATCGACATTGTCCTCATTACAATAATATGCAAATTCAAATCTCAAAGATTTATTCCCGAGGAGCATCGAAGCGTCACATGCGAAAGGTAGATGCGATTATGAATATTATTTTAATGAAGAGAATGTTGATAATAGATTGACAATGAGAATTGCTCTGCGCTGCGCTCCGCCATATCTGCGCCGGCCCTAACCCTAAATGATCTATTTGTTTGATTCGTGTGGGTATTGCACGAATTGTATTGCTATTTATACCTGTTACCTGTAACCTAACAATAGCCTTTTGCATATGGAAGGCTAATTGAAAAACAAAAGACGTAACCAATGTCATTTCTAGAATTGAGAATACCTATGTAGTTTCATAGAATTGTGTAATTTATAAGTTTATAATTATGGTTTTAGTTGAATAAAGCTGGTCATAGATATATAACTGGAAAAATAAGTATAATTTAGAATAGAATACAAGAACTTTGAGCCATTTCAGAACACCGGCAATTAGCTTTACAACATCGGCAGCAATAACTTTCATTAATTTGATCATATTTTATTCATTCTTTCTACTTGTAGGTTGGTTATTGTTAAACATTATACAATAAAAAACACTGAAACCTAAAAATAAACAAATTAGAATATCTAGCATGAAGCAGGCTATAATTGCCTGATAATGTTATTCTCACAAAATAACAAAATTAGCTTTTCTACGAATTTCGTATTTCCATAGTAGGCTGACATTTGATACCATAGTACTTGCACCATCTTAATCTAGAACTAAACCCCGTCTCGAGATATTGCAGACTGCAAGGGAATTCAAAATGAAGGTTAATTATTCAAAGGGATCATTTGCACAAAGTGTAATAATTGTAATATTGCAGGAAGTTTTTTAAAGGAATTAATTATGTAATTTTAATATTTCCTTATGTTTATAGTTTGAGAAATTTCTTAGGAATAGCTTCTGCTAATCATTCATTACTATTTTTAGTTAAAACTTAAAAGCGTGGTGTATTATAATTCCGAGAAAATTAAGCCGAAATGGGCCATTAGCGGAAATAAATCGTGTAGTTTTGAAAATCGCTACAGTTGATATGTTCAGATGATCATATCGAAAGTCCTCAAGGGTGTAGGGGGGGGGCGGTTCAAAGGACCCTTTTTTTAGATTTTGCTCGTAACTCTAAAACCTGCAAAAATAACACCGCGGTTACTTCTAGGAAAATATTCTACATAAAATTTCCTTTAGATTATTATTATTCATTATACATACGCTAATTTTACTAATTTTCTCGAACTATATAGCCTGAACACTCATACGACGTCTACTATAGTGGGAAAAAATATGATGACGGTGATGATGATGAAATGTTATTTTTGACTTTCTGCTTCTATTACTTGTTTAGAAATTCAAATATATGATCATCGAATTTATGAAATGTAGTATTTATTAATTATGTACAATTTAACCCCTGACTTTCAACGGCAGGTGGTCTACTACATATTTAGTTTACATTCATTTAAAATTTATTTGGATACATAATTTAAATTTGTTTTGTCTTCAAATATAAATGATTTTTTTGTAAATTTAATAAAAAATGTTTAAAGAATACCCGTATTTTCTCAAAATACATGTTTATGTATGTATATCTATTTGCCATTACGAGAAGGTGGATTTATTTAAACCTTTAGTATCGATCTGTATGGGCTGAACAGGTGTGCAGTTGCAGTTATTATTTATGTATGATGTGAACTAAATTCAACATGTATATGGCATTTCAAAGTTTTTGTTATTCGTTTAAAAGTGCGAAGTTTTTTTTCGTTGATAAGTAATCAAATAATTTGTACTTATTTTTTGCACATAAATAATTTGTATCCTGATTATTTTATAACCTGGCCTTTAGTCAATAAAATAACCCGCATAGGTCCCGTTTATGTCTTTTTTCAGGTCTTAGCTATCTCAGTACTAAATTTCAGTCAAATCATTTCAGTGGTTGAGGCCTGAAAAAGAGACAGACTGACAGATAGACAAAATAACTTTCGCGTTTACAATTTTAGTTAATATTTCATGAAAATATTTTTATTGAGTTTTCAGACAGAAAAATTTCAAATTATTATCTTGAAAATAACGCACGTGTTATAAAATCTAGCAATTTCAATGTTTGTTTGCGTGTTAGCGGTTATACTGAAAACTGATGAAGGTTTATACAGTAATAAGAAGGCAATAACGAGCTTATCGCGTTTTCAACCTATTGTAGTCTCAGAACGTAAAAGGAATTTAATTTTAAAATAGTTATTTAGTAGATCAAAAAGATCCTGGGAAGTTACTGGACTAAATAGGTACTAAGAAATATTAAAGCAGATAGAACATTGTTTGAATATTCATATCAGAAATAAAAAAAAAAATATCAATTAAATTTTATAGGTGTATTCTGCACCGTCATCTGGTGGAATCTGCTATTTGATTGAATGATTAGCGCCTTCATTGAATGTAGACATTCAATTAAATGACGAGGCCGCACAAACAGGACGTATTGTGCGGAGTCAAATATAAAAAACGCTTTATGAGTTAAAATTTCATAATTTTAGGAACGTTGGTTATAAAATAATATCTACTATATCTACGAGAGCTTTTAATAGAGAAAAGAAAGATATTAATAAAATAACAGTATCTATTGTACAAATGAATTTTATTTTATTTTACTGTATCACATATTTCATAGTTTTAGACAGGTGTTTAAACCACCACCATCGTAGCAATAAATTATATTTAGTCCATAAGTCATCTATACTAATAATATTAAGCTGAAGAGTTTGTTTGTTTGTTTGAACGCGCTTATCTCAGGAACTGGTCCGATTTGAAAATTTATTTCGGTGTTAGATAGCACATTTATCTAGAAAGGCTTATCATTACGCAAAGACCAACAGGAGCGGAGCCACGCGGGTGAAACCGCGAAGCGCAGCTAGTGGGTTATATTTTAAATAGTACAGAGCTTAAAGCACTCGTTTGAAAACCTTTTATCGTTCTATTGTACGATTCACCACCAATTTCCATTCCATTACATTTTATTTGCACTTACGTTTATGTCGCCGTCAACTGGTTGAATCTGCTATTTGATTGAATGACTAACGCCTTCATTGAATGAAGACATTCAATTGAATGACTAGGCCGAACGTTGATTTAACAAGCGTCACTCAAAGTCCAGCTATTTAGCGGAATGTTATATAACCCTTTGAAAAGAGCCGATATAACGCTCGGCATATTGTTGAATGACTAGCGCGTTCATTGAATGACGACATTTAATTGAATGACTAAAATGCAATTCGTCAAGTTGTTGAATGTAACGTTTAACATCTTGACTGACTGTAATTTAACATAGTCGTTGGTTTGGATAAGGGGATGCGTTAGGTAAGGTTCATTGATATTTTACTGCATAGAAATAGGAGCTCCGCTTCACAATTCACGAAATAACAAATTCAACCAGATGACTGCGACATACATTTACTATAATATAATATACTGACTTATTTATAAATAGAAGGGATACTTTTGTTTGGAGGCTAGATGTCTAATATATTAGAGTTCGTTTAATTTTATTGAACTCTGTCTTTTGATACGTATCTCTATCATCTATTTTTGGTTCCCCCATAGTTTGGCTTTAGGCTATTGAAAAGTATCTATTTGGTTTATTTATTGTATGTTATGTATAGGTACAGTACTGAAACATAAAAATTATTTGACTAGACTTTTAAAGCGTCATAATAGTTGTAAATTATAGTAGAGTGGTAGAGTTAGATGAGTGTATAATATAATACTAGCGACCTACCGGCAGCTTCGCCCGCTTTGTCTAAACCCAATAATTAATGATACTAATCCGTGTTGCGTAGTTTTAAAGATTGAAGCATACAGATATAGGGACAAAGAAAGTGACTTCGTTTTATACTATGTAGTGATAGTGATGAAGATTCGTGTAGATTCGATACAGCTTAGCGTAGTTTTAAATAAGTTCATACCTATAGGTACTAATATTATAAAGCTGAAGAGTTTGTTTGTTTGTTTGAACGCGCTAATCTCAGGAACTACTGGCCCGATTTGAAAAATGCTTTCAGTGTTATATAGCCTTTCTTTCTATTTGCAATTATCCTTACCGCATTGTATCAATCAACCTATGTATTATATACAGGTTAGGTACGTTAAAATTACCGCATAACACAAAAATATATATAGATTCCTGCAATATGCAGCTCTAGGCAAATTCGTGGTCATAAATATTATTTATGATGGCCCGTAATTACTGGAGGTTGTTCAAACAATTTGTATGGAAAACACACAGTTTATATTGTTTGTAGGGCCAGCTTGGTGGAGATATGGTGTGTTTAGAAGTTTGTTTAAGATTGTCGGGTAAAGGATCAAGGTTTGTGGCAAAGTATGCCACTATTCGAAAGTTTAAAGCACTTTTTATATCAGTTAAATCTCGGTGGCTTAAACTAGATTAACAAGCTTTAGCTCACGGGTTTTCTCGCGTGGTATTTTGATAAAAGAATATTATATTACCTATATTGTGCAAATCCAGATCTGGATAGATAATAGTATAAATGACATATAATATCTATGCCGATGTATTAACATCTAAAGTTGTTTTAAGCAAAATATCAATTTCACACTTAAGTATGTATCATATCGTTTTTAGCAATAGATGCAAATCCATCTCTATAGATAACCTATCTCCATACCGAATTACATCCACATCCGAAAAACAACTGGTTTCAAAACCAATCTTTAAAATCTTTCGTATTTATCATAGTAAAAGAGTTTTAAAACATTAACATTTTCACGTGTCACAAAGCGCAGATTCTCAGTGTTTCGTGAATTGAGTAGCTTAATGTTTCCGTTTTATCGTCTCCAAGAATTGATTTAAATTATCAACGGTTGTAAAACTTGTTCCCACCTCTTGAATACTGATCCCATTTTCAAGTAGGGCCAGGGAAAACGCAGGTTGCTTTTAATAATTTTATAAAAAAAAATGGCTACTTGGCTTGACCCGGGATTTTAAAAATCTGTCACTCGGAAATGTAGCTGTGTAATTTTTCCAGTTTACAATGTCAGTATAGTTTGATAATCTATATGTATATAATTCTTATGTGCGTGTGTTTTAAACCGATTTTCAAGAATTTTTTTGGATGCTTTCCGGTGAATTGAACAATGGTAATAGCACCAAATTTTGCTAGTCCTAACTATTTGGTGTTATCAAATGTGAAAATGAAAATGGAAATGAAAATGAAAATGAAAATAAAATGAATTGGGCGTACAGCAAAATATACTTGGGAATTAGCTGTTCAATGAATTCGCGCTTTTCAAGGCTCCATTGTTTTCTATCTTCCTACCGTTGTACTATTTCGTGTGATGCCGTGATAGCAGTACATTTGATGCATCTGGTTTTATTCAATTCGATTCTCCAATGCTTTTGTTCCAATACTAATAAGAACAAATATGTTTGTGACGTATATCCGGAAAATCGTGAAGTTTGAATGCATTCTGTAATGTTTTTTAATCTGTATTATGGATGAACGCCATTGTTTATCTATAAATGCGATATTTCTACTGTTGTCTGCTTTTATTTTCTTTTATCTATGGTGTCTTTGGTGTCAGTAATGTTGTGTTCATATATTTAATTTTTTTTCAGAGCAAGCAAAGGAGCCGGTTGCCCGCCTATAAATACAAGAAACAGAAGCGGGTTTGAACTTGCTTTTGAGAACATGAAATAATATATTCTTAGTTAGAAAGTAACAAACAATTGCCCTAAAAATATATGTTTAAATTTAAATCTATATTGAACTAGTGACCCGCCCCGCCTTCGCCCGTGGTACATATTTACAATTTCTCTCGATAAGAACCATCCTCGTACTTCAAGGAATATTATAAAAAAAATAATTAACGAAATCGGTTCAGCCGTTCTCGAGTTATGCGCTTACCAACTCAGCTATTCATTTTTATATTATCCCATTGAGCCCCAAGCGGCCCGATCGGTCCCAGACACAATAGATTTTCTATTGTGTCTGTGGTTTCGGGGCCTGAGTTACTACAGATCAAAAATAAAAATCAGTGTTCTAAACGAAAAATGTAGCTTGAACATAGTTAATTTTAATATCTTTATTGAAAGCCGGTGTTGCAGAAGAATATTGTTCAATATATGCAGATGTGGAGGCCATTTTGGCACCACGCCATGTATTTGGTTTTCAGTGTATACATATAATAGTTAAAAGTTTAAATAAAAATTGTTACAATATTTTAATTGTTGTGCCTTTTTGTTCGGAGAATAAAGGGTTTACTATAAAATGATTTATTTATTGAAATAGTCTTTAGTACAAGTAGGTTATTGACCCTAAAGCTAAAGGCTTTTCCATCTAGGAAGATTATTAAGGAGATTTTCAATATTTCCCAGTCTCGATAAATAAATTCAGAGAATTTCGTAATCCTTAGTCTGATATAGAATTATAATAAATAATAAATCGTATTAAATGATTTTCCTTAAAAAATAAGTTAATGTTAATGTTTTATTTTTTAATTGATTTCAATTCGTATGTCAAATAAGAGCTAGCGCGCAAGAGCAACTTTTGTCTCCGCAACTATTTTGTCTCTCCCATCAACTCTATAGGGAGTTGCGTCGCTACGTGCGCGCACTTTCTTACTAGCCCGAGTTGATGGGAGAGACAAAATAGTTGCGGAGACAAAAGTTGCTCTTGCGCGCTAGCTCTTATACTCTACTTGTAGGGCATTTATTTATTTATGCTTTATAAAATAAAGTCGCTTTCTCCGTCCCTATGTCCCTCTGTATGCTTAAATCTTTAAAACTACGCAACGGATTGTGATGTTTTTTTTAATAGATAGAGTGATTCAAGAGGAAGGTTTTAGTATATAATTTATTAGGTTCTAGACAAAGCGGGCGAAGCCGCGGGCGGTTAGCTAGTAAAGTCTATAACGTTTGATTGATAAATCTCTTCAACATTAAAACTCTAGTACCTACGCGAAAGTGTTTTTATGTATTCCCAAACATATAAAATCGCTTCAATCAAGCCTAAATGATAAACAGTTAAAGAAATCCCGCCATAAAGTTTTATTCTACGCAGGAATGTAATCACGCAAACAGCAAAACAATGTGGAGTGAAAGTATTCTGATGTTATGTAGATTCGTTAAATGCCCGCGATCCGGGATTTCAACTATCAGCCTTTCATTTCCTTGCCTCCAACATTCCGTAGACGAATCCGTTGTAGGGTTATATTGGGAGCGATAACATAATATAAACTATTTTATAAAAATCAGCTGAGTTTTTGGAGCGATGAATACCAATATAGAAAGATAGAAAGATCATTTATTTGACTCCATAAATAATACACAGCAACACACAATACAATTGGAAACAAAACAATAAAACGTGTAAAGTAAAAAATAGCATACTTAAACTATTTTATTACAAGCTGTGTCCCGAGATTTTCCACACATTTCTGCTCTCTTATTGAGTTTAGAGTGATAATTTATAATCTTTATATTAGATATATCCTTCCTCGATAAATAGGCTACCTAACAACTAAAAAAATGCAAATCGGATAAGTAGTTCCGGAGATTAGCAAGTTCAAGGAAACAACACAACTAACTCTACATAATATTGTCACTCCGGAAACACGTAGCTTTCGGCCCAGTAGTTTCTGAGCCTATTCATTTCAAACCAATAAACACACAAACATACAAATCTATCCTCTGTATAATATTAATAGATTTGTGCAACAAGTGCAAAAATTAGTGCTTCACTATAAAACTGCTACTCAAAAAACACGACAAATGAAACTCATTTCATATTCTCTGTAAACAGATGCTAATTACTTTTATAACTAGCTGTCCTCCCGCGGCTTCGCTCTTGTACACTTTACGTTATCGCGTCAACCGTTCTGCATACAAATTACTATTGCTATTTCAAGTTTTTAGTTTTATTTTAGCAAAACTACTCTGAGCTTTCAAGGTCTCTATGTACAGACTTTGTTTAAATTAGGTCAGTTTTGGCATGATCGTACAGATATAAAATTGAATTAGCCAATCTATTAAACTTTTATATTAAAACGTATTAGAAAAAGTAATAAAAGGTAGTACTACTCATGTTTTAGCATTAAAGTCAGGTATATTTTCTGAATAACTAATTGACTACTTCGATGATATTCCAAGAATATGGAAGTAGTGAACATAAGTTTATCATCGAATTTACAACAATATATATTACGAATCTTCAGCTTAAATTTAACACTATGGTAATAGTCTAGAAGATTACGCTGTAATGGTTTTAAAAGAAACTTCCCTAACTTTTAAAACTTAGTGTATAATTATAGAGTCAATACAGACAAGAATTATGTTTAAAACCTAGTGTTGAGTTTGTTTAATCTATACTAATATAATAAAGCAGACGAATTTGTTTGATTGTTTGTTTGAACGCACTAATTTCAGGAACTACTGGTCCGATTTGAAAAATTATTTCGGTGTTAGATACTTAGCCCATTTATTGAGGAATGCTTCAGGCTATATATATTATCACGCTTAGACCATCAGGAGCGGAGCAATGCGGATAAAACCGCGAGGCACAGTTAGTCTAATCTAAAAAGCGACATCAAGAAAGGTACTGTTAAACTAGCTGATGAATGATGTTTATAAGTTATTTTCCATAATATATCTAACTAAAAAAGAACTAAAATACAAAACCGCTATAACTACAACCAAATACGGCTTCAAACCTTCAATTTCCTATTGAAATGTGTAATATTGAATTGCTTTGCCTCTAACATAATAGGCCTTTATTTTCTCGAAACACGTTCAAATGTAAATATCAACTTACTAGCTGTGCCCCGCGGTTTTACCCGTATTACTACGCTGCTATTGGTCTTAGCGTGATGATATATAGCTTAGAGCCTTCCTCGATAAATATACTATCTAACAGTGAAATAATTTTTCAAATCGTACACGTAGTTCCTGAGATTTGCGCGTTCAAGTAAACAAACTCTTCAGCTTTATAATATTAGTATAGAAATACAACAAAACCGTTTCTAGGCAATTTTTATGGTTACCTATCGATTGATTTACATAGCAAAAGGGTGTAAAAACGCCTATGTTATTATTTTTATATTTTTGATAAAGAGTTGTTGTTTGTAATACGGTCAATGACTTTTGATATTTCAATAGTATAATAGTATAGAATAGAAGTAAGAAGCTCAAAGGAATTCCAAAGGCGTTTCATTTTGGAAATGTGAAAATTGTGTCAAAGCGTTATAGGTCATTGACATTTCATGAAATATTTGGTAACTAGATTTCCGCCCACGGCTTCGCCCGCGTCTTAAAAGAAAAACCCGCATAGTTGCCATTCCTGTGTGATTTCCGGGATAAAGTAGCCTATGGGTTGGGTCTTCAGCTACTTACATCCCAAATTTCATTGTAATCAGTTCAGTAGTATTTGCGTGACAGAGTAACAAACATCCATCCATCCACATTAATAATATCAAAGGGTTGCTTTACATCTACATAATAAAATAAGTTTTAGGATTTTGGAAGAAGTTGATAAATAAAATATATCTCAGTTGAATTCGTATTTATTTTTTCCTTCATTTGTATTAAAAACAGCTTTTTCTCTGGCTTCGCTTGCGTGTTATCACGCAAAAGCTATTTTCAAAAGATATTTCACTCCCTTCATGTCTTATTTCAATAACAAAATGTAGTATCAATCTATTGAACGATCGTAATTTATCCAGACACGTTCAGCAGTTTAGACCTGAAAATGTAACAGACAGACAGATTTATTCATTTATTTGTATTATTTTATTGCATAAAAGTGAAATTAGTAAGCTTATCATGAAAATGTCATATGTACCTTATAAAAAATTAAGACATTAACTTTTATATACTCTTTATGTAAAAGGGAATGTCTTTATTACATATACTAGCTGTACCGCGCGGTTTCGCTCGCCGTCAAATCCGCGCGTGAGCAAAAATCCATACTAATATTATAAATGCGAAAGTAACTCTGTCTGTCTCTCTGTTACTCAATCACGCCTAAACTACTGAACCAATTTGCATGAAATTTGGTATGGAGATATTTTGATACCCGAGAAAGGACATAGGCTACCTTTTATTGCGAAATATGTACCACGGGCGAAGCCGGGGCGGACCACTAGTTATTACATATTTCTATACAATTGCTGTTTCTAACTAGCTAGATCACTGCCAAGCAAAATAAGCAAATAATTAAATCCGATAAGCGGTTTTCTGTTGAAAGAGAAACAAACAATCATACATTCTATGCTTTCGCGTTTATAATATTAGCATGATTTGTGATGGCCAATATATAATTCAAAAGTGGGATGACTACCTAGTTAAACTTTGCGGGAGCGATTTGACTTTTTTAAAAAGAAATAAAATTAAATTAAAATTAAACTTATTTAATTACTTAACTATAACAAGTGGACGATTTGGAGTCACAAATGCTAATGCCCAGAATTACATACATGGTACCATCGATACAATATTACGAAACAAATGTTTTTCAATAACTGCAATGCTTATGCTAAATTGCAAGAACTCTCCGGTGGTCTTGCTGAGGCCAGCGGAAGGCTATTGCTCAACCTAATACAGAGGGTTGGGGTGGATGCGTAACTCCTCCCTCCTTAAGTGCGAAATTATCGGTTTGTTCATTTTTAATAACTATCCGATGATTTCGCAGACATGTTACATTTAATATCTTATAACGAAGTAAGTAAAGTAAAAATAGAATTACAAGTACAAAGATTAAAAATAGAGACGTATAGCCTAAAGTTGCACTGAATCTAAAATTTCTTTCACTGTTAATCATTTCACTATCACTGAACACTGATTGCTTTAATATCGTTGACATATATTTAACTTCGTCCAAGTTGATTCCTCGCATATTGAGTACACGTGTACTGGATAATATTGGAGTTCTATTCACAGGTGATTGCGGCAAAACTATAATTTTTGTTGGTTCTACAGGATCATTCTCAGTGATTACTTGGTGAGGGCGAATCGTTATATTCTGGATCTCGATGCTACATGGTTCGTCGATGGTCATTATGTATGTGCCCACGACAGGATATTTGCTGACATCACCATTGCAAATTTGAGTCAGAGTATTTCTGTATTTTGAGAAAAGTATCCAACTTATAGGTGTGATTCTTTGAATTCTCACATTCTCTATATTGATTAGCTGTTGTTCGCAGTGCATTGGGTTTCCTTCAAATTTAAGCAGTTGTTCTATGCAAGTAGTTTCAGGATATGGCGTTTGATTTTGTTCATCGCATAGAAATTGTTCTCCAGCAGCGAGCGATCGGCACGGTTTTACGATCGGTAAGTATTTCATCCCCTTTGCCAACAGGTAAGGATATTTAGGAAAAATGGAAACGGTTTTACTATCGGATACACGGTATATAGGTATAGAGTATAATTTGTAATAGTTATAAGTATAATTATCTGTAATTGGAACCTCCATTATGAACGTAATCTGGTTTTGTTTAATATATGATTTAACATTAATAGTTTCTTCTAGTTTTACTAAATTTGCCTCATTCGCTTTAAACACTAAATTTTCAGTTTGAGATATAAGAATTAAATGTTGCAACAACTCAGTAGAATTAATAATACTTTGATGTAATATGGATACTTTACTAAATGCTAGAGCAGTCTCTATTTCTCCTAATTTTATAAAAATAGAACGAAAATTACTAACAAATAAATTTAAAAGGCTTACAACATAAGTAGTATAAACCCAATGATTATCCTTAGATGCTAATTCCTAAATTATAGATTCTACAATTTTTAAACGCTTATCTACTATATTAGAATTTTGATTTAAGACTTCAGTAGAATTGATAAAACTATCGAGCATTTTAGATATTAAAGTAATTTTATTTCTAATGATAGTGTGATCGTTTTCAAGTTTAGCTGTAAGTTAATCGTATCTAATTGCGTCACTATAGTCTAAATTTCCGGTTATGTTTAAGAGGTTGTAGTTGAAGGGCCAGCGCGGACTTCATCACTATCAGCCAACACCACAACGCGGAAGGCGTTTTACATTTTTAATAGGGACCATAGTCTTCCTTTTACCAATCTCTATCGGTATAACGTTCCTTGAACCTTGACCTATAACCTTAGCTTTATGGAATCGCGGCTTATCCTTGCTTTTTCGCTTATTAACGTCTTTCGCAAATATAATTTTTCCTGAAGGGAGACTGATTTGATCTTCACCACCTCTCCTATCCTTTACTTTTTGCTTTTCACGTGAAAGGTCGTGAACTTGCATTTCGTTCTTAAACCACGTATATACTAAAATTTGATTTGGTTTTGTATCTATTGCTTCATGTAATATAGGTATACCGGACGATTCTACTATATTAGCTGAATGAACTGTATCCGATTTTGACGTTACAGATGGTGACCTGACTGGGTAGTCACATGTTCTAGGAGAACTTAGCGCCGATAGAGTTTCAGAGTCGGGAATAGATATCGTTTCACTAGAATCGCGTTCTGGTATAGAAATTGTACTAGAGTCGTTACGCGTTCTTGGCCTATTGTCTCTATCGCCTATATTAACAACCATAGATTCGTTTTCATTATCGGAATGCGTAGCGTTAACTCTAATTCTAGATAAAGCGTCCGCGTTAAAATTTTGCTTCCCAGTATCAATCATAAATTTGGAATTAGTTTCAGGAATATAAATGTGTGGAAATTTCAGATTTGGATCGCAATTTAATTCTATGATTTTTTCTTTGTAGAGGCTTTCGTTTGAAAATTTTCTTCATCAGACGGAAGCACATTATCGTCTTGAGTATCGTCAGTGGGTGTATAAATTTCATTCGCGTCGTATTCGTAATTCGTATCGTAAGGATTACAGCCATAATAATTCGTATAGTCGTTAGGATTATAGCCATAGTAATAATTATCATTATGTAAGTCGGTTTCATTTACTCTAAAACCTGGCTGAGTTATATTTTGTGGTCGAGGGGGTGCCGTCCTCATGGAAACGTCAGTAGACTCAAAGCGGTTATTTTGAGGAGGTCTTTGACCGAAATTCTGTGGCGTCATACCAAAAGTTTCAGGAGGCCTATAACCAAATTGTGGGTTTTGATTAAATGTTGGCCTATAACCAAATTGTGGATTTTGATTTAATGTTGGTCTATAACCAAATTGTGGATTTTGATTTAATGTTGGTCTATAACCAAATTGTGGATTTTGATTGAATGAAGGCCTATACCCGAACTGTGGGTTTTTATTAAACGGTGGCTTATAACCAAATTGTGGATTTTTATTAAACGGTTGTTGGGGTGTGAATTTAATACCAAATTTTTGAGGTACATTTGGTATCCCAAAATTAAATCTTTGTTGAGGATTTTGTAAAAATTGGGGCACCGTTGTATTATTATGGGTACGATTGCGCGACTGATATTGTTCGTGAAAATTAACTTCTTCCAACACAATTTCTAGAGCCTGTTCTAATGTATTAGGCGATTTCAGTCTAACAATTCGCACCATGCTTTCGGGCAAATTATACAAGAAAACGTTCAGGGCTGTATGATTATAAATCGCAATTTTCGCGCGTTTAATTTCCGTATCTACCGATAAATTAACCTTCGATATTAGTAACGATCTAATATTCTGTATCCTATTACAAAATTCAAGATAACTTTCCCCGGATTTTATTTTACAGGACTCGAGAGAGATTTTTATGCAATCCTCAGTTCGCGGATCACCAAAATGTTGTTCCAGCAATTCTTTTAGCGCGGGCCAAGTATTAATATCTTCGCGCTCGGATAATAACGCGGCGGCATCGCCTATTAATCTACTAGTTATAGCATGGAAAACGTAAATATTCTGCTCTTCATGTCCTCTAAATTTATTAATTATATATTCACATTTCCGAAAGAATAGATTCAAAATTCTTTTGTCTCCACCAAAAAGAGGAATAAGCTTTAACATATCACTCGGAATTGTTATCACGTTTACGCTTTCCATGTTAAATAAGTACAGAGTAATTAAAGTTCTGAAGTCTTTAACCAATTACAATAATTTCGAATTATAAAAATCACACACACAAATTTCAATTTAAAACACAATATAATAAAAATTCTTAAAATATAGCACAATAAAAAAAAATTATATGTTATCAATTACTATAAAAATTAAAACTTGAAGTTAGGTATAAAATCACATATAAAATATAAAAATTATTAATTGAATTACGATCGATTTTGAGATCAATAAAATCAATTAATATTGATATTTCTTTATGCAAAAATCATTTAATTTTCTAATTTAAAACTTTTAATTCAGTTACACTCTATAGTTAATTAGTCTGTGCAGAGTTTTATGCAAGACAATTACTTAGAATTAAATACGATATTTCTTACGTATAACTAACTAATTACTGATTTGATAGAATTTCATATCAAAACCAGATCCGTTATAATGCGAGACGTTCAATCCCAAAATAACAGTTAAAAATAGTTAAAAGTCAAAATTACACTCTCGTGAAAAGGATACGGGAATATATCAGAAAGGATGGCAAAAAGTTTTACTCACCAACCGATCGTCGATCCCATGTCCTCGTCGTGGTCGTTTAACAAATTTATTTCGGTTCTTTTAGGATAGCACGGCCTTTATAGCAATGTTCTAGGGCTAATTTTGAAGACCTCTAGACATGCAGACCTTATATGGCTATCCTACCGGCTGCGCCAGTTAAACTTTGCGGGAGCGATTTGACTTTTTTAAAAAGAAATAAAATTAAATTAAAATTAAACTTATTTAATTACTTAACTATAACAAGTGGACGATTTGGAGTCACAAATGCTAATGCCCAGAATTACATACATGGTACCATCGATACAATATTACGAAACAAATGTTTTTCAATAACTGCAATGCTTATGCTAAATTGCAAGAACTCTCCGGTGGTCTTGCTGAGGCCAGCGGAAGGCTATTGCTCAACCTAATACAGAGGGTTGGGGTGGATGCGTAACTACCTACTAGGTAGGAAGTTAGCCTGTATGTTTGTTCATATGTTCAGTCTTATATAAATATTACTTATCATTTAACAAATTAATCGTTAAAAACGTCTTGATCGTCAGCTGGTTGTAATGACGTCATAGTAAATTCAACATGGCGTCATCGTGAGGGTTTGAAATGATAGCCTATTTTTATGGAGCAAATATTTTGATTGTTTTATTTTGTAAACATCAGTATGTATTTTTGAAAAATAATAGTTTATATTATAGCTTAGTGAGTATACGTCCTTTTCAATGCATTTTTCCGACTTAAAAAAAGAAGAGGGTCTCTATTCGAGAGCCTTTTTTGTGTTTGTAATATTGGTATCTATCACTTTAATTGGAGATATTGTTTTGTTAACGCTTTCAGAAAAGCTCACAAGGCAAATCGAAAGTAATATTTTCCCTTGTTTATTTCCCTTAGATCCTATATATAGCAGACGTACCACAAAAAATATATTTACAGTCGACAATAAGAAATATAATAAGCCCGTATATAAAAATGTGATACCATTTGTCTGTCTGTCACAGCTGACGCGTGTCGTTAACACGTACCCTATTAGTCCCACGTGGATATATCTTAAGATTATATGGGAAATATCTACAGATGTCTTTGTACTAGCAGGAATGGCAGGTTTTGTAATAGATTTACTTTTGTGTTATTAGTATTGCAATGTGTACTATTATGGATGAAAAGTAGGTTATGAAGTAGTATTTTGTGGTATTGTAAGTAGAATTTCTATTAGGCAAATTATTATTTTAGACAAAAAACTAAGCCCCTACCACCACCTTGACCAGCTTTCAAATAAAAAAGAATCATGAAAATCGGTTTACCCACTCGAAAGTTCCGAGGCAACAGACCCTAAAAATACAGACGAATTAAGAACCTCCTCCTTTCTTTGAACTTGATTGGCAATTTTTTCAATTAGAAATCTGTAAAACTGTAACTTGGTTATTTGAAAATAAGAAAAATGTTCGTTGCTTACTACATACTAGCATTTTTTCTATATATTTTTAGTTGTAGCAACTCAGTCTGACAAAGAGTGCTAATTACCTGCTTATACCCGTAGAAAATCAATAAGAGGAATAGAAATGAAATGTTAGACACACTAAAAAGGTTTATTCATTTTGAATAAAACAAAATACAAAGGTAAAAAAAACCTTCTTTTTTGGACACGGTTAAAAATAACGAAACGTAATCTCTTCGACTTTTTGTTGGACAATTAAGATTATAGGTAATAAATACTAGAAAAATAATATTTTATATCTTATCGATATCAAGTTTTCTTACGAGGGATTGTAGTAAAAACAAATGAAATATACTACATATTTATATTATAAGAATTTACTGAAGATATTATTGGACATTTATACTTATTGTTTACTAAATTAGAGGGTTTCACTATTTACTGAATGTCAGTAATTAAAGTCGTTAATATAACAGTCTATGGGAATCTAACATAGTAGCTAACTGAATTCGATATTGAGTATTTTATACCATTCAAATGCTTTATAATTATAAACTATTATAGAAATAAAAAATTCGATCATGACGCGAGATTCGAACCTACGTCTTCCGCCAATCTGGGGCGACGCGACGCCTGACCAGGCCACACGTGATCGCGCCAGAAAATTTTATTTATTTAACACTTTATTATACATATTTTTATAAAATTGACTAGAAAATAACAAATCTCATACAGCTTTATATGTATAATGGGACGGCCTTATCAATTTTCTATTCAGTAAAAAGTTGTAGTACTCAATTATCAGGTGCCTTAACTATATTTATGTACTATAAACGCATATCTTTTTTACACACATTCCAAGAATATTTATCACGATATATTAACGTCTTGTGACCGTAATGGGCCAGTTTCGGCTAAAAACGGTCCCCGGGTTATCCCGGCTCAGGGCTGCCATCTATTCTCATTTAGAGGTTGTCCTTAAGATGGAATAAATGTCTCTGAGTGACGAGGTATTCTACGTATAAAATTGGTGAGCTTTCTTTAGTGCATTGTTTTGGCTTGGATAATTGTTTGTGTGAGGGTAGTTGATTATATGGGAAGAAGGAAATTTGTCAAATAATTAAAATACATAAGCTTGGAATATTATTCAGCAAACATGTAGTTTGCTGTTAGTGAGAAGTTTTGAAAACAGTCCACTGGTTATAATGATCATTCCTTCAAATATATTATTAACTAGCGGCCCACCCTGTCTTCGCCCTTAGTACATACCTATATTGCCTATCCTACAGTGAAGAAAATGTTGAATAGTATATCTTGAAATTAGCGCGTTCAAACAAACAAACTCATCTGATTTTTTTTAAGTATAGATTTAAATAAATACAAAATACAATTGCTGAAAACATGTTCTCTTTATTTTATCAACAGAAGTATTTCACTTTGCATAGGTATATTTCCCTGTATAATAAACGAAGAATACTTAGTTTTTATCGCGTGCACGGTGCAACTGAAATTACTAGAGACCAATAGCGGAAGACACAAAAAGAAACTAAATAAACATTCGTTGAAATATTTGCTCTTGGCAAATTTTTGTATCAACATCAAACAATGCTTTGTGCCGGAATCAATTGTCTATTTCACTTTCTATATTATTTGAAATACGAAAGAGTAATTCTTGTATTATTAACAAAAAGTTACCAATATTTCAATTGTTAGGGTTTAATGAAATTCAGTGCTGGTTGGCGTTTGTGAGTCTTTATTTTTTGATGCAATTTGTCTTGTGTTTATTTTAACAACAATTTATGAATTAATCACTTATAATACCACAAGAGCTTCAAAATTATCGGGTATTTTCCGATAGGTTCGTTGCAAACAAATGAAGGAGTCAAGTTTTTAGTCAAGGTTAAAAAATCACGAGCGCGAAGCGCGAGTGATTTTTCCTGAAAAACTTGACGACTTTATTTGTTTGCAGGGAACCTTGAGGGAAATGCCAGATAATTTTGAAGCTCGTGTGGTATTCGGGGGATTATTTTTCCGTCCCAAATGTCGGCCAATAATTTCACAATTGAATTCAACCTGTCAGTTTGACGTCAACGACCAGAGAAAATTTTCAAAAAATTATCAGTATAATACCATGTAGGTTGTACCACGTGACGTCGAATGGTGCAATTCTATTGGTCGATATTTGGGTCGGAAAAATAATCATATTTATTTAATTTAAGAGCAGTGGTGGCTCAGTGGTGAGACCTTCGACTTCGAATCAAAAAGCCCGGGGTTCGAGACCAGGCGAGCGCGCAGGAAATAATGATTTTTCAATCATCATCTGCGCACCACTGCTCGAACGGTGAAGGAAAACATCGTGAGGAAACCGACATATCGAAGAAAAGAAAGTTCTACGATATGTGACATCTGTCCGCACTTGGTGGTGGTGGATTATGGCCTGTACCCTCATAGGAGGCCCGTGTCCCAGCAGTGGGAACGTATATGGGCTGATGACGATTTAATTCAAATCTTTTATATTCCCAACAATCAGTTGACACCGTCTTAATTAAAATGGATTATTGGAAACTTAATAAATATAAATTTATAAAGAATAGAAAAAATTCGATCACGAGGCGGGACTCGAACCCGCATCCTTCGCGCCATTCCGGGGCGGATGCCTCACCAACTCAGCCACTCGTGACCCGCCCGAGTGATCGAATTTATTCTATTCTTTCAGTTTTATGTGTCTGAAGGGACACACCGCGCGCCATCTATTGAGATGATTAACAACCATTTCAACCAATATGAAGCACTTTTCAGTGAATACAATATTGTAACGATGGAACACGACCTTTTTTGTTGAATTTATATTTTTGGTTTTATGGCATTCAAATGCTTTATGATCACGAGGCGGGACTCCCGCCTCGTGATCGAATTTTTTCTATTCTTTATAAATTTATATTTATTAAGTTTCCAATAATCCATTTTAATTAAGACGGTGTCAACTGATTGTTGGGAATATAAAAGATTTGAATTAAATCGTCATCAGCCCATATACGTTCCCACTGCTGAAAAATTCGATCACGAGGCGGGAGTCCCGCCTCGTGATCGAATTTTTTCTATTCTTTATAAATTTATATTTATAAAGCATTTGAATGCCATAAAACCAAAAATATAAATTCAACAAAAAAGGTCGTGTTCCATCGTTACAATATTGTATTCACTGAAAAGTGCTTCATATTGGTTGAAATGGTTGTTAATCATCTCAATAGATGGCGCGCGGTGTGTCCCTTCAGACACATAAAACTGAAAGAATAGAATAAATTCGATCACTCGGGCGGGTCACGAGTGGCTGAGTTGGTGAGGCATCCGCCCCGGAATGGCGCGAAGGATGCGGGTTCGAGTCCCGCCTCGTGATCGAATTTTTTCTATTCTTTATAAATTTATATTTATAAAGCATTTGAATGCCATAAAACCAAAAATATAAATTCAACTTAATAAATAATAATTTACCTCCGCCCCAAATTTCAGTTCTCGGAAAATACCCACGAATTTAAAGGAGCAAATTGAATGAACTCAAAGCCACACTTATTTTGCCTAGTCCAATATTTATTCTGACAACCCTGCTATCATATTTGCCTTCAGTCCTAACCAAATACAATAAATGGCCACTCACTTTATGGTTCTGTACATAACCGCTGAGCGCACATCCGATCTTTTAGGGTGATTTAATGATCATTTTAATAGTGAAAGTGGATATAGAAATAAAATAGGAGAGTTACGAGAAAGATACGTTGATTTACCTATGTAGTTAATTATTTTGATAAGAACTTGATAAGAATAATTATAGCGTTGTTTATTAAGATATCATTCAGGTTAATAATATTCACATTTCTGATTGTTGGGCTTCGACTTATTATATCGGTATAATATTGGTATAAAGTTTTTTGGGGTTTCTTCGCGACTTTTCGTTTGCTAAATATACTTATGTTATAGATAAGATGTAAAATAAATGTTTGGATAAGAAGATAAACTAATTATTGTATTCATTTGTTTGTTCAAAAATATGAAGGAATCAAGCTGCGGCACGCTCGCATCAGTTTAAAATCAATGTTTCCAAAATAATCCCAACTACAAAGATTGTTTAAAAACCAACAATTGTTTGGCGATTTGTTTGTTGTTCGAGACGTTTAAATCTTTGACCGAAACGGGAATGGAAGTCGATTTATTTATACACATTTTATTGTTTTCTCTCTACAGTCGGCGACAGAAGTAATTTGAATGGGAAAATGCCATTTCTTTGGCCTGTTTGTTCAATATTAAAGTTTTTCTTTCCGACCTGATTGCCCTGCAAATAAGTTGGAGAATGTTTTTGCGCTTTGAATATGGTACATATATTTTGTGATAAAGTTTTGTGTGTGTATTCTCTGTATATGTTTATGTAAAATTAATAATAAAATATTCAGATCTTCTGATACATTATTGGGAAGGAATAAAAGAAAGTCTTTCTTATTTTCTTTACTTTACTTAAGTGTTAAGAATGATAAGCTTCCTAATTCTGCTATAAAGAAGCTTTTTGTAGAAGTCACCAATTTTATCGAACTCAGCCCGCATGATTCTCAATCCAGTGCTATAGATTCTAAAATATACCTAAGTTACAGCCATAGTTCGGCTATCTGTAACTAAACATATTATTTATATGGCTTAAAGAGTATCTTAAAATAAATTTGAAATTTTGTTAATCTATACTAGCAATATAAATCTGAAAAGTTTGTTTAAAACGCGCAGTCAGGAACTGCTGATTCGAATAGAAGAATTATTTTTGTTTCGAATAGTTCTTTTATTGAGGAAGGTTATATTATAACACCATGGAAATCGTGGGTTATTAATTTGAAATATGATCATTGATCATACCTATATCTATAATTTGTAACTACATTCTTACAAATATAAAAATAATTTGAATTTGTATCAATCCGTCATGAGCGCCCAATTTTGAATGAAAACTATTGTTTATAAGTGTAAATGTAACAAACGTTTTTTTTACGATTTATGTATGGAACTGTACTTTTATATTCAAATTCAAATAAATAAAATATACGTTATAAAATTATCTAATAATAGGGTTTACTAGATTTATTTGCTTCTTTAATGTCTTCATGCTCTATATCAAAATAGATGTTAGTTGTAGTAATTGTTAGTTTGGCTAATAATAATTAGTCGTTTTGTATTAGTTTTAGTTTTTGTGACAGGAAAGTTTAAAGCAATAGAATTTAAGTTAGATTAATTATATAAGCCATTTGTCCAATTGGAAATATGGTCGAAGAAAATGCTTCCAATATCATAAAATGATACAATATTTCCTTATATATTTGATGCTCAATTTATATTGAATTCAATATATGTATTTGTAATTAATAAAGAATTGACAAGAAATAAGCGAATGAAAATGTATACTTAAAAATGTTTAAATTAACTAGCGGTCTGCCCCGGCTTCGCCCGTGGTACATATTTCGCAATAAAAGGTAGCCTATGTTCTTTCTCAGGGTGTAAAGATTATCTCTGCCAAATTTCATCAAAATCGGTCCAGTAGTTTATGCGTGAAAACCATACATACATACATAATTACAAACCTTTCCTCTTTATAATATTATTATAGGAGTATAGACATAGACTTTGAAATAATACCAAAGTCAGCAAGTAATAAAATGTATTGAGACATTCTGAGAATCGTAATGCTATGTTTATTTCTAACTGTCTTAATTTGTAAACAACAAAACATTGTCTTGTTTTAAATTCATTAAAATGTTCACTTTTACGTTGACTAGTAATTGATTTTCTAAGAATAAATAAGCTTATTATTCTAATACTTTTTAGATTAGAAACAATTTAAACTACGAATTAATTTGTTTTTCATTATATTTTAAAGATTTCAATCATGATTTTTGTAGTGTAAATTCTTTAGGCTCGTTGAGGGTTAAATTTTAAGGGCGCGTCATGACAATACCGTCACTTCTGACATGTGTGCTCGGCACTCACGCTCTTTTTTGAAGTGAGACTTCTATGGCAACATTCAAAGATACCAAAATCGTTGCCTCACTCCATCACGTGCCGGTATTGCCCTGACCTTGAAATTTTACTCTCAACGTACCTAAAGAAGTTTTCAAAAATACTCCTGTATCTAATATCCATAAAAATGGAATAAACAGAACAATTACTTAACTATTTCGCATAGCAAAAGCGTTTCGTTAATATGTCCCCTGCGTCCGAGACGCCTGATCGATCACCGGTAATGATTTCATGCTCCACTTATGTTATCTGTATTTATGTTAAGAGAGATTAATCGTAGTTCATTTCTATGGAAATATTTACTAATATTGTTACACTAGTTGTGCCCCGCGGTTTTACATGCAATGCTCCGCTCCTGTTGGTCTTTATAGCGTGATGATACAAAGCTTTGTTTGAACTAGTGTACTCATAAAGTAAGAAAAAAAGCTTTTTAGTCTGCGCTGACATTCTTGAAAAAAAAGGTGAATTATTGATTTGAATTTATTAGTATTTATTTATGTATCGCGTACACTACCAAGTACTTAAAACTAATTGTTTATCGCTCATCGCTTGTCCCATGGACTCGCGGAAGCTTTCAACGCACTGGTAGTATCGACAATAAACAGTAATTAATTTTCATTATGTCTACTTTTAACACGACGCCAATTGTTATAATTTATGTATTAGGTAAATACATATTTTGTTGATCATTATAAATTAATTTCACCTGGTTATGCAATTTAAAATAATTAATAATTGTATTTTGAATGTTGGAGTTAATTCAACGCTAACAATTGTGTTGATATTGTATTTATTACAAGTACAATAGTTTTATTAACAGATTTTATTATTTAGAAATGAAAGATTTTAACGGATTTTAAACACGATTTATTCATTATTATCCCGACGTTTCGCACACTTTGCAGCGAGCGTGGTCACGGGGAGACTGAACTCGGTCAATAATATAATGAATAAATCGCCTTTAAAATCCGTTAAAATGTTTAATTTCTATCGGTCTTACTAATAAAATGTTACCCATTTGCAATGCAATGGATTAGTTATTGCAATAACCTGTCTTGTTTTTATGATTGACGTTTCATGTGAGCAAGAGCAGGACACAGCTATGATAGAAAATGGTAGAAATTTATCCATTGTTTAACGTTTATTAGTAAGGCCGTAAATGTATAATACTCGCGTAAAATCTAATAAAAAATACTAGATTTTATTATAATCTTATTTAATACAAATGCGTGTCGAAATTCAATATTCTCATTCTAAAGATTCTCGCCTGAATTTCAGGCTTTCAGCACGTTTCGAATATACATGTGACAAATCTGTATTGTACTGCTGAAACAATGATTTAAGTGCCAACTCGATGTATGATATGGAGGAACACTAAGGGCTTATTTTTCAATCCTTGGTTAAAACTTATTCGTCGAATAATGTATAAAACTGCCATTTTAAAAACGTATTCTAATTGCCCGTATTTGACAGTTTACGTGACATTTTAATATTATCGTGTAATACTTTATTGGACGGATAAGTTTTATCCAAGCATTGAAAAATCGGCCCTAAAATATGTACGAGAAAGATGCGTATTACCTATAGTATTATATTATCGATACGTCTTATACTTCATAGGGCCGATTTTTCAATGCTTAGATAAAACTTATTCGTCGAATAATGTATAAAACTAGGGCAAGTGACCCGGTTGTGGCCACCGACCCCTTTGTGGCCATTTAGAACTTCAAATCGTTATAACTAAGGCAAAGACAAATATATTACTATAGGGTTTACGGGAATAAAAATATCTAATATTGGCAGCACTGATAGCGTTGACAGCTCTGATGTGTCAAACTTCACTTCAATCCAACAAGTCGTTAGTTTTTGAAGAGCGTCAATTGTTCTAAGTCTTAGCAAAACGGGTAAGGCGAGCGGGTGAGTAATCAATAATTATTTTTTAAATCCTTCTTATTTTTTTAATGTTTATGTTAATTCTTCATAAAGAATACACTGTCTAATAACACACTAGTGTTATTTTATCGCTATTCGTTTATTAAGTGAGGTTATGAGAGGTGGCCACTAATGGAGCCAAAATGAATGAATTTTCCCATCTTTGGCCACATGACTGGCCAAAAGTGGTGCACGTAGAACCCCACTTTTGGCCATTTAGTTTTTATCGTGATTTTTCAACTAATTACTAAGCTATTTTGATATAAGTAATCTATTCATTTTCAGAGTTACAATAATTATAATGCCTCCATCGAAACCAAATACTAAAAAAATCGGTGTCGTGAAAAGAAAATTGTTCCAGTACTCACCGCATAAAATATCATTAGCATTGAACGCAATAAAGAATGGGATGCCCGTTGCCACTGCTAGTAGAGATTTTAATGTACCTCGAACGACATTGCGTCACAAAATTTCTGGAAAAGCACCTGAAACTTCTGGATATGTAGGGCCCCAGTCAGTTCTTGGAAGACAAATAGAAAACTAACTTGTAATATGGATCAAAGATTGCGCTCGCGCTGGATTTCCTATTAACAAGGAAGGTTTACTGGATTCTGTTAAGAAAATTGTCGTGAAGGGCAAAATTGCTGCACCTTTTATAAATGATAGACCTTCAAGATCCTGGTTAGATGGATTTATGGCGAGACATCCTGATTTGAGCCAAAAACATGCCGAGTATATTAATAAAGCTCGTGCCTTAATAACTGAAGAGAAAATTCGGAACTGGTTCCAAGAAATTTCTTCATTGCTCGGTGATGAAAATTTAAAGATTCTAGAAAACCTTAACATTATAGATATCTACCTCGTATAGATTAATGTTGATCTCCTTAATTGTAATTTTTTAGTTAGCTATTTTCTCTAAATAAATATTGTTGGTCGTAAAATATGCGATTTTCGAATAAACTTTTCATTACTTTGAATAATCTGCTTTTTATTTTTGATGAATTTGATGATGGCCAGAACTGGCACATGACATGGCCAGAAATAGGGTAAAACTGGCCAAAAATGGCACAAACTCCCATTTATTTTTCTTTCCTACAGGATTATTTTTCCATTGAATTCTTATGAAAAAAAATATATCTTTAGGCTAGATTTATATATATTTAATCATTTTTTACAAGAAATATGTCCGTCATAACAAAAACTGTAAAATGATATAGCCTCAAAGTCTACAAAATTCTTAAAATGGCCAAAACCGGGTCACCTGCCCTACCATTTTAAAAACGTATTCTAATTGCCCGTATTTAACAGTTTACGTGACATTTTAATATTATCGTGTAATACTTTATTGGACGGATAAGATTTATAGATGCTTGGAGCATTGAAAAATCGGCCCTTACTTATATTACTTACTAGCAGTCCGCCCCGGCTTCGCCCGTGGTACATATTTACGTTTTCTCTACGTAAGAACCATCCTCGTACTTCAAGGAATATAATAAAAAAAGAATTAACGAAATCGGTTCAGCCGTTCTCAAGTTATGCGCTTACCAACACATTTTGGGATTCATTTTTATATTATAGAAGATTACTTATCTATACTAATATTATAAAGTTTGTTTGTTTGTTTGAACGCGCTAATCTCAGGAACTACTAGTGCGAGTTGAAAAATTTTTTCGGTGTTAGATAGCCCATTTATCGAGGAAGGTTATAGGCTATATATATATCATCTCGCTGAGACCAACAGAAGCGGAGGGTGAAACCGCGGGCAACAGCTAGTTCACAGATAAGATAAAATCTGTTATGAATTCCAGATTTCCTTAATTTGAGCGCGAGCGGTTAATTAGTGTTAAAAATGTTTGATTTTATTATTATTTTCATTTTTATCAGCGAGAAAGAAATTATAATTTCCACTTTTTATTTTTATTTTAATAGTACCTACTAATTTAAGTAGGTATCGGAGGTGCATTCCAATTTTTTGCTAAATTTTCCTCTATATTTTTATTTATTCGGTTTCTTTTTCTATTAGGTACGTTCAAAAATTATCAAATTCTGTTTCATATTTTTAGATATATCATATCGCCAACGTCCATACCACGTTGAATACACCGGTTCTCGTCCGATCACCGAAGTTAAGCAACGACGGGTGCGGTCGGTACTTGGATGGGTGACCGCCTGGGAACACCGCGTGATGTTGGCTTTTTGCAAAAATTAATGCTGTAGTAATTTTTTTTTTATTAAAATAAGCTCTAGTGCTCATCGGAATTCACAATGAAATTAGATTTTTCGTCTACGGTACTTTTATGGATAAAAAAAATATTTTTTTTCGCAATTTCCTTATCAAATCTTATTCCTTATGCACTTAGCCAAAATTTCCGTTGAAATAAGAAAAATTCAATAGCAGGAACGCGTTTCAAGACTTTTATCTAAATTTTTTCTGTTATCATCCCACAATCCCATTTAGATCGAATCACAGCAGTGTTTTTTCGCTATATAATATGTTAAATAATAATATAAACAGAAAAGGTTCTATTTTGTTTTCAATTTTCAGGCTTTTCAGTTTTCTGTATGTTTTTAGGTAAGGTAGGTAAGCAGTAAAATTATTGGCAGATTTTTTTGTTACCGTTCCCCTGGGAGAGATCGCCACTTACTGAAAAGGTTGAAAGTTTTAAAAGTTTAAGGTATATAATAATAATCCTGTAACTCATCAATCGCTATCATTTGTTACTGACTAGGTACTTATTCAACAAAACAATATATTGCATTTTTAATAATTGCTAATGCAAATCAGGAAAAACGTAAACACATTGGCCAAACAGATGCTACTAAAAATCACTTCAAATTGACCTTAAGCATTCAAACTAACCTATATAAAGACAAAAAGCTACCACTTTAGTTTATTAGACCTGTATTAATAAAACGCCCAACTCCGCTGAGACGTGTCATGTTTTGAAGTCAGCGAGGTGGAATTGTACATTGGAATTTATTAGGATTTTTCTAAGCAACTCATAAGTTGAAGCGATGTTATTGTGACTTGAGCGGTTAATATTGAGATGGGTTTAAGTGTTATGACTAGCTGAACTGGTGTCGTCTGAGTTGATAAACCTTTTAAAAATCGTGTCACTTTTGAAAAATGATACACATTCACATCTTACTGTTTTCTCAATAAAAAAAAATTGTTCTCAAAATTGATTATTAAGTTCTTGAGTTAATTTATAAGACGCTAAAAAATCAAACAAATTTTGCTCTATATTATATTAGTGTGAATCAAAATGTACGTAATATTTTTGTGAGTTTATTTATAGTTCGTCCGATTATACTTTACTAGCTTACCGCCCGCGGCTTCGCCCGCTTTGCCTAAAACCTAATAAATTATATACTAAAACCTTCCTCTTGAATCACTCTATTTATTAAAAAAAACCGCATCAAAATCCGTTGGGTAGTTTTAAAGATCTAAGCATACAAAGGGACATAGGGACATAGGGACAGAGAAAGCTACTTTGTTTTATACTATGTAGTGATTTTATAAGTATAATTTTTATGACACTTATGAAATATTATAATGAAATATACAGACCATCAAAAAAATTTAAAAAATAAATAAAAACATTGAATATCTATAGCCAAAAAGGGATATCATTGAAACAGGTCTGTATTATAGGATTTCAAATGGAAATATGACTTAAAACAAGTCTTATAAAAATGATATGAAAACACCCTTCAATATAATTGTACTTGAATTATACCCGGCAAGGGTCGCTTTTATATTTTGAAAAGAACAACTTCAGTCTTGCTCGCACGTTATTATATCTGATTGTTGAAAATCTATACAAATAAATAAAATTTTGAGGTGGTTATGATGTGATGACAACCTTTTTTACCCGACTGCGGCAGAATGAGGGTAAGTTCGTATATAAATAAGTAATGTTGTTGCTTGTCGTATTTTTTGTGAGTCAATAGATTCATCTTAGTCGTTATAGTGAGTCATAAAAATAGCCGCCAAAAAATAATGTGTGGAAAAATTGTCAGTCGAGTTTTTTATTTTAATTATATCTTAGTTAAAGCTTTAGTCCTTAATTTATAGGCTTTTAGTATGCGGAGGTTAAATGTAATGCAGACCTGTATGGAACAAAGCCAAACAAAAACTTATTGTAGGTTTTATTGGACGTTTCTTGCCATGAATTAGTTTTTTGATTGCCTTGAAAGTTGAATCGATTTACAGCCATATTTTCTGTATTTTTCGTATGTGCGAAGCGTACTAGAATTTGCGAGTCCGATCTGGCGTCCCTCTTATCGGTGTTATATTGACCGCTTGGAAAATATTCAAAAAATATTTATTAGGAAACTTAATTTTATATCGAAGACCTCTTGTGCTAATTACCTTGAAGGATGCTCTCTCCAAAGGATCAATACACTCGAACAACGGAGAGATATTATCGACATGATGCTGCTTTACGACATAATGCGTAAAAGACTGGACTGTCCAAATATTCTCGGTAATATATCACTACAAACACCGTCATTACGAACAAGGCATTGCCAACTATTAAAGGTTCCCCTCGCTTCAACCAAACACCTGCAAAATTCTACACTCTTCCGTCTACCTGATATTTACAACAAGAAATTTTCAAGTGTTGACATATTTCATCTCTCCCGTAACAGTTTCAAAAAAGCAATAACAGACATCACCAATTCAATAATTTCTTAGTTTACCTTTACACATTCTCATCACACTACACAACACACACAGTATATACACTACACACAGAGTACACACATTCACACATCCATACCAAACATTCTATAATGGGTACGTTTTCCTCTTTTTTGTATATCATGTCCAAAAAAAATATTAATTTTTTCCAGTTTATCATTGTTATAATTAATGTAAAACTACTGTCACATTATTGGTATTCCTTTTTATTGGCGTATTGTTTTGTTAAAGTAAATTATAAATATTGTAATACAAATAGCTGTAAGGAATCTATGTATGTAAAAATAAATAAATAAATAAATAAGTAAGAGGCTTGTTTTTTGTTTGTGATTTTGTTCGTAATGAGAAATAAATGTATATTATAATAATTAACATTGTTTTGTTTAGTTAACTAAGTAAACATGTTTTGGCGAAAATTATGATTATTAAGAGGCTTGTTTTTTGTTTGTGATTTTGTTCGTAATGAGAAATAAATGTATATTATAATAATTAACATTGTTTTGTTTAGTTAACTAAGTAAACATGTTTTGGCGAAAATTATGATTATATTTGAAGTTTATTTATTTACTGTAAAGTGTAAACAAAACAAATACTCGAATATATCTATAAAGTAATCTGGCAAATTAATTGCCTCAAAGCATTTATTTTGCCATTGTACTAACTTTAATAATGTGTATATGAACTTAATTTTTCATGAATTTGTTACTGTTGTAGCTTTAAAGAAAATTTCCTTTCCAGAATAATAAATCTTCAAGTTTAACATGTTATTTAAACTTGACGGACTAATAAAAGTATGTCTAATCAAGTATTAAAGGCAATAACAACTTCCCGGTCACATCGTTTAAGTATAACCCGGCCGAATAAAATTGTATACGCGTTTAAAATTCATGGAATATTTTCAGCGGCTCTCAAATTATTCGGTTAATACTACGGCATCCTGAAGGTGTAATAGTAAAGAGTTCAGTATGGTTGTGAACGTCGGGGAGGGTGCACGTCTCGCTCCGATTTTTCTTGAATAATTTACGATCGGAACAAAACTTTTTCGTGGTGTGTTTTGTTTAGTGTGTTTTTAATTTTGGATTTAACTTTTATTTTGTGAAGTGGGATATTTGTGTTCAGTGCTGTTGGTAAGTTTGTTTTCAAGTAAAGTTAAGTATAATTAAACAAATAATTTCATTTTAGATTGTTGTTTGATACTTTGGTAAATAAATATATTTTTTGAAATAACGTACAGCTTTGAAATGTAATTATAATAATGATAATTTATTTTATGGGGAAACTAGTGACAGAATCATCAAGGTCGTTGAACCGTGTAACAGTCTTAAAATATAATTCGTAAAGCTCTACCTTCTGGTAGAGCTTAAGCCGAATAGTTTTAATTTTTATACTTTTCAATTAGTTACAATAAAAACAAAATTATATAATTTAATATCTTATTTACCTAAAAGCTATATTTTTATTTCGTTACAAATTACAAAGATACTGTCTCTAATAGTCTCTATCTAGAAAAATAAAAAGAAGACACAAAATGATATAAAAGTAACTGCTTTTAATGAAATTTTTAATTAATAAACAAATAATATAAGTCATTATCATCATCATTTGTAAAATTTTGAGTGAAGCTGAGTATTCTTCATTCTAGTACTTATTTGTAGCATCTACTTAGTAGCTTCAGGCTTAAGCGGAAATAGACCTTTTCTTCTTTACTCTTTCTGATAAGTGGACACAATTTGATTCTATTTGTTTTGTTATCCTTATTAATTGTTTTAATTTCAAATTATTATCAATTAATGATAAATAAAATAAATATAAATATTGAATGCCGCGTTATTTCTAAGCAAATGTGTTTTGAAATTTATGGAGCATTTTATCCTTACATCATGTAATCTAACCATAAAATAATTTACGCCATCATCATCATCATCATCAGCCTTTCGATGTCCACTGCTGGACGTAGGCCTCTCCTAATGCACGCCACTGAGCCCGGTGGTTGGCTCTTTGCCGCCATAAAATAATTTACTCCATACGATTTTATTTACCTTTGATTGCGCCTAAGTGATTTTCAATTGTACATACTTTATAATAATAGCAGTAACCTAAATTATATGTAGCAAGCAAATAGTTCCTCGAAGTCATAATGTAGAGCGGTATTAAATTCTATATTGACTTATAAGCAAATGAGCTTTTAATTCACATAAGCCTATTTTGGCAGTGACATTCTATAGAAGAGCCATTTTAATAAGCAACATTTGACTGTTCAACTAAATTCAACAATGTAACCTAGTACCGATGACATGGAATAATATATTATTTCATTTTGTTAGAACTGCACATTTGCTTAACTTTTTTACATATTTATAATAATAATGACCGATACAAGTAATTTTAAGATTTGATTTTACTGATAAACCACTATAAACATAATAAACAATGTCTGATTTAAAGAACTGAGGTCGCTACAATTTTGTGTCAATAAACCTTTTTTTCTTTTTAAATACCAGAGACGTTACTCTAAAAATCGAAATTTGACATCTAGAATCGAATGCATTGATTACTTGTGAATAAAAATCATCATAAATTTATAAATGCGTTGTGTTTTTTAATTATGTAGATACTTGTCTTAATTTGCTCCTTAAATCTACGAAAGAAAGTATATTGCTGGGACAGGGATTCGCCTGATGAATTTTAAAATTGACATGTGTTTCAAGTTCGATTGACAAATGTTTCAAGTCCGTATCGATTAATTCACTATCGATGTTATTAAGCAGGTTACCTCTCTTCGAAGTAAAAATTGATAGACGTCAAATGTTGCCTATTAAATTGGCTCGACCAAGGCTCGACTATAGGCTATTCTATAGAATAGACTATGGTACATTTAATTAACCTAATGATATCTGCTATGTATTTCCTTGTGTTTCATTTTACGCGAATATTATACATTTTGATATTAAATACTTTTTAACCAAGTTCGCTGTTAAGTGTTTGAAACGTCGGGTTAAATAATAAAGGTAATGAATAAATCACGTTTTTAATTTTCTATAGATAAGATATCTTGTATTTACATATCTATTCAATAGTGTATGTTAATTACGATGGTATAAAAATGTGATTATAATTCATTCTTATTAAGAGAAGATTGCAATGAAATTAAACACGTTTATAGGTAAAAATCAAGAACTAATTACGTTAATAAATAATAAGAAAATATACGCTACTGCCTTCTGAGATACAGGTAATTACCTAGTTCAGAAGGCAGAGCAATATTGTAATGTTATATTTGAAGTTGCTAATAAATTTTATTTTATTTATTTTATTTTATATTTTTTCGTAGGGATGTATTTTTGAAGGGACAGTCGTCCGCTGCAGTACATTCATTCAACATAGATAAAATTTAATCATTCAGTTAATTTTAACTGGTTCGTTATAAACTTAATCTGTTATATTTTAATTCTTTACCAGATTTCCAAGTTATTTCACTATAGCTGAAAAAATAACTTAAAAACATTAATAAACACATTCAATCCTCGAAATAATTTCTAAGGAGTGTTTCTTAAGCTAATAATTATTCAGATAGCGTACAAAATGGCCAAGCATTTTAATTAAATTTTTTCGCTTCCTCTAATTATAGGAGGAATAAGTCAGAACCGCTGGCTGAATGCTCCATAAATATGTTACGTTTTTTTTTTGTTATTGATATTGTTCCAATTCCCGTGTAATTTATCTTGACCTAGAATATTAATTAGTGATTGAAGTAGTTAAATATTATACAAACTTTTGACAGACTTTTGGTTTTGGATAACACGCCAACATAAAAAAAAAAATGGTTGTCTGTAAAGTCGGTTTACTGACGATAGTTGAACGTGACAACGGCCGATTGTGCTTCTTTGTCGCTCGCTCCGCGCTCTCGCTTGCACTTCAAGCCTTACATGGAACGCCTCAGAGCGAGTTAACGCCGCATGAGTCATGTTTTTTCGTGCGTGCAGCCGGCTCTATCGAATTATAAGACGTTGTCACGTCAAAAGTTACTAAGATAAGCCTGTAGTAGTATACTATACAACGTCATGCATGTACTTATACGCAGAACTATGAAATATTATTACGTATTGTAAAAAAAAAGCTCGCCCAAAACCGAACATCATCGTAGTCTTGTTCATGAGGGTTGTAAGGCACACGATCGTAGTTGGTTCGATGCTCTCGTCGATCGTCGGACTAGATTAAATAATTTATCACCAGTCACATCATCAACATATAAGTGCAGGAGTTGTGGGCGCTCTTGTCGCTCCAGAATCGGGCTCTTCAGCCATGACAATAATAAAATAACTCATATTACAATTAATTAAAATAACTTATATATACTAAATTGCTGCATTAATAGAATTTTAACTTCGTAATTAAAAATAATGTAACTGCATATATAATCTACCATAGATTAAATAGGCCAACGACGACGACGATTTTAAACCTAATAAAACAAAGCTTGCCTTTTATTTTAAAACATTCTTTAAACATTAACACATAACTGTTTACATCACACTTCTAACAAAAGCATATTTATTTGATCATATAAGAATCTAGAGCCAAAAAGTATTGTTTTAAATTTTTTAAAGAACCTTTTGCAAAATATATATTGACTTTTACTATAGGTTTAAAGTAACAAAAGGGCCACCCATTGGATAAATAAAAACATTCTCTTGTTCTAAATATAAAGCCATAGAGCTGAATAATCGGTTTTGTTTATTTACTTGCGACTCCATTCCACATTGTTCTGTAAACGAACTGTATTTTGAAAGTTCAGTTTAATTAAGCTTCAAACAAATATGTGCTTTAAATTACTGATGCTAGAGCCAATTGGATTAGAATATTAACAAATTTTAATTAGGCCACTATTTGCTCATTTAACTATTGTTTGGCTGGATGCAATACATTTTGATGATACGCACAATATATGCGAAAATTCCTAATTAATTATATTACTATAATTATAAGCTACTTTAAATGATGTTAACAACAACGGTTTTACTAATTAAATATATTTTTTACTAGCGGTTCGCCCTGGCTTCGCCCGTGGTACATATTTACGTTTTCTCTACATAAGAACCATACTCGTACTTCAAGGAATATAATAAAAAAAGAATTATCGAAATCGGTCCACCCGTTCAGGCGTGATGCCGTGACCAAGGAAAACGGGTTTCATTTTTATATATATAGATTATTTAAATAAACAATCTTAATGGATCGAATCTAGCTTTGTTATATCCACTCCTACAGATTTGTAATCATTCTCGTCAACAGAATATCGTCAAAGAAATTTAAAAACGAAAACTTTGTAAACAAATGACAAAGAAAAAAAAAGAAACGCATGTACGGTTGTAACATGGGCCTTTGTCTCAAAAAGATATATACAAGTTTTAAAAATTTATGATGTATGTTTTTATAATTGTTAAAATATGGGATGCATATATCAGATATCTGTAATGCCATTTTTACAATTTTTCTCAATGAGAGATAATCAATTTAAAATAAGGTCAAGTTGCTAAATTCAGTAATAGAATAATAGGATATAAGGTACTGAAAAATTGTCCCAGAGTAATTATCTGTGTTTAAAATATTATGTACTAGCTTTCCGCCCGCGGCTTTGCCCGCGTTTTCAAAGAAAAACCCGCATTGTACCCGTTCCCGTGGGACTTCCGGGATAAAACCTATCTTATGTGTTAATCCAAGTTACCCTCTATATGTATGCTAAATTTCATTGTAATCGGTTCAGTAGTATTTGCGTGAAAGAGTAACAAACACACACACACACACTCACACAAATCCTCACAAATTTTCGCATTGATAATATTAGTAGGATTGGAAATTCATCGATTTCATATAAATAAATTCTGCTTTAGCTATTTCTAAACTCCAAGAATTACCAATTTCATAATAATGTAACAAATTCGTTTAAATTCATCTTTGCACGAGGACTATAGGCCCATTAAGAAGAGCTGGAACGTCAACACATTTACACATTGCACATGTTAGGCCGGGAGATACTGACACAAAATTTCGGGTCATTTGTAACAGGATGGCGGTCTAGAGGGGTCTTAGTACGCAATGACAAAAAGAAAAATGATGGTCAGAACGCTGGTACCCGCGGACTAGTCGCGTGGGCGTTAGTCACACTCGTCGGATAAATAGCGAAAGTCCAACGATTTGTAACACAAAAATTTTAGAATTTACCGATAGCCCTTAAAAAAGATGTAGGCGGTAGTGTCATGCCATACTTTTACGATGTGACTTACAGTCCGCCATACCGACGTGAATGCGTTGATTTAAAAAAAAACAATTCAACCATTTGTACCGGGCTAACTTTTGCACAGGTAACCATCGTCGTGCAGCCATTTACTAAAATCGCCATGCCATACTTTTCGGACGATTCCAAACCGCTTCCAAATTCCAATTCCGATTCCGATTCCAAACCGCACTACCGCCTACATCTTTTTTATGGGCTATCGGTAAATTCTAAAATTTTTGTGTTACAAATCGTTTGACTTTCGCTATTTATCCGACGAGTTCGACTAACGCCCACGCGACTAGTCCGCCGGTACCAGCGTTCTGACCATCATTTTTCTTTTAGTCATTGCGTAATAAGACCTCTGTAGAACCGCCATTCTGTTACAAATGACCCGAAATTTTGTGTCAGTATCTCCCGGCCTATGTATGTGTCATATTTTGCAATTGTTTATAAATACAGGGTGATGTAATTGGTGTAGTACGAATATCTAAAAATCTATGAAGAATTTGTGATACAGTAAATGGAAGAATTATAGACTATTTTACAGTATTTAATAAAATCATTTAATTTTTTGTTCATTTTCATTAGAAATGTCAATTTTTCTCACCAAGGTGGAAATTTGGATGATAAGGATCTTGTTATAAAAATATAAATTTTGACTAAAATCGGCATTTTTTTTTTCAAAAATCAAATTACTAATTAATAATCAGAGTTATCACATTATTAAAAAAAATAAGCCAAACTATACACAATTTTTACTTGATGCAATCCTCAAAGATCATGGACATAGTGTATTGCGCCTTCCACCATACCATCCAGAACTCAACCCAATAGAGTTACTATGGGGCATAATTAAAGGGAAAGTAGCATCACAAAATGTGAACTTTAACTTGAAAACTGTGGAAGAATTATTTAGAAAGGAAGCAAATGCTATTAGTCTGGATATGTTTAGTGACGTTTGGAGAAAGACGCGAGAACATGAGTAAAAATATATTCAATTATAACCAAAAGTAGATAATTACACTGACTCATTTATAATAACATTAAGAAATTCCGACGGCGAGTTCTTCGAGCGATGAAAGTTTCAGTGAAGTAGAAGATTACGATTATGATTAAATAGATTCTTCTTCTTCTCTATAGATACTGCTTTCTGAATTGGTGGTAAATGTTAAAACTGTTAAACTGTTATGACGATTCAAAAGTGCTTCTAGAAGAAGTCTAATTGTATAAATGTTTGAGTTTGAGTTTAAAACCAATAATGTGAAAATTATACAATAAACATGTAACACATATTTGTTAGCGCGTATTGGTAGGTATTACGTACTTACTACAAATATAATATTTCTTAGATATCTTTACTCGACCAAAGTCAGGACAAGACTGCTCCGCAACTGCAGAAGACGTCCGTTATTTAAATCATTATCAAAACAACCATCCGTGTGTTGGGAGTGAGCGCACGTGTTATTTGTATTGTTTTTATGACCTGAAATTTAATTATTATTTGATAATTGAATGATTATTAATACTTTTATCCAATTGATTATTATTAGAATAAATAATTAACTTCATCAATTGATTTACTTTTAAGTTATAATTTTACAGGTAAATTATGAGAGCTTTCATAATTATATTTGCATATATTTATCTACAACGCACCCATTTTACAATTCAAGTCTAAAATGAAACTAGAGTCGCATTTATTTTTGAACATACTGTAAGTGAAATTGCATAAGTGTGAGTACTGTGAACATGCCAGCTTTCCTTAATTGACCGATACTTACCTAGATAACCTACGCTTGCTTCAAACCAGTTTTTTAGAAGAAAATATATTATGAAACTTACTCAAGTTTAAAAAAAAAAACGACAAAAACGTTCTATGTTTTTTTAATGCTGTTAACAGCATCTCTTCTGAGCTTTCTTTCCTCCTGTAATAGTGTGAAGTCTCGTATTCTCTTGTGGGTTATTATACCTACCTACATGATATGTTTTTCTGATTCAAAAATTTTAAGTGTAACATCTCTGTTCTTTCCTTTTTTTGTTCATACCCACAAGGAATAGGTACTATGTAGTATATTAGTCTCAGCAAAGACGTAGGGTATATTTTTTAAGAGAAAAATAAAATATAGCGTTTTATAAAACCTTATCGTGAAATGAAAATATAATATTTAATCTAGTATTTTCATATTCATTTAGTACAACAGTTATTTTTTTATCACAAACAGTTATTTATTTTGTTATTTAAGTAATATCATTATCATCCTCACGACTAACAACACAACAATCATAAATTAATATAGTAGCACTTGAAAAACCAATAAATAATACTAAAACAATATTCTTAAAATGTAAAAATGATTATTAGAGTTAAACTTTAGGCGCGTTGAGTGTAAAATTACAAGGTCGCGTCATGGCAATACCGTCACGTCATAGAGCAAGGCGACGATTTTGTTATCTTTGAATCTGTCAAAGAAGTTTCAGTTCTGACACGTGTGCTCGGCACACACTCTTTTTTATTCAAACAAATACCTACGCAATATTTTTCTCGTCCATTTATTAAAATTGCCAGCCGTTGATTGGTGCGATATATTTCAATTTAATTAACATTACCGAATACGGTGAGTCAATTAATTTTTGCCGTATTCAATGACCGGTTCATTTGTAGCTCTCGGTCTCAATAATTATTGTGTTTCTCCGCTAACTACAATTATCAGGTTTTAAATATCACACGAATGAAAATAAATTTTGGTATCTCTATCAATGATATTATAAAAAAAGAGAATGTGTGCCGAGCATACGTAAAGAAGTGAAACTTCTTTAGCAAGATTAAAAACAACCAAAATCGTCGCCTTACTCCATGACTTGACGATATTGCTATGACGCGGCCTTGAAATTTTGCTCTCAACGCGAGATGGAACGCGTTTCCCTAGAAGGTACCTGTTCACTCTACGCTTGAAGAAGCATAGTTTCACTTCAAAAAAGGTGTAAAAATGTTGAAACTTATGGTTGAAACATATAATTAAACTCATCATCATCATCAAAAATGGCACACTAACGCACACACGATTAGACGTCAAAGTAAGATGGCATGATTCAATTATCGTGAGCGAAAAACTGAAGTAAAATGTCGCTTATTAGAAGCTAATTAGCCACATTTCGACGAGTCACGTGGTGCCACTCTCGGAGCGCTAATAACATTTTTTTTTTAGTGGGGAAATCTTGCATAGATACCCACGGCCTCCGGGGGAGGGGCCGTGGGTTATGTCGGATTCCTACCGACCAAAACCCCACTGTGTTCCGTCAAGCCGCATCAACGAGAGGGCCACGGGTATTGGTAGAATTCCTCCGTGACCCCATCAGCGGCAAGCGCATCTTTTACTTATAATATCACTAGCTGTGGCCCGCGGTTTTACCCGCATTTCTCCACGCCTGTTGGTCTTAGCGTGATGATGTACATTGTACAGCCTTCTTCGATAAATTGGCTATCTAACACTGAAATAATTTTCCAAATCTGGTCTACGAGCAATTCATTGGTCCTGAATTTGTCTAAGACAAAGTTTATGATCATAGGCAGTCCTAAGGCTTTAGAAATATCTGAGCACTATAACCCCCAAGTAGCTGTGAATAATAATATAATAGAACGCGTACGCGAAACACGTAACTTGGGAGTAGTATTTGACGAGAATCTTAGATTCGAAAAACACATAAATAATGTTATTTCTAATTCTTTTTACAGATTAAAAGTATTATACAAGATAAGAAAATTTCTAGATTTAAAGTTGCGTATTCGTCTGTGCGATGCCCTTGTCTTATCAAAATTTAATTTTTCTGACACTGTATACGGACCCAGACTGCTGGCTCGAACTAAGACTGCTATACAGAGAGTGCAGAATGCCTGTGCGCGGTTTTGTTGGTATATTCCGCCCAGAAGCCATGTCAGCCCTTATCTGAGAGATGCCAATATCTTGAATATGGACGGACGTAGGAAACTACACTTTGCCACTTTGTTGTTTGGAATAATTCATAAAAAAATACCACTGTATCTGTACAACAAGTTGGCATGGTTGGGACAACGTAGTGCAATCAACTATGGTACAAGATTCGCCAGCGTAAAACTTTCAGTTCCGAAGCATCACACCGCAGCCTTTAGAGGTGGATTCACTTACCGGGCCACAAAGTGCTGGAACGATCTCCCTCCGCCTCTGTCTAAATTAACATCAGTCAGTAGCTTTCGTTTCAAGTATCGAAACTACCTTCTAAATTCTACGAATCAGCCTTAGTACCCGTTGTAGTGTCTGTCACCATAATTCATCACTGATAATATTGTAAGTATAGTAAGTATTTATAGTTAATATGTATATCTATTTTTTAATCTCCTGTATTATTGAATCCTATATAGTTCTTACTTATTTATATGTTTACGTTTATTTTATTTATATACCTACGCACCGACCCACCCACACACACCCACGCATACACACACACACACACACACACACTCACACACACGCACACACACACACACTCACTCACTCACGCACACACATCACACAGGCTGTAACTCCGACTGTCAATAGGGGTTTCTGAAAATCAGTGCTGCTAGTTGACTCAAAAGTCACTGCAGCTTTATACTGAGAAGCCCCTTTTGATAACAGACGTTGCCGCACAGTACTTGTCTAATTTTTTAGGTTGTAAGTTTTTTATTGTGTAATATTTTGTTTTAGTTTTTAAGTTTTTTTACCATGTTTTTGTTCTTACTTTATTTTTTATTTTTTCTGTTTCTGTGTGGCTTGTATACTTTTTCGTTTGTTATCAATAAATGTTTTATTTATTTTTATTTTTTATTTAAATCGGACCAGTATTTCCTGCATTTAGCGCGTTCAAACAAACTCTTCAGCTTTATAATATTAGTAAAGAGTCATCTCTATGGAGAAATTAATTTTTAACCTTCTTCAAAAAGCCTATGTAGTAAATATATGTGCTCATGTTATGATGTGATCCACAATGTTGTACTTAGGTACTAATTTAATTAACATCTTAATATTATTGTGGTATAACAAGCTTATAACTTTGCAAGTCGCCTTATAAGTTTTACGTATCTGTCTCATACATCTGTGTCGGTTAGTGGAATTCTAGATCCTAAATAAAAACTCTACTAAATTATTGCTCTACTTCAAACATTTCGAATTAGTAAACTATTAAGACAAACGAGAAATCTACCATTTCTTCCTACTCGTACAGGAAAAATCACTTATACTTAATTACCAAAAAAATACAATAATTATTTTGGTGTTGTAATGTAGCTGTAAGGAATCCATGTATGTCAAAATAAAATAAAATAGTAATTGTGACATTAATAAACTTAAGATCAATAAAAATTACGTTCTCTGTAGACTGCTTTCTGAACCAAATGGTAAATGGTAAAACAATATGACGATTCAGTGCTCCTAGAAAAAGTCTAATTGAAATAAAACTATATTGTTACTAGCTGCACTGCGTGGTTTCACTCGCATGGCTCCGCTCCGGTTGGTCTTATGATATATAAGCCGATGATTAATGATATATAGCCTATAGCCTTCCTCGATAAATGGGCTATCTAACACCGAAATAGTTTTTCAAATCGGACCAGTAGTTCCTGAGATTAGCGCGTTCAAACAAGCAAACTCTTCAGCTTTATAATATCAAGCAAGTATTGGTGACGATTCAAAAGTTATTCCAGAACAAGTCTGATTATATAAATACACGTTTGAGTTTGAGCTTGAGTTCCCGCTCTCACTCTCACCCTACATTGCTTCCTCAGTATTCAATACGATGCAAATAGCGAGTCGCTGTCAGCGCGTGATAGCGAATATTAACATATATCGTATAAGCAGGCTGCAGGCTTCAAACAATCGGTTATTTTGTTAATTTGTTTGCAATTGGAATTGGTTAATGTTTTAATACATTTTTAGTAGTGTTGAATACATTTTTAGTTTGTTGTCGATTGAGTCATTATCGAGTTAATATTTGAGCTCTACTGTTTAAATATTGGATAAATACTAAATAGTTTTGTGTTTTTGTTATATATTTATTTGATAAAAGCAATAAAGTTTTGAAGTGAAACTTGTTTAGGCGCGTTGAGAGTAAAATTTCAATTTCATGGCAATACCGTCACGTCATGGAGTAATTCGACGATCTTGTTATCAATGAATCTTGAATTTATATTTTTGGTTTTATGGCATTCAATTGCTTTATAAATATAAATTTATAAAGAATAGAAAAAATTCGATCACGAGGCGGGACTCGAACCCGCATCCTTTCGCGCCATTCCGGGGCGGATGCCTGACCAACTCAGTGACCAACTGAGTGGCTGAGTTGGTCAGGCATCCGCCCCGGAATGGCGCGAAAGGATGCGGGTTCGAGTCCCGCCTCGTGATCGAATTTTTTCTATTCTTTATAAATTTATATCAATGAATCTTGCCAAAGAAGTTTCACTTCTGACACGTGTGCTCAGCACACACGCTCTTTTAAACGTTCTGTTTTATTAATCCTTGTTTATTTTTATAGATGAATATTAAAAGATGTGTTAGTATTTATAGAAACAACCTAATAGGTATTATCTAAATATGGAGTATAATACCGAAGATTTGTAAATAAAATTCTTTACTACAACTACCAGGGTTTTTAATACATTCTTATTTTAATACTTCAACCCAGACGGGGTATTAATCCAGGGGTAATCCATGCCTATAGTGTAGATTTCCCCCTGGCCATTCTAAATGACGAGAAATCATGTCTGTCCTATTGTTTTTATCCTGCAATATGTAGCTGTGTGACAGTTGATAGATTACGATACTTACTAGCTTCTCATTGAAGCTTTAATAAGCTCGACATATTCGTGTATAAAAGAGAGTCATGTTAGTCATGTCATGTATTACTGAAGAACAATTGTACGGATTTTAATGAATTTTGGTTTGATCGATATGCCTTGTCTAGGATTAGAATAATAACTTCGAAAAACTTGCAAAAAAGTCAAAGAGAGCATATTATGTGAGCATCTAAAATTGTAAAGGGTTTCTTACTTTTTATGTTTGCCTTAATCTTTGGAAATAATGATCAGATCTTGAAAATTATTTCACTTAAATTCTTTCGGGTTAATCCAAGCGAAGCCGGGGCAAACGGCTAGTAATATGCACGTGTGTGTTTATTGATTTAAATAAGATATATTATGTTCATTAATGTTTTGCATATTACGTCGATCATTGTTAGCGGAATTACTAGGAAAATCTGTTATGATATTTTTATACATATAATATTTCATTGTTTCTAGAAGACTTAAAAGTGTTGAATATATGTTTTCAATTAATTTTATTATACCTATATATACTTGATTGGAGGCGCAAACTATTCATCTGGGTATCTGACAGAATTATCAGCGTTGTGACTTGTGGAGCCTGCTCCTACAACATTATGCTGAGCCAGGGCCTAATTGCAGCCAGCGCGCAACACACATAATATGTACATTCGGTCTACTTATAGCCATATGTTAATTCCTTATTATTTTGTGTTATTCTATGTTTGTTTTCCTTTTTTTGTATTGTGTATTGCTATGTATGTTCTGTTGGTTGCAATAAATCTTTTGTATTGTATTATTATTATTTATTGATTTTTATAAATATCAATTTAATGTGATATTTAAATACTTAGATACTGTTATTAAGTTTATATGCTTAACATATGGTAGAGAATAATTAGAATGAAAGTATGTAACGTTTTTTATTTTTGGCTTGGTGACTAACATATTGTAACATATAATAAAAAAAACTCTTAGCGTATAAATTACTGTTGTATATTATATAATGAAACCTAATTAATCTTCCAATAATTTTCATAAAAATATATTGCAATCCGCCAGCACTATGGCCAAACCCAGCCCACCTCGATTCAATACAATGCAAATAACGGCCTCTGTCAGTCCGTGATAGTCCGCATTAACATATATTTGCCGCGCGTGTTCGTGCGATACCCGGCGGACGCAAAAATTCATGACTACACTATTATTTTTAATGTGCGGCGCGAGATAAAATTTTAACGTTACTGTTGCGTTGAAAATTTTTAGCACGTGTCAAAATTTATATGTATTTTTTTTTCTGTGAAATATATTTTATTAACTGGGTGGGTTAAGGGATTAGTGGGTAATTTTCGTAATACAAGTCTTGGTCTTATACTTCATATGTGATAAGTGATGAATGATGATGATGATGATAATGATATTATGTGATAAGTGAGACACTTAGCATATAGTAACGGATGGAAATAATTATTTTCTCAATTTTATGAAAAAAAGGGTAATAGTAATATTGGTTTTACAATAAGCTCTTATTACTTTAAATGATGTTTACGCAAACGAAATAGCAAAGTATCTTACATACAATCAGTAATAACGTTAATACAGATTTCCCGTATCACAAGGTTGTAGCGCTACGCCTACGTCGTAGCCAGCCTACGAGATATACGTAGCGTTATAATATTATCATTTGTCGTCTTCTGCTGCGCAAATCGGGATTATAACAAGTCGTTAATTGACAACTTAATAATTAAATGTAATTGAACATTTTTAATTAAATAAAAATATTGTTTTTTTAATGCACAAGCTGCTATTCGTATTGTGCACATAAAAAGATACAGTGCAAAACAAAAACGCTTGTAAATAAAGCTTTTCTAGTGAAATATAAAAGCGTACTAGTAGTTAGATAACTCAATTCGCGGAAAGGCTTTTTCTGCAGATTGTTTTCATTTTAATCTAGCTCCGACTTTATTCGTTTTTGTTCACAAGCACTTAAGTAATTAGTTGGAATGTAAGGCGAGTAATAAAGTTTCTTAATAAAAATTTTGTGTTGCATCCATCTGACGTTTAGTTTATTTTCGTCTTAGGGTTCATTTTTCTATAGTTAGTTATAATTAGTAGAGTATAGAAAAAAAGTAATAACCTTTTTTATATGTTCAAAAGTACGGATAAAGTTAAAGAACTTTTTTTTATAAACCAGCTTGAAATCACGCTTTAAAAGTATACGTTTAAGATTCAATTTACAAATATAGATACATACTCTCGTAAATATTAGGTTGTTTTAAAGACGAATATACTAATGACTATATCTTAAACTACGTTGTTGAAAAATAAAACTACCACCAAATATAGTTAAGAACTGAGACTATGTAGAGATACCTACATATATTGAAATTATAACAGTAACCCAATAAAATATATACATACTTATTAAATAGGTAAAAGTAGTTTCCAATAACATTTTATTTACATTTCGTATACGTGTTTCAAATATCATATTTTTATAAAATATTTTAATTGAGCAACAATAAAACAATACAATTTTAAACAACATGATACGTAAAAATATGAAAAAACGTTTAAAACAAATATTACGGTCTATAAATATGTGCATTTGGCATCCAAAAATTTAACATTTTTATCATGATATTATTTTTAAATTAAATTCCGTTTTTTGTTTCAGGTAACTCGATAACATGGATTGACACTAGTGACATTTGGCGCCAATGTAAACAAGATGGCGCATATTTTTGGCGGCAAATTGATGGTGTTGCTACTTCTCACTTTCAAATGTTCTTGTTTACGAACCAGAGCGCTTACAAATGAAGATTCAGGTATTTTATGTTTGATGACAATAAATATGTTTATTATAATTATTTTTATTTTGTTTTATTTATGTAAGTTGCTTTAAACGATCTCAATTCGCATAGAAGTCACATGTTGGTTTAGAAATTGATTTTAATGAACTTATGTTTTGTATTTCCTTCAGTTTAATTGCTTTTCAAATCACGCGCGGTTTAAATCACGAGCCAGGAATAAGTAAAACTTAATTAATGTTCAGGTAATTTAATATTATTGAAACGAACCGTCGCCATTGTTGAAGTTTATATGAAATGGATTGTTATGGATTTATGATGAAGATACGGTATTCAAATGGAAAATAAAATAAGCTGTAAAATGAAATTGCCCTGTGTTGCCAGTCCTGATAGTGGCCACGGGAGGTTTGGTAAATATTTATAAGTCTTGAATGTTTTTATAGTCGTGTAAAGTTTATCATAAGAAACTATCATTTCATATAATATAATCTGTACTTCTATACTGACAATATAAAGCTGAATATTTTGTTTGGACACGCTAATCTCAGAAACTACCAATTTCAGAAAAATTTCACCTTTGGATTGCATGTGATCCCTGAGTGCTAATAGTGAAATAGGCTATATAATAAATCACGGAAGAAGCCGGGGTAGGCTACTAGGTATGATATAAAATGATCAGCTATCTGTGACGCAACAAGACACACATACAAATAATTCTAGTTCTCTAAGTTTCCTTTTATTAGCATCGTGTCCGAAATTAATTTAGCATAAATAGTTCGACAAAAGCCTGCCCAAATTTTATAACCAGACGTAGCTGTCGATAAAAAAGCATTTGACGGACCGTCTCGTAAAATATATAGAAGTAGGACAATGGGGAGAAACTGACCTAACCTAACCTATTATCCGTTTAAAACGGCGGAACGAAAAATCTTTTTTCGCAGCAAATGAGGTGTGAAATCACTCGGGATTCGAGCGTAGTCCCCGTATTGGGATAGCCTGCTTTATTCGGCTCAATAAATTGTGCAAGATAAAGGTGGAATCGAGTTTTATGAATTTACTATTTCATGCAATAATAAACAATGGACGCTTATCGACTTACGTGGTCATACCGGTGCCGTAAACTGCTAAGGATTATTATCTTGTATGCGCAATGCTGAACTAAATATTTATTTAATATCAAGTCGTTATGCAATTTTATATCAACTGTGGGCGTGTGTCCCAAAAAAGTAAGTATTTCTTTTTAGGTATAGTACAAATAGAGTAGTATAAATAAAACGCAAATATTTCTCTTTAGTGTTTATTAAAAAGGTTGCCATCGCTTGTAGCGATAAGACCGCCTAATACAAAAAAATCCACGGGAACGAGGGTGAAGCTGCGGCAAGTATTGAAAATTACGAATGATTTATTACTTGCAACTTTACCGTGGTCGTCGTTTGTCGTGAATACATCCTGCCTTACAACTCATATGAAGCCGAAAGAAATTTACCTGAAAAAAGAAATATACCAGAAGGGTTTTAGCACGGCAATCTAATAAATACACCCTCGCATAACTTTTATTGAATTAGTATTACCGAAATAAAGCAGCCCACCAACTGTTTTGTACACGGAATGGTCAGGAACGAATAAAATGTTCACCCATGAATCATATATGTAGTAAAAATGTATGTGATCGAATTATTAGGATAAAATCGTGTTTACGTTGTTTCTAAATATATTTTATGATGTACTACTATGTCTTTTATATCTTCTGCTTTCTATAGGACTTAGAATAAAAATTTAAGAAAACATATTTTTAAATATTGATAAAAGTAATGTTACTTTTTCTTCTTGTCCTACTCCAATAGAGAGCAATTCTTTCAATGTTCAATGAAATAAAAGGAAATCTGAAGTTCGTTTTAAAATAAATCTACTACTGTCTTTATTATGCTAAAAGTATATTTCAAATAACGGGCTAATGTTCCACAGCTATGCACTATGCATACCAAAGAATTTAATGGTTAAGTCAATTTACTTCAGAAACATAAGCACCGCACCTGCACAATATGAAAATGATATCTATGAATTACTTATTATTGAAGTAAAACAATGAAAGTGGTCGCATCATGGCAATACTGTCACGTCATGGAGTAACGCGACGATTTTGGTATCTTTGAATCTTGCCAAAGAAGTTTCACTCACACACTTTTTTTGACATCATATCTCATATCTCTAGATGTATGGATATATAATAATTTATTAGTGAATACCAAATTAACTACTTCTTTAGTAGTTGGAATTAAACCCACTCAGGAGGTAGTGCAATAAATTAGATTCATTAATGAAATTGCTACTGTGTCGAAAATTTCTTAAAATATAATATTTTTCCATTAACTATTAAAAGGAAATTGTAGCGCATTATGTATCTCTTTACCCCTAACATCTAATAAAAACACAAATAGAACGTTCCAGCAAAAATCTGGTAGATACCCGCAGAATCGGTAAGCAATGTGTTCCAATATATTCCAATGCGTTCCAATGCATATAGGAACGGTGGATTATTAGAAAAATATTCAAATAAAAAACACTCCGCTGTGAATAGTAATAGACGACCTTGCGAGTAAGTTTTTTGCAAGTTTTAAATCGATGTAGCTTTATCGAGTCCATTTACATGTTACAAAGAGATTCTGGAAAGTTCTATGTGTTTTGTTCGAATTTGTTTTTGTAATTGGATTTGGGAATTATTTCGGTTTTTTTATTATTAAATTTAAGACGTTTAGGGTGATATTTTATTTAATAAATGTTGTTAGAGAAAATATATTAATATAACTCAAAAACTCTAGCTTATATAATATGCAAATTCTTACGTTACTATTATAAAAAACTGAAACCTTTTATCTTTCTTTCTTAAACCCGTCTATTCTATGTTTCATATCACAGTTTCATATTATATTTATATTGCATTCAATGTCTACTTTATTACTATTATGTCAGATTTTAATTTAAGTTTTGCTGAATCCGATATTGTTATGGCTAGTCAAAGGCTTTTTAACGTATCCTTTATTCTGACTTTCATGCGTTTTCAATTTCGCATGAAAAATAAACCGTATTTATCGTATCCAGCCGAGTTCTATATCTATGCAGATCAGAAGCGACTTAGGGTGCTCACTTCAAAAATCCTAGTTCATTTTTCAGTGTGGAAGGAAGTTTGGGGCTAAAAGCCAGTCGGGGATCTTTCTAAGCGCATTTCGCCTCTCCGATCAAATTTGCGAAGCACGAATATTCAATCAAGTTGAACGGTAAATGTCAACAGTTGTATATTTTTAAGCGGCATTTTATGGGTTAATATTTTGCGAGATGTAGGCGTATCTATGCATTTTGTGTATCATAATCATCGTGTATATTCCTATATTTCTAACACAAAAGCGAAAGTATGTTTGATTGTTTGTTAGGATTCTTTCATTTCGCAACAGAGCGATTTTAAGGTATTATTTTTATGTCTGCACATATTATGTAGTGAGGACGCTAGAGAGTAATATAAGTGATCGAAGCCACGGGTAACAGCTAGGCTAGTTTTGTCAATGGTATCCGGATTGAATGTCATGGGTTGTGAAATGGTTGTGAATGTTGTTTTAGGCCATCTGGATTGAAGATTGTATGCAAAATCCGTTCAATAGTTTTTCTGGGACTGAAAAATATATGAACTGTTTATTGTTTTATTGAAATAGGAGAAAAATTATAAGAAAATGATTTCTAAAGTAATAAAAACGTAGGCGGGTAATCAAATAGTTTTTAAGTGTTACCATCTGTTTTCTGTCTGTTTGTAAACCGATCCCAAAAAACTACACAAAATGTGATACTTATTTCACAATCGTATTTCCGGACGTGAAACTTTAAATCATGTGTTATTTTTACCAAAAGCCAAGTTGTAGATGGATAAACTTTTCAAGTGAAGTCGGGGCATGTCGTTAGTGTGACATAAAATTGATCTGTTTCCAGGAGGTCTTTTGTAGCCATTTCTTGGGAATTTACTGATAGTTGAGTGAATTCCTGAACAGAAGAGCTAGCAAGAAACCTGATAGCTCAATCGCTATGAAAATAATACTGAGTTAAATATAAAATTGATATAACATATTCATTGGCTGTCTACATGTTCGGTGAAGTTTCAAAGGATCTTCTTTCCGTGAACTCATTAATGGCATGTATCTATAAAAGGCTTATGAAAAGGGTGTTAATCTTTGGTTAAAATGGAATTCCAGTAATTTTTACATAAATTGACAAGAGAGACCCAAAGAAAATCATTTGATATACTCCACTCATGAGCGTCAACAATATATAATATAAACGTATATTTTATTTGCAGTTTTGGTAAGGTTAGAGTAATCTAGAATCTCTCTTGATAAAAAGCACGATAGCATAGAATGCCACTATAAAGTTGTCAATTGAACTATTAAATTTATTTTGTATTGACTAGGACCATAACACTAGTTTTATTTAAAGGCTGTAAAAGTATAACCCTATAAACTTTTTTCTTTTAGACTTAGCAGGATATTTAAACTTTTACAAAGGGTGAAGGTCAAACGAAACTTAGTATTTATTCTAGTCTTACACATTTTTGTCGATCCTGTTGGTTCTTCTTATTCCCTAATACAATCTAAAATTGGCATTCACGCATATTTATTTGTAAAGATATTTAATGAGTACAAATGAATTGAACAAATATTTCACATCAAATTGGAGTATGGAATCTTTTAACAACAAAAAATTTCAATCAGAGATAGTTTGTATGAATCGACTGACCTTGTTTTAGTGTAATGAATGCCCATAATACATACCCTTTTAAAAGGCAAACCCTTTACTATCATACTATCAAGGCTAATAAAAACTGTCAAGTATATTATTTGCTAAAGCACTATGCAAATGGGGGTTTACCATGATGTTTTAAAGCAGTATTATTTCCAGTGTTGGGAAAATTACAGTGCTACTCGACCTATCTCTGACAATTTTCTACACTAGATTTAATACTGCTTTTATGCATTATGGTAACCGCTTCTTTGGTACAGTAGCTAAGGCGTGAGCGTAGAAATGAGGGGTCCTGGGTTCGATTCCCGGTAGAGACAAAGAATAAAATGTCTCGGTCTGACACTGACAGGACACAGAAGACTGATCACCTACTTGCCTCTAAAAAGGATTGATCAGTGAAACAGATGCATAATGCATCTGCCCCATACCATACCCCACTAGAGGACACGAGACTTCACTTCATTCTTCCTCTTATCTATTGGTTAATGGTTGGCACTTTATTATTCGTCATTTCTATTGATAATAAGTAAGGGCAATAATTTATGCTGCATCACCATGTCTGCCAAGTATGCAATTTGCTAAACCACTATCCAATCCTGCAAACATAATGAATGCTATAATCTTGCTAAAATCGCCAGCAAACTCTTTCGTAGCAAGCAAAGCTACGGAGGCGTCTTTGTCCCTCCACGGAAGTCTTATTACCGAGCCCCGACCGTACAATAAAATTATTCTCTCGCTATTTTGGTTGAGTTAACGACCTCACCTCTACCAATAATTTATAGCAGTGTATATATCGAAGGCTTTACAAATAAACGTCTATTGACACCTATGAGCTGATATAATTGGAAAAATACCGAAAGCGTATAATTAAATTTGTTTATGTATTTAAGGCTTGTGATTGAATTATGTTACAATGAATTTCCAAACATTGTTATGGAATGTTCCAGAACTTAAAAGTTTGAAGTGTCTGCTAACCCGTATTTGGCTATGTGGTGGATCTTAGCCGATTTACGCCCTGTAGGAAATGATAGAAATTATGTATGTATGTGTGTGTGTGTGTTGTTTGAGTGGACGCTTCCGTATTTTTTTTTAAATCAGCCTTCTTAATAATGTGTTCACTACCATCTCTATGATTAATAAAACATTAACATTATAGTTTATAACTTAACAAAACAGGGAATAGTGTTTTCGTCTCAAATACTAATAGTACTTGGAACCTTAATTTGCGAGCTCTCGCAATAATAAGGCCTTCATCGTATTCGTACCGTAGTAATCCACTAAAATTATAACTAAATCACAATTTTCGTAGCTTATCATCAAAGCAATAGTACCAAGAAAGATAAAACTAAGAGGCAATAAAAGATGATACGTACGTTAAAAAATTTAAAATCTCTTCATTTTCATATCTGTTTATTTGAAATGCAAATACGGACGTGACTTATGGGCGGTGTTCCACACTCGTAATATAATCTTAATACTAGCGTCTCGTGTAGGGCTGTCACTTTCGAGAAAATCCAAAAAAAAAAAGATATAACTTCGTAATTCGCATGCAGGAAAAATTTGGCGCTCTCCGATAACGTCTGGTAAATCTCTACTATTATTATAAATGCCAAAATAACTCTGTCTGTCCGTTTGTCTCAATTTGATGCCTAAATTGCTGTACCGATTTTTATGAAATTTGGTAAAAACACAGTTTGAGACCCGAGGAAGGATAGTTTTTATAACGGAAATTCCAGGGAAGAGGAACTATGCGGTTTTTCCTTTGACTACGCGGGTGAAGTCGCGGGCGAAAAGTTAGTTAGAATGTACAACAGTATAAAAATACGTAAATGAGGAAAATATATAAATTCTGTAAAAGTTAATATTTGATCTTTAGTCAGCCGTATAATATGTAATCTATTTATCTTAAATTTACTTTGTAAAAGTAAATCCTTTTTAAGGTAAATGTAACATTAAAATTAAGCTACAGTAAATTTCTTCTTCAGTCGCTCAGTATTTGTGAATTTTCCTTTTAATCTATAAGCACAGATAATAATATAATACTAAACTAGTATTAACATTTAAAAAGACACCTTTTATCTTGACTACATTGATTTTCTGTTAGTTTGTAGAGACAAACTAACTAATACTAACTACTAAGTGTAATTTCCAGTTGTGAGCCAGCCCTAGCCGTGCTGTTTTATGACATTTTACTTAGAATAAAGCAGACGAAATCGCGCACACTTTCCTTTAAAATAAACGTAATTTTTGTTTTATCGCATACGATATACGTCCTCTCTTTCATTTCGCAAAGTTTTATGTGCGGTTTGTTTCTGCTAGATAGTAAGTAACCTTTATAAACTTATAAATGCTGCTATATTAACGAATAAATACTAAAAAATTGTGAATAACTCTACGGGTATTCATTGTGCGTATGTTTGTTAAAGGATTAATAATTCAAATAAATATATGTTAAAAAAAATAAATAACTGAGAAATTTTCGAATTTAAAATTTTAAACGTTACAAAAAATCGATCGATGTGGGATTCGATTCCACGTCTTTTAGCCATGCCAGAGCAACGCCTAGCCTCTCAGCCGGACACCCATGATCCCGCTTGAACAATCGAATTTCTTTTACTAGGTATTAAATTCAACATTATGCCACAATTATGCTTTAACTTATCTTCACTTCTAGCGACAACGAGAAGGGACGTCTACAACGCTGAGTGAAATCTGCATATTGTGATTGTTGTTATGATTTCTATTATGTACTTACAGTACACTAAATAAAACACACTTAATCAAGGCGGCTAGTAGATGTAGATATACCTACACTAATCTATACTTCTATACTAATATTATAAAGCTGAAGAGATTGTTTATTTGTTTGAACGCGCTACTCTCGGGAACTACTGCCCTCACTAGCCCATTCATCGAGAAAGGCTATAGGCTATATATCATCTCGCTAAGACCAACAGGAGCGGAGCACTGTGGGTAAAACCGTGGAACACAGCTAGTAGAATATACTTCACACACTCAAACTTCCTCATACCTTTTATGGGTAAATAAATCTGTTTGCGGACTTCAAATACGTTCTATCTTTGTCTACATCCACCGCTAATACATTAACTGCGGTATAAATTCAACAAAAAATGGCCGACGGCCCGTGAGCTATCCCTAATTCCCGCCTGGACCATTAGTACACACGTTTTTACGTTGTAAAATGTTTAAATATTTACCCGAACCGCTTACGGCCATTACACCTTAATTTGAAACTATTGTAGAGTCGCTCTGTTAAATTTTAGTCCAGTGTTTTGGTTTAGTTTTAACTTTTAGGCCCGGTTCAAACTGTTTGTGGCATTCACATATGGATCAATCTGTTTGAGTGCGGCTTTATTAGAAAGAAAATAGTTTTGAGCGGTCCCTCCGGTATCGCCCGTGGCCGTGGTACATGCGTTTTCTCTCCATAAGAACCATGCGATTCATTTTTATCAAATATATACAACAAAAGTAGAAAAATTTCTATGAAATAGAATTTGTACATATATATAACCGAGTTAGGACTAACCTATATTTACGAGGAAATCCATTCAGTGATATACAAATGTAAGCACGAAGTACCTACTTACATAGATTCTCTGCAGATTTTCAGTGGAAACCATATTGAGTAGGTACCTAAGTATTTGCAAATAGACGCAACCAATAATAGATGAAAATATCAAGCGAAGCGAAATTCTAATATATCTATAATAATATTATAAAGTTGAAGAGTTTGTTCGTTTGTTTGAACGCGCTAATCTCAGGAGCTACTGGTCCGATTTGAAAAATTATTTCACTGTTAGATAGGCCATTTATCGAGGAAGGCTATAGGCTATAATTATATCAACACGCTAAGACTAACAGGAGCGGAGCACTGCGGGTAAAACCGCGGAGCACAGCTAGTAACGAATAAATCGCGTTTAAAATACGTTAAAATATTAAATTAAACTCGGCTCTATCATCCAATATGTAGGAATGTCAAACATCTTTGAAACAGCAGTAATTAATAATCAAATAACGGAGTTTCACTTTAGAACTTATAAATTAATTCAATATAAAGTTATATTAGAGGATAAATAGGGCCAATTTCTGATGAAGTCTAAATTGAATGAAGCTTTAAACACAATACTCTCCCCATAGGGCGTAAAGCGAATATTAAAACGACACGACATCGATACGATATGTCGTGTCGTTAACGATATTGTGTAAAGGCAATTCTACAATAGTACATAATATTTTAAGATCTATTATTATAGTTTACTTAAAATGTATAAGAAGTCATCTTATTTGTTATAGCAATAATATAATATACTAGCTTTCCGCCCGCGGCTTCGCCCGCGTTTTCAAAGAAAAATGCGGGTTTTTCTTTAATCCAAGTTTCCGTTAATCCAAGTTACCCTCTATATGTGTGCTAAATTTCATTGTAATCGGTTCAGTAGTATTTGCGTGAAAGAGTTACAAACACACACACATCCTCAAAAACTTTCGCATTTATAATATTAGTACTTTTATAATATTATTACGCATTTTAATATTACCATGCCTGAAATGGATTTACGATGTAAAATCTGGAGATGACTGCTCTAGCTTCGTATCTACAGAACGAATTTTATCAATACCTTAAGGCAAGATAACCTACTTATAGATATCAGTCACATTTAATTCTTTCGGAGAAATCGTAGGTCAAACATATCATTAAGTTTATTTATTTATACTCAATATTATAAAGCTGAAGAGTTTGTTTGTTTGTTTGAACGCACTAATCTCAGGAATTGCTGGTCCGATTTGAAAAATTATTTCTGTGTTAGATAGCCTATTTATTGAGGAAGGCTACATGTTAAATATCATAACGCTAAGACCTACAGGAGTGGAGCCACACGGTTGATACCGCGGGCACAGCTAGTCGTAGAATAGTTATCATTAAAAACTAACAACCAAACAGAAAAAATATTTTTTTTGTTTGATTATTATTATTCCGTTACCTCACATTATAGAATCAAACATTATACTTTCTTTACACCATCTAAGTATAGTGTATTTTGTTCCTAAAAGGTGTTCTATGAAGGTCATCGATTATTATAAATTGAAATACGATGTTAGACATGGTTAGACTTCACAAACTTTATATATTAACTTGATTGATGAAGCAGATCATATTCGAACAAATACTACTGATAACAAATAATACTGAAAATTAATTCATAACGTAGGTACATGAGGTAGGTACCTATATAGGAGTAATATGTTATTAAATTAAATAAAAAAACTATTTATTATCTTAATTACTGAAATCTCCATATCCCATTTCGTAACAAAAATGATTTTATAAAATATAAGTACTTTAGCCACCCATTAAATTCTACTTACCTCTATCAAAAATCTGTAGTTGAAAATTGAACTCAAAAATATAGTTTAATAGGCACTTTATTATTTAATAGTAGGACCTGTGTGTTTAGAATTTAAATATTTTAACGGATTTTAAACGCGATTTATTCATCAGATATATTACGAGACACGTCTCCCCGTGACCACGCTTGCTGCAAAGTGTGCGAAGCGTCGGGATATTATGAATAAATCGCGTTTAAAATCCGTTAAAATCTTTAATTTCTAAATGTATAATACTTGCATAAAATCAAATACAAGAAAATAACCTGTGTATTAATTAAAATCTATCTCACAAAATTTACACACAGATCATCAGTTTTTGCGTAATAGAGTAACAAACATACACCCTTTTAAACATTCACGTTTATAATATTAAGAAGGATTTTCTTATTTATGTTTAAAAGGAGCAACTACAAGAGCTTGCCAGCTTCTCTATAGAAATTGCTTTCTGAAGCGAACTATATTGAATGTAATATAAGGTGACGATTCAATGGCGCTTTTAAAAAGTACGGACTAATGATTTTAATCTTTGGTTTTGAGTTATAAACTCAAGTATTTGTACATTATAATCTTTTTGTAATAAATAAATCATTTATTTGCACCATTATATGTTACAAAAATTTAATGACTCAGGCTCCTAATATAGTTGTAAACTTTTTTTCAGGAGCCTGTGTTCACACTAATTTACTATCATTGTTACAATGGCGTATACACGAATTCATTCAGCTTATTAGACATAATTTATTATAATATTATTTGTTACATTTCAATAATTAAATCATTTTAAATAATACTAAACTCCGTTTGCCAATTTCAACGTTAAATTTTATATTTAAAGTTGCAAATGGCTACTACTCTATTGCATTACATATTATATATTACGTAGATATATTTTCAGTTAGATCTCTAGCTAATACTACATTGCCTATTCTCTATGAAAAACGCATTTTCACCGAGAAGATGCTATGTTACGTCACGCAAAAATGTTAGTTTTTGCCTTTGCTTCTGTTGTTTCAATAAGTTATTAGTTTTCCTTCAATAGATACATAATATAAAGTACATGCCATGCTTAATGTAAAAACATTCCTATTCCGCTTTAACCAACTTCAAAAAAAGAGTCCACATCACTATTATTAATGTATACAACTAACATTCCAAACTGATACCCTACAGAATATCTAGGTACTTTCCAAACTCAAAATAGATACGACCATGACCCTTAAAGGGCACAGGGTCTTACATAAGTGGGTTATTGTCTTGAACCTTTAATCAATCCATACACGCCCGTTATTAGCAATAAGTCAAACTGGAAGTTTCCTTAGTAAACAAATTACGGGCTGATACCAAGTTTATGCGCTAACTTTTACGGATTATACTCGACTTAAGGTATTGTATATTGTTTCGTTTTCTCGTCAGTATTTCAGTCATATGAACTTCAAATAAAATATTGCAAGTAGCGACTAATTCGACTTTTGAAGATAATCTATACACTAATATAAGAAATTACACGCGAGGCCGGGTTAAATATTAGTTTGAATGTAATAAGAATGTACTGCGATTCTACACAGCTACCTAATTGATGTAGGTAGTTGATAACAAAACGCAGCAAGTCAATAACTATTAGCAAAGTGAAGGTAGTTGGGTCTAACGTCGTATAGACAACGTCCGAGCCCCTAGGCACGATTCGTACGAATGCGACACGAGTCAAAGGAAAGCGGCTTTTTATAGTATTCGACAGCTAAGCATGTTCAGACATTAAATAATGACAAATACATTGACAACTATTCATCCACAAAAATATTAAATCAAAAGTTACGTCTAACACTAATATTATAAAGCTGAAGAGTTTGTTTGAACGCGCTAATATCAATAACTACTGGTCCGATTTGAAAAATTCTTTCAGTGTTTGATAGCCCATTTATCGAGGAAGGCTATAGGCTATATAATATCATCACGCTACGACCAACAGAAGCGGAGCCACGCGGGTGAAACCGCGGAGCACAGCTAGTGGTATTGTAAACATTTACAATATTTAATATGTTTTTATTTACTTACTTTTTGGGTTTGTTACTTCAGAACTTTCGGCTGCGTGAATCGATTTTGATGTTATTTTTTTATTTGAAAGCTGGTTTCTACCGTTTTGTGACGGTTTAGCTTTTAGTTAATAAATAATAATATTTTTTATTGCCAACCGTCACTTATTAATTACGCTTAAAATTAAATATAACAAATATTACAAGTGTTCGTGTGAAAAGTAACAAATATTTAGAGGTCACATTGCATAAATTATATAGAGCTATATTTTAAATGTAAAATACATTTTTACGGTAGTAAGTATTTAGCATGTTGCATAGTTTATAGTAATTAGAAATAATTACTTATGGTTTTATGAAATAACTCAGTAAGTATGTAACAAAAGTCTAGTCAATTTATTATTTTATATAGGGATTGAATTTTTATCTTTAATATGTTTCCGCTTGAATTTATTAATTAATTCTCACAACTCACAAGATTTAGGACAGAAAGGTTGAAAGAAACTAAATTGAATAAAAGTGTAATAATTCCGCCTACGCCACACAAGAGGACATAGAGCTTATTTCAAACCATAATAAATTATGAATGAATAGATGAATCATTTAGCCAGTAGCCTGACTATACTAATTATCAATTATTTTATCACACAAAAGCTGTGAAATAAACATCAAGATCAAGTTCATTATTAAACCAATTCGTACCCCTAAACTAAACACCACAAAAATATCTATTCAGAATAAAACCTACATACTAGTCTTATATTAAATTATCTGTACCTACATTTTGTTACTATATCTAAACGAATAAATAGTAATTACCTATGTTACGCTACAATTAGCACTCAAATAGTGGATACATAAAGGAATTCATGCAAAATAGAAAATTACGTAACGAAATTCACATGGAGCGGGTTAGCGTAAAGGCGGAAACATACTTACGTGTCGTGGCGTGTCGTGACGCTTACTGTCGTGACGGTGAGTGTGCACACTAAAATGTCGTGTCGTGGCGTACTCTGGCGTTATTTCTGAACAGTACTTGACGAACCTTTGCAGCGTTCAAACATAAATAATGTTTTCTTCTGTTTCGGATAGTGATTTTGATGAAGACCTTCAATTTCTCTTAGCAATGAAACTTCTTAAGAGCAAAAAAAAGAAAAGAAGATACTCGGTTCACCCTATAAACAGAGGGAGACAAGACAAAGGTGAATTTCATCGTCTTGATGATTGATGAAATGATCCTTGTAATCTTTACACTTAGAATCATATATAACTTTTCTTTGACGTACGAGTTCTATGAGATCGTCAGTCATTTTTAAAATTAAAATTTAATTCCCGCTAGATGTTTGCGCCACGAGCCACGCGCCAGTATAGAAACACATTTTTCTGTTGTGCCGTGTCGCGCCATAACCCCCACCACCGCTCTGGCGCAATCGGTGGCGAGCAGTCCGCGCCACGACAGAACGCGTTAAGTCACGACACGACACGCAAATATGTCCCTAAATGTATGAAACCGATATGCTCCTGGCGCGCCACGACACGCCACGACACGTAAGTATGTTTCCGCCTTTAGTTTATTACGTTTATGTAAGAACTACGAGCGCATATATTACCGTTCATTGAGCAAGGATTAAACGTACGGTTGAGGCCCTGGAATTCTAGGCAAATAGCGTTTAATGTGACCTTGTTTTAAGTACTTAACACTTATTTTATATAGATCACATAGAATCATATATATATACATCAATGTGATGAGTGATCTTTGTAAAATTAGTATGAAATACATGATGTTGATATAATTAAATAGGTAGGTACTTAACTGTTTTCTTATGCTAACGGGTTTTATTTTCGTTTACTGAAAAACCTAAAAAAAAATGAAAGTAACCGTCTTACAAATATGTACTTAAAATGGCTCAAGGCCTTTAGGAAGTTTTAACACAGTTTTAATAAAGAGGTAGATGACACTGCTGATGTTTTATATAATACTAGGTTTCCGCCCGCGGCTTCGCCCGCGCAGTCAAAGAAAAACCCGCATAGTTCCCGTTCCCGTGGGATTTCCGGGATTGCGTCATTTTCCCGGGATAAAAAGTAGCCTATGTCCTTTCTCGGGTATCAAAATATCTCCATACCAAATTTCATGAAAATTGGTTCAGTAGTTTAGGCGTGATTGAGTAACAGACAGACAGACAGAGTTACTTTCGCATTTATAATATTAGTATGGATACTAACCTATATTTTAACATAGAGATAGTATGTAATGTATTTTAAAATGCTCTTAGTATGAAGCTGTTTGGATGAACACACAATTTTATTTAGGTATAGTAAAATGAGTAGGGTTTACAAATTAAACTTTATTAGCGAAATGAAAGTCCAGCTGGTTGAAAGAAAACATACAAAAATAAATTTAAATGTGTAAGTTTGGGCCACGCTATTTTAGGGTCCTGACCGCTATTGTAGAGCGAGTCCGTGTAGCTTATAATATGATTTTAGGTCATAAAAAATGCAAGTTAGGTCAGGCGAGTCGAGGTAAACGGCCTAGTTGGCCTGAAACGCTTATATTTAAAGGCAGTTTTTCGTATTCAATTAATGCTAATTTATGAATCAACGTCAGATTGAATGGGCTCAGTAATTTCGAGACGTCTGGGATATGCCTTTTGATTCATAATGAATTAAAAACTTAAGAGTACTTGTTTTAGCCAAAGTTTGAGGAAGTTTGAATAATGACCATGGATAATTGGATACTAATAGATAGAAGAGCAGTAAAGTAAGGTTTAGGTTAGATGCCGTGACCAAATAAAACCCATGTTATACTGATAAACTATCCTTTGGAATAATTTTATAATAATTGGTCATGTAGTTTCTGAGTTTGTCGGTAATGTTATAACCTTCCTAGTCACCCGGGGGCAAGAGCTATTTCACCTGTTTTAACTAGGTATACATATAGTAAAAGATAACATAGAAAATAATCTAGGCATACATAGTGAAAGTTATAAGGCAAATCAAACCGATATTTTTTGTGTTTGATTTTACGCGAGTAGACCTATCTATTAAAAAATAAATACATATTATTGTTAGTGCTCGTGTATTTAAATTTATCTAGATAGAGATCGATATACTGAACCTTTGAACATTATTGTCATTTTGTACATAAAACTTAAAAAAAACAAACCTTTGAAGCAGAAAGAAATGCATATAAATTAAACTAAGGTTATAATTATTTTGAACTAAGGCTATAACGAGATAATTATATTTTTATAAAACTGGGCTCATTTTATACAAATTACGCTCCACATTAACATAGATAACTAGCAAAGTATACTAAAGTACCCATCCATATTTATATTTACTCACAACGTCCATTCAACTAAATCATATTTCGCCAAATTACGTCCGCATAACTAAAGCCATCCCATTACATAAGATATTCATAACGCGGGCCAGTGGAAAAACAAGCGAGTTCAAAGAGTTTCTGTCAAGCAAATCATATTAAGTGACTCCTTTGAGAACTGGCTTATTACATATCATCTATAACCGGACCACTTGTAATCTTCCGATTTTTATATTCTGTACGTACATCGGCAGCATTGTATGAATTTTTGAGCGCCTGTGGGAATTGTATCGGTATAGACGCGATGTGTCAGATTTACTCAAATTATTCGGCAGGCGTGAGGTTTATGGTTATGTAGTGCTATTTGCTGTCATATATAATGTAGTTCATTTCCATAAGCTATTTATGTGACTGGCAGTGCTTCCATCACACATTCTGTTTTTTGTCGTTGAGTTCGCATCTAGATTCCATAGAGATGTAACTGAAAGTACCACTTGAACATGGTTTATTCAGCAAATGTTCTATTATTTCTTTAAAATTGCATATTGATGTTGTATGGAAAGACACATTTATTTTTATCAGTTTCTTGGAATACTGGGAATTTCGAGAAAAATATTTTCACCGTTTGGAATTAAGCAGGAATAAATCTGAAACTTTCATGTTTAACTTACTAAAATTATAACATTATATTTGTTTTTAGTTATAAAGCTACTCTTGATATACTAGCCTTAGTAATTGATTGTAATATTTTATAGTTTTACAATTAATGTGAAGTTTTTTTAGCATACTGACTCTTAGCAATTTATTTATTGATTTTACGTGAGTTTAATTCATCATGTTTTGGTTTAATTAGCAAAATAAATGTGAAGCTTTGGTTTTATAAGATTTATTCATTAGTTAAATGACTTGTACAATAAATAAATCTTAAGAGAACAAATGAAGAGAAGCTCCAGCTCGGTTACCATAGCAACCAAGTACGTCTTAATTTTTCATTTTCCATTTTTGCATTTTTTCTTACTATGTAATTAAATAACTGCTTGGATCTATAGGGATATACTATAACCACACCCCGGACACTCCATACAAAATTATCGTTTTGACAGTCACACTGTAGAGACTGCAAATGTGTGTGTTAACGCTTTATGGTTGGCACATTTGTGACTAGCGTAAAAAAAAAATTCGCATTTTTCTGATGAAATACATCCGTAAACAGCACAAAATCTAACCATTTTCTACGAAAAACGATAATCACAAATCCAAAATAATAAATTACTTTTAGTCAATTTGATTAATGTTGTCAATCTTCGTTGCGTAGGTATCGTCCTTGCAGAAAAATGCGGACCATTTTTTGACTGATCGTGCGGGGTGAGGCAAGTGTTTAATTTTGGCGGGAGGCGGAGAGTGTCCGTTCTGTAGCGTTTAGCTACTATTATGTATTCTGTGCTATAACGATATTTAATTGTTTTATTTTACTTTTGCATTAGAAGAGTCCCTTGACCGAATAATAATGATGAGGCTTCGGATTTACAAGATAACAGAAACAAATTTGTTGAAATAAAACACAATTAATACAAATACGATTAGTGAATATAATAGTTAGTCCTATTTTTTATACATTTGTTCTATCTATATTTTATACAAAATTCACTCCAATCGACTCAGCGTTTCCGACATTACACCACAGACATAAATAATATCATTTACGTTTATAAAATTACCGCTTCGCAAGCGTGCAATCATATTATTGAAATACAAAACCCTTCCTCTTGAATCAGTCTTTCTTTTAAAAACAACCGCATCAAAATCCGTTGCGTACTTTTGAAGATTGATCATACATAGAGACAGACCGGCAGCGACTGCTATAAACTACATAGTGACTCTATTATATTGTGTTTACGTTTTTATTCGAACAAACACCCGGAACATATAAATTTGTTATACCTTGCACCTGCAATTACATCCAGTGTAACGTACGGGGGAGGGGGGGTGTTATGTATGTGGGGGAGCGGGGGTGGTCTATAAATGAAAATCTAGTGCTAAGGAAGATTAACTGTAGTCGTTTATATCCGCAGCAGTTTTGTTAACTATATCTGATAGGATAAAAATGTTTTAATGGATTTTAAAAGGGATTTGTTATTGGATTTGTTGTTGTTTGTGGTAGAGATAATGTTGAGTTTAAATAATAAGTTTTTATTTTATTTCTTGTTACGGATACGTCATGCAATAGATTACTTGTGATAATGAAATTAGCATTTAATACTCGTGTATAAAGAGCTAAGGATAAAAACACAATTACTAAAATTAACTCTATTTCTTGTAGCAAAATAAACAATGCACTGATTAATTATTATTTCTGCCGTGCCCCACAGTTTTACCCACATTTATCCGTTCCTATTGGTCTTAGCGAGATGATATAAAGCCTATAGCTTTCCTCGACAAATGTGATATATATCCTCTGGCTCTGGGCTTCCACGGTAAATGGACTATCGAACAGTGAAATAAATTTACAAATCGGACCCGTTGTTCCTGAGATTAGCGCGTTCAAGCATGCAAACAAATAAAATAGTCTATAAAATACTATTTAGATATTATAAACTGTAAATCTGATACAGTTAGTTAAGCGATACGAATTTTTAAGTTGTTAAAAAGAAGCTGGAGATTTCATTGAAAGAAAACTCACGGAATAATTTAGGTTGTTTTTGCTTCAGAATATGAATTAGGATTATGCGGACTTCTGTATGGAACTTTTTTATACATTAAAACTTTTTCAAGTGTTTATGAATATTCAATTTTAACTTAAAAAAAAAGGAGGAAGTTCTCAATTCGGCCGGTATATTTTTTTAACAACCACCATACGGAGTTATTGACGAAAAAAATTTTAAAATGTAGGTATAATAAATCGTGTTTTATTCACGTTGTATGTCCTGTATGGTCTCATGAACTACTGAACTGATTTTAATAAAATTTTGCACAATTTTACCAAATTTGAAAGAAGATACCTACCGTATCTCAGTTACGATAAACAATAGGTTGACTGGTAGAAATCGCTTATAAACGATAAGGCCGATCATGGTAAGTTAATGTTTTCTATTTTCCATTCTGTATTAAGTAAATTGTATTGTATTTGATTTTCTAGTTCGATGCCCGAAATCTTAAAAAAATGAACAAATTGTACGTCAGCATTTCTTAAACGTTTATTAAAATAATAACTACAATTGAATGAAATATAATTCAATACAACATTATTGATATTCAACACCACACACTTGGCGGTCATCTTGTTAACTTGCCAAACACGATTGCCAGCAGCCATTTATTGTGGAGTTGCTATATTTTCTATGCGAATAGCTCAAAATTGTGTTTTACTATAGAGCCCGTGCGTGTGTAGAGTGAAATTTAAAATAAATTTTAGCTTATGAGGATGATTAAAATAAATTTAAATTTGAAATAAGCTATAATATGCTGCTGAGGACTAATAGCCATGTAATACCTATGAAAAAAGTTTCATCAAAATCCGTCTACTGGTTTTGTAGTGGTTTTTGCGTGAACCTTCGATAATAGATAAAGTTTAGTTCTATAGTTCTTCTATAATATAGCGTGCTAGCTTTCCACCCGCGGCTTCGCACGCGTTTTCAAAGAAAAACCCGCATAGTTCCCGTTCCCGTGGGATTTTCGGGATATAACCTATCCTACGTGTTAATTAAGTTACTCTCTATATGTGTGCTAAATTTCATTGTAATCGGTTCAGTAGTATTTGCGTGAAAGAGTTACAAACATACATACATACATACACAACACATACATCCATCCTCACAAACTTTCGCATTTATAATATTAGTAAGATAATATTGACTACACACTTGCCACGGCATCTCAGAGCAATGTAGAGCTCATTGCTCTATGTGAAGCCGGGATTATAATTAGATGGATAATTTTAGAAAATTAACACTTTTAAGTCAAAGTTAATTTTTATATAAGTTAATATAACATCTTTCTTTAAATTATTCAAGACAATATAATTAAATAATACTGAATATAATGCTTTTTCAATCATTTAAATGGATACCATTATTCATCAAAAACAATATTTCAAATTACACAAAATATACAAATGACAAAACGCAAAAACCTAGTAAGCACTTTTTACAATACTAGGAAATTTGTATAATATTTATTTGTCCCGTCACCTGTCAATCATACTTTCCATGGCGTCATGTTTTGACATGCCATTTGAAAACTTTCGCTTCATGAATATTGTTTTTGTTACACCTGAGGGCAGGTCGGATTTAAACAACACGTCGCGTTATTGAAATTCGTAATAAAAATATTTTATACAAAGAAAATATGGTTAAATTCGAGCGGTTGTGTTAGTGAGGGGTTCCGTAACAAAAATACATGTAAACTTTAACTGAGAATGTGTTAAGAATTTTGTTTTATAGATTGATTTGCTGTAAGCAAATAGCTGAAATATTTCTATAATAATCGATAGATTTTTTTTAAGTCAAAATTCATTCCAGAATGAACTCTACATAAACAGTTATACTCATACACATAGACCAGTCATAATTTATTACCATTTAACGAATCATTATTACTAATTAGTAATTAGTAATTACCTAATATTTCAAAGAAGTCTTAACTTTATTAATTCTAAGTTACCAAAAATAATGAACCCTAAACGCAAAAAACATCCATTATCGACGACATTTTTTTACACATTTTACAAGTCTTCATATTTACTGTCATGTATAAAGGAAACGAAATATTGAGATACCTTAAATGTTCTTTATATTATGACAAGTCGATTGGCAGATAGGTTACATATTTTATTCAGTTCTTTGGCATATTATGTTACTAGCCTTCCGCCCGCGGCTTCGCCCGCTTTGTCTAAAACCTAATAAATTACATACTAGAATCTTCGTCGAGAATCAATCTATCTATTTAAAAAAACCGCATCAAAATCCGTTAAGTATATGGTTTTAAAGATTAAATCTTTACATACACAGCAGCAGACATGATTTTAAAAGAGCAACTATGGAGTTTCTTGCCGGTTCATCTTTATAGATACTGCTTTCCGAATCGGTGGTAAATGTTAAAAATATGTAATGACGATTCCAAAGTGCTTCTAATTATAAGAAGTCTAATTGAATAAATAAATGTTTGAGTTTGAGTTTATTTTGATCGATTTCAAAGGCCAGTATAGTTAATTATTATAAATGGTTATGTATTTGATGGTGATGTCCAGTAATTGAGAAAGTCCATCATTTATTCATACAATGAGACTAGTTTTAGAACTTTTCAATCGAATTAAATAACAATTAAGAGCAATTAGACAATAAAATTGTTTCGAAAAGTTGGTAAGAAACTGATAAATTTGTTTTTAATTGCCATACATTTACCTATTAGATGTTAAATTGTAGTTTATTGGTATATAAATACCAAATCGTTATTACATGCCTAAAAATAATAAGGAGGTATATGTTTTTCAAGGACATTCTATTTTCCACGTAATAATCATATAACATTCAAATTATCAGCTATCTGGCTTCCATAACACAAGCGAAAAGTATGGGATCAGATCGTACCGTGTGTGAAATTGTCCTGAAATATTTATTTATAAGCCATATTTATTAATTATCAGTAACACATATTACCAATATCAAATGTAGTATATACTATCAGTATATAGTAGGAACTAGAACCTCTAAAGCTTTACCAAAGCAGTACCAAGATAGTTATCGACCCATATTATTGTATAATTAATAATACATGCCCTAAAATTTGAAAAAACTCCATACATATTTTAGTGTTACTTTTCTCAAACGTGAAAGGTTGTTTTCGGTTAAGTGCCGCCGTTGACCAAAGCCTGCGGTCAGCTTTGTTTTAGTTATCTGTGAAATTTAATGCTAATAAGTATTTTGATAGTACTTTTAAGTCCTTAAAGTATTCTTATAATGCTTTTATTAAATAAACAAGATTTCCCCCTGCGGTTCGCTCGTGTTTTCAAAGTTTGTGTTTTCAAAAATCCGCATAGTTCCCGTTCCTGTGGGATTTCCGGGATAAAAATTAGCCTATGTCTTATTCTGGTCTGTCTTCTGCTACCTACATACCAAATTTCATTGTAATGGGTTCAGTAGTATTTGCGTGAAAGAGTAAGAAACATCCATCCATCCTCACAAACTTTCGCAGTTAAAATACACACATCAACAAAGTCTAGGGATATTTTGTATTGTAAATATCTAAAAGAATTTTGTCATATAAAAGAGAGTAAAGACCTTAAAATGAGCTATAATTCTACAATTTACAACATGACAAAATTCTACATAATTTTTTAGATATTTGCACAATACAAAATATCTCTAGACTTTGTTGATGTGTGTATTAGTAGGATTTTGTTTTACATGCGCGATGTTATTACCTACCTTCTTAAAATGTTTTTATTTCTTTTACTGAGTATAAATATGAGATGTATTTTGTCTTGGAAATTGTTTTATTATAATTTAACTACAAACCTAGTTGTCTGTAAAAAGTTTTCTGTCTCTATAATGAAATTCTTACAATAAACCTCTTTGTAATGTAAGATTACAATTTTTGTTTTTATATTTAAGACTAGCTTCCGCCCGCGGCTTCGCCCGCGTGGTGTTTTGATAAAAGGTAGCCTATGTTCTTTCTCAGGGTCTAAAGATTGTCTGTGCCAAATTTCATCAAAATCGGTTGAGGTTTAAGCGGGAAAGCGTAATAGATAGACAGACAGAGTTACTTTCGCATTTATAATATTAGTGGGAATTTTGTACAGATTTTCATAATTTATTAATTACTTTGCTTTACTCTACCTATATAATATTTTATTTTATGATGACTAAAAATTTAAAAAATAAGTTACGACAATCCACACACTTATTGATAAATTTCCAAGATCTAAAAGATGTAGAATAAAAAATATACGAAAAAAGTACATATAGCCTAGATGTAATATAGAAATGCGAAATAAATAAAAATTTCTATAATTACCTATGACTTGTTGACGGTAGATGTGATAAGACCCATGAAATAGAAAGTATGAAAGATTTATATATATTTTCTTGAAAGTAAATTGGAACATTTTTGCGAAATTTTCCGTTGCTGCTTTTCTGTTATGGTTCGTCGTAAATATACCTAGTCAAAGATAAATAGACTATCCGACATAAAAACATTTTTTAATTTGAACCAGTAGCTGCTGAGATTTACTATTTATTACTATTGTTTACAAACAAACTCTACAATTTACAATATTTGTATAGTCTCAAACCATTATCAACTCATACATCAATTCATTTAACTTTTAAGACTTCCCAATCATCACATCACATTATCAAAATCGGATTTAATCTACAGGAAAAGTCATCCACATTTTTGCAGTCGAGTTATAATCACACAGCCAACCTTTCCTGAAACTTGAATTATTTAGCCTGTAAAATAGGCGTCGTGATTGTATTTGATGTAATCCCTTTGAAGTATTCTAGCTCGGTAACTCCACCTAATCATATAGCCCCGCTTTTAAATAAAACCTCTGATATTTTCTAGTCTGTGTTCTGTGGATATTTTTCGGGCGTGACTAGCAACATTTCTTGATAATGCTTCTTTAAACTTAAAGAAGCATTATCAAGAAATGTTAAGAGAATTGTTTTTTTGTCTATTTTTAATGTGCTTTTATTTTTTAATTCTATGGGTAGAGTATGTAAATTCGTTTGTACTCAAAATTTTTATTTTTCGTTACGCCACGATTAAGTGAAAGATGCGATCATTTTTTTTAATTATAAAACAACACAAGTCTTCGATAAATAAGCAAAAATCTATTTGTCAACTTAATTATTTAAATTCATATACGTCGTATCACCCATCAATAAAAAAGAAATTATTTTTGAAATACAGTGCAGATTTTGAACCTTTTAATGTTAAATTTGTAATTCAGTCGCCAGATGACTAACTACCTGAAACTCACATTATGTACGTAAAAAGTCAAGAACTTTCAGACGTATTTAATAATCATCAAATGGAGCTTTCTTAAAAATTTGAATTATATGATAATTTTGTTCTAGATTCTTCTAAACGCTATATAATCTAGTTGAAGTTATGATAAAATCATCTCTCAACTCTATATAATAAAGAGAGAAAGATTAGATATTTTATATTTTTCTTTGTGATAAAAGGAATGAAAATAAGATTTGAATTTATTTCTATTTATTATAAAATAGATTTTTTTTTATAAAATTGTTTTTTTTCAGCACTTTTACCATCTATTCCACCATCATAATATTTATACTTCGAGTTAACTATATTTTTTTAAATGTCTGTTCAAATAGCTCCGAACATCTCTATATATATAAAAATGAGTCCCTATTTCCCTTGGTCATGGCATCACACTTGAACGACTGCACCGATTCCGATAATTCTTTTTTATAATATTCCGTGAAGTATGAGGTTGTTTCTTATGGAGAGAAAACGTGAACATATTGTACCGGTGAATAAAAGTGAAGCCGGGGCGGTTTGTTAACCATATTTTTTAGATATCAATTTAAATATCTCCCTATACCTACTATAATGCCGGAGCGACATATTACAGTACCATTCCCACTTCTACAAATAAATCTCATCATATATCTACAAACTGACAATACCTTCACAATACCTACTAGAGAATCGCAAAAAATCCTCTCCAATAAGTCAACATTAAACCGTTCATTTATTTCAGCCGATATTTCCGAACGAACATCCTGCGTTATAAATTGCCGCAGGGGTGTGATTAGACCGTGCTGATCGGATAAAGTACGGTGAATAAAAAATTATGGGACACTTAGCACTAAACGGGTATGGGGTAATATGGTGCTTTTATGATTCATGTGTGTTTTACACGGTTAATAGGAACAGATAGTGTAAGAAGGACATATTTTTGTAATATAATAAGTAGGAATGTAAAATAAGCTGTATTCATAATTATGACACGTGTCCCGGTTCAATTTATACGGAATTACTGCTTATTTCTAAAGAATAAATGTCTTTATTTAATGAGAAGAAATATAGTTCATTTATCATAATTTCTTCAGGACAAGAATTTATATGTCATAATATAACAGCCAGATTATAAATAATAGGTATGTCGTTAATTTCTTTCCGATTACTATATTTTACAAAGTGTATGCATGATTTTTAACCACATTGTACCTAGTCCTTTTAATTGAATGACTACTTTAAAAACTCATATAAATTGTGAAAAAAGGACACCTCTAAAGCAGGGTTGATAAAAAATGCATCAGTGCACTGCATAGTTCCCACGAAAGCATTGAAAGTGTTCTGTAGCGATATGAGGTAGCTATCCGGTCTAGACATGGGAAAGAAAATGATTTATAGGTAACAAAAAGAGAGGTTATGTAGGTAATTTAATTTTTTTAGCTACTGGTGTAGATACTACTGCATTAAATATTTTAGTTCGGAATTTGTATTATGCGCAAGTCTATATGCTACGTTTGATATTATGAATTGATCGCTTTTAAATAAGATTGTGAAGTCAATTTTAATAAATATAATATGCAACATGCATATTTTATAATAATAATAAGGCAGATTTCCCGCTTGATGCGTGAGGGAATTTTTGGATTTTCCGGATTTTAATTATGATTTACGAACGTATCAAGTTTCGTACGTATTAATTGTTTTTATGAATCTTTCAGCAGAAGTAATATAGCGAAGCTTTCATTATATCTATGAATAGAAATTGTTTAAAAGATCAAAAACTTCACATGTAACACACCATCAATTCTAATGTTTTTGGCCGGTGGTGACCACTTAACATCAGATGGACAAACTAGTCCTTTTTTCCTACAAAATATTACTAACACAGTAGGGTTTATAATATTTTGTAAGAAAAAAGGACTAGTTTGTAATATGTATACCTACTGAGCACGGAAAGATCATCATTTGCCCATAAACTGTGTCGAACAGCGACAAAATATGTGAAATTGGGAATTGTATCTGCCATATGCGAAGCCTTTAAAATACATATGTAAAGATTAAAATAAATATATTTTGGCGGGAAACACGTGCACGGTAATTCTACCAAAATAGCAATATTTCATAGTAAAACCGTCGAACGATATTAAACCATCAATAAAGGCATTTATAAGTAATAAAGCGCTATAAAGTAACAATAAATATTAAAGGATGAGAAAACGCACATCAAATATAAATTATAACTCCACATAAACCTGCTGGATACTCGAATTTTACCAGCCCTAGGTAGGAGGAAGGCACAGGAGATAGCGTTTTGAAAAATGTTAACTATTATGACTTTTTGGAAAGTAGCTTAACAGCAATATTACTGTTTTTATTTTTAACTAAAGTTTATTATGCAAATATCTACCTACACTGAATACTTTTACTACTTAAATTCTTAAAAAAATCATCACAGAAGATACACAATTAATTTAATTCAATTAATAAACTGTGAATTTGATTTTGATGCAACATTTGACCTCTTCCATATCACTAAAAAATCCCATGAAACTACTAACTCTACTACCACAGATAACCTACTACATAATATTCACCTTATCATTTTCTTTAATTTCATACGACATCTTATTACACAATAGATTATAGAGAAATGTTTGAATTATGCATGTTAGAGTATAACATTTAATCGTAATATTTATTTTGCCACTATTGCAAAATTAGTACCACTTAACTAAAGGACCAAAGTTTCAAATAAATAAATACGAACTAAATTATAAATTGAAGGTCGTGTTCCATTGTTACAATATTGTATTCACTGAAAAGTGTTTCGTATTGGTTGAGATGGTTGTTAATCATCTCAATAGATGGCGCGCGGTGTGTCCCTTAAACACATAAAACTGAAAGAATAGAATAAATTCGATCGCTCTGGCGGGTCACGAGTGGCTGAGTTGGTCAGGCATCCGCCCCGGAATGTCGCGAAAGGATGCGGATTCGAGTCCCGCCTCGTGATCGAATTTTTTCTATTCTTTATAAATTTATATTTATAAAGCATTTGAATGCCATAAAACCAAAAATATCAAATTTAACAAACTAAACTACTTCCACCGTAAAACAACAACAAATACAATAAAATAATATTTGAATTAAAATATCACAATCATTGCATAAACTGCAAATCGAATATAAACGAAACAATAAGATAATCAATCGCTCGTACCTTAAACCACACGTAAAAAATAAATAATTGCCAGCGGTCGGAGGGCAGTACTTTTATCTTTTCCCGCGTTACGTATTTGGCTATTTTGGTATCGCGCGATTTTCAGCCTTTTATCCGTGTCCGAAATGTCTCCTGCTAATGAAATAGTGTTTACCGCTTTTATAACATTTATTTTTTGTGTATTTTATGGAAAATAAAATGCTTTATCAAGTTCTGAAGGCATTCTGAGATAGTATGGAAGACCAGCGTCAAGCTGTTCGCTAAGTCGTTGGCTTAAGTCAAAGAATATTTCTACTCTCTAGGATTCAAAAATCATACCACAAAATAGCTCCGTTGAAACATGAACGACAGACAAACAAGCACACTTTAAAATTTAAATATTAGTAAGAATAAGGACAGTAATGTAGGGTAGACTGGGTACAGTAGTGACAATTTTAGTTTGTCCGCCTATATTTTTTAAATTATGTTAATAATCTGAACAAAAACTGTGTTATAATGTAGTTTATTCATTGGTTAACGACTAAATGTTAAAACTTAAGGCCTAAATCAAATAGTTAAATTATGAAAAATATTTATTTAAACAAAGGAAGATTGTCACAATCGACCACATCCCAGGGGCGGTTGTGACAGTACTGGGAGTCAATAGTGACAGTATGAAAATTATGTGAAATGATTACCCAAGAGGATAGAAATGCTCTAAATGATCACGAAATACTTTTTCATGACTTTACTTATTACTTACATTACAAGAAATATTTATTTTTTATAATATGACTCATTTAACAAAAAATACTTTCCTTACAAAAATGATAAAATCTGGTAACAGTTTAATCTTTCACAACTTTCATGGCACTATAGTATCTTAAGATATATTACCAGTCTCCATTAATACTGACTTTCTATAATAGTCTTCATTAAAAAATTAGTAAAAATTACAATACTTATCAAAGAAATGTCAATCACATTCATAATCACAATAAAACTTATGTTTGTAGGAAATCTACTTTACTTTGAAACAAAACTCCAAACGCAATAAAAGTGCTCATCTTTCAAATAAAAAATAAAAATATTCTCATGGTATCTTTCAAACAAAAAAAAAACAAAAATATTCTCATAGTAAAGTAGTAGCTATGCGAAAGTCTATCAAAATAAGTAATATTAATCTGCGGCACTGCGCAAAGAAGTCCTGCGTTTTACTTCATCATACGCATCTTCGTACTGCGACACGGTACACGGTACACTCTTTGAGCTTTTCTGATGCCATTTCTAGGCATCTAAAACAAAAACAACGGATTTTACTTATGTCACAACCGTACCCGGTTAAAGTGTCACAACCGTAACCAGAGAGTGTTTTTATAAAAATACAATCACCACGCCAAGACAAAATAACCTACAATAAATGTAATTATTGATATTAAACTGCTAATATGTGACTTATATCGATGAATAACACTCAATACCCTATCAGCATAGATATTACAGTAATTTGGAAATGAAAATGAACGAAAAAACTTACTTTTTGGCGGTTAAAATCAAAATGGGCTTCTGCTCACGTACTCACTGCGCGGAAAATGATGCAACCCTGTGAAACAGGTTGAGACGAGCAAGCCGCTCCTCTTTCCCCTTGAATGACCTCTGCTATTCCCTATATTTACAAAAATATGACGACTGTCACTACCGGGACCTGGAACAACCGTACCCAGTCTACCCTATCTATAGATTTTAGAGTAAATATTACAATGAAATTTTCACAAGGAATGGAGAAATGAAATATAAAATGGTTAATCTGGTTAAAATGGCATCATAAAAGTTACTCCTGCGTTGTTGGTATTTATAATATGACCATACTTCCTCATTTTGGTGGACTGTCTCATTTTATTATCTTCCACTATCCACATTCAGAACTAAAGTAGCATTTAGAATTTAATGACGAAGGTAATTATTTTTGACTTCAGACAATTCTCAAAATTTTGGCAATCAGGTCTTTGCACACATCATTTTATGAAAATAAAGCAAAATATACACGTATTTGTATACAAAATTCGCTGTTGTGATTAAGAACTCATTCTTTTGTATTGACTCATATTGTAAATATAAATATCATTTAGCTAATCCCAGCACTGCGCGCTTTGATCTATTTATATTTTTAGTTGATCGATTCGACTTTGCATAAGCAACAAATTTTGACAATTATTTTATTAATAATGATTATAATCGTAGCAAAATATACAGAATAATACCTCCCTATATTTATTAATAAATTCCTAGAAAATAATAAAATTTGTATAATTAAAAATTATCCCATTTTAGGTATGCAAGGATGGTTATACTAACTACTATAACTAAGTAAGAGTTAGGAAAGCAAACATACATTCAAGTGGTTGATTGTATGCACTTTTATCCGTTAGCTGATTTCCTAAAAGCTTATCAAATCTTTATTTTGTAATCGATATGATAGTCTTTATTTAACTAGCTCGAGGGTTTATCTAGTTGGAGGTTGGTTTGAGGGGAAAATATGAATTAAATATCGGTTTAAAATATGGTTTAAACTCATAATTTTGAATGTTTTTTGTATCTTATTTGTGAGTGCCATACATTAATATACCTACTTAAATTGACTCAAAACGATGATAATCAATTAATGATGAAAATAGTTTGTGATAACAAATTGTTGAGCTGGTAAAGTTTACTATATAGACTTTAATATTGTGATAAACAGGTATGTATTGGTGTCATCATCATAACATTACAAACAGGCTACCTTCTATATAATAAAAACGCACACAACCTCTATTCCATATTTTTAAAAAAAAAAAAAAATTATATGTGTTAAAAATAAAAAATCTTTAGTATACACAGCCACATAGTCTAAATCTCTATCACACGTGGTTACACTGTGACATCAAATAAAAACCTAGTACCTAGTGTGAAAAAGAAAATAGTATAATTGATACATGAATGATAGACTGACCAGAGAAGTAAAGTGGTCGGTAACATTACATTAACTGATGTCAGAGGACTTTCAGTCCGATATCGTGGATTGGATGTTAAAATGTTACTATTTATTGCTGTTTTTTTTTAGGGCAATTTTACTATGAATCATTCATATTCTTCTAGAATTCATCAGTATTCTTCTAGAATATAATTCGTCTAACGTATGAGATATATAAAGGTACGATAGTTATAGAAAATACCGATGATGCTGCATAGGATTCACACATTAAAATAACATTATTTAAAATTGATTTTGTATTATAAAATACAGCTCTATCAAGAGTTGTACAGTACTCCTAAACTGATAATGCGCATAGAAAAATTCGTCACTGTTCGGCAACTGTCATATTCCCCGAGCGTCCGAAGATGATATGTATGTAGAGTGGTTAAATGTATGAATTTATATTTTTGGTTTTATGGCATTCAAATGCTTTATAAATATAAATTTATAAAGAATAGAAAAAATTCGATCACGAGGCGGGACTCGAACCCGCATCCCTCGCGCCATTCCGGGGCGGACGCCTCACCAACTCAGCCACTCGTGACCCGCCCGAGTGATCGAATTTATTCTATTCTTTCAGTTTTATGTGTCTGAAGGGACACACCGCGCGCCATCTATTGAGATGATTAACAATCATTTCAACCAATATGAAGCACTTTTCAGTGAATACAATATTGTAACGATGGAACACGACCTTTTTTGTTGAATTTATATTTTTGGTTTTATGGCATTCAAATGCTTTATAAATATAAATTTATAAAGAATAGAAAAAATTCGATCACGAGGCGGGACTCGAACCCGCATCCCTCGCGCCATTCCGGGGCGGACGCCTCACCAACTCAGCCACTCGTGACCCGCCCGAGTGATCGAATTTATTCTATTCTTTCAGTTTTATGTGTCTGAAGGGACACACCGCGCGCCATCTATTGAGATGATTAACAATCATTTCAACCAATATGAAGCACTTTTCAGTGAATACAATATTGTAACGATGGAACACGACCTTTTTTGTTGAATTTATATTTTTGGTTTTATGGCATTCAAATGCTTTATAAATATAAATTTATAAAGAATAGAAAAAATTCGATCACGAGGCGGGACTCGAACCCGCATCCCTCGCGCCATTCCGGGGCGGACGCCTCACCAACTCAGCCACTCGTGACCCGCCCGAGTGATCGAATTTATTCATATTTTATCGAATTTCTTTATAAATTTATATTTATAAAGCATTTGAATGCCATAAAACCAAAAATATAAATTCAACAAAAAAGGTCGTGTTCCATCGTTACAATATTGTATTCACTGAAAAGTGCTTCATATTGGTTGAAATGATTGTTAATCATCTCAATAGATGGCGCGCGGTGTGTCCCTTCAGACACATAAAACTGAAAGAATAGAATAAATTCGATCACTCGGGCGGGTCACGAGTGGCTGAGTTGGTGAGGCGTCCGCCCCGGAATGGCGCGAGGGATGCGGGTTCGAGTCCCGCCTCGTGATCGAATTTTTTCTATTCTTTATAAATTTATATTTATAAAGCATTTGAATGCCATAAAACCAAAAATATAAATTCAACAAAAAAGGTCGTGTTCCATCGTTACAATATTGTATTCACTGAAAAGTGCTTCATATTGGTTGAAATGATTGTTAATCATCTCAATAGATGGCGCGCGGTGTGTCCCTTCAGACACATAAAACTGAAAGAATAGAATAAATTCGATCACTCGGGCGGGTCACGAGTGGCTGAGTTGGTGAGGCGTCCGCCCCGGAATGGCGCGAGGGATGCGGGTTCGAGTCCCGCCTCGTGATCGAATTTTTTCTATTCTTTATAAATTTATATTTATAAAGCATTTGAATGCCATAAAACCAAAAATATAAATTCAACAAAAAAGGTCGTGTTCCATCGTTACAATATTGTATTCACTGAAAAGTGCTTCATATTGGTTGAAATGATTGTTAATCATCTCAATAGATGGCGCGCGGTGTGTCCCTTCAGACACATAAAACTGAAAGAATAGAATAAATTCGATCACTCGGGCGGGTCACGAGTGGCTGAGTTGGTGAGGCGTCCGCCCCGGAATGGCGCGAGGGATGCGGGTTCGAGTCCCGCCTCGTGATCGAATTTTTTCTATTCTTTATAAATTTATATTTATAAAGCATTTGAATGCCATAAAACCAAAAATATAAATTCAACAAAAAAGGTCGTGTTCCATCGTTACAATATTGTATTCACTGAAAAGTGCTTCATATTGGTTGAAATGATTGTTAATCATCTCAATAGATGGCGCGCGGTGTGTCCCTTCAGACACATAAAACTGAAAGAATAGAATAAATTCGATCACTCGGGCGGGTCACGAGTGGCTGAGTTGGTGAGGCGTCCGCCCCGGAATGGCGCGAGGGATGCGGGTTCGAGTCCCGCCTCGTGATCGAATTTTTTCTATTCTTTATAAATTTATATTTATAAAGCATTTGAATGCCATAAAACCAAAAATATAAATTCAACAAAAAAGGTCGTGTTCCATCGTTACAATATTGTATTCACTGAAAAGTGCTTCATATTGGTTGAAATGATTGTTAATCATCTCAATAGATGGCGCGCGGTGTGTCCCTTCAGACACATAAAACTGAAAGAATAGAATAAATTCGATCACTCGGGCGGGTCACGAGTGGCTGAGTTGGTGAGGCGTCCGCCCCGGAATGGCGCGAGGGATGCGGGTTCGAGTCCCGCCTCGTGATCGAATTTTTTCTATTCTTTATAAATTTATATTTATAAAGCATTTGAATGCCATAAAACCAAAAATATAAATTCAACAAAAAAGGTCGTGTTCCATCGTTACAATATTGTATTCACTGAAAAGTGCTTCATATTGGTTGAAATGATTGTTAATCATCTCAATAGATGGCGCGCGGTGTGTCCCTTCAGACACATAAAACTGAAAGAATAGAATAAATTCGATCACTCGGGCGGGTCACGAGTGGCTGAGTTGGTGAGGCGTCCGCCCCGGAATGGCGCGAGGGATGCGGGTTCGAGTCCCGCCTCGTGATCGAATTTTTTCTATTCTTTATAAATTTATATGGTTAAATGTATTTTCTTCATGAATAGTTTATTAGAATTATGAGTTTTATTGTGATTTTATGGTAAAAGAGATAAGTAACGAAATTTGTTTCGATAATTCAATGTAAGTTAAAAGCGAGGATAAGCCACACGATTGCGAATATATATTTGTTGTATTGATTTACTCGGAAAATTCTATACTTAGAACTATTAAAGTGTCTTACTGAAGCTGGCGTAATGATGGATGTATGGAAGGTTAAAATAAGACAAAGTTTATATTTAAAAAAATGATTTTCAAACACTGGTTTACATTTTAATTGTAGAAATCTAATCATTAAAATCTCAGTCCAAAGGATTTACAGAATCAGGGATATTATCTCTATTTCTGATATCGTAGAATGATCAGAATTTTCATTATGCTCTTATTAATTTTCACTTTCCCCACTGCTATCTGCTACCTGTGTAAATAATCATTTTATCGGAAAATTCAACTTTGAAACAAAACTAAGAAGGGTATGTAACAGCAGCTCTATATAATTCCATGCAGAGATAATACGTGCGGTCACCACCAATATATTTTTGAATTTTTTGACTGACAGGCTACCGTCACCTATCGCCTGAATTGTTTTCGATTGTGTATGACTCTGAATTGACTCCTATTTCTTTTGAACAAGGTGCAAGATGCAAGTGCATTGTTTAGGGCACTTACGATTCAATGATTCGGTTTGATTCGGGTGTTTCTGGAAATACGATAATTAGCGAAGATCTGCATGCGCATTATTAGTTTTGGAGTACTGTACATGTTCATTAATATTTTAACTAACATCAAAACTCACTACACAACAATGAATTCGTAGAAAACAATTAATTGTACTGTGTACATATTATATAATTTAGTACTAATGACTGTGCCTGAATTATGCCGCGTCGAAATAATTTGATTTGATATGTGCTACCATAATTTATTTCAGTCTCAGTTGTAGTCATGTGCAGAGTACTTTTATCAGCGTATTTGCGAGATTATTAGCGCTATAAGTATAATTCGTTCTTTCCCCTATTAATATTATATTAGAGCTTTCGCTTATTTCGACTCAGAACTCGAAGCACGTTCGTACTTTTTTGTATTGATTAGTACTTCAATGTTACATCGTGTTGAATTTTTCGCAAGCTAACATAATTTTAGGATGACTATCTGTAATAATTTCTTATCTGTATTCCGTTGAAATCGTGTTTTTTTATTGAGACTGAGATAGGCATTTTCTTGTTAGTATTCTAAAATATAATTTAGGAATAAGATTTTTAAATGTATCAATAAAAATTACAAAGTATACAAATAAAAGTTGACGCCATTCGGACACACAAAAAGTGTTAAGAATATTCGACTTTTCCATAAAAAGAATTTACAGACGTAGTCCAAAATAACTTTATAAATAAAATATGGACTTTCCTAAAAAATGTCTTTAGCTTAGATAATTTTGGATTCTCTTTTAAAAATACCAACCAGTTTTACTTCAAAATGCTCCTAAAAAGTAAAAAAATATTAGAAATCCACTAGTATCTGCCACGGTCTCTACGGCCCAATAAAACGCTCGAATTTTTATTGTACCGTCCTTGATCTATATCGTTAACCTAGCCGAGTTTGCTTCGTGACCGAACTACATGCATTAGGAATTTATAAAATGTATGACGTTTTGAATTTGGGTTCTTATGAGGCTTGTACGAATTACAAGAAAGAAGGCGGTTGGGCGGGAAATTAAAGGTTTCTTAATATTAACTTTAAAAGGGGATTCAAAATAGCTTGTGAAACTGAACAAAAATTGGAATAATTTTCCAACTTTTCAAACATTAGTTAGTTTTAGTTTCATCTTGTTCCTTAAATATACCTTTCTTCTTTGCCAGTTAGTTCAATAATTGGCTGCAGTGACAATATTATAATAATTAGATTCTATGAATAATACAGTAAATGTATAGATATTTACATACAAACAAATGGAACAAACATAAATAAATAACTAAAATGGCATGTAAAACACAGGAGGTTAAATTCTGCTCCAACCGAACCTAACTTACAACTTACTGTAAGTTACCTAGTAGATAAAGGTACAGTAAGGAAGTAAGAAAAGGAAGACGCACTCATCTCGTAAATCTAAACTTTAGGATACCTATAAGATAATATTTATTTCCTAAATTTAGTAATCAAATACCTACTTACTTAGAAGGTATGCCTTAAGAAAATAAATATGTTAAACCTTTACCAAGACGGACCGCCTTCTTGGTACAGTGCTTGACGTGTGAGCACCGAGGGGTCCTGGGTTCGATTCCCGGTGGAGACGAAGAAAAAAAATGTCTCGGTCTGGTAGGACATAGATGGCTGATCACCTACTTGTCCCTGAAGAAAATCGATCAGTGAAACAGATGTATAAAGCATCTGCCCCTTACCCCACTAGGGGACATGGGACTTCACTTACTTACCAAGACGTATTAAATATCTCATTTATATGTCTGTTTATCACAAGACTTAAGCAGCACACAATTCAAAGGGTATTTTAATTTTTAATTAGACGCAGTTGTTCTAGAAATTACTTTCAAAGCTCACAAAGAGCTCTATTATATCAGTATAGTTAAACATTTCAATGTAATTTAGTTGGCAAAAGATGGAAATGCAGTAAGCACTATGAACCGAGAGTCCTCATAGATCTAGGTTCTTCAAATAACTAGTTTCAGTGCAATCTAAATGCTATGTATTTTTCAAATTGGCTCAATCACAAACTTGCCGCAGTTGAAAATCGTTTGGGAATATACAAAGAGGGCCTACTGAATGATAACGTCATTGGAACTTAAAACGAACTATATTTCATTACTCGAGGGTCCAAAATCGCTTGGCACACAATTTGGTATAAACAGAGCACGCGATAATGGTATTTGGTTGATAAGGAATAAGGGCGGGTTTCGTATTGGTGGTGTGGGATGCAGTTGATCGGTGGCGCGTTGCCGCTCCAATACTTCAGTTTTAAAGAGTGATGTAATGTCCCCTGGAAGTGTTTTGAAACAAAAGTATTGCATATTGGAATATTTATTTGAAGTACCAATGTTGGACCGATTGATGTAATGGTTATCGGCTTTGGCTTCTGTTTTGGTAGGATTGAGAAGCATTTAAATTCTTGTAAAGGAAAGAAAAATACCTACTTACTTCTTTAAATATGCATTTTTTTTTGCTTGGTACCCTTCAGTAGTTTGCATTAACTAATAAAAACAATTTTAAAGTGGGTATTGTCAACGGTCAAATGCTCTTCATCAAACATCTTGTACACTGCAAATGTATTTAATTTAAACTACATACCTCATGCTAAAGTTCATCACAAAATATTTATTTCTAATTAATTAATCACATCCAGTAACCTTATTCCGTGTTCCCGGAAGCCCGGCGGCGGAACAAACGCTAAACGTTCACGTTTCCGTTGATATCGGCTAATGTCAAGTCGCTATCGGCAGGCCGAGACTAATGGCAGAGAATAGAATAAACGCTAAGGAATAGAAACTGCTATCGCTAATTATTGACATATGCTCATGACATTTTAGTAATGGTTCGGTCACACTACCAACGACGACGACGACAACGACCAAAATTCCCATCCAGACAAAATTTGTTCAAAATTAAATATTAAAATGTCCCGACATACTGGTACTCGAAAAGAAAAAAATTTCGAGGTCAATTAATAAAAAAATAGGTTTTTTGCGATTTTCGCCGAGACGGTAAGTTAATTGTATAATTACCTGGGACCAAAATTGTAGATCATAAAATTATCTATAAAAAACTTCCAATACATTTTTTTGTAGGAGCCACCGTTTCTACGAAAAATCTATGTTTTCATTCATTATTCTCAAAAAAAAAAAAAATTCCAATCACCAGAACGACAGGAAATTTTAATATTTTATTTTTAAGTGTGTTTTTCACAATTTTGTTAAATTGCAACTGGATGAAAATTTTGTTTGTGGTCGTCTTCGTCGTTGGTAGGGTGAACAAATCCTTAGCGAAATATCGTACGCTTATGACAATTAGTATCGCTAGCGGATTCTATTCCATTGCGTTTTGACGTTTGGCTAAAGGGGCTGATATAGTATTTATACAACCGTCGTTACTGCGTGCGCATTGGCCAACATTGGCGCTTCTGTGGCAATCAGGTTTACGCGGATATAGATAAATGGATGTGAAATTTGCTTTAAAAATAAAATTGTAATATTTATTGCCTTTACTGATTCGTTTACGAATTGCCTGGTGCTCCACTTGGGTAGGCCAAAGAGCCTTTTACTTGTAAAGTAATTTTAAAATTGGTCAAGTAGTAATTCTGATAAGCGTATTCAAGCGAACGAAACGAGAAATATCATATTTTATTATTTTCAAAATTCAGATGCTCCAGTAGTCATTATTTTAAAATATGTACCTATAAATATTTAGTTGTGTAAACGATTTTGATAAGTTTCATCATATAAATAGTTATATTGGAAAAAGATACGCTTCTTGTTTTCACGAAAATAAAATTTGACAAATTTAAAAAAAAAGAAAAAGAATTTCGTATGCGGAACAGCTATCTCACAAACTCAAATGCGAGCAAAACAACGTACAATAAAATCGTATATTTGTATAAACTAGGTACCATAAATTACACTTTTCCTCAACTTACATAAAACCCTGTATTTGTTTATTTATAAATATTTTCAGTTTTTCCTTGAACGATACACCACTTACTTATTAAAGCCTACATTGAAGGCAAAAGGTATGCCATTACGGATATATACTGCAAGGGATATTGAACTCTATTCATTTGATATAATGGCTAAATGTGTGTGCAGAATTTTTGTCTACACGCGTTTTTTTTGAAAATCGACACTTTTTTATTGGGCATTTTCATTAACCCTTAAATTGATTTCGTCCGTTTTAAAGGACATAGTATTTACACACATACTGGCGCTGTTACAGTAGACCTAGGCATTGCCAATCGGTATATTGGGAAGGAACTAGCTATGTCCTTCGCGTACATGCAGGTTCCGTTAGCGAAGCGAAGTACTGTCACGAATGGTGACCATTTGAAATTATTTGCAAAAAACGGATCTTTTGACTCTCCTGATAAAATTGGTAATATCTGTAAGTATTTTGGCTATTTTTCTTATCTTATATTATATAAAAATTAATCGCAAAATGTGTTGGTAAGCGCATAACTCGAGAACGGCTGAACCGATTTCGATAATTCTTTTTTTATTATATTCCTTGAAGTATGAGGATGGTTTTTATGTAGAGAAAACGTAAATATGTACCACGGGCGAAGCCGGGGCGGACCGCTAGTAATGTTATATTTTTAGTTAGAATACAATTGTAAGTATAGTATTTGACATAATTTTTACATATTTAACAATATTTGGAATAAAAATCTTAGTTTATTTATGATGTCCCATAAAACGGACGTTGACAACTTGGAGTATACACTAGGGTATTCTTCACATGTCCTATGTAACGGACGTTGCTAATAAGACCCTCCATTTTCAACGTCATCATTTTGATATATTTTTCTCTATTTTTATTATGTTTTACAGGATCATGACTTAGCAATCAATAAAAATTCCCTCACTACCTCTGGCGGAAGCTGAAGAGTCTGGCGTTGAGTTGAGATGACGATTTCGAAGGAAATGTAGACATACGGGAGTGATTTCACTATGATAACAGTGTCAATCATTTACCCCCAGCACCATACCTCCGGAATTATACGACATATTGATTTGAGAAACAATGAAGACCCAAAAAGTCAGAATTTTTACCATCAACAAAATATTATAGCTGCAGAATTACAGCCATTACATACGGTGCGAGATGAATCTTCCCTACTTCTCAGTAGTTCTTCAGCCACAGCATCATGTTACTTACCAGAAATACCACCCAATGTTTGAAAATTTAAATAATATTACCTTACAAATTAAAAAAAAACTGGCAGCAAATGGATAAATATGCCTAAGAATCCAAAAAAAGCGATTTAAATTTCCTGTTTGTTTTGGTACTTCAGGCATAGTATACGACTTCCTTGCATACGATGAAGCAAACACATTTCAATCTGTACAATTTAGTGAATGGGAAGAGGACTTTCTTGGTGTATTAGATAAGTTCTCAGGCTATGTAATACTATTTTCTATTCCAATTCTTAGCATATTCTTATGCTGTTATTTTTGGTAGGGTCGTTTTTTAAAATCCATTATTTTTAACGATATCGTTAAAGTTTTAACCAATATTTTAAGACAGATGTTTGAAAAGCTTATACTAGATCGTCCATAATTATAATTTGATAATAATTTTGAATTACAGAGTTGAAAATGTGCATTGTATTCATGTACCACGGTTGCAGGAATAATGTGCAATGTCCGTTATATGTGACGGTTCGAACATGTAGGTACATATAATTGGCAATGTCCGTTATATGTGACATAGAGAAAACAATAGAAAAAATTAAAAATTTTAATTTTTTTTCATTTTCCTCTTTTCTATCCTAACTCCAACACATCCTCCAAATTTGGACATAATACACACAAGTTATCTAGGGGTGACAATTTAAGGGTTAATAGGGATATTCGGAGTGAAGAATTTTATTATGGTGTCCTGGATTTATTTATTAGATACAAATACAAATTCCTTGAAGAAATTAATAATCATATTATCCTACTTATATTATAAATACAAATTTAGGAATGTATGTATGTATGTATGTTACTTCGCAGGAAAACTACTGAACGGATGTTGATAATATACTTGGCAGTGATGTTGCTTATGTACAAGAATATATACTGTATATTAGTTATTGATAACGAAATAGTTCAGGATCCATCGCCCATTTTTGCAAGTGATTACTATCAAGCTAATTTTCCGTGAGTAGCTTTATTTTGATGAGACGCCCAATAATTTCCTGTACGAAACTCTCGATTGTGGTAGCTAACAGAGGTAACAAGGATAAAATGTTTTGATTTGATGGTTCTCAAATATTTATTACTAACTGAATTTTTTTTTGTGTTCAATCTCAAGATAATTATCTAAATTATTCGAAAAAATATTTGTCCTACAAAATCTATTGTTTGATCAAAGAGTCCCCTCTTTCCAATGTGTATCGATAACGAGGTCATCATAAATGATTACTAACCAGCTGATTTTTTTGTTTTCACTTAGTTAATATTTATATAATTCAACAGACATATTGTCCTACAAATTACGTAATAAATATTTGAGAACCATCAAATCAAAACATTTTATCCTTGTTACCTCTGTTAGCTACCACAATCAAGGGCGTCGCCAGCCGAAGGCGCAGGGGGGGGCAAGTTGACTTTACCTACTACAATTCATACTTTTCTCATTCTCTATGAATGAGAAAAGTAGGTATGAATTGTAGGTAAAGTCGACAGCCCATGAAACTTTTCACTTGTACTACGAGCCTTACATCTACAGCGATTGTAATAACAACAGTCTTAGTACTATATACATAATACATATATATATATAATCTGTGACAGTACAGAGTAGGAATGGGTCGTCGACGTATTTTTCATCGACGAGACTAGACCGTTAAATGTCGTTCATCAACTAGTCGTTTAACTAGTTAAAATCTTCGACTAGTCGATGTGTAAACTGAAACGAATTGACAACGATTGACACGGTCGACCGACGCGCGACGGTGTTGGTAATCGAACGTTCGTTACAAATCTACAAAAAATCGACAATTACATACTATTAATTGTTTAATAATTAAAAAAAAAGACGGGTTGCACTCCGGGAGTGCCGGCAGAAGTGAAAACTTGATTATTAACGTTGAGCATGTTTGATATTTTGGAATGGTATCCGTCTTACGCTTTTTCGATCAGGTCACGTGTCCTGACGCGAGTTTAAGATTTTATACCCATTACAGAAAAAGTGCTCAACGCCGCTAAAGAAGTTTTCACTTCAAAAATCTTCCATTTATACTTTTCCAGAATTGAAATTTGTAAGACCGTCGCGTCGCAAGTTGATACAAACGTGTCGACTCTCTTGTTTAGCCGTCTACATTGGACTATTATACGTCCACGTTGAAGAGTTAACCGTCGCGTTGCAAGTTGTACGAGCGTTTCGACGCTTTTGTTTAGCCGTTGAATTCAACTAGTGCATTGGTGAGCGATGGACTAGTCGAATCGTTGAGTGTACATAGACGGTTAATTTAACTAGTCCGTTGATTCAACGCCCATTCCTAGTACAGAGTCCAATGTGTAAAGCTACGAGCACGAGCTCTTGACTATGCAATAATAAACTTGTAAATAAGTAATTATAAATTTGTTAGAAAAATATAATAAAAAGGAGTTTGAATTTGAATAAGTGTACAGCGTACAGCGTATTTTTTTTAAATTACCAGATTTTAATATTATAGTGGTCGTTGTTTATTTATATTAGGTTAATTAAAATATAATTTTCGGGGATTCATTGTAAACTTCTCGACCACTTTATTATTAAAATTTTGTAAGTTTCCATGTATAAGTTTTTGGTGCACAGTTGCACACTCATCATGGCCAAACCATTCAACCCTCCCCGCTTCAACGATAGAGTAGAGCAGGCAGAGCGTAGTTGAGCGTACGGAATATTAGGAGTGGAATTGGTGAATTCATTCGAGTTTCGACGTACGGAAATGATTGTTCAAGGCTTGAACTTCAAGCAAATCAACTCAAAGACTTAAGCCCCGTATTCATGGTAAACATTTGTTTAGGAACAGTTGATCAACATTGTTGGTGAACGGCGAGAATGTTGCTAGCAACTATGTTTAAATCAATACAGGTTGTCCACATGCCAGTCTGCGTTAAAATGTTGCCCGAGGAGGTAGTGTTGTTGTGTTCTCTGTATCTGATGTATAGGATTTCTAATAAAAAAAGAGAAAAAGATGGTGGATTCGAAACTATTTCTTTTTTGGGTATATTTAGGGCTTGAGAAATTTCTTCGAATGCATCGTTCTTTTTGTTTCTATCTTTGTATTCTTTTATAGAAGAATCCCATAATAATGGTTTTGATTGAAATAATTCTATTAGTTGCATTATTTTATCATTGCTCCACACTACTGCCATGTTTATAAACTGTTGCAAACACGTTCACACACGTCAACAATTGTCGCTAAACTGATGTTTACGCTTGTCGGGCGAGAGCTTGTCAACATGACGCTATCAACTCTGCAACACGCAGTGTTGCCAGCAACATGTTGACAGCAATTCCGCAACACATTGATTCAACTTTGTTGCTAAACAAATGTTTACCATGAATACGGGGCTTTAGGACTTTGGTTGCATTATATTTGGCAACTTTTTTAGAATCTCTAGGGGGGGGCAGCTGCCCCTCCCTGCCCCCCCTTGGCGACGCCCTTGACCACAATCGAGAGTTTCGTACAGGAAATTATTGGGCGTCTCATCAAAATAAAGCTACTCACGGAAAATTAGATTGATAGTAATCACTTGCAAAAAAAGGCGAAGGATCCTGGACTAAACAATTCGTTAAATAATAATATTAATAATAATTTATTTATTAATAAAACATCATAGGTCCACTTGTTAGTAATTTCTTAATTACTATGTTAGTACATTACATTAATTATTTAAATATTATCATTTTACAATTTACCATTTATATGTCATTTTATTTTTATTGATATAGGATGTGTGTACTTGCTCGCAATGGTGCAAGTACACACAATCGTATCTGTCCGCGATCATTTTAAGAGCGCTATTGGTACTGCCCCGCACCCGGCGCACCAGAGATGTACATCTCTTCCGTATTATACTATAAAAGCAATCTACCCGAGCTTCAGCAAACATCCCTGATGCGCTACAGTTGCGAGGCAGCCCCATCAGCGCTCTGAATGCGTTGTTATATTGAATACGCAGAGCATTGTATGCCCGACGACCATAGTTATACCAGAGGCTGCACGTGTAGAAATTAGAGCAATATGCTCTGAATAGTGCTAATTTCACTTCAGTGGAACAACGAGCAAACCTCCTGGCCACCATGTTCGCACGGACCGACAACGCTCTACGCTCCCTCTCTATGTCAGCATTATCCTTCAAGTCGGATGTCAGTATATGGCCAAGATATTTATATTCATTGACTCTTTTTAAAACAAGCCCATTCAGGGTGATTGGAGGCATTGACCGGGGTGATTTCCGGCCTGCCTCGAAAACCATAACCTCACTTTTACATGCGTTATAGAGCAAGCCATGACCATCGGCATACCTTTCACATATAGTAATCAACTTACGGAGCCCACATGCTGACGCGCTCAATAAGACCATATCATCTGCATAACTAATATTATTGACACAAGTGTCATCAATATGACACCCAATATGAGTGTTGCTAAGTTCAACAATAAGTGCATTAATGTACAAGTTAAAGAGTGTTGGAGAAGTCAACCCTCCTTGTCTTACCCCACATTCAAGTTTAAATGTGTCCGAATGAACACCAGCCCAACGAACTGTATTGGCCTGGTTACCATACCAAAACTGTAAAATCCTGATTAATTCAGGAGACAAGTGGTAATCTCTAAGCTTCCTCCATAAGACCTCATATGACACCCGGTCAGATGCCTTAGACAGGTCCAGAAAGCAGGCATAGATTGGGGTTTGCTTTGATGTATAGTACCTGATGACATGTTTTAAGCACAGGACAGCATTTTCAGTGCCTAGTCCGGCTCGAAAACCGAACTGGTTATCATGTAGATTTATAGAGGTTTTTAAAAGCGGTTCAAGCATCCCATCAAAGACCTTGGCAATCACCGTAGCCAGTGAAATGGGTCGGTAATTGCCCTTGTCTGTGAGATCGCCGGTTTTATTTTTTACAATTGGTACAACTACTGTCTTCATCATGTCATAAGGCAGGTAAGAATGACTGATACATAAAAAGAAGGAATTTCAATAACTTTAATATGTGACAAAGAAAGTATGCAATATTTAAAAATTTATCATCAAAAAAATATTAAATCGAAAAAGTATATTAAATATTTCTCATTCTTACGTTGCTGTTTTTCTAATAATATTTAAACGTAAAGGTCTTATAAAGGTTATTATATTGTAAATAGCTGTCTCTCAGCAGCAATGAATTTTTCAAGAAAAAATTCGAATCTTATTTTATGCAATGGTCGACAAACGGTAAGCTGAAAACTTGTATTTTAAAATATAAAGGAAATGAAAAAAAAAATCTTTCGTTGTAATTTAAATGTGCAGAAATAAATATAATGTGGAAATATGTATTGAAAAAAAAACAAACAAAAAACAGAAACCCATGCAGAAAGAAATTTAAACCATTTTAATAGTATAGATAAATTAGTTTAAATTCAATACAAAATTCAAGTGTCATTTAATCTTCCACTTAAAAAAAATGCTAAGTCCTAAAAACTGAAATACTCAGCAAAACATAAAAAGGACCCAAAACTCGACATTTTAACGTAAATAAGTTGAAATAATAAATAATATGTACTTGAATATTATCGAAAGCGAAACGTTCCGTCGTAACGTTTTACGAGTTACGAAATGTTGTGCTGATGTGTTCACTTGCCAGCTGATAATAAATTCAACGATATTATTTGTGGTATTCAACGATATATTTAACCAACTGCGACAGAGTTGGTTCATTTTTTGAAGTGAAACTTCTTTATCGGGGTTGGAAAAAAATTTAGTGTAACATTGTTTTCGTTACGCGTGACATTTTTCCGTTACGCGCCATCTTTTTCTTATCACTACCACGCGTGATTCGACGTATTTCTGTAAAGTTGCATATAGTAAATTATTTTTTGAAAAATAAGGTCATAAAGAAGTTTCACTTCTTACGTGTGTACACTAGTACACGCACACATTTATTTCTATAGATATTAGGTAGCTAATAATCTATACTCTGTAGTCTATACTATTAATATTATAAAGCTGAAGTGGTTGTTTGTTTGAACGCGCTAATCTCAGGAACTACTGGTCCGATTTGAAAAATTATTTCGGTGTTAGATAGCCCATATATCGAGGAAGGTTATAGGCTATATATATCACCCTAAGACCAACAGGAGTGGAGCATTGCGGTTAAAACCGTAGGGCACAGCTAGTAAAATATAAAGGACTAGCGATATAGCCATGAAGAAAAACTGACAAAATCCTATTTAAAATATCTACGAGTTGTTTTTTAGGGTTCCGTACCGAAGGGTAAAACGGGACTCTATTACTGAGACTTCGTTGTCTGTCTGTCTGTTTCCAGGCTGTATCTCATAAACCGTGATAGCTAGAAAGTTAAAATTTTCTCAAATGATGTATTTCCGTTGCCGCTATAGCAACAAATACTAAAAATTAATAAAAATAAAATATTAAGGGGGGTCCACATAGTACGGAACCCTTCGTGCGCGAGTCCGACTTGCACTGGCCGGTTTTTTTTAATCTTTATATCCTCTGTTTAACCCGTGGTCAAAAATGTATGACTTGTTGAAAGTCCCTACAGCTACGTAACGGTCAAGATACGTCCAAACTTGCTTATTCTTCGACGCCATACTATTTAAAATTGATAAGACTGAAACCAGAGCTTCCAAGAATTTTATCGATTTTTCAATTTCAATCATATATTTCACATTACCCTATAACCAAAACTTTGAAAAAACCAGCATCATACAATTTTTTTGTAGAGTCGCTAATAGGGCTTCTACAGCTTAACCTGGCAAATAAACCACTAGATTTTCGCCTGCGGATTCGCCCGCGTTTTCAAAGAAAAACCCGCATAGTTCCCGTTTCTGTGTTCCTGGTTTTATTATGAGTCACTAGAGTCTATCACACATTCAATTCTCATACCAAGACATAGCATGCAAGTTTTAAAAAGTTATAATAACTTGAATCATTCACAAGACGCAATTTGCTAAAGCCATTGTGGTAGTGTTGACAGGAGTGCACGTGACGTCATTGTGTTGGACTCATTGTGTTGTTAATGACTTACCTGCCTTGTTTGTGACGTCACGGGACGGTTTTTAAATTTATACATTAATGGCATGATTAACGCCCCATTTGTTTGAATATTTAATAGGGTTTGCATTGTTTTTTTGTTGTGTTGCTTAATTAGTTTTTGTGTAGATTGTTGATTATAATTTATTAAAGATTAGATATAAGAAAATAAAGTAATAGTTCAATTCAATTGAGAATAGGATCGATTCAGCGCCATTTTTTTTAAATAAAAAAATTAATAATCCGTGTTAAGAAATAACGTTTGCATTTAATTTTAATGGAGTCAGGTAAAATAAATTATTCCGTTCTGAATGTTGAAATAATATGAAGAGGTTTCCAAAGAAATTTTATTTTTCAAATGAAATTGACACACGAGGTCATTTCAATCATATCAAAGGACTTTCCTACTTTTAGTAGAATTTATGTTATTTATAAGGTCAGCGAGAGATTTACGTGTTTAATATATTTTTCGTACAATAAATTATTATTTAAGATAAAGTTACACATCCTACTTATATTATAAATGCGAAAGTTTGTGAGGATGTGTGTGTGTGTGTGTGTTTGTTACTCTTTCACGCAAATACTACTGAACCGATTACAATGAAATTTAGAACACATATAGAGGGTAACTTGGATTAACACATAGGATAGGTTTTATCCCGGAAATACCACGGGAACGGGAATTATGCGGGTTTTCCTTTGAAAACGCGGGCGAAGCCGCGGGCGGAAATCTAGTTTAAATACATCCACGAAGTAAATCATTTCCTTATTATTTTCATACGAAAATAAAACGAAACTTTGTCACAATTATATAAAGATAAAGATAATTTATAAGAAAGCTTTTACGCGAAATTTCACTGATAACGCTCGCGCTGTCAGATCAACGTTCGGAAACATTTTACGTTTCATTAACCGAGTGAAAATAAAAATATGTAAACGAGTCTTTAAAAGATTCTGTGTTTTCGCAATGTTTGAAAAACGAATAAATTTTGCGGAATTATGATTAATGTTTTTAATGCAAACTGCTTTTTTACATATTTATCATGTTTTTGTTGCATTGATTTTTATTTTTATTGGTTTGATTGTTTATCTAAAACTAAAATCTACTACAATAAACTAGCCGTCCGCGTCGCCTGGGCAGACATTTTACAGTTTTTTTTTTTTTTTATATATTATCCTAATCCAAGATAATCCCAGCTCGTCCTTGCTTTGTTTTTGTTGTCGTCAAATGTCTGACAGATGGTAGAAAAATGTCGAGCGCTTCCCTATTCCCAATAAAAAAAAATTGTTTTACTATTTTTGACACAACTTTTCTCTCTTTTTAGAACGTTAGCAACTAAAGTTTAAGCGACAACAGATTATTAAATTGTCCGTACTCTATTTAATTAAATTATTCAGACACAATTCTTTTTAAATAGATATATAATTGAGTACTGAACGAAAATATTTGTCGCAAATAAAGTTAATCACGCCCCTTATAAAATCAAAAAGCCACGTAACGAATAAACCAGTAATCCAATCAGAAGTAATAAAAACGGACAAAAACGTCGATCGCTCGTTCATTCGCAATTCATTTCGGTCATTCATTCGTTCATTCATGATTTATTTGCCGTAATGCCGATATATATGAGCCGATCGGCCGAGACTATAAAATTTAAAATCAGTCGCGCGGGAGAACAATTTTCGCGCGAATGGCGACATCGTTTTTTTTTTGGAATGGAATGGTAATGGAAACAAAAAGTTTGAGTTAAAAAGTTTTTGGTGTATCATATTATTTTATAGTTATTGCTCTGTTTTACAAGTGGAAAACTTTTATCCCCGGAAAAATGTAGCTTATGTTTTGCTCTAGGTATTCAATTATTATTATTCAAAATTCCATCGTTATCGGCAGACCGAGCCTTTTACATTAAAATATTATAATAGATTAAGAAGCCTTTCCAGAAAAAAAATGTGAATAAGACGAAAAAAATTTGGAAGTTTATATTAATGTGTATTAAATATTGAAAAAAGTTACGGGTTTTCGCTTATCATCACTGACATTTTAATTAATAATATCCGAGTCTAATAAATCGTTTCGTGATACCAAATTATAACATATTATGATGTCTTTAATTATGGAATCTCTACCACAAATGTGTTAATAAATAATAAAGTTCGTGTGACATAATAAATGCTCTATTACTGAATTGCATTACCTCTGAGTTCTGGCCCTTTATGCAGGACTTTTAATTATTGTAGCAATAGATGTGGCAATAGTGAATACTTTACCGTATAAAATAATGTGTAAAATTATCATGTTTGCAACCAAATTTCTGAATAACAATACCTATATATTTTTTTAACGCGGGTAAAACCGGGAAGACCGTCTAGTTATCCAAAATTCTAAGATTTTATAAAACTAGCTGTGCCCCGCGGTTTTACCCCGCATTGTTCCGCTCCTGTTGGTCTTAGCGTGATGATAAATAGCCTATAGCCTTCCTCGATAAATGGGCTATCTAAAAACAAAAGAATTTTTCAAATCGGACCAGTAGTTCCTGAGATTAGCGCGTTCAAACAAACAAACTCTTCAGCTTTGTAACATTAGTATAGATTGATAGTAAAACATTATATGATTTATGATAGTGATTCCAAAAACTTTATACTTAATTCACGAGTTGAAATTGCGGGATAAAATGCGCTTTAGAGTGTATATTTCATGTGGAAATTTCTCACACATATTCTTTGAAGTTTAAAGCTGAAAACGTGTCGTATTAAAAGTTTGCTGAAGAATGAGTCTCAGCGGACCATCTGAATCAGTAATAAGTTTTTGTTAAAGGTCAAGGCTTGACAGGTGTGCTTTCAATTGGTTTTAGCCTTTAGGTGGACGAATGGGTGTGATATTCGAATTCTATATTGATACGAAATAATATTAATCTATTGTAATCCTGATTGTTATTAAAGTAGCTACAATGTATACTTAATAAAGGAGAGAAGTTTGAAAGAATCATGTAGTGTTATTTATTTGTGTTGATGAGCTATACTATTCTAGATATTTTATCTTAAGACAAGCAATAAGCGCCAAATTAATGAATCGGAAGCTTTCAAGCTTTTATGCTAGTTATTTTATTTATACTTTTTTAACCGATTACTACTGGTCAGACCCGTTTTAAATATTATCGTTCATTCGTTCATACCGTTTTAAATATACAGGGTGTCCCACTATTGGTATACTAAGCGCGAAGGAACTTGTAGTTTTGCATACACTGATCACGAAAAAAACAATTAAACAACAAAATTACGTCGAAAATTTTTTGCTAAATTTTTCCTCAGAATCCATGTTTTCTTCTCTAGCTTCGCGCAGCTGGCATATACCGCTTCGCTAATATGAGCACTCTGTCTATGAAAACATAATCTTAAACGATAGCTCACGTACTGGTGGCAAAGTTGGGTGGGTTTGCTTGTTATGGGTGTACACATAGAGTTTTAAGAATTCATCTATTTGAAAAAAAAATGCGTCTGGAATTTTATAAGTATTTTTTACGAACTCAGCGTATGCAAAACTATTACCTCCTTTGAGCTTAGTATACCAACAGTGGAACACCCTGTATATTTTTTTTTTTTGCCAAAATTTCGTCTCATTTTTTTTCCTCTCTTATGTAATATATTTGATGTGTGCACCAAGTAAAAAATTGGAAAGGTTAATTTTTTTTTTCAAAAAAAGTACATTTTTTCGTTTTTGAATAACATTATAAATATGTATGGAACAGGTCAAACAATTGAAGTGTAGTGGACTTTGTTCCAGTGTCCACCATGGACGTGGAGGCGGTGGTGGGGCGCACCGCGTCGCTGCCATGCGATATTGAACCTGACTCCCATGAAGATAGAGTCTATATGGTGTTGTGGTTCAGACACGCTGGGGGGAAGCCGCTGTACAGGTTTGTAGATTTTGTTTTATAATACCTAGTAATAATTAATATAGGTATAAAACACGCTTCAACTCAAATTTTTGTTTAGTAATGGAAATAACAACGGATATAATTAAAAAGATTCGAGAAAAAATGAAAAAATTAGCTCAAACTCAACATGAAGTTGTATTGTGTGTCACCGATCCTTGATAAGTGTATAAAATTTGAATTAAATTTTTCCTTTTAAACATATATCTATTACTAGCTTTCCGCCTGCGGCTTCGCCCGCGTTTTCAAAGAAAAACCCGCATAGTTCCCGTTCCCGTGGGATTTCCTGGATAAAACCTAGCCTATATTGCTGAGTGAAGATGCAGCTTTCTAATGGTGAAAGAATTTTTGAAATCGGTCCAGTAGTTTATGCGTGAAAACCATACATACATACATACATAATTACAAACCTTTCCTCTTTATAATATTAGTATAGACAAAGAGAATGGGTCAAAATCGAGTCAAAAAGGAGATGTTCAGATAAAAACATACAGGTGAAGCTCTAAAAGCGTATTAAAAATAATCGATGTCTTAAATTGATATTTGAAATACCTAGAATACCTATATAAATTAATGTATTCAATTTTATTCAAAATGTATTCAATTTTCCGCTCTTCGTCCCTACTTTGCCTTAATTTTTATTACCTACTTGCTAAGTGTTAAAAGGGTTAACATCTGACCTTAACATTTATGATTATATTACTATAAATTCTAGTCTTTACAATTTACCGTTCACGACTATCTGTGACCTGCCGTTTTACCCGCATTGCTAAGCTCCTATTGGTCTTAGGGTGATTGATGATATTATATAGCCTATTGCCTTCCTCGATAAATGGACTATCTAAGAGTGAAATAATTTTTCAAATCAGACACGTGGTTTTTGAGATTAGCGCGTTCAAACAAACAAACAAACTCTTCAGATTTATGATATACAATTAAAGCATTTCATTATTTTTTTCATGATATATATCATTTACAAAAATGAAATACTTAGCTACTTCTTCCTTACTTGCATAAGTACATAATTCAAAATTGTAACTAATAAATTTCATTTTTTGTGTGTTGAGTACATCTATACATTCATCACAAAATCGATAACTATCATAAAAAATATTTAAAACTTGAAAAAATATTCATACGCCCGTTATTTGTTCTTAGATTAATCAAAAAATGGTTTAAATACGTTTATTAACATAGCGAAGGGCCAATAACAATTAATCACAATTCGATTAGCGATAGCATCATTAATTATGACCATTCAGTTAACATAAAATCGATTTTGAAGGCGTTTTGTGTTGGCTTTAATGAGTTCCTTGTTTATTTAAAGTTAACAGGATTTTAGCGTTTTTGAAGTGCTATGAGCAACATACTTTTCGATGTTATCATTCAGTTAAAATGCGCATTATAAATATAAAAAAAAACAACTTTATCATAAGAATTTAATTAACATTATTTATTTTTTTGATACAAAATTAAATCCAATAGAATTTTGTTGAAATATAATAATAAATGAATTAATTCCTTAGGTAAGGGGAGTATCATTAAAGCGTTCTCGTAATCTTTTAGTTTCAGGCATTTTTTGGTGTTTCTACAAATAGAAAGTACATTATTTTTTATAGTGGGAAAATCATAGACAGACAATATAACATGAGCTTTCTCATCAAATTATTAACTAACATGAATTGCAAAACCTATTGAACAATACATAGTTTTAAAAACCTGGTATTTCAATAGGTAGGTATACCTACTTAATACCTATCTTCAGCCATCTTTACCTACAATTACGCTGAAGATTTGTTTTATCACAGTTGGTTTTACCCTCATACAAAAACATTCTAAAAACCGCACAGTCGATGAGGGTAACCAAAGATCAAATACTCTTGAATTATAAGCATCATCATCGAAAACGCGCACGACATTAATAAAACAGGCTCAGAATCATTTGCAAAATCCAATAAAGCTTATTGGACGTAATTTCTCAAAGTTTAGAAACAGGTAAGACGCGTAATAAGGTCTGTGTACACGTGGTTAGAAAAATGCTTTGATCCCGCGACTCGCTATAGGGAGCGGCCGTCGCGTCGTGTGTACACATCGTTAGGGGTAGGGCTGTCACACGGCTTGTTTGGAATAGGGAAGACAGATGTTAGAATTCGTATGCTGCTTGTCTATGTGTTATTATCAAATTTTATAACTGACAGTTTTTATAATTCCTCAGAAGGTAAGACGCTGCTCGTTTCATTCTTAGTCGCAAGTCGCAACACTTATAACTATGATAGAATTTATAAAGTTACAGAGGATAATTATTCAGAAGTAAATATGATTTAATTTTTGAAACAGAGTTAATCTTTTTAGTGAATAATAACTTTTTAAAGCGATTTATAATGTATTTGATATCTTAATGTACAATGCTTAGGTAAAATGAAACTTAAGTATATATATTTTATTTATACACTGTAATGTTTATGCTCAAAAAACTTAATCAAATTTTTGGGATAGCTTTTATTTCTATTTTTATTACGCCCGAAAAACGCGTTATGAACATGACAATAAAATGTTTCCAAGACATTAATGACGCCGTTGTTTTATTGGATTTTTAAGTTACTCCCACGTGGATCAAATACATATTATAAAAGAAATTAAACAAATTAAGCATTAAGAATTACGTATTTACGTATTATAGAAATTAAAGATAACCACATCTTGTGGCGGAGAGCCGCTGTAGTCAGGCCGCTGATCGGTCGTTGTAGAAATCTTCGGGAGAGGCCTATGTCCTGCAGTGAACGTCCTGAAAGGCTGGAATGACAAATGAATGAATGCCTGGACTGTAATGCAATTAGCCTCCCAGTGACCACGCTCGCTGCAAAATGTGCGAAACGCCGAGATATTAATATAATGAATAAATCGCTTTTAAAATCCGTTAAAAATTAAAATCTTTAATTTCTGAATGTATAGTACTTGCTTAAAATATAACACAAGAAAATATTACGTATAATATTTTAGGTGGCAGCCCTAACAGAGCTAACGAAGCGTGCTACAAAATGGATTATCGACAGCCAGCACTCACATCGCCGACAAATGATCGGCCTTCGTACATGCTAAACTGTCACATGTATTGCAACATTTAACATAATTATTATATGCTGATACTTGTGCCAAAATTACATCAACTATGTTTTAATAGAAAATTGATACGTAACGGTGCATTTACATCAAACGAGCGAATGCTCATTCTAACCCCACTATGCCAAATTCTTTTAATAAAAAGGCGTAGAGCATTCTAATACTGAACAACACTGAATACGAGTTTTAGTTTACACTAAAAGATCACGAAAGAATGCTCTTGCTCTAGCTCTATATTGTTATGACTTTCCTTAATAATGTATACAGTACCGTTTCTTTCCAACTTAGGTACATTTTTTACTTTTTAAGCTATTGCATAGCTTCTATCGCGGGCCTTGAGCGCGGGGACCGAATCCAGAAATTGCGTAACGAAAAACCTCACGCTCCCCACTCCGGCGGGCGCGGAGGTGTGGCTTGAAGGCATAGCATGCAATAGCTTTACCGCGGCAGTCCCCGAGTGCTACACATGTTTTTTTATTATTGAAATGACTGCTAAAATAGGTCTAAGCGACACCCATCACCGGGTTGAGCACAACGCAGGTTGCTTAATCCTCAGATCTTTCAGCACGCTCAGTCATTTTTCAGGCTATCGATAAAATTAATTTTATTTATTCATTTTCGAAATTTAGCTACCTACTATAACAAATAATTAACGATTAGTAATAGTTTATAGGATAATTATTAATGGTCATTGGTCTGCTTATTAATGTAAAGAATACGTTGTTCCATTAGCTTGATTAATACGCATGTGATAATTATTTAATAAGAAGGGTATTACAAACAACTGATATTTACCCTAAAATACTTACCTACAGTACTACAAAATTAATAATGCGCATGCAGATCTTCGCTAATTATCGTATTTCCAGAAACACCCGAATCACCCCGAATCATTGAATCGTAAGTGCCCTAAACAATGCACTTGCATCTTGCACCTTGTTCGAAAGAAATAGGAGTCAATTCAGAGTCATACACAATCGAAAACGATTCGGGCGATAGGTGACGGTAGCCTGTCAGTCAAAAAATTCAAAAATATATTGGTGGTGACCGCACGTATTATCTCTGTATGGAATTATATAGAGCTGCTGTTACATACCCTTCTTAGTTTTGTTTCAAAGTTGAATTTTTTGGTAAAATGATTATTTACACAGGTAGCAGATAGCAGTGGGGAAAGTGAAAATTAATAAGAGCATAATGAAAGTTCTGATCATTCTACGATATCAGAAATAGAGATAATCCCTGATTCTGTAAATCCTTTGGACTGAGATTTTAATGATTAGATTTCACAATTTAAATGTAAACCAGTGTTTGAAAATAATTTTTTTAAATATAAACTTTGTCTTATCATTACGCCAGCTTCAGTAAGACACTTTAATAGTTCTAAGTATAGAATTTTCCAAGTAAATCAATACAACAAATATATATTCGCAATCGTGTGGCTTATCCTCGCTATTAACTTACATTGAATTATCGAAACAAATTTCGTTACTTATCTCTTTTACCATAAAATCACAATAAAACTCATAATTCTAATAAACTATGCATGAAGAAAATACATTTAACCACTCTATATACATATCGTCTTCGGAGGCTCGGGGAATATGACAGTTGCCGAACAGTGACGAATTTTTCTATGCGCATTATCAGTTTGGGAGTACTGTACTTGAATATGACAATCATTAAATTAATTAAACATATTATTATGTAATATTAATTTTAAATAATAGAAAGTGTACATTCGGCTAAACTGTAAATGTACAGTTTAGCCGATTAGCTTTAGCCTATTTAGCCGTTTAGCCTATTAAATTTAGCCGCCTTATAATGATAGGGCGTGGAGTTGAGTCGTAAATTTTTTTGTGGTTAGCTATTTTCCTATGGAACCTAAATCTGAAATTTTACATTGAGGAAACTTTTAGTTTTTGAGTTACGAATTTTTGAAAATCGGAAAATTACTATAGAAAGTTACTCCATCTTGTTTTTGTTACGCATATTTATTGTTTTGACAGTGTCAAATTTGACGATTCTTTCAACGTAAAATAATTCGAGACGCTCCGCTTGCGGCGCTCGCTCCGCTCGATTGTTTAATTGCAATTACAATAATTTCAATAATTTCATTTACTCTCACTAAATCAACATTCAATATCCACAACACATCCATAACACTATTTTTAAACTCAAATGTAGTCTCAATTTCCTAAATTTTATTCAACGTAACAAACCGGTTAAATCCAGTTACGCTGCCACTATTAGCGCTGACAGTTCACTTGCAGCGAGCTCGTGACTGTCAAACTTTGACGGCCATATTTGTGACGTCAGCAGACGCGTATCGTTGTTTTTAGAAAACTGTTTGTGTGGGATATTGCTTGAAATAATATTTTTTTATTGTGATTGGGATTTGGGAATTTTTATCGTGATTTGCTTGTAGAAAAATTGTTATAAAAATTATAAAAACTCTATGAATTCTATTTCATTTTTAGGCGAATTTAAGGTTAGGTATCTAAAAAGGCAACTTTTGATTAGGTATAAGAATACACAATCTAAATGTTATTAATTGATATTCACAAAAAACATCATAATATTAATTTTCTATTTTTCCTGCCAGATAGATACAATTAAACCTTATCACGATAAATTGTTGACTAATAGACGAGTTGACTAATAGTTTTTTTTGCTATAAGTTTAGAAAGTAATTGTATTATTATTTTTATCTACCCATAAAACTTTTAAATTCAACTAAAATAACACTAAGCACTTTTACACTCCATAAACTGACCGCACTGAAAGTTGTTTCTAACGAAAGCCTTTTGTGCATAATTATTGAGTATGTAGGTACTATTCATATAATATACTAGCTTTCCGCGCGTAGCTTCGCCCGCTTTGTATATCTATACTAATATTATAAGCTGAAGAGTTTGTTTGTTTGAACGCGCGAATATCGAGAACTACTAGTCCGATTTGAAAAATTCTTTCGGTTTTAGATAGCCCATTCATCGAAGAAGGCTATTTAGCATATCGCTAAGACCAACAGGAGCGGAGCACTGCGGGTAAAACCGCGGAACACAGCTAGTACCTACTTACTAAAAACCTTCCTCAAGAACCACTCTATCTATTAAAAAGTCGATTCAAAATCTGTTGCGTAGTTTCATAGATACATTGAGACGGATAGATAGCGATTTTCTTTTATACTATGTGATTTGTTTGTTGATTTTCTTTGTACAAACTTACTAATAATGTGTGAGAATGGATGGATTATATTTTTAAGAAAAAAAACTACTCAATGGATTTTGTTGATATTTGGCACAATATACACATATACACAATAACACATAGGAAGCTATGGACATATTAATTTTGCTCGTGGTTTAATTTGCGGGTAAAACTGCGTGACAGATTTAATTTTAATATGTTATTTGATTAATTCAAACCAGAGCCAACTTAACAGTTTTATGATGTTATTTAGAATAAATAATTCCAAGTAATAATGTCTGCTAAATTACCTACTGAAAAAGGAAACTGTAAGGACATTTTGTGGTTATTAACTGGACTCTCTCTCTCTTATTATGCTATAGACTACAGTATAATAAACTACAAGGAACATAAAACTATCAGACTCCGCCGGAATGCTCATATCCTAAACCTATTGTACTGCATCCTTTTCTGTCCAAATACGCCTTCCTGCCTTAAAAGTAATTTCCAGTTCCTGAAATCCACCACCCGTTCCCCGCGATCCTGTAATAAACTCCTATTACATGTTCCCATTCATAGGTCTAATTCCTATGACTGTTCCTTTACGGTCCGTGCTATCAGGCTGTGGAACAGTTTGCCCGACAACATCAGAAGGGCAGGGACATTGAATGAGTTTAAAAAGCAACTAAATATTTACTTTTTATCTTTATAATATCCGTATGTATGTATATGTATACTATGTGTAGTCTTATACTTATGATTTTTGTGTTCTGCACCATCAACCTCATCATAAAACGTAATTCTCATGATCCTCGACTAAAGGTTGCCTGGAAGAGATCGCTGCTTTAGCGATAAGGCCGCCTTTTTGTACGTGTTTGTTTGTATGTGTTTTTTTCGTATTGTTTCCTTGTTTTGGTGCAAATAAAGTATTTTCATTCATTCATTCATAAAACACATAGAAATGTACCAATGTAACGGTATCATTTAGTTGGAACATTTCTTCTTGACTGTATTTTTATTTAATATTTTAGAGTTTGAATACGACGGCAGGATAAACGAAAGTGGTTACTTCAACCCTATCTTAAAGTATACTAGCCTAAATTGCGATGAAAATCTATTCAGTAATTTTTAACATCTAAGCATACAGACATACAGATAGGGGAAAGCGACTTTGTTTGATACTATGTGATACAAACTGCAGTTAAATGAAAAATTTCCAATTTTTGAAGTCCATTACAATGGAGTCGAATTGCAAAAATATGCAAGCAATTGATTTGTTTAAACGCTTCACAATCATTTTTATTGAATTTATATTTTTGGTTTTATGGCATTCAAATGCTTTATAAATATAAATTTATAAAGAATAGAAAAAATTCGATCACGAGGCGGGACTCGAACCCGCATCCTTTCGCGCCATTCCGGGGCGGATGCCTGACCAACTCAGCCACTCGTGACCCGCCAGAGCAATCGAATTTATTCTATTCTTTCAGTTTTATGTGTCTGGAGGGACACACCGCGCGCCATCTATTGAGATGATTAACAACCATTTCAACCAATATGAAGCACTTTTCAGTGAATACAATATTGTAACGATGGAACACGACCTTTTTTGTTGAATTTATATTTTTGGTTTTATGGCATTCAAATGCTTTATAAATATAAATTTATAAAGAATAGAAAAAATTCGATCACGAGGCGGGACTCGAACCCGCATCCTTTCGCGCCATTCCGGGGCGGATGCCTGACCAACTCAGCCACTCGTGACCCGCCAGAGCAATCGAATTTATTCTATTCTTTCAGTTTTATGTGTCTGGAGGGACACACCGCGCGCCATCTATTGAGATGATTAACAACCATTTCAACCAATATGAAGCACTTTTCAGTGAATACAATATTGTAACGATGGAACACGACCTTTTTTGTTGAATTTATATTTTTGGTTTTATGGCATTCAAATGCTTTATAAATATAAATTTATAAAGAATAGAAAAAATTCGATCACGAGGCGGGACTCGAACCCGCATCCTTTCGCGCCATTCCGGGGCGGATGCCTGACCAACTCAGCCACTCGTGACCCGCCAGAGCAATCGAATTTATTCTATTCTTTCAGTTTTATGTGTCTGGAGGGACACACCGCGCGCCATCTATTGAGATGATTAACAACCATTTCAACCAATATGAAGCACTTTTCAGTGAATACAATATTGTAACGATGGAACACGACCTTTTTTGTTGAATTTATATTTTTGGTTGTATGGCATTCAAATGCTTTATAAATATAAATTTATAAAGAATAGAAAAAATTAATTTATATTTATAAAGCATTTGAATGCCATAAAACCAAAAATATAAATTCAACAAAAAAGGTCGTGTTCCATCGTTACAATATTGTATTCACTGAAAAGTGCTTCATATTGGTTGAAATGATTGTTAATCATCTCAATAGATGACGCGCGGTGTGTCCCTTCAGACACATAAAACTGAAAGAATAGAATAAATTCGATCACTCGGGCGGGTCACGAGTGGCTGAGTTGGTGAGGCGTCCGCCCCGGAATGGCGCGAGGGATGCGGGTTCGAGTCCCGCCTCGTGATCGAATTTTTTCTATTCTTTATAAATTTATATTTATAAAGCATTTGAATGCCATAAAACCAAAAATATAAATTCAACAAAAAAGGTCGTGTTCCATCGTTACAATATTGTATTCACTGAAAAGTGCTTCATATTGGTTGAAATGGTTGTTAATCATCTCAATAGATGGCGCGCGGTGTGTCCCTCCAGACACATAAAACTGAAAGAATAGAATAAATTCGATTGCTCTGGCGGGTCACGAGTGGCTGAGTTGGTCAGGCATCCGCCCCGGAATGGCGCGAAAGGATGCGGGTTCGAGTCCCGCCTCGTGATCGAATTTTTTCTATTCTTTATAAATTTATATTTATAAAGCATTTGAATGCCATAAAACCAAAAATATAAATTCAACAAAAAAGGTCGTGTTCCATCGTTACAATATTGTATTCACTGAAAAGTGCTTCATATTGGTTGAAATGGTTGTTAATCATCTCAATAGATGGCGCGCGGTGTGTCCCTCCAGACACATAAAACTGAAAGAATAGAATAAATTCGATTGCTCTGGCGGGTCACGAGTGGCTGAGTTGGTCAGGCATCCGCCCCGGAATGGCGCGAAAAGATGCGGGTTCGAGTCCCGCCTCGTGATCGAATTTTTTCTATTCTTTATAAATTTATATTTATAAAGCATTTGAATGCCATAAAACCAAAAATATAAATTCAACAAAAAAGGTCGTGTTCCATCGTTACAATATTGTATTCACTGAAAAGTGCTTCATATTGGTTGAAATGGTTGTTAATCATCTCAATAGATGGCGCGCGGTGTGTCCCTCCAGACACATAAAACTGAAAGAATAGAATAAATTCGATTGCTCTGGCGGGTCACGAGTGGCTGAGTTGGTCAGGCATCCGCCCCGGAATGGCGCGAAAGGATGCGGGTTCGAGTCCCGCCTCGTGATCGAATTTTTTCTATTCTTTATAAATTTATATCATTTTTATTTTTCACATACGCTTTGTGACTCGAAATACGTTAAAGAAATATGACACGCCTCGCGAGCACGATTTAGTTCAATTAGTTATTTTTTGGAAAACCGTTTTGTTTAAGCTCTGCGTTTAATCAAATTTTGTTGTGCCGTGTGCGTAGTAAATGTGATAAAATCACATAAAATGCAGTTTATTCGATTTTTGAAATTGGTTCAACTTTTTTTTCTGACGTCATAACCTACTAGCTACACGTAGTCAATATTTAGTAATCTGTTCGAATACTAGCTTAAACATTAGATAAATAAAATAAAATCAAAAAATAGAAACCAGAAGAAATAAGTCAGTTCATAAGAACTACATATATATTTTTACTATAAAAACATTTTGTTATTGAAAATATCTAGTTATTATAATCTATGTTAAAATAATTAATTCTCTGTTAATTTGATCGCTGTCTGTGGTCGTCCTTTGTCTTTGATTCCTGCACGAGTATACGCTCTGTAAGTTTTATCCTAATTATAACTGCTATAGTAATTAAAGCCAAACTTCATATACCTATATATTTTATTTATATTATAATTGCGTAAAAGTAAAGTTTTATGTGGGGTTTTTATGACTTGAGTTCTACAAGGATTTTAACTACATACAAGGTATATTATTTCTTTTGTTATCGTTATGTACTAAATTAAAAGTATATAATATATAATTCAATTTAGTAATGAGATATGCTACCAGAGTTACGCGGGAATCCCGTAGCACGTAATATGTATATTTATTAATCAATAGTTAAAACATGTTTTTTTTTATATTTATTAATATTATAAATTCCTTTTGGTGTTTATTTATTTAAGAGAGTTTGTATAAACTATCTCATATTCGTTTTTTTAAATAATACATATATACATATACAAATAATTAGTTATTAGATAAAGAAAAAGAATATTTGACCCCAAAATAAAATTCATTATTACTTTATGGTTACTATTTTTGAAACCAAACTGTTTTATAAGACGAAGCTCACATACAGCATCCATCTCTTTCCTTCTTAAGTACTACAGATATAACCATCTCATGCTACGAAATTTCGAGAATGTTCCAATTTATTGCAACCATAAATTACGTCGATACTAGTAATCAACGTTGCATCAATTAGTATCAGATTGAAGTAATGCCATCTCAATTGCACAGGCTTCAGTTTTGTCATACCAATAATTCCTTTTGAAATTAATGACGAAAATAATTATGTTGTACTTGTGTTTCTCGTGATTTTGCAAAGATGAATATTGATGAGTGCCTTGTTGAAAATTGAATTATTGTGATAATAACTGCAAGTATTGTTTTGAAAGAAAATCTGAATACACAGCTACCAGGAAAACATGTTTCACAGAAAGTTGTGGTCCATCAAACAATCTATTGCAATAGATCTCTTAACCATCATCGTGATAATTGTGATGGAAATTCAATTAATTATTATTACACAATACTAATACTAATCCATTCTAAGAGCCGTAGTGTATCTTAGTTCTATTCCTAGCTTCATATTGCCCCACGCTCGCTATATTGAAATTTCATCGGGGCACCAACCGAGACAAGTGTCTCTTTGGTTCGTTACCTGCATTCTGTGGTGTAAAATGTAACCTTTAGCGAGTAACGTACTAGAGTAATTTACTTGAGTTAACGTAACGTACTTAAGATGTAGTATTTAAAGACTTTAAATGTTCAAGTATAGGTCGCGCGGTAAATTAAGAGCGCTCGGGGAAAGAAGAAGTGTAGTGACTGAACTTAGCAAGCTCCAAACTCCTAATTGCATCGAGCCATCTTTTATTGCGTGAACTATACTGGGCACTGACCGGTTGAAATTATTATCTGTCTCTATGCACGTATCTAGCAATATACACTCATCAAGGGCCAGCTCGAAAGTAGATTTAATACAACTTCCACCGTATGTATAGTGATGAAATTCGACAAACACTAAAAGAACACTAGAATACAGAAAATATTGTGTCGGTATTAATATATTTACTTACCTATTCCATGTTTTCAACTCGTCCTCGTGACATTGTAGTACATATAGTGTAAATTAACCCTATTATTATTATTTAACTTAACTGGGTGCGGAGGCGTAAATCTAGTATAATAAAATATATGAAGAATACAGTAATATATTTTATTAACCATTTTTGCATGCGTGGGATGCTGAATGTGACACGTGCTTAAGATTTAATGAGATCGAATCTTAAGGACACTACCCACCACAACGTATCATACTAGGAACGTAATAGGATCGTGATATCGGAAAGCAACACAATATGCTTTACTATGCCTATTATCCTATTAATATTTTAAACGCGAAAGTTTGCGAGTATCTACGTATGGATGTTTGGTACTATTTTAAGCAATACTACTGAACCAATTACAATAAATATTGGCACACACATAGAGGGTGACTTGGATTAACACATAGGTTAGGTTTTACACTGGAAATCTCACAGGAACGGGAACTGTGCGGGTTTTTCTTTGTAAACGCGGGCGAAGCCGCGGGTGGAAAGCTAGTCGCGTATAAATATCAAAGCCGTATGTATGGGTAATTGTTGATGCTCTGTGCATGCCACGTGACCGTTCTGATGAAGGACGGGAAAATCTAGTGGGCATAGGCTCATATTTTTCAATACAAAGATTATTTTTGTCTGACACCTTCCTTTTAAGGTCAAAGTATTCACGTTGTAGTGGGTAGAGTCCTTTATTCGTAGAAATTTATTTTCAATATAATAGATATTGTCTTAATTCCTCATTCCTGTTACTGTGAATTTGTTTACAAATACTAGTAGTTGGAGAGTATCATTATATTAATTAACTAGCTTACTGACCGCGGCTTCGCCCGCTTTGTCTAAAACCTAATTAATTATATACTAAAACCTTCCTCTTGAATCACTCTATCTATTAAAAAAACTACATCAAAATCCGTTAGCGTAGTTTTAAAGATTTAAGCATACAAAGGGACATATGGACCGAGAAAGCGACTTTGTTTTATACTATGTAGTGATTTTGAATATTCTATATATGTTGTTGTTTTGTGAAAGCTACTAGCTACCAGCTAATACATGCTGTGTACCTACTGTAAGTGAAAAAATATAACATCTTTATACCATGTTTATGAACAAATAAAGAATTATTATTAACTAGCGGTCCGCCCCGGCTTCGCCCGTGGTACATATTTCGCAATAAAAAGTAGCCTATGTCCTTTCTCGGGTATCAAAATATCTCCATACCAAATTTCATGCAAATTGGTTCAGTAGTTTAGGCGTGATTGAGTAACAGACAGACAGACAGAGTTACTTTCGCATTTATAATATTAAAGTATGGATTATTCTGACATTTCCATCAAATTTAAAGACATTGCATTACATTTTTATTGCGCATTAGCTTATATGTATATCTAGACTAGATTTCCGTCCGCATTCTCGCAAAGAAAAACCTGCATACCAAATTTCATTGTAATCGGTTCAATAGTATTTGCTTGTAGGAGTACCAAACATCTATCTTCACAAACTTTCGCATTTATAATATTAGTAGGATAATATGACGTCACAATAAGACGCCAACACTATTTTTCGCCATCAGCTTATAACTTGAGCCGTACGAAATTCGTCACTAGCCATGCGTTACATCGTTTGTTGAGATGCTGGAGGCGCTCAAAGAGATCTACTGACTACACGATCACACTTTGTATTCCTTCTATCCCGTATCTTATTTTCACTTCGATAAGTGAATTTGGAAATCTTACTGATATACATACATCGTTTGGATTTAAATTGAGTTTGATTGGATATAAGTTACCTATATTGGTGTTTTTACCGTACCACAATAATTTATATTTTGAGGTATAGTAAAATATATATATATATATATATATATAACATTTTTCTTAGTATAAATTTACTTATAATTAGTAGTCAAAGAAAAACCCGTATAGTTCTCGTTGCCGTTCCAGGTTTTTCGCGATAAAACTATCTGATGTCCTTTCTTAGGCCTCAAACTATCTTAGTAAGTTTTTTTTCTATATCGGTTCAATGATTTTGGCGTGAAGAAGATACAGACAGACAGACACGGTACAGGCTGTTATCCCTACTTAATAAAAGTAAGGATAACTATTGTCTAGCAATATCTTTGTGCAATAGCGTTTTAATAAATTTAAATTACATTAATAAACCGGTTTTAATTCGCAAACGAACCCTCAGAGGTCGCTTTACGCTTTTAAATTTCAACAATTCAGTTGAAATTACACCACGAATAAGACTTACTTTAACCACAAAGGAATTAACTTAAGTATTAAGATTTAGAAGAAGATTAGCACTAGAAATCTAGAAAATCTAGTATTTTTAAAGATGGAATGAGACTTTTAATTCTAATGTCCACTTATGAGTAACAAATGATTAATTATTATTATATTTTATCTTTACGGTATGTGTGTTTATCATAACTTCTATGATACAATTAATTTAGAAATCCTTCTGCAAGAGAAATCATTATTGTAGGTAACAAAATCAATTTTTAACGCGATCGGGAAATGCAATAGACAAAAAGAAAGATTTAATAGCATTAATTGGACTTATCAATAATTTTCACGACTTTGATAAATATAATTTTTAAATGTACGTATTAGTTAGGTACTATCCTATTGTAGAGTATGTGGTACAGATATTGATTATTAAAATACAGGGTGTCCCGTAAGTAGTGGACCAACGGGTTATGGGGAGTAGAGGGACTTATTATCTAACAAAAATACTAAAATTTATTGTCCTAAACCATAAAGTTTTTGATTTATGCTTTATTTTCAAAATTTGATAAAAATATCATCCACGTAAGCTTAATATGAACTTTTACCATTTCTGTTTTTATTTTATTCTTATTTTTTTGTTCAAGGTTGTAAAGAATACATAAGTCTTCCTAATTAAAATGATACTCATGCATAATTAACAACAACAACAAAATTAGACCAAAAAATAGGTAACATTTTACGTTTTAAAAATTTACGGACTGAAGTTTGAACAAAGCTGGTGTAAAAAAAATGTATGGTGACCCTGTGAAACTTTATTTTAAAAACTTCTACATCTCATACAAATTACAAAAAGGTATAATTGTGTGGTATAAAGTATTTAAAAAAATGTTAAATTGGCGTACAACATTCAAATTAGAAATTATCAGGTAGTCAACTCATTAAGTTATTCCGAGAATTATTGCCTTTATGGGCGCGCGCTGGAATTCTTTTGTATTGTTTCTGGCCAATCATAAACGATACTTGAACCCACTATTATTTTCTTTGACTTTCAACTATTTCAGTGACTTGCTTATAGCTCGGAACTACACGCGTGTTTAGCTTGAATCCGTCATTACGATATTATTCTTTGTTGAAGTGCGCTTGAATTGGACACTGATTTTGCTTGTGATTTGGATGTTGTTCGACTTTGGTTTTTTGAAGGAAAATGCCTAATACATACACTCCACGTGAATATGCAGAAAAATGTTTTTTATTTATGGACTCAGTGATGGAAATGCTCGACAAGCAGCACGTGTTTATCGTGAGCGTTATCCCAATCGGGATTGCTATCCTGATCACCGATTTTTTCTCAGAGTAAATAACGCATACCATGAAGGTCGTTTTCCGGGAATTGGAAATCGAATAGGAAGACCTAGATCAGTCGATGATCGTCTAATATTGACAGAAGTAGAAGAAGATCCTTCAACTAGTACTCGCCGTATTGCTAGACGCACTGGTGTACCAAGAAGTACAGTGCATCGCATATTGAAGAGAAGTGATTTGCACCCGTATCATGTACGAGTGAGCAAGCATTAATACCAGGTGATTATCAACGACGAATTAATTTTTGTCGAGAGATGCTTGATGCTTGGATCAAAATTTTTTTAACTCAATAATTTTTTTAACATTTCTGCATATTCACGTGGAGTGTATGTATTAGGCAATTTCCTTCAAAAAACCAAAGTCGAACAACATCCAAATCACAAGCAAAATCAGTGTCCAATTCAAGCGCACTTCAACAAAGAATAATATCGTAATGACGGATTCAAGCTAAACACGCGTGTAGTTCCGAGCTATAAGCAAGTCACTGAAATAGTTGAAAGTCAAAGAAAATAATAGTGGGTTCAAGTATCGTTTATGATTGGCCAGAAACAATACAAAAGAATTCCAGCGCGCGCCCATAAAGGCAATAATTCTCGGAATAACTTAATGAGTTGACTACCTGATAATTTCTAATTTGAATGTTGTACGCCAATTTAACATTTTTTTAAATACTTTATACCACACAATTATACCTTTTTGTAATTTGTATGAGATGTAGAAGTTTTTAAAATAAAGTTTCACAGGGTCACCATACATTTTTTTTACACCAGCTTTGTTCAAACTTCAGTCCGTAAATTTTTAAAACGTAAAATTTTACCTATTTTTTGGTCTAATTTTGTTGTTGTTGTTAATTATGCATGAGTATCATTTTAATTAGGAAGACTTATGTATTACTAACAACCTTGAACAAAAAAATAAGAATAAAATAAAAACAGAAATGGTAAAAGTTCATATTAAGCTTACGTGGATGATATTTTTATCAAATTTTGAAAATAAAGCATAAATCAAAAACTTTATGGTTTAGGACAATAAATTTTAGTATTTTTGTTAGATAATAAGTCCCTCTACTCCCCATAACCCGTTGGTCCACTACTTACGGGACACCCTGTATATCTATCTCATTTTAGTAAAACATAAATAAATTTAAATTAAAACAAACATTACACTTATATTATACGTATATTTAACTCAATTGTACTTGGCAGGCATAGACGAAGGCGCAGCCAAAAGCAACCAACTTTATTCCATTTTAATTAATATCTGATATTTAATCTGTGGTTTAGAACGACTATTTAGCTGTACGTGTTTCCCGCTCATTAGTGCTATAGGATGTTGTAGGTATAGTGTATAAGTTAGTCGATTTGGATAGTGCCTAGTTTAAGAGCAAATCTTAAAGAAAGACGACAGGTTCAGATAATGTATCTTTTTGTTTTGTTTATTTTTAGTGATTCTATCTTTTCGGGAAAACTCATACAGCTACATTACTCAAGAAATAGGTACCTTACATGACGGACGATTTTATAGTAGGTACCTGAATTAATATGAAATTCTGAAAAAAAAATGTACTTACTAGGTACAATTTTAAATTATATTTTTCAAGATAAGTTCGGAAGAAAGCAGTCAGTTAAGATTATAATTTAAGTATTGATTTCAACAACTCTTAAAATAAGATGTGTATAAAAATGTTATTTTTATCGTTTGGTCAGAATTCCTTTTATCTTACTATTTACTGAATATTAATATAAATATTAATTTAGGTACTTTTAACAGTCGATCCCTTCGCAAAAATATATCTAGAATTTTCTAGGAAATTCGTAAAACTTCCGTTCCGTACAACCTGCGACACAAGACGTGTCGCATAGAGCAAAGTAATGAAGCATTTAGTAAATACCACGTTTCTGTAGACCGTACGCTGTAACTACGCTATATTGCTACGGCGTCAATTATTCATGGATGTAGTTTTAGGTTTTCGATAATTTAATGAGACGTGACTCAATATTTATTAATGGAAATATACGTAGATGCTAAATTATTGTTACGTAATAGGTATATATTTATTAATGGCAGTAATATACGTAGATCCTAGATTATTATTTCATTGTTAAGTACTCTCTTTATATTAACTCTCAGACTATGTTATTTCTAAATACTTAGTATATCTACTTTCACCTATCACTACATAGTATAAAACAAAGTCGCTTTCTCTGTTTTGTCTGCTTAAATGTTTAAAACTACGCAACTGATTTTGATGCGGTTTTTTTTAATAGATAGAGTGATTCAAGAGGGAGGTTTTAATATATAACTTATTAGGTATTAGACAAAGCGGGCAAAGCCGCGGGCGGTAAGCTAGCTAGTATAATGTCTAAAGCAGGTAATAAGGTTCCGGACGGATAAGGCGTTGGCAGATTTTAGTTGCTTCGTGTGCATAATATTGTTGGCCTATTTTTATACAGAAAACAATATTAATATTCCAAATAATGTCTTTTTTGTCATTTCATACAATTCAAGGAGATAAACAAGATTTCAGCATCACGTGTTCAAATTTTCAAAGTGACTAAATGCATTCAACATTTTATTCCGTAGTTTTCTACGTGTCGTAATGCAAGTTTAATAGTCACGGAAAATAGTGAAAATTGTAGAATGACGACGGTACAGATGTTTTTAGAAACTTGAAATTCCTTTACCCCTGAGGGTTCTGACTCCAGCAGTAATATTGCTGTAATTTCGTTTTGTTGGTATATAAAATAAATAAAGAAAGTGTATTATTTGATAGAGTAGTAATTTGACTCTGTTTCTTTTTTTATTGGAATTAAAAACGTGGAAGTTTCGGGTTTACGGCCGATTTCACAACTTCTGATCGATCTGTTTAACTTAATATCTGTCCGATATAATACAATTTAAAATAAATAAAAAGACGTGTGGCACTCGGAGACTGCTGCGGTAAAGCTATTGCATAGCATAAAAAGTATCACCGCTTTGCTGGTCGGATTGAGGGGAGTTAGATTTTTTCGTTACGGAATTTCTGGATTCGATCTCCACGCTCAAGGCCCGCGATAGAAGCTACGCAATAGCTTAAAAACACGCAATTATTATTTGTCACCGATTCTTGATAAATGTAAACAGTTTGAATTACAGTACTCCAAAATTAATAATGCGCATACAGATCTTCGCTAATTATCGTATTTCCAGAAACACCCGAATCACCCCGAATCATTGAATCGTAAGTGCCCTAAACAATGCACTTGCATCTTGCACCTTGTTCGAAAGAAATATGAGTCAATTCAGAGTCATACGCAATCGAAAACAATTCGGGCGATAGGTGACAGTAGCCTGTCAGTCAAAAAATTCAAAAATCCGTCAGTCGTCTTTATATATTGGTGGTGACCGCACGTATTATCTCTGCATGGAATTATATAGAGCTGCTGTTACATACCTTCTTAGTTTTGTTCCATAGTTGAATTTTCCGGTAAAATTATTATTTACACAGGTAGCAGATAGCAGTGGGGAAAGTGAAAATTAAAAAAGTGAAAGTTCTGATCATTCTGCGATATCAGAAATAGAGAAAATCCCTGATTCTGTAAATCCTTTGGACTGAGATTTTAATGATTAGATTTCACAATTTAAATGTAAACCAGTGTTTGAAAACCATTTTTTAAATATAAAATTTGTCTTATTTTAACCTTCCATATATCCATCATTACGCCAGCTTCAGTAAGACACTTTAATAGTTCTAAGTATAGAATTTTCCAAGTAAATCAATACAACAAATATATATTCTCAATTGTGTGGCTTATCCTCGCTATTAACTTACATTGAATTATCGAAACAAATTTCGTTACTTATCTCTTTTACCATAAAATCACAATAAAACTCATAATTCTAATAAACTATGCATGAAGAAAATACATTTAACCACTCTATATACATATCGTCTTCGGAGGCTCGGGGAATATGACAGTTGCCGAACAGTGACGAATTTTTCTATGCGCATTATCAGTTTGGGAGTACTGTAAATCTCCGTTTAATGTTGGTCAAAATCGAGTCTGAAGTAGACGGTTACATACAAACTTGTTGGTTAGATACAAACATACAGATGAAGCTAATAAAACCGTGTTAATAACAGAATAAATTAAAATTTAAAACTGGCAAAAATCATCTCACACGAGGACATTCAAATCAAAGCAAACTTCAATTCCATACATTACTCAATAACGATGAAAGGTTTCATGTAACGATGTGACTATTTGTACGGGTACTGTACGAATAAATTATATTTATTCGTACATTTATTCAATTTTTTTTTAATTAAGAATGAACTGGATGATTAGCTTGTATAAATTATTCGTACGGTAACCGTATTAATAATTATTAATTATTCGTACCGTAACCGTATTAATAATTATTAATTATTCGTATTTATAAATTGTTCGTACAGTACCCGTATTAATAGACTCAGCTTAAATTAAAATTAGTAAATTCCTATAAATTCCTTATCGAGGTACATTCTATTTATACGGAGAACTTTAGCATTTGGAATCAAATCTCTAAGGTATTTACCTAACAATGATTGGAAAATTTTCAATTTTCAATGAACAATAAAGGTTATTTTTACTTTTTTTGTAAATATCAGTTGTGAGGTATTTTTTAACTATTGTATCGGAGAATTTAACTTATAATTATTAATGAAAGGAAAGGAAACAAAGCATAGGTAAAAATATAATAATTAAATATAAACAGTTAACATAAAGGCTTTTGCCGCTTTACATATAAACCCATTGAAGAATACTTAACCTCGTAAAATTATACAAGAAACTCGAAATACGATTACTGATCCTGCTTTAAAAATGTTTACGTTCTGAGTTTTCTCTATAAGTCGAATAAAAGCCTTTTAAATGTTTCGTTTACTAATTACACGTGTTAATTTAGAAGAAATCGCTAACTAGCGATAAGACCACTGTTTGCACATTTTTTTTATATCGTTAATGTTCTTAAAAGCTTTTATTAACACTAGAGCGCTCGCGCCTATAATTTTCCTTGAGTGCACGCGTGGGTTACATATGTCACCCAATACGACGCACGTTTTTTTTCATAAAAATCGTAGTTTAAAAAGTAAACGAAGTACTTATTTATGAATCAACTTTATTTTTAAGTGATGAAACAAAAAAAATATCAATATTTTCTCATTTTACTTAAATTATTAGCTAAACATAAACCTCTGTGAAAAGTAACTAATTTTTTACTTATTGTGATCAATCAGTTTTTTTTACTTTGGAAACTACAAATTTGGTAAAAATAATCATCTAATTATAAAGTTTAAGAATAAGTTGGTCTTATCCAATAAAATTTTATTTTCAATAAAAAATAAGTATGTCCTAGCACTCGAATATGAGTATTTTATTTCGATTTTAGTTACCCATATATTAATAATTTCTTAAAAGTATAAATTGATCATAAGAGCAGTAAAAAATAAAAGCGATATACTTGATTTTCACTCGTAATTGTATGATTTCAAAAACTTCCTAGAACGCTCGCGCGGGGGACATGCGTCACCCATGTACTTTTATATTTTCGCAGAGTACACTTCGTTGCACCAAGGAAGCTGACACGCTGCTAAAATGTCCGGTGATTGGTAGTCGGGGAATACCTGAGACAACAACACTCAAGCACGATTCTTTAAAAAAATATTTAGCAATATAATACACTGGGTGACCTATGTCCCCCGCGCGTGCGCTCTAGTGTTAATAAATTAATTTTAAAACATGCGTAATTTTAAAAGCTTAAGAGTTTATTTATTTGTTTGAAAGCGCTAATCTCAGAAACTACTGGTTAAATTTCAAAAATTATTTCAGTGTTAGATATAGCCCATTTATTGAGGAAGGCTATTAGGCTATAATTATATCACGCTAAGATCAACAGGAGCGGAGCAATGCGGGAAAAACCGCGGGGCACAGCTAGTGTTTATATAAAGTGCTGCTTTTCTATATAAATTTTGTGTGCAATAAACTAAGCACACGATATTGCAGCTCAGTAATTATATGCTCATGTTCTAAAGCCTGTATCTAGACTGGTTTATCACACTTAATGAGAGACCCGAAGACGAATCACTCGGGCTAAACTCAGGCGTTTAGCTGTACATATATCACTGTTTGTATGTTGATCTTAATTAATTTCTCCTTATAAATGTTTAACGATGGGAATTTACTGGAAGAGAAGAGTATGTACTAGAGATAATTAGTATAGGTGCATACATGATACATAATAGTGCAGCTAGATGTGTTTTAATAGTTAGATGAGTAGCCAAGTCAAGTTTATAACAATATAACCACTGCTCGGACGAACGAAGGAAAACATCGTAAGGAAACCGGCATGTCGAAGTATCAAAAGTTCGAAGACATAATATGACATCTGCCAATCCGCACTTGGCCAGCGTGGTGGATAATGTTCCCTTACGGGAGGCCCATGTCCCAGCAGTGGGACATATGATAATGATTAGTCAAGATGGGAGGGATCCATAGTTGTGTTTCTTGCGAATATTAGTAGAGTTATTTAATTATCAAGTTTAAAGACGATTAATATAGTGTTGGGTTGTGGAATAAAACGCCTTCGTCACAATTGATACTTTAATATTCCTCCTTGTTACATTCACTTTTTTACTATAATATTCGCAATCTTTCACAATCTTAAATAATAGATTTAAATAACCCTAAAACAAGCATGTGGCACGGCTAAGGCACTGACTTGTTGACCGCACTGGTCGGCTGTTCAGGATCAATTGCTAGCTGATCGTTTCTTCAAAAAATGTGAGCGATCGACTGACAACTAACCGACTGGAGGGGAGGTTAAGTTGTCAGGCGGTAGATTATAAATAACAGAAAACCTTGTCTATGGAAAATAATGTACTATGTATGATTTTAAGATTTGTAACAGCTCGGCCATCCGATCTTCAACGAGTGCCTTCGTTGGCTTAAATTAAATTTAAACAAAAATAAAATGTTAAAATATGGAAAACAAAATGCAACCATACTTACATGAAATTGAAACAAATACTTATAATAATATGTATTTACAACTAGTTCCCGAAGTTTGAATTGGTATGATTAGCTTTTACAAATAATCAAAATTACACAAGGAAACAAGCCTAGAATAAGATTTACAAATTTCGAAAAAAAAAAAAGACAATAAATAAATATATATATCTCTATTGGAACAACTTCGACAATCGCTACAAACATTTGTATAACAAAAACTCACTTCTCTATCCGTTTAATTAGGACTAATTCAAATTCAAATAATTTATTGCTCACCAGTACATTTTTACATATTAGTGACCTTATGCAGGTATTGCAATACAATCATAATGTTATATTTAAATTACATAATACTATCTCATACATTTAAATTTGACAATAATTAGATCACAAAAATAACAATGTACAATAATAATTGTTGCTTTCTTATGGGCGGCACACTATTGTACCCAGCATGCCCTCAACAGTAATAAAAATCACTCAGAACTCACTGCTTGCACATAGACTGCATATTGTTACTCTTTGGGCGACACATCATTGTACCCAGCATGCCCTCAACAGTAATAAAAATCACTCAGTACTCATTGCTTGCACATAGACTGCATATTGTTACTCTTTGGGCGGCACATCATGCCCGGCATGCCCACAGTATGTAAGCTATTTGTTTTGGGCGGCACATCATTGTGCCCGGCATACCCATAATAATCATACAAAATCACTCGGTACTCACTGTTCACACATATACTGCATTTTGGTTCTCGTTGGGCGGCATATTGTGCCCGGCATGCCCACAATATGCAAGCTATTTCAAATTCCATGTGTTTGTTATAAACGTCGATCATTCTTCGTTCATACCAAACACGTAGACTTGACTCGTCATTTTAAAGAAGGATGTGTATTACAACATACATAAAGAACTTTAAACTACCTAATGTGTATGTATAAAATTTAATTATTTTGATTCTCAATGGCATCAGAACAACTATCATCACCGTCATTATCGCTATCAGACATCGATTTAAAATTTAACCAAGGGTGCATTTTGTCGGATGCCACGACAGCTTCGTACCGCCTACCTTTTCGAGATAAAGGGGTATCCTCTACCACATAACGGTCGTTTGGTAAAACTTTAATTACGCGGTACGGTCCCTGTAGTTTGGGTTCCAACTTTTTAGACTGCCCGCTACCAGATGCAACTGCTCTCAAAATTCGCACTAGATCACCTACTTTATATACTTTTGCCGCTTTTCTTTTTCTATTATACCGTTCTTCACTGACCTTCGCTTGCTGTTGCATCAGGCAGCGTGCATCTAATCTAATATCGTCAATCTTACCGTCTACTATTCCATGTCCTACATCCGAAATTACTTCACTTAATATACCTTGCGAAGGATTTGTAACTCTACGCCCAAATAATAATTCACTAGGAGTTTTTTTTGTGACGTCGTGTATTGTCGTATTAATGCCTAACTGTATATCCGATAGATTATCATCCCATGTTCTAGGATCTTTGCCATGGTTCATGGTTCCCAATGATGACAATATAGTTCGGTTTGACCTTTCTACTTGACCATTTGCTCGCGGCGTGGCTACTGCATTCATAACATGCTTTATGCCTAAGGCCTGTATAAACTTCCTAAACCTCTTGCTGGTAAAACAGCTACCTCTATCAGAAATGAGGCGTGTTGGAGTACCAAAATACCCAATAAGATTTTTTTTAATTACTTTTATAGTTTCCGACGTTTTGGTACTTTTGACGGCAGCCAAAGAAACAAATTTAGTAAAGGCATCGATGATTACTAAGATATATGAGTTCCCCTTCTTACTCTTAATGAAAGGCCCAACATGGTCCACGTGGACCGTGTGAAAGGGGATTTCTACTTTTTCTATGGAATGTAGGTGACCTTGTCGAGCACCACCTGGCATCTTATGGTGAGCACATTCTAAACATGCTGAAACATATTTGGTGACAAAGGTTCTCATTTTAGGAAACCAATATAATGCCCGAATACGATCTAAAGTCTTTTCTAACCCAAAATGGCCTACGTCATCGTGATTGGCTTTAACAATTTGCCAGCGTGCGCCTCTAGGCACTACCCATTTGATATTATCATCAGCTATGATCCTGTATACACGTCCATTTTTTAATTTGTAATTTTGAAATGTACTTACTATGTTGGGGGATTCTGGATCACTTAATATTTCTTTAATACGCCTTATATCGTCATCTGAAGATTGAACAGTAGTAATCCAATCTTCAGCAGTAACACTAAGTATATCAATAACGTGCAAATCGTCTACTTTTGAGTCTGATGGAGCTCGACTCAGGGCATCCACATGTGACATCTTATCTCCTGGTCGATACTCAATTTCACAGTCATATTCTTGTAACTGCACCCACCATCTTGCAATTTTCGGGATCACATCTCGTTTTGTAAGTGTGGTGCGTAATGAATTACAATCTGTTAGTATTTTGAACCGTAGGCCTAACAAGTAGACCCTAAACTTGTTTAATGACGCTATCACAGCTAGAGTTTCTAACTCAAACGAGTGAAGTTTCTGCTCTTCTACCGTGGTTTGACGACTGTAGTATGCTACAACTCTCCATAAGCCTTTCTCGTCTTTCTGAAGAAGAATACCCGCGATGCCGAATCTACACGCATCCGTGTGTAACTGAGTTTCTAAATTTTTGTCGTATAGTGCGAGAATTGGTCTGCTGGTCAATCGTTTTTTAATCTCTGTAAATGCAGTTGCTTCTTCTTCCCCCCATTTCCAAGGCGCATTTTTCTTTAGAAGACCCGTCAATGGTTTTACTATCAGAGCAAAATCCTTGACAAATCTTCTAAAGAAGCTGGCAAGACCTAAAAATCGTCTAACGTCATGCTGATTTAAGGGAGTAGGAAATTTTGAGACTGCTCCAGTTTTCGCAGAGCCTGGTTGGATACCATTACCACTTATTTCAAACCCTAAAAAGTCTAATTTATCAAACATAAATTTACATTTCTGCATTTTCAGTGTTAAGCCTCCTTCTTTTAATAAGTTCAAAACTTCTTCTAGTCTTTGCAGCGCTTCATCAAAGCAACGCGCGGGTATCAAAACATCATCCATATACACAATTACATAACTTAACCGTGCTTTATTAAGAATCTTATGCATGGCTCTTTGGAAAACCGAAGGAGCGTTTGCTAAGCCAAATGGCATTCTGGTGTATTCATATTGTCCATCTGGCGTGACAAACGCGGTCTTCTCTTGAGACTTCTCCGAGATGGGAATCTGATAGTACCCTGAAGCCAAGTCCAGCGATATGAACATCTTATGGCCCGCTAATTGATCAAGAAGGTCTTCTACCCTAGGGAGAGGATAATGGTCTCGCTTAGTCCTGCTGTTTAAGGCTCTGTAGTCAACACACATTCGCCTCTCACCACTTTTCTTTCTTACCAATACAATGGGGCTCGCGTAAGGTGATGAAGACTCCTTAACTATACCACAATCTAACATTTCTGCTACCATGCGCCTGACATCTTCTCTTTCTGCATACGAGAGTCTATAAGGCCTGTAAACTACCGGTTCTTCATTCTTTAATTGTATATCCATTTCTAATACAGTTGTAAATCCGAGATCCTTAAGACAGGAAGAAAAACAGCTGCTATATCTTGCGAGCAAGTCCTTCACCATTTGTTTTTCTAATTCGCTAAGATTATCCCCTATAACAGGCTCAGATATATCATTCCTGTCAGTGAAATTAACGTTATTTACATATTTACAATCATTACTCATTACCATACTGCGTATCAGCAACTGTTCACGTTCTAGAATTAAACCCTTACTTCTAGGATTTAAGATAAGAAGACAGCCTAATCCATCTTTTAATTCATATTCTCCCGGAAACAAATAGAATTCAGAACCATTTTGTCCCCGCATACCACCTCTAACATATACAGTACAAGAAAGTTCAGGTTTTGCTAATACTGCGACAGTTTGTATTGCCTCAGGGTTAATATAAGTTTGCTCCCTACATAACAAGTGTATTTTAGCGTTTTGGAATTGGGTCTTACAAATCTCCAGTTTATCTACGGTTTTAGTAATTTTAATACCTGGCCGTTCTGAAAATGAATGCCCTAGAAGCACTGGATAGTTAATGAGGTTATCATTAATAACTAATATTTCTATATCTTTTTCAGTAATTCCTTGTACCTCAATATTAACTAACGACTTACCGATAGGCTGGTACGGTATATTGCCTAGGCCTTTTAGTAAAGGTAAATCATTTGTGGTCCAAACGAACCCTAGATTTAGGGCGTCCGTCAACCGAATTAGTGTACATTCGCTTCCTAAATCTAAATGACATTGGACATTTACCCCGTTAATACGTATAGGAAAAGTGTAAATACTCGCCGATTGTTGACTAGAGATTTTCAACACGGTTTTTTCCTTATCTAGCTTTTGAGCGGGTTCCATTTTAGAACACGCATTAGACAAATGACCTAATAAATTACAACGACTACACTTTAATAACGGTTTATTGCATTTATAGCTGGGGTGACCTACTTCGTTACAATTGAAACAAGTTATCCGACCCGGTTCGGATCTATTCGGCTTATTCAAGACCCTATTTGAATTATTTGGTACCGGCCGTTTATCCCTATCTCGAATTGATCTTTCGGTATCCCTAGAAACGCCTGGTTTAACAGTTTTAAAAAATTTGAGTAACTGTTCAGGTTCAGAAAATTGTGCCGCTTGAGCTCCTAGTCTAATACCCCTATCTTCAATTCCATAAATTAGACAATCAACTGCATTTTTGCCATATATGTTGCAACGGTTTAGTAAGTTAATTTTAGTGTAATAATATAATTCGGGAGATTCACTAAACCGTAGTTTTTTATTCAACATTTCAGTTAATAATTCACCATAATTCTGGGTAGATGGAAAAGTTTCAATTAATTTAACTTTCCATTCCTCCCAAGAATACAGCAAAGTGGGGAGACTTTGGTACCACGTTTTAGCTATTCCCGAGAGTTTAGGCAGAGCGTAGTGCACGACTTGTTTTTCTGACCATTCGTAAATTAATTTACATTCCTCAACCTTCGATAACCACGCATTAACAGTCTGTTCTTTTGCCATTGGATCAAAATCAGGTATTACATTGTGAATAGACGAAAATTTATCACTAGAACTAGATTTCATCGATTTAATCGCATCAACAAATGAATCTATTAAAGTACTAGTTACATCGCTTTTATCACCTTTTTGGGGTCTTGTAATAGAACAGTCCTTACTACGTTTCCTACTTCTACGGTCCCGATCAATATTCATAATTCTGCTATCGTGGCGATTTCGTAGCTGACTGCGGCTACGACTTCGATGTTCACCAGATCGTTGGCTGCGACGTTCAATACTACGCCTAGAACGTCGCTCACCGGGACTCCTTTGGTGGTGCTCAGTGTTAGGGCGGCTCCGGTGACTGGCACTTCGGTTCGGGCTTGGGCGCTGACTGCGGCGGTCTGAGCGCTTTTCACTGCGGCGCTCTCTACTACGCCGGCTTCGCTGTTCATTGCCCTCACGACTGCCGTCTCGGCTGCGTGAAGGAGTCCTTGACCAATCACGGCCCATCACCAATCTGATAAAAAAAAATAATCCGAATCAGGTTCATTTATTATTATTAAAAATATATATATGAGTTAGCTTTTATGTTTTAATGTAAAATGCGAATCATAAAGTTTTTTTTTTTTTTTTTTTTTTTTTTAATAGTTTAGTCACTCAACCTTATTACCAGAGTGTAGCCCTGGTCAAATATTGTCAAGATTTCAAACTATTCAATTCTGTGTATTGCTAGCACTATCAGGGAGTGCCCTGACCACGTGTTAACAACTCACATATATAATGTTCAATACAATAATATCATAAACGTGTCTCCTGATAGTTTAGTCACTCAACCTTATTACCAGGGAGTAGCCCTGGCCAAATATTGTCAAGGTCCTAAACTATTCAACTAGTGTCTTGCTAACACTATCAGGGAGTACCCTGACCACGCATTAACAATTCACGTACGTACATGTAATGTTGTAAATTATTCGATTAAATAATCTAAAATCACAGTCGTATCACCAGGGAGTGCCCTAGCCAGATTCGATCTGGATCGTAGATCACTTAAAGCGTCGTTTGTTAACATTATGAGGGTATGTGAACCCGGCCAAATGATAACAATCAACGTTCGATACACGCACAAGGATTATTTATTTATTCACATATTTGTGGGCAAATGGACGATAACAAGCCTGTTATTAAACTAACAAGCATAGTTTAAAATACATAAAGAAAAAAAAAATCCTTTATAATAATTATAATCCATGTAAACTATATATTAATAAAAGACGGTGGTAAAAAAAAAAATATAAAAGAAAAATGTCACATTACCTTGTTATCGTTATCCCACTTCTGAAGCTGTTGGGTTGTGGAATAAAACGCCTTCGTCACAATTGATACTTTAATATTCCTCCTTGTTACATTCACTTTTTTACTATAATATTCGCAATCTTTCACAATCTTAAATAATAGATTTAAATAACCCTAAAACAAGCATGTGGCACGGCTAAGGCACTGACTTGTTGACCGCACTGGTCGGCTGTTCAGGATCAATTGCTAGCTGATCGTTTCTTCAAAAAATGTGAGCGATCGACTGACAACTAACCGACTGGAGGGGAGGTTAAGTTGTCAGGCGGTAGATTATAAATAACAGAAAACCTTGTCTATGGAAAATAATGTACTATGTATGATTTTAAGATTTGTAACAATAGTTTTATGTAATAATAGACTTTTAGAACATACAAAAAAATATAATGCTGCATAAATGCTGCACTATAACTCTTTTATAAATAAAACGCTTTCTATTTCTATTTCTGTTTCTATAATCGAATTGAAGTCCAGAAAGAAACGGATCATATTGTATACCTAATCATAATAATAAACATGTCTTCATATCTTTGTATTTAACTAAGGTATTTAAATCAATCCTTTCTTTAAATTCCTTTAAATTTAGGTACTTCGTATTAAAGACTAAATAATATACAAACTACTTATCCCATATACACGACATCATTAGGTACCATTAGATAGCAAAATAGAATACAACTGTTTACTATCGCGTAGCATTAGAAACTTATCGGGTAATTTTAACACATTCGCCATAATCTAACGAGAAAGCGGCACATTTGTGCTTCCATTTCGATTCGGATATTAACCTGTGGGATTATCGCAAATCGGCTTCGAATACGGGACGTGCTGGGGCAGGGCAGGACTCGAGCAGTCGGGCCCCAAAGTTGCGAGAATTTTGCTAGTATAGGTATTTGCTTTATATATATATATATATATATAAAGAGGAGGTACGCTATTTGCTTTATAGATTACAGTAAGAATGATAAATGAAATGAAAATGCGGTTACGTTTGTTATTGCCTCATTTAAATTTAAATTTGTTATTTCAAATACAATACAAATTGTATACCTACCTGTGATGGAAAAAGGTACTTAACACTGTATCGATGTATTTACAGCCTTTGTTTATTTTTATAATTCTCAATAATTTTGTTATATTTTCAGTCATTAGTTATATTCTAAAATAATAATGTTGCAGTTGCATCAAGTAGAAGAAACATCTATTAACAAATTAAAAAGACACATTTTGTCAAAAAATGTACCTTGCTTTAAACGTGTCATCTTTCCTTATTTCCTTCTATTTTTCTAATAATAATAAATCAAATCCGACCCTGTTGTTTTCTGTAACGAGGTGTGCCCCAGCGCTGCTGATAAACGGGGCATTAGATAAGGTTCTGTTCTTTCAACTTCGCATAAACTTCAATTGCAAACTGAATCAAGTATTTTGGTGTGAGCTGAGTATTTATGTTAATGGCTGCAAATGCATTTCACCTGAAACTAAGATCTGCTTTCACGTGTTTGTGGTGGAGAAGATTTATTATTAAATATAGTGTTGTGCTTAATTCGAAAAATTAATTATGACATAGATAAATATGTATTCATTATTATGTAGATAATTTGAATACTATTAATAGACTACAAGCCGGTATAGGAAAAAAATATGGGTCATTTGAACCACCAGGTGACCTATCTAGAACGATAGAAGAGCATAAAATAATAAGATTCAGCACTATGTCGTCACCTGTAAGCTGTCCAACTGAGTGCAGATGAGAATTCGAAAGTACAGGTAGACTCGGTAAATTTTGGTCATATATTTTTGTACGGCATTCTTAACCACCGATAGATCCATTAAAAATAATCAGAAAACGCTCAGTGCCGTACAAAAATGGTGGTCCACAAAGTCGGAATTTTTATTTAATTTCCGAGAGTTACCGCGGTAAATTTGGTCATTTGACCATGTACGGCATCTGTGTCATACTATTTCAATACTGCTTTTAATCCATTATTCCGCAACGCCGTTCAAAAATCATGGGGACAAGGGGAAAAAATCGAGAGTTGCAATCCCCTCTCTTTCCCCACTCCAGGGGGTCATTTAACACAACACGAAATAAATTTATTTTTAAAGTATTTTATGCATAGATAATTTTTTTTCATATGCCGTCATCGAGATATATGTACTACTAGAGAGGTTATTCCAAACAAAAACATTGCGCACGGCCGATGTGGTGGGGTACGTGTGGAACGAGCGAGGCGTGGCTTCAAGTTCAAAGATTAAGCAATGCGTGCAGATGCGACACATTGTGCAATCTGTTTACTCGGTACTATCTGGTGGTACTGATACTAGGGAATTAATAAAAAGAGGATTTTATATTAAACTATGTATTTTAATTTCCTTTAAATAATATCAATTTAGTAAGCTTTTGTCGTTTTGTGTAGTAATCAATAGTTTTATCAGTTTTTGCTTCATGATGTAATCGAATTTTGGAGTATTGGTTTATAATAGCCCTAATTAAATGGATACGATGATTCAATGTTGATGGCTGATTCAGTGAATGTTGGGTTAAATTTGAAAATACTTCTTTCCCGATGAAATATTTCAGGGTGTTTGCCGTTATATAATTGTAATCATATTTAGAGGCCAGACCTTTCCTTTCATAGGCGGCTTGTGACAAAGGCGGCTTGTGTCAAAGGCCTCGGCGATATCATTTAACAACATAATGTGTACTTTAGGCAAACTTGTAATAAGATCTATTTTACTTTCTTATTAGTCCATTTGACAAGGATATTGGTTAAGATACCTATTGGAATAATTTTATTATTATGTATGTACTTATTAAATCCGCGAATAAAAAAAAATTTTAGTCGCGAATATAGAAATTGGGTCGCATTTTTTTAATCCGCGAATAGTGAAAACGCAAATAAAGGAAGCGCGATTAAGGAACTTTTACTGTATTAGTTTCTGTGAATGTTGTGTTTATTTGTAATTGTTGTGCATAATAATTTATAAATCCTATTGGAACAACTGTTGATGAACCTTTTTTTAATAAATAAAAATAGGTACTTAAATAAATACATATTACTTAATATAACCTACCGTTTTACTTTGCGTAGTCGGGTAAAAGTATAAATATTTAGGTACTACACCACGGTAATCTTTCCTAGTATATATTGTATATTCATTATTCATAGTTAAAAAATCCAGTTGCATTTTTTTAACAGACTCATCGATAGTGTCACGTCTGTGCTGTTAGTCTATGAAAAATGGCGCGAAACGCAGAACGCGTGGTGATTTTTCGCAAAATGATAACAATATTAGTAAAATGCATGACTTACTCATAATAAGAAAACTTACTGGTGAAAAGTCACTCCTCGGGCTTTGTTTGTATTATAGGAACTGTTAAAACAATATCTTAGCACACACGAAGGCATTTTGAACAGAGCAATAACACGTGTTGACGCGGCAAGCGGGGAGCACAGTCCGGCACAGACTAATGAGACTCGTGACTTTTGACTCTAGCTCGTTGTAAAGAGATATACTACGAGTGTAGTAGCGATCGCCTCTCTAGTAGTACATATATCTCGATGTATGCCGTACATTTTTGTTGGTTCAAAGGGGAAAAAACTGAAAAAGAAAAATCCATATAACGAAATGTTTGCTTTATATTTTGATAATAAAATATAAATATACATTAATATTAAGAAGCTCGAGGTGGTTAATTATCACCTTGGAAAGTCGGAGTCAGGTGGAATGGATTCCGTTAAATTGATGAACTAATAAAGAAGCTATGAACGAAAAGATGTGAATTATATGCAATCAGCCCATGAATACAGGTAAAGTCACAAGCAAATGCTAGTAATATATACATATTCAAAATGTACAAGTAAAGCGCTTTCAAATGATACCAAACACGGCATATTTATCTTAACTTAATTTTTTTACTCTGTATGTTTTGTCCGCTAGAGGGCGCCATATTAGAATTTGTGAAACCCCATATAGCCTTTATAGGCTAGCTTGTCGCTGGTTATCCAGTAAACAATTCAGACGCTTCTAATGATATGTCATTTGTCGAATTCTGATAAGTAGTTTAGAAGTTACGAGGGAATAGATGAACATACATACATGGCCTGTCAAAATCATAACCCTCCTTTTGCTTTGCCGTAGTCGGGTAAAAATATGTTAATGCCGTACTGTATCAGATGGCCATAAAGCACCCTTAAAATTGTAGCTTTCGTTGCTTTCATCAGCTTAAAAGATGTGGTCTGCACAAAAATGTACGGCATTGTTTTTTCCTAATTTATATATGTTAATACTATTTAAAACAACGAATAAAGTGTAGAAAACTATTATATTTCATTAATCTACGATATTTAAACTTTTGCAAAATTTCAGTTTTTTCATTTCTCTATAACTTTTTTTAGAACGGTTTCTTTTGAACGGCAATACAACAATTGAATTTTACAATATCATGTTAAAAAAAAAGTTCCCGTACAGGGTCAAATGACCTTACAGCTCTTTATATCAAGAATACGATGAAATTAAGATGATATACATTTAAAGAACAATTATTTTTTGACGGCATTAATTTTAATAGTACTTTTGAGTGCTAGATAATGTTTTGGAACCGAAGCCGTACTTTGTCAAATGACCCCCTGGAGTGGGGAAAGAGATTGCAACTCTCGATTTTTTCCCCTTGTCCCCATGATTTTTGTACTGCGTTGCGGAATAATGGATTAAAAGCAGTATTGAAATAGGTAGTATGACACAGATGCACTTTTTTCAAACGACGCTCTGTACTCACAAACGGTTGGTATGGCAATTGGCAACCGCTTCTTGATAGACCTCATTCCATTTTGTTTTGTTTTGCTAACGTTTGGACTATTCTCGCAATTGTCGGATTACTTTTCGAATAGAGAATGATGTTTAATGTTATGTTAGGATTTATGGGAAATTAATTAACGCTTTGCAAGCTCTGCTATTTTATTATTAACATTTAACATCTAAAATGTGGCTGGAATGTGCTAGAGTCACGTAGACTATAAATATAATCTACATAACTGAAGTTTTAAAATTAAACCAAAAAATGTATATGGTCAAATGACCAAATTTACCGCGGTAACTCTCGGAAATTAAATAAAAATTCCGACTTTGTGGACCACCATTTTTGTACGGCACTGAGCGTTTTCTGATTATTTTTAATGGATCTATGGTTAAGAATGCCGTACAAAAATATATGACCAAAATTTACCGAGTCTACCTGTACTTTCGAATTCTCATCTGCACTCAGTTGGACAGCTTACAGGTGACGGCATAGTGCTGAATCTTATTATTTTATGCTCTTCTATCGTTCTAGATAGGTCACCTGGTGGTTCAAATGACCCATATTTTTTTCCTATACCGGCTTGTAGTCTATAATAGGTACCCACCTTTTTTTGATCGGGAAGGATTGCAGGCTTACGATACAAAATGTCTTAATGTAGGTGTGCAGTTCATAATATCTTATTAAGTTCTTTGCATTATTATAGTGTTTTTGTTTTTTATTAATTAAGATAATAATATCACGTACCTGTTCTATTTCTCTTTCCTAAGATTTATATCAGATTTTATTAACTAAACATCTATCGAGTCATAAATGATAAAAATAAATAAGAAGTGAGCTTAAACAGTTTAAAGCAATCTAAACACAAAATAGAACTATTTAATTAAGTGTAGCTATCGAAAAGTTTCCTCTCTATAGATATTCAACATTTTATTCATACATAATTTAAATCTATTAGAAATGAAAAATGTTTACAAATTGAGCTAGTTATGCCAACTGTTTTGATTTGAATTCCATTTCAATGCACTAACAATTTTATGTTTTAATCGATATTAATATTGCTGAAAAAATTTTGTTCAATGGAATTTTAGTTTTTAGTGTTTTATGGAGTTATTTTGTATGTTTATCAGTTGTTTATTTCCATCATAATTGGCGTGATGATTCCTGTGTTGAACATTTTATTAGATAGCATTTAATTCGACTCAAGCATATTATATCTATTACTTAAAGTTTTGTTTTCGTTGTTTAAACTGAACTAGCGGTCCGCCCCGGCTTCACCCGTGGTACCTACATGTTTAAACTATCCTATCTCTCAAGTTGGATCGAACTGCACATGGTGTGCGAATTTTATTATAATCGGTTAAGTGGTTTAGGAGTCCATTGAGGACAAACATTGTGACACGAGATTTATATATATTACTAGCGGTCCGCCCCGGCTTCGCCCGTGGTACATATGAAAAATAGATGTTGGCCGATTCTCAGACTTACCCGATATGCACAGAAAATTTCATGAGAATCGGTCCACCCGTTTCGGAGGAGTATGCAGACTAACATTGTGACACGAGAATTTTATATATAAGAAGAAGATATACTAGCTTTCCGCCCGCGGCTTCGCCCGCTTTTTCAAAGAAAAACGCGATACCGTCACCCGCGTGAGTTAGCGTGAGTGAGCGTGAGTTAGCGTGAGTGAGCGTGAGTTAGCGTGAGTTATCGCGAGTTAGCGTAAGTTGGCCTGTGTGAGCGTGAGTTAGCCAGAGTGAGCGTGAGTTAACCAGAGTTAGCGTGAGTTAGTGTGAGTGAGCGTGAGTTAGCCTGAGTGAGCGTGAGTTAGCGTGAGTGAGCGTGAGTTAGCGAGAGTGAGCGTGAGTTAGGCAGAGTGAGCGTGAGTGAGCGTGAGTTATCTTGAGTTAGCGTGAGTGAGCGTGATTTGGCCCGTGTGAGCGTGAGTGGGCGTGAGTTGGGTTGAGTAAGCTTGAGTAAGTGTGAGTTACCCTGAGTTAGCGTGAGTGAGCGTGAGTGAGCGTGAGTTAGCGTGAGTGAGCGTGAGTTATCGTGAGTTAGCGTAAGTTGGCCTGAGTGAGCGTGATTTAACCTGAGTTAGCGTAAGTTAGGGTGAGTGAGCGTGAGTTGGCGTGAGTGAGCGTGAGTTAGGCTGAGTGAGCGTGAGTGAGCGTGAGTTATCTTGAGTTAGCGTGAGTGAGCGTGATTTGGCCCGTGTGAGCGTGAGTGGGCGTGAGTTGGGTTGAGTAAGCTTGAGTTAGTGTGAGTTACCCTGAGTTAGCGTGAGTGAGCGTGAGTGAGCGTGAGTGAGCGTGAGTTATCGTGAGTTAGCGTAAGTTGGCCTGAGTGAGCGTGATTTAAGCTGAGTTAGCGTGAGTTAGTGTGAGTGAGCGTGAGTTGGCGTGAGTGATCGTGAGTAGGCCTGAGTTAGCCTGAGTTAGCTTGAGTTGGCCTGAGTGAGCGTGAGTTAGCCTGAGTTAGGGTGAGTGAGTGTTAGTCTGAGTGGGCGTGAGTTACCCTGAGTTAGCGTGAGCTAGCGTGAGTGAGCGTGAGTTAGCGTGAGTGAGTGTGAGTTATCTTGAGTTAGCGCGAGTGAGCGTGAGTTAGCGTGAGTTGGCCTGTGTGAGCGTGAGTTAGCGTGAGTTGGCCTGTGTGAGCGTGAGGGGGCGTGAGTTGGGTTGAGTGAACTTGAGTTAGCGTGAGTTACCCTGAGTTAGCGTGAGTGAGCGTGAGTTATCGTGAGTGGGCGTGAGTTGGCCTGAGTGAGCGTGAATGAACCTGAGTTAGCGTGAGTTAGTGTGAGTGAGCGTGAGTTGGCGTGAGTTAGCCTGAGTTAGGGTGAGTGAGTGTTAGTCTGAGTTAGCGTTAGATACCCTGAGTGAGCGTGAGTTAGCCTGAGTGGGCGTGAGTTACCCTGAGTTAGCGTGAGTTAGCGTGAGTGAGCGTGAGTTATCGTGAGTTAGCGTGAGTTGGCTGGTTGTCTGGTGGGATGGTTGGCTAGTTGACTGGTTAAAATAAACGCAATTTTTTCTGACGATAAGTCATTGTTACCCAAACTTTGACATGATCATGAAAGTGAAATATCAACAAACAATTTTTCTTTTAGATGTAATCATTTCATTTGACTAATAATTTTTTTTCAGATCGTTCAAATCGAACGAATTCTCAACGCGCACATGTCATCAATGCAATGGATAGATAACTCCATAGCACAGATTTCAACCAAACTCGACCATCTTAAAGCAACCCTCGATACTCTTAGAAGAGATAATGAAAGATCTTTCCAATTGACTTATAGCTAAATAGGTTTTAAGATATAGATTTTTTTTGTAAAAAATTGTCGTGAGAATAAGTGGAATGTAAATGTTCATGTTGATCCAGAAATAAATGTGATGCTGTGAAATTGTGTTTTATATAAAACTAGCGACACTAGCACGGGTGCAATGGCGGGCGGCCGGTACCCCGCCGCAAACGCTACGTCCCGCAATTTTTAAATCTGTAATATCTTCGAAAATATTCACTTAAATCATACGGTGTAAAGGGCCATATAGATCTATATTAAATGAACAATGTATTCAAGGTATTTATTGGTTAAGGATTAATGCTGTATTGATTAAAATCGCTTCGAAAATTAGCCATTATTTGTCGTAAAAAGTAAATGACAAAAAAAGTTATTGTGGGTTATCCATAAGAGATAGACATATACCATCACGGACTTTTCTGTAGACCTTTTCAATGTGTACAATACTTAGTACATTATTTTGATAAAACTCGTAGGGTTTCAGCCTGCGTTTGCAATGTAAGCGGAAAAAATGTAATTATTTACGACATCACATTAGAAACCTCAAAACTAACAGTACTTCTCCACTATTTAATGGATGTTATTATACATATAAACCTTCCTCTTGAATCACTCTATCTATTAAAAAAAACCACATCAAAATCCGTTGCGTAGTTTCAAAGATTTAAGCGTACAAATGGACATAGGGACAGAGAAAGCGACTTTGTTTTATACTATGTAGTGATATCATATTCAAACTTCAACACAAAACAAGAAAGATGAACATTTTGACTATAAGTTCAGTTACAAATTTTAAAGGAATTTGAAAAATTCGATCACGAGTCTCGAATTTCGAGAATTCGAGATTCGTTTTTTTCAAGAATTCGAATTTCGCCTTAAATTCGAATTCTTTCGCCATTCCAAAACGACGCCTTGACCATCCGTATTCCCATCAGAGTATGGTTCAGTTACCATACAGCATAAGAAATAACCACTATAAAAATTGATCAGTTATCATTCCTTTATCCAGTTTCGACGTGCGAGGCCGTAGCTTCAACAAAGCCCTGCACTGGAGCGATCCCCTCGCGTTCGGCAAGCGAGCTTACTTCGTCACCATGTCCCGCCCGTCCTGCCTCACCGTGGACTCTGTGCAGCTTGATGATGAGGGCATCTACCGGTGCAGGGTCGACTTTAAAAACTCCCCTACACGGAACTTCCAGATACGACTTAATGTTATTGGTAAGTGGCTGTTAATCTGTTAATTATTAGTAATAATTCATTAACAGTAATATTAATAATTGTATTTTTTACGTGTAATACATACAGTAAGTTATGCATACCATTATTATAATTTTCACAATTAGAAGCTAGAAGAAGATCTGTCTGCGCTTTGGCGTCGAAAAATAAAAGTGATGCTTTAAAAATCATTAATTTACCACATTTAACAATTACCTAATAGTTTATTCCTGTCACAATTATCATAATTTTGTAATCACCTTTATTATTAAGGGCCCGTACATTTAATGGTCCTTCGAACCGGACAGAAATGCAAATTCATATTATTCATCCATTGTCTGTCCCTTATCTAGAAGATAATTTTGCAATTTTGCGTGGTTGTAAAATGAAGCATACTATTTTCTTGTTTTGAATATTCAGAGACCATTTTGTCTCTAAATGCTTTTTTTTCCTTTCATAAGTCAGTACTAGTAAGTCAGCACTTTCTCTAAGTTTGAAATTATATTAAAATAACAACAATATAACAAAATAATGTGTGTGTACATATTATGTAACAAATAGGTAACTAATTTCAATTGTCCAAATGTTATTTCAACTGCTTTATCAAAGAATGTATTGTTCACAGTACCACCACATCAGTTATTACTATACGACGAAGCAGGTCGAGACTTGGCTGGTGTAGTCGGGCCTTTAGAGGAGGGAGGCAACTTCACACTGCTCTGTGAGCTTAGAGGAGGTTAGTACAAGAGATTATTTTAATTTTATTTTGGCAATACATTTTTTTTTAGTTTTATAAAGCATTTATTTTAATTTTATTTTATTCTGTTAACACAGGATTAAATTTTTAGTTTCATAGAATTGAAATGCTTTATAGATGAAAAATGTTTTTAAAGAATAAAAAAAACGAAGGCGGGACTCGAACCCACGTCTTTATGCCGTACCGTGTTCACACGTGTGTGTGTTAAGATTTTGAGGTCAGTGAAATAATTATTTATATAATGTAAATCTTAAAAAAAATGGAATTATATCAAATAATTTGTATAAATAATTGACATTTATAGCACAGATTAACGACTAATAATTCTAAGCGCTTATCTACGATAAAAATTAAACATGATCATTATTATTGCTTGCAGTATATCTATACGCGTCACTATTCTTTATGAAGATTAAAAACCTTTTAATCTTTAAATATAACATATATGAAATAAATCTATACAATTTCTAATACAAACAAAACATCAATTAAACCTAAAACACGCGATACGGGAAAATACACCTAAGCACAATCGAATACAGTCTCAAATCACATAACGATAATATGATACAGATATTGCGAAAAAGATAAATTCCCGAAGAATATGATATCACTCAACCAGACAGGACAAAAGGTACACTTGAAGTTGAAATAGAAGCGGAAATAGGTAAGCAAACTATTAACGTTACAAATGGCACTTCTGTTACAAGCGCAGGTTATTTATCAAACCGGTGCAAGCGATTTTGATCCTTAAGATTCGGCAAATAATATGTTCGGTTAAACATTGATGGAAGTCTCAATTTTCTATGAAAATTGCTACGAAATGGGATTGATTCGTATTGTATTGTTTGTTGGTTGAGATTTTTAACGTTCTAGAACAAAGTATCCATTTGTATTCGTGAAGAATAAACTCATATTTTTAAAGCTTTCTTGGTATAATGTTGTTGTTATGACTTTGTGAAAATTCATGTTTAATGTTTGTTTATTTAAATTCAATTACTATGTCTATTCAATTTGCTGCGTTGATTTGTTTTGACATTATTGGATAAATATGAAATGTAAATACAGTTTGCACTTTATATTATGTATATATATCATTGGTGATTAAACATTGTTTGATAAGCGGATATATTAAAATTTGTTGTCATATGGCCGTTCCCAATATCGTATCTATCTTCGGTTTGACCCTACTGAAGATAGAAAATGCTATCTATCTTTTGTTTTGGCGTCCCAATAAGCTTACTAGCGATAAGCTAACCTATCTCTGATCGCTATCTATCGTCTGGAGGACTAACTGCTTACTAGAGGTATATTTTTCTCTTTGAATTTGTCTATTTGAGCGTCCCAATAACGTATTGACAGCTGTCAGCCAGTAATGGCCGTTCCCAATATCGTATTCTTATGATAGATCTTATGATAGATAGAACCTTACTAGCTATCGGAGATAGCTGTCTATCTATAACCGTAGTTTGAATATTGGGAACGGCCATTAGTCAGTATTAAATAGAATGCATTTCGCTTTTTATTTATAACAAAACGTGGTAAATTGCATACCTAGTATACCTAGTATTGGATAATATGATAATCATACCAAAATATCATAATAATTAATTAATAAAGCAATATATAGAATGCATTGGTAAATTACAAAGTAGAGTATATTGTGATTTTCTCTTTAAAGATTTAATATCTCATTGAGATAAATGAAAACATATAGGAATATGAAGTGAACGCAAAGTACAATTATAAAGAGAACTATTTTCCAATTTTAGATTTAAAATATGATACCTTCAAATAGTAAAATATAGATTTTGAAACTTACATCACTCGATACACTTGATATTAAAAACACAAAACGTAATTTGATTTCAAATTTGAATTATTCGAGTCGTGACACCAGTTTGAAAGAAGGAAGGAATCTTTGGAAAGTTTGTACACAGACCCGAGCGAAGACGTGAAATATTCCAAAGTTAGAAACTCCAGCATTATGATCTTATGAGATTTAGGATGCAGTAAAGCGCCATATTGAAGAATTATACAATTTTTCAACGATTATCATATTCATGTTTATTTTTCGAGATTTTTCTTATATAAGATAAACAGAGAAACACTTTTCTTCTTTACACACTTGGGAATTATATTACACTAGCTGTAACCCGCGGTTTTATCCGCATGGCTCCGTTCCTGTTGGTCTTATATATATTGCGTGATGATATATTGCCTAATAATAGCCTTCTTCGATAAATGGGCTATCTAACACCGAAATAATTTTTCAAATCAGACCAGTAGTTCCCGAGATAAGCGCGTTCAAACAAACAAACAAACTCTTCAGTTTTATAATATTAAATAATAAAAAGTAAAGTATAGACATATTATGTTGGATGATCGAGACAGGAAGTCTCCCGTATACGGTCTATAGGTACCTAATTATCCAGGTTATAATTTTCACTTGAATAATTGTAAACATCTGTTAATATTAATTGTTTATTAACTAGACGGTTTCACTCGTGAGATTCCACGATAAATAGTGTGTGTGCTAGTCAAGACTGTAATCTATTTTTGTGCTCCATTTCATCAAGATCCGATTAGCTATTTAGACAGAAAAGAGTAACAAACATCCATCCATCCTCATGAACTATCGCGCTCATGATAACAGTAGGAGAATATAGACTACGATTTACTTTTATTTACTGTTAATTATTGTCTGAATGTTTCTGTGAACTTATCAAATACATTACCAGCAGTTTAAAAAAAATAAGTTATCATATCATGCACATAAGGTCTATATTTCGAGATAGCTTTCAGGAACAGTTCTAGCATATTAAGTCTTGAAAGTTTTTAAGGTGAAACTTTTTTAGGCGCGTTGAGATTAAAATTTCAAGATCGTGTCATGGCAATACCGTCACGTCATTGAGTTAGGCGACGATTTAGATATTTGTGAAACTTCTTGTGAATCTTGCCAAAGAAGTTTCACTTCTGACGCGTGTGCTCGGTACACACGCTCTTTTTCATGTTATACTCTATGCCTGCTCTTGTAAGGTAGCAGAGCAATTCTTTGATATAAAAAACACTGAAAAAATTGTAGTAAATTTAATACTATTTAGTAATCTGTGGAATTACCACATTTTGCTTAAGATAATGCCATGTAAAAGATAACCTTCTCTGCTCTACAACGAATAAAAGCCCTCTCCATACTATGTAAAAAAGGTAACAATCAGAAATTAGAAAATCCAGCGATCCGTATAATTAACGGCAAGCAATTACAGATATTTCTGAATAAAACAAAAAGCGCTTACGATAATAACTTATTACGTATGTTTCGGGCCGCAAACTGCCGACTTAGGTGTAAAATTTAACGAGCTAACATAAATAACCATTATAGTGTAAGAGCTGCTTAATTGCTTATTTGCTATTTTTATTGACTTATATTTTTTTTAGAAATTGAGTATTGTGTCTAAACGAATAATCGAACGATCGATCGATCGAATCGATCTAAACGAATATTTTACTAACTGCTTCTTTTATGCTAACCTACAATTTTTATGAGGTTTTTTCAAATTCAAATTCATCAAATCAATCAAATTCATTCATCGAGATTTAATCAACAGCAGTCATATGTGAACATTGAATACATATTATATGGAAAAGTTTTTACCTATGCACTAAGGTGCATAATATAAGGTGCATAAATAATAAGTTATTCATTAGTTAAGTTCAAAAACTACTACAAGATAACATTTATTGATATTATTGTATCTCATAGTTTTGTCGACCGAGACATTTAAAAATACGTAAGCGTTATACATTCTATAATTTTCTTTACACTAAGTTGTTGTTAATGTGTGAACTCAGGGTCATATATAACTTCAACCACTTCATTTGTTACGTTGCTACTTAATTAAACTTGCATAGTGTTCTTAATTTATATAACATTTGATTTGTTTGCAATTAAATTATTAATGAATGAAACTAATAAAAAAAGTGGAAATAATTCAACTGAACATTTCAATTGAACGATTTAATAGGGGTTAAAAATTAAATATTTTAAGTGTGTAAGTTGTAATAATTAATATTTAAAATGCAATAATCTTTGTTATGTACAAAAAGTGTTGATTAGAGATACTTTTCCGTACAGATGTAAAAATCTTTTAGTAAACAGCTTTTCTAAAGCTTTTCTAAAAACTAGCTTTTCGCCCGCGGCTTCGCCCGCGTATATATACAAACTTTCGCATTTATAATATTAGAAAATTAAAAAAAATCCTTAATATAATATACATAATAATATGTAAGACGTAGCTTTAAATTTAGTTTTTATACAGCTCTTAGCCTATTCGTTGAGTTAGTCCAACCTACGAAATACGCTAAGCTTATTCCCTTTGATGATATCGCGAAGGGAGTTTCGGCTTTTCTTAGATTTTTCTTAACAAAAGGCTTACAGAAATCCCCTTCAAGGCTACGTAATAGCATTATCCTCACCATTGTCCAAAATGTTTGAAAAACAACGATAATTCTTATCTTTGCCACGAGTTTATTTTATTTGAGGGATTTTGGAGTTCTCCAACCGCCTCGAAGGACCTTTTACGCCGATCCATATATTTGTTGGTGACAATAAAAATGCGCAGTTAGTAATTTGTTATGAAATGTGTTTGTAAAGATATTGCTTTTTTTTCATTAAATGAGTTACATACTCTTTTATCGAATGAAAAGTTATATATTCCACTATGAAGATTTTTTAAATTTGTTTATATTAAAAATTAATGTCGACTCTGATAGTAATAAACTAGTTTTATTTAAATAAGGCAGATTATTTGGCAGATTTTGATTTTTCTATGTATTTGGTTAGAATATTCTAGAATAAGATTTAAACCCGATAGGAATATGGATGTAATTTATTCTGTTTCCACTTACACGAAACTGAAGAAAGCACATGGTTCTAAATTATATTTAAACATGCAACGATCTAAAACATAAGCTAGCATATCAATGTACTTATAGATATGCTCTTCATCACTACATAGTATAAAACAAAGTCGCTTTCTCTGTCCCTATGTCCCTATGTCCCTTTGTACGCTTAAATCTTTGAAACTACGCAACGGATTTTGATGCGGTTTTTTTTAATAGATAGAGTGATGCAAGAGGAAGGTTTATATGTATAATAACATCCATTAAATAGTGGAGAAGTACTGTTATTTTTGAGGTTTCTAATGTGATGTCGTAAAAAATTACATTTTTTCCGCTTACATTGCAAACGCAGGCTGAACCCTATGAGTTTTATCAAAATAATGTACTAAGTAGTATACACATTGAAAAGGTCTACAGAAAAGTCCGCGATGGTATATGTCTATCTCTTATGGATAACCCACAATAACTTTTTTTTGTCATTTACTTTTTAGGACAAATAATGGCTAATTTTCGAAGCGATTTTAACCAATACAGCATTAATCCTTAACCAATTAAATACCTTGAATATATTGTTCATTTAATATAGATCTATATAGCCCTTTACACCGTATGATTTAAGTGAATATTTTCGAAGATATTACAGATTTAAAAATTGCGGGACGTAGCGTTTGCGGCGGTACCGGCCGGCCGCCCGGCTATATATTTTATACCCGTGCGAAGCCGGAGCGGGCCGCTATGTTTTTATATACAACCACAGTATTACAATATTTCCTACAGTATGGCGACGAATGTACTTGCACAGAGAAACGGAGGGGAACTGGCGGGGGGTCAGGCGACGCGGGCCGCGTAATGCAATCACGCTTAGTTTGCATTACCTAGCGCGAAAGGACGACGCATTCGTATTTTTTGTGTAATAATTTTATTATACTTACATATTCTCTAATGGCGCGCACAAACTGTTCTGTGTACCTATTGATGTAAATCTACATCGAAATCACAGAAGTTATTTAGATATTTTAGATAGATTGTATTTGTATCTATAGAATTTTAATCAAAGCTGTGTATATGTTGTTCTCATTCTTGTCTTATCAGATTGTACATCCCAATGCGAATGCATTACTTAGTTAAATGTTATAATATACAATTAAGAATATCCAAAAATAGTGTCCACGTAAATATTTAGCAGTGCAATATATGTAATTATATATAAATTATGAACAAATAATTACATCAGATTTAATAATCGAAATTATTTTGAATGTACATATAAATAAATGATTTCATCATAATATTAATATGTAATCACAATTGTTTTATTTCCCATTTGTTGCAACCCTAGCATATTTTCGTGTGGCAGCGTAAGTACCTACGCTGGTGGCGGCATCGCGCGACATCAAAGGCGTTTCCTTACTGTAGGAAATAATATTGTAATACTGTGATACAACGTTCACAGTTTTTCTGTAGTGTATTTAGTATCAGCATTGCACCCGTGCGAAGCCGGGGCGGGTCGCTAGTTTATTAATAATTTATTCCTATACTAATACAAACATTGATTTAAGTAAAAAAAATTAGCGTGTGTGCCGAGCACACGTGTCAGAAGTGAAACTTCTTATGCGACATTCAAATATACCAAAATCGTCGTCATTCTCCGTGACGTGACGGTATTGCCATGATGCGACCTTGAAATTTACTGTCAATGCACCTAAAGAAGTTCCACTTAAAAAAAAACTTTTACAATTTTTCAATTTTCCTATAATTTTTTTATATTAAATCTACCTAAATGTAAGTTTCGTGCCGACTTCGGGGCGAACAGCTAGTCAAATCTTAATAGTTTTTCTCATACCCTATTAATATTTCCCGTCCTGAAAATTCTTAAAATATATTACGAAGTCAAGATTAAAATACCGCAATAAAGCATGGATGAGATAATATCGTAAAGAGTTAATAATGTTGTGAAAATAGCAGTTTATTTAAGCTAAGTATGGTGAAATATCTTTCAACTACATACTAAAATAAACTAAAGCCGGCTCTATTATTTAAATGTTATTTAAACTGTCTAAAAATAGAGATTCATCATTCGTTTTCTTAATCACAAATTAAGCATGTAACATTATTGTTGCATGCAACATTTTTTTTATAGGATTCTTCTTTAAAAATATCAATAACATAGGACGCAAAGCAATTTAAATTACTCTATGGACAAAGTAAAACCAATCAATGATAAAATAAATCACTATTTGCATTATTACCTAGAATTTTCACTACATACAAAAAATATTGTAACAGTGCACTGACCTCTAAAATTGCTCAACTCATATCGATAAAATCTTTGGTAATATCCCAAAAAGTTCGCGGAGAAAATTGGAAAAGTAAAAAAGCAAAGCCTTATTTCGAAGCTAATATTCCAACGCGTCGAAGCATACAGCTATGAGTGTCTAAGTTTTAACTTAAACTTGCATACTTGGATACTCTGTTTAATGAACATGGGGGTAAGTTGAACTTCTGTCACGCTATATGTGGCGAATAAAACATTTATCTGGAAGATTAAATTAATATAAGAAGAATCAATTCTTCTGTTATAAAGGTGTCGGTGAAGGTGATGTTAATATTTCTTTCATTCAAAAGTGATAGATCGAATTGAGATCGAATTTGTCACAAAGATAGACGTCTGTATTATACTGTAGAATACTTTATATATATTCAGATAAAACGCGAGTAAAATCGCGGACTCTAGCTAGTGTAATAATTTCATTCTCTACGAAATTAAAGCGAACGTTTAGTCACCAATAATAATAAATTGATCGAAAACCAAGGACCATTTTCCTTTACACGCGTCATACATGTTTTTTTTAAGTCGTTGCGACATTAGTGCGCAAGATTTAAGTGCCATGTTTTAGAGTTCCTTACTTTACTAGTGCAGTGTACATGAATACCTGTATTTCTATTATGTATTTTATCTCATATATGTTACCTTACCTTACCATACCTTGTTCCCAGGTCGTCCCCAACCATCTCTCTCCTGGCTCATCAACAACACACCAGTGGAAGACCACACGATCCTCAAGAACGACGGCAAAGTCATCATCAGTAAGATCAGCATCACCGGCGCGGAGAGGAGTTGGCTGAACAGCACTGTGCGGTGTCAGGCTACCAACACAGCGCTGTTGAGTCCGCATGAACGGAGCGCGCGGGTTGAAATGAATTGTAAGCAATTTTACATGTTTTGGTATTATGGTCTGTATCTGGCTGATCAAAGTGCCAACAACCTCCTCATCAACAATTCCCAGTGGAAAAACACACGATTATAAAACGACGGCAACGTGATCAGTCGAATCAGCATCACGACAGTTGTGAGCGATCGGCAGATATGTTATTGGTTCTATGTTCTGTATGATGAAAGAAAGAAAAAGCTAATGCATTGTGGGTGTATACAAAACGTTGTCTGTTAAAGATTCATATTAAGGTTGTAAAGAAGTAAATGAACGAGAGGATACATTGAGTGGTGGTAAGCTAAATATGCTGCCCTTATTCGATTGCAACAAAGACAACAGTTGTTAACTACAGAAGGGCAGAATATACATTTAGTTCGGTGCACGCAATGTCCCTAATGATACTCCAACGATTTGTTGCTCCCTAATGATAATTTACATAAGTTTCCTATTTCACAGTGCGTCCAACATCAGTTCTAATAGTGGAAAAGCCAGGAGAACTATCAGCTGACTCAGAAGTGACGTTGGTTTGCGTCACACACGGCAGTCGACCGCCAGCGCAAGTCACCTGGTTTAGAGAGAACAGGAAATATACTAGAGGAAAGGTATGAATATCTAGATTGAATAGCAAATTGAATAGTGAATGTAGTTATTATTAGTTATTGAATAGTAAATGTAGTTGTCTAACTGTTCGAATAAAATGCTTAAAATTAGAATTCATCTTTCAGGAATAATGTAGTGTTAAAATATGTAGGTATCGATAGCGTTAGATATAAAAATGAAAGGTTCATGTAATTGCAGTAGATGGTGGCTTTGTTTGTATCAGATTATTTATGTAATAAAATGTTATGATAATATACAGTTACATATTTTGTAAGATTAAATTGTAATACTGACATGATTAAAAAGAGCAACTATGGAGTTTCTTGCCGGTTCTTCTCCATAGATACTGCTTTCCGAATCGGTGGTAAAAGTTAAAAATATGTAATGACGAATTGAATAAATAAATATTTGAGTTTGAGTTTAATAACTTTCACTAGAGAAAAAAACTTTATCCCTCAGTGTCAGAGATGATATTCTATTCTAATCGTACAAAAATTGGATTGTTTATTTGACTTTAACACAGTCTAGCCTAAATATCCTTATTGCTAAATGCCCTACTTAGTGAACAAAAAAATATTTAGTTAAAACCTTTTCCAACAGCACAGCGAACAAATAAATGAAACGTCCACGATCAGCAAACTGACCATGCTGCCACAACCCGAAGACGATGGAGTCACCATCAGGTGTCGAGCTGATAACCCAGTGTTGAGAGTGGCGTTGGAAGACTCGTTTCGGATGAGCGTTGTTTGTAAGGATCTTGTATTTTCTTCTGTTTGATTTTACGCTAGAGAGATTTAGAAATTAAAGATTTTAACGGATTTAAAACGCGATATGTTCATTATGTTATTATTTCGCATTTTGCACCACTTTGTAGCAAGCGTGGCAAATTATCTTAACTCTCTACTTTATTTTATGGAAATAGTTATTATATTATGTATAAAATATTGTTAAAGATTTCCATGCATAAAAAAGATTTTTGTCAATGGTAGGATATAAGCAGGAATTTATTTAAAAAAATTATAAATTTTTTCAAGTTTATTTATTTATAAGTTGCGTTTCTAGGACATGGACTAAATTTTGATGAAAAAATAAGAGTACTTATCATAAAAAAATTCTACATTATTTATTATATCTTATATTATTAGATATCTATGAACTGTGGCATAATTGCTATATTTTAATTTAGTATTTTTGTCGTTTCTATTAATTAGGTTCCTTTTAAGAGGCAATTCGCGTCCATTATTGCCATTATTCAAACCCACTTCACGTTAATACCATAAAATTCGCACTGTCTAAATAAATAAAACGAATCAACATAAAATAAACGTAATGTCCCAAAACAACAATTCCAGTACGTGAGATCTTCGAGATAGAAAAACTAATTTTCCGACTTTTATCTAAATATCCACAATTCTCGGTCGCCCTTATCAAACTAACTGCTCTATCTTTCAACAATGGACTCATTCACCACAGCTTAGAGCTCAATTTCGCGTTGACAAACCAAAACTAAATTAGTGAGCACCTAAACTTTAAAGACTTCAGAAATCTTAGCGATCTCGGCGTACACAAATAGGATATGAAATAAACACCTCGATTTCGTATGACTCAATTCTGGAAGTTTCGAGAAATTGCAGTGAGCTCGAGTTTTCAACTGTGCGGAGTTTGTGGGATTGAATTTGAACTTTTAGTGTGGTGAAATAAAGTTTACTTTCGCAGATAGACCGGTCGTTAGTATGTCCCTGGGCAGCACGTTAAATCCAAACGACATAAAGGAAGGCGACGACGTGTACTTCGAGTGCAACATCAGGTCGAACCCTAAAGAGCATCGCATCTCTTGGTACCATAACGTGAGTGAGTTAAAAATTTAATTTTCCTTTCGTATTTCTTGAAGTTGTGAGACGTATGGAGCTCGTGTTTGTATTGATTTTATAGTTCACACATCGTAGCCTTTGTAGTTTAGTGGGTAAACTGTGCATATCTTTAGTCAACTCTAAGAGACGTTTATTCGTTGTGTGTTTGTTGGTCAATAAAAGAATTTGCAATGAAACATGTGGGTTAAGATGCTACGTATCAAATCTTCGTTCGTGTAATTATAATTATCTTGTAAGATGAAAAAAAATATTGTTCTTTATTATTATTTATTTATAGATTATGATTTTTAAAAAATCTGGGTCGATTTGCATTGAAGTTTTCAATGTATTTGCTAGAATATCCTAGATATTAAACCAACAATATGATATGTGGCTCTCCTGAGAATCCCGTAGTATAATGGAATAACACTTTTATTACCTGTTAAGTAAGGGCTTTCCTCATAAATCAAATCCCATTATCGAATAAAGTGTAATGGGCTAATGAGCTTTTCTTTCTCCCTTTCGTATAATACTTGTTGTTTTTGTTGTATATAGGAGTATCTTTAATTATGATGTGTATTAATGTAGTGTATTCATTCATATCTTGATGACTTTTTAGCACATTTCTAATAGTTTGAATATCGCGATAAACGACTTTTAGTAGATAAAAATAAATATAAAAAAGCGCGTGTGCCGAACACTGCACACGTGTCAGAATTGAAACTTCTTTGGCAAGATTCAAAGCGACAATCGTCACATTACTCCATGACGATATTGCCATGAAGCGACCTTGAAATTTTATTCTCTACCTAAAGAAGTTTTACATCAAAAGAAGCGGTAACAACAATATACAGTTTCATTAATAATTACTTTAATCAAATATAACAATCCTACATAAATGACTCTGATAACCACCACAATTGACTTAGTCAAAACAATCTACATCTTGTATAGAAACCATATCTTTACAGGATGAGCAAGTCAGTCAGAACATGTCGTCAGGGGTGTTCATAAGCACCAAGTCGCTTGTCTTACAGCGTGTGACGAAACAAGATGGCGGTCTGTATTCCTGCAGAGCGGCCAATCAGATTGGAGAAACTACCAGCCAATCGGTGTATTTGAGAGTGCAGTGTAAGTAGACTAGTAAAAATAAGTTTTTACTAGTATCCCTAGTTTGTCCACTTGTTTTTATTAATTTTTAAATTGAAACTTTGTATTTTTTTACAATTTGTTTTGAAAATAATAATATAGAAAATAAGGTAGAAATAAATAAAGAACAATGATTATAAAATGCAAAGATTGAAGATTTTTTTTTGCCAGTTCGCTTCTCTGTTCTTGTCTAATTTTTTAGCCCCCCTTTTTTAATTTTATGCCTTTTCGACGGACATGCAATTCTTCTTATTGAATGTTCCATATTGCAGTGCAGTATCGTGTGAACTGCAATTGTCGTTGTTTTAAATGATCAAAATATTAAGAATAGATTTTTAGAGTTACCACTGTAAGTTTAATCGTTAGATTTAGAATAATCCATTCCCGAACGCTAAATAGGAGACAAATTTCAGCAAAATCGAATTACGTGGACTCCAAATTTTCTGATTAACCAAGAATATTAAATTTAGAAAAGCAGTAAATTATTTAGGAACGATACTTAGCCACTCGAAACTTTGAAAGTTGACGTTTCTGGTAATTACCAAATTACTGAAGTCCGTGATCTGATAAGCATTCAACTGCGTATCGATTTTAGCTTTGAAAGAAACATAAATTAGATTGCGATAATAAAGTTACAACTATAGTAGCTACAGAAAGTATTTCTTTCTTCGTTGTAGGTGATGTAATTAACTACAATAAAGGCATCAGGAACAATGCTTACGAGAGTCGCCTATAAATCGAAATTCTAACAATATTCATCTGTGTTTCACTGCTCTTGAAATGAAGTATAGTCGTACATTTGACAAATCTGTATTCAATACGAAAACAATAGGTTTTGTATTATAGCAATAAGTGAATGGAAAGCTATGAAATTTAATACGTACTTAAGCAGACGATGTTCTCATATAATATACTTTTCTTTTGACCGCCTCCTCGGTACAGTGGTTGACGCGTGAACGTAACACCGAGGGGTCCTGGGTTCGATTCCCGGTGGAGACGAAGAAAAAAAAAATGTCTTGGTCTGGTAGGACACAGAAGACTGATCACCTACTTGTCCCTAAAGAAAATCGATCAGTGAAACAGATGTATAATGCATCTGCCCCTTACCCCACTAGGGGACATGGGATTTCACTTATGTATTGCCTACTTTAGTTGTATTTCTCTTATTTATTGAGGATGATAAATTATAATTCAAATAATTAATCATGAAGGTTACATAAAATATCATAATCATTACTTGTAATCCTCGAGTGAGATGTCCAAAATTGGTTTGCGATTTCCACTTTATTACCTTGGAGATTTTTTGATACTTCCTCTACACTAAAAGATTCGTTATTAGTTCTTTTAACCTTGTAAGTATTCTTCTCAAAATAAAACGATTCTTCACCAGATGCACCAACCTGTGCACAAACCACACCCGTAGTGATCGGAGCTCGTCTCGACGAGTCCCTCCGCGTGCGCTGCACGGTCAGCGCGGATCCCGCTGATGTGGCCTTTTACTGGCAATTCAATAATAGTGGAGAGAGCTTTCAAGTGTCACCTGCTAGATATGGTAAGTTTTATTTTCAGGAATGTTTGTTCAATGAAACAGAAGTAATACTATGATGTCTTAGAGCAGTATTAAACACAATAATGTGTGGAAAAAATGGCAGAGATATATAGGTCGATAAGTGCCATCACCTTCCCATACTGGAATTGATACTGCTTTTAATCGTCTTATCTCGTCGAATATTCTAGAAGCAGTAGAAGCAACATTAAAAATTGGTTTTGGTTTAGAAAAAAACAGTCTAACTAGCCTCTTTAAAACTTTACATAAATTAAATAAATTAAGTTTGATTTCCATTAGAGCTTTCTCCGAAGAAGTAGGCGTTAAATCTACTGTAGTGGAACTAAAAGTTTTTCTTTTCTTAATTACCTGTCTTTAACGCCTACGCAATATCCTGAGATTCCTGAGTTCTGACCTGGAATAATTAAGGTCGAATAAATTGCTTTCTCAATTGTTGCTATAAAAAACAATATTAATTGTTTATCTTAATTTCGCTTATAATTAATTTGTTTCTAATAAAATTAGGAATAATAAATATAATTAGACTGTTATTACGGTGTGAACAAAATATATATGTAAGTTATATTATATCTTTGATAATAAGATAATACATGTAAACTAAATTTTTCCACTATAAAAATTGTTTCCTTGGTAGAGTTTAAATCACAACACAACTTTCGTATCGGCTTTGTGAAAGCAAGATAGAAACAACATAATATAAAATAGGTGTATTTATTTCCCTTTACTTGTTACCAGTAAAGGGAACATATCCATACTAATATTATAAATGCGAAAGTAACTCTGTCTGTCTGTCTGTTACTCAATCACGCCTAAACTACTGAACCAATTTTCATGAAAGTTGGTATGGAGATATTTTGATACCCGAGAACGGACATAGGCTACTTTTTATCCCGGGAAAATGACGCAATCCCGGAAATCCCACGGTAACGGGAACTATGCGGGTTTTTCTTTGACTGCGCGGGCGAAGCCGCGGGCGGAAACCTAGTACATAATATGTGAAATGTATAACCTGATGGTGATGATTATGGTGATGATGATGATGATGATAATTTTAATAATGTACAGTGTCCACTGGAGGCACAGCGAGCGAGTTGCGATATCGCGCAGCAAGCGAGCGCGACTACGGCGCGTTGTTGTGTCGCGCGACAAACGCGGTGGGCACGCAGCATAAGCCGTGCGTGTTCCAGATCGTTCCAGCAGGTACGTATTTTTTATTTATTTATGACACTTTATTGTACAATACCGGTCATAAAAAACATATATAATTTAACATGGAGAACATGAATATGGTAAGTGCACAATTGGCGGCCTTATTGCTTAAAGCAATCTCTTCCAGGCAACCGTAAAAATAAAGGACATGTACGATGCTGGTTAAAAGCGAAGGCGCAATCATAAAGAATACGTATACGTATTTTTAGTTCAAGAGACTAATTTTCTTTTCGTGTATAAAAAAATTGTGAATACTATAATTATTGTTCTAATTATTAAATTAAATAATCTGAATATGAAATGGAATTTATACTTATAATATAGGGTTAGGACGATAGTAAAAAAAGTCAAATATCCGTGTAGCTCAGATTAAGGAAAGTGATCTTCTTTCTTATACCTAAGAAATTAATTTACATATACTACGATAAGAGATAAAGAATTAATAGTCCTGAAAAGCGAAGTTCGCGGAAATTAAAGATGTATTAATAATAGTTGGGACTTGAACCTTGGGATCTATTAAAAGTTGCGCAAGTAGTTGGAATATTTGTAATGTCAAGGTTATTTGAAACCACAGTTTGAAACAAACTACGTATTGAAACTTCGTGGAAAATAAGCTATGGTCTGTCTGCTAAAAGGAGGTTTTAATATTTTTGGTGTAGGTATATGTTTATTTGTGTAAATATTATGTTTCGCTTAAATGGTCTTTAGATAATTTTAATTTTGAGCATGAAAAAATATAAATTGCGGAATTTGGCGCCAAATTATGTTTCCAAAAGTTTAAGTTGATTATTTCGGATGTTGTTTTTATTTTAAAATGAATAAAAAAGTAGGGCACTGCATTTTTTGCTTCTAAAAGCTGTAAAATAAGCTGTTAATTCTTAAATAAAACTAATTAAATGAGCATTTGAAAAGATAAATCTTTTGAAAAACATGAATGTATTTTTTACAGTATTACCACAAAGACCTTGTTGGTACAGAAAGAAATTCTAATTTAATAGAAATTGCTTTCTTTATTAAAATGTAAATCTTTTACTTGTAATTTATTTTGCGGGTAGAAAATAAACAGTATTCTAATCAGGGTCAATATGCCGAGAATTGGGTACCTAGGTCTAGGTACCCAATTCTCGGCGTTAAATAGTCTTTGTATTATTTAGTAACGAAAATTACGCACATCAAATTAAAACTTGCTTTCCGCCCTAGTTCTAAAAAATTCTAAGAAAAGTAAGAAATATGTCAAAATCTGCAATAATTAAATTTATACTGCTCCCAAAAATAATAACTTCAATACCTTCCACTTCTTTAAATTCACAATAATTCGGCTGTATCTCAATATGGCTCTATTGAAGAAAGTAGTAAGTTTACGTTTACATTTTAAAAAGTTTTTCAATTTGTAAGTACACACATAAAATTATGCCATATATTGATTAGTAGTAATACCAAGTACTACTATAGTATTATATATTATCTGTGCTAATGTTGTGACAGATACAACCATCAACGCATTTCCCGCCTAAATTCACAACGTATTCACCACGCGTGCCGAGTGCTAACATACTTATGCGGCGCGCCGAGATGCCGAAGCTTACCGAAGACTGAGCTTTTTGGTTTATAAACTAGGTTATAATCTGGAAATGCTTATATAATATAATATGGGATATAGATAAATATATACTTACTGTTAAAGAAAGCTTAGAGATTTTAACGAAACCTTATTATTTTAATTAGAAAGATACAGTCAATCATTGTATAGTAATTTAAATTCGCATTTTGTGAGGAAAATTCAGATATTTTAAGTAAAAATTGAAGCCAAAGCAAAGTTACCACTTAATACCTATGATAAATTAAATGAAGTAATAATGTATGCATTACCTGAGTCTAATAAAAATGTATTTCCATTTACAAAAATCACAAAATTAAAGCTGAAAGTAATGCTATAATGTAATAACAATAAGACAAATAACGTGAAAATAAGCTTCGCGCAACGAAAACTTTTGTTCAATATATGAAAATTGCAAACTAAATTGAATTACCTATAAACGAAAATCATCAATCTTCCGGGAGTTTCAAATAAAGTGAATAGGTTACATCACAGGGAACCTTCTAGGCTAATTCCAGGATTTAAGTAAAAAAGTTTTTATTTCATCGTTTCGACTTGAAGACATAAATCGTGAGGGCAGGGTTGTCACTTGTAATTTTGGCGTTTTAATAATTTAATTAAAAGTTCCTTTGGTTGTAAGTTTTGGTGTTTAACTTAAGCTACTTTTCGACGGATATTACTTTTTACACTTGACGTGGGTACAATATTTTTGAATCTTTTTTGCTGGTTTTCCAATGTAATACTTTGTTGTTAATAATCTTTTGTAAATGCTAGTAAATTATTGATATTGGCACTATATTAAATACGTTTATGTTAACGTTTCTGCTATAAAATTCAAGTTTTCTAAAGATTGTAAGTACTAGAAACATATTATATTTAAGAATAGTATCAAGGTTTTTTTACATCAACACATACACTGCATATAATCGAAAATAATTAAGTCCACTTTAATTGAATATTCCAAATATCTCAATTTTATTCCTAATTATCACGGTATATCACTACACAAGTTAAACAGCAAATTTGAAACAATCCCAAATAAATTATAATAATTTCTCGCGCAGTGCCAACCCTGAAGTGTCACCCCTGCGAACTTAATCCAATTGGTAAGCTGGCGTCGCGCCCGGCTAATATTAACACTGCTATGGCCAACTATTGATGGATCACTTTTATATTATAATGTACAACGGATAATGTAATACAATCTTACTATTTGTGAATTAAGTCCAAAAATAGGTGAGGTTAAAATAGGCATTGCTACAAATGTTTTGATCAACATTATTATAGATGCAGTAGGAAAGTTAACAAGATATTTTCAACTCTATGGGTACTAGCTATTTGCCCCGAATTTGCCTGCATTGATCGGGAATAAAAAACCCTACGTTATACGTAGCTTTCATGAGGTAAAACAAATTTTTAAGGTGATATAGCAATTTTTGAGTATAGAGAAAAGTATACAGGGTGTAATCGTTAAGTGTGCACAGACGATTATTCCGTAACTATTACAGATACCAAAAAACTATAAACTGATATTGAAAGTACTATACCTAGTGAGTAAAATTACAATAATAACTTTTTAAAAATAAAACGAGAAATATCCAAAAATGTTTCATGAAGCACTCCCATACATTTAGTATGAAATATGACTATTCCAAATATTTAATATGAAAGGTTTTGCTTTTTTTTTGATTTTGTGCTTTAATTACTTCGCAAATTTTAATGAAAGTTCATTTAGAAACTGTAAATACAGCTCGTTGTGGCATACAATGGTATTCCATAACGAGGATATCATTTCGAACATTTGCTTTGAATACAAAATGTAGATATGGGAAATCGAATGTATGGGAGCGTTTCATGTATCATTTTTGGATATTTCTCGTTTTATTTTTAAAAAGTTATTGTTGTCATTTTACTCATATAAAGGTATAATTCTTTCAATATATCAGTTTAAAGTTTTTTTATATCTGTAATAGTTACGGAATAATCGCCTGTGCACACTTAACGATTACACCCTGTAGAGAAGTATTGAGTATAGAGTATTGAGAAGAGAAGAGTATATTAATTATTGAGTATATATTCTTTACATTCAGAAATATAAAACTATCCTTTCCATAAAATTTGTGTAGTTAATTTATAATTTATGAATACACTTTAAAAAAACGCACCTTATCTAGACAGGTTAATCAAATCGTCTTGCTTGACAACTAATCGATTTGCAAACGATATAAAATCCAATTAATCGAGATTTTACGCGACAACGAGTAATGACAGTCTACTCAAGTGTTAGCTTAATCCATAAAAACTTAAGTTCAAACTCTCAAGTCTTATGACTTCGTTTAAGTTGGACGATGTCGGAATATTTTAAGATATTCCACTTTACTATCTGTCATTACGTATTTATTCAAAGGGTACATTTTAATGGCGTTTGTTTTTTCCAAGTTCTCTTATAACTGTTTGTTTATAAAACAAATTATTGAATGTGTGTATTTATTATTGTAGGTATTTTATCCTTGTTTGTTCTAATAAAATATGTAGGTATGAATGTGTTTTTTTGTGTACATAGAGTATTTATGTAATTTTGTGTCTCCTTTTTTTCGATGCGTCTCATAAATATATTATAAAAATAAGTCCTTATTTCCTTCAAAGTAGTGAATAGAAGCAAGATTACAATTATCCTATCCATTGCAAAAGCACACAAATAATTGACTCGAGCAGGATAAAATAGAACAAAGCAAAAATAAACCATACTATTGAACCGTAAAGTAGCATTTCAATTGCACATTTCGCAGTGTACATAATATTATATCTTAAAATACGAGTCTCGAAGTTAATTCGTAAATTACTAATTTTACAACTCAATTAAAGCCCCCGATTTCCCGTCTTGATAATCATTTGGGCTATTCGCAGATGGAGAAATTTATATAGTTACAAAGTTAGTCTCGGCTAATAATTTTAAACTTTTAATATTAAATAGTTGCCTTTGCTCGTGGACATAGAAAATTAGGACAAAAGTTCACGGGTCTTTTTGTATGCTGCAATGTACGAAAATATGAATTTGGTGATTTAAAATATGAAAAATGACTGTTAAAGGTTGAAGATATCGAATAGAATAGGATTTCTTCCAGATAGTTTTGAAAGAACTGGAGTGCTAGAACTTAGAAGTAGTTGAACAAATAAATGGTCGAGTTTGAAGTCAACTCTGAGTGCACTTGGTATACGTAATGAATGGAAAAGGTGTAAGGTTTTTGCAGTTACCAAATAGTATGTACTTTGTTATAATGTAGATACACTAAAATACACATGAGCTGATGATGAAGCGTTAAAATTAGAAAATTTCCTAATAAAATTACTTCAAACAGTTCCTACCAATTAGGTCACTTTTTCCACGGAGTAGATTCTCTAGAGTACAAGATGCGTAGGCAGTTAAAGGAAAAATTAGACATGAATATAAACTATTAACTTGATGGAGATATTAATGAACTAAGCCTCTTAGCAGAAATTTCAATTTAACTTGGAATTGCTATAGGGATGCCTTTTGCGTGGATTCTAATACCACGTTTTAATATCAATTTTATTAACTATATTACAACTAATAAATGTATTACGAGGTCCGGCTTAGTCTGATTATTTTATGAATATGGAAACAGGCTAAATTGGATTCGAAGTTACTGTTTCGTTATTTCTATATCGAATTGGGTTCATGGAAAGTTTATGTGATTTTCTTTTGACTTTTAGGTCAATTTTGGAAAAGTTAAATTGCTGGCAAATTACATACCTATATCTGAAAACTAGCATACCGCATACGCGCGACTTCGCTCACTTTGTAGAAAACTTAACAAATAATATACTTCAACCTTCCTCAAGAACCACTCTATCTTAAAAAAAACTGCATCAAAATCCGTTGTGTAATTTTAAAGATCTAAGTATACATACATACAAATATTAGGACAGACGCGGGTAGTGACTTTATACTATGTAGTGATCACAGATCACAGAAACTAAAGGATCTCTATGGTAGTGATACTGATAGAATAGAAAGTAACGTCTGCTTCGACCTCTACGTTAAAATCTTCACTAGCTTAGAGTTTAGAATTTTACAAACGAAATCCTATGTCCCTGGAGGTATGGAGCAAATGCATTTCACGTCTCTCTGAGTGAGTAGATGTGATTTATTTACAGGTGAAACGGTAATCAGTCTTTGTTCTGTCATGCCAAGATCTTTAATGATCCTAACAATAAATGTTTGTTAAAGGACTTAACGTTATTCTAACGAATGATTGGCCATATTTTACGAAAACAGTATGTTTTTATAGCGGAATATAAACAGTTCGAGCATACTTATGTAGACTTAGTTTAGCTAAACAAGTATTGAAGTAGAATGCTAATTTAATTCTGATGACCCAATTAACCAAATAAATAAATGAAGTTAACCAATATACATTTCGTTCCCAAAAATTTTAATAAATTCTGGAGCCTAATATAGGTAGAAGGTATTTAATGTTGTGAGTCCTTAGCAGTGGCACGAAATATTTGCAATGCCATTCATTTGAAATTTAAATAAAAATATTTATCGCATAGCAAATCGCGAAGAAAACGTAGAACGACAACAATGCTAAAACCGCGCTAAAACAGCTTTTAGGAAATTACAACGAAACAAAGATTAACAATTGCACAAAGTAATAGAGAGAATCTATGTTATTTTTATACTGACATTGTTACATTTGTATGCAATTTCTAAACATTTAATATTGTTGTGAAGTGAGAAACGAGTTCTAAAATCTCATTTTACGATAAGGACTTTTTATTTTGATTTATATTTTTAAATTAAACCTGTAACAATATAATTAATATGTATTTTTATTTCCTCTGCTTTTTGGTCACACGAAATTGTTAACTCAAGATTCTTAAATATCTCTTCAAGCATAATTTATTATTTACCAGAGGTTTCTTTTAGGTATACGTTCCCATAACTCAAGATTGTAATCTTATTTCTTATTGATTAATTAGATTGTATTAACATTTTTAATAGAACATGTAAAGAACAAAATCGATTCCAACTGAACCAATACTCATAACTTTCTAAATATATCTGGATATCCAACAACAAGCAAAAACAAAAAAATATCAAGTCAAACTTCGCAATACCAAAGTTTGTCTAAAAACATGGCAACTTGTGTGGACCGAAATATTTTAAAATACGTCATAAGTTCAGCAAACAGTCAATAAGTTCGGAACGAGAAAACTTACATGCAATTTACAGCTTCCCTTAACTTTTTACTTAATAGATACTTACCGTTGAGTGGAATTAATCGAGACACGTGGTCACGTATAAGGCTGGTTGAGTAAAGGAAGAAAAAAATCTGTTCTGGACAATTTTTTTTTTTTACTTGAGGTATCACAGTGATTTGGCAGGATATAGAATACAAGTGAAAGAAGTTTAAATATTAGAATAAATAAATGTAATAAACATTTCAACCACTAATTCAAATTGAGTGTTGATTTTTAGGAAATTTCAGTAATTCTGAGTCATTTGTGATATGAATAATATCATCTCATATGATAAATGATAATAATTGGTGAGTCGAGTAGAATTCTAATCTTTAAGAAATAGATTATTAGAGTACATTGTAGCTCAGTAATCCTACACGATACTGGCTCTTATCCTGAAAATTATGTTTTTTTAGGTTAGCGATGCTAATTAGAATTTATAATTTATATCTACGAATACACACAAGATCGACATTTAGTTCTAAATCCATCATGTTTTGATATCTGATAGATGCTGATATCTGATAGAAGTTCCTGTTATATAGATCACACATTCTATATCAAGTTGCAGATACGTTCTCAAATAGGATTTGGGATCCAATTGCGAATTGATCCTATGGTTATTAATTAATTCTTATTGATAAATACATATACATATGTGATTTTAAATTCAATTTAAATGAGATTTTGGACGATAGAGGTAGAAAAGTTATTAACGCAATTCAAAACACGTGACCACTTTAACAGATACTCAGAAAAATATCTGACACTAGCTGCGCTCCGCGGTTTCACCCGCGTGGCTCCGCTCCTGTTGATCTTAGCGTAATGATATATAGCCTATAGCCTTCCTCGATAAATGGGCTATCTAACACCGAAAGAATTTTTCAAATAGGACCAGTAGTTCCTGAGATTAGCGCGTTCAAACAAACAAACTCTTCAGCTTTATAATATGAGTATAGATTGGACGTATTGGTACTGCGATAGATTTTTCTTTGTAACCGTTTGGTAGAAAGCCTGATTCTTCACAATAGCTATATAGATTTTAATCTCCTGCATAATTCTTTCGGGCACACTGAAACAGTTTCAATGCTAGCAGAATTTAGTTCCATCCCAGAATTTCGCAATGACCAGACAAAGGCGAGGCCAAGCTTTAGTCCTTTTTATTATTCACTTTATTTGCCAGTGACTTTGAATTGTCGCGCGTCCATTGAGTTTTCCGATAGATAGCCAGGTATGATGTTGTGAAGTGACGAGGAAATGAATTGTCCTCAACTCTTTGACGTCGAGCCCTTTCAAAGGGTACGTGTTTGTGAATGTACAATGGTGCAATAAAGTTCTTAGTAAAGCGATATGGACAGTTATTTGATTCTAGATACAAATAAAATTTTAAAGTATGTTTGTGATTTAATAATTGTTGTTTATTTTCTACTTTCTAATGTTCAATGTTATTTATATTATAAAACACACAAACAAACTTTTTAATTTTGTTTGTAGCTGATATTCATTAGAGTAAGTTCTTTAAACTTGAAATTAGATACTTACGTATGATCGCAATTTTAGTTTTGATCACTTAAGACATCAGTTAACCAAGGTCATTATTTTATTTACAGTTATTACCTACCTATTCTATTTAATTCAATAAGTTTCAACATCTTTTCTTTGCCCTTGAATATTTAACAAGTTCTCGAAAGCTCCCGAAAGTTCTAGAACGTTCTAGAATGTTTCATCATTTCAGCTCGTCCGTCACCACCAAGGAACTGCACAGCCAATCGCGTGGTGACGAAGAAGGAGGTATACCTCTCTGTGAGGTGCATAGCTGGGTACGATGGAGGACTGAACCAGTACTTTACGTTAGAAGCAGTTGGTGACACTAATAGACTGCTGGTCAATTATAGTACTGCTAGTACGCATGGTAAGAATGTAGTTTGATTTATTAAAGGCTATTTTTATGTTGTGTTTTGGATATTTTACACACCTTCAATCTTGTAATTGTATGGAGGAAAAGCTTGTATTGTGAAAACTCGTCAACTTATAAACATATTATGATATTATGTTGTGTCTTAATACCTGAATGGTGACCATTTAATATATTGTACCTATTCTAAATCCCTTGCTAATGTTTACGTAAAAATATAAGTCTGTTTCGGTATATGAACACGTATGAATGACAGAAAAAAATCTAGTTGTCGATATCGAAACTGAAATATCGCTGGACCAATTAGATAGAAAAACTCTGTAAACGATAAAAAATAGAAACTTCAGTCCACAATACGATTTCATACGAGGTGGACACTGACATTCTTTTATACGAAATCTGATGACATCGACTCCATGTGGAAATAAAATGCTTATTTCTGCTTTTCGCTTTGTGAATATACCTGATGTTTTTAGGATAAAACATTTTATTAAAAACTACACTATATTGAAGCAGGCAATATACTAGTATTGTAGCTATACAGAACACTTAACAAAATGATATCTTATCCCAAATTAACAAAGCTATCAGCTTAATAATTATTGTTATACATATTTACACGTAGCATTAAAATCGTAATTAACATCACATTATTGTAATAACACAACTTATGATGTAAATGAAGTGAAAAATAACACAGTTATATTTAAAAACTTCTATACAAAATTATGTCGGGTCTTACCAACTAACCAAGTGAGTCGAGAACTCTTCAAGTGAGTCGAGAAATTTTACTCAAATCAAACCCACACTATCTAGTTTTAAATTTTTATTATTATAGAACCACAAAATAACTTTTTCCAACAGACCTCGTAGTATGGCTGAATATCAGCTGGTCAGTGCTGGAGTCAGTCAGCGAAGACGAGATGCTGACAGTCAGCGCTCGGAACAATAAGGGCGTATCCGACCCAGTGCTGTTGAGGGAACTGGTCTTTAAGGATGCCGCTAAACATACTGGTAAGTCATTTTGACCTTTTATTTGTATGGTAAGAGATTTTTAAATAGGATCTTGGAATCCCCTATGAATGAAAAACATGGTTTTGTGTAAAACTAACCAACACGTAGAATTAAGTATGGTAAAAATATGGTTTTGTGTAAAATGATGTGAATGATGGTAAAAAGATCGATCTATAATTTATTTACTTTTTTTTATTAACTTAAGGTTGAGGATGTTTTGGAAGCGGCAGCTGGATATAAACATTATGTCAATAATTATAATCACGCAAAAGTATTACTTTTATTATAAACTAGCTGTACTCCGCGGTTTTACCCACATTTCTCCGCTCTAGTTGGTCTTAGCGTGATAATATAGGGCCTATAGCCTTCCTCGATAAATGGGCTATCTAACACCGAAAGAATTTTTCAAATCGGACCAGTGGTTCCTGAGATTAGCGCGTTCAAACTAACAAACACTTCAGCTTTATAATATTAGTATAGATAGTAACTAGCATTTTTATGTTTAGATCGAAATAGAATCTACATTGGCTTCTGCCTTACGATGAATAGTTTGATTAATAGTATTCAGATGTAGATATACTAATATACCAGTAATATTGAATTTGTAATACGATAGAATGATAGATAAAGATATAATGCTACTGTACCAGTAACCACATTTTTTTTTTAATTAATGTCTTTACTAACAGAAGAAACAACAAGAATGATGGCGAAGTTCCCAGTAGCGGGGGCATTTGCTGCCGTAGTAGCGGTGCTCACTACAGCAGTTGCTATTGTAGCTTTGGTGTTTAAGAAGTAAGTTCCTATTTATTTGCGGTTTCCTTTAGGGCCGGCGCAAACAACACATTTTTCATATATTTTGACGCGGACACTTTTGTAGTGGCGACTAAATGTTTGCAACCCGAAGACACATAATATATAGACCGAAAGAGTAGAATTCGATTGCTCTGGCGGGATCGTAGCCGAGTGGCCAGACGTGTCCTCGGAATAGCGAAAGACACGGGCTCGAATCCCGCTTAAAGATCGAATTTTTTCTACCCTTGTACCCGTTTTTAAAACATTTTTCTATATACATTTTTCCCATGTTTCCTAATTTTATTATTACCAATAATAAATTGTAAATATAATTTATTTTAAACTCCAGTTCAGTAAAATTTAATATTAATATACAAAACATGTTTCCCAAAAATGGATTTATATAACAATACAAATTATTAAAGTTAGTTTTAAAATCTGAAAACGTATCGGCCATGTTCATTTGTGAAATAGCTTGGTCGTACGTGTTGTACATTTTATATCATTCCCAAATTGTGATGTTGAAAATATTATATTTTTGTAAATTGCTTGTTTAACCTCAAAAATATTTAATGTATTCGTCGTTTTTGATTTGTGAAAATATATTTCGTTATTATTTATCCACAGGCAATATAGAGTACTATTGATATCAAGTCTTTTGTAAATAATTTTACTTATAATTAAGCTTTAAGGCCTTTTCGTATATATAAAATTTCGTATTCTTTTGAAAGTCAAATATGAAGAATATTAATACTTGAAAAAGCGTAGGCTAAAAAAGTATTTTTTTAGAGCACATATGCGTAGCTAATTAAGATTCATTGATTAATTATACTTGCTATCTAAACAAACATACTATCCAATTAGGTAATAGAGGATATTGACATAAGTACAGTACTCCAAAATTAATAATGCGCATGCAGATCTTCGCTAATTATCGTATTTCCAGAAACACCCGAATCACCCCGAATCATTGAATCGTATGTGCCCTAAACAATGTACTTGCATCTTGCACCTTGTTCGAAAGAAATAGGAGTCAATTCAGAGTCATACACAATCGAAAACAATTCGGGCGGTAGGTGACGGTAGCCTGTCAGTCAAAAAATTCAAAAATCCGTCAGTCGTCTTTATATATTGGTGGTGACCGCACGTATTATCTCTGTATGGAATTATATAGAGCTGCTGTTACATACCCTTCTTAGTTTTGTTTCAAAGTTGAATTTTCCGATAAAATGATTATTTACACAGGTAGCAGATAGCAGTGGGGAAAGTGAAAGTTAATAAGAGCATAATGAAAGTTCTGATCATTCTACGATATCAGAAATAGAGATAATCCCTGATTCTGTAAATCAACATACAAAATACAATTTAAAATATGTAAACCAGTGAATGAAAATATTTTTTTTTAAATATAAAATTTGTCTTATTTTAACCTTCCATACATCCATCATCACGCCAGCTTCAGTAAGACACTTTAATAGTTCTAAGTATAGAATTTTCCAAGTAAATCAATACAACAAATAGGTATATATTCGCAATCGTGTGGCTTATCCTCGCTATTAACTTACATTGAATAATTATTATTTAAACAAATTTCGTTACTTTTCTCTTTTACCATAAAATCACAATAAAACTCATAATTCTAATAAACTATGCATGAAAAAAATACATTTAACCACTCTATATACATATCGTCTTCGGAGGCTCGGGGAATATGACAGTTGCCGAACAGTGACGAATTTTTCTATGCGCATTATCAGTTTGGGAGTACTGTACTATAATTATCACGGAATACTAATCCTGTCAAATAAAATCCATCAACCTTCCCCTTAGTTTTAGCGAAGTCCGAGAACGTAGGAATTATAAGTATTTCACTAAGTTTGGGACCCTTACATTAATTGCAAAACATAAATGGACAAATAAATTTATTTAATTTATTTTATTTATTATCTGTCCAGGCAAGCGTTGTTCTGCCTTACTTTCATTACTGAGGGGTATGAAAATAGATGTTGGCCGATTTTCAGATCTACTCAATAGGCACACTAATTTCATGAAAATCGGTCCATTCGTTACGGAGGAGTAGACATATATTATACATATAGAGATGTTATGTTATATTATGTCCACCTAGATAATATAAAAAATTAATTATACCTTATCTTAGACGCAACGAAACCTCAACAACCAGTAAGAGGCCTTGCCAAAGCGTGGTGCAAGTAGACGCTCAAGGGAGGCGGTACCTCATAGCCTACCCCACTACACATAACCAAGAGAAGTTGGAGACCAAACCTGATATATTGAATCCGAAACTTGGTGAGTAATGTGTGTGAAAGAAAGATTTTATTTGAAAAATTTATTCAGTACAAAAGTCAAAAAGACTAAAGATTCCAAAGGATGTATATTGTACATAGTATAAGCTGTGTTAATGATAATATGTTATGTGAATTGTGAACTATCATAAGTATTAATATTCATATACACTTACACATATATTTCAATAATGAGAAACCATTAGTATTAGTAGTATTTTTCTTTTGTATTTTGCCTTGAATTGTGTTAATAATGATTTTGTATTGTATAGCATAGCTTTGGCATGACTGTAAGCCACTATGTTCTCGAAATAAATAAATTAGAGCGACTGTGAAGATTTTTGGCTCTATCCAGGACTTAAAAAGTTATGGTTTTGTAGCTTTTCTTGCATGGAATTTATGTATGATACGTCATACGTGCTAAAAACATTGAATAAAAATAATGGAACACCTCGAATTCCAATATTTCTGAATTAACGGATGATGCTTCCAATACTTCTGAATTGATGAATAAGTTCATTGGAATTTCAATTCAAAACAAAACTGTATTTTTACTTTAAATTCCAGAATTAATCCCTTGAAAAGACATCTTATCGCTACAGTTTTCTACGTATTAACCTATTAATTACGGGTACCTGGAAAAAACAGAACAAGCTTTGTTTTTGTCTAGCAGAAATAAGACCGCCGTCTGTTTTCACTTGTATCGCTCTTGTTTTGTAATACAGAAGAAAGAAAGAAATAATAATTTAGAATTCTTTCTTTCTAATACTTACAGTATGATACAAACTTAATGGCGGCTCGGAATATCGTACGATCCGAACAATAAGGGACTTGTGCGCACCCGCACCTGCAACTTCCGAGCCGCCATTAAGTTTAAAACAAACTATACCCTACTATGTGTATAAATAATTTTTATTCATTCATTAATTCAAAACTTACCAGGAGAAGGCGAAGGGCCTCGTGTTGTGTTGGAATCCAGTGACAACACGAGCTACATCATCCGGGAAGCCAACCCGCTACCTTCCGCCATGCACACACCACATGATGATATGGTATGATTTGTGTATTAACTTTTCATCTGTTAAAATTCTTAGTATATAATATATAACTATTATAGCTGGCCAGTTAGACGTTATTCTGCAATAAACATAGGGCTTTAAAAAATAGTTAACAACCTATTCTCTGACCCACATACAAAAAATCATTCCGGTCCGAGGAGTAAGACTAATACTCTTATGTAGCTAATTATTGTCCTAGTACCTATCTCTTTTTAGGTACATTTATTACATTAACCCGATGCAATGTTGATTTTTTTTAATACCAACTACAACTAAAGCGACGAACACATGTTTTACCTGCAGTAGTGATAAGCTTTATATGAAAATTAATGATATTAAGAGCAAACAAGAGCCGTTTTTTCATACAAACGTAGTCCCCCGTTTCTCTGGATTGTGCCACTAAAGCAATATATTTTTTACTATTAATCTATGGTAACTTTAGCCATGTTCCTACGTTTTCCTTTTGTCATATCTTAATTATTAAAAAAGATATGAATCTTTCAAAACGTAAGAAATAGGACAGATTTTCCGTTATGTTCCGTCTTCCATAAAACTAATTTTTGAACATTATATAAAAAATTCAAAACGTAGGAACATAGCCTATACATTTCGCTACTAAATTATAAAAAAAGTAATTAAATCGCTCCAGTATTGGAGGAGGAAACAGGGGTCTACGGAACGTCGAATTTGCCTAATTTTCCTAGGTATTTTCGTCCCGGGCTGCAGCTGTCCCTGTCGCGTTCTAAGGGGGAGGCTTGAGGCATAGCGCGATAGCAATAGATAATAGGAAAACCTAATTTTGAATTCTCTCACTCATTTTGTTGGCTCTTAAGATGAACAAATCCCCAACATACATACTAATTGCTGAGTTCTAAGTGTTTAATCCTAGGAACTGCTAGTTTCGTGTTGACTAATCGAAGTTCAGATTATCTTGTTCGCTCAACAAGTTACGGATTCACTATTCATGTTACCTATGTACTTATTACAAATTCTATACATTTAATTAATAATTATGAAATAATTGTTATTTTTAAGCGCCTTCCTCTTAACAATGCTTAAAATAATGTAGCGCATAATTCTTTTATAATTATTATTCTTCTTCTTTTTATTCTTCTCTTCTAATCTATACGTCTTATATTATAAAGCTGAAGAGTTTGTTTGTTTGAAGCCGCTAATCTCGGGAACTACTGGTCCGATTTGAAAAATGATTTCGGTGTTAGATAGCCCATTTATCGAGGAAGGCTTTGGGCTATATAACATCATCACACTAAAACCTATAGCAGCGTTGCAATTTGCAATGCGGTTAAAACCGCGGGTCAGAGCTAGTCTATTATATATATATATATATATATATATATATATATATATATATATATATATATATATCTAATATATATGATTGAAGGGAGTTATTCCCAGATAGTAGGTAATAAACCCGACGTCATATCACTGTAATAATTACTAGCTGTGCTCCGCGGTTTTACCCGCAGTGCTCCGCTCCTGTTGGTCTTAGCGAGATGATATAAAGCTTAAAGCCTTCCTCGAGAGAAGGGGTTTCTAACACTGAAAGAATTTTTCAAATTTCAAATCGGACCAGTAGTTCCTGAGATTAGCGCGTTCAAATAAACAAACAAACTCTTCAGCTTTATAATATTAGTATAGATATATGATTGAAGGGAACTTTATTCCCAGGTAGTAGGTAATAAACCCGACGTCATATCACTGTGATAATTATTTAGTACGCTGAGTGGCCCCGCGGCGGTCGTTGAAACTTCAATAAAATAATTACCGTTAACATGATTACTAGTTCACTAATGTGTGGTTAAATGCTGGCTTTTCGGTACAGATTTAGTTAGATTTATTTATATAGATTACAGTTATGTAATTTCATTTTATGAATCAGTTAATTATGATTTGATATGTCTGTCTATAAAAAAGGTCTTTTTGTACTCAAGCAGTGTAGTTAGCTACGAAGCAAGTACTTGTTTCATAGCAAACTACATTTTGTGAATTTTTAAAATTAAAGCGCGTCACACACGGTGAAGATACTATAATATTTTATCTTAAGATACTGTAATATTTTATATTACAGTATCTTAAGGTATCCGGTATCAGCGTTCTGACCATCATTTTTATTTTTGTCATTGCGTACTAAGACCCCTGTAGAACCGCCATCCTGTTACAAATGACCCGAAACACTGACACAAAATTTCGGCTTAATAAATAAATAAATATTAGGCGACAATAGCTGTCATTCAAAATTTTGTATCAATATGTTTCACTACGTTTTAACCATTAGTTAATTTTTAATAATCGGGAAATATCCATAACATTATATTATTATTATTCGAATATTTTTAATAATCCGTGTTTAAAATTAGTCCCCTATCTAAACCTATCTATTTTGGTCAAATACTACCACCATAGTCACTGCTCTGAAAACTTAAACTATCACAGAAGAAGTTTCTAATCTAATCTCTCGTAATCCTATAAATTATATTTAATTATTGTTATTAAATACACTATTAATTTCCAGATGCCGCCGAGATAACATAAGGGAGCCGGGACGAGAAATGTAAATAAATAAATTATTGTAAATGATGATGCCAACGCTTAGCCTAAGTGAATTTAGACGAATTCTTCCATATCATAATGCGTTTTGGAAACACTCAACTAAATAATAAGCTAATATGGTTGTTAGAACATAATTAGATGTATTTTTTATTTATTTGAAAACAAAGGCGTGTATGGACTATTCAAAATTTATTAAAAGTTGTTTCTATACTGCAAAACTGTTTCTGCAACAAGTCACTTATAGGAAATTAAAGTATCTTCAACAATCATAACGATTCTATTCTGTAAGAAATCGTTTTACAGTACAGATCTTAAAACATTGAATATTTTAAAAACATAGTATTATTATAATTATTTAGCTTTAAAATTCGTAAATTATTTATATAATTTATTATAGATAGTAAACGCTTTTATTTTACTAGTCATTTAAAATGACAAAAATTGGGCTTCTAATTATAAAAAATGGTTAAGTGTTTTCAAAATTTTTAAATTAAGTGATAATTATTATGTTATAATATACATATTATAATTAGTTAAATGTTGAAATAAATGCTGAGATTTTTATTCTGTTGTTTTAATTATCCTATCCTGCACAAATCTACCTTTTTTTTTAAATGGGGAAATCTTGCATAGATACCCACGGCCTCCGGGGAAAGGGCCGTGGGTTATGTCGGATTCCTACCGACCAAAACCCCACTGTGTTCCGTCAAGCCACATCAACGCACAAATCTACCTAAATCTTTACTACTATTAATGTTCTTTTTTTATTATTCTTAATTATTAAAAGTGCAACCTCCTCAACAGAATTTCTGCAGTTTTTGATTCAAAAGAAATGAAATCAATATATTTTGTAATACTGATCCTTTTCTGTTTGGTCTGTTTCATCATTAAAACATGACTTATTTTTTTTTTCTATAATACAAAAATTATTTAACCGATTTCATGAAATTTTAAGTACGAAAATGTAATTAATAAAATTCTTTTAGAAATAAATCCCTACTAATATTATAAATGCGAAAGTTACTGTCTGTCTGTCTGTTACGCTTTCCCGCTTAAACCTCTCAACCGATTTTGATGGAATTTGGCACAGACAATCTTTAGACCCTGAGAAAAAACACAGGCTACCTCTTATCAAAACACCACGCTGGCGAAGCCGCGGGCGGAAGCTAGTATTTTATATATATTAGTGTAGCCGCGGTTAAATATTTTATATAAGTCGTAGGTGTAGGTGTCGCTAAAGTTTTATAATCCACGTAGCATAAGAAGCAGATGTATTTAATACCACAACATATTCTTGAAGATTCTTCTCGAAAAATATGCACTAGTAAAAGTTTAGAAGAATCAAGTTTTGTTTTTACATTGCCCTATATCTAAACTAGTAAGTAATTTTGAAGACGGGAGACGGCCACGATTTAACTCCATAGATTCTCTACAAATTAATTATTATAACAATTAGTTTGCCGTTAAAAGCATCATTATTACCAAGTAACCTACGTTTTTATTCCAGGTCAACCCAGGTGCAGCTAACCAATGCCAGTGTTTTTATCAAACCGTTAAAAATACGTAGAATAACCAACAGTATATTTTTCCAAATAAAGCAGTTGATATTATATTATAATTGAAACATTATATTGGCTGCTCCTTTACCTGGCCGTTTCTATACCTTATAGCATCTAGAACGTTCTTGAATATTCTAGAATGTTCTGAAATAACAACTAAGCAATACAAACAAGTATTACACGAACCTAGGAACCGACAAAGGAACGTACACGTTCAACAAATTGAATTGTCGCCCCTGGGAGTGACCAGTGATTGGCATCCTATTCTAGGAATAAGTGAAAATGTTATTATTGTGTGGCTTTCTATGAGTACTAGTTTTTGTAGATTGTTCGATTTAGGCTTAGCACGCACTGCAATTAAACGCGAGCAGCACAGGAATAGCTGAAAACGCAAAACCGCATACAAACACGCATTGCGGCTCGCGTTTTGCTTAATTTTATGTCAGTACCACCATGGATTTCTGGCGAGTAGCATGTGTTGTGGCTTTGATTTTGAAAATAAGAAGCAAAAGTCGTAAACAACGCCGCCACCATAAATACTGGGTACATCCGCTAGCAGATCCGAATGCGGTTAAACGCTGTGCGTGCGCTACCATACTATTACTATAGGACACAAAAAAAACGCGCGTTTGCAAACCGCGATCAAAATGTAGCAAGTTACGTTTTTAAAATCAGTCACTGAAAAACGTCACTAATGTGTGCGCTTGTGTAGAAAACTATGTGTTACATTTTTTGCGGTTTCAGACCTACGATAAAACGCGTACGTTTAACCGCAGTGCGTGCTAAGCCTTAGGGCCGATTTTTCAATGCTTGGATAAAATGTCACGTAAACTGTCAAATACGGGCAATTAGAATACGTTTTCAACATAGAAATCTAAATAACAAGACACATAGAAGTGCTATAATGTCATAATTCGTATGAAAACCGCTGTCGCCAAAATCAACACATTTAAACCGATAGCTAAACAGTACACACAAGTAAACTATGCCTTTTATTGGACAGCTTGATTTTAGTGAAAAATAACTTAATTATTAAATTAAGCTTTTTAATATGTATCCTAACGCACGAATTTACGGTTTATTTTAGAATAACATCCCTAAGTATATGAGACGTTTTGTTTATTTTTGCTCCAATACGAAAAAATTCGGCTTTTCTACAACAGAGGTTGTCAATTTTCAATAGATATAACTTTGAACATAAACTCATAGAAATAAGGTTGAAATTTGTGTTAAACGTGATAATAAGAATGGTCGACTGTGTCATTCATTGTTATTTCGATTACTATGGTGACACTCGTAATACTTGTAAATATTCTATAATTTTAAGGAAAAACGGCAATATTTATAAACAAAAATACTTACCGGTGAAATTTTTTTCCTTTATTAGTATAAATACAATTTATGGAAGAATTTCCGCACTGGGAAATGCTGTAACACACCATGTTTACTCACGCACGTTTCAGGAACAACTGAAGAGCGACGAACGCACTGGTGGTATGGTGGTGGTATTGTAACCACCTGAGCGGCGACAATGTCACGCTCGCTTACGACTTCTATTGCCTTGTTATTTAGATTTCTATGGTTTTCAAAATGGTAGTTTTATACATTATTCGACGAATAAGTTTTATCCAAGCATTGAAAAATCGGCCCTAACAGTACCTACTTTTAAAGATTTAATTACCTGAACAAACGATTGACATCATGAATTTATATTTTTGGTTTTATGGCATTCAAATGCTTTATAAATATAAATTTATAAAGAATAGAAAAAATTCGATCACGAGGCGGGACTCGAACCCGCATCCTTCGCGCCATTCCGGGGCGGATGCCTCACCAACTCAGCCACTCGTGACCCGCCCGAGTGATCGAATTTATTCTATTCTTTCAGTTTTATGTGTCTGAAGGGACACACCGCGCGCCATCTATTGAGATGATTAACAACCATTTCAACCAATATGAAGCACTTTTCAGTGAATACAATATTGTAACGATGGAACACGACCTTTTTTGTTGAATTTATATTTTTGGTTTTATGGCATTCAAATGCTTTATAAATATAAATTTATAAACACAGACATCATAGTAGGATACGATGTCAATTGTTCTAATTTATAAATTCTAATGTTTGTAGCTTAGATTACAAAATAAAAGGCAGATAGAGCATGACAATCATCCATCGCCCTTGTCAAAGAAAATACGAAATCAAAAACGAATACGAACCTCCGCCAGTGCTATAGCGATTCTAGTGTCATGCAATACTTCAAAAGTCGTTTGCTATTTTAGTAAAAAAATGCTGTCTTGTGATATTAAAACGCTGTAAAATTTGTTCTCGAAAACAAACAAAAAGATAAAACATCGTTTTACAGGTTTTCTGTAGATTATTTGGCTTATATAATTTTTTTTGTATACAAATAATAATTTTACATATACGAAGGAATACAAAACTTCAACGTATGCTGCCAGTAATGAAAATGAATTTGCCATTTTTATGGGTAAAACGGTAAAATGGTTAAAAGATCTTCGGGGTAGTGCTTTTCGATCTTGAATGTGATTAAGTATTTGTATAGTGCAATAAAGGTTCATGATCATTATTAGATAATTTTAATAAGCTTAATACTTTTTTTTTGTTACTTTTATATAGCTTAAAAACGTCAGTCGTTTTCGCCTTTTTTTAATTCATTTGAACTCCGTTATGGACATATAATATAAATGAGACAGCTCTTTTCTATTTGGATAGAGGTTCTTCAAAAACTAAAATAATCATGATTAATTCGACCTACTCAAATTTTGTTTTAATGTTTTATATGCAGTTTAAGTTATTTAGAAATAATACTTTTATAAATTTATAAAGAATAGAAAAAATTCGATCACGAGGCGGGACTCGAACCCGCATCCTTTCCCGCCAATCCGGGGCGGATGCCTGACCAACTATTCTTTATAAATTTATATTTATTTGAATGCCATAATACCAAAAATATCAAACTGAACCTGACAAAACCTAATATCTATCTTTTTAATAATAGTGAAGATTTTTTGACGAACAAAAAAACATTTTTGCACGTTTTTATTATAAATTGACATTATATTTTGTTCACACATTTCTCTTTCAAGATCCAGCTACAATACAACGATAATTCGTTTCATACAACACAAAAAATCAAAAAAACCTATTCCGCTCAGTCCCCAATTAACGCATTTAAACAATTAAATTGGCCCCGATAATGTCCCGGGGGCGTCATAAATAAGGTCCGATGTATTGGCGAACCAATTGTTAATTATGGCCCATGCCCCAAATTTGTCATAGCGGATATACTGTTGAAAGATTAACCCATTTATGACATTGTAACCACATACGTTATGCTATTAAATGTACTGTGACTTATATGCTATAGTCAGAAGATATTGCAATACATCTTACGGTGCATTTAGACCAAACGAACATAGAACTAGAGGTAGAGCAAGAGCATTATTTCGTGATCCTTTATTGTAAAATGAAAACTTGTATGTTGTGTTGTTCAGTATTAGAACATTGCATAGAATCTTTTCGAACGCACTAAGAACAACGAAAGAATGCTCTACGCCTAACACTAAAATAATTTGACATAGTGGGGTTAGAAAAGGGTTAGAATCAACATTCGCTCGTTTGATAATAATGCACCGTTACGATAAAAATATAATAAAAATTTGTAAACTTGACTAATCGTCATTAATATGAGACAGGAACAAAATGTATTTCAATATTTTACGAACCATTATTAATATTTTGTACGAGTAGGTACAGTGTACAATTGAAAATGTTAAATTTTCTGGTTATATACAATAATTGTGGAGTCTTTTGTAATAACAGTGGCATTCAATTTCAAAAATTTTTATTAAAACCACATTAGCTATTTTTAATGAACAGTGACTTAACACGTAAAGTACAACTTCATTACTGCGAACCCAGCGAACGGCTGATCAATTATTCATGAGCTTTCTTCCGGGTGAACTCGCCCAATCGGCTATTTTACTCACTAATATACATGACACATTAATTAGATGAGATTTTCTTTTTTATATACCAAAAGGTAGTTTGATTCCATGAAGGCAATAAATAAAGAAAACGTATTGTATCATTACTTACAAATTTTCGATGCTAGCTTTTTACAGACAAAAGTCTCCAGACACACAAATCATATAATAAAACTAGCAGTGCTCCGCAGTTTCCTGTCCTCGATAATGGACCAGTAGTTCCTGAGATTATCGCGTTCAAACAAACGAACTCTTCAGATTCTTTATAATGTTAGGTACAGGTATAGATATTAGATATAGATTTCGACTTGAAAGAAAATGTTGTATTTTTAAAGTGGTAGAATTCCCAAACACTAGACAGGCGCATACAGTATAAGTATACTTTTGAAGTTTGAAATTAAAAATTAAAAAATACCCACTATAGCAAACCGTTCAACGATGTGTAATTAAACGGAAAATAACCTCAAAATCGCACGTGTATTATAGATGAATTTGCAGTTAAAATGAAAAGTGACAAAGTAAATCCCTCCATAAACTACGCGAGTTAAATTTCATTCGGATCGCTTAATCCGAGCCGAAAAGCGTTAATAATTAAAAACGAAAATAATAATTTACAGATTAACGGACGATTTTATTTTTGAACGAAAAATAGTGAAATTTCCGATCTCGGATATCTTTTATCAAGTTAACAATCGTTTTTAATGCATTTGCGATCAAGTTAAAAGGGGTTATTTTTTGTATTGTCATTTAAAACGAGGATATTGTTGCATATATAAATATATAAACTGCAAAGGCATATTATTATAAAAATGCCTTATATAGTTCACTGACAACGTAAAGTTTTCCAATTGATAGCAAAGTTTTTCGAGATCGAAAATTTTATGAAAAATTCGTAGTAGATTTCAAAATTACAGAATATTTTATGATATTTGTAACTTCTCACGAAGACAGTGGCATTTTGTAAATAAATAATTTTATCAGAAACTTATAGACTTCACGATAATGCTAAGAACTATAATATTATCATCTGTTCTAGGTTATATAAAACTAATATTGCTTCAAAGTATTACTTTTAAGAAAGGAAATAAACGAAATTTATATTTATGAAATACAGAACTAGAATTGGAATTATTGTAGTATGCAATTCTAATTTAGTATGTTATTTATATTGTAACTAGCGACCCGCCCCGGCTTCGCACGGGTGCAATGGCGGCCGGCCGGTACCGCCGCAAACGCTACGTCCTGCAATTTTTAAATCTGTAATATCTTCGAAAATATTCACTTAAATCATACGGTGTAAAGGGCCATATAGATCTATATTAAATGAACAATATATTCAAGGTATTTAATTGGTTAAGGACTAATGCTGTATTGGTTAAAATCGCTTCGAAAATTAGCCATTATTTGTCGTAAAAAGTAAATGACAAAAAAAGTTATTGTGGGTTATCCATAAGAGATAGACATATATCATCACGGACTTTTCTGTAGACCTTTTCAATGTGTACAATACTTAGTACATTATTTTGATAAAACTCGTAGGGTTATGCCTGCGTTTGCAATGTAAGCGGAAAAAATGTAATTATTTACGAAATCACATTAGAAACCTCAAAAATAACAGTACTTCTCCACTATTTAATGGATGTTATTATACATATAAACCTTCCTCTTGAATCACTCTATCTATTAAAAAAAACCGCATCAAAATCCGTTGCGTAGTTTCAAAGATTTAAGCGTACAAAGGGATATAGGGATATAGGGACATAGGGACAGAGAAAGCGACTTTGTTTTATACTATGTAGTGAAGATGTAGTACTTACCTAATATGATTATCAAAGTGTGAGTAGTTTCATTTTTATTCGTACTGCAGACTCTTTATCAAATTTTATACAGATTCGATCAGCCTTCAAAGAGCTCTATTTAAGAAATATTATCAAAACTATAAAAAATTGTTAAAACAACTAATTCTGAAATTATTAATACTCATCATCATAATAAATCGCTATTAACGTAACACAACAAGGTAAACTATAAAGAATTCATCAATTCCTTTTATCGCTCAAAATCAAATAAGTATCATATTCAGAAGAAAAAGCTGAACTTGCGATTCATGGGCAATATATTCAGACGAAACCTGACCACAAAAAACCTTTGTGCCCGTCGTACATCTCAAATAAGAATATCGGTACAAGATAGCATCGACCCGCCTTGAATACAAATGTTAAGGTATTAAGAACAGTTTAAGCTGAGTTTAACCGACTTAAAAAATATCAATTTGATATTGAAATGACTGACAATTGTGTAGGTTGTAATGTGTTTGTTTTAGTTATGATTTGGCGCATGAGGTGCTTAATAAATATTTTTATTTCACTAGACTAAAGTTAAAATATGGAAACAACTGGAAGGCATCATTTAAAAAAAATCATCAAAATCGGTTCACCCAGTCGAAAGTTCTGAAGGAATAAACCCAAAAATGCAGTCGAATTGAACCTCTTCTTCTTCCTTTTTTTGCAGTCGGTTGTAAAATATAATATACACACAGTATACTTCAACCGCGGTTTTTTTGACAAATTAGACAAAAAAATCCTTATCCAACATTATTTTCTCGCATTCTGTTAGAAGAAGGCTTCGCAGGTAAATTGCGGTTAAGAATCAATCGGTACGTGATCAGAATTCGATGGCCGTGTTTCATAAAGTACAAGATACTGGCCAAGATGTGGCTTTATCTGTCAATCATGTATTTCTGGGGAATATTAGTAGAGGAGGGAATTTATTTACAATAAAAAAGTTGAGTGTATTAAAAAAATACATAAACATGCTGTATCTTAACACCTATGTATACCATGTATACTTATTACTTGCAAAACGATTTATTTAAAAATTACATGACAAAATTTGTATCTTTGACAAAATTTTTTTTTAAGAAAAGGATTACCGTAAATAATTTGAAAGAAATAAACCGGAAAACCCGGGAAGTAATTATCTAAACAAAGCTACAAGATTTTAAGTGATATATGCTATTTTTTTTAGTTTCTAGAATGTTTCAACTCGAGTAAAGCCAGAGCCAGCAACTTATATTATAGTACTACAAACATTATAGACCATCACAACATAAGCTGTAAGGCCATTATCCTCTTACTAGCGGTCCGCCCCGGCTTCGCCCGTGGTACCTACATGTTTACGTTTTTTTTCATAAGAACCATCCGCGTACTTCAAGGAATAGATTCCGCAGCGCACGCGATGACAGAATTTTTATTAAGGAATTTTTTACACCTTGGGTTACATTATTGCATTTTTGGTAAGGATCTCTAATTTTTTTGAAAATGCAATATAGCCTATGTTGCTCAGTGAAGATGCAGCTTTCTAATGGTGAAAGAATTTTTGAAATCGGTCCAGTAGTTTATGCGTGAAAACCATACATACATACATACATACATACATACATACATACATAATTACAAACCTTTCCTCTTTATAATATTAGTATAGATAACATGTGTCTATAAGAGTTTCTAACTACGCCCCGAAGGCTTAGGATCGCGCAGTACCATTATAGAGTCGTAAATTGCTGCCGGTTCGCACTTAGCCATATTGTATCAAGATTTGTGGGAATCCAGCCAATACATTTTTTATTTCCTTCCAAATTTGTCGAAAAAATGCTTTACCAGGATGGTAACGTGAAGTTATTTATTTTCCAAATCAAGTTGAGTAATGAAATAAGATTTCTAGTCAAATATATTTGCGAGTTTCAATCTTCTTATCGATTAAAGCATTTGTTTTCGATTTGTAGATTTACACACTAGAACTTATACACTCAAGAATTTTATTACACTTACTAAAAAATACCTACTTAAATTATATACAAAAAAAAAAACAAAAAATAATTGTACAAAACAAATACCAAACTCTTCAGCAAATATCATCATCTAGCCCCGGACTTATTGAATTGAAGTCCGAAGTCTCACCACTGAGCCTGTCAACCAGTATAACGAACTAAAATGCGGACAAAGCCGCGAAAACGACTCAGTATCAGCCCCTCTTTCAATCGTGAATAACATGTATTAGAATCACTGTCAAGCTGTCGTGTTTATCCGGAGTCAGAAGTGACGTCACAATTCAATTGTAACTCATAAGGCCTTTATAAGAATTCAATTTAAATCTCACATATGTATATTCACAGAAATTATATAGATGATATTAAAAGGGTAAGAATGGGTTAAGAGTGTTGTAAGGTATGAATAGTACCTAGACCCTTACTGGACTTTTACATAGTGTACTTTTGCTCATTGTACAACTCGTAAATATTATGTACCTATCTTAAATCATGTCTCTATAAAGTAGGGGTTTTCGTGGTGATCGTCTAAATTATAATTTTTCTCTTGAAGTCCCTTTAACTTCTTATTATTTTTGTTGGCATAAGAATCTATGTTTGTCGGTGTTCAAAAATGTTATAGAAATTGCATCAGTAATAATATCAGTACGCTATTATTATATTAAGAGTAAAACAATAACTCGACTGTTTATAGTTTTATATGAATAATATTGAATTACTGCAATTTCATATTACACATAACACAGCACGTGCAAAACAATAAAAACCTTAATGTATTAGCAAAGAAACTGTCGTCCATGTTTGCTATTAGTAATCTCACAGGAGTAATATTTTATTCCAATTTATCAACATTATTGAGTAACTAGCTTCCGCCCGCGACTCCGTCCGCGCGGATGTCGGTCTTCGCGTGGATGGTTTATTTCTCCATTTTGAGTAACTCTGACAATGACATCTTATAAATATCTATTGTACCCAAATACCTATAATAATTAACGCAACGTGTGTTCTCGGTTCTACAGAACAACGTCTATGGATAAAACTGAAAAATTAAGATTTATTTTTTTCTACGTATTTTTCCAGGATAAAAAGTATCCTATTTTATGCCCAGGATAATAAGGTATAATTATACCAAGTTTCATCGAAATCGAACAGTTAGTTTTCACGTGATGCCTGAACATACAGACAGACAGACAGACAGACAGACAGACAGACAGACAAAAATTTTTTTAATCACATATTTGGGTTTGCTATCGATCCAGTAACACCCCCTGCTATTTATTTTTTCAATATTTTCAATGTACAGAATTGACCCTTCTACAGATTTATTATATGTATAGAAGATGAGAAATATGAGGAAAATAACATTGAACAATAAATAATAAGTAACGTACGTCGTAAACAAATAATTAATAGCTATTTTTTATATCCAGGAAAAGGCCGAATGGCAATGAACCCAAGAGCCATTGATAATAATTATTATGAATGTATATTAGATTATCAATGTATTCTAGTTTAGAACCTTATCCTATGTAGTGTCTATGGCATATCATCTTCGTATCTTTATTGAAAATCGGGTGAGTGAAGCATGCTTGAAAAGCAACTGTCCTAAATCTGAATGAGCAACGTCGCTACACCATGCATTTTTACGATATTTATTTCATTAATATTGAAATGACTATTTTTCCATTCGAGAACAAATCAAACGTATATCTACGTACATTAAAATCAGTCTCACTATCCTTCAGTTACAAATTTACCAAATCATTATCATATATAAAAATTAACTTTCCTTCTATGAAACAGACTTAATATTGTAAGAACTGTTTATATTGTTAGAACTAATTAATTGAAGACTGTTAAACAGTAGATAGTTAGATACACAAATATACATTTAAGAAGATGTTAAATTTTCTGGGAACCTCTAAGTCAAGGTATTATGTATTTACTAATCCATTTAAAACAATACAGTATATATTCTAGTACCTACTCATTGACGGTCAAAACCATATTTGATGATTTGACTCCAAACGTTTATAATTCTATACTCTAAGAACTGCAGTATTATTGAAACAATCTCATTGAAGAAAACAATACACTAAACATACTTAAATACAGGGTGTGCCTAATCGTTAAGTGTGCACAGGCGATTATTCCGTAACTATTGCAGATACCAAAAAACTTTGAACTGATATCGAAAGCCCTTTACCTAATGAGTAAAATGACAATGATAACTTTTTAAAAATAAAACGTCAAATATCCAAAAAAAATACGTTAGTGTAGTTAAGAAACAATCGCCTGTGCCACTTAACGATTACGCCCGGTATAGACATACTTTATTTCAATGTAGTAGTTGCATTAAGAACTATAAAGAAAACACCACCATCATTTAAACATTTAATCCAATCATTTAGGGCACTCCTCCACTGGGACACACTTGCCGGATTTCTTGTCTTTAACAGTGGGCGGGTCGCAGTAGCATGCTGTGAAGTCGCAGATGATGCCCTTACCAGCTACCGGGTGGAGGTCATCACAAGTTGGTTCTGGTTGCAGCGTACCACAGCCCGTGGTGTACGCGTGGGTACCTACTTCACACTCACGCTGACCTGGGAAATAATAAGAGTTATATGGCATATGGTCTTAATACATATATGATTTTGCTGGGATATAATGGCAATCACTCGTATATTAATATTAGGTGTCTTGATATTAGAATGTGGTCTTAATATTAGCTCTATCGTTATATCTATTTTTTTAGGTCCATAAGATTTAAGTTTTTATGCGTTATTGCTAACTTTACAATGAAATGTTAAAATAATAAGCGGAATTGTAAGTTTATTTTATAAATGGTGCAAAATTATTGTCTCTATTTCTATAATGTAGTTACGTATAGGAATATTTTTGATGTTTCAATACTGCTCCGCTCCTATTGCACTTTTAAGCGTGTTATAATCACACTCGTCAATTACAAAATTCTTTAGTAATTATAAAGTTTTTTAAGATGACTCGTGTTACACACAGCTAAAAATCTGTAGAGCTTAGTTTAATCAACACATTAAGTGTTTAAAACTTCTTAGTATTCGCATGTGCAAACTCAGTATTATTTACAAATTGAACATTATTTATCTGGCTATTAACGTGTTTACCTAAACATCTCTCGACCTATCGATAACCGGTTGTAACGAGTTAGTCATATGTCTGAATTTGTTTTAAATTGGTCATTATATTTTATATAGTGATAAATAATTAAAAGGTCACTTTGTCATTTGTGGTCTGATAATCTGATTCCATTGAATGAGTCTAATGACCCCTATTGAAAAGTACTAAGTTTGTTTTTGTTTTGCATTGTATACAATCATTTTATTTAAGTGCCAACTAAGAGTGTTCCAATCACTTACTGGAAGACTTATTCTAAAGCAAATAATAAGAATAAAAATAAAATATTATGCCCCGCGTACCACAAGAAATCATCTATCTTTCTATACTTTAGGTTTGATTTTTGAAGAAAGTAGGCTATGTTTGATGCTGAGTCTTCGACATTTTAATAAAAAATTGAGTCCAACTACAAATTACTGCTATTATTTAGACTGATTAGACAGCAAATAGATTGAGACTATGGCGACTGGAAAAGTTTCTGACCGATTACGACATAGGAAGAGCTATGTTTTTTGTGCATAAATTCGCATTTTTTTTTTAATACATCTTTCCTTTCCTTTTTTCCAATTGGAAGTGATTCGAAAATTCTATCACGCGACAATAGAACAGTAGTTATGAACATTAAAATACTAACAACAAACGATTGATAAGCTAATAAATGTCGTGTTATTTACATATTTTAACATAAATCCTTTTAAAATTTAAACCAGCTTTAAACTCACAGTGTCCGTTAACATAGATACATCCCCTTGGATACAAAACAGTGTCTGCAAGCGATAACCCGACCACGGCGAAAAGGCAGGCGACGATAAATAACTTCATTGTGCTTTTCAATTTAGTCGGGTTGCAATCTTGGTGAAGCCACTGATTATACTGACCAGTCTCTAGATGGGTCAGGTTTTATATACTTGTTATTGTACTATTATTTATTTTTAATAGTGTCAATGCTGATGTCATTAATGGACGGGTTCTGTATAAATTTACTTTACATGGAAATATTTTTAATAGAAAGTAGACATTTTCCAAAATAAAATTTATTTCTGAACTTTTTTAGGTTAAAGCATTTAATGAAATTTACATATTATTATTATGTCTTAAAAATAACCTACCATACCAAAGAATTTAAATTATTATGTCTTAAAAATAACCTACCATACACCACAAGGACAACAATAATTATCCCACCTGTAGGAAATGCTACAGTAGGTAGAGTCACCACGTAGGCGTGGCCGTGGGTTCGAATTCCGCATCAGGATCGAATATTATTTAGAATCTTTCAAACGTTACCTTAAGGAAAGGAACTTTGTGTAAACCTTATTAAAATTATTAGATGTCTGTAAGATTAGTTTAAAAATCTTGATTAAATGTCGACAACTTATTTTGTAACAAAGTTAATTAACAGGCATAATACAAGACTATAATATAAAGGGCGGACTACTGTTGATTTTTCGAATAATACCTAATACAAATATGTAGAAACTAGAAATATGTCTTTCATAGCTTTTCGTGTAGGTCATTTTATGTATTATTTAATAATAATTATCGTTCTATTAAAACAAACAGTAAACTTACGATATTAGTACCACTGTCAGAGTTTACTATGTTTATTTTTAATATGTTCATTTTAAGATTTATTTATTTTTATTTTTAATATATTATTGATTGATCTCTTAAGATTTATTTATATTATTGTCGTTTATTTATATAAGTACCACTGTCAGAGTTTATAATTTACTATGTTTATTTTTAATATGTTCATTTTAAGATTTAATTATTTTTATTTTTAATATATTATTGATTGATCTCTTAAGATTTATTTATAATATTGTCGTTTCAGTAGCGACTAGCGACCCATTACTTAATGATGACGTCACTACTGCAACAAAAGATGCAAACTCAAACTCAAACTCAAACATTTATTTATTCAATTAGACTTCTTTTAGAAGCACTTTCGAAACGAAACAGTTTTGTCTTCTGCAAAAAGTCTGCAAAAAATACGAAGATCACTATGATCATTGTAAATAATACCCGATAGAATACCCGGTTAGATAAGGTTGTGTTTAATTAAATGTTTTTAACTAGCTTTAACTCAAGAAAGATAAACAAACAAACACACTATCGCATTTATAATATTAAGTAAAGATTACTAGAATAAATATTTACCACCAGTTCGAAAAAAAACATATTCTAAAGTAAGCAGGAACGTATATATCTATAGGTGTTTGGAAGGACAACTTTTTGGTACGTTTCTCATATATAATTTAAGATCATCCCAAACATTCAAAAGATTGAAAAACAAGTAAACAATACTGGTTGTCCTGGTAATGTATAAATTTAAATAAACGTTATGAATACAAAGATGTATAATTAGTGACAATAAGGAAAGATCGATTTAAAATAAAATTAGGCCATTGAAAGAGCGTTTTTCTATAGTAATAGTTAGATAATATTATTATATATTCCGCGTAGTTATTTGAAAACTAGTGCCACATGCAGTATTTAATATGTTAATTCAAAATATTGATATTCAATATTACATATTGAGTTAACATACTATTATTGTATATAAAATGCACCTTCTAAATTTTTCGTTGCGGTCAATTGTGTAAACTCAAGTTACATACGGTTATAAAAAATCATGTTATTAAAATAATATTTTTAAATAATATAAAATTTTGAATTGAATGTTATTTCATGGTGACATTAAAAGAAAAAAAATCATTTAAACAATGAACTTAGGTACAAAAATAGTCTGAAATAAAACAAATACTATTTTTCAACCAAGTACCTACGTCCATGATGACTCTTACTCCACCTAGTTAAAAAATATTTACTTACCATTAATATGTAATCCGCCATTTTCCTGGCCCGACAGATAAACTAGCATAGAACCAGTCTGCGATCGTGACCTGCTTCCAATATTGATATACCATTGTTTATTGTTTATATCTTGTTAACACGTGATCCAAATCATAGGAAATATCGATTTAAATGTTAATTTTGTGACAGTTAGTTGAATGTATAGGAATTGGATAAACTTTAGAAGTTTGGGGTTGTAATTTCAAAATAAAATATGTTGTTTGTAATAGTGCAAAATATGTTACATACTAGTGGCTTCTATTTCGTTCAAAGTTATAATGTAAATCTTATCTATCATAACACACTAAAAAATCGGCCCAACCATGGAATTACAAAATTAGACAAACACAGAAGAACTTATGTCCAGATAATGCAAAATTTTCTTACGGAAATCGCATTTCAATCCTTCGTACACATTTTTATAAAATTTGAGAGGGTTTTTGAACTCTTGAATTTAATAAAACCACAGCACTGATATTTACCTATAGAGCAAATGCGCCAATTTTATATAAAAAAAAATATGTTGATAGGAACTGCATAGAATGTTAATACATTAAATTGTGACTATGGAAACAACTGATTTAAATCATCTAATTTAGTCCTTGACCACGATAAAGACGTCTTATTTGTGGCAAAGCTATTAAAATTTAAACGCTCTCTATAAAACTTTCGTCAAGTTTAACCCTTAATTTGGCACCGATAAAAATATTCAAAATATATGAATTTGACAATTTTGTGGTTTCAGGAGTATGTCATAAAGCTCTCGAAAAATGAAAAAAAAAAATCTACCATAGCCCACTGCTGGGAAAACTGGTGTCCGTCACAGCGGACACTGCTAAATTACGGAAAATAAAAACCACAGTTATTTTTATGTTTTTTTACTAAAGAAAAATACAGAAATGAACATTTTAGAACTATTTGATACCGAAGTACAGTTTATTTTGTATGAGTATTAAAAAAAAACAATTCAAGTTTATTTTGTATGAAAATTAAAAAAAAAGTCTCTAAATTCTTCTTCTGTTAGGTGAATTGACTTGCCGGTTTTTTGAACTGAATATAAGTTTGTCTGCTCTACGATACTAGTAAAATATCTTGAGAAAAAAAGGTGAAAGAAACTCAAAGGTGAATCATCTTCTGGTATGTCTATATAATCATCCTCCTCACCTTCTTCTATTGTCGCTTGGTGACGGAATTGAGTTACTCTCCAATAATTGTAAGTCAGCTGAATTTTTTTGTTTTTTTTTGGTCTTTTGGCTTTGACTGTGGGTGGTTTCCTAGATCTTATTTTTCGGGGTGCTAATCAAGAAGCTATTGGTGTTATAGGCGTTGCAGGCAATCAAGGAATAGTAGATAGGGATAGAACATTTTCAAAAATGGACTCGCCAATTTCACGCACGAAAGAATCTGGTCATCAGCAGGTCTATCAGAATCTTCGGAGTGTACTTCTTCATCGTCGGATGTATCTATTGTTACGTTAGCAAGGGAAGATGGTGCAGATGGTGCAGGAGAAAGCAGGGGGGGTGGAAGAATTAGTACGTGCATCATGCAATTCAGTTTCCGAATCTGATATTTCGCTAGCATCGGAAGGTGCATGTTCATTCGGCACTAAAGCAATAATTTTACTTGCGCGATTAGGCTGTTGGCAAAGAAAAAAAATCCAAACTCAGAACCATAACCAAACAAGCAGAAGCACACACATTTTGGCGGTGTCCGCCGCAGCGGACATAATAATAAAGTGGTACTTTTATATACAATTAGCAATGTCCGCTGTGACGGACAAAACATTTTGGTTACAAATAAACACCATAAAAATGTAATAAAGTGTGTATGTTTTTGTAAATAATGATTGAAATGTTTATTATCTAATAAATAAATATATAATTCAATTCATTTTTCCACAAAAAATAAGAAAAATAATTATAAATACCTTGAGCATAACAGGTGGCCGCCTTTTCGCAGACATTTTGCGTCCCAACTGACATATGCAATGTTGTCACAATCATTACTTAATTTTTTACTATTTGTTTATGGTATAAATAAACATTTCATCGATTAGAAATCGATGAACATGAAATAAAAACTTGGCAGGATTTATTTTAAATAAGTGTCCGTCACACCGGACTATACCAAATTAAGGGTTAAAAATAATAAACCAATTGAAAACAAGATATTCCCGTTCGGAATCGCAAATAGCCGATTTGAATTCCGTTATATTGATAATATTGAAACCAGTTGAATCCTTAGCCAACAGAGTTAAAAAGAAAAAAAAATCTTTTTTATAACATGCAATAATAATAAAACACTTAACCCTAACGTTGTTTATCTTAAAAGCTTTATTCACAACCATTTAAGTACAAAATAATATTACACACTTATTTACCGTAACGTGGATTGTAGCATTAAATTACATTTGTTATCAAAATTTAATGCCTTTCAAATAAATAATATCAATTTAGAATTTCATGAATTTTGCATAATAAATCATCAGGCGCATTAAAATGATTTAAATCTCTTTGTATCTTTATAAATGAAACATGGGCTTTACATCTGATAATCGTCAAAAGGTTATTTACATGACTCTAATTTCAGAGTATATTTTATAGCAGAGGTAAATGAAAATGCGTGTAATAATTTTAATCAGTCTGTATTTTTAAATAACGTATCCATACAGATACAATCTACTTGAGGCCTAGCTTAAACCAAACTTAGAATTACAATCACATTATTGGAACACAATTTTACACACATTTAGGCGGGGGTGTTGCCGAGAGCCATGTTCATACTGTTCAAAATGTCACCATTATCTGCGTCGATTTCCCACGCGAATAAACCTCCCAAATAGTTCTTCCTAACGTATTTGCCTTTTTCTGTAACTGACCTCGCGTTATCGTATGTTATTAAGTCCCCTGTTGAAGGCCTAAATACGTATGGTGCTTGGGCTACGTTGTCATAGTGGAACTCCCATTTGCCTTGTGCAATTTCAGTGGCAATTTCTCTGTAATCAACCACACCGTCCTGCCATGTACCTTTGCAGGGTCCAGTCGCGATTCCAGTAAAGGGGTTATTGTCCGTATAATTATGTACTCCGGTCCACCCACGTCCGTACATAGCGACACCTACAACAATCTTCTTGGGGTGAACACCTTGGGCTAATAAAAATTGCACACCGAAGTCGGTTGTGTAAGTTTCTTTGGGATTCCATGCAGGCGCGTACAATGCAGTTTGATGACCTAAGGTGTCGTTTGACCAGGCGCCTTTGAAGTCGTAGCTCATAAGGAAAATGTGGTCCATGTAGGTTTGAGCGGCTTTGTAGTCGATCACTTGAATCTTGTCCCAACCAGCGCTGATAGCTGATGTCAGTTCGTACTTTCTGCCGGTTTCAGCGGACAATTCGTCTAACATTTCACGGAGCTCCTTCATCAATGTAACGTATACATAACCATCTTTAGGGCTACCAAGGTCAGGATTAGCTCCCTTACCTCCAGGGAATTCCCAGTCAATATCAACACCGTCGAAGAATTTCCATGTCTGGAGGAAGTCCTTCACTGAAGCGATGAAACGGTGTCTCTTAACATGGTCGTCGAAGAAGAAGAATGGATCAGCGAGTGTCCATCCACCAACGGATGGGAGAATCTTCAAGTCTGGTCTAGCTTGTTTCAATGACATCAATTGGCCAAAGTTGCCTTTGTAGGGTTCATTCCATGATGAGAGACCCTTCTGTGGCTTCTGTAAAGCAGCCCAAGGATCGTGAATCGACACTTTGAAGTCTTCACGGCCGCTGCACGAACGTTGTAACGCTTGGAAACTTCCTTCAATTTCCTTTAAACTGTCGTTGATGCCATCACCACCACAAATTGGAATGAAACCGTAGAGCAGATGAGTAAGATTGGGAATAGGTACGCGGTCAACGGGGTACTTTCTTGGGTATACACCCCATTCAACGAAGTACGCGCCAACAACTTTTCCAGATGTCTGCTTGAATGGCTTGTGCTTCTCATCAATCGTATAATCTAAAGGCGGCAAGTGGCTACCATCTGTATCAGCTACGATAATTTCAGTAGGATCGCTGGAGCTGCAACCATCAGGATTACATAGCTCTACTTGCATCTTATAACGACCACCCTTCTTGACTTTGAATGTAGCAGTCGCTGACGCGCTTGACGGGCCAGACCAGTATTCCTTTCCATCAAGAAGCACCTTGGCTGTTTCGGCTGAGTCTCCAGACCACACGTTCCAGCTGACTGTGACGTCAGCAGCATCCTTCCTCGTCACCAATTGGTTGTAAGCCGTCGCTGCTTGGTTGACTTCTACAATCGCGAAGGTTCGCTCTCCCCACCCGAGTGTAGGTTTCCCTGGAGGGGCACACTGCGCCGCGGCGAACAGCCCGAGGGCCACAATCAGCGCCTGATGCCTCATACCGGTTCCTACAAAAAATAAATAAGTTAAAATTCGGGCACGAACCTCACATTTAAGCGTCGGCCGGGCACTGATCTCTCATCTCAAGTGTTATCATTTATATACGGAGGGTATTGTAGGCCAACCGCTAACACTCAACAACCCGTATGGAATGTCATAGTGGTGTTTAACGTAATAAAAATCGTTAGCACCGTTTTCTATCCCGGTCATTGGGTCGGTCAAGGTGACGGATGGCTTTTAATTGTTTCTCCCTAATGATATGTTTTGTCTCTTAATGAGCCGAGCCCGTTATGACTAAGATGTGGAGCGTCAAATTTCGGAAATATTACACAAACAAAGGTAAACGTTAACAAATATATTAGTATTAGGGTTTATGGCCAAAAAAACGGTATGGGATTCGATGGAAATAAGGTTATGTACATTACTGTAACGTCCAAATCTCTGAGTAGTTAAAAATGCAAACAATGAAGATATATTTGCAATGCAAAACAAAGGCTCCAAAATAGAAAGAAAAAATGCCGTTATTCAATTTAAATTTACCTCTTAATGAACTCGAATTAAGATCTAGAAAGCGACTCTATCAAATAAGAATAGTCTTATACAGAAAGTTATAAAAATAATCTTTAAATAGAAGTTCCACAATATGAAATCCACGATCACTACATAGTATAAAACAAAGTCGCTTTCTCCGTCCCTATGTCCCTATGTCCCTTTGTATGCTTAAATCTTTAAAACTACGCAACGGATTTGATGCAGTTTTTTTAATAGATAGAGTGATTCAAGAGGAAGGTTTTAGTGTATAATTTATTAGGTTTTAGACAAAGCGGGCGAAGCCGCGGGCGGTAAGCTAGTACATATGTCTATAACTTGCAATAATACCAGTGGTCTAAGATCCGAACATAAGGCGAAATTCAACGGCGTGATAATAGAATGAGACCAATTTTATAATTAATTTAGTCTATTAAAAAATGTATTAAAAATGGGTTGACTGGGAAAATCCTGGACAGGACATTTTTAATGAATTAAATTTTTTTTATTTATTTTTATTTTTTATTAATTGCAGTTTCGAGATAATAAAACAATTTTGTAATAAAACAGTGCTGACATAATTTTTTTTTTCATCATCCTATCAAGTGAAAGTAACTGGTACCGACATACCTGTTTATACCTGCCAACCTAGCCGTTTGTCCCGGTAAATATTAGAAAACTATGACTGCACATTCTGTAGGTTTCATACTTTAAGTCTATTATATTTTTTTTTATTATCTTGATACTGCAATTAATTAAAAAAAAATGTTTTTTTTTTAAATTCATTAAAAATGTCCTGTCCAGGATTTTCCCAGTCAACCCATTTTTAATACATTTTTTAATAGACTAAATTAATTATAAAATTGGTCTCATTCTATTATCACGCCGTTGAATTTCGCCTTATGTTCGGATCTTAGACCACAGTCTTTTAAAAGCTGTTTGAATAATATTCGCATGTGTGTGTCAAAACAAATTAATTAACGAAGCCTATCACATATTATTGTGAATATTCTCTTTGTTGTAATAGTCAGAATATATTATATACTAGCTTTCCGGCCGCGGCTTCGCCAGCGTTTTCAAAGAAAAACCCGTTCCCGTGGGATTTCCGGGATAAAAACCTATCCTATGTGTTAATCCAAATCTAATACCATCTATATGTGTGCTATTTCATTGTAATCAGTTCAATAGTATTTGTGTAAAAGAGTAACAAACATACATACACATACTGACATACATATATCCTCACAAACTTTCACATTTATAATATTAGTAGGAAGGATAGGATGCAATATTTAATTAGAATTGTAAGTGCCAGATTCACAACTTACTGACAAACTTACTGTTAGTCTATATAACACTTTTGGCTTAGACATTCATACATTATTTGTCATTTTAACTCAGGTAAGCAAAAAAAACTATGTACAGTTATGCAGTTGCATAGGCCTATACTTATCTGTGTTTAAATTATTATTGAGCAAATGTATCTATAATAATATTGTAAAGCTGAAGAGTTTGTTTGTTTGAACGCGCTAATCTCAGGAACTACTGGTACGATTTGAAAAACTCTTTCGGTGTTAGATAGTCCATTTATCTTGGAAGGCTATAGGCTATATTATATCATTACGCTAAAACCAACAGGAGCGGAGCAATACGGGTAAAACCGCGGGGCACAACTAATCTTAATCTTAATATATTATATAAATCTCGTGTCACAATGTTTGTCCTCAATGGACTCCTAAACCACTTAACCGATTATAATAAAATTCGCACACCATGTGCAGTTCGATCCAACTTGAGAGATAGGATAGTTTAAACGTGTAGGTACCACGGGCGAAGCCGGGGCGGACCGCTAGTCAATATATATAATAAAGTGATGATAATGAAAAAAAATCTTTAACGGTTATAATTTTTGGTATCAAAAATATTCATAAAAGTTTTAAACGCATAAAAATAACGTATCAATATTAACGAGGTATCGTATTATCATCTCGATGCTCGCATAATGTTTTAATGCAAAACCAATTAAAATTTTCACTTACTTTTTAATATGAGGAATTAAAGGTAACTTTAAGTAACATACTTTTTATTATTTTTGCATATTTATCCTATAAAGGCTATACTAAAATCTATTATAATATTATCTACATTTTATATATTGATAATTTTGTTGCATTAAAATAGTTATTCTTTCTAAATTGTAGTATCTATTTCTACAAAAGAAATACGTCTCACAAACTATTTTATCATAAGCAAACATAGACGAACAGTAACCAAACTAATTAAAATATAAATTCTTAATTACCTTTATCACGTACGGTATAAAATACCATTTATTTATCAATGATCTACCAAACAATCGATCTATTTAACTGTAAAAGAAATTGTACTTGGCTTTAAGTGCATTCTAAATCTTATCAGCTAACTGGTACATCATTATTAGAGCTTCCGTTTATATCTATAACTAGAGACATACCCCGACTTCGCACTATAATCATGATGGGAAATTTCGCATGAAGACTTTTACTTTGTATGTCACATCTTGAAAGAAATAAAGTTTATTTAATACCACAAGCCAATAGAATTAAATAATAATAATACATATACAGGGTAGTATAGAAACTCCTTCTTTCAGGATGTTGGTTAGCTTTTAGTGTGGTGCTAAAAAGGGTAACTGCAGCTGTTTTAAAATAATCGCTAGTCGATTTTATTTATGGTAAAACTAGCTGAGCCCCACGGTTTTCCCCGCATTGCTCCGCTCCTGTTGGTCTTAGCGTTATAATATTATATTATATTATATAGCCTTTCTCGATAAGTGGGCTATCTAACACCGAAAGACTTTTTCAAATCGGAGCTGTAGTTCCTGGGATTAGCGCGTTCAAACAAACAAACAAACTTTTCAGTTTTATAATATTAAGTACTTAACAATGAAATTATGTATTTAGGCAAATACAATGCCTTTAAAGAACGTCTAGGTACTTTCTGACAAAAAGAAAAAAAAAAACTTTTATTTTAAATAGAAATAACATACCAATTCATTTACAGTCATTTGAATATTGTGAATGCATTCACTTTCATAAAATAAACACAAATATTATCTCTACAGATATATAGATAGTGTGAAATTAACAACCATTGAATAATTCATGAATTTGTTTCGTAACAAGTTTGTGTCGAGTCCTAGACCTTACAGTGTAGGTCCCTCGAGAAATGTGGCTAGCAAGGTGAACGAACTATAGCTCTTAGAGCATAATATTATCGAGTTTTGTATGTAAAATTTAAATCAGTATTCATCTTTCTGTAACGGTGCATTTACATCAAACGAACATAGAGCTAGAGCAAGAGCATTATTTCGTGTTATTTTAGTCATCAAACGTACATAGTGCCTAAAGCTAGAGCATTCTTTTAGTGTAAACGAAATCATATTCAGTGTTGTTCAGTATTAGAACATTGCATGGAATCTTTTCGAACGCACTAACAACGAAAGATTGCTCTACGCTTGTTTACACTAAGTATAAGAATTTGATATAGCGGGGTTCGAATGAGCATTCGCTCGTTTGATTTAAATGCACCGTTAGGAGAAATGGCAAAATAATAGAACAATGCTTGTAACCAATCAACAGACATATAATATCTTACAAAAAGAAAACCGATCCTTAAATATATGATGTACCTACCACATTTATAACAGAAAGGGACATATTATTAGTAATTCTGAAGCTTATGTATTATTCTGATTCATAACCTACATTGATCATCAAAATCTGTCCATTGTTTACGCATGAAGAGTAATAAACAAACATACGTACAATTCTTACAAACTATCGCATTTATAATATTATTAGGATACTAAACATGTCAAAATTTCTTCTGAAACATCAATACAATGAAATGTATTTAATATGATTATCTTTGTATAAGTGTTTGATAAGCAGTGAATTTCCTACAAAATAATCTTATCAAGATCTATGTTTTATCAACTACAGTAGCGTGCCGTCAATACAACTATATAGTCTAATAATATTATTAATTATACTTTATCTTTGAATGTATGAGTATACATTGAGTACAAGTGAGTACTTGACTAGATTATTACATTTTAGCGTATTTTATATTAATATCGTTTATATTATGTTTTCAGATATATTTTAAGCTATTGCATAGCTTCTATCGCGGGCCTTGAGCGCGGGGACCGAATCGAGAAATTCCGTAACGAAAAAACCTCACGCTACCCACTCCGACGGACACGGAGGTGTGGCTTGAAGGCATGCTATGCAATAGCTTTACCGCGGCAGTCCCCGACTGAGTGTCACACGTCTTTTTTTTTATTTAACACAACTATGTCTAAGTTCGTATTGAAGTAAATTAATAATAATGTAACAAAATTTAAGCTTATCTATTATTAGTCTGATGTTAGCAGGTCTTAAAATAAAACTAGGGTTTTTCAGAGACTCTTAACTTGCACCGGTCAATTTTAGCGACGTACGTTAGAAGTACGTCGGATTTTAAGGTACGACGTACGGATATTAAGGTTTAAAAATATTTTTATTGATGCATATATTTCACAAAAATACAATATATTTGAACATAATATTATTATATTATACTTACTATTTACTCAACCCTAATTTAGATACGTACGAAATAGTTATATCAATAACACTTTAGTTTTAGAAAGAATAATAAACACAATAAACACTTAAAATGATTCTTACATACATTAGGACATGCAGGCAAGTATTTAATAACTGACATACTTAACAATCATCGTCAATCAATAAAAATTATAATTAGGGTTCCCTCTGTTGAAATAAATTTTTATTCTTTATCGAAAATCAATCCCCATGTAAATAAATAAATAAATTTAAATTTAAACCATTATCATTTAAAATCGTAAAATAAATGTACTAAGAAATTTTAAAATGCAATTTATTAGCAAATGTCGTTGTAAAGAGAGCAATAAAATATTATTTATTAGTTTTTGTATTATCTACCTATGTATAAACAATGATCAAAAATATTAAAAAGTTATATATTAATGATTGTTATACATTATGTAAAATTTTAATATTTTGAAACAGGACACCTAATAATATCTACACATATGGAGAGAATTTAATAAGTAATTGGTTAAAATTGTTTCTATACTTTTTTAATACATGATCATGCGATGATTTAATTACCTATAAGAAATGTATGAAATATAGTTACCTATATGAAAAAAATAATTCAAAGTTATTCAAAATTCCTGACGGAACCTCGTAATGGGGTATCATACTATGTTACAATATTTTTATTGTGACTTGTCTAATCGTTTTTCAAATTAACCAAATGATTCAAATCTAAACTATGAATCAAATATACGTCACTTTGTAAATATTTTGATAACAAATGTTTGTTTTGAAGAAATATGAGTAGTTCCGATTATTTATAGATATTTCAAGTAATGTATGCAATGTAAGGAAAATAATCAATGAGCTATCCAAGTGATTGATGTCAATTGGTATACGAATTTATTAAAACATACTTTTTTTTAAATTAATAAGTAATTCTTATGTTTATGTAGTTAAAGCAGGAAAATTATAAATTTTTAACCACTGTAAAACCTACCCTAAAAACAAATAGACTACTTAGGTAATTGATCTTTTTTTTTCAAGTTGGGAAATCTTGCCAAAGATACCCACGGCTCCCGGGGAAGGAGCCGTGGGTTATGTCGGATTCCTACCGACTAAAACCCCACCGTGCACCAACGCGCTGCTTTAGACGGGATGCGGCTACTTAATTGATCAACTATCTATCCTAACACCTTTATCGTTTATCAAACCTACCGACCTAACAAAACTTACTATTGACCCGAAATCAAAAACTGAAAAGCCATCCATAAAAAATATTAATACTAGGTATCCTATTTAATACATTAATTTAATCATTATCCCCAAGGAATATATAAAAATTAAGTAACAAATGCAACATGCGACAAACATCAGATATCGAGTTCAAAAACCTTCGCATGTTGTGCCCATAATATTAAATTAGGTACAATATGTTCAAACGATGCGCATTTTTAAATTTCTTTTCGTATGCCAAAGACTCCAGTTTTGAGTGGAGTATGGGCAGGTGCGTTTTATTATAAAACGATCTAAATATATTTTAAATTACGTTTCAATATAGAATTTCAAAACAAAAAATACAGGTATAATATCGTATGTTACTTTGTAATACTGAATTTAATAAAAAAAAATGTCTCATTTTAGTTTCATGAAATAACGAAAAACATTGTCATAAAAGCATATTATATTAATTTATGTCAGCTCAGAAAAGCTATAATAAAAAATATAGCGTTTCTAACCTTTATTTTAATCTATACTAATATTATAAAGCTGAAGAGTTTGTTTGTTTGAACGCGCTAATCTCAGGAACTACTTGTCCGATTTGAAAAATTATTTCGGTGTTAGATAGTCCATTAATCGAGGGAGGCTATAGCCTATAAATCCTCATGCTAAAACCGACAGGAGCGGAGCAATGCGGGTGAAATCGCAGAGCACAGCTAGTGAAATATGTAAGTACTTCAGATCGATTCAGTACTTCATTGTTATTTTTTTTCGATCCTAACAAAAAAGGAACAAAACGTCTAATCTTCCCTCCATAATGCATAATTAAATAAATGAACAAATCTATTTTAATGTCTATTCATTTGCAATATATTAGAGATTTCCGAAAGGCAATGCATCGCTGACCTGTATAATTATGTATAACGGGTCATTGACCTGAACTTGAAAAAACCGCCCACAAGGCATTGTATGCAAAACAGTGACACACAAACATTCTTATTGTTAATTGTAACAAATTCGATCGCATAGCTTTGCGGTTCATTTGCAAAATTAAATTATGTGAATGACTAATTTTTGTCGCATTGTTATTATTTTTCTTGTGTGGTATTTTACGATATTAGGTATAAGGGACTTTTAATATTTAACCGAATATAATAAAGATAGGCAATTTAACCGGCTTTGTCTATTAAATTATGTATGTACTATATTTTAAACAATAAAATACATATTTATCTGTCTATGTCAACAAAGTTGCGAACTTCAAACTTCTACTAATAGCAAATCACATCGCGCGATTTATATCGATTCATAATTAGCTACGTATGAAAAAAGTAGAAAACACGTACATGAAAGCGTAAAAATAAATAGATATATTATTAAAAAAAGTTCTAATATTCAGATACTTCGTTTTTAAACTCAAATGCCTACAGTTTCCATATAAACTACATAATATTGTGAAAGGTCAAAACGCATCTCAATTATTAATAGTTCCCAATTAATATCCAATTAAGGCATTTGAAATCCGGTTGCAATAACAATATACAAAACAATTAAACGTTGGTCTGTCTCCGATAATATACAGACAACACGACAATCGCGGAATGTCGAGGATGAGACCTTTTGTTTATAAAACCCTACTAATATTATAAATGCGAAAGTTTGTGTGGATGTTTGTTACTCTTTCACGCAAATACTACTGAATCGATTGCAATGAAATTTGGAATGTAGGTAGCTGAAGACCCAGAATAAGACGTAGGCTACTTTTTATCCCGGAAATCCCTGCTGCTGAAGCTGCGGGCGGAAATATAGTAGGCTATAAAATAATAGACGACCAAATGAAATGTCCTGTCTTTTTTTAATATCGCCCTGATGTATGTGGCTCTTAGAAAAAATCAGATTAGTAACAAACTGAAGGATTTATTCAATAAAAGATCTTTAACAAGCTTTGGATTCGTCATGTAGCATAGGTATCTATTAAGACCATCGCTACAGACATCTGTAGTTATAACAGTTATATTATGTTATCATAATATATGTTAGTTATTAACATCTGTCTGCTATGTTCTGTCTCTTTTACTTTCAAATTGTTTGATATCGGAAAGAAAAGATTATATAATTAAAGATTATTATAATTGGTTGAAAAGATGGTGACAACATTGACTCTACATATTATAAGAAATGTTGTTGAAAAGAAAATATATTTAAAAAATTGTTAATTATAGAGAGATACAAAATTCTGTGTTTTATCTCGATAGATACTAGTGTCGTCTATCTGGCATAGCGTAGAGTTGCGAATGGGGAACAAAAATAAAATCTAAAAAGGACATACGATTTATAAATATTAAGATTAGGCTCATGCTCATACTTTCAATCTAATTATTTTTTTTATAATAATAGCATATTATAGTAAACAATTAAAAACGATTCCAACAAAAAGTCACAAATAAACACGTTAAAGACGGTAATTAAAATATGAATTCACATAACCCGTATTCACGTCAATCATATCAATTTTTTCATTGATAAAACCGTAGCCTCGTAATTTTTACCATTCTTCCATGATGAATACGGGTCTTAAAATCATATTTAAGGCTTCACAAGGCAAAGATTTTGAGCCATTTTAAATATAACTTCAATTATACTGGACCTATACTTAGTTATTTTACGCGGCTTAGCTTTCAACAAACTTATTTAAGTGAAAAAAAAATCTTTTTTTAACTGTTATTTAGTTTTATCAAATTATTGAGTTTTAGCTAATATCAATAAGGATAATGGATATAGAATGGAATTTCTAATAGTTATTTTTTATCATGATTTAAGCCCACACAATAAATGTGAAAGTTTGTATGTATGTTTGTTTGTTACTCCTTCACGCAAAAACTGCTGAACAGATTTACATGAAATTTGCCACACATATAGAGGGTAACTTGGATTAACACATAAAATAGTTTTCCTGAAAATTCATTCGGTTCAGCCGCGAATGCTCATTCTATTCCTACTATGTCAAATTCTTGTGTAAACAGGCGTAGAACATTCTCAGCGTTCTTTCGTTGTTCAGATTAGTGCGTTCGAAAAGATACTATGCAATGTTCTAATACTGAACAACACTGAATACGAGTTTTAGTTTACACGCATTTAAAGAATGCTCTTGCTCTAGCTCTATGTTCGTTTGGTCTAAATGCACCATTGTACTACAGACGATGCGTTGATATAAACAAAAGCTTATACAAATGTTAAATACGGATTCAATCTAATAATCATAACTCAAATACAATTGTGTCATAGAACCTTAACATATAAACCTACATTTATTGCCATGTGTGTTTTCATTGATTTAACCGTTCTTAATAATTTATAAGTTTATGAATAAAGTTTGTTTATACAAGGAGGAACTAAATTAATTTATTTTTTGATTCGTTGTTAACAGATTATGATTCGTTTTTTTTTTCATATATTATTCGTCATCACAATAATTATGTGGTTCGCCTGCATCGTTATTTTTTCCTTTAAATAGGTTCTGTCCTAATACAAGGCATATAGCAAGGGAAATTGCGAACCTTCCGTTGTATCTTAAATCGTCGGTTTAAAAGCAATTTATAAGAAACAAAATCTTATCTAACGAACAAGATGTGAACAGATGGATCGTGAAATGTCACTATTACAATATAATTATTGACTTTTTGCACGTGGTTGCCATAGGAACCATATGTTACTACCTAATACAGATAATATAAAACTATACGATTACTACTTAGTGCTAAAGATAATACCTATATAATTTTAGATTGTAAATTCCCGTGTCCCCTTGTGGGGTATTGGGGATATTATATCTGTTTCAGTAGCCCTCTGTGCCCTGGACCCAGGACATGATAGGTTTTATCCCAGAAATCCCACAGGAACGGGAACTATTCGCAAGTAAACATTATTGTATTTTGTAAACATTCAATTATTACGTGTGCGTATTTACGATAAATATAATAAAAAGTATCAAAACATTAATTATCATTGTCAAAACATCCAAAGGAAAATCACGCGCCGAATTGAAAATAAAAAAAATATGAAGAAAACAACAAACAAATAAACATTGCAAATTCATTACATTTGTTACATGCAAACGGGTTCATCGTTGTTTATATAAGATCATTGACTTAGCAAATTCCTTAATAATCCAATATCTTCCTTATCCAATTGAATTAAGGTGCAATTTCCAATAAATTGCATCACAATTGCTTTCATATAGCAAGGGACACATAACGGTTGTTAACAGTTATAAAATGAAGTAATAAGCCAAATCCTTTACTGATATTTAGGGAACAGTAGTTTCTTATAAGTCATTTATCACATAAGATAAAAACTGATCAAGCCGTGAATTATCTACTGTGAAAATGTTAAAATTATTTATCAAGTGAGTTTATTAGAAACATGATAGAAATTTCATATAATTTCATGCAATAAAAATCTTTGATGAACAACTCGTTATTATTATTCTAAATATTTTACAATTAATTTCCCAAAGATAAAGTTATTTTTGGTAAAGAAAAACTACATTACGAACAAAGCCGCGAATAAAAAACATATTAAAAATAAATCTACAAGCAAAGTCGGAAATAAAACCCAGTTAATACGAAACGAATCCTCGTAAAACACAATAACAGTTCAAATAAGTCGGTTAATCACATTCATCGCTCCAAATTCATTCAAAACTAGAACTGAATAAATTAATCAGTACAGTCACTTGGAAAAGTCGATAATATTTAATTTAATTTTAATACCGAGTTGTTTGATTTGCACTTGTAGAGAGAATCGTGGTTTGTATGATTTATAATATCTTGGTGATAATAACAAAGAAAAATCTATTAAATTACAACAAAAGCTTATTTTAAACTACCTAATCGCCCGCGGCTTCGCCCGCTTTGTCTAAAACCTAATAAATTATAATATACTAAAACCTTCCTCTTGAATCAATCTCTTAAAAAAACTGCATCAAAATCCATTGCGTAGTTTTAAAGATTTAAACAAAGGGACATAGGGACAGAAAAAGCGACTTTGTTTTATACCTACTATGTACTATGTAGTGATGATTTAAAGGCACAAAAACATTAAGAATAGTTTTGTCTTCGTACATTTAGTATCGCGTGTTTATTAAACAGTTTATTGAAGTAAAAACTAATTAGGTTTTAATAATACATGCGCAACACAGATAAAGTAAATTCTAGATTAGATATATAAAACGTAATTGTTTATTTAAGTAAAACGTAACATTTTCTTCGGTACACGGCAACAAACTTCGAATCTCCAGACGGATGTTAACAAAAAATTTAAAACTTTTCTTTTCCAAAATTATTACCGGAGTATAATATACCTTTTCGTAACGATTGTACATTTTTATCTTTGTTAAAAAAATACGAATGCAAATCCTACGTGTACTTTGTATTTGTTTATCTTATAAGCTTATAATATTTAGAGGTTTTCATTTGGTTTTTAATACATTTTGGTATTACACAAGCTATATACATATATATCTTCAGTGTCAAGGCTACATTCACTTATTAAATAAAATTTATATTTAAAAACTACTACTGGTTTAGGAACGTCTTGCAAAACCGGTCATATTTTGAGTTTTTTTTTTTATATCTAAATCTCTAAAATACAGGTCCATCAAGAGGTAAAAATATTGGCAAAAATACAAAGTATAAATTATCTAGCCGAAGAACTTTAACTCACAAAACTTAACAAAGATCACATAAATTAAATTAAACACTTATCTATCTCACTGTACATGAAAAAAATAATACGTACTGTAATTTTGTATGTATGTGCGATGCACCTGCGCGCGCGCCGGCCCTATTGCTACTGTGCTCTATGTCTCGGGTAGATCTTAATGATTCAAAAGGGACTTAGGCATTAGTATTACAAACACGTCTAGTTGACATTGCTGGCCGTGCCAATGAAAATGGCGTACAAAAATTAATATTCTTTTATTTCGCTCTTTCCTAAATACTATTAGATTTGTACTTAAGTCCCTACTATGTGCGAGTGAATTTCCTTGACCCCTTGTGGGTTTGAGGCAAACTTATGTCATATTTGTACCGTACTCGTACTACGTCATGAAATTATTATTAGTTTTTAGGTCGAATCCTGTTTGTTACTAAATGGAACATTAATGTTCCTCTCCCTTTCTTCTTCTTTCTTGATTTTATAATTATTCTTCTTTATAAACCAAGGCGTTCAAGAAACTTTAACCGACTTTAAACTCTTTTTTCAATCAAAAAGTCGACCCAGTAATTCACACGTAACAGGGAACCGTACATACAAAACGAATAACTATTCAATCAGTTACCATCGCACATTTTCATTTGGTTCAATGCATTCACACCATCTAACTAAATCATACAAAATTATAGTTTATGTCCAATTGTTTAGGGAAATAGTGCATTTGCTTCTTATTTAATAGATACTAGCTTACCGCCCGCGGCTTCGCCCGCTTTGTCTAAAACATAATAAATTATATACTAACTAAAAACAACTAAATTCAAGTCTAAAACATAATAAATTATAACTATGTACCTTCCTCTTGAATCACTCTATATATTAAAAAAAACCGCATCTAAATCCGTTGCGTAGTTTTAAAGATTTAAGCATACATAGGGACATAGGGACAGAGAAAGCGACTTTGTTTTATACTATGTAGTGATGATTTAATAAACATCAAAGAGGAGGATTAAATAAAATTAAAAAATGTTTGAGGTGTCACATGTGAGACATCCGTTTGGAACGAAGTTCCTTTCGTATTGAAATAAGTATTATAGGAGGTATATGTAATTAAATGAATTAACAATATTTTGAAGTTAAATGATAAATGAAATAAGTGAAGGAATGCTAATTACACTTGTGTGCGTAGCAAAAGTGTCGTGAGGATTTTTCGTGACGCTTGCCTAGCCCTTTTAGCCAGCATACCGTGAATCAAAAAAGCATCGCCTTTTTTCTGTTGTTAGAGTTAGAATATGTTTGTTTTAAATAACCTAGGCAACAAACAACAGGTACGAGTAGCAAACCCAAAAAAAGTTCAGTCATTTTGAGAACCTCCTATTTTAGAAGTCGGTTAAAATCGTATGGTCAGTTTGGACGCCACATTTTTCGTCACAGACTACACTCGCAGGTCTCTGGCCGCATTAGCAGCCAACACACGGACGCAACACGGAAACATTGCATCCAATTCTTGCCTGGAGATAAACACTATTTTACTGCATACAATATTATGATTATTTTTTTAACAAAAAAAAATGAAAGCTGCCAAGTGGTCAGAACTGGACAAAATTTAAATAAAACCAACCGATAGGCAGTATTCTTCAGATAAAAAAGTTTATCAATTTTTGAAGTATAGAAAAAAATTAGATCACGAGGCGGGATTCGCAACCAGCATCTTCAACCATTCTGTGGCGAAAGACTCGAGTTCGAATCCCTCCTCGTCGTCGATTTTTTCTATTCTTTAAAAAATATATTTATAAGCATTCGAATGCCATAAAATACTAAATATCAAATTAAAAAAGTGTTATTAAAATTCTGAGTCCTCCCAGTCAAAAGTTCTGAGGCATCGATCCCAAAAGACACACAGTCGAATTGAGAACCTCTTTTTTTAGAAGTCGGTTGAAAAATCGTATGGTCAGTTAGAACACATTTCACAATTCTTACCTGGATATAAAATAAATAATAAACACTGCAGAAATGTGTTTTTATAATTACTAGCGGTTGTACACATTTACATACTTGATTAAACAGCTCTTAACTGACCACTCTGGCGCGAGGTGGTATCTACATAAAATTGTCCGTCTGCTTTTTTTTTACTTTCAAAACATAAGCATTAATTAATTTACTCATAGGTTTTTATCATACAAAAAAGACATAGTTAAAAAATAAATGTAGACCAATTCTTATATCGTTTTAATATTTTCCTTTTACTCCTTATAATAATTATGTGTGAGTCTTCCTTGATTGCTTTCTCTTCGAGATCGTTCATAATGCACAGTCAAGACTATATGGCATTTTCTATTCATCTACCTCCTAGGTCCTCTTATTTCATACTCCCACTCTACCAAAACTCGACCTTTACCATACAACTTAATTTATATAAGCATAAACAATATCCTATCCTACTAATATTATAAATGAGAAAGTTTGTGAGGATGGATGTGTATGTGTGTGTTTATTACTCTTTCACGCAAATACTACTGAACCGATTACAATGAAATTAAGTAAACATGTAGAGGGTAACTTGGATTAACACATAGGAAATTCCCGGAAATTCCACAGGAACAGGAGATATGGGGGTTTTTCTTTGAAAACGTGGGCGAAGCCGCGGGTGAAAAGCTAGTGTTCAATAAAACAAAATCAGAAAGCATCACGCGTCAACAAAACAATTACACATTAAACATAAAGGTAGATATATTAATTCGCAATTGCATACAATAATCAGCGCCTTTGTCCGTCTGTTTAAAATGCACAACGTGATACGGAACCCTGTGGCTGTGTTTGATGGCGCGGAAGTAAATAAGAGGCCGAATTATCAAAAACTATAAACTAGCTGAAGACCCGACTTTGCCCGCATAGTAAAAGAAAAGTAAAATCTTGAAATTTTCACCGTCTTCTGCTATCTTCTTATTCTTAGTGGATACTTAATAACATTTTTTGAGAGACATGTTTAGAGAATAAATATACAGTACCTTGGTTCCCATTTCAAATCGCCATACTTCTTATACTAAAATTCAGAAGGCTAAAAACACAGCTCTTTTTATGTCACATTCGGGAAAAGACACGTAAATTAATAATTAGGTCCATGATATTATAAGATTATGAATTATGATATTATACATGACGCCATTTCCTTAGTAAGCCTCTCTAATGATTCTTTCAGTATTCGATTTTTTCCCAATAGACTACATATTCTAAAAAATAATAATAATACTTATTTTAAATGAATCCATTATACTATTTAAATCAAAGGTCAAATATGCAGCTCAAAATTGCTCCTATGGTAAACATAGGTAACTTTTATCAAAAGTCACGCCCAAAGTATTGAAAAAGTATGTAGTTAAGAGCATGTGAGAAGTATTTTACGCGAGTAAAGCCGCGTGCAAAGCTAGTATTATAATAAATTCGTAAATAAACACAGATTATGCTAACGTTTACAAACAATAACACCATTTTGCATTCCAAATGCCTTGCAATGCGGAAGGAAGCTGTGGGAACGCGCTGAATCACAATTTTCCTTACCTTGTAGTACGAAGTCATATGGAACTTTATTAGTTTTTTTAGTTGAAACTTAAAGAAGTCGGTTAAAAGATAGAGACTCATTAATTGAAAAATGGTAGAGGGATAATCTATACTAATATTATAAAGCTGAAGAGTTTGTTTGTTTGTTGGTTGAACGCGCTAATCTCAGGAACTACTGGTCAGATTTGAAAAAAATCGGTTTTAGATAGCCCCTTTATCGAGGAAGGCTAATAGGCTACATATCATCACGCTAAGACCAACAGTAGCGAAGCAATGCGGGTAAAACCGGTGAAATGAAAGGTTAACATTCTGTAGAGGAAAAACTAATAAGATATTACGCAACTATGTATTTAGTAATCTGTGCTTCTCCGATACTTATTTAAACTTTTTTTATAATGCAAATAAAACAATTAGTATCGTGAGTAATTGTGATTGTAATATATGATCTCACATATTTTTAGATGTTACAAAATTACATTTAACGAATAAAAATAAAAACATTTTTTTTTTTTAATTTCGCTTTGTATATAGAAATCAGTTTAGTAAGGTATGCAATCACTGCATTTATTCAGTAGTATGTGAATACTGGATATATCTAGATATGATGCTAAACATTGTACATGAACCAAAACAAACATTTATTAAACCACTAGACCGTCACTGGAAGCTTATTATTGAGAAGGCACTTCCGTTTCCGTCGATTTCTACCAGTTTCGTACCACATTCCCCTCCATTTTCCATCTATAGTGGCGACACCTGGCGGCCGCGCGCCTTTTTTGTGTTTACGATTTGAGCACCGCGCCATTTTACTTCATTGGCGTTTCGTTTTCCGTCGAGGCAACTTGTGAGCAGAAACTGAGGACTACTCCTAACTGAATCTGCAAAGGTTGCCCTCATAGTATTATTACTTATAAAGTGTGGTGTTAACAAGTGTTAAGTACGAGAAACTGTAAGTAATTTTACCCTTTTCTTTGTTCAAAGGATATATATTTAACGGTTTTACCGTTCGTATTCCTTGGATTGAACGATAATATGGTCATAATATATAAAGATTTCTTACTAATATTATAAATGCGTAGTTTTTTTACCTTTTCTTTGTTCAAGGTGTATTTAACGTATTTACCGATTTAACGGATTTACCGTTCGTATTGCTTAGAATAAACAATAATCTGTTCATAGATATTGCTTTATTTAACGTTTTTAACGTTTTAAAGAAGCACATGGTTGATAATATCTAGTTTATGCGAGTTATAAATAGGTCAAGTTATGTCTACCTACATCGAATTAATAAAAATTCTTAACCGACCTTATCTAAGATATTACGAACTTTTATGTAGTTAATTAATTAGTTATGACCATTATTAATTTGGATTGCTAATTCTACCAGAATAAAACGTACAATAACAGTTTGTAGCGGGATAATTTATAAATATTAGATAATTTATATTTATAAATTTGTTTCTTAGAATGGACAATATTTCGGCTTTGGATTCCGAGCCGCAAGCGGTTGCTGGGCCGAGCAAGCGTGGGCGGAGTGATTCATCGAGCAGCAGCTCTTCAAGCAGCGGCGCAAGCGCTAAAAAGCGATCACGCCGTCATCGCCGTAAGAAATCACGTCGTTCCCACCATCACGATCCTAGGATGGATAAGCTAGTTGAAGATATGGGTGAGCTACAAAATATCGTTTCCAATTTTATCAACGAAAGGGGTAATTTTGGTACAACTGGCCGTGATGACGTGTCTATTTTCTCTGAAATTAGTGGAGATCTCTATAACAATCAATCTAAAACTGAAGACGTCGTTTCTGATAGCGGAATTCTGAATCCACGTAGGGATTTTACTTTTAACATTGAAACTAAATTAAAGGAACCAGTTTTGCCAAATACACCCGATAATTTTTTGAAAATGTTGGTCGATGTCCAGCAACTTGGTAATACCACGTGGTCGGATGTAAGATATTCTGACACACAAAAGGCATATAATACTACTCCAGGCTTCATAGACCTCGAAGCAAATGACGAGGTCAAAATATACGATACCTTACGTCACCTAGCCCACTCTGAAAAAGCTTTTGCTGCGGTAACACATTGTGTGCTGAAGCAGAAAGAAACCCTTCAAGAAAGCATCCGTTGCCTTCTGTCCTGGGCTAAGGAGACAGAGGTTAATTTTGTTAATTTGAGTTTAAAGATTGAGGAACTTTTTCACAAAGGTGAGTTTCATAAAATATCCTCCGATATCTTACAATTAGTCTGTGGCCATCGAGCTGAAGCTCTTGAAATGCGACGCGAAGCAGTAACGAGTCATGTCCGAGATCCTTTAGTCAAAGCCTCCCTTAATCGGATTCCACCTTCAGTTACACACATCTTCGAGGCTGAGCGCTTTTCGTCTACTTTGGAAAGAGCAGGAGGAGTTCGAAAGGTTTTCTGGCCTCCAAAAACTGAGGGCTACAGTAGATCCGACCGTTTTAACAGCCGCCCCTCGCGGGGGCTCGGCATGCGGAAGCAAGCAGTTCCATCGCGTGGAACTCAAAATACCTTTCGAGAATCCGGTGTACCAACAGCCAGAAATGTCGGTAACAACCCACCCTCGCGGGGTGGATATAATCATGCCTACTTTTCAAGTAGAGGTCAGTCCACAAATGTGCAACAACCTTCTAGAGCAAGGAATTCGTTTCACAACCGAGGCTCGCGGCCCGATCGTGCAGGATACCAAGGACGCACAAATGCTCCTAAGAAAACAAAGTCCCATCAAAAACGGTACAGGCAATGACTCGAAACATTTTCAGGCGGGTCAATTAGCGTACTACCAATCAGAGTGGAAACAAATGGGAGCACCAGAAATAGTTTTAAAGTTAATTCAAGGGTATCGCATACCATTTTTTCGAAAGCCACCCCTTTGCTATCCAAATGTAAGCGGAGGCCCATTTCACACTCCGACCTCGAAGGAAATGTCTTTTATCATAAAAAACATGAAAAAGCAAGGAATTTTAAAAGTAGCGACAAAATCAAAAAGCTTCATATCTCATCTATTTCTGGTGCCAAAACAGGACGGGTCAGTTCGTCCCATTTTCAGCTTGAAGGCGCTAAACGAATATGTATTAACAGAACCGTTCCGATTAATAAATATGAACAAAATACCAGATTTTTTGCAACCCCACGACTGGCTTTGCAAAATAGACTTGTCCCAGGCCTATTTTCATCTGAGCATAAAAAAGTCTCATCGGCGCTTCCTTCGCCTAATATACAACCAAGAGCTACTAGAAATGACATGCCTACCGTTCGGGTTAAGCACAGCTCCCAAAACCTTCGCGACACTTACAAATTGGGTGGCACAAATGTTGCGAGACAGATGGAAGATACGAATAGTAGTGTATCTCGACGATTACCTTCTGGCAAATCAAAATTTCCACGTGCTGCGCGAGCATGTCAATCTTACAGTGGAAGTCTTAAGGAATCTAGGATGGCTAGTAAACTTCAAGAAGTCTGTCTTGAACCCCCAGAAAAGCATAACATATTTAGGGGTACTATGGGATCCCTGGGACAACTTAAAATCTTTGCCAAGAGAAAAAACGATCGGAATAATGGGAAAAGTAACCCGGATGCTCGAACAGCGATCCGCGACCCTGAAGGAACTTCAGAAACTGGTAGGATTACTAAACTTTGCCAGTTTTGTAGTAACAAGGGGTCGGCTCATGCATCGTCAGCTGTTACGATTCATGAATTCTCTACCAAACCTAACGGCGAAGCCCTATCCACTTCCTCTGGAGGTACTGTTCGAGTTAGAATGGTGGATGGAGAATTGTTATTCTGCAAGCCCGCTACATTACCCTCCTCCGATGCACTTCTTAGTCACAGATGCGTCCGATCAAGCTTGGGGAGCACAAATAAACAATATAACGGTCTCGGGAACCTGGTCGCAGAGGGAACAAATCCTGCACTGCAACCAGAAGGAAATGTTAGCGATATTATATGCTCTCCAAAGTCAGGTTCAGGCACTGTATTGCAGTTCGGTTCTAATACAATGCGACAGCAAAACAGCTGTTGCTTACTTACGCAAGGAAGGAGGTACGAGATCACGAGCGTTGATGGAAATAACGTACAAAATTTTCAGTATCTTGGACCAGCACCTGATACACATGAGCATCCACTATATCCCAGGCAAATTCAACAGTCAGGCCGATCATCTGTCCCGTCATCGGTGTCTTCCAGAATGGCACCTCTTGCCAGCCTGTACAAACAAAGTATTTGCCAAGTGGGGGATTCCAGTCATAGACCTGTTTGCATCAGAGACGGCGCATGTAGTCTACAATTATGTGTCTCGAGATTTGAAGGATCAAAAGGCTTGTTATCACGACGCCTTCAGTGCCCCGTGGAACTTTCCACTTGCATGGGTCTTTCCTCCACCTTTCCTTATGCCAAAAGTCTTGACTCACCTAAACCAGTCGACGGGAATATACTTATTGATAGCACCTCGGTGGAAACAGGTGTTTTGGCGCGCAGACCTGAAGGCGAGAGCCATAGCACCACCGTTGACTCTAACAGACCTACAGAAGTATCTAGTCGACACGTCGACAGGGCTTCCACCTCCGCGAGTAGGGGAAATGATTTTAGAGGTTTGGAAATGTGGGGGTGGACCGAGGAAGTAGAAAATTGGACCACAGATCAAATATCGTTGCTTAAAGGCTCCTGGCGAAAATCCACAATTAAGACTTATGAAGCTGCTTGGAAACGTTGGGTTTCATGGTCTAATTCGAAACAGATTGATCCTAAAAATCCCACGGGGTCACAACTAGCCCAATTTCTATCAGATTTATGTTTGATTCACAAATTATCATATAATACGATTCTGTTACACAAATCGGTAGTCTCAACACTCTGTAACCCTGATACATCCAGTCATTTAACTTCGCACAGTCTAGTTAAACATATTTTAAAATCAATTTCACTTAGGGCTACAAAACCCATCAGACCACCAGTTTGGGACGTCGGTACACTCTTGAATTACCTAAAGAACTACCAAATAGACTTGAATAGTACATTTCAAATAGCGCGTCATACAGCTATTTTATTATTATTATGTTCAGGCAGGCGCATACATGATTTAACTCTTCTTACAATAGATGCTGATCACTATATTAGATCCCAGGATAGTGTAATATTCTGGCCACAGTTCGGTTCAAAAACAGACAACTGTAATTATACTCAATCCGGTTGGAAAATATTTTTGAATAACGAAAATCATAAGCTTAATCCAATTTTTTGGATTGAACAGACTGTAACAGCTTTGCAGGATAGACGCTCAGCTGCAAAAACAGATAATTTATTTATTACTACTCGGGGGCAAGCTAAACCTGCATCACGCACCGTGATAGCCGGCTGGGTAAAAACTTTGTTTAAGGAAGCGAAGATTATAGCTAGCCCAGGAAGCGTACGAGCCGCTGTTGCTTCAAAAAGTTGGCTGGACAATGATTCCCTGGAGGATATCTTAGCCAGAGGTAATTGGCGATCGGCTAATACATTCCAAAAGTTTTATAGACGGGAAGTAATGAAAAATTCTAATTCTGAAAATATTACACAATTATTTGTTCCTATTAATTAAATAGAAGAATATTATGTTTACCTTAAATTGTTTAAATGTTTATGTTAACCAATATGTTAATTAGGTATACGATCAAGTGTTGATTTATTTTTCTTTTGTTTATAACAAACATTCATGTGATTATTATATTTACCTACTATGTTAAAATTATGAAATAAATTTATTTCTTTATCGAAATAGTTTTTTCATTGAATCACATTGGCGTTGGTCTTTTTTATGTCTTCCCCTTTTTGGTGGCAACACCAGGCGATAACAAACACATCTCAATAATAAGCTTCCAGTGACGGTCTAGTGGTTTAATAGCGGCGTTTTACCTGAAATAAAACGCATATTAAACTACTTACCTCACTGGAAGCTTAGTTTTACTCCTGCCTGGTGAAATAGAGCCAATGAAGTAAAATGGCGCGGTGCTCAAATCGTAAACACAAAAAAGGCGCGCGGCCGCCAGGTGTCGCCACTATAGATGGAAAATGGAGGGGAATGTGGTACGAAACTGGTAGAAATCGACGGAAACGGAAGTGCCTTCTCAATAATAAGCTTCCAGTGAGGTAAGTAGTTTAATATGCGTTTTATTTCAGGTAAAACGCCGCTATTATAAGAAAATATAAGGAAGTGTCCAGAAATACTCAGAACGAAATTATTTACAAATCTTCCGCTTGCATGTACGTATATTATTTCTAACATTGTGTATGTGTGCGTAACAAAATTTCTTGGATTGATGGATTGGAAAAAAGTTGTTTCGCTTTTAAAACTGTATTTAATGCTTTGATTGATGGATTACCGTGGGATTTACTTTGATAATTACTTTAAATGTCACAGGAAGCCAAAAAACAGACGCGGCGAACGGAAAATTCTGTCCATCAGTTAAATGAAGACTGTAGGATTGTTGGATTGAAATTATCTTTATGTTTTTGCAGTGATTAGTATTATTGTATGTATTTAAGTGTTCGGAATATATATCATACTAGGTTTTGGCCCGCGGCTTCGCCCGCGCAGTCAAAGAAAAACCCGCTTATTTCCCGTTCCCGTGGGAGTTCCGGGTTTGCGTCATTTTCCTGGGATAAAAGTAGCCTAATTCCTTTCTCGGGTATCAAAATATCTCCAAACCAAATTTCATGAAAACTGGGTCAGTAGTTTAGGCGTGATTGAGTAACAGACAGACAGAGTTACTTTCGCATTTATAATACATATTAAGATTATGTGTATGTTTTTATACTACAGCTACGTTTTTCTTGAAAACTTATCTTTTCTTGAAGGAATAAAAAGCGGGAGAGTAAATTTACTTCGATATAATCATCATTACAGTACACTTTGCAAACAAGGAAAGCCATGGAATCAACATTGGTTATTTGTATATTTATTATGTATCTGGCAAAGGTCTTAAATATATTATCAATATCGAAAAAAACATATTTTTCAGATCTGGCAACTCAAACATATCCTAGCAACACTTAAAATCGTATAGCCATCAGATACGACACGATATCGTGTCGTGTGTATATCGTGTCGTTTGTATTGCAATAACAATATTAAGTGCGTCCCTTATCAGTTCTTATCAACCATCGTTCGGAATGCGACAAGTGCATAGGATAGCTCTAATAAGCATAACGCTTCCATCATTAACATCATTATATGTAGGGTGTCTTTGATTTTGTAGATACTGGGATATATGCAAATAAAAAAGTGAAAATACTTAAGAATGTATAAGGATGTATGTCACCGTAAGATTTTAAACACCTATAGTTTACATTATACCTCGTGAGATCATTATCTGCCATTATTGTTAACCGAACCAAACCATTTAGAATTTAACAATAAGCTTTTGATGAACAAGTTGAGCTAAGAGCAGTGGTGGCTCAGTGGTGAGACCTTCGACTTTGAATCGATAAGACCGGGGTTCGAGACCAGGCGAGCGCGCAGGTAATAAATTGATTTTTAAATTTATCTACGCATGTAGTAACATCAGTCATCACCACTGCTCGAACGGTGAAGGAAAACATCGTGAGGAAACCAACATGTCGAAAAATCAAAAGTTCGACTAGATGATTGTGTCATCCGCCAACCCGCACTGGGCCAGCGTAGTGGATTATGGCCTGTACCCTCATAGGAGGCCCGTGTCCCAGCAGTGGGAACGTATATGGGCTGATGATGATGAGCAAGTTGAATTTCGTGTCAATTCTTTTTCCAAGAACCAAATAATTAAAATTATGTGTAACACCAACGAATTTACTAACCAGCTTGGTAGGTTAATCTTACCAGCATCTTTCTATTGATATTTCAGGACCAATGCAGTTTTTAACTGAGTTTTACCTTTACCTATTTATTTTAATAATCCTAATATTCATATTGGTTGAAATGGTTGTTAATCATCTCAATAGATGGCGCGCGGTGTGTCCCTTCAGACACATAAAACTGAAAGAATAGAATAAATTCGATCACTCGGGCGGGTCACGAGTGGCTGAGTTGGTGAGGCATCCGCCCCGGAATGGCGCGAAGGATGCGGGTTCGAGTCCCGCCTCGTGATCGAATTTTTTCTATTCTTTATAAATTTATATCCTAATATACATTTTATTAAATTCACATACTCATTATCAATACATTTAATTACCAAAAACGATATCCACCCTCTGCAGTAGTTGTTAGGGGCTAGAGCAAATTCATATTAACGCTAACGTTACGTGTCGCGTAAAGCGCTACAAAGCGTAGGCGTCTAACAGTTACAGCGTTTACAGCGCTTGCAATTTGCACAGCTACTTACGGAATATACAGCGCTAAGTCGTAGAAATAAACGCGGCGTTTTGGTTGAATAAAAATTTTGAACAAGACAAAACTAATTTTCCAATCACTTCAAATCTACAACACGGTAAGTTTTTTTTATGAAACAAAGAAAATTGCAGTTGTAAAGTGTTGTTACGTAAACAGTGAACGTCAAATACGATTTTTAGTTTAATACACTGATACGATTTTTAGTTTAAACGATATTGTAGTATCAATTATAGTATTTTAAATAGAATATAATAGAGTATTCTTAATATAATCAAAAATGTATTTTTATTGAGTTATTCATAATATTTATAGTCTTTATATGCTTATTTTCTGCAGGCGTTTTAAAATCAGCTGCGAACTATTTCTTAGGAATTTATTATTATTTATTTATTTATTTATTAGGTTTACCAGTAATTGTTACACAAAATAAACAAGTATATATATAAAATTAATCTTAAAACTAAGTGTACAATTTAAGGTAGGTAAACACCACAAATGTATGCACATTTAAATTTTAAAAGGTTTTATACAGGAAACAAAAAATTAATCTAAAATCTTAAACTAAGTGATGGACAAGGTACTTAAATTTATTTAACCTAAGGGAGAACATATCTAGATCTTTAGCAAATTCATTGTAAATTCTACAGAGTCTAGGAATCGGAGAACTGGAACCAAGGACAGTTCTACGTAATGGGGCAGATAGAAGGTTAACGGGATTATGAACGCACAAGGTCCAATCTTAAATTCCCATACATAAAAATATTTGATTAGATAATAAAATAGGAAATAGTAATATCATATTTTCAAGTCAACACCGCTCGCAGCGCAGCAAATCCCCGTATGTTTCCAAATACTTAGCAGCGTTATGACTATTTCAGTGCACTATTATTATTCCGTTTAGACAAACACTATTCCTATTACCATGAAACAATTGTACACACTATTGTTACTAAGATCCTAATGGTGTGTCCGAGTTTGGAATCATGATCAAAGTTAGAAAAGTAAGGCGGCGGAAAAACTGATCCTACTATGATATTTTTTCTTCCGCTTATTCTCTTTTTATATACTATGTGAAAGGTTAGAAGAACGTTTTTATGTTTTGATGAAAATTCGCAAAGTAAATGCAATTTTTTTTAATTACTATAGTAGAAAATATCGGTATAGCTATTATGATGAATAACGATCGTACCACAGTAAATAGAACTCAAAAAGTAAGGCAACTAAGTGTTTTTGTTAAAATAATTACCTTGTTGAAATAAATTTTCTGTCGTAACATTTTTAAGGAAGTTTTTGTATTGTTCGTATTCTATTTACTGTGATCATACTCAGTGTGATTTTTATTTAATCTTAAAGTATACAGTACATTATTTTATTAGTATATTTATCCCTTCGCTCATGCTTCCTAATCTTCGAATTATATGTATGAAAATGAATACATATCAGTGTCTTAGTTTATATATTTAATAACTTACAAATAGTCAATTGTTTTATTACAATAAATACCTATTTAATGTCAACAAGCCCACTTGAATTAGAAGTATATCGGTCTATTTGATGGCTCAAGGATCACTAAGTATATTGTATTGAAGACTTTTATGACCTGGAGATTTCTATACATCAAACACGAGTAAGCTAAAACCATTATAGTAAGAGCAAAGGGATATATTATTATCCGTGTACTATCTATTTATATTTATTATCTATCTGTGTATTTACTTTACACAACGCAAGAAAAATAAAGTTGGCACCAACGATGTTAACGTTTTACTACAAAAGTATGTTTTGTTAATGTACCGACATAGCTCAACGAATAAGCAAGCTGAAGTGGCAGTGGGCCGGTCATATGTGCCGCAGAACAGACAACCGCTGGGGCACACATAGACCGCGGCTCGGCAAACGTAGCGTAAAGACGCCCTGCTACACGGTGGAGTGACGACATCCGCAGGGTTGCTGGTCAAAACTGGCGACAACGAGCAAACGACCGGGCTCAGTGGCGTGCCATGACTGAGGCCTATGTGCAGCAGTGGACAAGTGTAGGCTGACAATGATGATGATGATGATGATGATGTTTGTAAATAAAAAGGTAGAAAAAAAATGAAAAGATTTTATTTTAATTCTATTTATATACCATTCTATGTACGTTGTTAGACGATATAACTATTTCGAGTTAATCCAATGATCCTTACATTCATTACATTCAATATACTCAAACTCAAACATTAATTTATTCAATTAGACTTCTTATAAAAGCACTTCAATCGTCATAATATTTTTTAACATTTACCACCGATTCGGAAAGCATAGCAAGTATCTAGTAGTAGTAGGAGAAGAACCGGCAAGAAACTCCATAGTTGCTCTTCAACTAGACAGTAGTTATCACTACACTCACTAGTCTACTATCACTACACTAGTTATCACTAGTACTTTTTGGTAATAAAATTGTATCTTTGTCGCATTGGGCATGACCTGTAATGGCAAGTGATGTTTTGTAAATGAATAAATAAAAAAAAAAAATACATAGTTTAAAACAAAGTCGCTTTCCTGTCCCTATGACCATTTGTATGATTAAATTTTTAAAACTACGCAACGGATTTTGATGCGTTTTTTTTAATAGATAGAGTGATTCAAGAGGAAGGTTTTAGTATATAATTTATTAGGTTTTAGACAAAGCGGGCGAAGCCGCGGGCGGTAAGCTAGTACATAATATATCCAAAACTTCATCAAAACAACCCCCTAATCCATACCAATTTGCGACATCGAACTACTTATTCAATAATCGATTCCACATCGAATTAATCCGACGATCGATCAACTGGGCTGAGATCAAAAAACTTTTCTCATTACGACCACACTGTTCATTTGACAACTTGATTCCGAAGTTTGACAAATAAATCCCATCTTGAAATTCATAGAGCTAAGGAGCCAGCTCAGCGTAAACGTTTGGTTATGTTTTTGTAGTGATAAAAGATACTGAATCTAATATTTAGTTTTATAGCATTCAAATCACTACATAGTATAAAATAAAGGCACTGTCTGTCTTCTCTATGAATGAATGAATGAATGAATGAAAGCCTTTATTGCAAGAAAATGTACAAGTAACAATAATTTAATAGCTTAACTAGGTTTTTTCTGGGTATCTTGCTTGCCTTTCGACAAAAGCCTCCTCCAAACTCTTCCACGATTGCCTTTGAAGTGCTATTCTTCTCCAGGTCACACCTCCTACAATTTTCTTTTAAATCATCCTCCCATCTAATTTTTTGTCTCCCTCTATTCCTTTTTCCTTCCCTCGGGTACCATTCCAAGATATCTTTAGTCCACTTTCCTTGTTTGTTCCTCATAATGTGTCCTGTCCAACGCCACTTTAGAGATTTGACTGTCTTAACAATGCTATGCAATTTCGTCTTTTTTCTAATATTAGTTATTTTTACTCTGTCGCGTCTTTTAATTTTTAACATGCTTCTCTCCATTCCTTGTTGGCACACCTTTAGTTGTTGTAATTGTTTTTTGGTTAAACACCATGTTTGGCAACCATAAGTCATCACTGGGCGTATGCATGTATCAAAAACCTTACTCTTTAACGTCTGGCAGATATCGTCGTTTTTAAAAATATTTTTCAAAGACCAAAATCGTTTCCAAGAACTTGCTACCCTTTGCTCTATTTCTTTTGTCATAAGATCATTGGGAGATATGATCTGTCCCAGATAAAGATATTCTTCGACATACTCTATATAACTGTTGTGGACTTCTATTGGAATTTTAGTTCTATTGGTCATTATTTTTGTTTTTAATGTATTCATTACAAGTCCTACTTTTGCGCTTTGGTCGGCAAGCTGTTGTAACATTTTTTGTAGAGTTCCAGGTGTTTCAGCTATTACAATGAGATCGTCTGCGAATCTTAGATGGTGTAGGCGCTGGCCATTAATGTTTATACCATAAAGGTCCCAGTTGAGATTCAGAAAAATACCTTCAAGTACAGCCGAGAATAGTTTTGGTGACATGGGATCCCCTTGTCTCACCCCTTTCTGTATTTCAAAGTCTCTTCCAACTCTTTCAAGCCTAATTTTAGCCGAAATGTGACTGTAGATGTTTTTGATGAGGTTTATATATTTTTGATGAACTCCCTGTTGTTTTAATGCCATCCAAAGATAATCGTGTCTTATAGAATCAAACGCCTTGCCTTTGTCTACAAATCCTATATAGTAAGGTTGATTATATTCATTACATTTTTCTATAAGTTGTTTAATAACAAAAATATGATCAAGTGTTGAATAATTGCTTCTGAAGCCAGCTTGTTCTCGAGGTTGTGATTCATCCAAGGTGTTTGATATTCTGTTTAGGATTGTTTTAGCAAATATTTTGTATAGATTAGGCAGTAGACTTATTGGTCTGTAGTTTTCTATTAATTGTTTGTCTCCTTTCTTATGCAGTAAGATAATCGTTGTGTCGGTCCACTGTTTAGGTATTTGTTCAGTCTGATATATTTCGTTGAATAAATGGGTAATTATCGGGAGAGTCTCTGATGCAGTCTTCTTTAAAATTTCGTTGCTGATTTTATCATCGCCTGGTGCTTTGTCGTCTTTTTGGGATGATAGGGCCTTTTCTACCTCACTTACTAGAAGCGGTGATATTTCTCCATTTTCTTCTTCCATCTCATAAACTTGATTTTCTGTAGGTAATGTAGCGGTGTCCTTGCATAGTGTTTCGTAAAATATAGTAGCAGTTTCTAAAATCTTTTTCCTATTTGAGCTTGTAGTGTTAGTTGTTGTATTTTTTATTTTAGGTATCCAATTTTTGTCTTGACTTAAAAGTTTTTGTGCTTTTTTCACTCCACCCGTCTTTTCTATTTGCTCTTGTATTAGTTTAATTTTTGTTTTCTTTTTAAAGTTTCTTATGTTCTTATTGATCTGTTTACTAATTTCTTGTATTTCTTTCCTGTTGGATTTGCGATTTTTTAATAGTTCTTTCCTAGTTTCCAAAAGTTTTCTTGCTTCGTGCCCCACCTTATCTCTCTTAACTTTCACAGATATCAAGTTTTCTTTTAATTTTATAAGGTTCTTTTCTAAAACGTTATATTTGAATAAGACAGATTTATCGCTATTCATCTGCATTTCTTTCTTAAGTATATGACCAAAACTTTTCATCACGTCATCTGGAATTGGTGGAATTTTGTCATAGTTTTGTTTTATGAATTTTCTTGACCTTTTTGGTTCTATTGATTTTATTGTACCTCTTAACAATCGGTGGTCCGAGTTAAAGTTAAGTGTATTAATGACTTCTACGTTTTCAAAATATTGTGGCTTATTTGTGAGTATAAAATCGATTTCGTTGCAGGTTTTGGCGTCCGGGGATATCCAAGTCCATTTTCTATTAAATTTCTTCTTATATAGTGTGTTCATGATTTTCAGGTTAAATTCTAATGCAAAGTTGATTAATCTTTTTCCATTATCATTTCTTTTACCGTAAGTATGAGGGCCCATAATCTCGTTTTCAGATTCTGTTTTTTGACCTAACTGACTGTTGAAGTCTCCCATTATTATTAGATTGTCGTACGTTCTTTTAATGTATTTGTTAATAATCTATAGAAACTGTCTTTTTCTTCTCTATCAGTTTGATCGTGTGGGGCGTAGGTCTGAACAATGGTCCACATTTTACTGTAACCTGGTATATTTATTTTTAACATGATTATTCTATCCGATATTCCTATGAATTCTTCTACTTCCTTTTTAAGAGCGATATTTATTAAGAAACCAACGCCATTCCTTCCTTTTTCCTTACCTTTGTTGAAAAATATATATTTACCTTCTACTTCTAACATTTCTTCTTCATTTCTTTTTGTTTCACAGATACCTATTATGTCCCAACGTATTTGTTCAATGGCTAGTTCAAATTCTGCTTGGCGCTCCTCAGTTCTCAAAGTGCGGACATTAAATGTGGCAATGTTGAATTTTCTATAATGTAAAATTTTATTGTAAAATGTGGTTGATCGGTTTGGAGGGTTGTAGTCTGAAACCCCACGGTGACAGGCCGGATTGGGGAGTGCTATATTAAAAGTTCTTCTAGATTGTAGTTGGTCTATAACCAGCTGTCGGGGTTTTGTTAGTTTTTTGCAGAAGAGGGGATAGTGGAGAGAGAGTTGCTTCGTACTCTCATAATATCGAAAGCGTTTTTCCTGTGAGACTTAGATATTCCTGTTAGTTTTTGTTTGTTGTCCGGGATGTTTTTATTTGGTGATTCTGATCGATTACGTTTACGATTTTCATTCTTATTTTTGTTATCGCGCACTATAAGTTTATCGTATTTTATAACTGCGTGTCTTCCTTTTTCCCTTTCTTCAATTAGTTGCTGTTGTAATAATTTCCTTTTATCCAAAATATCTTTTGGGTAGTCCTCTACTATGTAAACGTTTTTAATCATTTTCTTGCTCTGTATTACTTGTTCTTTTTGCCATAAACTCAAGAAGGAGATAAGAACTGGACGAGGTTTGTCACTTTGCAAATTTTTCTTACCTAGGCGGTATACTTTGTTAATATCACTTGGTTTTAAATCAATTGCAGTTCCAGATGTTATTAAATTGATGGTTGTTTTTAATAGGTCTATACTTGAGGTTTCGTCTTCTTTTATTCCAAAAGCTATAATATTTTTCTGGCGTTTTTCCCTTTCCAAATAATCTATTTTGGCTTTTAAATTTTGATTTTCAATTTTTAAATTGGTAATTTCATGTAAAACTGGGCCGAGTTTTTCATCAATTCTGCACATGATATTTTTTGTCTGTTCCTGCATCTCCGTCTTTAGTTTATCAAAAAGTTTTTCAAATTCATTCATTTTAATATTTATAAAGTTGGGTAATTTTATGCAACTTGTGGCAACCCCTGTGATTGAAATCGGACAGGTGTCAAAATCAGACAACTGTCATTAGGATGACTTGACTTGTCAATTGAATTAAATCAGATGTTATAACCTCTTATTTACTGTTATTATAAAATCAATATGGCATTGATAATTCTTCAATTTTATTATTTAAATTGTTCACGGGCACTTTCACTATGTTTTATAAGTATTTCTTCCAAAGTTTGTGCACTTTAAACAATTGAACTGGAATTATTTACACTGGGTATGTTTTCGTACTTGTTGACACTTTGACAGCCGGTAACGGAAAAAACTGTCTTCTCTAAGGTGTGCTCAAGAAGCTTATATCTAATACACTGGAGATTGCACTATGACCATTAACTTGTCACAAGAAAATATAACCTTGAATGACGTCAGTGTTGTTTTTTGTCTCTTTCTGTGGGTGACCACACTGGTTTGTATATTCAGGATTTTTCGAAATAAAAAAAAACTAAAAATCATGGTCTATAAATAATAACGACATAATTATATTTTTAACAGTATTTATATTATAATATTACTGGTCAACTTACATGAATAATTATCATCTTTATAGGTACATACCATTTTAATTGGTAGAGAATGATAGTTTTAAATAACGCTTGATAACTTTTGATCTCATACTACGATTTTTTAATTAAAATGAGTGCTACATACATTAAAACATCGTTTTGGTTACTCAAGCTTCAGTCTAAAACTTTTCAATATTCCAAAGGGAGAGTTGCATCGCTAGTGTTGATGTGTGGTAACGATATTACAGTTCTCAGAAATTCGTATGTCTTTCAGGAGCTGTACTTACGGTTACTAATGGTTTCATGGTGGTTAATTATAATATAATTAAAATTACTTTATCCACAGTTGAGACGCAGTAACAAGAATGTGGTAAATAAAAAGGTATAGCACTTTTCAAAAGGTATTTTTTTTCTGGACCGTAATCCTCAGGCTTAAAATGCAAACTGCATATTCTGGCATGTTGATAAATTTTACCCTTGATAGGCACTATGGACAGCCATTTATTTCTTTTTATTTCATTTTTGGAAAGCTGAAATCAGTAAATCAAAAAAAAATTGGTAAGTTAAAAGAACTATTAATTTCTATGTTAAAGAAGAACAAACATAAAACCACATGTGAGTGCAATATCGATGTCGTGCGTTGTTTCATTACTAGTAGATATAAAAATCTTTGAAATGGTGTTCTAAATGTTCATCACAATTTTGTTAACTATTACAATATTTTCTCTTCGCTATCCGTAAAAACTCGTCATCATGGTTACCTTACTTGTTAAATTGGTTTATTGAAAAATGATGAAATTATTAGGAAAAGAAGATAGATAGAAGATATTTAGCATGATTGATTACTAAAATGATGATAAAATTGACGATTTTTGCCATGAAAATGATTCTAAACAGGTAAATGCATGAGTATTGAGGAATATTGTAAATAGCGTAAATATACACTTGCCTGTGAAATTTTATGCCAGAATTTGGTGTCCAAAAACTTCTGCAATTTTTCACAATGCAATACATTATTTATATTCGGAAAATATTTATTAAATACGCAACAATATTAACTTAAATATTCGAAGCGACGCAATTTTTTTGACACTTATGCCATATTGTCAAAGTGAGAGTTGCTACAATTTTATTATGGTAACTACCCATAATCAGGGAGTATCGCTTTTTAATAATTGGTTCAGATACTTATTTTATTTAGCATAAATAATAATTGTCTCATCCAACAATGCTTCTGAATGACGTTGTTGGCAATTTATCAACAAACTCATGTACAAAAACTAACCTTTTGCACAGAATATTACAGCATACATAGTAGCCTTGGGAAAACTTCGTATTAACAGTGGCAATACCAAGTTAGGTGTGAAAGTGATAAAACACAACAATTTTCTTGTTACACGTCAAATGTTCATACCGAAATCTCCAGTGTATAAGATATAAGCTTCTTGGGTGTGCTTATATCTTGAAAACTACGAAACGGATTTTGATGCGATATTTTAATACATAGAGTGGTTCTCGAGGAGGGTTTTAATATATAAATTGTTAAGTTTTAGACAAAGCGAGCCAAGCCGCGAGCGGAAAGCTAGTGCTTTATAAATGGGAAAACAATATTAAGTACGAACTAAAAATTATGATTTAAGTGATTATGTAACAGTAACATAACTGGGTAAAAAATAGTGAAAATACAGGTAAATAAAAATCCAGACACTTCAAGTAAGCTTAACATCCCCTCAAAGGCTCTGTTCCAGTCCCTAAAAAACATATGCTACGAATTGAGAACCTCTTACATTTTTGGGGACGTCGGTTAAAGAGTTAAGAGGGTTCTTCGTATAGCGAATAAATCTGTGTGAAAAATTAGTTGATATACCTTTAGGCACAAGCTTCCATAAGCTCATACTGTAGATTTTTAAAACATAATATTAATAAAATAATGATGCCTTCTTCGTGGGGTAACACGACAAAACTCAATCAAAATCGATCTAGCTGCAAAATAACAAACATACGGATTTTCATATTTCGATTATTCATACGTTCCAAATAATTACTGCATTTTGTTCTTTTCTTCACTCGTAATACTTTAATCTTATATTATAATACTAGCGGTCCGCCCCGGCTTCGCCCGTGGTACATATTTACGTTTTCTCTACATAAGAACCATCCTCGTACTTCAAGGAATAGGTATAATAAAAAAAGAATTATCGAAATCGGTCCACCCGCTCACACGTGAAACGGGTTTCATTTTTATATATATAGAATTATTTTTACACATTAATTTTGTCACTAAAATCCTATCATCCGTCTTAAGATAAAATATTAACTGAATCCCTAATAATGTTTCACCTAGTGACTAAAAGCTTCTATCAAAGTGACCAAAGTAAATATTTAAGTGGCTGAAGTTAGTAGCGACTGAGTGCATCGGAAGTTCAGCTAACTGCTGATTAGAGCTAGGCCTTAATATGTTATTTAGTATTTTAAAGTAAAATATACTTTAAAAAATGCTTTAATAAGATAAACATGATTTTTTTTGGTTTAAAACACTAATAAATTCGTTTTAATGAAATTAGTGTATTGATCCTTGGTTGTGCAAAGTTTAAATTATGTCTGTTCATTTTAATTCGTATGTATGCAGTTTTAAATATGTTTAAATCGAATCTTAAGGACTCGGTTATACACAAACATACAGGTGAAGCTTGTAAAAGTTTGTTAAAACCTATGTAAAACTAATAATGCAGCTTTCTATATCCATAGAAAAATTAAAGAATTTTATAAATTGAAACTGGTTTAAGCTAATTCTTAAAAAACACAAAGTAACTAATCTTTCGTATTAATAATATTAGTGTAGAGAAATATGAAAAGAAACATGCTACGCTATTTATTAAAAGTTACTAAATACTATAGCTAATATTTCATTTCCCTTATTCCAAAAAAAAAAATACAAAAGCGTACATAAAAGCACATACGAATCACGCCCGATCAAATGCACATCATAGATCTAAAAACGTATAGAGCTGCATAATTGAATAAAAAAATTATTTCAACGATTTGTATGATATGCACAAATATAAAAGGCGTATTAGATATCAAAAGGACGTAAACAATACGGCAGTCGGCAGTCGCATTACGGCTAGATAATGGCGCATTATCTGAGATCGATTACAGTTATCTGTAATAAGATCTTATTCCGTGCTACCACACAATGAGCGAGCTTTGTCCTGGCTGAAGGGTGTGGGTAAAATGCCGTTTTTGAAATGCGAATTCCTATTTAGGATTTGCAAGGGAATTTTTTTAATAAATATCGTATTCATGTACTTTTAATTTCTATAGTTTATAAAACAAAAGGATAGTATTTTATCGTTGACAAATTATTAATAATGTGCAATTTATAAGATATTATTTATGTTTATAAATAGGAACTTACTTGGGTCATTGTCAAATTTTGCGCAGGTAAACTTGTCCCTCAAAACTTTTTTACTTCTATACCATTAAAAAGTTAACTGTCACTCAAAACTTTCAGCAAATACAAACTTAATCGCATTACTAATAATATATTAATAAAAGAAAGGTCTATTTTTAATTTTTAATTTTATTTTTTAAAGTAACATTGTGGTTTTTTCTGGTAACAGAAGGGTTTTCCATACAAATTTGACCTGTCCCAAGTAGCACTTCGTTACAGAAAATATAAAATAACTACAATTTCCAATATACCAACCCACATCAATTAAAATATTACTATAAACAGAATATTGTAAATATTTCTAAGAGTAGATTTTAAAACCGATCAGTGCTAAAATTTATTTTATAAAATTTTTTTTAACTTTGTCCCACGTAGTGTTTAGAATCGTGTGCTCTACTATGTTACTAAATAAATAATTACTCAAAATAGAGGTGGCGCTGTTTTCGACTTTCTATTAGCTTGAGCAAGGTTTCTGCAGCCATTGTGGTCGTTCGTTAGGTCGTGGGGAGGGGTACATTGAATTTCAGTCGACCGCATGGCGTTGAACGTGCCGCGTGTTTTTATTCCGCATCAACATTGTTACCTCCTTATTAACCTAAGTAAAACCGTTTTTTTCTATTATTTTACGTCCAATTTGTTGTTTAAGGGGTAATTATGCTCAATTTGAAATAAAAAAATAAATAAATGCATTATTCTATGATTTATGTCTTTTAGAATGTAAAATTTACAACTCTGTTATCATCATTCTGTTACTTAGCTCATGGTAACAGAGTTGAGTAAGCATGTATTCTTTAACTTTTGTTTGAAATTTTATATTTGTAATATTTTTTTTTCTTAATAATCGGTTTCCTAAAGTAATTTTGAGTTGTTATATGTAAATAAATCATATATAATTAAATGTTACCTTGAAGATATTGTTACAGGATATTCTGCCGTTATTAACGCCCTTAAAATGCTTCTCACGCTAGCTGAGCAGCAAGCAAGTTAAGAGAAACATATCGCAGTTATTTACAGATTATATAAAATTGAAGTTACAATTACAAACAGTTAACAAGAGATACGAGACGTATTAAAAACAATGCAACAGAGAAAAACGAAAAAAGTCTAAAAATAAGGACGGCAATCCAGTAAATCCAGTAAAAACTATTAAAAAACGCCATGAAAAAGTTAAGAATCGGAAGGAAAAGTATGCTATTGATAAAATATTTGACAAGAAGGCCGTTAAATTCTCTAGGCAGGAAATACAAATTATAAAAGAGTGTCTTGCTGTGGATCAAAGTTTCATATGAAAAAAATCAGCCCACATGTAAGAAAAGTGTTTTAAAAACCAAAATCAATCTTTTCGAACGTGAAAACATATCAAGAGTATGCAATTTATTCACTTATAGTACAAAAAGAACAACTAAGTTACTGTGTTACAACTCTGTTATTTTCGTGTCCCGAAGATTAAAGAACATATTTACGAAATTTAGAAAAAGCTATTCAATATAATACTGCTATATTACAATAGGTTAATTTGCCAGTTAATGAAACGGTTATATGTTGTAATTAGCTGTTAATTTATAGATATTTCATGGAGTTGTGTAGAATTTAAGGTTTGTTATTATTCATAAAGTAACAGAGTTGACTAAAACTTTAAATGAATTACTGTAAAACTTAAAAAAAGCTTGTACTTCTAATGGTGATTATAAGATATAAGACTGTAATTAATATAAAAGCCAAAATATGTGCGACTGGCTTATTTAATTTTATGATAAAAGGTAAAGTATAATGATAACAGAGTTGTATTTTTTCACCACCCTGACGCACTAAATCTGAAATAAATCTTAAATTATTAGCTAAACATCGCGGCCAACTTAAATAAACCCTACTTCAGTTGTTTTAACAGGCACAGGCATAAAGAAAAGTTCAATTTTAAAATATTTTCTTTTTCACATTTTTGAAATCTGCAGTTACGTTTACCTGCGCAAAATTTGACAATGACCCACTTATGAATTTAGAAAACAATTTATCTTTGATTTATTCTATTTTGTAAAAAAATAAGTTTTGTTGTCTAGATAATGTCCGATTAACACCTCTAGTTACAACCTCGTTTCGACGAAAGAACAAAATCTGCATTGTTCCTCAGCCATATAGCAGGTTCACCAAGAGGTTCTTTTACTTCCTCGGACCCTATTTGTATAACAAAATTAATGATAGTCGTAGCATCTATGCCTTACCATATTCTAAATGTAAATTATCCGTACGCGTCTTTCTATTAGGAAAATCTTATGACGAGACATAACAACTTCTTGAGATACTGGCTTAAGTGTAAATGTGACTCTTGCTTAGATACAGTATAATATTTCACGCACACACACACACACACAAACACACACACACACTTACACACATACACTTACACACACACACACATACACACACACAAATATATATACAGTCATACGATACAGTTTCATACGGCACACCCGCATTCTTTTATACACCTTAAATTTATACATATTTTTTTTTCTCTTACTTTCTATTGTAACCAATTGTAATTTATAATTGAGTACTTGCTAAGAGGCTTTTTGTGAATTTATTTTAGAGGCAAGCTGTTTCTCCTAAACACAGGTTGCCCAGTAACCTAGCTAGGGAAACATTCGCTTGTATAAATTGTTTTAGTAGCCTTTTTTATATTTATATAATTTTTACATGAATATTAATTGTATATTGTAATAAAAATTGTAATAATAAATAATAATAATAAATAAATTGTAAATTGTAAAAAAAAAAAAAAAAAAAAAATGTTGCTTATTTTGTTTAATTTATCTGATTTTCTGAGAATAAGGTTTTCTTGGTTTCGTACGTGAAAACTCTATCCAATTTTTCTTAATTCTCGTTATCATCATAATGCAGATCTTAATTTATATCTCAACGATCAAACTTTTTCAAAAGAAATCGCAACTATACTTAAAAAAATAAAAATAAAATCGTGTCACCGAGCGCCATTTTATCGTTGCACTCGTCTAGTTGAATAGAGGTCCTTCTCATTAGCATTTCCAAGTTAGCAAAATGTAAAGCTCAAGACTGCAGCGGACCAATGAAGCTATTTATATTCAATTATCCTACAAAGGTATTAATTACGACATAATTTTTAATGGCTTTGATGGTTAACAATTGTGCCCGCTCTAGACGTTTTGAGGTCTGTGTTTATTTTTGTATTGAGAAAGTAGGTATGTTACATTGTTACGACATAATACGTCGTAATTTAACTGTTTTTTGGTAAGATTTTTAATTTCTTTAAAATTCATTCATAAGACTAATAGAAGACGAAGACCACTCCAAGAAACATTAAAAATATGTTTATTTGCTCTACGTTTCGCTTTTACTAAATGATAGATAGACTTTTAAAAAGCAATTGAAAAAAAAATAACATTTATTTTTACACTAAAATTTTACATAAACATAAATTTGAAAATATTTGAATTTTACCACTGAACTGAACCTTAGACTACATGATCCTGGTTTTAACTACCAAACCATCACACTCATACAAAAGTAATAATTTCTTTTTAACCGTCACAAAATTTCTCGACCCCTAAAGCTGTATAAAGTTTTCAATCCACCAAACGTAAACAATATGTACGTACGAACAACAGAATACATAATTTTCTCGTAATTAGCACATGCTAAATTCACCCATAAGCCTACATATTAAGAACGATATTTGTATCAACGAATTGTCATGCAAAATTCGTTCTATACAACTCGTCGGCTGTCGGCAAAATGATTATTATCCACAGTTATTATCTCTTTAATTTCGCAAGCTATCGTCGCCTTTATTTTTATTAGGTTAAGGGTGTTAATTGCGTGTGGGTATTATTGTATAAAAAATGGAAAAGCCCGTACAAGTAGTCGGATGGCCACATTATTTATTTAGGCCCTCTCTAGGGCTTTCAGAGTTGAAAGATTAATCATTATCAAATAAATTTTTTGTTTGTTGGAAATTTTTCACGATGAATGAAGTTTTTTAATAAATATAATGAGTTTAGTTCTTTACTACTTAGGAGAGGTTAAGTCTGGATTATCGAGTTTAACAGATACATACTGGTAAAGCCGCCTTGTTTCCTTTTATGTTCTCTAAATGAATATATTCTATAGAATATAGAGTTTAGTAGAGAGAAAGAAATAGAACGTTTATTCATATACCACAATACTAAAACAAGGACTTAAAACAATTAGTAATAAAATGTAAAATAGAAAAAAAACTTAATACTTAAATGTAACAGCGTGGTACAGAAAGGGAGACATCTCAGCATATGCTGCACCTATAAATTAGATGCAGCGCTGATTTTCAGAAGTTCCCAGTTATGTATTCAGTTTACGTATTCATCATTTTAATATAACTCAGATCCCACCTACTACAATTTTATATTGTCTTGTATTAATACATTGGTGGTGCAATCACAAAAGCTCAATGAAAATCCATATAAAACCATCAAAAATATCAAGATCTCTAAAACACACGCTTATCCATATATCAAAAGGATCTATCTACACTGGTTAGTAAAGAAAAGCTCTAATATTATTGGATTTAATACCTTCATTGTTATTTAGCGTAAGTAGCCCTACAGTATCAATGCCTGTTACTTATAGCAGTATTTTTCCCAGTGTGAGAAAGAGATGGCGCTAGACGACCTATATAGCGCTGTCTCTTTCCCACACTGGAAATAATACTGCTTTAAGACAGGGTAAAGGCTCATATAATTGCACTAGCCTCATACTTTATTAACAATCCAATTTAATTGCGTTTTCCTGTTATTTTTGTACTTCGTTAAAATAAAACGTGAAGTATAATTGAAATAATGTCGGGTTAGTTTATTCTTTGAGATACAAAGGAATTTCTTTGTAGTTTTTGTATCTTGAACTAAAGATACTAGGATCATGTAGTTAGATACTTATAATCTGTACTTCAATAATTTATATTAGAATTATTTGCAGGTTTGTCTTTCTTTCACGTCGCATCGGAAGAATTTTAGGTTGTGATTTTTGTGTCTGGACATAGTTAGGAGACTAAAGAGAGGTACTTTTTAGCAAATCATATTGTATTATTCCTAATTAGGTAGATATTAATGTATATATGTCGTGGCCATATCGTAGATTTGCTCATTTCATGAAATGGCCAACATAGTTTGGCCAGATCGTTAAATCGTCAACGTTTCACGATTTGGTCATCGACATTTGGCCAGATCGTATAAAATATCTTAGAGAGTCCATAAAACATTAAAAAATTCAGAATATTTTAAGAACTTGTTTATTGTCATTTAAGTTAGTGCCGCGGTAGCGCCGGCGAATACCAGAAGCGAATGGTTTTTTCAATAGAAAACAGTTAGGTTAGGTTAGGTTAGACTTTAATAAACAACGCACGAGCCGAGCGAGCAAAACGAGCGTGCCGCGGCAGCGGTCGGCGAGTGCCAGAAGCGAATCGCTTTTTAAAAAAGAAACAAAAATGGTCGCATTTCGTGAAATGGCCATCCACAATGGCCAAATGTGGATGACCAAATCGTGAAACGTTGACGATTTAACGATCTGGCCAAACTAAATTGGCCATTTCATGAAATGAGCAAATCTACGATATGGCCACGACATATGCATATGGTATGTAAATCTTAATTGCTTATTTAGTCAATTGATATTAGAAAGGTTGACTCTTTACTGTAGGAATAATGATGTATCAGTCAATCACAATAAAAGGCTTTTGATTTGACTACTTATTTGTTTTTTTTTCCAGGAAATTGATATGAAAATAACAAAAGAGAGAACACATTCAAGAGGAAAATATTCAAAAACCGAAACGTTATTATCAAACACAAAAGCCAGGAATCAGAATACAATACCCCTCTTTCTATACGTCGGGTAAATGTTATTTGGTGAAATCTTATAAAGGCGATAGAGGGAACAAATCGAATAATAAATAAATCAGGCCGATGTAGAAACATATTTTGGCGAGCCGTAAAGGGCGTCATAAAAATGACCCAAACCTCTTTGCTATGAACCTTTTTATAAAAAAGAATATAGGCAGATTATTTTACAGAAAATTCTAACTTCAAGCAATCCTAAATAATATGAAATTTTTTGACTCTGAAAAAAAAAATAAGTTTCGACAGGCATAAACAGAAAATGGTACTAAAACTTGAAATATATCTGTCTGATATTGTAGCTTTAAAATATAGTATTAGACAATATATTATTAAGTATATGTATATATATGTATATTATTAAGTAATAGTATTATCCATTTGGTAGAGTTATGATATAATACAGACCGACACAAACTTCTTTTTGGAGATTAAAAAATATGTATAAAAGTTTGTAGGTATAACTACTTCCCTAATACGGAGCTTTTTGATACAGTTAATCATTGTGTATGGAACATTACACATTATTTGGAAAAACAGGTGTCGTTATCTAATATAAAAATAAATATATATTAATTATTTATTAATTCAGACTACGTGCAAACTCTTATGTTTGATTTTACGAGTAAGTATTATAACATTTAGAAATTAAAGACTAACGGAAACGCTCGCTGCAAAGTGTGCGAAACGTCGGGATAATAATATAATGAATAAATCGCGTTTAAAATCCGTTAGTCTTTAATTTCTATACCTGCAAACTGTCAAAGATATGTAAGTACCATTTCCACTTCTGCACTCGTCTGTACAAAATAAACAACGGCTGTAATACGTCTAATAACAGTATCTCACGAGATAGTAATTAGTACGATTCGGTCTAGACCACACTCAGCACATCACTAATTGAGCATGATGTTAGCAAGCTTGAGTTTAAGTGTACAGTCGGGTGGAAAATTGAGAATTCTTTTGAAGTGAAACATCTTTACGCGCGTTGAGAGTAAAATTTCAATGGTAATACCGTCACGTCATGACAATACCAACACGTCATGAAGTAAGCCGACGATTTTGGTATCTTTGAATCTTGCCAAAAAAGTTTCACTTCTGACACGTGTGCTCGGCAGGTACGCTCTCTTTGTTTTAATAATAGGTTGTATGTCGTCTTACCGATAGAGATAATTATAAGTGTCAAATACCTCCAATACGAATACATTACCTTTAAACAATATTTTACAATAGAATAGAAAAAAAAATACCGCACTGCCAAGTATCTTCAAAATCCGTTCATTAGGTTTCGCGTAAAAGAGTAACATACATACATACTCTCCTCCCTCCTCACAAACTATCTCAATAATTATAATATTACTAGAATGTAGATAAGAGCATCTTCTTCCAAGGGCACTTCTACGATTCACGATCAATATTACTGTTGACACAACGAGACTGTAAGGAAAATAAACAAATTATTTACCATAAAATAATTATAAAAAAAAAAACTTACAAAAGCATTGTCTCTCGAACTGTACAATTAATTTTCTTACGTGGTTAGCAAAGCTTTAAGATCAGTGAAAGCCAATTGTCAAATGTGCTATACTGTGAAATTCTTTAACTAAATTCTAATAATGATAATTATAGTGTTGTTTAATTTAAAAAGCTTTTGTGATTTGTCAATATTGTTTAGTAATTCAAAAAGAGGATAAAATATAAATATGTATTGATTGGCATTTGGCGTAGAGTCTAAAAGGTACTAAAAAAGACATTATAAAAATCTTAGAACATATAATTAAATGTTGTGGTAAATTATGAATGAATGAGAACTTTATTGTACACACCAAATCACTAAAACTTACTTAAATTATTTGTCATTATACATAGAAATATAGACAGCATCCAAATTTGGTTCAAAATTAAATAACGATTTTGTACATTCTTTGTTACAGGAAGCTAAATTTTTCATCACAGGTCAGCTGCAGCTTTAAGCAGACAATCAACTAAAACAAATGAGTTATTCCAATTCAATCCATCTTTTTCGAAGTCAGCATTAACATTTCAACAAACTTCTGAACCAAGTTAATGACCAAAGACCAACTTGTTGAACTATGAAGTCAAGTTTAATTAAACGGTTATCTTTAACTGTGTGTTTAACATCGAACTTAGGCCTTTGTTTAAGGATTACTAGGAATAATAGCGGCGTGTATGCGGGCTGTTTTATCTTTGGGCTTGCGGCCGTATTATGGGAATGGTGAATAACATAATATTTACTAAAAATAACTTCAAATATAGAAAGAACAACACATATAATATATAACATACTAGCTTTCAGCCAGCGGCTTCGCCCGCGTGCCAAAGACAAACCCGCATAGTTCCCGTTCTCGTGGTAATTCCGGGATAAAACTATCCTATGTCCGTCGAATTTGAATTAAATCCATGCAATACTTTTTGAGATTAGCCCGGACATACATACAGACAAACAGACATCTATTGTAGATCACGCCGCGAGTTTAAACCCTAACAAACAATCAAATATATTGTCTTCACAATATTATGTTCTAGTCTAGATGTATTTTTCTCGAGCAAAGCCACTCCAATCACTCAGTCTATCTTAATAAGACTTAAATAAATATCAGCATAGTTACAGTATAGCTACATCCAAATCATCCGGCGACAGAAATCAGATTTTCGTTTTAAAGTCGTTAAAACAAGTTAACCGGTATCAGAATAAGCCCGCGGGTGGATATCGCTATCACCAAAACTTCGCCTTTGAGACGTTCTATTTTATCTGAATAAGTTTTGAAACTTAACTGCTGGACCGTTTCGAGCATATTTTCAAGTTCCATTTTGATAATTTGGCTTTTGGCGTGGTTTTTTAAGTAATTTGATGTTTGCATTATCTGGATTAAAAAAAGTGAACGAAAACTTTCAGAATTCGATTCAAATACTTATTCTGTGTAAAAATCAATATTTTTCTTATTAAATGTAGTTGTAACTCGATGCAAATTTATATCGACTAAAACTGCTTGGAAAAAGTTATATATTTGGAAGTTCCATAAAAGATGAAAGCTTCAGTAGTATTCAAAACCTAGGTAAACCCATTGGTTGCTGATTATTATGGGTACAAACTTCTCATAATATTTTACCTAGGTGCTCCAGAAATCTATACTAATATTATAAAGCTGAAGAGTTTGTTTGTTTGTTTGTTTATTTGAACGCGCTAATCTCAGGAACTACTGGTCCGATTTGAAAAATTCTTTCGGTGTTAAAGTGAAGTCCCATGTCCCCTAGTGGGGTAAGGGGCAGATGCATTATACATCTGTTTCACTGATCGATTTTCTTTAGGGACAAGTAGGTGATCAGCCTTCTGTGTCCTGCCAGACCGAGACATTTTTTTTTCTTCGTCTCCACCGGGAATCGAACCCAGGACCCCCGGTGTACGCTCACGCGTCAACCACTGTACCAAGGAGGCGGTCAAACGGTGTTAGATAGCCCATTTATCGAGGAAGGCTATAGGCTATATATCATCACGCTAAGACCAACGCAGGGCACAGCTAGTACCTATATAATATGTATAATATAAATACAGTCTAATTGGCTGCCAAAATACTAGTTTCTGACTCGCATCTTAGCATCTCGTTACAATATAACAATAATGACAAAGCAATTCTCATCCCGGACACAGAGCTTAACTCCTGTGTCGATGAATTTGTTACTAGTTAATTTTCTACTTCGACGGACAAAGCCCTGGATGTGAGAAATGTGACACATCCATTATTAAATATAATATCTTCTAAGTAACTCATACAATACAACTTGTTCAGAATAATTTAGCTTGAAAGAAAATTTTAGAAAGTTCGGGCAGAAGTTACCCAATCGGTTCAGTAGTATTTACTTTATGCATTTTTAATTATATTGATGAAGATAAATGTAGCAGCAAATGTTTATTTAAGAATAAGATGTTGTAGTTATATTCAAGTGCTGATCATTCCTTGAAATGAAGGGAAACGAAAAATACTTAATTGTACACTATAGACACCATTAAACAAGGTAACATAAACAATAGGTTTTACCCTTAAAAATTAACGCTTAGTTTTCTATAGTTATCGTTCTAGTATATTCTATATACGCAAATAGTCAATTCAGTAGAAGTGGCTTTCCTAATTTTTATTTCCTCACAAAGTAATTATTAATAATTTCCGCGGTTTTATCCACAGTGCTCCGCTCCTGTTGGTCTTAGCCAGATGATATTATATAGCCTATAGCACACTTCGATAAATGGGCTATCTAACACCGAAATAATTTTTCATTTCGGTTCCTGAGATTAGCGCGTTCAAACAAACAAACAAACTCTTCAGCTTTATAATATTAGTATAGATTCATATAAATTGTATACCATATCCAAGTTTCGCACATCCGTGAACACGTCTCACTCTGTCTGTAATTAGTCGCTCGGTCCCGCACTTCCGACATTTACGAGATCAACTAAAAAACTTCGTAATGTCCTTTGCATTTCGCTCCAAGTATTGATGAACGGATTAATATTAAGTTGCATTTGTTTACGACTTTAATTTGTGCTATAAAGTTATAAGTTTGTGTAATAAGTTTATCAGTTTTGATTTTTAATTAACGTGTAGAGATTGGTGAATAACGTTGATTTTTAAACGAGCATGTGTAACTTAAAGAAACAATATCATAGAAAAAAAATTCTGATAATGAATTATATACATATATTCATTTTATTGAAAAAAAATGTTATTAAGGTTTGAATACAAATTTGTATTGTATTTTTCGTTCAAAAAATACTTTCTTGTTGTTTGAATTTTTGCAAAAAAAAAACACATGCATATCTTTTAAAATACTGCTATTTTAAAAGATATGCATGTGTTTGAACTTGACTATAGAGACCACCCGACTGTTAATACCTAGATATCGAATGGATTTATACCAAAAAATACTAACGTTACGTGCACGAGTGTATTCAATTCATTCCCAAATCCCCGAGGAAATTGCCATTTAATAACTTTAAACGTAGCTCGAAAATATAGCTTATTGAAAAATGTTTTTTACGACCTCGGTTGATTTTGTAATAAAAACCTTGCGTCTTACAAAAAAAATTAGAACGATTAGATTATAAAGAGTAGTAAGGCTCAATAGTTAAGAACTAACGATACTAGAAGAAGCATGATAAAACCACAATGTATAAATTTATAAAGAATAGAAAAAATTCGATCTCGAGGCGGGACTCGAATCCGCATCCTTTCGCGCCATTCCGGGGCGGATTCCTGACCAATTTTTGATCGAATTTTTTCTATTCTTTAAGAATTTATATTTATATAGCATTTGAATGTTATAAAACCAAAAATATAGATTTCAAAACTACAATGGTTGTTAAAATAACCATCATCGATAACACACAATATAATCGGTAAAGTAAAAAGTTTAAGAAAACTGGCATACAGAAATAAAACTTCGGTGACTTGTAACATCTGCCAACCTGCATTTGGCCAGTATCGTATCTTATGCGCTCAGAGGATTATTTTCCTGCAATGAAAAAATTCATATTCACTAATAAATTTCCTGAAAAAAAATATTTTTGTTCTCTTCCCGCCTATAGTGATGTTTTTGCTAGTTATATTTTCATGGTTGCCTGGAAGAGAACACTTATAAGTGATAAGGCCGTCAAATAATTTGTAGTCTTTCTTTTTGTAAGTAGATGTAAGGTACAACAGTATTAAAGTGTAAAATAAATAAATAAACTTTGACCCAGTCTGTACTATGTAGGTACCCATTCTTTGGACAACAAATCCTATCTGGTACCAATAGATAACCAGATGTTCATAAAAATAAACAGTCATATTCGCCCATATCTTACAATTGAAGGAAATAAATTCCAAGATTTAGGGTCACATAAAGACGAGGGCACACAATGAACGGGCCTGCTAATCTGCGGCTTGCAGTGTGCTCAGTACCTTAGCTTTCTCTAGGGACGCCTACTGATTACCCGGCTCGATACATACAGATGGAAAGAAAAATATTATTTGTAAAAATTATAGATACGGTCTACAAACATTTTTATGAAAAATTATAGATACAAAGGTTTATTATTATGATGAACTCTAATAGCAGCGTTTTGTTGTTTGAAAAATAATCATGACAGAGTTTTGAATCAGAAAGTGGTTCGTTAAAATATTAAAAGATAATATAATATATTGTAAGATATATAAAAATTGTGACAGTAAAGTTTATATAAATCTTTATCTACGCTTAAAATTTCACCTATTCTATTTATTGAAGTGAAACTTCTTTATCGGGTTTGGAAAAAAATGTAGTGTAACATTTTTTCGTTACGCGTGACATTTTTCCGTTACGCGCCATCTTTTTCTTATCCCTACCACGCGTGATTCGACGTATTTCTGTAAAGTTGCATATTATAGTAAATTATTTCTTGAAAAATAAGGTCTTAAAGAAGTTTCACTTCTTACGTGTGTACACTAGTACACGCACACATTTTTTGAAGTGAAATTTCTTTATCGGGGTTGGAAAAAAATTTAGTGTAACATTTTTTCGTTACGCGTGACATTTTTCCGTTACGCGCCATCTTTTTCTTATCCCTACCACGCGTGATTCGACGTATTTCTGTAAAGTTGCATATTATAGTAAATTATTTTTTGAAAAATAAGGTCATAAAGAAGTTTCACTTCTTAAGTACACGCACACATTTTTTTTAGTTATCTTACAAAGTAACTAAACACCGTATAAATACCGTTTTACCACCGTAAACCACCAAAACCTACACAATTTACCAATATAGCTTCAAACTATAACATATTTAATTACCTACTATCCAATACATCAAAACTTGCCCATATACCCGTATGTCCCAACCACTTGATAAGAGTAGAAGAAATTGAAGGAATATTACCAGTAGTTACTTTGTTTGTAGAAACAGCCGCGAACATTCCACAATCTTCATTGCGAGCCGCATAATCCTTGCTATTACATAGATTTGGATTTTTCCTCCTCCAGCGCTCGTATATCTTACCCTTGGAGTTTATTTGATAAAAGGTTCAATCAGGGAATGCATGCGATATACAGAAATAGCGCTTTTTTATTCTGTAGCCCGCAGTTTCTTGCCAAAATAGCTTATACATATCTGTACTAATATTGTAAAGCTGAAGAGTTTGTTTGAACGCGCTAATCTCAGTAACTACTGGTCCGATTTGTTAACTTTTCTCCGTGTTAGATAGCCCATTTATCGAGGAAGGCTATAGGCTATATATCAGCACGCTAAGACTAACAGAAGCGGAGCCACGCGGGCAAAACCGCGGAGCACAGCTAGCGTATAATAAAATGGGGTGTTATAGTTTAATTGCATAGGAAATTTCGTCAAAATCGATACAGTAGCTCTATTAAATAGAAATATATGAACATCTATTTAATAGTCGGCTTCTCAATTTACGAAACAAATACCTACAACAATGAAGCGAACAAAGTCTTAATCAGCTACTAGATATTTTCTAAAGCGAATACTGGATAAGATGTTAGTTCGAACGTAAATATTCCACCTCAAGGGTTAATTAAAGACGACGCTATTTCCTTAGCGATTCTAAGAAAACTGCATCAAGACAATCAGGAGCGAGATAAACAACAAACAACGCTTTTTTAACAAAAAGTTGTACATTCAATTATACAATAAATTACAAAGTTTCTTAGAACCTTTTTCAACATGAAAATAAATAACCCGTGCTTCATTTTTCTTTAGCGCCTTAGGTTCTGTTCTAAGCTTAGAACCATGTAAAAATATAAAGAGAATCTACTCGAAAGATTATTGTAGGTACTTAGTATATTATTTAGAAGTATAGTACCACAGTATTACAATATATTGTAATACTGTGGTAGTACTTACTACTATGTACAATATGATAGAACTAGGATTACGCAATTGATTCCGATATGGAAAGATATCTTAAAAATATCTGTGTTGCTTGTTACATTCTTCCATAAAATATGTTATTGACAATCCTTTTAAATATAAATAAAACTTGATAGTGGTAGTTTAGTGCAAAAGTATTTCTTTTGTCTTTTCTGCTCTACACTTACATATTTTACGTTTACTGTGCTTTGCCAGCATTTAAGTACATATCAGCTCTTTTCTACAATGCCTGAATGATCACTAAACAGTGCTAGCGGGGTAGTTAATTTTATGTTAACTACCCTGCTAGCGTTGATCATCTTAAGTAAAATATATATGTTCTCACTGCTGCGACACGGGTCTCCTATGAAGGTTAGGTAAAGACTTGGACCCTTATAGTTCCTCCCTCACCCTCGAGTGTCAAAATCACCAACCGGGTCCAAAGTCTAAATATCCAAAATCATTGAATATCCGATCTAATCCGGTCCACTAATGAGCTCATTAGAGCTTGATAACTCGCAATTAAATGTTACATAGTGGCCACGTATAAGCGGATTGCTTACGTATTTGCATTTGATGGAACCTAGGCTAATGAACGTCATAACTTATAGGTATACAGATACTCCCGTAAAGTATTTTACAATTGACACCAGGAACAGAGCTTTGCTGGAGTTGATTTTTTGGTGTGTCAAATGCGATGGTGTTAGTGGTGCTCTTGTTTACTAAATTTTCAGTTGCTTTGTATCAAATTGTATTGTAATGAACTTGAGACACTTTATTTGTTTTCAATATCTATCTGAAAGAAGTAAATAAGAAAGGACATGACTAATTGCTTTTGTTGAGAGCACATACGGAGAAAATTGTAAAAATAAGTTTGTCCAGCAAACACTATTAAATACTTACCACCTTATTCTAAACAGAAAAAAAATCAAATTATTTCACCAAAATTGACCCTCAAAATTCAATTTTAGCATTTAATAATTACAATTTGGCGGCGATAAGCGAAATGACGTCACATGCAGAACCGTCGTCAAATCGAAATTGGAAGTTAAAGAAAAATGGCCGCCTCGATTAATTAATAAGTCGCTGATTCAGCAGGCTGGGGATGGAAATTTTTAATTAGTCGGAAATCGCATGTGTTCAAATAAATTGTTTTTGTAGGCGTTTAATTCGGTTATCGACGTATCGGAGGCATTTCCTCTTTATTTTATTGTATACGATAAAAGTAGAGATATTATTTTCATCTTTGCTATAAAAAGGTGGTTATTTTATCTGATAGTAGAAGTGCCTTACAACATATAGCTCGATGTGCTTCTGGAAACAGAGGCGCAGCGATAGCTTATGCAGTTATCAATAAAATATTGGCACTGATCGCTGGAAGAAGGTCTGTTGTGTTGCAATGGGTTCCATCTCATGTTGGGATCCGTGGTAATGAGGTGGTGGATCATATGGCAAGGGATGCAATTTTAAATGGTACCGAAGTTTATATTACACCCGAATACTCAGAAGTTTTAGTTAAATATAGGGAGCGTATTTTCCTAGACTGGAAGGAGTGGTTTGATGTAGTTGCTAGACAGAAAGGCATCTGGTTTCGCACTATGCAATGTGAGCCACCACGCATTCCATGGTTTGCTAATACTAGAATAGACAGGAAGTTAATTGTTATTGCCCATAGGCTGCGGTCCGGACACATGCCATTAAACAACTTCAAATATTTAATGAAAAAAAGAGCTAACGCGAACTGCGACGTGTGTGGTATATTAGAGGATGTACATCACCTTCTCATGGAATGTGTACGGACTGCACCTATGAGGCAAGAATTATATAGGAAATTTAATGTGTGTCCGACCGATGTGGGTATGTTTCAGACCATTTTATCCGCACCTAATACGGAGGCGGCTAGGATGGTCTGCATATTCACACGACGGATATTAGTAGGCTAGTTAAGTTAAACTTATAGCATATACTATGGGACTGACATAGTCATCGCTGACTCAAAGTCCCTAAATTAAATTAGAATAAAAAAAAAAAAAAAAAAAAATCTTTGCTTGCTTTGAATTATAGTTGGATATTTTTGAATGTCTGGATTGTTTGTAAGAATTATTTTATTGGATTGCACATGATTCAAGTGGTTATATGTGGCTTTTGTTATGTCACACGACGTATCTATACTAATATTATAAAGCTGAAGAGTTTGTTTGTTAGTTTGAACGCGCTAATCTCGGGAACTACTGGTCCGATTTGGAAAATTCTTTCGGTGGTAGATTGCCCATTTATCGGGGAAGGTTATAGGTTATCATCACCCTACGGCCAAAAGGAGTGGAGCCACGGGGGTGAAACCGCGTGGAGCAGCTAGAAAAATATATGTTGATAAGGCGCAGTTTTTATCCCGATTCCGTTGGCATTCTTAGACTTCTTCTTCTTCTTTCTTAAATGGCAATTCCCGACCCCAGTGAGGACGGATTCTGCCAATGTCAAGTTATGGACAATTAATGATCAGAGACTAGCTATAGTTTACGTTAGTGCTTGTGTTAAGCGTATTCTTAGACTTAAAAGTTACCTTGTTGCCATTTTGAAATAAAATAAAATTAAAATAAATTCTGTTGATATTTGATATAGTGTGAATCAATTACACACTACACTGCATTCCACGAAACAAATTCATTTTGTAATTACAGCGAATGATAAAAAAGCTCATGTATAATAAAAATTGTAACGCTAAATTCATTTTATATTCCGGTAAATGGTGAAACAGGCGCCATTTTACGAATAAAGTAGAATGTAATATCAATTTCGTGAGTGCCATACAACACGGACACTTTACTGATTTCCCGTTTGTATTAACATTTAAATATTATTTGAATAACTGTAGCTTTAATCAATCAAAACATTTTAGGGCTGATTTTTCAATCCTTAGTTAAAACTTATTCGTTGAATAATGTATAAAACTATTTTAAACCATTTTAAAAACGTATTCTAATTGCCCGTATTTGGCAGTTTACGTGAAATTTTAATATTATCGTGTACTACTTTATTGGACGGATAAGTTTTATCCAAGCGTTGAAAAATCTCGAATCTCTGTCGTATTTGATAACTAGCTGTGCTCCGCGGTTTTACCTGCAGTGCTCTGCTCCTGTTGGTCTAAGCGTGATAATAATAGCCTATACCTAGCCTTCCTCGATAATTGGGCTATCTAACACCGAAATAATTTTTCAAATCGCACCAGTATTTCGTGATATTAGCGCGTTCAAACAAATAAACTCTTCAGCTTTATTATATGAGTAAAAATAGATATTACGATATGGAAAGTTAAAAAGTTTAAAGTTATGTTACATTAGTTATTACCTACTTAATAAGTATTTGTAATCCACGTCTTTGTTATTTATTACTTTTCAATGATATTTAGGTTAAAGAACCTAAATATCATTGAAAAGTAATAAATAATATAACATAATATAACGATAATAGTCAGTAAGTGTTATCCATACTAATATTATAAATGCGAAAGTAACTCTGTCTGTCTGTCTGTCTGTTACTCAATCACGCCTTAACTACTGAACCAATTTGCATGAAATTTGGTATAGAGATATTTTGATACCCGAGAAAGGACATAGGATAGGTTTTATCCCGGAAATCCTACGGGAACAGGTTTTTCTTTGAAAACGCGGGCGAAGCCGCGGGCGGAAAGCTAGTTTTTGATATACAAAGGTATATCAAAAATAACACTTACTGACTACCTTAAGCCTGTAATCCGACCTATCGATAATATACATAAGAAAAGCATTCGGAACGCTTTGCTTATAACTTTACAAGCCTTTCAAAACTCGAATTGCTTTTATAAAGATATAACAACGTAAGACAACAACTGTAAAGTACGTCATATCTCGCCAAATGCACACAAACGTACATATTGTAAATATATAAAAATGAATCGCAAAATGTGTTGGTAAGCGCATAACTCGAGAACGGCTGAACCAATTTCGATAATTCTTTTTTTATTATATTCCTTGAAGTACGAGGATGGTTTTTATGTAGAGAAAACGTAAATATGTACCACGGGCGAAGCCGGGGCGGACCGCTAGTTGTAAATAAAGTCGAAATCTTAGAGTAATCCCAAACCTCTAAACGACACTTACGTTCTTTATGTCTCTATACAATGGGACATATATCGTTACCCCCTCCCCCACTCTTTGTTCACGCACAATGTGTCTTAGAATAAACATCCCTGTGATAATGTGTTTCTATATCGCTTTTACACATAAATGTGTTTGAACTTTCAATTTCTGTTGAATTAAAATATGGTATTGTGTTTGTTGTAAATACGAGACGGGATTTGCTTTAAAGTGGATCATTTTGTAGAAATCTATTAATATTGTGCTGTCAACATAAAATAGAAAACTTGTAATAGACTTATATCTCAATCCAGACATACATAGACGCATCATCTAGAATTATTAACTTGTAGAAATAGCGTTCCGTCCGTGAAAATCATCTCATAGTTATTCCCAACCAAAACGATCAAACTCAAATTCAAACATTTGAGACAAACTAGACATATTTTACACTCGCTATAAAAACGTCTACATAGAAAGTAGAGACCACAGAATACTTAATAGTAGTAGCGTAACTCGTGGTAAACAGTCTGTAGTTCACCACGAGTTCAGAAAACAGAGAATTACCAGCAATACCTACTAGAAAAAACATAATTCCAGTTACAAAATTACGATAAAATAAAGACATTAAAAGGACCTAAAAATCCGCCCAATACCTATTCACAAATACGTTCATACATCAACTCTACAGCGATTTATTCACAACCATTTTGTTTTACTTCCAAACGCATCAATTACATAGTTTGAAAAATAAACTCCGTTTACGGGGACCTGTCGGAATTTTGTAAAATTTCACCGGATTCCTTTAGAAGTTTTTCCTCGAGCGAGACGCTCGGGCTGAGTTGACAATATGATTATGTGGAGCCTAATTTAGAGGCTGAAGCGGTTTTATCTGATTCATGCTTTTCAAAGTAATCACATAATTATAACATTAAGAATAAAAACCACCTTGTGGGCTTTGTCTATACTATACTGTTTGTATTGTATTGTTTAAATAAAAATATCGGTTATTCTATTTAGACTTATCGATAAAAATAGAATATGTAGAGTAGAAAGTAGAACCTCCTTTAGATATAGTTTAAAAAAGTGTTGAGGCAAGAACCACGGGGAATGTAGATAATTATAGATTTAGGTCATTCTTTGATAAAAGTATATTTAAACTTTACAATATGTTAGTATGCCCCTACCATCACCGCATAGTATCAAACAAAGCTTACCGCCGTTTGTGTGTCTGTATGCTTAGATGTTTAAAATTGCGAAAACAATTTTCATTGGGTTTTTTTAATAGATGAGTGATTTAAGAGGAAGGTTTTATTGTATAATTTATCAAATTTTAGACAAAGCGGGCGAAATCGCGGGCGGAGAGCTAGTTAAATAAATGTTCAACTTCGTCGCTCGTAACTTGGACGGTAACGTATGAAATTAGCGAACAATGGCTGTTTGTTTACCGGAGGCAGTAAGTTTTGGTAATAATGTGAACTTTACAGTTTACGGCAATTGAGATTTTGCGGCCATTTTGATATTAAATCGCTTCGAAATCTTATTTACGAACGGGCTTATAGCAGTGCAATTGAAAGTTTTCCAATTATTTTTGTTGTTTTAGAAATAAATAATTTTAAATGGTGAGATTAATTTTAACCTTTAGTACATTTTTTGTGTTCCGAACCACAAAAGAAAAAAACGAAACCCTTATATATCATTTCGTTGTCCGTCTGTCCATCTGTCTGTCAAGGCCCTTTTTCTCAGAAACGCGTGAAAATATAAAGCTAAAATAAATATTGACCACGTAATCTACCGCCCCTTGAAGCTGTGAAAAAACCTTAAAAGTCAAAACCTACAGGGTACTTTTTCAAGATTCTGTGTTCACGGGACACGACGAAGCAGCGTTTTGATTGAATAAGATAAATTATTTTAAATTATTCAATTTTTTCATTTGCAATTTTTTTAAATAAATCAAAGAATAATACTATTATGTTACTAGAATAGAATTCAGTGTTGCTATGATGCCAATATATGTGAGTAACATAGATATACCTACTAATTGAATGTCACATTACTAAACTTTCAGGGTCTAACACTCCGCTACACGTGTAATCATATCATAAATAGGAAAATATTATCATCATCATCAATACATATAATAAAATTCTAGAAAAGTGGTGTCTGTACAATGAAAATATGTAAAAAAAAATTAGCAGGGGTTATTATTAAATCGATCCCAAACCCAAAACTGTAGTTAAAAAATTTTTTGTCTGTTTGTCTGTTTGTCTGTATGTTTGAACACGCTAATCTCAGAAACGGCTTATCCGATTTCGATGCGGTTTTCACTAATATATTGTGGTAATCTTCATTTAACATTTAGTGTTTATTTCATGTCAATCGGTTCATAAATAAAAAAGTTATGACCATTTAAGTACTCACGGCGAACATTTGCTAAGGCATTCTATGGTACACATACAGTGTACGATAAAACGTAAGTTATCTGTTATACGCTCAGTTATGTCCAAGTGATCATATCGAAAGTCCCCAAGGGTGGGGGGGTAAGCTGAGGTAGTAGGGGGGAGGGGTCAAATTAAAATTATACTTATTTCTAGGTAAATTTTATACATAAAATGTCCTTTAAATTATGTCGTATTTATAATATTATATTTTTAACCCCCGATGCAAAAATATGGGTGATAAGTGTTTGACCGCTGTGTGTGTGTGTGTTTGTGCCACCGTAGCTCGCTAGCAGGTAATCCGAATTAGATGATGTTTTTTTGTTAGGCAGCATATTTTCCGACGCTGGTTCTTAATAAATAAACTGTATCAAAATCGGTTCATCCATTTATTGTGTAAAAGTGGGAATGAAAATAACTAAAGTTGTCGAATATACTTTAGTGATATATTAAATGAAAGTGAACGACCTATCAGCAAAAATAAGTCAAATTTTATCAAAATCGGTTCATCCATTTATTTGATATAGGTATAAAAGTGGTAGATAATAAAAAAAGTGAATTTTGACTCAAGTGACATATGAAATGAAAGGGCATGACGTGTAAAGTATAATTAGACATATTTAATCAAAATCGGTTCATCCATTTACTATACCTATATACAGGGTGTAATCGTTAAGTGTGCACAGGCGATTTTTCCGTAAGTATTACAGATAACAAAAAACTTTAAACTGATATCGAAAGTACTTAACCTAATGAGTAAAATGGCGGTAATAAATTTTTAAAAATAAATCGAGAAATATAAAAAAAATTATCTTTAAACCCTCCCATACATTAAGTATGAAATATGAATATCCCATATACATTTAATATGAAAGATTTTAGCTTTCTTTTTCTTTTTTGGTTTTCTGCTTTAATTACTTCGCAAATTTGAAGTGGCATTTTCCACGCTTTTTCCGGACATTTTCACGCATTTTCCGGATATTTTCCGGGGATTTTCCGAGCATTTTCCGGGCATTTTCCAGGCATTTTCCACGCTTTTTCCGGACATATCCACGCATTTTCCGGATATTTTCCAGACATTTCCCTGGCATTTTCCGGTTATTTTCCGGAATATTCCAGACATTTTCCGGGAATTTCCCAGGCATTTTCCGAGCATTTCCCGGGGATTTTCCGGATGTTTCCCAGACATTTTCCGGACATTTCCCTGGCATTTTCCGGGGATTTTCCACGCATTTCCCAGACATTTTCCGGACATTTTCACGCATTTACCGGATATTTTCTGGACATTTTCACGCATTTTCCGGATATTTTCCAGGCATTTTCCAGGGATTTTCCACGGTTTTTCCGGAAATTTCCACGCATTTTCCGAGCATTTCCCAGGCATTTTCCGGTTATTTTCCGGGAATTTCCCAGGCTTTTTCCGGGGATTTTCCGAGCATTTCCCGGGGATTTTCCGGATGTTTTCCAGACATTTTCCGGACATTTCCCTGGCATTTTCCGGGGATTTTCCACGCATTTCCCAGACATTTTCCGGACATTTCTCAGGCATTTTCCGGCGATTTTCCAGGCATTTTCCGGATATTTTCCGGACATTTTCACGCATTTACCGGATATTTTCCGGACATTTTCACGCATTTTCCGGATATTTTCCAGGCATTTTCCAGGGATTTTCCACGGTTTTTCCGGAAATTTCCACGCATTTTTCGAGCATTTTCCGGGCATTTTCAGGCATTTTCCACGCTTTTTCCGGAAATTTCCACGCATTTTCCGGATATTTTCCAGACATTTCCCTGGCATTTTCAGGCATTTTCCACGCTTTTTCCGGAAATTTCCACGCATTTTCCGGATATTTTCCGGATATTTTCCAGACATTTCCCTGGCATTTTCCGGTTATTTTCCGGGATTTTCCAGACATTTTCCGGGAATTTCCCAGGCATTTTCCGAGCATTTCCCGGGGATTTTCCGGATGTTTCCCAGACATTTTCCGGACATTTCCCTGGCATTTTCCGGGGATTTTCCACGCATTTACCGGATATTTTCCGGACATTTTCACGCATTTTCCGGATATCTTCCAGGCATTTTCCAGGGATTTTCCACGGTTTTTCCGGAAATTTCCACGCATTTTCCGAGCATTTCCCAGGCATTTTCCGGTTATTTTCCGGGAATTTCCCAGGCTTTTTCCGGGGATTTTCCGAGCATATCCCGGGGATTTTCCCGATGTTTTCCAGACATTTTCCGGACATTTCCCTGGCATTTTCCGGGGATTTTACAGACATTTTCCGGGGATTTTCCGAGCATTTCCCGGGGATTTTCCAGACATTTACAGGCTATGTCAGGGAAATGTCCGGAAAATGCCTGGATAATTCCCGGAAAATATCCGGAAAATGCGTGAAAATGTCCGGAAAAATGTGGAAAATGTCACTTCAAATTTGCGAAGTAATTAAAGCAGAAAACCAAAAAAAGAAAAAAAAAGCTAAAATCTTTCATATTAAATGTAGGTATATGGGATATTCATATTTCATACTTAATGAATGGGAGGGTTTAAAGATAATTTTTTTGATATTTCTCGATTTATTTTTAAAAATTTATTACCGCCATTTTACTCATTAGGTTAAGTACTTTCGATATCAGTTTAAAGTTTTTTGTTATCTGTAATACTTACGGAAAAATCGCCTGTGCACACTTAGCGATTACACCCTGTATAGGTATAAGTGGGAATGAAAGAAACGAATGTTGTCAAATATTGTGATAGTACCTACCTAAGTGATATATCAAATGAATGTGCATAACGGGTGAATTACAATTAGTAATGTTTTATCGAAATCGGTTCATCCGTTTTTTACATATAGGGCACTTTAGGGGTGACAGTGGTTAGATAAATAAACCAAATGGAGCATCAAACGATAGGATATGACGTGTACATAATACATATAGGTACAATTAGATAATATTATTTACATCAAAATCGGTTCTGCCATTTACTAGGGATGGAAAGGGAAGGGTTGAAAGTCTGTGAAAGAAGAGGGGGACATGGGAGCGAGAGGATAGCCACACCCTGGAAATTTTGAACTCTTCTCAAAGCCACATAGGCCTGGCCCTTGGCAATTTTTTTTCTTAAATATACCACTTCTTTTGCCACTGTGGTCCATTACAATTTATGCACGGTTACGGCCCAACTTAAAAGATGTCAGATGTAGGAATGTATTATGGAGGTAGAGGTAGGTCTCGCTCACTTGAAAATATTAAATGAAAATAAGAAACCGAAGTTTAAAAATTAAAAAAAAAACCCAACGCAACGAAAGAAAAGGAATATATATAATTTTACAAACTTCCCGACGATCTTTAAAATTAAGTACCATTATAAAAAAATATATATATAAGATATATTATTATGATAATGATGGTATGGTATGGTATCCTTAACTTTTACCAAAATTGTAGATTATAAAATTATCTTTAAAAAACTTCACATACATTTTTTTCTAGGAGCCACTGTTTCTACGAAAAATCTATTTTTTCATTCATCGTTGATCTCAAAAATAAAAATTCCAATCACCAGAACGACAGGAAATTTTAATAATTGATTTTTAATTGTGTTTTGCACAATTTTATTAAATTGCGACTGGATGAAAATTTTGTTCGTGGTCGTCGTCGTCGTTGGTAGGGTGAACAAATCCTTAGCAAAACATCATACGCTTATGTCAATTAGTATCGATAGCGGATTCTATTCCTTTACGTTTTGACGTTTGCCTCGGCACTCAGTTGCTGCACAATATATTGTCAAAAACATCCATACAAGGAAGGAAGGTAAATAAATTTGCTCCTCTCCCTCCTGGTGCCTAAAAAATAATATGCCATAATTTAAAATAAATTTTACGTAGAAAATTAATTAGGCACTTATTTTTTTATTTTTTAGCTCAGTTTAGTAATAAATTTTACTAACTGTTCTTTTATATAAATTTATAAAGAATAGAAAAAATTCGATCACGAGGCGGGACTCGAACCCGCATCCTTCGCGCCATTCCGGGGCGGATGCCTCACCAACTCAGCCACTCGTGACCCGCCCGAGTGATCGAATTTATTCTATTCTTTCAGTTTTATGTGTCTGAAGGGACACACCGCGCGCCATCTATTGAGATGATTAACAATCATTTCAACCAATATGAAGCACTTTTCAGTGAATACAATATTGTAACGATGGAACACGACCTTTTTTGTTGAATTTATATTTTTGGTTTTATGGCATTCAAATGCTTTATAAATATAAATTTATAAAGAATAGAAAAAATTCGATCACGAGGCGGGACTCGAACCCGCATCCTTCGCGCCATTCCGGGGCGGATGCCTCACCAACTCAGCCACTCGTGACCCGCCCGAGTGATCGAATTTATTCTATTCTTTCAGTTTTATGTGTCTGAAGGGACACACCGCGCGCCATCTATTGAGATGATTAACAATCATTTCAACCAATATGAAGCACTTTTCAGTGAATACAATATTGTAACGATGGAACACGACCTTTTTTGTTGAATTTATATTTTTGGTTTTATGGCATTCAAATGCTTTATAAATATAAATTTATAAAGAATAGAAAAAATTCGATCACGAGGCGGGACTCGAACCCGCATCCTTCGCGCCATTCCGGGGCGGATGCCTCACCAACTCAGCCACTCGTGACCCGCCCGAGTGATCGAATTTATTCTATTCTTTCAGTTTTATGTGTCTGAAGGGACACACCGCGCGCCATCTATTGAGATGATTAACAATCATTTCAACCAATATGAAGCACTTTTCAGTGAATACAATATTGTAACGATGGAACACGACCTTTTTTGTTGAATTTATATTTTTGGTTTTATGGCATTCAAATGCTTTATAAATATAAATTTATAAAGAATAGAAAAAATTCGATCACGAGGCGGGACTCGAACCCGCATCCTTCGCGCCATTCCGGGGCGGATGCCTCACCAACTCAGCCACTCGTGACCCGCCCGAGTGATCGAATTTATTCTATTCTTTCAGTTTTATGTGTCTGAAGGGACACACCGCGCGCCATCTATTGAGATGATTAACAATCATTTCAACCAATATGAAGCACTTTTCAGTGAATACAATATTGTAACGATGGAACACGACCTTTTTTGTTGAATTTATATTTTTGGTTTTATGGCATTCAAATGCTTTATAAATATAAATTTATAAAGAATAGAAAAAATTCGATCACGAGGCGGGACTCGAACCCGCATCCTGCACCCTGCAACCCGCATCATGCGGGTTCGAGTCCCGCCTCGTGATCGAATTTTTTCTATTCTTTATAAATTTATATTTATAAAGCATTTGAATGCCATAAAACCAAAAATATAAATTCAACTGTTCTTTTAATTATTTATGGTAGTACGTGTTTATTCAATAAAAGTTAAGTAGTAACTACTATGCAGTCACTATTCCACGCGGACGAAGTCGCGGGCACAGCTAGTCCATACTAATATTATAAATGCGAAAGTAACTCTGTCTGTCTGTCTGTTACTCAATCACGCCTGAACTACTGAACCAATTAGCATGAAATTTGGTATAGATATATTTTGATACCCGAGAAAGGACATAGGATAGGTTTTATCCCGGAAATCCTACGGGAACGGGTTTTTCTCTGAAAACGCGGGCGAAGCCGCGGGCGGAAAGCTAGTAATACATAAATGTGTTTCAAAGTTGTTATGGCAAACTCAAAGAAACATTAAACCGGCTACTCACCTACCTGCAGCAGGGTCAATATTGGAACAATCTCGGTTGCACGACGGTCGGAGCAATTTCAGTTGTTCTCTACATTGCCCCTGCTTTGCTATACACATTACAATTAAGGAGCCAATTAAGGGTGCAATTCCAATATTGCCCCTGCTGCAGGTACGTGAGTAGCCGGCTTTAGATAATAATTACTCCTTAATTACTCATATAAATGCCTATACTTATGTGAATGTTTGCATCTGTAATTACGAGCCAGGAAATTTTCAATAATTATATAACAATAAAATAAAAACTGATTGGCAAGAATAATAAAATTGTATTCGCCGTATTTTTTCAGCCTAAATACACTACTTATTAATACAATACTTTACAATACGCTCACAAACCAAAACGGACGAAGCCCGCGGCCGCCCAATAAAAATATGTCACCAAGCTAATATTATTTCTCTACGTTTTCCACAGAAAAATAATGATAAATAAAAAGGAAATATTTTCTACGAACCATAATCTGACCACGTGCAGACTTAAAACTTTTATATTTTGACGTCAACATTGAACGTACCTACTCATTTATTTTACGGCCATTATTTAAGTTCAAGCTTACACAACGCTATTAGAATTAAACAAAAATTAAATAATATTTTTTTTCATTATCTTATAAAACAGGCCTATTTGTATGTTAGTAAACTTAGACATCATTGTCCAAATTTCCACCTTGGTGAGAAAAATTAACAATTTTAATAAAGACCATATAATTCTTACATTTACAGCATGACAAATTCATCATAGATTTTTATATATTCGAACAATACAAAATATCTAGACTTTGTTGATGTGTGTATTACTAAATAGTATCAGGAACTGTAGAACTAAGCTGCACACGATAAGAACTCACATTTATTTTTGATCTGCTAGACAATGATCTGCTAAGTTCACTAACAATCTATTTGTCGACTTTCCAAATTGAAAAATAACAAAATATGTAAGTAAAATTATAGTAAATCAATCAAGAAAACTAAACAAGACCTAAAGTGCCTTTAAAACGAGAAAATTTGTTTTTAACCACACATTGTTACGACTTTATTACCTTCAACATTAAAAAGATAAAACAAAATTTCACAAAGACCAAACGACTTTAAGAAACCACGAAAGAAGTCCCTTAACGACTCTAAAACAGTATATTTCAAAGCGAACTAGAAATTAGCATAGAACTTAAAATTCGTGAGATAGGCAAAGCCGCGGTAGATCGCTAGTTAATTTGCAAGCTTTGTGCGTCGCTGATAAGAGATAAGCCACGATTTCGATACCAGTGTTTACGTTATCGGATTTACTGAAATTCGTCTTGTCAAGGTAAGCCTGATAGAGAGTGTTTTAATTTTACCGTTTCTGATAAAATAATGACCAGGGAATCGAAAAGAATATGCTTTGATGATATGATTTGATTGCTTAAAACAGGTTTTAAAATCATATTTTATGAACTTTTAGTGTTCTCAAATGAGTTTGAAATTACTGTTATGTGACAAGAAATTGAACTTTTTCATTTTATTTAGTATAGAGAAGATAATGTTTAATCTTTTACTTGAAAAAACGTTAAAACCATCCTAATGATGTTATAATACAACAATAATCTCTTTGTCTATCATTTTATTATATTTAATGCCTATAGCGCTCCATATAATTTATTTATATTAGAAATATATGTATGGAGCTTTGAAAGTCATGCGATTATTAACTAGAAGGGTAAAATAAGGGATGGCATTGTGTATGGGAAACATTTATAACATGAAGTGCATACGAGCGTACCCGCGGGCGGAAATATAATCAGATATCCCATATATACCTCATTTACTTGACAACTAAATAGAGCTTTTTGTAGCTTTCATATGGATACTGGACAATGATAATAACATGCAATAGTCTATCCGTCTCTCTGTTACGCTTTTACGGCTAAACCACAAGCCGATTTTGATTATATTTTATTTCCAAAAAGCTAGCCCTAGCTAGTAGAAAGGGGATGAAACTTTTGGTATATTTTTGTATTCTTTGCTTTTGTCAGCGGCAAAAACACGAGGTCTAGTATACCTACATAATCAAACATACTTTTAATATAAATAACACGAAAAACAAAACTCAAAATGTAGATACGTAACTACACCATTGCAAGTGACATGGTTTTAAAAGAACAATAGAGTTTCGCGACGAATCTTCTCTGTAGTAACTGCTTTCCAAACCGGTGGTAAATGGTAAAACTATGACGATTCAAGTATTTGTACAAGAAATCTAATCTATACTAAAATTATAAAGCTGAAGAGCTTGTTTGTTTGTTTGAACGCACTAATCTCAGGAACTACTGCTCCGATTTGAAAAATTATTTCGGTATTAGATAGCCCATTTATCGAGGAAGGCTATAGGCTACATAACATCACTTTAAGACAAACAGGAGCAGAGCAAAGCGGGTGAAACTGCGGAGCACAGCTAGTTGAATACATATATAGATCTTTGTTCTTTTGTGTCTTTATCTGACGAATAACCCCTTTTCCAATACATAATACATACACACGTATCTGTGTTTCCCTACAGCCGTTAATAAGATGTAAGGTGATAATTCTAAAGGGTAATTAGCCTACGTGAGAAGCTATGTATACATGGAGAGTAACATTACCCCTTGATAGTACAGTCGTGTACAGAAGTTAAAATAAAACAAAAATATATTTATTTATTGTTTTGTTGACGACAAATAGTGTTTAATTATATAAATTAATATGACTAATTCGAGCAGAGATGTTCAAAGCTTACGCATATAAATATTATCAATATTAAAATCTTATGAAATAAATAAAAACTAAATACGTTATTCGCATAAAAATTATAGTTCCGGAAAACTTGTAATCACAAAACTAAATATTTACTTTGTCCACTAAACAAAATTCATCCCACTTAACAAGTATTCCATTCTTAGATGCCATCTAGACATTTTAAATTACTAAGCGTGCCTCAAAGGCGTACTTACTGAACTTTCAAATAATTTCAATCTGCTAAATGGAGTCAGGACATTCAGAAGTAACTCCTCTGATTGTGAAATTTCCATCCGCATTATATATCTGCTATCCCGAAGATTCTAACAATTTTAGTAAAATATTTGACTTCTTGCATTCACTGATCATTTCTGAAATCAGACTGATTTTTCGCTCTCTCTATTATTTACGTTGCGGGAATTCCTCACAGAACTTGGATGGAATTTATTCTTTAACTTCAGTATTACGTTTTAAAGTTTTACTAGCTCTATGTCGGACTATTGGTTAAGTTTACAGATAGAGATGGTCGCGGGTTCAATCACGGATGGGGATCTATGAAATCAATTTCAAAGATTGTCAAAATTCGGACAAGAAAGCTTTAACATATTGAACCATTTAAATATAGAATAAGGAAATTTGTTCACATTCTCAGTAGAGAGGAGACCAATTTATATACATAATAATATAATTGTAATATTTCACGAGACAAAACAAACATAAACAATTAAATCTAATTAATGTGTGTAACATGATGTAAGATATGATTTTGCTCTAAACTGTCTTGAACAATATTGATGCTATCAACAATGCATGCTCTATAAACATTGTACAATGAAATTATATAACGGCCATTATGATATTTACTTATGTAATTAAAATGTTTACTTAACTTTGTCTGCTTAAAGTTAAGTTTCTGAAAATAAGTCTGCTTCCGAATTAAAAGTAGATAAGCTAAAGCACACATTTGTCAGTGAAAGCTCCATGAAATCCGTCTGGCATTTTTGAAATGTCCGAATAGGTACACAGACATGAAAAATAATTAACTATAAACTAACTAAGTATTGAAAAGAAATCTTTGGAATCACACGACAGAGCAGATGTACTTCTTTATCATTTAAAAAAAATGCGTTTTACATATTCTCATCATCTTATCGATAATATCTTATACTAAAAATTTCATTCACTATAAAGAATGCGTGAAGCTTCAATTGCTCTGTTATTGTGACTCTAAAATGTTACAAAATACTTCCCAAAACCGAGCAGAATCCCCGAGTTTCTGTGGCTTTTAGCTTGCAATCAAATAATTCGTAGTCGAACCTTTCAAAGTGCTTCTTGTATTTAGATTTCGGTTTGATGGTACATTTTAAATTGATTACATTGGAATCGTCATTATATGTTTTATTTCTTCAACAGTTATATTTTGATAGGATATACAAGTAAATAGAAATAACAGTTTGTTATTAAAGCAACGATTATTATGTAAATTCTTATAAAAAAAAAATTCACAAAAAAATAACTTTCTCTACCTAAATCTAAATATATATTGAAAAAAAATAAGAATCTAAATATTAGTAGTTGCGAATATGTGATTTCTAGTAGGTAAGTTGTGTATATTTTATTAAAAAATAAATAAATGCACTTCTGACCATGACTGTACACTCAAGTACAACTTAAATTAACTCGAACGTATCTGCAGTTAATCTCAACATCTACATGTCTTCTGACATCTGTCCTTTTTCAACCCCATATTCTTGTTATGTCTATCTCTCTCTAATATATGAGTTGAGATGTAAAACTATTAGAATGTCGAATAAACGTGAGTTCGCTAACGAATTCGCTTCGAATGTATTGTTTCGGTGCTTTAACATGAAATTACTATTAAAACTTTGGATCGTGTAAATTTATTGTTACTATTGTTTGATTGGTCGTTAGATCTAGAATAGCTTACAAGTTACAACTACATATTAGGTACAACCAAGGGTACAACGTACATATATGTACGGGAATGTTATGAGGATAGACTGATAAGACTGATATACTTAATATAATTCGATACTATTTTCCATTCCACAGAAGTTTCCTTTAATAATGGAATAAGTATACGTTCGTCCGTAGATCTTAGAGACTTAGAGCATGCCGACGATGCAATTTATAAAATTATTAGTAGGTAGGTACACTACACATTTTTTTCCACGATAATACACTTCAAAATCTCACTGTAAAAAAGCACAAAGATCAATTATATAGTATTTCTCAATAAATATATTATTGCTGATCAAACCTATATATAGCCTTAAAAGTTAGACTCGACTCTACGGCCTTCGTCATTATATTATATTCTTCAAATGTGTCATCACTATCACTACATAGTATAAAACAAAGTCGATTTTCGCTATCTGCCTGTCCCTAATCCCTATGTATGCTTAGATCCACAGAACAGTAAAGTAGATAGAAGTGTGATGTGGGCGTGGCCCACGTGTCACTGGTAAGGTAAGATCACCTAACTTGCTCTCAGTTGTGCGCAGAAAAATATTCGAGTCGGTTGTCAGCTGTCAAACCTTTTTTCCATATTTATTCATTAATTAGGACGTGTTGTTCGGTATTAGAGTGCAAAAATGATAGCAGACGAAATAATATCAGCAATGGAGGCATTTCATACCATCGGTAAGTCTTATTTTTATTTATTTTAATTATATTTTATGTTATAACTTCGCTTGTCGTAATTTGTCAAAATTGTATACAAATATCTAGTCAAAATGAACCTTAATCCGTAAGAAATTAGTACTATTATAGATTGAACAGCAAACAAGACTTTCTGGAATATTATTGCAATAAACAAACGAATGTCGCTTTAGTGATGCTTGTGGCGCATATCGACAGTATCGATACTTTAGAAAAGACAAACATTATAAATATTAAATTTTATTTTATTTTTCCTTAGCTTTCATTTGTCCAATTTATTTATAGATTTCCCAAAGAGGCTAATTTAAAAGAGAAATGGATAAATGCAACGTGACGAGTTAACTGGATGCCGAACAGCACTAAGCGGTCTAACAAAGGCCACCGATACAGCAAACCTACGGCAGTTCCAAGATTTAAAATAATGCATATTTTCTGTTTGTATTTTGTAAATATAGATTAATACTATTCTATTCCGTTTTTTATTTAATAATAATAATATAAAAAGACCTACTTAGTAGTAATAAACATACTCCAAAATGTGACACATTATACTATACTCATATAAAAGAAAGAAAAAAAAAATACACAAAAAATATTTATTTGTGAATTATCGATAACAAGGCTGACATCCCTCAGGGCATAGCATCAGATAAATATCAAGTTAATGTCATTAATGTTGAGTGACACAAATTTCAACCTTATCTCTATGTGTTGCGTTTCAAATTTATATCTATCGAAAACTAACGCCCTCTGTTGTGGAGTAGCTGAATGTTTTCGAATTTGGAATTTCTGTGCAATGAGAAACAAAACAGCTAATATACCTAGGGATGTTATACTAAAATAAACCGTAACATGGTGCGTTAGGGTACATATTGAAATGCTGAATTTATAACCTAAGTCAGTTTTTACTCAAATTAAGCTGTCCAATCAAAGGCATAGTTTACTTGTAGTGTACTGTATAACTATCGGTTTAAATGTGTGGGTTTGGCGACACAGGTTTTCATACTAATTATGACATTATCGCACTTCTATATGTTTTTACTGTTCTGTGGCTTAGATCTTTAAAATACGCAACGGATTTCGATGCGTTTTTTTAATAAATAGGTAGTGGTTCAACAGGAAAGCAAGCAAAGCTGCGGGCGGAAAGCTAGCTCATATATTATATCATTAATAGCTCTAAGATGCCTTTCAGAACATATTCTTAAGGCTTTCAAATGCGCTAAGTGGCTTATAGGGATGCATGTTTACTTGCATTTAATTAGTCTAATTACTTCTATAATTAGTGAAGCACACACGTATCTATCAATTTATATAATATAGAATCCTTGGAAATAGGTGGGTAGTAGATTCGAGACACCGGTTTAAACGATACGATATTTTATTTGATAGAGATAGAGATCGAACGGAAAAACTTACAAATCGTGGAGTAGATTGAGTTTTATTCAATAGAAATAAAATAAAGAACATAATTTTACAGATACTTTAAACATAACAAGTTTTTAGTATTTCCTAGTGTTTGATTTTACGCGAGTATTATACATTTAGAAATTAAAGATTTTGATTTTGTCTCCCCGTGACCACGCTCGCTGCAAAGTGTGCGAAACGTCGGGATGTATTGAATAAATCGCGATTAAAACCCGTTAGAATCTTTAATTTCTGTGTGTTAAAGTGCTCATTGGTTGTTTTGACACTAAAATCTAAAAAATATCGAATATTTGTACTATGTGAACTATTACTTTGGACGTACGTCCAAAGTAATAGTTCACATACTATGAAAACAAAATGTTTAAGTACTTAAACATTTTGTTTTCATCAACAACTAGAGACAAACGGCTGGTATGAGACAAAGCAAGATATACAAAATATTAGTATCAACACGATGAAATAGTCGTACGACGATAAAATAGTCGTACAGTCGTATAATATAAACGGGTCATGTGTTTAAAAAGATATCGCGAATGACATGTCACTCAGTGAGATAAATGGCGCCGGTTTCGTTAGTTTTATTTATTTATTACGCCATTATTTCAAATTGGGATACCTTGTTTTATTTATTGTGCTACGAAGTTTATTCTAAATGTACTTGTATTAAATTATTTGTCTTATATTTAAAATAGATGTGTCTGAACGAGAAAGAAAATGCACTGTATGCTTTAAATTCACAAGTTTATTAAAAAAATCTTCAGTTCGAAAAACAATTTTCAAATATTTATCAATTACGTTTAGTTGCATATGAACTAGCTACTTTAAAAAAGTAGGTAAGTACCTATGTATGCAAAAACTGCTGGAAACAGACTATAAATAATATACTACGTAGGTATGCTGCAAATGAAGATATAGGTATATTTTTTAATTGACAGAATTTTTGTAAAACTACAAATATTATAACGTATCTCTATCGCAAAACAGTTTATTAATCAAATCTATCAGCTGGATAAAATTTAAATTATATTTATCACGGGCTTACTTTTTTTGGTACCACGCGAGCGAAGCCACATGCTGAGCTTATATCTAATTGTATTTTTTCATCTAAACAATAAATAAATGATGAACATAGATGTTTGCTCTGTGTCTGGTTATTAATTATCTATATAAGTATTTATTTAAAAATTATATATGTATGTTTATCACCCATCTGGTTTCCATAACACAAGCGAAAGCTTAGTATGCGATCAGATCGTGCCATGTGTGAAAATTGTCGCGAAAAATTTATTTATTATTTATTTAAATACAACTACTACAACTATCACAACTTCGCATAAACCATTCCATCTGTACATATTAACGCATAAATTTCCGTAATGCAGCCCTAACCTCAAAATTCTAGCGGATAAAAGCGATTTATTACCTGAAAGTGAATACGGGATTGCACAAAATTTCCGCTGCAATAATTATGAAGCGTAACACAGTTCGAAACGTAGTCATAACAAGTATAAGTTTAATGTTACTGCCCACTATGACATAATTTCTAAGACAAAGTTTGTATCACCTCCGTCCCGATCCACAAAATAGTCACGTTATAGGCTCCATGGCTTTTTGTTCTGTGGGACTTGATTTTGTTTTACAGATTGTAAAAGGAAATTGATAAGGTTATATTCTATGCTAAGAGCGACACTTAACGACATAACATTAATACTAAACGACATAATTATCTATATTCAAAATTTTATCATTTTCAACTACATTTATTAAATTATTTTAAACTTCTTTTGTTACTGTTGTATTGGTTTTTAGCAATGTGTTCCTTTTTTCTTTCAATTTATTCGTTGTTTCACTTTGTCGCTCTTTTATAGTTCAACTATGTATTTTTTTTTATGTCAGAGCAAGCAAAGGGGCAGGTGGGCCACCTGATGTTAAGTGGTCACCACCGCCCATAAACACTTGTAACACTAGAAGTGTTGCAGGTGCTTTGCCGGCCTTTTATCTATGTAATTACTAATAGTGGCCACTAATTACTTCGATAAATAGCAACTACCTATGCTACTCGAGCGAATCAGCGGCACAGTTAGTATAAACATATATCGGGAAAATCCTTCTAAACCAAAACGTCTAGTCACAAGTTATAGACGAGTGGCCGCTTCCGCAAAACGCCTCGGAGCAAATAATTTACGAATGAAACTACTGAAACTTGTTCGGTTCTATAATTGAGCGAGGGGCAGCTTTCAGCTTACCTAGGCAACACTATATTAAGCTATCGTTAATTATATGTTCGATTTGTATGGGAAATTAAAAACAAAAAATCTTCTAAATTTACTGCCACCTGAAGTATGAAATTACTGAAAATCAGCGCTGCGTCACTTTATAGAAGAGAGGTGATAATGTCATGAGAGGTCTGTCTCCCTTTCTTTACCACGCTGACACATATACACTTTTTTTGTTTAGTTTTAAGTCCTTGTTTTTATTTTCTCAACAGTGTGTGTATTGGAAATTAAATTCATATATATTTATTTGTCTTTCACTGTTTTTTTTACCATTTACATAAATTTAATGCAATAGTTTTGAAAGAATTCCAGCGCTGGTAGCAGCCTGCTACGACTATGGGAAAACTATGGGCTTATAGCACAAAGCTGAGTTTTAAAGATCCTTGTGTGTTAATGCAGTACCTAGTAGTACAGCACACTACATTATATCTTAAATTATTATTTTTTTTATTTTGTTTCTTTCCTTCTTTCGTTTTGTATAGGGACCTTGTTTCATGAAATACTAGCGGTCCGCCCCGGCTTCGCCCGTGGTACATATTTCGCAATAAAAGGTAGTCTATGTTTTTTCTCAGGGTCTAAAGATTGTCTGTGCCAAATTTCATCAAAATCGGTCCAGTAGTTTACCATACATACATACATACATAATTACAAACCTTTCCTCTTTATAATATTAGTATAGATTAATCTTATCTCATCTACAGGCTGCTTTTATGTGTAAAAAGTATTTTAAACACAGCTTACGCTTACGCTTTCCTTAGTCGAGAATCAACTTTCTTAGAAAGGAAGCGCTCGTGTGTAAAAATCAACCATTAAAATATTTAAGTGTTTTTCTTGATTAACGTAATTTATATTTTCAAATTTATTTTATATAACATTTCCATAATTTCTAAGAATAGCCTCGCTCATTATTTTATGAAATTCTTAAAATGGCTCTTTCAAATCGAATCTGTAGATATTAAAAAATCTATTAGCCTTAAATCTAAATCTATTATTTTATTTATAGTAAGAAATATAAAAATACTATTTTAAATTGACATAATTTAATATCTTAGTAAGTAATTAATTTACCTAATTTACACTTAACTGCATGCCTACCAATGTCTACGATATGTATTTTTTACCTACGATTATGATGGTTCGTAAAATATAACTTCTTCCTTGCATATAAATAAGTAAATAATAAATTGCATACAAATAGTATTATAATATTATCCATGCTATTAAATACCTACTAACCGCATTAAAAAAGGTATAAAAATCAAACAACCATTTTAATTTATCATATTTTATTCGAACACATAAAAAAATCAATTAATATTTTTAATATTATCTAGAAAACATTGTCCATGTCCAATCAGGCAGGCCACCTTCTCCCATGACGTTGCATTCAGCATCATCATGAGATCTGACTCCATTTGACTTGCTTCTACTAAAAGTATCAAACAATTAAATGCAATATTAAGTTCAAAAAACATATTTTCACTTTTTAGTAGCGTTAATGTGAGTGTCTGTCTATCCCTATATGCAACAGATTTTGATGCAGGGTTTTTTTAATAGATAGAGAGTGGTTCTTGAGGACGGTTTCAGTATATACCTAGTATTTGTGTGTGAAAAAAATCTATTTACATACTTTCACGGTCTGAATGTACCTACATTGTACATGTATTATGTATATATATACCGTAGACAGATATATAAATTATATATCTGTCTACGGTAGTAGGATGATGATTGCGTCCATTGCAGTGTAGGTACTGTAGACTGTACGTAGAAAAGTTCTATTTTTATAAAATCAGCCATTTCTATACAACTTACCAAAATAATAACAATGAAAAAGTAGCTGGGCGTACGCGTCAATGAATAAAGGAAAATTTGTAATTGTTATTTTATCTTAAGCCAGTTTATTTTTATAAAAATCTGAACCACGCAAAAAAATTTCAACTTTCACATTAACTCAATACGAATTTTAACTCTAACAATTTTAAACAACTAACCTCTCATCTGATTAATATTGTCCACAACTTTCTTCAAATTAGATAAGTCTTTATCAATTTCAGCCTTTATTAGGTCAAAGAAGTCAGGCTCGTTCAAATATTCTGAAAACTTATTCGCTTTACTCATTTTCAGTAAAAAATAAATATCGAAAATTTATCGTTAAATTAGTTAGTACGTTTAGCGCGCAAATTTTCAGCTAAAAATATTCCCGCCAGTTCTTTTTTATTTGCTTTTTTTAAAGGTTTAAAAATGCGTTCTATGATTCGCTTTGAGTATAAAGTGTTGTTTATGTTTTTAAAATAATATAAAACGAATAAAAAATAAATAACACTATAATATTTTCCACTCACTTTTAAGTTTAACAGTTATTATCAAAAAAATCACTGCATATTATTTAAACCAAAAATTAAAATTTCAAAGAGTTCAATTCTGGCCGCATGAATGATAAACGACTCAATAAAAACGAAAACGACTGTCAAACAAAAATAGCGGGAAAACGTTAATTTTTAAGGCGAAGTAGGTCGGCACGGGCATTCTGCGTACAGCCAACATCTCATTGGCTAATGAAAAAGCGGAATGAATCGATGAATTATCAATAAATCAGTGCAAACAAGCACACAATGATGCCAATCATCGTGTTGAGCCAACTAAATCTGTTTTTGGATGAGTTTTGGTATGTCGCCGCGTCACTCACTGAATGTCATTGGATTTATAAATACGATCAGCTCCAGAAATAGGTGGCTACAGGTTTTCCAGGCGTACCGACTAAAATAAAATAGCCTGGATTCGGTTAACAATAATATTGTCCGAGCTTACTGCGCGGCCAGTGCTCATTCAGATAACATTTTTAATTCAGTGATAATGGATGACGATGATCTCCAACAGTTTTCGTTGCGATGGCATAACCACCAGGTAGGTAAGTAATTTTTATACACGATACAATTTATACACTCTTCTACCACGCTTGGTTTTTAACAATTTTGTAAATAACATTGAATGTCGACTGTCGGTCGAGACTCGTTCTATAATGTTTCAAGTTTGGAAGCTTTGCGACATGGCTGTTTAAGGCAGTGTACACACGTTTGACTGAAATAATATTTGTTAATAATTTCAGATACACAGAGGACGGTGTTATCTGACCACACTCACACGGACACCACACTACAAATGGTGCAAACGACTGCAGCGCCCCCTTACCTCTATATCTGTTATTTTGGAACAAATTGTGGTGTTATGAAGAATAATGTTTGGTATGAACTTTGTTTACAACTAACCGAGCCAATTTTATGTTTGTGAACTATTTCGTGCACTATTTACACGTAACTACGGAATATTTTAAACACTTTTTTATGCTTTTTTTTCTTCAAATGACACAAATCGCAAAATTTAAATATTTTAGTGTGTTTTTATTTGAATATGATTATATAGAAGCATGATGTAATAACGATATTGTGTAATTGAATGAATAATTAAAAGCGTAAAGTTACCAAAATTAATTAGATCTTACATACTTTAGGCTTTATTTTCTTTCAACTAATACAACACAATATAAACACTTACAAAACTTTAGCAATTTAAGAAGTACCTAACTAATTAGTTTTGATAAAATAAGTTATAGAAAATGAAATTAAAACACGGCTTATGAAACATAGATGTTCCGTTATCTGTATAACATTATATTATCTGTGCTATGAACTTATTGTTTTAGTAAAATTAACACAAATGAAATGATTAATCAATTCTATAGATCAAGGGCTAAACTACTACCCTGTAACTGACTTCCTTACAATATCCACTTTGGCTATCTACTTGTTTAATAAATTTCATTCAAAGCCTTTAAAACCTTTTTGAGACAATAAACGTACATACATAATGGATGGCCGAGTGGTCAGGCTTTTCCATGGCGCGGCGTAGCTTCCTTCGAATGTGGCCTTACAAAACTACACAAATATCGTGTAGATGATAACTGTTAATAAAATTAGTTAAGTTAATGAAAGTAGTAGTTTTTTGTTATTAAATTTTCAATATAACCTTGATTTTTGAAGAAAAAATCAGCTGCATTTTCGGCCGTGCAGCATACCTAATTTTAAAGTACTTAGATAGGTATTTAACCAAGATGTAGATTTATTAAAAACAGCGAAGGGAAATAATTTGTAGCCAAAATTGTCTTGTAATCTTATATATAAAATTCTCGTGTCACAATGTTAGTCTGCATACTCCTCCGAAACGGGTGGACCGATTCTCATGAAATTTTCTGTGCATATCGGGTAAGTCTGAGAATCGGCCAACATCTATTTTTCATATGTACCACGGGCGAAGCCGGGGCGGACCGCTAGTCTTATATATAAAATTCTCGTGTCACAATGTTAGTCTGCATACTCCTCCGAAACGGGTGGACCGATTCTCATGAAATTTTCTGTGCATATCGGGTAAGTCTGAGAATCGGCCAACATCTATTTTTCATATTATATTACCGAACAGGTTTATTCTCAATTTGTGGTTATGACGGTTCGTCAATTCTACGTGTATCGCACAGTACTACGCAAACATGGAACCCTATCCCCAAAGCAAGCTTCTTCATCTGCTCCAAAACGACGCAATCTTCCCTGTCCTAAAATCTTTACTAAAACACAATTTGCAAAAAAATTTTACCCTTACTTAAGCACGGAATTATACAACACTCTAGACAAAAAATTAAATCTACTCACCCTTAATAACTACCAATGTAAAATTAAACTAAAAGAATTTCTTCTCACGCTTAACTATGACGACTCTGAGAATCTCCTTCACACCACAATAAATATATAACATACACACATCCATACACACTCCTACACATTCACACACATACACGCATGCGCTCACATTCACAATCATAAACTATAATTTTATTTAAAAAAGGTTATTTTTTGATCTGTTTTTTTATAATACTTTCACCTACATTTATGTGTTGCATGTAGATTGTAAGTACATATAAATATAATAATGTTATTATGTACGAATGACCCCTATAACACAGGTTTAACCTAGCATAGGGGTCATTGTTTAAACTCTGTATGTAAAATAAAAATGTATGTACCTGCAAATAAGATCTGTATACACCTTGTGCTTTTGTTTTTTGAGTCAAATAAACTTTATTATTTATTATTTATTTATATGTACCACGGGCGAAGCCGGGGCGGACCGCTAGTTATTCAATAAAATTCCATTCTCGATAATTTTACACTTCATTTATTTTAACAAACCATCTGTAAGTAAAGTAATCATTACGAAATAATGGTTAGAATTCTAACAAAGTTGGTTTGTATTTTTTGTTAGAATAATATTTTTGAAAATGTTGTTTTTTTACAATTAGAATAATTATTGTACCATTTAGATCAGCAGAAACACGTGCAAAATAACAAATTATTATGCGTAAATACTTATTAAAAGCTAAAAAAAGATTTCTCAAACGAAGGAAACGGATCAAATTAATTGTTATTTTATCGTTCTGAAACATTGAGGTATTATTACTAGAGAGGGCACCACGAACAAAATATGTGCGACAAGCGCGGCGGCGCGGGGCGGCTAGTGAGTCCATGGATACACTTTGTAGATATTCTGCCTCTTAATACTTATGTATAAATTAAAACCAATCAATGTAACAAATAAATATTCTTTATCTTATTAAAAAAATATGAATAAACTTATCAATTAAAACCAATCAACGTACAACAAATAAATTGGTTTGAGACGATTGACTCTAACTCTTGTTACAAATAATGTAGTAGCGATGCCCTCTCTAGTACGTAGTACGTCATGTAACTCAATGTTCTGAAATCATAATATACATATTTGTAAATATAGTCTTCTCCATTCAACATTTGTGTACAAATAACTTTTAGCCAAATTACACTGAATCTTTACACACCTAATTTAAAACTTCTCTACTGTACAGTATAAAAAATTAAACTTTTATTTATAATAATACGATAAATAATCGTCTGTTTAACGTACTGTGGCAAAAAAACCACTATATGAATAAAATAAAATATTTTGTGTTACTATTACAGAGCAGTATCATCGGGGCCCTAAGTAGAATGCTAAACACTGGGGCCCTGAGTGATGTCACACTGAATGCGAATGGAGTATCGTTACGAGCACATAGGCTTGTACTGGCCGCTTGTAGTCAGTACTTTGCGCAAATTTTTAAGGTAAATTATTATTTTTAAACAAATAAGTATTATTTTAATATCTCTGCGATAAAAATTTTGAAATCAAAATCTGTTCTATTAGTCTCATATAGTTCTGATAGTTCTAACAAGCAATAGCCTGTGAACGTATCCAGGGCTGAACTCAGTCTATTAGAGGCCCTGGCTTTATGAAAAAAGAAAATCGAACATGTGGAATATATTATAGCATGGAAATCTTGTACCTACTTATTTCTTAAAGTATTTAAGGTAGGTATTAGATTTGTACGACAAATAATCATAATACATATAACGAATATTATTGTTTTCGAATGCAGTTTGTCGATTGCATCATTGCATTGATGTAATATGACCCAAAAAGTACAGTAATGTTCAATTTAATTCCAGGAAGTAGACGACACAAACACAGTGGTTGTGATTGTCGACTGCGAACCTTCAGACTTACGACAATTGTTAACATTTATGTATACGGGCGAAGTGACAGCTGCTAGAAAGAGACTACCCTCGTTATTGAAGTTGGCACACTCGCTACAGGTTTCTGGATTAACTGACGCTGATACTGTGAGTTTGTGTTTTTTACGAGTTAGTGTGCATAGTGGATAATTTTATAAGACTTCTGATATTCAAAATCAAACATTTATTTATTCAATTAGACTGCTCCTAGAAGCACTTTTGAATCATCCTAACATAGTTTTACCATGTACCACCTCTGATCTTAAAGGTCGCTAAGTTCGATTCCTAGTGGAATTTAATAGAAAAGAGGACTTGGCAATTGGCATAACACAAGACATTTTGTTATTATTTCAGAACCCAACTGACGTACCAAAAGAAAATGAATTAATACAACCCACAAACGATATTCCAATGGAAAGCCAGTCACCGCCAATCAATCTAGAAAAACCTATTATCAATGATTTCACACAGGACAAACCAATAGAAATAGCACAAGATTTTAATAAAGAAATGCATAAGGATATATTAGCAAAAAATGACAAATTAAGTAAATTAGATCAAATTGTTCAAAATTTATATAGTTCGCATAATATTGGAAATATAGTAACGACACCGACGCCATTGATACCAAGCTTTACAGGTGAGTACTAATTTAATTTTTATAAATCTTAAAACTTACATCTGACTTTTTATGTGCATTATGCAATTAATACTTTGGTACTTACGTTATAATATTTTGTTACACTCCCTCGGTGAAGAATTGAATTAATCTCAAATCTCTTCTTTCTTCAAATCTATTTTAAGGTGCATTTTAAAAATAAAGACAAGACAAATCCAAAGCTTTATTATTTTTTTTTTAACTTTAACTTGACGATAAAATATTTTGATTTTTTTTTTCGTTCATTATGGCGATATTTCTCCAGTGTGTTATCTAATATTTAAATAATTATTAATAACATAAAATTGAAAACTAATTAAATCCCAAAAAAAGCCCCAGCTGCAGCGCTCAGAAAATTCATTCAAAGCGAAGCTATATTACAGCTACATATTTGTAACCAAAATTACTAACGTTTTCTTCATTCAAAACTTTGTTTTAACGTAATATTCACTTAAAATCTATTTCCATTTTCCAGAACCCCCACAACCCCGCGACTGCGACAAAAAGTGGCGCACCCACTCCATATGCACTATATGCAACAAGCGTCTCTCGAACCAGTACAACCTGCGCGTGCACATGGAGACGCACGCGGGGCGGCGGCACGCGTGCAGAGCGTGCGACCACGTGTCGCGGTCCCGAGATGCGTTGAGGAAACATGTGGCTTATCGGCATGCCCATACAGCATTACGGCATCCTTAATGTGAAGATGTTTCAAAAGAACTGAAACACTAATAAAATCGAGCGTCTAATTTATTTACTCCTTTTTAGAGCCCCCACAAATCCTTAACTTTATTTATTACTCCCTATTAGAGGCCCCACAAACCCGTGACTGCATCAAACAGTTCACACTCCATTTAAGATAGAGCGTGCGACCACGTGTCGCGGTCCCGAGATGCGTTGAGGAAACATGTGGCTTATCGGCATGCCCATACAGCATTACGGCATCCTTAATGTGAAGAAGATATTTCAAAAGACCTGAAACACTAATAAAATCAAGCGTACAATTTATTTACTCCTTTTTAGAGGCCCCACAAATCCTTAACTTTATTTATTACTCCTTATTAGAGGCCCCACAAGTCCGCTATCATATCAAATACTCCGCGTGCAGAGCGTGCGCCCGAGATACGTTGAGGAAACATGTTGCTTAGTATGCACATACTGTGATGCGACATCCTTGATGTTATGCGAAGAAGATATTTTATTTATAAAGAACTGTAACACTAATAAAATCAAGCGTCTACAATACAGTCGAGAATCAAGAGTATACGAATGTTTTAATTCCATTTTTTCCCGTATATATGTAAGGACTGGGCAGTTAGATGCGGTAGTCTAGTACACCAGATAGATTGTAATGCAATATAGTTTTGCGTATGCAAGTTTACGCGATTTAAATTTAGTTTATTTTAAATTAAACTCCATTAAATTATAGAAAAATACTTTCTTCACAGTAAAATCGTTTTGTATACTTTAATTTATTTAGAAGATAGAGGATAATGACATCATATACATATTATAGTATATGATAGGACGTAATTTTACTTTTATTTGATTTATACTGTATAATAATTAGCCCAATGTTTATTTATGTACTTACAATGTTTTATAAACGAATTTCATTATTTTAAGTTATATTGAAACGATTTAATTTATTTGGGTACTAGTTTAAACAAATGCATACTTTCTCTTTTGAATGGATTTTACTGTTAATCGAGATTATATCTTTGTATGTGTATTTCATATAATTGAACGAAAAGCCGCTAGTAGCTTCTTGTAATCGCCAAACTCGATACATAATGTAATAAAAATTGTTTTATAAACCCTTGAGATAAAATCTAATTTGACCATCGAATTTGCATTGTGGAAAATAATTTTATGTAAAATAAGTTAATACTCAAGCTGAATTATTAATTGTAGAGTTAATATTTATTTTATTTCCTTTCTTTAACTAATAAGAGTTTAAAAAAGACACTAAACTGTAATTGTATATACTTTAAAACAAAGAATGTTAAACTTGAATAAATAAAAAAAACAAAATACAAGTGTACACAATTTATTTATCGCCTTAAATACATAGTTTTAGTAGAAAAACGCATAAAAATCGACAAAAACCGTACAAAATTAGCTAGTACAAAAATACTGTTCACAATATCTTGTCAACACAGTCGGTTAAACAAAGCGTAAATGCGTTTCACACAATTAGTTGACGGGAGATACTCCTAAAATATATTTGTCATCGGTAACTCATGTTTATAAGCCATTTTGCCTTATATGCACAATTATCCTAAAAAAAATTATCACACGGTAGTATATTCTTTCAGATTGAACCCTAATTATTTGCTTTTTAATATTTTTGTATTAATTAGTTACCAATGACCAATGAGAGATCTAAATATAAACTCAATAAATATAATTTCAGTAGAAATGCAGTTCAAGAGTATTCCTATTAATCTTAAAAAAGCTAAATAAATACGTTAGTTATATTTTAAGGATAAAACTCTTCTCGTTATATAAATATCCACCAAATGTTCTTAATAATTAAATTCAACATAAGTTTTTAAACAGAAACAGTGATATTTTAACAATATTGTAGTTTGTAAGGTACCTTTTATACAAATAAATTGATATGACAGATGACGCAAAACTATTTTTTTTTTTTTTTTTTATAAAAAAGTAAAATAATAATTATTAAGAACATTCAATTATAAAATGAAGACATGATTTCGCACATTTTGAAGTTTTACTTATAGTATATGGGGCCCCTATATAGTAAGCATTGGGGGCCCCGTTTCGCGAAATCCGTCCCTGTTAAAAACTATACGCATCTACAAACTAATTACAATATTTTTATTAATAAATACAAGGAGGATTCGAATAATTATTATTTGTAAGACATTTGCAAAAAAATCTTAAAATTTTAACGGGTTTTAAATTTTTAATACAATAATATTATTAAATATTATAAGCAATAATTTAAAATATACGTTGAGCACAAATAGAGAAAGAACTACATTATAATTAATTATCAAATTATACAAAATAGATATATTATGTACTTAACAATAATTATATGATACTCAATGACAATTTTAAATCAAGCTTATATAAAAAAGATGAGATTTTTGAATTTATCAAAAATATGAGAGCATAAAATGTTTTGTATAAGAATAAGCGTAGCGTACAAAATTTGTGAACATATTCTCTTTATCCAGACTTCTTCCAAAAATACATTTCATTCAGGCAAGTTAAGAAAAATTAAGAAAACATTAAAATTGACAGTTTTTTAATTCAAATAAAATTACGTTCATAATTATTATATAAAAAATAACTCGATATTACATTAAATAAATAACCTTTTTAAAAATGTTATCAATCATTTTAATTTTGTAGCAAATCGAAATTTTAACCAAAAATATGAAAAACAACTCCATTGCCTCACTCTCTACATATCAAATTAAAACCTCACTACAAATATAATCCATTTTATTAAAAAAAAACATTGTAATTAGTCTGCAAAGTGCCTTATCCCCAATATTTAAGCGTTAGGCACATTCCAGATGCGCGTATTAGCGTCCTGTCCGACCGATGCGATCGTCTCGTCGTCGATCCACACCGCGCCTGTTATCTGACTTTGGGGGTGTGCGTCTGAAAATATTAAATTGTCTATAATATAAAATATTCCAAGACAATATTCACACACGGCACGATCCGATCCCATACTAAGCTTTCGCTTGTGTTATGGAAACCAGACGTCTGATAAACATACATATATTATTTTAAATAAACACTCATATTGATAATATAATATTATATAGTAGAGTCATTTTAATAGGCAACATTCAAGAACGTAACCTAGTAACGACGACATAGAATAATATATTATTTTGTTTTGTTAGAATTGCACATTTGCTTAACTTTTTTTCAATTACGATTACATATTTATAATAATGATGATCGATACAATTAATTTTAAGATTTGATTTTACTAATAAAGCATTTTTATCATAATAATATTTCTGATTTAAAGAACTGACGTCGCTTCAATGATTTGTCAATAAACCTTTTTTCTTTTTAAATACCACAGACGTTACTCTAAAGATCGAATTTTGATATCTAGAATCGAATGCATTGATTTCTTGTGAATAAATATCACCATAAATTAATGCATAAATGCGTTGTGTTTATAATAAAACATAATTTTATTTATTGTTCTTTTAATTATCTATAAGGTTAACTATAAAGTACACCTGAATAAAGGCTTTTTGTATGTAGAATTATTTTAATTATGTATATACTTGTTTTAATTGTTCCTTGAATTAACGAAAGAAAATATACAGGGTGTAATCGTTAAGTGTGCACAGGCGATTATTCCGTAACTATTACAGATATCAAAAATCTTAAAACTGATATCGAAAGTACTTAACCTAATGAGTAAAATGGCCATAATATTTTTTTAAAAATAAAACGAGAAATATCTAAATAAATAACTTTAAACCCTCCCCACACCCCGGACACTCCATACAAAATTATCGTTTTGACAGTCACACTGTAGAGACTGCAAATTTGTGTGTTAACGCTTTATGGTTGGCACATTTTTGACTAGCGTAAAAAAAATTCGCGTTTTTCTGATGAAATACATCCGTAAACAGCACAATATCTAACCATTTTCTACGAAAAACGATATTCACAAATCCAAAATAATAAAATTACTTTAAGTCAATTTGATTGACTTCGTTGCGTATCGTCCTTGCAGAAAAATGTGGACCATTTTTAGCCTGATCGTGCGGGGTGAGGTAAGTGTTTAATTTTGGCGGGAGGCGGAGAGTGTCCGTTCTGTAGCGTTTAGCTACTATTATGTATTCTGTGCCCTCCCATACATTTAGTATGAGATATGAATATCCCATGTACATTTAATATGAAAGATTTTAGTTTTTTCTTTCTTTTTTTGGTTTTCTGCTTTAATAATTTCGCAAATTTGAAGGGAAGTTCATTTAGAAACTGTAAATAGAGCTCTACATTGTATTGCACAATGAGGACGTCACTTCGAAAATCTGCTATGAATACAAAATGTATGGGAAATAAAATGTATGGGAGCGTTTAATGTAACATTTTTAGATATTTCTCGTTTAATTAAAAAAAAAATATACTATGGCCATTTTACTCATTAGGTTAAGTACTTTCGATATTAGTTTGAAGTTTTTTTTATATCTGCAATAGTTACGGAATAATCGCTTGTGCACACTTAACGATTACACCCTGTATAGTTTTTTTTTTATGCCTGATGAATTTTAAAATTGCCACATGTTTCAAGTCCGTATCGATTAATTCACTTTAATCGATGTTTTTTAAGCAGGTTACCTCTCTTCTAAGATAAAATTGATAGACGTCAAATGTTGCCTATTAAATTGGCTCGACTATAATTATATTAGAAATATACTACTACTAGTGGTCCGCCCCGGCTTCGCCCGTGGTACCTACATGTTTAAACTATCCTATCTCTCAAGTTGGATCGAACTGCACATGGTGTGCGAATTTTATTATAATCGGTTAAGTGGTTTAGGAGTCCATTGAGGACAAACATTGTGACACGAGGTTTATATATATTTAGATATAAAAAAAACTCACTCTTAACAGTAAGATGTTTGGCCGGTGCGCTAACACTCCACACGATGAGCGTGGTGTCCAACGATCCGGACACGACCCGGTTCCCGTCCGGACTCCACGACACGCAGTTCACACGCGCGGTGTGGAAGCCCCACTCCTTGTTGTGGGCGAGCTGAAAATATATAACGGGATATAATAATATATTGACGTGACAACGTCTCATAATTCGATAGAGCCGGCTGCACGCACGAAAAAACATGACTCATGCGGCGTTACCTCGCTCTGAGGCGTTACAAGGCTTGAAGTGCAAGCGAGAGCGCGGAACGAACGTCAAAGAAGCACAATCGGACGTTGTCACGTTCAACTGTCGTCAGTAAACCGACTTTACAGACAACAAATTTTGTTATTTGAATTTGTGATTTAATATTTTTGTGAATATAGCTGTCAATATAGTTAGACGCTTATTGCAAAGAATTTTACAATACACTTATTGTGATGTTTTAAAATAATGTTATAAACTTATATATCTGACAAAAAAATTCGGGTGAGTGGAGATTAATTTGTGCAATAATATCGTCCTACGATAATATGTCTGCGTTTGTAAAACAACTAAAAACCAATCTTATAATCATAGTTATAGAGTATCAATTTCCTGCTACAAATCACACGATTAAAAAGTTAACGAAAACAACCGAAAAACAAACAAAAACCAACCTTATACTCCTCATCATAGAGTATCGATTTCCTTTTAGCGTCAAAACTAACGAGCGTTTCAAATCATGTGGTTAAAAAACTAACAAAAACAAGCAAAAACCGACCTTATACTCGTCATAGAGTATCAGTTTCCTGTTAGCATCGCACGCCACCAAGTACTTGCAGTCGGGACTATATTATCTCCCTATAGAATAACATAACAACCAAAAACCAACCTTGTACTCCTCATCATAGAGTATCAGTTTCCTGTTAGCATCGCACGCCACCAAGTACTTGCAGTCGGGACTATATTATCTCCCTATAGAATAACATAACAACCAAAAACCAACCTTGTACTCCTCATCATAGAGTATCAGTTTCCTGTTAGCATCGCACGCCACCAAGTACTTGCAGTCGGGACTATATTATCTCCCTATAGAATAACATAACAACCAAAAACCAACCTTGTACTCCTCATCATAGAGTATCAGTTTCCTGTTAGCATCGCACGCCACCAAGTACTTGCAGTCGGGACTATATTATCTCCCTATAGAATAACATAACAACCAAAAACCAACCTTGTACTCCTCATCATAGAGTATCAGTTTCCTGTTAGCATCGCACGCCACCAAGTACTTGCAGTCGGGACTATATTATCTCCCTATAGAATAACATAACAACCAAAAACCAACCTTGTACTCCTCATCATAGAGTATCAGTTTCCTGTTAGCATCGCACGCCACCAAGTACTTGCAGTCGGGACTATATTATCTCCCTATAGAATAACATAACAACCAAAAACCAACCTTGTACTCCTCATCATAGAGTATCAGTTTCCTGTTAGCATCGCACGCCACCAAGTACTTGCAGTCGGGACTATATTATCTCCCTATAGAATAACATAACAACCAAAAACCAACCTTGTACTCCTCATCATAGAGTATCAGTTTCCTGTTAGCATCGCACGCCACCAAGTACTTGCAGTCGGGACTATATTATCTCCCTATAGAATAACATAACAACCAAAAACCAACCTTGTACTCCTCATCATAGAGTATCAGTTTCCTGTTAGCATCGCACGCCACCAAGTACTTGCAGTCGGGACTATATTATCTCCCTATAGAATAACATAACAACCAAAAACCAACCTTGTACTCCTCATCATAGAGTATCAGTTTCCTGTTAGCATCGCACGCCACCAAGTACTTGCAGTCGGGACTATATTATCTCCCTATAGAATAACATAACAACCAAAAACCAACCTTGTACTCCTCATCATAGAGTATCAGTTTCCTGTTAGCATCGCACGCCACCAAGTACTTGCAGTCGGGACTATATTATCTCCCTATAGAATAACATAACAACCAAAAACCAACCTTGTACTCCTCATCATAGAGTATCAGTTTCCTGTTAGCATCGCACGCCACCAAGTACTTGCAGTCGGGACTATATTATCTCCCTATAGAATAACATAACAACCAAAAACCAACCTTGTACTCCTCATCATAGAGTATCAGTTTCCTGTTAGCATCGCACGCCACCAAGTACTTGCAGTCGGGACTATATTATCTCCCTATAGAATAACATAACAACCAAAAACCAACCTTGTACTCCTCATCATAGAGTATCAGTTTCCTGTTAGCATCGCACGCCACCAAGTACTTGCAGTCGGGACTATATTATCTCCCTATAGAATAACATAACAACCAAAAACCAACCTTGTACTCCTCATCATAGAGTATCAGTTTCCTGTTAGCATCGCACGCCACCAAGTACTTGCAGTCGGGACTATATTATCTCCCTATAGAATAACATAACAACCAAAAACCAACCTTGTACTCCTCATCATAGAGTATCAGTTTCCTGTTAGCATCGCACGCCACCAAGTACTTGCAGTCGGGACTATATTATCTCCCTATAGAATAACATAACAACCAAAAACCAACCTTGTACTCCTCATCATAGAGTATCAGTTTCCTGTTAGCATCGCACGCCACCAAGTACTTGCAGTCGGGACTATATTATCTCCCTATAGAATAACATAACAACCAAAAACCAACCTTGTACTCCTCATCATAGAGTATCAGTTTCCTGTTAGCATCGCACGCCACCAAGTACTTGCAGTCGGGACTATATTATCTCCCTATAGAATAACATAACAACCAAAAACCAACCTTGTACTCCTCATCATAGAGTATCAGTTTCCTGTTAGCATCGCACGCCACCAAGTACTTGCAGTCGGGACTATATTATCTCCCTATAGAATAACATAACAACCAAAAACCAACCTTGTACTCCTCATCATAGAGTATCAGTTTCCTGTTAGCATCGCACGCCACCAAGTACTTGCAGTCGGGACTGTATCTCGCATCACTTATAGCACCCAAATGCACCAACTCCGTTTTTGGTGTCAACTCGAAACCGGATAATGTGTAGATGTGCACTTTGCTGTCGTCACCTGCGAATAAATATAGAAATTAGGGCTTGTTTGAGTTAAAAAAAATATAATCTGTGAAAAATATAGAAATGAATAGATTTTTTTAGTTAAAGAAAATATTAGCACGTTATTTTAAAGTGAAACAGGTAAAAAACTAAAGAAAACACACTTTTATCGGACATTCAACTACCCTAATATTATTAACTAAAACGTTTATAAGAACATAAGGATTTATCTTTACTTTTCACGCAAAAAGACCTTATCGGATCGGTATAAAATTTTGTTCCTTTGACCCGAGGCAAAAAAGATCACCACTCGGTAAAATATGAATCTTTCGCCTTTATAACATTATTTATTTATTACATTTTATTGTACATACATGAGCTAAAATACATAGAAAACTAGCAAACCCAGCAAACTCCGTTTCGCCACCACATTTCATTTTTTCCCGCTTTTCTGTTGAAATTTTTCCCGGATTTTCTTTGCTATAAGCCTCACGGAGCCCGAGACCTTTCCAACGAATGCAAAACCGTGGAAATCGGTTCGTGCGTTCTGGAGTTATAGCGTCAGGAAGGAAAACCCGACTTATTTTTATGTAGTAGAAGATAAACAAGATGAGTTGGTTAATATTTAGTGTAGATTTATTCACATGAATCTAAACTGACCTCCAACCGCGACATCTTTATTCTGATGGTTGATGGTGACGCACGACGGTTCGTACTTTATCGGCAAGGAACCACGTTTCACTCCACCAGACAGTATGATTAGCTGGAAATTCAATTATTAAATTTGATATTTTTGGTTTTATGGCTTTATAAATATAAATTTATAATATTTGATCACTCAGCGGGACACGAACCCGCATCCTTTCACGCCAATCCGGGGCGGATGCTGGACCAACTAAGCCACTCGTGACCTGCCAGAGCGATCTAATTTATTCTATTCTTTATAAATTTATAATTAAATTATTAGTTATTGCACTATGAATACACCGATATGTAGTAATAATAACAATTGAATTATGCGTATTTTTTCTAAAGGTACGATAATATATTTTCTACGATACTATTTAATAATTTTATAAGTATTTAAAAATAACAAATATTTCAGATCGCTTATAATTATTTAATTTCATGCATTTGAAAATAACAAAAAAACGGTCAATCGCGAGTCGAACTTGTGACACTCAGGATGTCACTGTAATGCATTTTCATACACTTTAGTTTCAGTATTATAATTATAACTAGCGGTCCGCCCCGGCTTCTCCCGTGGTACCTACATGTTTAAACTATCCTATCTCTCAAGTTGGATCGAACTGCACATGGTGTGCGAATTTTATTATAATCGGTTAAGTGGTTTAGGAGTCCATTGAAGACAAACATTGTGACACGAGATTTATATATATTAAGATTATAATAATTAACGTTTAACAATGCAAGACCTGTGCCCAGTGAAATAAAGCACACAAAATGAACCAATAAATCAAAAACAAATACCTCTTTAACAGTAGCGACTATGGTAATATCGTCATCTAAAAGCTGGTCCATAGCGCGCGGCTGAGCTCCGAGCGGCACCGACTGTTCCGTGTATGAAGGTGCTTCTCCTAAAAATAAATATTACTATAAGTTATAGTTATTGTATTTTTAACAATTATTATTTAAAAAATAACAATTAATTAGTTTTTAATTTTATTTATGCCGATTTGAAGAATTAAATAATAAACGACGTGTGTCACTCGGGGACTGCCGCGGTAAAGCTATTGCATGCTATGCCTTCAAGCCACACCTCCGCGCCCGTCCCCATGGGGAGCGTGAGGTTTTTTCGTTACGGAATTTCTCGATTCGGTCCCCGCGCTCAAGGCCCGCGATAGAAACTATGCAATAGCTTAATAAATTTTAATTTTTTTTCATATTAAGTTCGTTCTATTCCCGGTGAAAGCAAGCGAATTTTCGAATATCTATAATTATTAAGTTTCCCTACTGCTTGTATTTGTATATTGTAACACTATCGTGGTTGCCTGTACTCCCCCAATGCTGCCCATTGTAAACAAATGATAATATACAAACACACATCATACACACATCTTACATCTGTTGGTTGCCTGGAAGAGATTACTAGTTAGTAATAAGGCCGCCCTCTGTGTTGTTTGTACTAGTTTAAGTTCTATTGTACCTACTTTTGTTATGTTGGCAGCACAATAAAGTGTTTAAAATAAAAAAAAGACGGGTTGCACTCCGGGAGTGCCGGCAGAAGTGAAAACTTGATTATTAACGTTGAGCATGTTTGATATTTTGGAATGGTATCCGTCTTACGCTTTTTCGATCAGGTCACGTGTCCTGACGCGAGTTTAAGATTTTATACCCATTACAGAAAAAGTGCTCAACGCCGCTAAAGAAGTTTTCACTTCAATAAACAAACATACCTTCAGCCTTGGGCTGTGCAAATCTCAGCGAGTCATCTATACCGCAAGTGAGCAGAGCGCCATTTTTGGACAAACGCATACCGTTCACTTGGTTACCGTGACCCGAACCGGTTACCTTACCGCCCACACCTGGGGAAATAAATAAATAAATTAAAATAAAGAGAGCATGTGTGCCCAGCACACGTGTCAGAAGAGAAAACGACATTGGCAATATTCAAACTTCAAAGATACCATAATCGCCTTACTCCATGTTGTGGTTGTATCGGTAAGACGCGACCTTGAAATTTTACTCTCAACGCGCCTCAAGAAGTTTCACTCCAAAAATAATTTAAAAGTTGCGCAACCCAGGCAAAACAAAATTTTCGATCGCATAAATATAATCGGATGATGACGTTATGGAGCCGTCGTAATTTCGTGAAAGTATTTAAAAGTGGAGCTAGTGAATTGAGTATCCTACGTTGGTCTATGGTACAAAAACTTACCAGAGACAATATTCCAATGCAGAACATCACTATAATGACTCATTTACATCAATTTCCGTTCCAGAGACAAGAAAAAATCACCCGATATTGTCTATGGTACAAAAACTTAACAACTTCCGGAGAACCAAGAACACACAAAAACGAATAGATACAATTGTCTATGGTACAAAACTCACCGGAACTAACATCCCAATGAGCGACGGCGCCATCATGACTAGCCGTATACAAGCGCTTCCGGTCCAGAGACAAGCAGAGACACGTGATCGGCTTGTTGTGTCCGGTGATCACGCGTAATGGTGTTTCCGGATTGTCTATGTCCAGGTAATTGATGTCACCGGACAGAGACACGGACAGGAGGTGCTTGCCTTGCCATAGACAAGATACCTGCAAGAGGAATAATTTTATAGCAATTTTTTTACATAAAAATTTATATAACTTCTTATAAGTGATATTTTCTCACTTGATGGATCTTCACTATCGTTTTAGGAAAAATGTAATACTCCGTTCTCTACAGCTAAATTAGCTATAGCTAAATTTCATTTTATTGAATATCTATATTTCATTGTATTCATTTCATTTCTTTCGACATTTACTCGACTGTTAACTATCTTATGCTGTAGCCACACACTGCTCTACTCGCGCGATCAATCGCGACGCTCCTCACTTGTCATTTGCCTTGTCTCACGCAATGGACGTTGAAACGATGGCAGCGTGCGCGCTATGTATGTTTAGTACAGCTAATTATATTAATGTAGGTAGTAAAAAGACATATACATCATCGTCGTCGTCGTCCTCAAACATAAAAAACATTAACACTTTTTCATTTGACCATTCCATGCTTGGCGACGACATAATTATTAATTTCCAATTTTCCGGACTGCGATCGCGAGACTATGTGGCCAGGCATTCGCACTCGTACTGCCGGTCCTTTGACTCGCGCGCAAAAGCCGACTGTTATAGGTAAACCAGAATCTGATGGCAATTAGGGAAATTAAAATTTTGAGTGTGCAACCCTGGGGAAAATGGACTGAACGATCTTGATACTGCTTATTTTTTATTTTGTCCTCAATATCATTAGTCACATTGCATAAGTGGACAATACTGTACTTAATAATGAGATATCCACTTAATATTATGTAGGTAAATTATCCGTACATACTTACATGTATAATATACAATTATACATATTACTTTTATACAGGTAATACATATTATTATTTACACATACCTATAGTTGTATATTCATTAGTCATTACCATGTGAAAATATCGATATAATGATGATGTAGATCAAAACTGCTTATAATTTTTTATGAAATAAAATAAAAATAAAATAAAACTATGTTTATTTTCGTAAGTATTAACAGATACACACATTATAAAATTGACTTGGACAGCTTGGACTTGAAGAATAGCCGTATTGGAAACTCCTGTAATAAGTTTTCATAAAATTATATTGTAATCAACAAACAATATTAAAGTTACCTACATATAATATTTTTTTAATTTTAAGTATCAAAACGGGTAAGTCCAATTTACCAATAAAATCTTCAAAATTGAAAATTGTGATGTGTTTGACCCTTATCCATCGAATGTTTTTCTATACACATTATAAACAACACCTCTTGCTTGTGATCGCAGCGGCTTTTTCGACATTTTCGAAGATTTTTTAGACAAAATCCTAAAAATTATTCATCAACTGCAAAAAAGACAAATAATTTGACAACCAATTTGATAGTTGTCAAATAAATTGCCACATGAAAATCTTTTATTTCTTAAATATAAATATGCCATCAGATTCTGGTAGACCTATATTAATTCGATGATTTATACATTTGCCGCTATTGGAACATGAGAGTAGCTCTACTATCTACGTAAATCTATCTACTTATCAAGTTTTTTTCCTGTTTCCCTATATTTCTATACATATCTCACCTGCTGGTTTTCAACAGCCAACCCCATGGGGAACAATGTGGTCCTCTGCATGGTCTCAACATCCCAAATCGCACAGGTTTTATCTATTTGGCCGCGGAAGAATTCTAACAAATACCCGCGGCCCCATCATTAAAGCGGCTCAGAGAAGATTTCCCCACTATAAAAAAAAGGTTTTATCTATTTCTATACATATCTCACCTGCTGGTTTTCAACAGCTGACCCCATGGGGAACAATGTGGTCCTCTGCATGGTCTCCACGTCCCAAATCGCACAGGTTTTATCTATTTCTATACATATCTCACCTGCTGGTTTTCAACAGCAGACCCCATGGGAAACAATGTGGTCCTCTGCATGGTCTCAACATCCCAAATCGCACAGGTTTTATCTATTTGGTCGCGGAAGAATTCTAACAAATACCCGCGGCCCCATCATTAAAGCGGCTCGACGGAACAGTGGGGTTTTAGTCGGTAAGAATCCGACATAACCCACGGCTCCTTCCCCGGGGGCCGTGGGTATCTTTGGAAGATTTCCCCACTATAAAAAAAAGGTCTTATCTATTTCTATACATATCTCACCTGCTGGTTTTCAACCGCGGACCCCATGGGGAACAATGTGGTCCTCTGCATGGTCTCCACGTCCCAAATCGCACAGGTTTTATCTATTTCTATACATATCTCACCTGCTGGTTTTCAACAGCGGTCCCCATGGGGAACAATGTGGTCCTCTGCATGGTCTCCACGTCCCAAATCGCACAGGTTTTATCCCCGGAACAGGAGAGCAATTGCTTCCCATCCGGGGACCAGCTTATACCGTACACACCGCCTTTGTGCGCTGGCGATCCGATCTGTGAAGATAAATTAATTATATCACATCACAATACTATTCTAAAGGCGAAAGTTTGTAAGTATGGATGTATGGATGTATGGATGTTTGTTACTCTTTCACGTAAAAACTACTGAATCGATTTGAATGAAACTTTACCACAATATAGCTTATACATCAGAATAACACATAGGATAGGTTTTATCCCGGAAATCCCACGGGAACGGGAACTATGCGGGTTTTCCTTTGAAAACGCGGGCGAAGCCGCGGGCGGAAATCTAGTGAATTATAATTAAGCTATTGCATAGCTTCTATCGCGGGCCTTGAGCGCGGGGACCGAACCGAGAAATTCCGTAACGAAAAAACCTCACGCTCCCCACGGGGACGGTCGCGGAGGTGTGGCTTGAAGGCATAGCATGCAATAGCTTTAACGCGGCAGTCCCCGAGTGCCACACGTCTTTTTTTATGAAAAACTGAATACTACTTTACTTAATGACATCACTAGCGCAATAATTCTGATGATTACAACGACACAGATCAAAATCCATTATGCTGTTTGGGCTATAGAGTGTGCCAAAGAAATATCCACGAACGCAAATTTTGACAGCAGGGTAAATAGTGCTAATAACAAATAAGAATTTATAAAAAAAAACTAACTGTCCCAGCAAACGTTTTTCTGAATTATTCTTATCATTTAGGGGTATAAATAATAGACGTTCTCCGATTCCCAGACCTACCACACAAAATTTCATAAGAATCGGTCAAGTCGTTTCGGAGGACTTAGCTACGAATACCGCGATACAAGAATTTTACATATTAGATAAATAAATAAATATCTCACCTCTCCCTTAAGTTCAGACGTCTGTCCGTCAAAAAGGAATATTTTCCCATCGAAGCCAGCTGAGGCGAACAGCTTCCCGTCCGGACTGTACCTCACGGCTTGAGCGAAACGTGTGTGTTCCTGTAATTTATATATCTTCTATATATATAAAACTCAAAGGTGACTGATATAGTGATCTATCAACGCACAGCCCAAACCACTGGACGTATCGGGCTGAAATTTGGCATGCAGGTAGATGTTAGGACGTAGGCATCCGCTAAGAAAGGATTTCCCGAAATTCTTGCGGGAACGGGGAAAAACGGGGATGCACGTACAAAGTCGTGGGCGGAAGCTAGTGTTTTGATATATTAAAATATCATGAAAAGGACGAAAACTGATTTGTATTCAATTAAAATCATTAGTAAAATAAAATTTACATGTGGATCTTTGAGCAGAAATAAATATAGGTACAATTTCGAGGGAAACTTCATCATTTATTGGTACTATGGTACTATTGGTATTGAGTATGACCAGTGTTGTGAATTATTTTGTATTATAGTTCTTATCAATAAAACAAATATAATTCAACATTTATAAGGTGTTTCCTATGTTGTGAAAGATGCGTTCTCTCTACAAATATAATGCATTAGGCCACAACATGAAAAAATGTATTAATAAACGATTGCAAAACTATTGTTCTACAGAGTCCATATTTTAACAAATATTTGAACATATATTTCTACAATACTAGCAAACCGGGCGAACTCCGTTTCGCCACCAGAGACACCTTTTCTTTGCTATAAACCTCACGGAGTCCGAGACCTTTCCAACGAATGCAAAACCGTGGAAATCGGTTCGTGCGTTCTGGAGTTATAGCGTCAGGAAGGAAAACCCGACTTATTTTTATATAGTAGATAATCACCTGTTTAGTACACTTAAACTTGAAGGGTGGTCCTTCAAACACGGCCAGCGTGTTATCCTCCGAAGCGGTTACGATACGGAACGGCCGAGCCGGTCTGAAGTCCACGGAATTAATAGCTTTCGACTGCCCACTGATCTCTCCCACTGATGTACCAGTCTCTGACATGAACACGTGGCCGAATCTGCAAGTTTTATAGGTGACTTTAAGCTTGTATGGAAAAAGAAAAGTAAATAAAATTGACGAGACAAAGTACCACAATAAATAGACAAACAGAAGAAACTACAGTAGAAAAGAGAGAGTAGCCGAGCACACGTGTCAGAAGTGAACTTCTTTGGCAAGATTGAAAGATACCAAAATCGTCGCCTTACTCCATGACATGACAGTATTGCCATGACGTGACCTTGAAATTTTACTCTCAACGAGCCTAAAGAAGATTCGATTCAAAAACATGAATAAAAAGAAAGAAATAAACGAAAAATTAAACAATGTAACGATTCATCTATCATCGTTCTTAGTGGTACTCATTATAATTTATCAATGTGATGAGTACCGCAAAACAGAGCGAAAAACAACGCAATGCATCATGTTTTTACATGATTAACCGAATTTGTGTGTATATTTGTTTATTTTTAGAAAAAAAAACTGTTAGGGTATCTTTCGTTCATCACCACTGACATGGCAACTCATTTGAAAAAAACTGCATCTGCATCGCTTATTCTATCCTATTCATCTTTCTTCACCTCTAAACCATTTAACACAAAATACTCTATGGAATTCCTCCATCATCCATATCGGTCAATTAAGGAAAGCTGGCATGTTCACAGTACTCACACTTATGCAATTTCACTTACAGTATGTTCAAAAATAAATGCGACTCTAGTTTCATTTTAGACTTGAATTGTAAAATGGTTGCGTTGTAGATAAATATATCCAAATATAATTATGAAAGCTCTCATAATTTACCTGTAAAATTATAATTTAAAAGTAAATCAATTGATGAAGTTAATTATTTATTCTAATAATAATCAATTGGATAAAAGTATTAATAATCATTCAATTATCAAATAATAATTAAATTTCAGGTCATAAAAACAATACAAATAACACGTGAGCTCACTCCCAACACACGGATGGTTGTTTTGATAATGATTTAAATAACGGACGTCTTCTGCAGTTGCGGAGCAGTCTTGTCCTGACTTTGGTCGAGTAAAGATATCTAAGAAATATTATATTTTTGTAGTAAGTACGTAATACCTACCAATACGCGCTAACAAATATGTGTTACATGTTTATTGTATAATTTTCACATTATTGGTTTTAAACTCAAACTCAAACATTTATACAATTAGACTTCTTCTAGAAGCACTTTTGAATCGTCATAACAGTTTAACAGTTTTAACATTTACCACCAATTCAGAAAGCAGTATCTATAGAGAAGAAGAAGAATCTATTTAATCATAATCGTAATCTTCTACTTCACTGAAACTTTCATCGCTCGAAGAACTCGCCGTCGGAATTTCTTAATGTTATTATAAATGAGTCAGTGTAATTATCTACTTTTGGTTCTAATTGAATATATTTTTCCTCATGTTCTCGCGTCTTTCTCCAAATGTCACTAAACATATCCAGAGTAATAGCATTTGCTTCCTTTCTAAATAATTCTTCCACAGTTTTCAAGTTAAAGTTCACATTTTGTGATGCTACTTTCCCTTTAATTATGCCCCATAGTAACTCTATTGGGTTGAGTTCTGGATGGTATGGTGGATGGTGCAATACACTATGTCCATGATCTTTGAGGATTGCATCAAGTAAAAATTGTGTATAGTTTGGCTTATTTTTTTTAATAATGTGATAACTCTGATTATTAATTAGTAATTTGATTTTTGAAAAAAACAATGCCGATTTTAGTCAAAATTTATATTTTTATAACAAGATCCTTATCAACCAAATTTCCACCTTGGCGAGAAAAATTGACATTTCTAATGAAAATGAACAAAAAATTAAATGATTTTATTAAATACTGTAAAATAGTCTATAATTCTTCCATTTACTGTATCACAAAATTCTTCACAGATTTTTAGATATTCGTACTACACCAATTACATCACCCTGTATTTATAAACAATTGCCAAATATGACACATACATAGGCCGGGAGATACTGACACAAAATTTCGGGTCATTTGTAACAGAATGGCGGTTCTACAGAGGTCTTATTACGCAATGACTAAAAGAAAAATGATGGTCAGAACGCTGGTACCGGCGGACTAGTCGCGTGGGCGTTAGTCGAACTCGTCGGATAAATAGCGAAAGTCAAACGATTTGTAACACAAAAATTTTAGAATTTACCGATAGCCCATAAAAAAGATGTAGGCGGTAGTGCGGCTTGGAATCGGAATCGGAATTGGAATTTGGAAGCGGTTTGGAATCGTCCGAAAAGTATGGCATGGCGATTTTAGTAAATGGCTGCACGACGATGGTTACCTGTGCAAAAGTTAGCCCGGTACAAATGGTTGAATTGTTTTTTTTAAATCAACGCATTCACGTCGGTATGGCGGACTGTAAGTCACATCGTAAAAGTATGGCATGACACTACCGCCTTCATCTTTTTTAAGGGCTATCGGTAAATTCTAAAATTTTTGTGTTACAAATCGTTGGACTTTCGCTATTTATCCGACGAGTGTGACTAACGCTCACGCGACTAGTCCGCCGGTACCAGCGTTCTGACCATCATTTTTCTTTTTGTCATTGCGTACTAAGACCCCTCTAGACCGCCATCCTGTTACAAATGACCCGAAATTTTGTGTCAGTATCTCCCGGCCTAACATGTGCAATGTGTAAATGTGTTGACGTTCCAGCTCTTCTTAATGGGCCTATACATACCTTTCCCTCCCCTCGCCAACAACCACCATTCTCTGGTTGTCAGAACTCCACGCGATGTCCTTAATGGGCCCTCCGATCGGCTGGAACTCATTCTTGAGGATGTGCTCTTTGTTAACTGTGTCCCAAATACGCACTTTGCCCGACACATCTGTAAGCATTTGATGTACTTTAATATTGTACCATACTTATTACTTGGACATATTATCTTAAGTATATTTGGTAGGTCGGATTGAGATTCTTAATTATATATAGGATACTAGAGGTCCGCCCCGGCTTCGCCCGTGGTACATATTTCGCAATAAAAGGTAGCCTATGTCCTTTCTCGGGTATCAAAATATCTCCATACCAAATTTCATGCAAATTGGTTCAGTAGTTTAGGCGTGATTGAGTAACAGACAGAGTTACTTTCGCATTTATAATATTAGTATGGATATTTTATGTACAAGGAAATTTAAAAAATCGGTTTAATACTTAAAACACATGACGAGCAGAATTTAGTAGGCGGTTGTACAGAGATTCTTAATATAAAATAATAATACCTACCTTATATTTTTTTAAGTAACTATAAAGAAATCTTAAAAATTGGACTACTTTTTCCTAAATGAGCTGATTGACAAATAGAGAGTGCAGTTTTTGTAGTACATACTATACATAGTATATAGCTACAATATAAAATTCATCATTGACCATCACCATCATATTTCATCAGTGCGATGCAAAGCAGGTAATTTTTTTGCATTATAACTTTACATTTTATATTATCCAATATCCACACATTATTTTAAAGATTCGACTACAATAATTAACATCAAAATAGAGAATAACAAAAAAGCTCTTATCTCTAAAATTATCAACTATTCACAGTATGTTAGAATTACTCTATCTATCAGTTGTAATGTAAATGTATGTGAAAATATATGCACGGGAAGATCGCCAGACCAGATAAATTAATCGCTTCCACAATCAAATCAAATGAATACTAATTTCTGTATTCCTACAAACTACATGGCTTGGATTTTCTTTGCTAGTATATATTTATTTTACACTCATAAATATTTTCAACTCTAGCTGTGCTCCGCGGTTTTACCCGCAGTGCTCTGCTCCCGTTGGTCTTAGCGAGATGATATATAGCTTATAGCCTTCCTCGATAAATGGGCTATCTAACACCGAAAGAATTTTTCAAATCGGACTTGCAGTTCCTGAGATTAGCGCGTTCAAACAAACTCTTCAGCTTTATAATATTAAGTATAGATTAACATTATAAAGAAGAAAGAGTGTTGTTTTTGCATGTTTGTTTATTCCAACCCGGTATAAACACTGAATAATAAAAATATATTAGGTACTATAATATAAACGTCGGAAATGAAAAAAGTTATGTAGAAAATTCATGAGGCGGTACGAACATTCCCAAGCCAACTCTTGAATAACAGTAGTAGTCATCAAATAGTCGTATTATTTTATTATTTACACATTGTACTGATTCTTTGCATTCTTAGGGGGGTATCATGATGTCTATAAGCATTATTTACTAACTGTGCCGCGCGATTTCACCCGCATTGTTCCGCTCCTGTTGGGTGATGATATAATATTAGGCCAGTAGAAATCGACACTAAAAAACCCTAAATTCGCAAAGCACGATGTAGTTCTGAATTTTTGGTACGTTGTTTGGATCAGTTAGGGTGATGAAAATCCCAATTTGCAACTTCGAAAAAGTTGTGCTCGCTGCGCACCACGTGATAAACTGCGAAAATTTTGGACTTTTTTCACTTTTTGCTCTAAAAGTCATAAACTATGCGTTTCCGACAAGTATCATTCAGTACATAAATTAAGGTTATTAAATTTGCAACAATTTAAGCCTAATTACAGCTCTTTAAACCGTATAACGACTAAACTGTGGCCATTCGAAGATGGTTCATTTTTCCCGATATATTGAAATTTTTAGTTTTGCTCCCGTTTGAAGCAAAATATTGGCAAAAACCGCTCGTTCTATGAGAAGGTCGTATAATAAAGTTGTAGTGCATTTAATTTTCTTTCATTAGAGCATAGAACAAAGTCTGTGAGACAAATAGTTCACTCACAATATCTGAAAAACAAAAAGAAGGTAGAAATAGATTTTTAAAGAATTGAAACTGAGGGCATATAAAATCATAAAAAGGATAATACTTTTTCATTTGCAGGATAGGTAATTAACAAAATTACAAAGCTAATTAAATTTGCAACAATTTAAGCCTAACCGCAGCTCTCTAAACCTTATAACAACTAAGCTGTGGCCTAATTTTAAATTTTCGGGAAAAACTGACTATCTTTGAAAGGCCACAGCTTAGTTGTTATAAGGTTTAGAGAGCTGCGGTTAGGCTTAAATTGTTGCAAATTTAATTAGCTTTGTAATTTTGTTAATTACCTATCCTGCAAATGAAAAAGTATTATCCTTTTTATGATTTTATATGCCCTCAGTTTCAATTCTTTAAAAATCTATTTCTACCTTCTTTTTGTTTTTCAGATATAGTGAGTGAACTATTTGTCTCACAGACTTTGTTCTATGCTCTAATGAAAGAAAATTAAATGCACTACAACTTTATTATACGACCTTCTCATAGAACGAGCGGTTTTTGCCAATATTTTGCTTCAAACGGGAGCAAAACTAAAAATTTCAATATATCGGGAAAAATGAACCATCTTCGAATGGCCACAGTTTAGTCGTTATACGGTTTAAAGAGCTGTAATTAGGCTTAAATTGTTGCAAATTTAATAACCTTAATTTATGTACTGAATGATACTTGTCGGAAACGCATAGTTTATGACTTTTAGAGCAAAAAGTGAAAAAAGTCCAAAATTTTCGCAGTTTATTATTTGCGTATAATCTTTTTTCCTACTTTCCCAAATTTTGTAATTTTGTTAATTACCTATCCTGCAAATGAAAAAGTATTATCCTTTTTATGATTATATGCTCTCAATTTCAATTCTTTAAAAATCTATTTCTACCTTCTTTTTGTTTTTCAGATATTGTGTGTGAACTATTTGTCTCACAGACTTTGTTCTATGCTCTAATGAAAGAAAATTAAATGCACTACAACTTTATTATACGAACTTCTCATAGAACGAGCGGTTTTCGCCAATATTTTGCTTCAAACGGGAGCAAAACTAAAAATTTCAATATTTCGGGAAAAATGAACCATCTTCGAATGGCCACAGTTTAGTCATTATACGGTTTAGAGAGCTGTAATTAGGCTTAAATAGTTGCAAATTTAATAACCCTAATTTATGTACTGAATGATACTTGTCGGAAACGCATAGTTTATGACTTTTAGAGCATAAAGTGAAAAAAGTCCAAAATTTTCGCAGTTTATCACGTGGTGCGCAGCGAGCACAACTTTTTCGAAGTTGCAAATTGGGATTTACATCACCCTAACTGATCCAAACAACATACCAACAATTCAGAACTACATCGTGCTTTGCGAATTTAATGTTAATTTCCACTGGCCTATATAGACTATAGCCTTCCTCGATAAATAGGCTATCTAACACCAAAATAATTTTTCAAATCGGACGAGTAGTGCCTGAGATTAGCGCGTTCAAACAGACAAACGAACAAATTCTTCAGCATTATAATATAAAATAGTATAGATAGTACATTAGACTTCTAGAAACATTTATCATTCATTTATCGAGGAAGACTATAGGCTTTATATCATCACACTAAGACCAACAGGAGCGGAGCAGAAACTGCGGGTAAAACCGCGGAGCACAGCTAGAGTTGAAAATATTTATGAGTGTAAAATAAATTCAAATTCCAATTATATTTATTTGCAAGAATTTAGTAACAAATTATTGATGTGTATTTTTTGTATGTTACAGGTGAAACCGCGCGGCACAGCTAGCCCTACATAATTTATCACTTTAATCAATATTTACCTTAAAAACAATTACAACCAACAATACTAACGATACTATTTTATCTTAAGCATTACACCATAATAACAAGAAAGGCGTGGAGGCGCCGATTACAATAATTACAAGAAGTTTATCTTAGATAATACCGCTGTAATCAAAATTCAGTTTAATAAGCAAGCATTATTTTTATAACACGTTACGGTCACGGTCAGTCGCTCACGACGTACTAAAAATAACATTGGTGTAATGACTGAGGCGCTTTCCGAGTGTTGACGGTAATCTACGGATAACAGGGGCTTTTGTCATGGAAACCTTCCGAAATACATCTACATGGAGTAGCGGTTAATCCTATGAGCATGCAAAGCACCTAAATATGTCATAATATACTTAAATATGATTTATATTCCTTCACATCTTAGAAGAATCGCTTCGAATTACTTTGGTATCATTTTACGGCTAATACTGTAATTTAGTTTCTTAATCTATGTAAAGACTAACAAGAATAGAGCACCATCACCATAACCAAGACCACTCTGTCAAGAGTGTACGACTAAGAAGAAAATAAGAAATCTATGAAAATTTGATTCATGTTTGAGTTAATTAGATAATAATTTACCATGGGGGCTTTTTCAATGCAGAAATTTTACGCACGTTTTAAATGTGTTAAAAAGTTTCATTTATTTTCACACTTTTTTATCGTTCTAAATTCTGATATATTTAGATTAAGCTCACTAGTCGACTCAGCCCGCGGATTTACGTGGTAGGTACCAAAATAAAAAAAATCGACAACCTGCCAACGTTTTATTTCCAGGCATAAAAATCTCAACCACATCGATTCAGCAGTAAATGAGATTCAAATATTTATTCACAACATATTACTATAAAAAAATGCTGTACAGTTGCTTCTTGGTAGATAAGGGTGCAGAAAAATAACACTAAATGTCTACTCCACATATTTGACTGTTCCATTTACATTGAGCCGATCCTATCCGGTTAATATGGAACCCACAAACCACAGAGTGGCAATATGATATCCGGAAAGCTAACCAATTCAGATCAATTGTTTAAAATTATGATGAACTCTATTGTCAACGACATAAGGTATAACCGCGCTGAAATATATATTGGGGATGTGACGTCATTTTTGCCAGTGGTGAGGTCAATGACCTTAAAAGCCGTTTAGGAACTAAATAACAAGATTAGCATTAAAAAATACTGCGAAAATCCTAATTAATTTAAATATGGCGATGCACTTATCAAATAAGCAAAGACGAATTTAAATTCGTATTCGCTCAACTTTTAATGTGATTGCTAATTTTTATCCGATAAACATGTTTACGGTTATTAAACCCTCGTCTGTCGGAACACAGATCTGAGCCAAAAATTTTGTACCCGTTGTCTATCGTGGCACAAATCTGTGCCAAATCATCGCCGGTTGGAAATTAGCTCATTGTAACGCAAATATAGTTCAAATCTGCATAAACGACTATTTAGTTGATAGCTTATGAATTACTGAATATTTAAAGTCCATCAATTAATAATTTGACCGATAAATATTCGAAATATAACAGTAATTATGTCATACTTTAGTCGAGTAACTTTTAAATTTTAAAGTTTTAAAAAATGTAAAATTTTGCGGAAAGTTGATAAACGGTAAGTATTTATTGTTCTTTTTATTATTATTCACTATATATCCTAATGTTTATGTGCCGAAATAATGAAAATTACCAATAATTATACCACAAATAATGGCTCCAAATATGTATCTACCATTTCACTGTGCGTTGCTTAGTTTTTGACCCCTGGTTAATCGTATTTTATTTTTAATATTGTATTTGTTTTTTTCACAGACATGTATCAAGATAGACTAAGCGAGTGTATGTACTTCCCGTGTCCAAACTAAGTTTATGAAACTTACTTGACGCTGGCCTACACTCAGTCCGCGCTTGCAGTTCGCCAAGGAAAGACGTGAAGCTGAATAAAGTAAAATGCCGAATTGCGCCGTTATAAACTGTAGAAACTCCACAGCCGTGAGTGGCCGAGTTATCGGAGATGTTTCCTTCCACCGGTAAGTAATTTTCTAATCAGAATATGCACTATTTAATTTAAAATCAAATAAAGAATATCTGTGGAAAACGATCGTGACAAACATGGATACCAAACCATACGGAATGATTCGGAATACATTGCGGCTTTTACTTGGCACGGTAAAGATCGCGTCGTATGATAATAAGCAATGAATAGCGTCTTCTCATTTTTCTGTTCTCATTTTTCTGTCCAATTTTGTGGTTAGTGATGTTCATTTGATGCAACAGTTCTCGATTCTAATCGATTTTATAATCGAACAGAAAAATGATAATTTGAAGGAGCAATTTTTCAGAAAAAAAGGCATAGATTTTTTTTGTCATTTAATACGACTAGACCTAGAACTTTTAAGTATTTTAATACAAAGGTACTAAAAATAAATATTATGACATGGACGCCATTAGTTAAAGTGTCATCTTGGGAGTTTTTTAAGAAAACTCCTTATTGCTTAGACTATGTTTGTTTTTTCAGTTTTCCAAGTAACCCGAACATAAAAGAAAAATGGATCGATGCAACGGGACATAAAGATTGATTGATTGACAGTTTCATTACTTTCTTTCGATGGCCTCTCTAGTACGTAGTACATGGTAACTCAATGGGCAATGGGCATATGTAAGAAAAAGCTAAAACACATTAGTTTACTTGTTAGAATATTAAAAGGTTTATAACTTTATTTTATCATTCCTCTGTCTATGGTAATTATCATTTTTCTGTCTTGAATCGATTTAGTAATCGATTACGATTCATTTATATTATTATGTTTCTCGGTTCCATAATACTCGGGTACCACCAGAAGGACGGTACCCGGACCTTTGGAAGGCTTACGTGGGGACACGCATCCAACACGCAGAGGCCCTTTCGAGAATTTTACTGTGTTGTGGGACACCAGCCGCAGCCTGCCCATGACTGCACTATAGAGATACAGTCCTGGGCAGTCCGCGGCCGATGTAGGACTATTGTGAGAAATGGAAGCAAAATAAACCGGGCTATGGAATGGGATGCTACATGGACTGGAATTGGGGACTATGGAAACTATGGCACCTGCCTTTCTACTTAAGGGAAGTAAAAATTTGTTGGCAGGTGGTGACTCGCCCTCTCACTGTATGGGCCCCCGAAATAAGTCGCTGCAATAGTGCGACAAGGGGGCAACATATTGTGAGCAGCTAAGGGTGGAGAGGCGTCCCTGGACTTTAAACTACGATCACGCGCTCCCTGAGGGTCCAGCATCACGTGCCCACTCGCCACTTACGATTCGCATCCACCCTTCGAGCTAAAAGCTCTCGCGACTCCACTCTGGCCGGCCAGTTAAGGCAAGCCAGAGATGAAGACAGGGGCCTCCCCCGGGAGCACTCGGTTCCCGCGGGGTCGCTACTCCCCGACACCCCGCCACAAGGTGTCCTGCGGGTTGACTGATTGCACGGGTGGAATATCTATTGTCACGTAAACAATAGATATTCCAACCGTGGGCGATGGGGTCGTCACATCCCTACGCCCATATTATTATTATTATTTTTTTTTTTTTTATTTACCTCTTAGACATAGATCTAGTTTGATCTGATTTCTTTCGATTTACTTCGATGGGATAGGATAGGACGATACTAGAATCGCCGCGCGAGTGGCGTCCTAATCGATTTAGCGTAAAATGAAATTACCATCACTAAAAAGCGCTCGTGACGTCATAACGCGTCAAGGTCAGTACAAAAAATATGACACGCTTGGTTTTCACACAGATCGCGGTACTTGCGTTGTCTACTTAATACATGTCTGTGGTTTTTTTACATCATTTTACATGAAATTTTATGAAGATTTTTATAATATAATTCAAAATTTGATACTGTGTTCCATTTTAAAGATATTTCGTTTTCAATTCAGAACCGACAATAATTTCCCCGTAAAATCCGCGTACAGGATGTTCACAAATTCAACGTCACTTTTTTTTTAAATTTCGTCTTCAATAAAATTTTTCAATTTCATACAATATAAAATGTACATATGTTTTGTTAATATTGATAGGTATCGTTTTTGTGGTATTTATTGTCCTCAGGTTTAAAACGATATAATCAACTATAAAAATTATAGTCCGTAACCTCTCTGGAATTCTTTTAATTTTAGTATATTATGGTTAAAAGTGTATATATGCTGGAAAAATAGTAAAAAAAACCTACATCGGGAACAATGGTTTTCACTATGACCTATATATAGGACAAAGTGACTATGTTACTATGTAATTTGTGTAGGACAAACTGGAAAAGAAATTTAACACATTAACTGTACAACATATTCTTACCTTCATACAAATGCAACATATTATTTTTTATTGGGGAACCATATGTTTCTGAAAAAATAAAAAACCGGTCAAGTGCGAGTCGGACTCGCGCACCGAGGGCTTCGTACAAACTTATTTTTTTAATTATGCTGTAGGTATCTTTTAATTCATATTTTAGAATTCTTTATCTGTGCTATAAGACGTTGCTATTGTAAGTTTTTATAACCTTGCAAATGTCGAAAATTACGAAAATTTGCAGCATAAACGGTTGTATCTTTTGATTGCGTTGGCATATATTATGTTTGATTAACTTTTTTCTGTCGTCTCACAATTTCAAAATGAACGACAACACGGGAGTTGTCAAGTTTGAAATCCAGATAGTCCAAAGATGTTTTTACACATATTTTGGGGTTATTTCTTTAAAACTGGAAGAATGTTTTTTTAAAGTTTTGAACCTCAATACGATTCGCGCTTCAAGGACTCCGAACAAACCTACTTTTTATTATGTTTTAACTTTAAGTGTTTTTAGTGAATTTTTCTTAATCTGTGCTGTAAAACCTTGCTTTTAACCAAGTCCACTTAACTTTTGACCCGTAGGTTTTGATTCCCTTGCTAGTAGTTGCGGTTTTCAGAATATGCCGCATATGAATATTATTTCTTCTGATTGCGTCTTAAATGTATTATAAATCTGAGTTTTTAATGTGAATATCAAGTTAATACATGTAACCGTTCATTAGTTGTAAGTTGAAATTATTATTTTTTTTTTTTTATATAAAGTGTAATTAAAAAATCATGTTATTTGCGATTATTCTTATATCTGTTTTATAAAACATTGCTTTTTACCAAATTTAAAGATTTTATGTACTTGGGAAGTACCCTGTCGGTTTTGATTCCATTGCAAATGTCAAAATTTGCTAAAAATTGCAGCATTAACGGCTGCATCCCAAAGGGTTTGGTTTTTAAGGGTCCGAACCCTAATAAGTTCACGTCTGTCCATCCCATCTGCCCATCTGTCTGTCAAGACTCATTTTCACAGGAACGCGTGATGTGACATAAAACTGAAATTTATATTGAATACTTGAGTCGATTAAAGCTGTGAAAAAATCAAACTTATAAACCAACGCAATCAAAAGATAAAGCCGTTTATTAACTCAGGCCCCGAAAAAATCTATTGTATCGTGGACCGATCGGGCCGTTCGGGGCTCAATGGGTTATGCTGCAAATTTCGACATTCGCAAGGGAATCGACACCTACAGGGTACTTTCCGAGTACGTAGAGTTTTGAAATTGGGGTAAAATAAGCTCTTATAGCGCAGATTGAAGAATAATTTCGAAAAACATAAAATTTCGGAGTTACAACATAATAAAAATGTTGTGTGGTTTTATGAAACCACGGTAAAAGTGAAACTGTTCGAACGGTTCCGAACACTGCCTTATACCTACTCGGCAGCCGACCGTCACGCGACATGCGCTGCACAGGCCAAAAAGTTTGAGACGATGTAATAAAAGTTTCACTTTAAAAATTGGTTTGTTCGGAGCCCACGGTGTGCGAGTCCGACTCTCACTTGGCCGGTTTTTTATTCTTATGTACTATATGTAGTATATTCGTAGGCAGAATGTTAAAGATGTAGATCGCTGTCTGAAGATTATTTTTATTTGCATTCATGACTTTAAATAGCCTTGGAACATTACTTATTTAATAAAACGAATTAAATGCATCATTTGCAGTACGCCTGCAAATATAAATTTACCCTCTCATTTTGTAAATGACTAGCAATTATTGTATTTTTGCCTTTTGGTGTCAAAACTGCTTCTATTACCCAGAAGAAGATTGCAATTTTTCTATTTGAAGATATCACATTGCTGTTTAAACTACATAATCAATAATAACTTATTTGTTAGGTAACCCTAAAATAAACTTCCGTCTTGATATTTTAATTTTCTTTCGAAAATAAAAATTTGTATTTGATAGAATAACCTTTTCTGATTCGTAAGCATTTGAGTATCAATAAAAGAGAATTCAAATGGATCCAAACAACGATCCTTATGGCAATGGAAGACAAGACACTCCAGGGCTTACTTTAACAATAGGACGTAACAGTATTTGAAATCAAGAAATATAACTCTGTATATTTTGTTAAATGAACAGATAATAATACTAACACGATTAGTGTTTGGGAATTTACAGCTTTTAATTCCTGATACCAGGATTCTTCATGAAATTCTACACATAACACGTCTTACTTTATTCCAATCAAAATATTTTTAAGTTTCATGCTGTTTGTGTACTATGGACTCCCTAAACTACTGAACCGATTTTAATACAATTTTACCGATTAGTTTATATCTTAATTACAATATGCTTGGAAATACTGCATGTATTGAAGTACAACTAGATTGGATAGCGTTCATCACTTTCCTGATCACATTCAAGTGGAAGTTGGAACCTCGTGGTAATAAATCGTCGTCTCAAGGCGGTCGTTGTGTTCGATGTATTATAAGAAAAAATGAACAGAAGTTAACATTATTTATGCTAAGTTGCAAATATTCCTATTTATTGGCCAATGTTGGCGTCAACACCACACATTACAACCACATGAGTATATAAATAGTACAGACACAAAGCTTCAAGAGATTTTTTTTTCTGTCAGGTAAGTAAAATTTATTTAAGTAAATAAAACATTTAGATGTATAATTGTTTATTTATTTTTATTTTTATCTTTAAGTTTATTGATTTTTATCCTTATTTATAGCTGTATTTTATAAAAAATATTTAAAACTCGAATTTCCGAAATTTTTGATTTATAAGTTAAATGTAACGGTTTATAATTAAGTTATGGTATAATTAAATGTAGATTTCACTTTTGTACAGCTTAGACATTTTTCTGTATGGATACAGTGCCTTTCGATTTGTAGTTGGACAACATTTTATTTTATAGGTACTATATTATAATAATTAAGAGCATGAAAGAAAAAAAAGCATTTCTTCATAATGCTATTGTTACCACAAAAAATATTTTCTTAATCGCTAATTTTAAGAAAAAATAAATTAAAATTAAAATTGATGTGGAGACGTTATACATACAGACGTTAGAACAAAGTCCACCATAAGAATAACGTAATTTAGGAATAAGACGATTTTTAAACATTAACAAAAACCTAAATATTTTAAAAAAGTAAAAATTACTGTTAGTTTTTATCTAGTTTTGATCAAAATAAAAATAAAAACAAGTAGCAAAAAATTTTGAAATGTTGCAATTTTGGAGCACCCTGTAAAGTCTGTATTTGTATGAACATATGTGGGGATCGCGTCCACTTATTTTCATGCGTAAACGATGATATTCATACTCAACTTTCTCGAATTTTTATAAAATAAACCTATGTTTTTGTTATATTCACTCAAAAGATTGTCTATTCTAGTGTGAAAATACAAAAATAAAAATCTAAAATACCTTGATATTATTTTTTTATGAGTATTTTTCTTTACAATGTCATATTTTTTCAAAATGTGTGGGAAAAAATGCTTCTAATAAGTAAAATAAACACGCCAGGGAGTAAGTAAGGTAACTAATATAAAGTTTGGTTATCTAGTTAGCATCAAAATTTACAAGAGTGTCACAGGTTAAAGTTTACATCACAAATTTTAATATCGAAAAAAATCGGCAAATCAGCGCCGACCGCTCGAATTTCTCCGACAGACAGCACCTTTTTGACGAGGCGCGCCGCGACAGCTGAGGGGTTAATACCGTTTTTTGTGCATTGAATCTTACAACTTTATTTTGTAAGTATATTGCGCTATAAACAACCGAACCAAAGAGATGATAACCAACTTTCACTTGAACAAGCTATCTTTGGCTAATAAACGTAATTTGTAAATAACTACAAAGTAACTGTCGCGGTCGTCTCTTCGGCTTTCCGAACCGAAGCTTAATGTTAAAAGTATTTTATGATGCTTCAAAAGTGTAAAAAGTTTAATGTCGGCTCTTCTCTATAAAAACGGCTTTCCGAACCAGTGCTTGATGATAAAAGTATGTTAGAAAGCTTATTAAGTGCTTCTAGAAGAAGTCTTAATTCAATAAATAAATGTTTAAGTTTGAGTATTCTTACAGAGTAGGCAAAACTGCAGCAAGAGAACATCTTATAAAAGACAATACACATTGCCTTCATAACCTCTATATTGTCTATTATAATTTTCTCATCATTGTGAGAATGTATTTACATTTTCCCTTGTCTTGATGTGATCTAGATATTGTAAAACTAAAGCGATGTTTTCTCTAGACGGGTTTTTGCTATGTTTTGTAATAAATATGCGTCTCCATTTTTTTTGTCCATAATATAATAATAGAAGCTCAGCCAATATTATATATAGCGAATAATATTTTTATTTTGTTTCACTATTTCATTTACGCTTTTTTACAATATAAAGTTGTCAGTTTATCCTCTGTTAACTAGACTTTCGGGTGATGAGATTTAAATGTGTTGCTGTTGAGTAATTTCCTATACTTTTATAAGGCTTTAGCTTTTAAAGTACAAGCATCACGATGATAAATCGTTTTCATAGCGTTACAATGTTGAATAGTCGAATGAATATAGAACAATATATGAAGATATACCTCATGAAAAGTTCCCAAATCTAGTATCCTCAAATGCACGATCCTAGTTAGTATAATACAAAATTGTTATTGAATTTTCAAACTTTGCTGAATAAGTAGAAGATCCTTGAAATCCACACATTATGTCGACAGTGGAACAAGTGGACGGCGTTTGTGAACAACAAAATCGCACATAATTTTTTAGTAACAGAAAAAAACAAAGGTATAAATGGTCTATCCAAATAGACTATCGCTTGCACATAAACATGTTAAGGATCCACGCTCCAGTTGGCCGAACTCCAAGCTACATCGCCTACTATCGCTCTAAAACTGTTGCTAACTTTTACACGCGAATTCATATCAAATTTCGCAGCTATTATTATGTATAGCTGTCTCTGTCGCACCCGTTTGGTTGCAAATTTATGTCCTTATTGCACTGGGAAGGAAGCTTTTTTTGCCGTCGGTAAAATGTAAGACCGGAAGTTGTTAAAAGTTCAGCATATCATAGGGTAAGTACCTAAGTCATTACTTGCGAATGGCTGTACTAATTTTGGTAAACTTATTTTAATAGTTATTCTTTTCCATATTATATGAAGAACTAATTTAATATTAAGTTTTCTGGAACGATATTACAGACGAGTTTTAGTTTATAAATAGGTAGTTATTTCGAAAACTGAAATAGGTACATTGCGTTATTAAAATTCCAACGCTATAGAGAAATAGAGCTATTAATTACCAAATCATATAAAGTCTTTTGCCCCAATTACGAATTCTGCTGAATTACCTTACCTCGATAAGATTATACGATAAACTATTACTTACTACAATAACACAATAAATTAAATATTGAAAGCGATCAATATATCCATTCATTTATTCCCAAAAGAAACGTTATTTTCTGCCATTTTTATAGATAATGTTACGGAACCCTTCGTGCGCGAATCTACTTGCACATGCCACATAGCCTGTTTTTTTATGGTCTGTAGAAATTACCTAAGTGCAATCCGTTGGTTCAATGATCAATCGGACATGCTCTGTGCAGAAAAAATACATTACATGTATTGATTACAATTTATTTCGGCACAGGACCACTGAACGAAAGTACATACAGTTGATACACATTTTAAAACTTGTATTCGTATTAGCATAGGTGTACTTGTAGCCTGTAGGTAGTTACAAACTAGAATTTATATAGATGAAGACGAAATTGTCATGTTCTCATTTCTTGTACAATATATGCTGCATATTTCTAAAACAACGTACTTTAGTCGCATATAAATATTTACAATACAGTAGTTAAATTTCTAACAGTACGTAAATTCGCGTACTTGGTACAGAATTCAATCGTAAATAACATAACGTAAGCATTCCTTAAAGCCTTGAATAATTTCTACTTACCATATTAATAGTCCCACATTCAAAGAGCGACTCATACAAACACACATTACAATTCACAGGGTTGCCAAAAACAAATAAACACTTTTTTTCGTTAAATATTGTTCAGGAGTAAGATTTTTTCGATATGACGACCTTGGAACCATATGGCTACATATGATGTATTTTTGTAAACCATTTCGTTAGGAGTATTTCCCGATATTGTCTTCTTATTAATTAATTGTGAAGGCCCTTGTCTACTGGGGCTTATAGTGCATTTTATATAAGTTTTTTGCTTTACTTTATATATGCGATCGGTGGTGGCTAGCTAGATCGAACATTTTTTAACGCGCTACACTCCGCCCACGGCTGCGCCCGAAAGTAGAGCTTCACTACCGTAAAAAGAAGCCTATAGATTCTCTCTAGCCTTCTTTTTATAATATCTATCCTCTAACATACAACTAATAAAATACAATCTCTCCACTGTGCCGTGAAAAAAAGACATACAAACACACTAACAAATTTATAACAATATTTATGAGAACTCTACTAAATATTTATTTATTTAGTTATTACTGTAGATAAAACCTTCTTTTGATACAAAATATATATACTTATTAAATATATTCAGAAACAGTATTAAAATAAGTGGGTTTATTATTTCGTTATTAATTATTGCCAATGACATAATTTGGTAACTGGAATCAAATTGGCAAGATGCACTATTTTATTTTGGTACATTGGCTATTTATAAGTGAACCCTAATTGTATATTTCTATATTTATTCTACTTATAATTATACACTTAGACATATATTTGAATATTGTGTTGTGTAAATATGAATTTCGCAAACAAACAACAAACATAGAAAAAATTCAGAGATTTTTATAAATGCTGTAAGAAATTCCTACAATGGATATTTATGAATAACATATTTGCGTAACCGCAGGACATAGCTAGTGTAATATAAAACTGATATCATAACACAATTATTAAAGGCATGAGTCAGATCAAACAGGTAACCCTAGAACCTTGGCACCATATTTGGAATTATTCATGAGAGAAGCCATATCAGTAGCCTCTACTCTACTTAATTAAGTTTTAAAGCACTAATGAATATATTATTTTCTTAATGGAAAATAGCTTAGCAGCCCTATAAAGTAATTTTAAGTTTTTTTTTTTTATTTTTGAGTTCGTAGGCATAGGGCATATTCTTTAGATCTACTGAACTGATTTATGAAATTATTTTCAAAACAACATTAATATTTGCATTTGTCATATGTTTTCTTTTTATCCTGGGTCAAAAAGTAGGGGTGGAAAGTCAGGAAATGTGGCTAGTTTAAATCAGAAAATAACATATTACTTAAATTTTGATTATTACCAGCTACTTACATCTCATATATAGAAAAAAAAATTAGTCTTAAGGCCTAAGCAAATAGCAAAATATAACATTACTAGCTTTCCGCCCGCAGCTTCGACCGCTTTGTCTAAATCGTAATAAATTATATACCTTACTTTAATACTTACCTTATTCTTTAATTACTTTATCTATTATAAAAACCGCATCAAAATCCGTTGCCTAGTTCGATAGATTTAAGCATACATAGGGACAGAGAAAGTGACTTTGTTTTATACTATGTAGTGAAAAGTATTCTCTAAAACCTACATATCAAATACACCATTTTTATCATAACAAATGATGAATTCTTTTTTAATTAATCAAACATAAATTGACCACAGGTGTTAATAGAGTTATTAATAATGTAATAAGTGTAATAACATATTAATTTGTCACACCAAATAAAGGTACATAAATAAACACAACATATGATAAGATATGGCATTATATGACCTTATAAGGACATAGTTGTAATGTATGACTCACACATACACGTTGTAAACACGTTTAAAGGATATCCACATTCATGTTTTTTTAGAATGAGTTTTAATTTGCTTCTTTATGGAAATTACTTTCTAAATAATTAACTAAGGTTTTGAGAAAAAAATAACTTTTAAGAATTTGTAATAATCTTTATTTTATAGTGTTCTTTAAATTCAGTTTAAGTTTTCATTGAAATAATTTTAATATTATTAAATTTATATGCCACTAAATATTACACATATATTTAGTCTGAATAAAACTAATAGAAATATATTAAAAATAACATAAAAGGAATCAACCCTTTTCGTTGTATTATTTATTATTGTATTTAGTATACTGATATCATTGTACAGAAAACTACATAAATAATGATAATAGTTAAGTACTTTATTATATTGCAAATCAGTTTTTTTTCTGAATAACAAAAAGAGTTCACAAAATTCTTATTAATCCTCTACATTTTTTGTAAGCAGCATTTAAGGTTATCATAGAAAATACTTTAATAATCAAACATCACTCACCACCAGACGCAATATAGAATCCACTTGGGGAGTACTTCGCGACGTTAACTTGGCAAGAATGTTCAGTGTACACATCCGCGATAGCCGGGTTCTCAATATCCCGAATTATTACGGAATTCCCGTTGGTATACAAGAAGTTCTTTCCTTTTGGGTCACCCCCAAGCACCAACGGAGTACCGCGCTGGGTCCTCGGCAAAGCCGCGAGGGTATATTCTGCGAAAGAAAGCACTTATTCACAACCAAAACCCACAGATTCCACCTATCTTTCTCATATACCACGGCCATGCTCCGAAACCTCACACTTTTCACACTGAAACTTACTATTCGAATAAGACATTCTTATAAGATGTTCTTCTTACTATAATAATTAACACTGTACACAAATTATTATTACTTTCTAGGCTTTTTGACTTATATGGTAAAACAATATCAGCCGCTACTCCATTCCCAAAGGCCAAAAATGACGTGACAAACCAATGTTGCCAACTTGCGATAATATATATCATACCACAGATTAAGTATGTGTTTATTTCTGGTAATTTATTGCAGATAAAATAAAATACATAATTATGTGCTATTCGAAGCTTTTCCAATACATAAACTGTATCGGATTTAACTAATCAAAATAATTTGTTAATAAGTTTGTTAATGATAATATGAATGTGCATTTATTAACATTTTTTTTCTATATAAAACAATGTTCTTTCCAATCATTTCATTTAATTTTTATATCTATAAACTGTGTATATAAAATAAATAATAGACACGTAGAATGCAGAAATTTGGTAGAAATGAAGTAATAATAATAACGTTTAAAATAAAATTTACCTGAAGAGTTACATCGATGTTAACAAATAAAGAACGGAGGTTAACGTTATTTAAAATATTTACTTATATCGCAATAATTTGCATGGTTTTAAGTTGAACAATTTGAATTTATATTGTGATCGCCACCAAAAAAATATTTACAAAAAGTTGGTGGTTTTATTAAACGCAGGTGGTGTCTAAAACGGTCTTTATTTAAACAAAGAAATCACTTTTTTGATTGTCTTTTCTAGAAACTGTCAAAAATATGACAAATCATTATAAAATGTGAAAATGTCAAAGAAAAGAACTTCATTTCGCATTTGAATCGCGTGTGGAATGTGTCGTATCTTTGAATGAAGCGTCAAAATGTTCTAAGCACCGCGTCCATTGCATCTTGTGTTTGAATTGATGATTATTTATTTATTACCTAATAAAATGTGATCAATTAATCTACGAAGCCATTTACAAGAGATACTATACGAATTTCTGAGTTATAAAAGATATTTTGACGTTTGTTTCCACGTGGTGACTGTCAAGTATTTAGCTACGTGTTAATAATTTTGTTCACTATATTTAATAAAGTTACTGATCTCGATCGCATATTGCTTGCGGAATGGAGTCCTTGAACATGTCAAACTTAAATTTGTCCAGCGTAAGGAGCCACGCGACAAGCGAAAACTGTACAAAACCAGATGTTACAGAAATAAAGTACGAATCGAATGTAAGTAATTCACCGTACATTATAAAATAATCTGATAAACTGACTTCAACTATAAATATATCATACAATGCATATCAATGGATAATTTGTATTCATTATATTTAAAATTACATAAATAGTTTCACATCTGCAATTCACGACGCATTCTGTAAATTTTTAATGTATCGTCATTGATTTTACTCAAAATAACAAATTTACACAATAAAATACTTGTCTAGATTAGTTTTATTGTAAATTTTCTTGGTTTTTAAGTTAAATAAAAGGACCTTGAATTAACAAATTATTTATCATTCTTACAATTATTAAAATGTTTTCATAAGACAGAATGTAAACAAATTCCATCATAGTTTTATGATAGATAACATGTAGTTGCATACATAATAATATATGCAACAATGCATGCATGGATTGTGAATGTTACATTGCATCATAATGCAATATTATGAAATTTCTTAAAGTTAACTTTTAACAAAGAATTATTGTTGTTTATTTATTTTTTGTTTTCGTACAATATGTTAACTGAGATACTTCAAATTGTAAAAGTTATGCATGCCAAATTTCAGTCCAAGTGGTCAGTCAGTGACCTTTGCATTTTTTTCGCTAGATTATCATTTGATCTATTAAACAACACAAAAGATTATGATGCAGTTTTTTTAAATAGATAGTGATTCATCATTCAAGTGGAAGGTTTTAGTATATAACTAGCTTACCGCACGCGGCTTCGCCCGCTTTATCTAAAACCTAATAAATTATATACTAAAACCTTCCTCTTGAATCACTCTATCTATTAAAAAAAACGCATCAAAATCCATTGCATTGTTTTAAAGATTTAAGCATACAAAGGGACATAGGGAAATAGGGACAGAGAAAGCGACTTTGTTTTATACTATGTAGTGATGTGTTAAATTTTATACAAACTGGGCAGAAATCAAGTATATTATAAATATAACAATCATAATTTTATTTGCAGACACTCCTGGACCCCGATGATGAATTCCACTGTGAATACAGAGATGACATTTGGAAGAATCTATTAGAACAAGACGCTCAGAAACCTGTTATACACCTGCAATCACCACAGGTATGTTATTTCACTACAAATTTAAACGGATAAAACAATTTTTATCTAATATAATAAAATAATAGTATAAAATTTCTTGTAAAAATGAAAAGTACAATCTTTGTCGAGTCGGCTAGTATAAATATAAATGGTATTACAGTAGTATATCAACTCAAATGTGTGTGTATTGATAAATATGATTTACTAGCTGTGTCCTGCGGTTTTACCCACAGTGCTCCACTCCTTTTTGTCTTAGCGTGATGATATAAAAAAGCCTATAGCCTTCCTCGATAAATTGGGTTATCTAACACCAAAATATTTTTTTAAATCGGACCAGTAGTTCCTGAGATTAGCGCGTTCAAACAAACTCCTCAGCTTTATAATATTAGTATAGATTAAGAGTAATCAATAAAATTACCTTGTTAAATCTTTACTCTTATCTAAAAATTACATTTTATCTGAACACAATTTAATTTAATTTGAAAATACTGATAGAGGTAGGTAGGTCTCTTTTTTTTTTAAGAAAACAAGCCATCTATTTGCAGGAAAAAATAGGAACCATTTTTTATAGAATTTCATTGATGTGTTATTTATTTCAACCAACAATATGTGTATAGATTTCGTATTTTATTTCTTACAAGCAATGTACATTAATGAAACACTGCTTCTTGCATAATGTTGTGTCAGTAGACTTAAATGACATTTTACTTGTGAAATTATTGAGAGCCTAAAGATATTTTCAATAAAACATAAATTTAAATTATATTAACCCTTTATCCATACTAATATTATAAATGTGAAAGTAACTCTGTCTGTCTCTCTGTTACTCAATCACGCCTTAACTACTGAACCAATTTGCATGAAATTTGGTATAGAGATATTTTGATATCCGAGAAAGGACATAGGCTACTTTTTTTCCCCGGAAATAGGATAGGTTTTATCCCGGAAATCCCACGGGATCGGGAACTATGCGGGTTTTTCTTTGACTGCGCGGGCGAAGCTGCAGGTGGAAAGCTAGTTTTGACATATTTAAAGTTATGATTGATACTTTTTTAGACTTGTAAAGACTTGTAACAGAGTTGTTGTACAGTGGCATTAGGATGGTGCAACAATCTATACTAATATTATAAAGCTGAAGAGTTTGTTGTTTGTTTGAACGCGCTAATCTCAGGAACTACTGGTCCGATTTGAAAAATTCTTTCGGTGTTAGCATTTATCGAGGAAGGCTATAGGCTATATATCATCACGCTAAGACCAACAGGAGCGGAGCAATACGGGTGAAACCGCGGGAAACAGCTAGTTGTTAAATATGATCGTAATTCAAGTTGTAATTGCATCATATCAGAATCGATTTGGTCAATCTTAACATCGCGTCGCTACTGCCCGAGGCAAAAGGCATAATGATCTTGCTCTAGTTTTAAATTCCTTTAATATTAACTGCTTGCGGTTTCATCCGCGTAAATCGACATGCTTCGAGCTACAGACCAGATTACTATAAGGCTTTAATGAGCCTTTTTGTGTTTTTAAGTTTTAATATCAAACAGACAAGAAAGCTCTTCACTTTTAATATGTACACTATCTTTTTAAACTTCTTTTGATCGCGGTTTAGAACCGTTTAATCAATATGAGGGAGTCTGCATAAGTATAACGGCGTTTTTATGTGTAGAAGATATAAATAAATAATAGATAATTGGATATCGAATCACATAAAATTTCAATATTGCTTGGGTTTATGCAGGCCACATGTCTATTCTACATTTCTTCCAAATTACTTAGCGATAAACTTAATTAATAGTTATTTTAGATGGTTTATTATTTTATAATGAGATAAATATTTTTTAAGCATAGCCCAAAGTTAAGAAACGTTATACTAAAAAGTTAAATAAAACTATGGTGAAAAATAAAATACGCCACCTATTTAAAACATTACTTCTTTTACGGATCTAGCAAAGTCGGATAAATATCAACAACATTTGTAGAACGCGAGAATATTGCACAATGAAACGTAATATGAATTAAATATATATTACCTAATTTATCTCCATTAATACTGGTCAAGCCGGTGATTAAAAGGAAAAGTTATAAGTTCAATAACCTGTTGTTTGAATGAAATAACACAAAGATCCTTTCATTTAAAATACAACAAAAATAAACTAATGTAATCATATCCAGTTTTATGGAACAATGTGTGTAGAAGTCGCATATATTCGCTTCTGCTAAATGTTAGCAATTTTAAATTTCAAACTTATTTCTATTGAATTAAGTTTGAAATTTATAAACTATATTCTCATTATGAATGTTTTAAATTATGCAGCTTATAAATTAGGAGACATAAATCAAGGAGACTTTAAGTTTTAAGCTGGCCATACACGCTAGGGTGTACCTGACAGGTTTGCCTGTACAGGTCACCTGTTCAGGTTAACCGGAGCGTGTATGTTACAGAACTGTGCAAGTTTTCACACCTGTTCAGGCGACAGAAAAAATATGAAAATTGATATTTTTTACGCGTGGGTATACCTGTGCAGTTTAACTGTGCAGGCAAACCTGAGCGTGTATGGGGCGGTTCGACGTAGTCGTCAGTTGTCCAGTGAGTGCTAGCAGGGAAACACGTGCATATGTGTAAAGGAGTCATAGCTGCTAATAGTTTGAGATACGTCTTTTCATCGTAGATAGTTGCGAAAATCATTCGGCTCAAATATCAATTCTTTCAACAAGTTCACATGAGAGTATAATAACAATAACTTTGCAATAACCATGATTTGCACCATCGTTCACGGTATCTTCGTTTATATTTCTTTTTCTTCAATAAAAAAAAATGGTTGCCTGTAAAGTCGGTTTTACGGGCGAAGATTTTACGTGACAACGTCTTTTTCTCGGTAGAATATTTATGTGCTGCGCGCGCGGCAGACCGCGGGCCTCTCTCTCGTTCGGTGACTCATCGTAACGTTACCGAGCGTTACACTTTTTCATAAGTGACTCCCAGCCGCAACCTAATTTAAGTTGTTGTCACGTCAATAAATAATAAATCAATTAAAGCTACTGCGTCGATATCAAGCGCCGCGGCCGAGGGCATGGTTTCAAATGAGAGTTTGTGCAGGTTTACCGCTGCGTGTATGTCCTCTTCTCAACTCAACTTTACCTGACAGGCGTAACTGCACAGGCAAACCTGTCAGGTACACCCTAGCGTGTATGGCCAGCTTAAAGTAAAAATTCTTCTCACAACTCAGCACTTACAAATGACATCTAATGAACAAATTATGAGTTATTAATATATTATGAATGTTTATTAAACTAACTTGTACTTTCTAAACAAACCTATGCTATGCCATAATGTATATTATAACTTTCTAAATCCTGTATGCCTTCCTGTGCCATTTTTTAAAGATCTAATATAGTGTTGGTATATCTATCCTATCTTCACCTTATTACATAAAATATAATTGTTACCTATCTCTTTATCAAATTCTTTATGTAATTAATATATCTATTACAAATTCACAGCTCGAATTCAGAGGGGCCCTAGTACAGCAGTTGCGCGACGTCTCAAAGAAGCTCGGCCTCTCGCTAGCAACACTGCACTCTGCGGTCGCACAGTTGGATCTATTCATGGACGCACACAGACTGAGAGCGGACAGACTCACACACGTGGCGCTTGCGTGCTTATCTCTTGCAGGTTCGTGGTGCCCTGGTACTTTTTTTTTTATAGAGTTAAGCAAAAGTAACAAAAAAAAAACATAGGTTTAGTCTGGCTGCAATTTACTGCATTACTAGATGAATTAAAATCGTAGATATAGGTAAAATTAAATGCAGTGGTAGATACTGTATTAGTGTTTAGGCATATATATTCTATACTATAATAAACCTATTCATAGACGCACAGACTGAGAGCGGACAGACACACACGTGGCTTTCGCGTGCTTTTATATAAATTACATATTAAATATGCTAGCAATGCGGTTGTGTAGTTACCCAAAACAGTTATGAAATAAATGATTGATCATACCTGAATAAGATTAAGCATATCAGTAGATTCAAAACTGCTATAAGAGAGAATCTAGTTAGTTGATTTAATGATTTTGATAATTTTAATTTTTATGCGTATATGTATTGACGCACAAGTAAAAAAATCTGTGTTCGATAAAGTTATTATTTATTTAAAAAACATCAAAATTATATGCAGATATACTTCAAAAACTCCATTCATTCCACAGCAAAGAGTGAAGAGAAGCTCAGCAGGGCGCCGACACTGAAAACGTTGGCTAAAATAAGCGGAGTACAACTATGTGGCAAGACGTTCAGACAATTAGAGTGGATGGTCGGACAGCACGTGCGTTGGCGACTGTTAGCGCCCACGCCCGTGACTTTCGCGGCCCTGTTGGCACAGTACGTGGTCACTGACGCGGATCTGACCACGAGGCACCCGAAGTTTGTGAGACGGTTCAGGCGGGATGGAGCTAAGTTGCTCGAAGCATATCTGGATTTGACACTGTCCGGTGAGTTATTTTTCTGGTCATTTTGATTTGTCATTAGCTTGTGTTCTGTTGAATTTGTTTATTCAATAGTTACAATAGCATAAATTGATATGCAGATACTGTTTTATATGTTTCCATGCTACAATATTGCGATTAGTGATAAATGACATTTTAAAGTGTTGTTACATTATATTCACATTACCATGCTATTATAAACTTCACCTGTATATTTGTATGTAACTGAATCCTTTAGACTCGATTTTGTCCCACTTTAAACGGACAGATTTAATTCAAACTTTGTACACTTATGGTATTGGTTACAATACAATAATTTCACGATATAAGCATGTTATTTTAGTTTTTTGGAATCTATACATATAATAAATCTGTAGAAGGGTCAATTCTGTACATTGAAAATATTGAAAAAATAAATAGCAGGGGGTGTTACTGGATCGATACCAAACCCAAATATGTGATTAAAAAAATTTTTGTCTGTCTGTCTGTCTGTCTGTCTGTATGTGAAGACATCACGTGAAAACTAACGGTTCGATTTCGATGAAACTTGGTATAATTATACCTTATTATCCTGGGCGTAAAATAGGATACTTTTTATCCTGGAAAAATACGTAGAAAAAAAATAATCTTAATTTTTCAGTTTTATCCATAGACGTTGTTCTGTAGAACCGCGAACACACGTTGGGTATTATTATAGGCCTAGCCGTATTTGGGTCCAATAGATATTTATAAGATGTTATTGTCAGAGTTACTCAAAATGGAGAAATAAACCATCCACGCGAAGACCCACATCCGCGCGGACGGAGTCGCGGGCGGAAGCTAGTTATATAATATAGTATTTTCTAGTGTTTGATTTTACGCGAGTATCATACATTTATAAATTAAAGATTTTAAACGCGATTTATTAATTATATTATTATTTCCTCGACGTTTCGCGCACTTTGCAGCGAGCGTGGTCACGGTGAGACTGGAACTTTTGGAGCTATATTATACAGGGTGTCCCACTATTGGTATACTAAGCGCAAAGGAACTTGTAGTTTTGCATACACTGAACACGTAAAAAATACTTAAACAACAAAATTACGTCAAATATTTTTTCTATATTTTTCCTGTAAATCCATGTTTTCTTCTCTAGCTTCGCTCAGCTAGCATATACCGCTTCGCTAATGTGAACATTTTGTCTATGAAAACATAATCTTAAACGATAGCTCACGAGCTATCGTTTAGGATTATGTTTGTTAACTATCACGTGTGCTAGTGGCAAAATTCGTCGGGTTGCTTGTTATGGGTGTACAAATAGAGTTTTAAGAATTCATCTATTTGAAAAAAAAAATGTGTTTGGAATTTTTAAAGTATTTTTTACAAACTCAGCGTATGCAAAACTATAACCTCCGTTGAGCTTAGTATACCAACAGTGGGACAGCCTGTAAATTATTTCTCAACAGATGTGCGTCTCAAAGTGGTCGAAAGTGTATAAGTAACTACATTTTATTATTTATTTATTTGTCAACAGATGTGCGTCTCAAAGTGGTAGAGAGCGTGGAAGTACCTATTTTTACACGCTTTATATTAGCTTCACCTGTATGTTTGTTTGTAACCGACTTCTTTGGGCGCGATTTTGACCCACTTTAAACGGCCAGATTTCGTTCAAACTTTGTAGATTTATTGAGGACCGATGACAATACACTAATTTGATAAAATTTTCTATTTTTTAGTTCGGTTTTCTATAAAAAGCGTGTTTTTTAGTTTTTTTAAACTATTATTTATTTATTTATTTCCCAACAGATGTGCGTCTCAAAGTGGTCCAAACTGTAGAAGTACCTATTTTATTATTTATTTCCCAACAGATGTGCGTCTCAAAGTGGTAGAGAGCGTGGAAGTGGGTTGTGCGTGCGTGTCGTGCGCACGCGCAGAGCTCGGGCTGTGCGCTTGGCCGCGCTGGCTTGAAAAGCTCAGCGGCAGGCGGCATGAGACTGTGGCTCCTGTGGCTAGGCTGCTGCATAGGTGAGGAGAAAAACTAAATTATATGGCTTACTAGTAGTCTTAAGATATCTTTATATGAAATTTCATCCAAATAAGGGCCGTTCCCAATATAATAATCCTACTACTATTATAAAGGCGAAAGTTTGTATTGGATATTATATATTTATATTATATATTTATATGGATGTATGGATGTTTGTTACTCTCTCACGTAAAAACTACTGAACCGATTACAATGAAATTTAGCACACATATTATAGAGGGTAACTTGGATTAACACATAGGATAGGTTTTATCCCGGAAATCCCACGGGAACGGGAACTATGCGGGTTTTCCTTTGAAAACGCGGGCGAAGCCGCGGGCGGAAATCTAGTAACTGTATCCATACTAATATTATAAATGCGAAAGTAACTCTGTCTGTCTGTCTGTTACTCAATCACGCCTTAACTACTGAACCAATTTGCATGAAATTTGGTATAGAGATATTTTGATACCCGAGAAAGGACATAGGCCACTTTTTATTGCGAAATATGTACAATAATATTATGTAGATAATATCAAATCTTTTTTATTTCTTACTTTTCCGTTTTTGAAGTCGGTTGTTTTTAACGCAGTTATTTTTATTTAATACTTTTTAGTGTATTTTTCAACACGAATCAAACGAGCCCAAACTCGATAAAGTTGAGTCAATATATTACTGAGTTCCTATGGCCACCTTCCGATTCCATCATCAAATCAGCTTCATGTCATGATAATGTTTCATCGCTATCAAATTTACATACGTATTCAAAATTTCAGCTCAATCAGTTACCGGGAAGTGAATCAAAGTTACTTGCTACATATCAACTTAGTCATCGAGTACAGACAAAAATGCTCATAAAATAAAAACTACTGGGCCTATCCGAAAAAAAAAAATATGGGACCAATTCGACACCATCCCGCATCGAACAAAAAAAGAATCACGTCAATCGGTTCAGAAACCTCGGAGTAATCGGTGTACATACATAAAAAAAAATATACCGGCCGAATTGATAACCGCATAAAATCGCATGGAGAGCTTAATTTTCATTAAAGGCTCTAATCGCACGGAAAGCTAAATTTTCACAAAAAAGCTCTAATCGCACGGAGAGCTTAATTTTCACAAAAAACTCTCATCGCACGGAGAGCTTAATTTTCACAAAAAGCTTTAATCGCAGGGAAAGCTTAATTTTCACAAAAAGCTCTAATCGCACGGAGAGCTTAATTTTCGCAAAAAGCTCTAATCGCACGGAAAGCTTAATTTTCACAAAAAGCTCTAATCGCACGGAGAGCTTAATTTTCACAAAAAAGCTCTAATCGCATGGAGAGCTTAATTTTCATAAAAAGCTCTAATCGCACGGAAAGCTTTATATTCACAAAAAGCTCTATTCGCACTGAAAGCTTAATTTTCACAAAAAAGCTCTAATCGCATGGAGAGCTTAATTTTCACAAAAAGCTCTATTCACACGGAAAGCTTAATTTTCACAAGAAGCTCTCTAATAAAATAAAACGCTTGATGACAGACAAGAACAAAAAAAAAACTGTATTTTAAAAACCTAACACACATCTTGCTACATGTCGCTACTAAATAGTTCGTATATGAGTGATATTGTCGATATAAAATAACACCCCTACTTATCACAATATTCACTAAACAATTATATACAAAATTATTCTATACAAACTATGCCAAGAAGCAACATAAATTTATAATGTTTTGCTGAACATAAACTTTTAGTAAGAATATCAGCTGGCATATCAGCTGTTGGCAAATACAGCACCTTAACAATTTTATCTCTTACTAGATCACAACAAAAATGATATTTAATATCGATATGCTTTGTACGTTTATGAAATGCTGGATTTGCACACAGCTTCTGCGCACCTTGGTTATCATTAAATATGCAAATAGTGTACATCTTATTGGTTATTTCATATTGTAATTCCTTAAGATATAATGCTTCTCTACATGCTTCAGATAGACCAATATACTCTGATTCAGTGCTAGAGAGGGCTACACATTTCTGTTTTCTACACTCCCATGATATTACTCCATCAGATAACAAAAAACACATTCCAGTATATGATCTCCTATCTTCAGAGTTAGAAGCCCAATCAGCATCTACATAGCCTGTTATTTCTGAATTACCTTCTTTACAATATTTTATTCCATAACATTTAGTTCGTTTTAAATACCTTAATACTCTTTTTGCATATTCCCAATGCTCTTTTGTGTGACAATTATTAAACTGACTTAAAAAACTTATAGAGTAACTAATATCTGGCCTAGTTAAGACTGACAAGTACATCAAACTACCAATTAGTTGTTGATAGGGCACATGACTATTTGCCCCTACTGAACCTTTATTTACATTTAATTTGACCTCCATCGGAGTATCAACAGTCTTACAATCACTTAAATTAAATCTGCTTAAAAGTTTATCAATATAAGCTTCCTGACTCAAAGTTACATATCCTTTATCTTTATTGAAGGTTACATTCATTCCAAGACATAATTTAGCTTCACCTAAGTCCTTAATGCTGAAATTATTAGATAAAATCTGTTTCAAGTTATTAGTTTCAATTATATCATTGGAAAATATAAAGAAATCGTCGACATAGACTGTCACAATGGTCTTACAATTATTAATATTCTTTGTATACATACATGGTTCTATTACATTACTGATCAAACAATTATCAACCTTTTTATTCCAAGCTCTAGAGGCTTGCTTAAGTCCATAAATGGCCTTTTTAAGTTTCAATACTTTATGATCTGAACTACTACTATTATAACAATCTGGCATTTTCATGTAAATGGTTTCCTCTAAATCACCATTCAAGAAAGCAGTCTTGACATCTAAATGGTGAACATCCATACCTAACTTTACAGACAATGCAAATAATAGTCGAAGGGTTGTATGTCTCACTACAGGCGAAAATGTTTCTGTGTAATCTACACCATATTTTTGGGTGAAGCCCTTTGCGACCAAACGAGCACGATAACGCACATTGTTTTCACTATCGTACTTTTTTCGTAACACCCACTTGCACTGCACTATAGTACCATCTTTTGGTACATCTACGAGTTCCCTTCACTATGATTCTCGAATGACTGTAGCTCATCCTGTACTGCCGCTAACCAATGTTCTTTCTCTGGACCTTCCAAAGCTTCCTGCAAGGATATCTCATCCATGAACATGTTGTCATCTTTTATAAAAGCACTTGCAAATCCATATCTGTCTGGCTGCTGCCTACGCCGGGGACCAGATATTATGTTGACATTGTTCAATATAATGGAGTCTTCACTGTCTGTTGTACCAGTCTCAGAGCTATCTAATGTGTCTTCTTCACAAGGTACATATAGTTCACTGCTGTCATCTGTTTTCGAGCTCTCTGATTGTTCAAGTGAATCTTCCTGAGGTGTCAAGTCTTTTTCCTCCACTGGAACCATATTCACTTCATCTGAACAATTTTCCTGTACCTTCAGATCACTCTCTGTCTCCATCTTCTCCAACACTATAACATCTCGACTGGTAGTAATGGCATTAGTCTTCGGGTTGTAAATTCTGTACCCTTTGACCTCATTGGAATAGCCGACAAGGATACATTTATCAGACTTTCTGTCCCACTTTAATCTCTTTTGTTTCGGCACGTGTACCATGACTGTACTACCGAAAACACGAAGATGACTTACATCAGGCTTTCTGCCTGTCCATATCTCGAAAGGAGTTTTATAATTTAATGATGCGGTCACAGTTCTGTTCTGTAAGTACACTGCTGTGTGTGCCGCCTCTGCCCAAAACCTTTTCTCGAGACCTGCATCAAACAGTAGACACTTGGCTTTCTCAACGACAGTCCGATTATATCGTTCCGAGAGGCCATTCTGCTCGGGAGTGTATGGGTTCGTTTTGTGATGTACGATCCCATGCGACTTCAAAAAATTGTCAAACTTACTGTTGCAGAATTCTGTCCCGTTGTCACTTCTCAAGATCTTTATGCTGCAATTAAGTTGATTCTCAACCTCTGCTTTATACTGTTGAAAACATGTTAATGCCTCATCTTTACTTTTCAAAAAATAAATGTATGTCATACGACTAAAATCGTCTATGAACAGCATAAAGTATCTAGAACCACCTAGAGATAGGTTTTCCATTGGTCCGCAGAGATCAGTATGCACAATATGTAGCAACTCAGTACTTCTGTTACCTTCTTTGGGAAAAGGTAAGCGGCTCTGCTTCCCCTCACAGCATGCAACACATGATGACTTTGATATATCAGTCTTACTATCAAGTGTCAATCCCTGTACAGCATCTTGCATCTTGTTCAAATACTGGCTGTTGACATGACCTAGACGTCGATGCCAAACTTCACTGGACACCATCACTGCAGCCGATGAACAACACTCAGGCATGTTTAGTTTATACACACCATTCAACAGACTCGCTGTAGCCACTAATACTCCTGCTTGGTTGAAAATCTGACATCCATTATTGTTGAATGAAACTTTGTTTCCTTTTGATATAAGTTGACTAACAGACAACAGATTTGTAGTCAACTTCGGCACGCATAATACATCTTCCACTGTAATATCGTATTCACAGGCATGCGTCTTTGTCGTAATCTGCACATCTCCAGTACATACTACTGGTATTTTATCTTTATTTGCCACGACAATTTCTTTGATCATAACATCTCGCGACACATTTGACAACCATTCTTCGTTCGCGGTAAGATGAACACTCGCCCCGGAGTCAATATACCAGTCACTTTTACAAAATTCACCATTCAGGAACACGGCGCTAAACGCGTTACTTCTTGTGCGTTCATTTTTATTTGTATTCGACGCATTTTTGTCCGAAAATGTACATTGATTGCGATAATGTCCTGTTTGTTTACATTTGTAGCATCTAATGACTTTTGGTTTTGACTTTGACAAGTTTGATATCTGTTCAGTGTTACCAACATTCCGTTTCATCTTATAACTCGCAAATGCTCCACTGGAATTGGAAGCGCTACTGTCTTTGCCATTTCCACTTTCTTCCATGTCCAATAATTTTGTTTTAATGGCGTCTGATGTCAATGGTATGCCGCAATGCTCAATCGCCATTATCATAGGGGAATATTTTTCTGTTAATCCCGCTAACAAAAGCGATGCGACCCACTCATCATTGATATTAAAGCCCGTACCGCTTAATTTTTGGCTTGTTTCAATGATTTGTGTCACGTACGAAGTCATTGAAGCACTATTTTCGAGTCGTATTGAAATCAAACTCCTCAGCAAACTGATTCTTCTCGTGAATCCTGAGTCATCAAATAGGTTCTTCAATTTCTTCCACAGCTCATGTGTCGTTTGTACACTTTTTATATGCACATAAAGCGACGAATCTATTGTCATGATCAGCTTAGCTCTGGTTTTCGCGTCACCTGCTGCTCCTATTTCTGCTGGTACAGTCTCCGACTTGATGCAATCAGACAATCCCTCCAGCACCAGAAAATTCTCAGCCGCAAAAGCCCATTCGCTGTAGTTTTCTCGTCCTTTCAATTTAGGCACACTAACAAAATAATTCGTCGTCATTTTCAACTAAAAATCTGGGCCCATAACCTCTAATAAAATAAAACGCTTGATGACAGACAAGAACAAAAAAAAACTGTATTTTAAAAACCGAACATATCAAAACCTAACACACATCTTGCTACATGTCGCTACTAAATAGTTCGTATATGAGTGATATTGTCGATATAAAATAACAAGCTCTAATCACACAGAGAGCTTAATTTTCACAAGAAGCTCTAATCACACGGAGAGCTTAATTTTCATAAAAAGCTCTAATCGCACGGAAAGCTTAATATTCACTGAAAACTAATCGCATGGAGAGCTTAATTTTCATTAAAGGCTCTAATCGCACGGAGCTTAATTTTCACAAAAAGCTCTAATCGCACGGAGAGCTTAATTTTCACAAAAAGCTCTAATCGCATGGAGAGCTTAATTTTCACAAAAAGCTCATATCGCACGGAAAGCTTAATTTTCACAAAAAGCTCTAATCGCAAGGAGAGCTTAATTTTCACAAAGAGCTCTAATCCCATGGAGAGCTTAATTTTCACAAAAAGCTCTATTCGCACGGAAAGCTTAATTTTCACAAAAAAGCTCATATCGCACGGAAAGCTTAATTTTCACTAAAAGCTCTATTCGCACGGAAAGCTTAATTTTCACAAAAAAACTAATCGCATCGAGAGCTTAATTTTCACAAAAAGCTCTAATCGCATCGAGAGCTTAATTTTCACAAAAAGCTCTAATCGCACGGAGAGCTTAATTTTCACAAAAAACTCATCGCACGGAGAGCTTAATTTTCACAAAAAACTAATCGCACGGAAAGCTTAATTTTCATAAAAAGCTCAAATCGCACGGAGAGCTTAATTTTCACAAAAAGCTCTAATCACACAGAGAGCTTAATTTTCACAAAAAGCTCATCGCACGGAGAGCTTAATTTTCACAAAAAGCTCTCATAGCACGGAGAGCTTAATTTTCACAAAAAACTAATCGCACGGAAAGCTAAATTTTCACAAAAAAGCTCTAATCGCCCGGAGAGCTTAATTTTCACAAAAAACTAATCGCACGGAGAGCTTAATTTTCACAAAAAGCTCTAATCGTATGGAGAGCTTAATTTTCACAAAAAGCTCTATTCGCACGGAAAGCTAAATTTTCACAAAAAAGCTCTTAATCGCACGGAGAGCTTAATTTTCACAAAAAGCTCTAATCGCACGGAGAGTTTAATTTTCACAAAAGCTCTAATCGCACGGAGAGCTTAATTTTCACAAAAAGCTCTAATCGCATGGAGAGCTTAATTTTCACAAAAAGCTCTAATCGCACGGAGGCTTAATTTTCAAAAAAGCTATAATCGCACGGAGAGCTTAATTTTCATTGATGTAATTTCACTTATTTCGATGACATTTTAATGATTTTGAAATAAAAAATTGCGTATGGCACCTATTAGGCCAGTAGAAATCGACACTAAAAAACCCTAAATTCGCAAAGCACGATGTAGTTCTGAATTTTTGGTACGTTGTTTGGATCAGTTAGGGTGATGAAAATCCCAATTTGCAACTTCGAAAAAGTTGTGCTCGCTGCGCACCACGTGATAAACTGCGAAAATTTTGGACTTTTTTCACTTTTTGCTCTAAAAGTCATAAACTATGCGTTTCCGACAAGTATCATTCAGTACATAAATTAAGGTTATTAAATTTGCAACAATTTAAGCCTAATTACAGCTCTCTAAATCTTATAGCGACTAAACTGTGGCCATTCGAAGATGGTTCATTTTTCCCGAAATATTGAAATTTTTAGTTTTGCTCCCGTTTGAAGCAAAATATTGGCAAAAACCACTCGTTCTATGAGAAGGTCGTATAATAAAGTTGTAGTGCATTTAATTTTCTTTCATTAGAGCATAGAACAAAGTCTGTGAGACAAATAGTTCACTCACAATATCTGAAAAACAAAAAGAAGGTAGAAATAGATTTTTAAAGAATTGAAACTGAGGGCATATAAAATCATAAAAAGGATAATACTTTTTCATTTGCAGGATAGGTAATTAACAAAATTACAAAGCTAATTAAATTTGCAACAATTTAAGCCTAACCCCAGCTCTCTAAACCTTATAACAACTAAGCTGTGGCCTTTCAAAGATAGTCAGTTTTTCCCGAAATTTTCAAATTTTTAGTTTTGCTCCCGTTTGAACCAAAATATTGGCAAAACCGCTCGTTCTATGAGAAGGTCATAAAATAAAGTTGTAGAAAATTTAATTTTCTTTTAATAGAGCACAACAAATCAAAACGAATACAAACCTGACATCAGAACTGTCAAAACACACCTCCAGAATCACTTTGGCGAGTGCAGCTTCTTAGTTAAACATTTAATTTGCGTATAATCTTTTTTCCTACTTTCCCAAATTTTTGTAATTTTGTTTTTTAGTTTTTACCTATCCTGCAAATGAAAAAGTATTATCCTTTTTATGATTTTATATGCCCTCAGTTTCAATTCTTTAAAAATCTATTTCTACCTTCTTTTTGTTTTTCAGATATTGTGAGTGAACTATTTGTCTCACAGACTTTGTTCTATGTTCTAATGAAAGAAAATTAAATGCACTACAACTTTATTATACGACTTTCTCATAGAACGAGCGGTTTTTGCCAATATTTTGGTTCAAACGGGAGCAAAACTAAAAATTTGAAATTTTCGGGAAAAACTGACTATCTTTGAAAGGCCACAGCTTAGTTGTTATAAGGTTTAGAGAGCTGCGGTTAGGCTTAAATTGTTGCAAATTTAATTAGCTTTGTAATTTTGTTACTTACCTATCCTGCAAATGAAAAAGTATTATCCTTTTTATGATTTTATATGCCCTCAGTTTCAATTCTTTAAAAATCTATTTCTACCTTCTTTTTGTTTTTCAGATATTGTGAGTGAACTATTTGTCTCACAGACTTTGTTCTATGCTCTAATGAAAGAAAATTAAATGCACTACAACTTTATTATACGACCTTCTCATAGAACGAGCGGTTTTTGCCAATATTTTGCTTCAAACGGGAGCAAAACTAAAAATTTCAATATTTCGGGAAAAATGAACCATCTTCGAATGGCCACAGTTTAGTCGCTATAAGATTTAGAGAGCTGTAATTAGGCTTACATTGTTGCAAATTTAATAACCTTAATTTATGTACTGAATGATACTTGTCGGAAACGCATAGTTTATGACTTTTAGAGCAAAAAGTGAAAAAAGTCCAAAATTTTCGCAGTTTATTATTTGCGTATAATCTTTTTTCCTACTTTCCCAAATTTTGTAATTTTGTTAATTACCTATCCTGCAAATGAAAAAGTATTATCCTTTTTATGATTTTATATGCTCTCAGTTTCAATTCTTTAAAAATCTATTTCTACCTTCTTTTTGTTTTTCAGATATTGTGTGTGAAATATTTGTCTCACAGACTTTGTTCTATGCTCTAATGAAAGAAAATTAAATGCACTACAACTTTATTATACGAACTTCTCATAGAACGAGCGGTTTTTGCCAATATTTTGCTTCAAACGGGAGCAAAACTAAAAATTTCAATATTTCGGGAAAAATGAACCATCTTCGAATGGCCACAGTTTAGTCGTTATAAGGTTTAGAGAGCTGTAATTAGGCTTAAATTGTTGCAAATTTAATAACCTTAATTTATGTACTGAATGATACTTGTCGGAAACGCATAGTTTATGACTTTTAGAGGAAAAAGTGAAAAAATTTTCGCAGTTTATCACGTGGTGCGCAGCGAGCACAACTTTTTCGAAGTTGCAAATTGGGATTTACATCACCTAACTGATCCAAACAACATACCAAAAATTCAGAACTACATCGTGCTTTGCGAATTTAATGTTAATTTCCACTGGCCTATATTTAACAACGAAAAAAACGTCTTGCAATAACAAATTTATGTCTGATGGATCTATCTAAAGGCAAAAGATCAAAAATTATGCGTTAATAAATGACTTTAAATTACGGATATTTTCCTGTGCGCACTAATAAACGCAACCACTACCGCCAGCCAGACAGCGCGGACTCTAACCGAAATAGCAAGAGAAACAGTATATCAAAAACCCAACTATACTAAAATGACTTTTTTTCAAACGTTAATAGCCCCCGTACCATAAAAAAGATTTGACATTATTATTTACTACATATTATTTACTAGGTTTCCGCCCGCGGCTTCGCCCGCGCAGTCAAAGAAAAACCCGCGTAGTTCCCGTTGCCGTGGGATTTCCGGGATTGCGTCATTTTCCCGGGATAAAAAGTAGCCTATGTCCTTTCTCGGGTATCAAAATATCTCCATACCAAATTTCATGAAAATTGGTTCAGTAGATTAGGCGTGATTGAGTAACAGACAGACAGACAGAGTTACTTTCGCATTTATAATATTAGTATGGATGTGTGCTATTTATTAAAAAGGTTTGATGTCGGTGCACGGGCTTAATACTAAGTGCTTAATGTTCGGCACCAACTTCAAACCTATTAAATAAATAGCACATCTATACTAATATTATAAATGCGAAAGTAACTCTGTCTGTCTGTCTGTTACTCAATCACGCCTTAACTACTGAACCAATTTGCATGAAATTTGGTATAGAGATATTTTGATACCCGAGAAAGGACATAGGCCACTTTTTATTGCGAAATATGTACCACGGGCGAAGCCGGGGCGGACCGCTAGTTAATTTATAAAGAATAGAAAAAATTCGATCACGAGGCGGGACTCGAACCCGCATCCTTTCGCGCCTTGCTCTGGCGGGTCACGAGTCGCTGAGTTGGTCAGGCATCCGCCCCGGAATGGCGCGAAAGGATGCGGGTTCGAGTCCCGCTGAGTGATCGAATTTTTTCTATTCTTTATAAATTTATATTTGTAAAGCATTTGAATGCCATAAAACAAAAAAAAAATATCAATTTCAACAAAATATAACTGGCTTTCTAGTAGTCTTAAGATATCTCTGTATGAAATTTCATCCAAATAAAGGCCATTCCCAATATAATAAAAAAAATAATAATAAACTCTTTATTAGCAGGTAGGCAATATTAAAATTAACAATTTATGTACTTACAATCTACTTAATCTAATAACCTACATGCTAAAAGGATTGCCGCTCAGCATTTTACACAATGAAAAGCATAGGCTTTCATTGCAGAGCTGATTTGAGCTGATTGAATATTGTATCTATCTTCGGTTTGACCCTATTAAAGATAGAACATGCTATCTATCTTTTGTTTTGGCGTTCCAATAAGCTTACTAGCGATAAGCTAACCTATCCCTGATCGCTATATGTCGTCTGGGGGACTAACTGCTTACTAGAGGTATATTTTTCTTTTTGAATTTGTCTGTTTGAGCGTCCCAATAATGTTTTAACAGCTGTCAGCCAGTAATGGCCGTTCCCAATATCGTATCTATCTTACGATAGATAGAACCTTACTAGCTATCGTAGATAGCTGTCTATCTATAACCGTAGTTTGAATATTGGGAACGGCCATAAGTGGTTAAGACGTGTAAGAAGAGAGACAGTTACGTATTTATAACTATCTTTCCACCGGCAGCTTTGCCTGCGTCAAAGAAACACCCGCATAGTTCCGGGATAAAACCTATCCCATGTCCTATCTCTGAATCAGATTTCATCTAAATAGAATCAGCATTCGGAGACGTGTAGAAGAGACAGATAGACAGAGTTTCTTTCACATTTATAATTGTATAGTTAGGATTGACCCATCACAGACACTTTTATTCATAACTTTTATTTTTGTTGTGTAAATAAATAATACAATTGAAACCGTTAACATGATGAACAAAGGCCGAAAAGACATAAGTCGATGTCCCGTCCGGTTGATATCCTTACAAATGGTTATACCAACGAAGCGAATTCCTGACTACCCCCCAACCTAAAAAAATGAAACACCATGTATAAAATAAATTAATAAAAAAATATTTCATTCACAGGATGATGCAGATAAAATCACGTGACACGACCGAATGCGAAGTGGACCAAGGCTACAGTAGCGCACGGACCACGCCCAATATAACCCCCTCAACGTCACCACAATACCAAATATCGCCCCCCACTTGCACCAACTACCTCGACTACAGACAACCGATCAACACAGAGTACCTAATCCCAGAGACAAACAACTACTACAGGATCTCGCAACAAACGGACCACAGACTGTGCAGAGCAAGCAGACTAATCGAAGCCAGCATAGAACCATCCACAAGTATGGCAGTGAAAAGAAACATTGATTCGAACGAATTAGAACTAGATAGAAAGAGATACAGGGTGTCTCTGTCGCAGGCGGTTCAATGATAGCGTCTAGTCGGTGTGACTGGTTCTGGAACGTTCGAGAAGCAAAGGTAATGTGGTTATGGAACGTTCTAGAAGGATTCAAATTTTCGATAAAATTTGAATTTTTAATTTCGAATGTAGGCATTGCTTTCTATACGCGGGATATAATGTTGTTATTATGTAGTAAACGCTGTATTATTTTAATGATTTGCGTCGCTGTTTTGTCGAATTTGTAATTGTAGAAATTTATTTTTGCATATAATTTAGTTGAAAATGTATCCGCATTAAGGAACATTGTACTCGATTAAATGTTAGAGAATATAGCAATAATAAGATTACGTTAATATTGTAAAGTGCCTCGTTTGAACTTAAGCCGGTCACACTGCGTTTAGCAAATTCAGTACATATTTACATGCACATAGAGTTCCTAGTTGCAATTTTTTTTATTTATTTTAGTATCATTCCAAGAGACGTACCAGTGTTTTTTAGATATGTACTGAATTTATTTATTTTTTGCATTTATTTATTAATTTGTTTGAAATTATTCAATCAGACACGCCTACAGGCGAAACGGGCGAACGGGTCAAAAAATAACGCGTGATAAATAATATTTATTTATAATTCTGTCTCGTAGCTTTTCTATAAATAATATCAAAGAAATAACCCTTTCCCCTATTTTTGGTACACAAATAATTTGATTGAATTATATCCCATATAAGATACACTATGAAAAATCACGCGTGAAGAATTACTTGTGCAAAATCACATGTGAATAATCACATGAGAAAAGTCATATTTGAAAAGTCACTGTAAAAAAATCACCGAAAAATAACAGTGATTATTTTTCCGACCCAAATATCGACCAATAGAATTGCATCATTCGACGTCACGTGGTACAACCTACATGGTATTATACTGATAATTTTTTGAAAATTTTCTCTGGTCGTTGACGTCAAACTGACAGGTTGAATTCAATTGTGAAATTATTGGCCGACATTTGGGACGGAAAAATAATCTCCCGAATACCACACGAGCTTCAAAATTATCTGGCATTTCCCTCAAGGTTCCCTGCAAACAAATAAAGTCGTCAAGTTTTTCAGGAAAAATCACTCGCGCTTCGCGCTCGTGATTTTTTAACCTTGACTAACAACTTGACTCCTTCATTTGTTTGCAACGAACCTATCGGAAAATACCCGATAATTTTGAAGCTCTTGTGGTATTATAAGTGATAAATCACAGCTGTGATTTAACCGTTCGCCCTTAGATTAATGCTATGCCAATTGCGAAGTCTGAATTCTATATTGTATTAGATAACTGACTCTGGACATTTTATTTACTCACTGTACCTATTTAGTTTATTTATGACTTGAATTATTTTTAACCGACTTCAAAAAAAAGGAGGAGGTTATCAATTTGGCCGGTATATATAATAACTGAAAATTTTCTTGAACATCATGTAGCCATCTTAATACTCTATGATTCAAATAAAAAAAAACGAATATTTTGAACATATTCTTACAGCTTGCCTATTATATCATTAATATTAAAAAATGTAGTTTTAAAGCAAAATATCTTGAAAGTTGTCTAGAGTGTTGTTTGTTTAAAACCAAACATAATCTACAGCATTGCTGTGAAAAGACTTCGTACGGTATCGAACCTAAGTACGTTTTATACGAAATATTTAAATTTAGATAGGTAGTAACAAATTAACCAATTGAGTTCACAACTCGCGTATTTTAATGTGGCAGTGTTGCAAACAACTGTAGTACACCAAAGAAATAACCTTAAATGGTAGAAATATTAGGTAATTAAAAATAATTTAAAACTACCCATAGTTTAGTAATTTAGAACCTGAAGATGAAGATACAATATGGAACTCTATTAATATCTGCAAACTGTTAAAAATAATAGGCAACACTGCATTTGTCGAATTTATCTTTTGCCGGGGAACTTAAAAAGTTTTTGACAAGTTGTGGACTTGATATAATTAACACACGGACGGACATGTAGTTATATATTAATAAGTATGTAATAATATAACGCAATATAAATTGACAAATTTATAGTATGTTAGTTCGTGTGTTATGTCTTTGTATGGACTAATATTGCTTATATGTAATCATTTTATTTAGCGAAATAGCGTAATTAGTTTTAAAACGTGGTTACGTCTTTTGTCTACCATCTTTATCCACTTTTCACTATTTATTATACTCTTTGATTTTAATAAAGCATTATTAGTTCATATAAGGAATACGCTATGATTGCCAAATCATTTTGACGATCATTCGCTTAAATATAGGTAAATTCTCGTTCATAATATTAAGGTGAATATAATTTATTATTAATAAAAACTGTCTGTTTAATACATTCTGATTATAAATTAATTTAGGCTAGCTTCCATCATGTGACAGCGCCCGTTTGTATTTTTCAATTGTCAGATTTGAATATCAATGTTCTCAAAAAAAATCTCTTTTTTTTAAACAAAAAGCGCGCGCTGTTGCATTCTTTAGCCGTAATGTCACAGATTGTAAAACATCACCTTAATGTTAAATGCTAGAATAATTTTCGTTTTCATTTAGTTTTAATGTTAGAACAATGTTTTTTATTGTTTTAATAAGGTATTACGATGGAGCCAGAATAAATCGAATTCGAAAAGTCGAGAACAATTTATAGAATTAGTAATATTTCTTATTTCACTCTTCAATTCCAAATGGCAGCTAATTATGAAAATAAAATACAAACGGGGATAATTTAAAACGCTGGACAGTTTTCTTTAAATCATCTGTAATTTGTTTTATTCATCTAAAAGTTGTTTTTTTACAGTGTTTTTTTTTTCACAATTTTTTTTATAAACAATTTAATAGCACTCATTTACATACCATTTAACGTTAATTTTTTTTTTCAAGATTAATAGTTCTATTAAGTTAAAAGTTGCCAGTATTTTTAAATTATTCCCGTGTAGTATATTATCGTAATATCTTTAAAGTAACTTAAAAATTATATAAATTGCGCAGGATGGTTGTGAACAGAGTTTGTTTATTTTTGATGTTGAAATCCGTTTATCGTGTGATATAGGATTATTTTTGTGCATTTTTATTTTCTATTTTATATACAGTTTTTTCTTTGTCTTTTTCTTTGCGATTAATTTGCCGACTCGATGATATGCAAGGTAAATTATAGAGATATCATATGGATTGTTAATGCCCGGTTATTTAATAGAAATAGAACATAGTTTTGCTTGCAAATTGTTAAAATTCACGTAAGGAAGAATAGAATATTCTTTATTTATTGTTTAATTAAATAAATAACATGAAATTGTAAAAGTTTAAATTCACTTAAATAGCTAGTTAGTGCTTTCCGTAATTTTTCATAATTAGTTCATAGTATCCAAAAGAAATACTGTTTCTCATACTCAAAATCCTAGAAGAGAACAATTGTATCGAAATCGTGCATAATTTTATATATCAGCAGTTATGAGTTTTTTTCCGCCATTGATTTATTATATTATGTGGCATTTTAATTTTTAATACATAACAAAAGTTTTGTTTAATTTTTTTCTTTTCTTGTTTTAAACTGATTATGTTGTAAAAAGTTTAATTTTGAAAGTTACCATTGTTTCCAGATTTGCGTAATGTAATATTGTCATCTTAAACCCTAAAATACATAAATAAAATATTGTAATGTAATTGTTATACTACGCTTTTGTAATTTATAAAATTTGATACGATTTTAAATCATTAGAGAATTGCAGTTTCCAATCGACCAAAATAACGTTAATTACACAAATCGTATCAAATTTTCTTGATCTTCGACTTGCATCTTCTGTACTTAATGCCATCTTTAAAATTAAATATGTAGACAGGGTTGCCACATGCGTCATTTATTTTATACTCATTTTATGTTTAAATATGGTAGCCCTGTTACACTATGTTATGGTTGGAGAGATGCTACGTTAGAGCAATGATATAATGATATATCGCTTAAAGACTGATGTGATGGTACTACAGTGTTAAATGATTGATGATTGTAATAGGACACCATAGTTTTGTACTCAACGAATGAAATTTAAAGATGCAACTTGAAATAAAAGTATTTACTCTTTCCTTGGCTTTTATTGAACTCACTTAAAGAACATAACTCTCATCCAATAAAATATAATTATTTCACACAGAAATATAACTAGGTACTTAACCTACAGTAAAATTGTTGCTATTCATATACGATCAAGTCTGAACGATATAATAAAATTCCATAGTGCTTATAGCAAACTAAAGACACGACAATTTAATAGAAACTTCACACGTAAAATCAATTCTATATGTGCTTGAAGACGAGATTTGATATTGGGCTAAGCTAAGCCAGCCGGTATACGGTTGTGTCGTCAATAGACAATGTCGGGAGACGTGGAGGCCGGCGTGGTGGTCGTCGCTTACGTCGCGGTCGACACTCGCAGTGCAAAGCGCACAGACCAATTCCCGCGCATCCAGACAGAAAGAGCGGCAAAGCTAGTGTCCTTGTCACAGTCGCTACTTGCTCCCCCCTCGACCATCTAGGCACCACGACAGTGGTGTCCGCTCGAGACCAGAAACATGGATACCTGGCGCCCACGTAGCCGTAGTTGAGCGTAAAGTTCTCACAATTCACAGCTGGTGGATAACCGCATCCTTTTATGTTTACATACAGTACGGCCGGACGCCAATCCTCAGCGTATGCTTTATATTTGACGTGCAATTGGATACATTTATATGCGTCGCTAGTGCATCCTTCTCGGCAAGATGCCCAAGTGCAGTTGTCGAGTCCAAGCCTATCATCCCGTCTCTCTGTTACGCATTCCGCAGGGACTGGATCGAAGTCAGCGGCTAACGCACTTAGCGCTGGGTCTGCGTACAGCGGCACGAGAAAAAGTAACGCTGAACTGCCTCCACCGAGCACTGCTGCCAATGAAATTGTTATGTATCGTGTGAGTCTGGCGCGTGTATCTCCTCTTCGACGCTTGGCTCGCACGACCAGTCTTTCTGAACTTCCACCACGCATTTTTAGAGCACTGCGTCAACCCATGCTGAATTAAAAACCTTGTCCTAAATGCATTGTTTTGCAATAAGCATGCGCCAAGTTATAACATGCGCAGTAATGATTTTAACGAAAATACCTCTATTGTGCGGTAATATATTATTGAATATATTGCAATTTATTTAATAAAATGATACATACTTGTAATTTTAGCACTTGTTGATCATAATAATTATATTGTTTTTCAAATAAATATTTATTTTAGAAGTGCGTATATTTGAAGTTAAGGATCTTTTTCCAAATTATATAACCATATTTGATAATGCAGTTTTTTTATTTAAATTTGAATAAACTTGTTTAGATTAATTCCTTGTTTGTTTTAAAAGCAAAAAGGATTTAACATAAAAAAGTCTAGGTAATAGACAATCATACAGAAACGCTTATTTTTTGGCTGTATGATTATAAGCCTTTGCCTGTTTTTTACAAAAGCTCAATAATCTATTGCCGACATGTGTCATTACAATTGTCAATTGTCATCAAACAAAAATCATGTCATGTTTTTGGTTAAGAATAGGTATTTCGAAATAATTGTATTTAATGAAATTGTGCTTAATTATTAGGTATGTCAGTCCGTTTATTTCAAACCTTTATAAATACACTGAGAAGTAATCTCCCTAAACATGCAAACTTTATAAAAACAGGTATTAAGTTTTATGTTAACACGTGTATTCCGTGAATAATTTCGTATGTGTGTAAAAAAGTTATTCTTTAATTTATTAAATTTAGTGGCGTTTTGCTTCTCAAACAATTTATATAATAGGTAACTGTTTATCTGGAGAGTTAACTGGTATACTTTTTTAAGGTCGTATTGAAGTAAGACAGTTAGCCATGAGCGTCGCGGCGGAAAATGTGGACAAAGACAGTGAACTCGTTAATAAACAGCAGACGAGATACCACCAGCGGCGGCGTATGAAGCGGCAATGGGAGTTCAACGATAACAAGACAGAAAATAGTGAAAATGGCGAAAGTGACGCCAAAAAGTCTTGTGACCAGCCATTTGAACGAATTAAGAGAAAGAAGATGGCTGTGTTGTTAGGTTATTGTGGTGTAGACTATTATGGAATGCAGAGGTATGTATTTTCCTACTTATTTATGTCAGGTAAAGTTTCGTTTTTTTTGAGAATAAGAGTATCTGCAACAATATTAAAGAACTGCATTGGGTAAATTATTTTATATCACTCATATTGAAAAGGTTGGCTCAAATATTTAACTTCCAATATGAAATTAGTTATAGCTAAGTTATAATCTATATTAATCTGTTCTGTTGTATTCGCATGTTAAATGTAATACACTTCATAAATATTTATCACTATCCCCGTTTTTCCCAGTTCCCGCAAGAATTTCGGGAAATCCTTTCTTAGCGGATGCCTACGTCCTAACGTCTACCTGCATGCCAAATTTCAGCCCGATACGTCCAGTGGTTTGGGCTGTGTGTTGATAGATCACTATATCAGTCACCTTTGAGTTTTATATATATAGATAGATAGATGATTGATTTTAATCTTCTAAAAAACTTTCTTACCATAAACAATGCTGGCTTTTTCAACTAAAATACATTCAATGGTCTAACTTTGTTTCAGAAATCCAGGTGTAAAGACAATAGAAGAAGATCTATTAATCGCTCTACGTGATGCTAAATATATAACAGAAGAGGATTTCGTTAACCAACAGAACGCCCAGTTTCAGAGGAGCTCTCGAACAGACAAGGGTGTGTCTGCAGCGAGACAAGTTGTATCGTTAAAACTTCGTAAGTATAATTTTCATATAGAATTCAAATTTGTACTAAAAGTAGATGGAATAATTTATTTTTCCCAATACTGCATATTTTCATAATTGTTGTGTGTATCTTGTATCGTAACTAGCTGTGCCCGCGGTTTTACCTGCATTGCTCCGCTCCCATTTGTCATTAGATTATTATTATATTTCTTTTACAGCTTTAGTTTAAGAAAAATCTCATAAACTCTTATTTCACAGCATTAGAAGTAAATAAAGAAGAAATTAACAAAAGACTACCAGAATGCATCAGAGTGTTTGGAATCAAAAGAGTTACAAATAAATTCAACTCTAAATCAAAGTGCAATGCACGAACATATAGCTATACTCTTCCCACCTACGTGTTTGAACCTAAAGCTGTTACGAATGAAGAGAGAAAGCTATATCGGATAACGGGAGAGAAAATGAACTTTGTAAATGAATTGCTTAGCCATTATAAGGGAACTAAGAGTTATCACAATTTTACAGAGAAGAAGTAAGTATATCAATATTTATTTTGTTTGGCAGGCATGTAATTTATATGTTGACGCTTAACACTTTGACAGCTAAGTATTTTATCTATTTCCAATCTCTGACAGCCGATCACGTCCCCTGTCCGTGACAGTTTTTTTTGTTAGAGACGCTGATCACGTACTGCGTACGTGTGTGAATTTCAATACTGTTTACTTTAAAACAACGGCCTGTAAGCGTGATCCGCGTCATGTCAAAGCTTAGATGAATGTTTTGGCTACACACACAAACGCACTTCAAATACTTGCGGTGTGTGGGGTGCGGGAAACAAAGGATCGCCCGAGCCGGGTCGACTCTCGCGCGCCAGTTGCCCCAGCTGCAGCGTAGCTAAGCGATCGAGACGTGTGACAATTTTTGGCGCGAAATGACTTCGCGACGACGATTTTGTCTGGATTCGGAAAGAGATACTAGAGATATTATTGACATTTTGCAAAATGATGAGGATTCGGATATATATCGTAAATTGCGATTTTCGCAGTTTTTGATGACTTGTGGTGAAGAACTGGTGCAGCATGCATCCTTAGATGATGCAGGCCCATCTCGTGGTCCACATCATACTGGTATGACCTCCAGATTAACAGGCAGACACTTCATGGAAAGGATACCGGCGACAGGATCGAAAACGAAAGTAGTAAGAGTTTGCAAAGTCTGCGCTGACACTACAAAGAAGGAAACGGGTAAGCGAGGTCGCAAGGAAACAATTTTTTACTGCCCAGATTGCAACGTGCCCTTGTGTTATGACCCGTGCTTCAAAAAATACCACACCAGGAAAGACTACACGTCATAAAATTCGAAAAATGTTGATGTTAGAGTTTTTTTTTTTTTTTTGAAAACGTGCCTCATTCTAAGTTGATTTTATAATAAAAAAAATAGAATTACACATGTTTTTATTATTTTATATAATAATATAATATATCTTCAATACAATGAAAAAAAAATCATGGCCGCAACTATTATAGTTTTTTTTCTATGAAACTAACAAAATGGTCAAAAAGTGCCGGCGCGCCCAGAATGGTACGCTCATTATGTATGCGGCTAATTAGCATAAAATAAGCGCCACGTACGTCGGACGTGATCCGCTGTCAAAGTGTTAATTAAATTTTTTTCTTAAATATGATAGTAGATAGTATGATAATTATATTATGTTACTAATTAAAAATCCTAAGGGCAACCGCACATGAACTGCTCGAGCAGTTAACGGCTGAGCGACGTACACGGACTGCTCGAGCGGTCGGTCGTTGACTGCTCGAGCTGTCGCCACAAACCGCGCAATTGACGGCTTGAAGCGGTCGCGACGGCTCGAGCAGTCCGTGTACGGCAGTGAATGAATGTCTTTAGTTCAACGCGCGGTCGCGGATTCAGGCCGTCGAAACTGCTTGAAGCGGTCCGTGTACGGCCGCCCTAATTGACTTTTAAAGTCCTAATCAACCTTCCACTATAGCACTTCCAGATCAAAATATTATTTTCTTGTGTTAGATTTTACGTGAGTAGATCTTGTGACCATGCTCGTTGTAAAGTGTGCAAATCGTCGGGATAATAATATAATGAATAAATCGCGTTTAAAATCCGTTTTAATATTTAATTTCTAAAATATTACTATCATTAATAAGGTGGTTTTCATTATTTAAACTCCTGGTTTCAATTACTCAAGTTAATAATTTTCCAGGCATTATCAGGACCCATCAGCATCAAGATACATGATGAGTTTCTCTATGGAAAGAACTTTTATTGAATCTGAAGTAGAATTTGCAGAAATGTTAGTAAAGGTATGTATTTTCTTTTGATGTGTGAAAAAAGAAATTATTTCGGTCAAATTATTGTTCTAAAAGAAGATACATATACAGTATATACACTAATTTTTAAAATCAATTGAGTAGCTTGAACCTATATCTTTTTTGTTTAAAATGCGTGTTTTTTCGTTTGTTTGGAAATCATTTGTTTTACTTAATTATAATATTAGTTTAGTTAAATGAGCAAAACACAAAATAAAACATAGCCTGTGTTGCTTCTTCATAAGCTTTCTATTAGTGAAAAAATCATTAAAATCGGTTCAGTGTTTTTGGAGCCTATTCAATACAAACAAAAAAATCCTCTGTAGGCTGCTTTTCCACCAATAATGTGCGAGGATGTGTAGTGAGGAATGGGTTTGCAAAGAACCAATCATTTTATTTTATTTTTATTTTTATAAGAACACAACAGTCATACATGATTTAATATAACAAAGTTCTAAAATTAACTATGACCACACAACATGTTCTATTATTAAAAAGAAAGACAACATATAAAAATGAAAACGAGCCTCACGCAAATGAACTAACTACTAATCTTAATCTTAAAATAATAAATAAAGCCCACATTTCATTACAAACTTAGAAAAGTAAATAATTTAAATTATACATAAGTTATACATTAGCTACATAAAATGATTTTTCTTAATTGATGTCTATAACTATTACAAGAATATTGAAAAATATCTATGTCTAATAATTCATCATTATAAAATTTGGCTGCTCTTTTTAAAAAGGCATTCTTCAATCGTATTGCTTCATTTAGTTTGAACTTTTGAAGTAAGAAGTTTAGCATTTGAAGCGATACTATTGGTTATTTACAAACATATTCCTCGCTACGATGTGTAGCACGCACATTATTGTAAAAGCACCCTTACAGTATTTGTGTACTAGCTTTCCGCCCGCGGCTTCGCCCGCGTTTTCAAAGGAAAACCAGCATAGTTCCCGTTCCCGTGGGATTTCCGGGATAAAACCTATCCTATGTGTTAATCCAAGTTACCCTCTATATGTGTGCTAAATTTCATTGTAATCGGTTCAGTAGTTTTTACGTGAAAGAGTAACAAACATCCATACAAACTTTCGCCTTTATAATAGTATATTAAGATACTCGGATTTTTAATTAGACAAAGTAAACTGACGTTTACTGTGTTGTCAGATTTTGATGAAATAAAAATAGCGTTGTCACAAAGTGAATGATTGAAAATCGGGAATGAATGAAATTGAATCGATCGTCTAGTGAATATTTAGTGTGTAACAATATAACATCAAATAAATACAACAATGACAACAAACATAACGTAATTAGTTACAATTAACGAAAAAATTACAAAAACAAGAACGTAAAAAGCGTAACAATAAAATAAAAAAAAAATGATTATAATTACATTCTACAAGTAACTTATATCTTATAATTAGGAATAATAAGCTTTATATATTATAATTAGGAATAATGTTATTTTATAGTTTGAAATGATGAACTATTCACACTCATTGTTCATTCATCTGATTGAATGAGAACTGAATTCCTCCATATTACTTTGAATATGGCAACATTATTTTACAAAGTGAAATTAGCTGCTGCCAGTTTACTTTGTCTCATTAAAAATCCGAGTATAGATTTACTTATATTTCTCCTATCAGGGACAAAGCTTCATGTTGCATCAGATTAGGAAGATGGTTGGTCTTGTGATAGTCATAGCTCGTGGTCAAGCGGAACCCTCGATGATGGAGAGGGTCTTTGGCAAAGACAAGGTCATGATACCCACTGCGCCTGGTTTGGGGCTAATGTTGGATAAGGTCAGTGATAATAACTGTAAAATGTTTTTTTTTAATGGAAATGTAAGTGTAAGTGTAAGTGAAAGTGAGAGTGTGAGTGTGTGTGTGTGTGAGTGTGAGTGTAAGTGTGTGTGAGTGTGAGCGAGAGTGAGAGTGAGTGAGAGAGAGTGAAAGTGTAAATGGAAAATGTGTAAATGGAAAATGTGTAAATGGAAAATGTGTAAATGGAAAATGGAAAACGGAAAATGGAAATGAAGAATCAGCACTATAGAATGTTGCTTGTATATACAGGGTGTCCCAAAAAGTAGTGATGAACGGAAGCTGGGAGGTAGAGGACCTAGAGGGCTATCCGAATCACCCCCATGCGATTATGCGATTTTTCGTATTTTCGGAGTTATGACGTTTTTTTCAATTTTTCACCAATCGCCGAGTACGATGATATTTTCACTCATGGTGACGTCAATTGTTGCGCTAGATGCTTGATTTTTTTTTGTTTGCTAAGCTGAAAGATAGGCCAATTCAGTATGGTAACATTTACTATCGTTAGACCTTCGAATGGAATAAAAAAAAGAATTAAAGAAAGAAAGAAAGAAAGATAAAATTACCCAGTATGTTCACCACTTCAAGGGCCCGTAAAAAAATAAAATCACATAAAAAAAAGTGCCCGGGTGACGTATCTATACTTTAAAAAAATCATTGCAAGCGTTCCTACAGCTACATGATATTTCATAGCGTTACATCTGTGCTTATGGCCTTTCACGATACATACTTCTGAATGAATTCATATACCTACTTGAGTTTGGACATTATAAATAAGCATATAGTTTAGTAAAATATGACCATCACGTAATATAACTCTCTGCTACGCACAACTGTAAGCCAAATGTCACTTATTGAAAATCTGTGCCTGTCGCGAGCGCAGTCGCGAGCGACAGGCACAGATTTTCACACAGGGATTTTCACACAGGGATTTTCACACAGGGATTTTCACACAGAGATTTTCACACAGATTTTCACACAGAGATTTTCACACAGAGATTTTCACACAGAGATTTTCACACAGAAATTTTCACACAGAGATTTTCACAGAGATTGTCACACAGATTTTCACACAGAGATTTTCACACAGAGATTTTCACACAGACTTTTCACACAGATTTACACACAGATTTTCACACAGAGATTTTCAAACAGATATTTAAACAGATTTTCACACAGATTTTCACACAGAGATTTTCACACAGAGATTTTCACACAGAGATTTTCACACAGAGATTTTCACACAGAGATTTTCACACAGAGATTTTCACACAGAGATTTTCACACAGATATTTTCACACAGAGATTTACACACAGATTTTCACACAGACGTTTTCACACAGATTTTCACACGGAGATTTTCACACGGAGATTTTCACACGGAGATTTTCACACAGATATTTCCACACGGAGATTTTCACACAGATATTTTCACGCAGAGATTTTCACACAGAGATTTTCACACAGAGATTTTCACACCGAGATTTAAACACATAGATTTTCACACAGATTTTCACACAGAGATTTTCACACGGAGATTTTCACACGGAGATTGTCACACGGAGATTTTCACACGGAGATTTTCACAAAGAGATTTTCACACAGAGATTTTCACACAGAGATTTACACACAGATTTTCACACAGACGTTTACACACAGACGTTTACACACAGATTTTCACACAGAGATTTTCACACAGATTTTCACACCGAGATTTAAACAGAGATTTCACTAATAGGGTTTCACACAGAGATTTTCACACAGAGGTTTTCACACAGATTTTCACACGGAGATTTTCACACAGAGATTTTCACACGGAGATTTTCACACGGAGATTGTCACACGGAGATTTTCACACGGAGATTTTCACAAAGAGATTTTCACACAGAGATTTTCACACAGAGATTTTCGCACAGAGATTTTCACACAGAGATTTTCACACAGATTTTCACACCGAGATTTAAACACGAGATTTTCACACAGATTTTCACACGGAATTTTCACAAAGAGATTTTCACACAGATTTTCACACAGAGATTTTCACACGGAGATTTTCACACGGAAAATTTTCACAAAGAGATTTTCACACAGAGATTTTCACACAGAGATTTTCACACAGATTTTCACACAGAGATTTTCACACGGAGATTTTCACAAAGAGATTTTCACACAGAGATTTTCACACAGAGATTTACACTCAGATTTTCACACAGAAATTTTCAAACAGAGATTTTCACACGGAGATTGTCACACGGAGATTTTCACACGGAGATTTTCACACGGAGATTTTCACACAGAGATTTTCACACGGAGATTTTCACACGGAGATTGTCACACGGAGATTTTCACACGGAGATTTTCACACAGATTTTCACACAGAGATTTTCACACAGAGATTTACACACAGATTTTCAAACAGAGATTTTCACACAGAGATTTTCACACGGAGATTGTCACGGAGATTTTCACACGGAGATTTTCACACGGAGATTTTCACATAGAGATTTTCACACAGAGATTTTCACACAGACATTTTCACACAGATTTACACAGATTTTCACACAGAGATTTAAACAGATTTTCACACAGAGATTTACACAGAGATTTTCAAACAGATATTTAAACAGAGATTTAAACAGAGATTTTCACACAGAGATTTTCACACAGAGATTTACACACAGATTTTCACACAGAGATTTTCACACAGAGATTTACACACAGATTTTCACACAGAGATTTTCACACAGAGATTTTCACACGGAGATTGTCACACGGAGATTTTCACACGGAGATTTTCACACGGAGATTTTCACATAGAGATTTTCACACAGAGATTTTCACACAGAGATTTTCACACAGACATTTTCACACAGATTTACACACAGAGATTTTCACACAGAGATTTAAACAGAGATTTTCACACAGACATTTTAACACAGATTTACACACAGAGATTTTTACACAGAGACTTAAACAGAGATTTTCACACAGAGATTTACACACAGAGATTTTCAAACAGATATTTAAACAGAGATTTTCACACAGTTTTTCCTACAGAGATTTTCACACAGATTTTCACACAGAGATTTTCACAGAGATTTTCACACATATATTTTCACACAGAGATTTACACACAGCGATTTTTACACAGAGATTTTCACACAGATTTTCACACAGAGATTTTCACACAGAGATTTTCACACGGAGATTGTCACGGAGATTTTCACACGGAGATTTTCACACGGAGATTTTCACATAGAGATTTTCACACAGAGATTTTCACACAGACATTTTCACACAGACATTTTCACACAGATTTACACAGATTTTCACACAGAGATTTAAACAGAGATTTTCACACAGAGATTTTCAAACAGATATTTAAACAGAGATTTTCACACAGAGATTTTCACACAGAGATTTACACACATAGATTTTCACACAGAGATTTTCACACAGAGATTTTCACACAGAGATTTACACACAGATTTTCACACAGAGATTTTCACACAGAGATTTTCACACGGAGATTGTCACACGGAGATTTTCACACGGAGATTTTCACACAGAGACTTAAACAGAGATTTTCACACAGAGATTTACACACAGAGATTTTCAAACAGATATTTAAACAGAGATTTTCACACAGATTTTCACACAGATTTTCACACAGAGATTTTCACAGAGATTTTCACACATATATTTTCACACAGAGATTTACACACAGCGATTTTTACACAGAGATTTTCACACAGATTTTCACACAGATTTTCACACAGATTTTCACTCAGAGATTTTCACACAGAGATTTTCACACAGAGATTTTCACACAGAGATTTACACACAGATTTTCACACAGAGATTTTCACACAGAGATTTTCACACGGAGATTGTCACACGGAGATTTTCACACAGAGATTTTTACACAGAGACTTAAACAGAGATTTTCACACAGAGATTTACACACAGAGATTTTCAAACAGATATTTAAACAGAGATTTTCACACAGATTTTCACACAGATTTTCACACAGAGATTTTCACAGAGATTTTCACACATATATTTTCACACAGAGATTTACACACAGCGATTTTTACACAGAGATTTTCACACAGATTTTCACACAGATTTTCACACAGATTTTCACTCAGAGATTTTCACACAGAGATTTTCACACAGATATTTTCACACAGAGATTTTCACACAGAGATTTTCACACCGAGAATTACACACAAATTTTCACACAGATTTTCACACAGAGATTTTCACACGGAGATTTTCACACGGAGATTTTCACACGGAGATTGTCACACGGAGATTTTCACACGGAGATTTTCACAAAGAGATTTTCACACAGACATTTTAACACAGATTTACACACAGAGATTTTCACACAGAGTCTTAAACAGAGATTTTCACACAGAGATTTACACACAGAGATTTTCAAACAGATATTTAAACAGATTTTCACACAGATTTTCACACAGAGATTTTCACACAGATTTTCACACAGAGATTTTCACACAGAGATTTTCACAGAGATTTTCACACATATATTTTCACACAGAGATTAACACACAGATTTTCACACAGATTTTCACACAGAGATTTTCACACAGAGATTTTCACACAGAGATTTTCACACAGAGATTTACACACATAGATTTTCACACAGAGATTTTCACACAGAGATTTTCACACAGAGATTTACACACAGATTTTCACACAGAGATTTTCACACAGAGATTTTCACACGGAGATTGTCACACGGAGATTTTCACACGGAGATTTTCACACGGAGATTTTCACATAGAGATTTTCACACAGAGATTTTCACACAGACATTTTCACACAGATTTACACACAGAGATTTTCACACAGAGATTTAAACAGAGATTTTCACACAGACATTTTAACACAGATTTACACACAGAGATTTTTACACAGAGACTTAAACAGAGATTTTCACACAGAGATTTACACACAGAGATTTTCAAACAGATATTTAAACAGAGATTTTCACACAGATTTTCACACAGATTTTCACACAGAGATTTTCACACATATATTTTCACACAGAGATTTACACACAGCGATTTTTACACAGAGATTTTCACACAGATTTTCACACAGATTTTCACACAGATTTTCACTCAGAGATTTTCACACAGAGATTTTCACACAGATATTTTCACACAGAGATTTTCACACAGAGATTTTCACACCGAGAATTACACACAAATTTTCACACAGATTTTCACACAGAGATTTTCACACGGAGATTTTCACACGGAGATTTTCACACGGAGATTGTCACACGGAGATTTTCACACGGAGATTTTCACAAAGAGATTTTCACACAGACATTTTAACACAGATTTACACACAGAGATTTTCACACAGAGTCTTAAACAGAGATTTTCACACAGAGATTTACACACAGAGATTTTCAAACAGATATTTAAACAGATTTTCACACAGATTTTCACACAGAGATTTTCACACAGATTTTCACACAGAGATTTTCACACAGAGATTTTCACAGAGATTTTCACACATATATTTTCACACAGAGATTAACACACAGATTTTCACACAGATTTTCACACAGAGATTTTCACACAGCGATTTTTACACAGAGATTTTCACACAGATTTTCACACAGATTTTCACACAGATTTTCACACAGAGATTTTCACACCGAGAATTACACACAGATTTTCACACAGATTTTCACACAGAGATTTTCACACGGAGATTTTCACACGGAGATTTTCACAAAGAGATTTTCACACAGACATTTTAACACAGATTTACACACAGAGATTTTCACACAGAGACTTAAACAGAGATTTTCTCACAGAGATTTACACACAGAGATTTTCAAACAGATATTTAAACAGATTTTCACACAGAGATTTTCACAGAGATTTTCACACAGAGATTTTCACACAGAGATTTTCACAGAGATTTTCACACATATATTTTCACACAGAGATTTACACACAGATTTTCACACAGATTTTCACACAGAGATTTTCACACAGCGATTTTTACACAGAGATTTTCACACAGAGATTTTCACACAGATTTTCACACAGATTTTCACACAGAGATTTTCACACAGAGATTTTCACACAGAGATTTTCACACAGAGATTTTCACACAGAGATTTTCACACCGAGAATTACACACAGATTTTCACACAAGATTTTCACACAGAGATTTTCACACGGAGATTTTCACACGGAGATTGTCACACGGAGATTTTCACACGGAGATTTTCACAAAGAGATTTTCACACAGAGATTTTCACACGGAGATTTTCACAAAGAGATTTTCACACAGAGATTTTCACACAGAGATTTACACACAGATTTTCACACAGACGTTTTCACACAGATTTTCACACAGAGATTTTCACACAGATTTTCACACCGAGATTTAAACAGAGATTTTCACTAATAGGGTTTCACACAGAGATTTTCACACAGAGGTTTTCACACAGATTTTCACACGGAGATTTTCACACAGAGATTTTCACACGGAGATTTTCACACGGAGATTGTCACACGGAGATTTTCACACGGAGATTTTCACAAAGAGATTTTCACACAGAGATTTTCACACAGAGATTTTCGCACAGAGATTTTCACACAGAGATTTTCACACAGATTTTCACACCGAGATTTAAACACGAGATTTTCACACAGATTTTCACACGGAATTTTCACAAAGAGATTTTCACACAGATTTTCACACAGAGATTTTCACACGGAGATTTTCACACGGAAAATTTTCACAAAGAGATTTTCACACAGAGATTTTCACACAGAGATTTTAACACAGATTTACACACAGAGATTTTCACACAGAGACTTAAACAGAGATTTTCACACAGAGATTTACACACAGAGATTTTCAAACAGATATTTAAACAGATTTTCACACAGATTTTCACACAGAGATTTTCACACAGATTTTCACACAGAGATTTTCACACAGAGATTTTCACAGAGATTTTCACACATATATTTTCACACAGAGATTTACACACAGATTTTCACACAGCGATTTTTACACAGAGATTTTCGCACAGAGATTTTGACACAGATTTTCGCACAGAGATTTTCACACAGATTTTCACACAGATTTTCACACAGAGATTTTCACACAGAGATTTTCACACAGAGATTTTCACACAGATTTTCACACCGAGAATTACACACAGATTTTCACACAGATTTTCACACAGAGATTTTCACACGGAGATTTTCACACAGATTTTCACACAGATATTTTCACACAGAGATTTTCACACAGAGATTTTCACACCGAGAATTACACACAGATTTTCACACAAGATTTTCACACAGAGATTTTCACACGGAGATTTTCACACGGAGATTGTCACACGGAGATTTTCACACGGAGATTTTCACAAAGAGATTTTCACACAGAGATTTTCACACAGACATTTTAACACAGATTTACACACAGAGATTTTCACACAGAGATTTACACACAGAGATTTTCAAACAGATATTTAAACAGAGATCTTCACACAGATTTTCACACAGACATTTTAACACAGATTTACACACAGAGATTTTTACACAGAGACTTAAACAGAGATTTTCACACAGAGATTTACACACAGAGATTTTCAAACAGATATTTAAACAGAGATTTTCACACAGATTTTCACACAGAGATTTTCACACAGATTTTCACACAGAGATTTTCACAGAGATTTTCACACATATTTTCACACAGAGATTTACACACAGCGATTTTTACACAGAGATTTTCACACAGAGATTTTCACACAGATTTTCACACAGATTTTCACACAGATTTTCACTCAGATTTTCACTCAGAGATTTTCACACAGAGATTTTCACACAGATATTTTCACACAGAGATTTTCACACAGAGATTTTTACACCGAGAATTACACACAGATTTTCACACAGATTTTCACACAGAGATTTTCACACGGAGATTTTCACACGGAGATTTTCACACGGAGATTGTCACACGGAGATTTTCACACGGAGATTTTCACAAAGAGATTTTCACACAGACATTTTAACACAGATTTACACACAGAGATTTTCACACAGAGTCTTAAACAGAGATTTTCACACAGAGATTTACACACAGAGATTTTCAAACAGATATTTAAACAGATTTTCACACAGATTTTCACACAGAGATTTTTACACCGAGAATTACACACAGATTTTCACACAGATTTTCACACAGAGATTTTCACACGGAGATTTTCACACGGAGATTTTCACACGGAGATTTTCACAAAGAGATTTTCACACAGACATTTTAACACAGATTTACACACAGAGATTTTCACACAGAGACTTAAACAGAGATTTTCTCACAGAGATTTACACACAGAGATTTTCAAACAGATATTTAAACAGATTTTCACACAGAGATTTTCACAGAGATTTTCACACAGAGATTTTCACACAGCGATTTTCACAGAGATTTTCACACATATATTTTCACACAGAGATTTACACACAGATTTTCACACAGATTTTCACACAGAGATTTTCACACAGAGATTTTCACACAGAGATTTTCACACAGAGATTTTCACACGGAGATTTTCACACGGAGATTTTCATGCAGGTTTGCTAAGCTGAAAGATAGGCCAATTCAGTATGGTAACATTTACTATCGTTAGATCTTCGCATGGAATAAAAAAAAGAATTAAATCCCAAGAAGGATAAACTTACCCAGTGGTGAACATCACCACTTCAAGGGCCCGTAAAAAAATATAATCACATTAAAAAAGTTTTCCGTTTGGCTTTTAAAAACTTGCTCTATCTATAAGGTAGCTACCCTGAAAATTTCATTTTATTATTCAGAAGGCTTCAATCGAAAAATTTTAATCTAAATGTGGTAAGTGCAAAAATTGAATTAACATGATGATCAATAAAAACAAATTAAAACCAATAACAAGGTGTTTAATTACCAGAAATTTTTAAAATGACCCCGCTGTTGCTCAGTGCAAGTGCGACATCATCGTAAAAAGTTGTCTTTTAAATGTCTGAATGCCCTTTTATCATTTTTAATGGTTTCTTTTGCTACTATGAATTTCCGGGTTATTTCGTCCAAATTGTGGCAGTCTCTCGTCTTTGTATACTACAACACCCCACACCACCCCACGAAAAAAATCAATAGGGTTTATGTCCGGGGACTGTGGAGGCCAGGCTAAAAGGCAAAGATACCCTGAAAGATGGATTGGTCGTTGCAGCCTGCGCATGCGCTGGTGACGCCTGCCTTAAAGCCTGGCCTCGGTCGTCGGTGCCAAGCACTTAGTGTTAAGCCCGTGCACCGACATCAAACCTTTTAGTAAATAGCACATCTAAATAAAATGTAGTAAATTATAATATCAAATCTTTTTTATTTTTTACTTTTCCGTTTTTGAAGTCTGTTGTTTTTAACGTGGTTATTTTCATCCAGTAACATCTATTACTATTTTAGGTGCACTACGAGCGGTACGATGCAAAGTTTAAAGATTCCCACGAAAGCTTGACCTGGGACGACATGGAGGACGAAATAGAGCGATTCAAGCGGGAACAAATACATCCAACTGTGATCAGAGGGGAAATTGAAGGGAAATCTATGGCGTATTGGCTTGAGAAAGTCGCAAGACATTCATTTGTACCTAATGAAGACGTGGCTGAAGAGAAAACTGAACTGGGTGAAGATGATGATGACAAAAATGATGATGATGATGATGATGATGAAACTAGTAAAGTGGATGATAAATGTGGTGGGGATGACAAACTAGAAGAAAAAAGTGTTAAAACAAATGATGAAGGTGATAAAAGTAAGCTTGATGTGGAAAAACTAGAAGAGAATAGTGTTAAACCAAATGAGGAAGAAGGTGTAAGTGTAAAGTGTGATGGAGATGAAGGTAATTTATGTAAAAGTGATGATAGTGTTAGTGTAACGTTGAATACGAAAGATAGTGTTATACAGTAGTATACATAAGGATTTAGAGATTTACATACAGATTAAATGTTTAATACTTGGCAGAGCCGATTTTGTCGTTTTTTATTGAAATTATAACGCACTACGAGAATATTACTAGACGTAATATTATACTAGATTTCCGCCCACGGTTTCGTCCGCGCTTTTAAATAAAACCCCGCATAGTTCCCGTTTCTGTGAGATTCCGGGATAAAAAGTAGCCTAAATCTTATTCTGGGTCCTAGTGGAATGCATTGAAAGTGAAACTTTTATAGAATAATTTTGGTCTACTGATACCAGCACGGATAATATTGTAGTAATGATCATCAGAAATAATACCATTATGCGAGTAAAATTCATCAAAATCCGTGTAGTCAATATTTTCGAGATTATTTTTTATAAATTTAAATCGTTCCTTATATTCTTTAAAAAGTGCTTCTGAGTAATCGGGATCAGTGTTTTTCATAGGTATCAAATTAATAGTTTTTTTTGTTGGCATAAATGGTGCACCAAATCGACATTCTTGTTTTTTATTAGGATCCATTTTTTTATATAACGTGAATGTGTGTTTGTGTGTTACTAGTTTTATATTTCCAGATGCCTCTGACGCTGTCACAGAAACTAATTCGTCGATTAATTTAATTACTTCGGGATCATTACTTAATAAATCTTCAGGAACATTGTCCAACCAAAGAAGAATATGAGCATGTGGGCTACCACGATGTTGAAATTCTATTCTTTTGAAATAAGGTATTACTCTATATTTTCCGAATGGACTTCTTTTCTTTGATTGCAAAATTTTTAACAGACAATTTACCATTTTATTAAAATAGATAGCACAAGTTACGGCATCTTCATTCACAAGTTGAGCTTTATGCACATAACTCATTACTGCTAAAAACTCACCTGAAATTCCCGTTCCCTTGTTTTTCAATTTGTACAATAATTTCAATAAATTTTCCCAGCCAGTTTCATTGGCGCTGAGAGTCATAAAAGCAGTTGGTGGCCCTAATTGCCTGATCATTGCAAAAACGTCTTTTTTGCGATCTGACCAAAACCAAGCAGAATTTGGTATGCAGCGAAGAAATGCGAGATTTGTTTCTAAACAATTATTTATGTATTCTTCAGATTGAATGGTGTCTTTCGTAATTGAAGTACCTTGTCCAACATGCTTAAACGCAACGTTGACACATTTACTAACTCTCAACCTCATGATTTTAGCAGCGATGTATAAAAGATGTTATGGGTCAGTAGCACGCCTATCAGTACGCCGAAGTTCGCTGGTAGCTTGCATGAATGGAGTAACAATAACACCATCTCTGTATGTTCGAAACTGACCGCCGTAGATTGTCGGAAAAGATAGTTCTTCCGCATGTTCATCCATTAAAATACTGACTGGCCTGTTATATTCACCGGGTGCTATACTCAAAAAATAATCATCATTCCACAAAAGAGTTTGTTGCTGCGCAACTAAATTGTCTTCAATTGGCACATGTTCACTTATTTCATCCATATTCAATTGCGAAGTACGTTCATTGCCGGTAAAAAAAGATTCATCGATTTTAATGTCATGATAAATATAAAGAGGCGTAGATACTAAATACGACAACCACTCTTTAATATGGCTCTTATTTATAAGCCCGTGGACATAACTAGTTTTGTGAATCAACTTCTTTTTCAAATGCATACAATCTGTTTTTAATTGTACAATTTTGTTACATAAATTTCTCATTATGTGTTTTTTGCACTCTATTTTCTGAATCGTTATATTTTTGTATGGTCGAGCTTCAAGGAGTTTTGAATATGTAGTAGAATCTCCATCGCTTATCATTCTTCCGTATATAAGACCATGCATCTCCATGGAAAATTTGAAACCTTCGACAATAAATTATTGTGGACTCCATACCAGTCGACGGACCGGAATAGTTTTTAACCCCTTGACCACCGAGCGGCCCGATCGGGCCACGACACAATAGATTTTCTATTGTGTCTGTGATTCCGGGGGCTGAGGGATTAAAGCACGTGTGTTCACGGGTTGATTTATTGTTACATTTTGCGAGTGCACAAATGCAGCAATATTTATTTTTCACCCCTAGATAAAGCACTTTACCGGTTCTTTTGCCAATTATAGCGGCTGCTCCTGATAGTGCTGAATATTTTTTTTGTACGTTCTTTTGCTCCCGCAACCGTCTACTATGACATCTATAACTGGCACTCCATTGGCATAAATTCTATCTTCCTTTATTGCTGCCTCTTTTTCGTCTTCCCCTGCAATTTTCATTGATTCCATTGAAGCAGAACTCCACATACTTGCCACCGAGTTATGACATTTTTGGTATAGTGGAAAACCCATTAGAGGTAAATCAAGTGAGGCCGAAAATTCCTGTAGTTGACTATATTCACAACCTATGCAATAGTTCCTAAAACGGCACTTTCATTTATATTCATGTCCCTTTGTTCATCACTGGACACAAAAAATGTCATATTACATAGTTTATACCGCAGTTTCAAAACAAAATATAGTCCAGAAAGTTTTTCCGATATTATTTTGACGCAGCCAAGACCACAATCCAGAAGACCATGCTTCGAAACTTCTTGTAACTTATTGTAGAAGTGTTTTAGATTTAGGTTTAGAGACATTTATTTCAAAGAATTTTACAATTCACTTATTTTAACGTTTCACAATAGTGTTATAAACTTGTACATCTTGAAAGATTATAATTGGAGATTTATAATTTAGAGATTTATAATTCTTCTTCCTTCAATGACAGGCTCTTTTGTAGATTCCTCAGTGTCTACCTGGAAATTATTAGCAAATCAATAATAGTTATGAGTATTTATTCCAATGGAATTCACAGCCAGTATATCTCTGGGTGGTAAATAAATAAATAAATACATTTTGTTTTTACAGTCAGTATATCTCTGGGTAGTAAAGGAAGTTATATATGTACCTACTTAGGTACTAGCAGCGCCCCGCGGTTTTATCCGCGTAGTTCCCGTTCCCGTAGGAATACCGGGATAAATATAGCCTATAGCCTTCCTCGATGAATAAGCTATCCAACACTGAAAGAATTTTTCAAATCAGCCCAATAGTTCCTGAGATTAGCGCGTTCAACCAAACAAACATACAAACTCTTCAGCTTTATGTAATAGTACTAGCAGCGCCCCGCGGTTTTATCCGCGTAGTTCCCGTTCCTGTGGGAATACCGGGATAAAATATAGCCTTATAGCCTTCCTCGATAAATAAGCTATCCAACACTGAAATAATTTTTCAAATCAGCCCAGTAGTTCTTGAGATTAGCGCGTGCAACCAAGTAAGTTTTAAGTTTTAATAGGTACATTGTAACTAAAAGAACAACGAAATTAAAAAAAAAAAATAAACATTGAAATAATAAAAAATGTTAATCACTGATTCTTAAAATGAATCAATTTAGTATAAGTGTGCCGTATGCATTTTTTAAGGGTAAATTTTTTGTAAGATATGAATTAATCCTAGTGTTTGCGTACTTTGATAATACTGTTTAAGTTAATTATATTTTATGATTTATTAAAATGTCACCATCAAGTTGTTCCAAAGCAGGAAACAAGTTTTCATTCATAACCTGACGTAGGAATTTTGCCACAATATATTTCGTGATACACGTAGTAGGTAGGTAGTTATTTTTTTATTTTCGTCAAGATTATGTCTTATGTTTTTTTTTTTTAGCAAAGACGACACAAAAAGACCACATATTTTGAAGCATATTTTAAATAGCCTTTAGTTTTGTAGTCCGAGATCCGTATATACATCGACCTTCATCTATCGGGCAACCACATGAGTATATTTTTTCATCAATGATTATTTGTATTAAAAGGTATTGCAAGTGGGTTGCCTAAAGAAATTCGGTCAAGGATATTTTTAATTAAAAATTTAATAATTAACTATTTTTTATAATTTACATTTACTTGTTAACTCATAAAATATGATGCCAATGGAAAGTACGTAGATTGAGGAACATGTAAACGTGAGGTTGCTTATCATTATATGGTCATAAGGGTTAGGTTGCCAGGTATGAACAGGTAACTCAACTTAGTAATTTACAACTATCTGGCAACCAATAAAAAATCTATATAATAATAAAGTTAATTTTATTGCGAACACAATGGTATAAGGTTGCCTACAAAAAACCAGTCATGAAACACGGTTGCCGGGCTTTAAAGTTGCGTAAAATCGTATCTACCGAGGCGTGTGACAAAGACGTTCAGTGTGTACTGTTCTGTGTGGTAGAGTGAAACAGAACTATACGAGCTACGTGCGTCGCATCATTTTAATGAAAGAGAGAGCATATGCTGTTGGTCTGTGCGACATATAAGGATAGTGCTATTCATTGTGATGTATCTTATGCGGAGCCATCTTGGAAACACACATATATACTAGTATAATATTCATTCTCAAAGTAGACGCACGTGCCTTGTCTTTTTTTGATAATAAAATTACATAAATTATATAATTATTAAATGAAGAAAAAAAAAATAAACGCAGTATAAAATATTATATATAAATATATTATAAATTATAAATAATTGGTTTTGAAAAAATAAATTTATTAAAATAAGAACAAAAATAAAAATTAATTAATTAATTAATTGAAATATTTTATTTAAACTTTACTGTTCAAATTTTTTTCTATATTTAATTACATTTTTTGTTATTTAAATATTTTTAATTAATAAATAAAATATTAAAATTCATTTATAATAATTATTATAAAAAGGAATAAATTTTTTTTGAAATTACTAAAATACCCCTGTTGCAAATTATTGCATATCACATATTTGTTTTTTTTTTTATTAAATATATTTAATTTATTTATTAATTGCAGCATTCTACTTTTAAAAAAAAATAAAATAAATAAAACAAATATTACTTATTATTATTATTTTTTGTTTAATTATTCTTTTATTTATTTAATCACGGAGAGAAATAATAACGAAACAATTAATTTTTTACATATATACGAGTTTATTAAATTTAATATATCTTAATTAATATATCTGTTTATATCTTGCAAAATTTTTTTTTTTTTATAAATACATAAATAATATTATTATTTTTTTTTCATTTTTATTTAAATCTTTTTTATCCCTTTTTTTATTTTTTAAATTTAATTACTTTTTTTATTTTTAAATATTTTTTTTTTGACTTATCAAAATATTTATTGTAAAAACCAAAAAAAAATACACTCTAATAGTCATCAAATTATTTTAATTAAATAAAAGAAAAAAAAATTTTTGTGCACTGTTCTGTGTGGTAGAGTGAATTTTAATAAAGCTAATTTCAGTCTGTCATGGATCTTATAACAATGGATTAAATAAAGACATTAATAATAAGAAAAAAAAAGTCATTTTATTCAAAAAGAAACGTTACAATAAAAAAATAGATAGTTATAAATAATAAGTTAAATAGATAGTTCTGTTTCACTCTACCACACAGAACAGTACACACTGAACGTCTTTGTCACACGCCTCGGTAGCTACGATTTTACGCAACTTTAAAGCTCGGCAACCGTGTTTCATGACTGGTTTTTTGTAGGCAACCTTATACCATTGTGTTCGCAATAAAATTAACTTTATTATTATATAGATTTTTTATTGGTTGCCAGATAGTTGTAAATTACTAAGTTGAGTTACCTGTTCATACCTGGCAACCTAACCCTTATGACCATATAATGATAAGCAACCTCACGTTTACATGTTCCTCAATCTACGTACTTTCCATTGGCATCATATTTTATGAGTTAACAAGTAAATGTAAATTATAAAAAATAGTTAATTATTAAATTTTTAATTAAAAATATCCTTGACCGAATTTCTTTAGGCAACCCACTTGCAATACCTTTTAATACAAATAATCATTGATGAAAAAATATACTCATGTGGTTGCCCGATAGATGTAGGTCGATATATATACGGATCTTAGACTATTGTAGTATATAAAGCTATTTTCGTCACACTCCCCAAAAATACCTTTTTAAATGCATCGTATTTAATTAAAGCAATATTACAATCTGCATTTCTCTGCACTTCTATATTATCTAGGTGTCATTAAAATATTAATCTTCTTTACAAGCGTATGGCTTATAGTACAGTTCAGAGCCAAGCGACAATGATGCCGCGTTTCTGACATTTTTAAAGCTCTGTTAGATAAAACAGGATACTCGGCACCTGTTTTGATCCAAAATGTGCTGAAATCATAATTCTGAAATTCTACTTTCAAAGTACTATTCTCGCGTAATCCAAGAAATTCCACTTTTGCCGCCACATCTTCGTCTCGAATCATCATCGTCGTTTCTTCGTCTCATCATCAGTAGAAAACGGTCTTAACCCTAGAAAGATAACGTTATATTATAGTACGGAAAATATAAACATACGCTTGAGAGGCGCACAATATTTAATAGCGATTTATTAACAAACTGAAATCAATATACTTTTTTTTATAACTTAAATTGAATGTATGATTAATAATAAACAAATAAAACGAAAAATCATATTATTATTTATTTATTTTAGGAAAATTATGTTAAACTTTGCAAATGTAACAAAAATTATAGAAAAATGTAGTAGACGCCATAGTTAAGTATGCTTTTCTAAAAATAGGTAACATTTATAGTGTATTATCTTAGAATCTAATGAATTATGATATAATCAGTCTCAAATCACAAAAAATACTGAAAAAATCAATTGTTAAAAAAAATTGTTTCAAATAGGGATGTAACGATACACGATTTTGCCGATACGATACCGATACCGATATTTGTAGTAAAATATCGGCGATACCGATACCGATACCGATATCGGTGGCTTGGTAGAAAAATAAATACTAGTGAATTAGGTATGCATAAAAGTTACCAACATTTAACAGAAATTCAACTGTAAATCGTATTCTTTTAAATAAAAATGCCAAATCAAAAACAAGAAAAACATTTATTTGAAGAAAGTTATTAAAACCACATTATTTTTTATACAAAATAGGCCAGCACTTGACCACGTCTTGCCTGATGGTAAGCAATACAGCATATAATTATTATTATACATAGACATAAAACTATCTCACTTAAAAGTTATTTCAAATATATGAACACCATATGTATGTATTTAGGTCCTAAAGACTGTGAAGGAAAAATACTTATTTAATAAAAATTCAGTAATAAATGAGAATAAAAAAACAAAACACTTACTTATTAGTTTTAAACAAAATCAATCACATAGTTATTAAAAAAAAGATACATAAAGTCAGTAATTAAAGCCTACTTTTGGTAGATTTTTGTTAAGAAAACAAAGTTTATTCAAATTATCAGCAGATAATCTGTTCCGCAAGTCATTTTGTATCAGGCCTGCAGTTGAGAAGAGACGTTCTGAAGCAACTGAGCTCATTGGATATGACAAGTAATTTTGTGCAAGCTTTTTTAATTTTGGATATTTATCTTCTTGGCGCCAGTAGATCTTTGGATCTTGTTTGATTGAAATATTTTGAAATCTTAAATAAGATTCTACCTCTTCTTGCTCAGGCTGAATAGACATGTTTGATAAAGGCTCGTCGTCTTCTGCTTCTTTTATCAAACTGTGACAAGCAGACCAGATACCCGAGAACATCTCATTTTGATTTTGTCGCGGCGCCTCTGCAGAATTAGGACTCTCTCTGTATGTATCATTTGTAATTAATGAAATTAGCTTTCTTCTCGCATTCATGATTGTAGATTGCAGAGTGAAGGTACGCAATTTATAGCGCGGATCTAGTGCTGTTGCTAAAATAAATGTTTCATCACTCTCTAAACAATCAAATCTATCATTGATCCCAGCTATCAAATTCAGTACAAAAGCATTATATTCAGGGCTATGAGCATTATCATCCATGGCCGAGGTGTTCTTGATACGTTCTAAGACTTTTCGCAAACTGTTGATCAGCGGTATGGCGTCAGACAAGCAAGAAGACTCTTGACTAATGGACTTTCTAGCTTCTTCAAAATAAGACAAGACCGAGACAACCTGTTCCATTAGTATCCACTCTTCTGTAACCAATTCAGTTCTACATTTCACATGGGGTAAAGATGCTTGAACTGCCACTCGCTGCTCAAGAAGTCTCCTAAGCGCGTGAAGGGTAGAATCCCAGCGAGTGCTGACATCCTGGATGAGCACATGACAAGGAATATTATGAGATTTCTGCATTTCAGTAAGGATTTTACGACCTGACGTAGAATGACTGAAGTGACCAATTATGGACCTCGCTTTTGTAATCATTTCATTTATTTTCTCTTCTCCTGAAAACGCATCCTTCAGCACTAATTGTAAAGAGTGTGCCATACATCTGATACGTTTCACACCCACTTGTGTTACAGCAAGTCCCATATTCGGTGCATTATCCGTTACTACAGCTCGTACCTGTTCGTCGATACCCCAATTTTTAAATAACTCACGTAAGTTTTCAGCTATGTTTTCACCGCTATGTCTTTCGCCTTCAAAAGGAAATACTGTTAGGCAGTAGTTCTTTAGCTCAAAATTGTTATTCACTCCATGAGCAGTCAGACTTATAAAGTCGTTCACGATTGAAGAAGCGTCGCTAGTCCATAAGTCAGTCGTAACAATTATATGCGGAAGTTCTTTCAAAAGTTCTTTTATTTTTATTTTCACGCGACAGTAAATGTCTGGTATCACATTTTCAGAGATATACGGACGGGAAACCATTTTGTATTTCGGGCACAACTGCTTAATGGTGCGTTGAAACCCCTGTTTATTTATTATATCGAACGGCTCCATGTCTACACATATTTGTTCAGCTATCGTTTGCGTGATCGCTTTTGCTCTGGGGTCATCAGTATCATACATAACATTTTTGTCCAGAATTTGTTCCATAGTAGCTTGTTTTTTGTTCGGCGGACCGGCCTCAGTATTCGAGGTAGATGGGGTGTCGTTTTTCAACTCCTGTTCATGATAACGCTTCACGTGTGTCCACATGTTAGAAGTCGTGAAGCCCTTCGATGAAACTGCCTTACTACCACGAGAAACGCTGACATTGCAGTGTAAACAAGTTGCTTTTGTATCATCATCCCGTTTTATTAGAAAATGATTCCAGATGGAACTTTTACGTTTGAATGGCGTTGCCATTTTCTTTTATATAAAATAAAATACTATTATAACGGTCCTCACTAGCCAGTGCCAATAACACTGGTCTGCAAAATATGATAAACATGGAGATTTTAACATGCTGAATCTAGATCTGCTTTCATTTTTTTTTGTATCACGTCTAATTTATTTTATTGTCGTTTTTAAATACCTCAAAATTCTGTATTGCTTGGTAGTCTCTCTTGCAATAAAGCTATTTTATTCGGTCTATATGATATTTTTCATCACAAAAACGACTTGAATTTATAAAAAGCAAGAACGATATCTACTGAAGACATTATTTTTACTCTAATTTGTAGGGAATTTATGGGCTTCCGTAGTTCTAATCATGACTCCGCGGCGCTCAGTTCAAAGTAAAGTTTTAAGGTGATGGTTGATGTTTTTAACCTAATATTTTGGTAAAATTTTTATATTGTACTAATACATTAATGAAAATTTGTGTATAATTTCACCATAAAGCAAAATTGAATCAAGTGTTATGGATTTTTCAACGACGCAACATTGAAAGCGCGAGTCTTTATGGGACTGCAAATGCGGGAGCTTATATAAGACTTGAATTATGAAATTAAGCAGACTAAAGCTGTAAAAAGAGTATCTGGTGACCACTATGAAAAATTTCACCAGAAGTTTGAGAGGATATACGGAAAAGCTAAATGAAAATATAGTAAAATACAAATAATAAGTTGGCAGCAAAGCTTTCTGATTTATTTGATCGATTCGTCGCGAAACTCCACATAAAATATTAAAAGAAAAGAAAACTACTAATTGAAACAATGTAAATAATGTGTAATTATATTTTCTTATAGTTTTTAATGGTTTTCTTGACATTATTTGTAGGTAATATTTAAACCTAATTATTAAAATAACGATGTATTCTTAGAACAAAAAAATGGGTTTCTTTCAAATTAAACCACAAAAAATCTAGGGGGCCATCCATAAAGTACGTCACACTAATTTCATGAGTTTTTGAGCCCCCCCCCCCCGTCCTTGTCACAGGTGGTCACATTTCTGAGACCCCCCCCCTACCTAGTGTGACGTCACATGTTTTGCAATTTAACGAAAAATTCGAAAATTTATTAAATTAAAACAGCAGAATTCCGAAATTAGTTTTATTTCCATTTAAATTAAGTACTTTTTTATGAAATCAACAACATAATATCAAATATTTGAAACAATAACAAAAAAATCAACTAATGAATGTAAAGAAAAAGAAACTCAATCATCTTCAGTCCATGGACTTTGGACCCAGTCCTTTAAATCTATACTAATATTATAAAGCTGAAGAGTTTGTTTGTTTGTTTGTTTGAACGCGCTAATCTCGGGAACTACTTGTCCGATTTGAAAAATTTTTTCGGTGTTAGATAGCCCATTTATCGAGGAAGGTTATAGGCTATATATCATCACGCTACGACCAACAGGGGTGGAGCCACGGGGGTGAAACCGCGCGGAGCAGCTAGTTATTTATAACTGGCATGGCAGTCACTTCACAGTTCACTTCGTTTTTCACGTCAGGAACATTTGTGGAGTCAACATCTTTTTCATCCAACCATAAGGCATCATCATTAATATCCAAACAAAGAATTTCTCTGGCACGTCTAGCTGCTATTCTTTGATGTATCATTGCAATGGGAACTACATCTTGCTTAATCTTATGAAGTTGTTTGTGTTGGTTAGTGCCTAGTGGCTTTATATCGAATGAAAATATAGAAACAAAAACATTACCTACGCGAGGTGCGGTGCGTTTGTCGGCATTAGTCAAAGGACTCGTCGGCGATCGGCACGTGTCAGAAGCGGCTATGAACTTGTCAACAAAACAATTTAACCCTTAAATGGACAATGTTGTTTTTAAACAACATACTAAACATCACAGATAAAATTATCTTTATTTTATTTTTTTGTTAATTTTGACAACTAGTTCTTATTTCTGAACGAATTTTGTACTTTTTTTAATGTTGGCACTATCCAATATTTTTATGCATTAAAAATAAATGAATGTCAAATGTCACTTTGAAGAAAACTTTTCTAGTGGCGCGAAACTAAGTTTTGAAGCTGTGTTCGGACTTTGATAAAATATAATGTAAGTATATAACATATTTTTATTTGCTTGATTATATCTTCAATTACATGTTCATGTTGTAAAACATTGAAAATTACTTGATGCTACTGTCGAATTACGCGAAATCTGGTATGTTGTAGGAAAACTACAATGCGCATTGCCTGCTAAATAAATGCATGTTTGGTGAAGGGTTTTTATTTTGCTTTTCAGCATGCCGCGATTACTAGAAAGCGAAATTACAAAGTATTTAGAAACTCTTGAAGATTCAGAAGATGGCTTAGACGGCTCGGACTCCGAAGTAGAGGATGAAGGTCACTATTATCAAACAGCTCGAGATGTTCTTCGGGACCTTGAAAATAGTGATGAAGGTGAGAATGCCCAGTCTGATGAAGTGGATGCTGATCCTCCTCTCGTAATTGACAACGATCAAAATATGCCAGACCCTCCTATTTTGGAAGCCGGAGAAGCAGTACCCCAGAGTAGATCACAAGGGATTTCTAAGCGACCTCTGGTTTGGCGAAAACGGAATCTTGTTACTGCTGAAGACAGCCTTATTTTTAGGGGAGAAACTCAGATAACGGAAGCATTGATGTCTTGTAACACGCCGTATGATTTTTTTTCATTTTATTTTACATCAGATCTAAAAAAGCAAATTGTAGAACAAAGTAACTTATACGCGGCCCAGAAACAAATATCCAATCCTGAAATTATAAATGAAAATATCCTAAATAAATTCCTAGGCATTCTGATTTACACCTCAGTCATAAAATTTCCAAACACCAGGGCTTACTGGAGTGATAAATTTGGTTATGATCACATAAAAAATACGATGCCGTTAAAAAAATTTGAAAAAATAAGATCCACTCTCCATTTTGCCGACAATACGCTATGCTTACCCAAAGATCATCCAGACTATGACAGGCTATTCAAAATAAGACCTCTTGAGGAAATGCTCAACTGCCAGTTTGGAAAGGTTCCCTTAGACCAAAGGCTTTCCATAGACGAGCAGATGTGTGCAACCAAAATGAGCCATTACATAAAACAATACATGCCCAATAAACCCCACAAGTGGGGGTTCAAATTATATCTCATCTGCAGTCTACAAGGATATGCTCATAGATTTGAGGTTTACAGTGGAGGGGGCTCCAAAAATAACATCTTACCTGGTGAGCCAGATTTGGGAGAGTCTGGAAATACAGTCGTCAGGTTAGCTAGAATGGTACCACGCAATGTGAATCACATTATATACTTCGACAACTTCTATACTTCTGTGCCTCTCGTCACCTATTTAGCTAAGGAAGGAATTTTCTCACTGGGAACAGTAAGAGTAAACCGATTGAGAAACTGCAAATTGCCTGACAAAAACACTATAATGAAAAAGAACGTACCCAGAGGATTCTATGAGGAAAACGTGGCGACTGTGGATGATATTGACGTAAGTGCTGTTGTGTGGAAAGATAACAAGCCCGTTAACCTTCTTTCCACTTACGTAGGAGCAGAACCAGCAACCACAGTCACGCGCTTTGATAAATCGAAGAAAGAGAGAGTTGCTATTCCATGCCCCAAAGTCATCAAGGAGTACAATGCTCACATGGGGGGCGTGGACTTATTAGATTCATTTATAGGTCGTTATCACATCACAATGAAGAGCCGCAAGTGGACCATGCGCTTATTTTATCATTTCCTGGACCTCGCAGTTATAAATTCATGGGTTATGTTCAAGAAGGTAAATAATATAAAAGGAAATGATCAACTTCTCAATTTGGGTACATTTAGACTAGAACTTGCCGAAACCCTCTGCAAATTGGGTCTACCTGCAAATGGCGCTAAACGTGGTCGACCTAGTGGGAGCACAATACAAAGAGAACTTGTAATGAAGAAGTTCCGAGGACCAGCTCAAGCAATTCCTTTGAAAGATGTCAGATTGGATCAGACATGTCATTGGGCAGTTTGGCTGGATAAGCAGCAGAGGTGCAAATTCCCGAAATGTTCAGGATTTACGTTCAAAATGTGCCAAAAATGTCGTGTATCTTTATGTGATACGAAAAAAAGCAATTGTTTTTATAAATATCATAATTTAGAATAAATAAACACATTTCAAAAACAATATCCACTCTTATTTTACCCATACTTGCAAAATGTCATTGAATGCGCAATGTAGTTTATAAACAACACTCACATTATTGCAAAAAAAAATAGTAAATTCATGTCTAGATTTTTTTACTCATTTTTCCTAGACAGTAATACATGTCTATTACACAAATATATTTTTTTAAAACGTAAAAAAAAAATCGTCCATTTAAGGGTTAAACCGTATTGCCCTAAAGATAGATTTGGACATATTTTTTAGTTTAATTAATATTTCAAATTACGCGATTAGTACCTCTAGATTTTGAAATGTGATGTCACGAAACTTAGGACCCCTCCCACCCCTTGTCACACCATGTCACACTTTGTCGACCCCCTCCCCCCCCCCCTTTACGTGTGACGTACTTTATGGATGGCCCCTAGACGTGATACAAATTTTTTAAAACTTAATTTCTGTTCAGAAGTATCACTTCTATAATAATCTTGTGCAAAAATAAGAAGGAGCGCGAACAACAATTTTTTTGCAGACCAGTGTAATTAAACAGAATGAATCACGAAATAAAAGCGTCGACGTCACGTAAATCAAGCGCGAAACATGACATTTCTTAACCAAAGCTAAGCATGCACTTGGGCCGCAGGGCGGGAGACAGGACAGCGCGACGCTAAGAGCGGCAACGTCGCACGCGTCGTTCGTTTCGCGCGCTTTTAGAACTGATTGATATCGGCCATGTTGTATCGGCGATACCGATATATCGGCCGATATATCGGTAACGGTATCGGTATCGTTACATCCCTAGTTTCAAACGTCTTTTTTATGCTCTCCACAAACAGTATTTTTACACTTTGCACATGTCATTTTCGACAATCGTTTCTTTTTTGTTGTGCATAAGTTACAATAACGCCGAACTTTATGTGGACGTTCTTCAGCACCTTCTTGGGATACTTCTTCATTGGTTTGAGGCAGGACATCTTCAATATTGTCTCTCAAACGTTTTGATAAAGTAGGAATTTGCAACCTTCTTCTCATCCACGGTGTTGAAAGTTCAGTATATAGCTTTTTCATGTAATCTCTGCGGTTACAATGGTTTTTCTTGTTTTGACAAAACATTGTGGGAGTAAATTATTCAAAGCCCTCAATTTTTGAGAAGTGATGTACCTACCTATATTTCGGTTTGATTTCTTGTGAATGCTTCAATATGAATTCTCTTTGCCTCTCCAAATCGTCCAGCTGCCAAAACTGTTTGAAAATGTCTTGTCTTACCATCTCGTCTATAAATTTAGTTTTGCAATTCAACCTGCATTTGTCGCCACAAGGTGGACGGATTTCAAAAGTCAGTAGTCCAGTTATGTGAGGTCTGAGAAAGGCCATAGGAAAGGCTAAGAATTGATATTAACCGATTCCTCGCCACAGGTCAGGTTATTTGGTAATGTCTGGTTTATTATAATTATAATATTGGCTTAATATACTATGTTGTACGTGCTATTTTTAATCTTAACTTATTTGTGAAACGTGAGCCCAATTTACCTATGTGATTCAGCTGATATGTACAGAAATGTAGTCACTACATGTATTATAGATTTTTGTGAGAGTTTATTGTTAAAAATGCATTAAATGTATATTTTACACAGTGTCATTAGGGGAAAATAAAACGACATTTCAAAAAACTTCATCATTTATTCAGTTTATGAAATCACTATTAGAGTCACTCGAAGAGTCGCTATATGCGACATATATTAATAAGTTGGTCTTTCCACCGATCTATTTTGATGTATCGCTCCCCCTGCCTTTTCCACTACATTTTCCCAGTTATCACCAATGACGTGCTGGCAGACAATTTCAAGAAACTTCAACATTTTGTTCGCCGTAAATGAAGGAGTGGTGTTGTTTTTGCAGCAAATCCTGAAATAAAAATATGTAATACCGTAAAATGGGGATATTTGGTACATTTTTGAGACGAAAACATTTGTTTGTGAACGTAATATAAATAATTGCGTAATGTTCTAAACACTTATGGAAAAACCCTAGTCAGATACGTCCGATAGTGGCTGTCCCAATAGTGTAGGGCCGATTGTTACCGAGATATATATATTTTAAAGTCTTGTTCCAAATATACCCCATAAGGGGTTTTTTGGAAATTAAAATTCCGTGAGTGTTTTTACTATGTATTTCTCAAATAATACCATTTTATACGCATTGGATGATATTTGGAACAAAAGATAAGGCTTAAGGCGAAGTATTCCACTTATTTTTTTGCTAAATAATATCATCAATATAGGTATAAACTTATTTTAATATTCTAATGGTTGTAATGATCTATTAAATATTTGACAGCTCGAATTATTAAACCGAGATATTTAAGCAGTTTAGTAATAAATGGAGTAGACCGTAATAAAGACAATAAATAGGCAGTTTATATATTTTTATTACAACGCATTTAAAAGTTTACTTTTACGAAAAATGGAACAAGGATTGTCAAATCTGTATGTATAAAAGAAGAAACTGACTGACTGACTGACATATCAACGTACAGCCCAAACCGCTGGGTCTAGAGACTCCAAATTTAGCATATAGGTTCCCCATGAGATCTAGAGGAGCACTAAGAAAGGATTTTTCAAAACTCACCCCCTGAAGGGGTAAAAAGGGGGTTCAAAATTTTATACATCGATATCGAATTCCACGCGAGCGAAGCCGCGGGCGGAAATCTAGTATTGAATAAACCAATCGCACATGTATAGTTTTCGAAAATAAAACCCAGTTTAATTAAAATAGAGTTTATTTTAGGTAACAAATCAAAGTATCACAATACAAACTTACAAAATTTTGCGATCGTAAAAATGAACTCACAAATCAAATCCTGAAATCTTATACTTAAGTGTTAAAGAAAATATCTTCTGTAGTAAATCTCTCTAGAGTGGCTTTTTCATAGGCACACAACTTATTTGACAAGACAAATTATTTAAAGGATAATAAGAAAAAGATTGTTTAAAACAACTTTAGTCCTTTAGTCGTTTGATACAAAAACCAAATAATTCAAAGGAGTTCTTTCTGTCCGTGGCTGACGATGATGTCGTAGACTTACTTACGTAAATAAGTCTACGACATCATCGTCAGCCGCGGACAGTAAGAACTCGTGGCTGACGATGATGTCGTAGACTTACTTACGTAAATAAGTCTACGACATCATCGTCAGCCACGGACAGAAAGAACTCCTTTGAATTATTTGGGTTTTGTATCACATTGACTTTCTTGACAATACATATAGAGGGAACTATGTCCCTGTCAAGCTTTCGTGTCGAAAGGAACCGTAACGACGGTTTTTTAGCTGTTTAATAAAATCGAATACTATAAGGTTCTTCATTTTCCATGTCTATGTTTTCTATTATACCTATATAATATTTCCAATTCTTTTTGATGACGTATCTTACAATTACGTGGTCGTTCAATTCATATTCTTTTCCTTGTTCTGTGTTTTTACTTTCTGAATCATGGTTGTTAAAATTGGTCTTGATATCTTCTTCTGATAATATTGTCTCTTGATTCGGTATGATCTTTTCAGTGCTTTCTGCTGGTAATTTCTCTTTGGTAGTAACTTTTGCTTTTCTGCTGTCATAAAATTCACTCGTATTTCGGTTTTCTTGAGTATCGTTGGTCGTTGTTGTCTCTATGTCTCTGTTATTACAATATTGGGCAATCCCTTGATTTTCTGGAATGCTAATTGAGTTTGTTTTATTTGTTGTCTTGTCTGGTTCTGTTATGTCAAGTGTAGTGTTTTCAAAGTTTTCTATATTTTCGGTTGTCCTAAAATCCATATCTCTGTCAATATCAAAGTTTTCGTCAATACAATCAGAATCGTCATATATACTTATAGTTTGTGACTCAGAAGTAGTAGAGCCTGTTGAAGTTTTTCTGTAATTTCTTTTTTTCTTTTTATCTTCATTATTTTGTTTCAGTGCATTATCTTGGTTTTTTTCTTCAAAACATTTCTTTTTCCTGTTTTCTTTGCGTTTCATGTCCTTATCTTGATTTTCTTTTCCAATTTTGCTCCTTTTTCCAATACCTTTATCTTTCTTGGTGTTCTTATGTATATTGGATTCTTTTTCATACATTTTTTTCTGCGTACTTTTTGTTTGTATTATTGACTTGGACGGACCTGGCTCTAGAATATCAATTGTTGAAATATCAATTATTTCAGACGAATCAGATGAAGACACTTCAACTTCACGATTGATAAACTTATTATCTGTCATTTTATTTGATTTTTTAGGTTTTATTTGCTCAATGTCTCGTGCTGTGATGCCTTGGCCTGCTGGAACATTACATCGTTTTTTACGTCTTCTGGGCTCATCTGAAGCCGATAGCCCCCGCATTTCTTTTAGATGTTCTATGACAACTGAAGTAGTAGCTGTTTCAATTTCCTCGGGTAGTATGTCATGATTGTGTGGCAGCCGTGACTTTGGTCGTTCCGGGTTGATTGGATAAAGCCCACATTTGTTAAAACCTGCAATGACGTTCTTTCCCCCCGTGTTGTTTTCCATAAGTTTGTTCATAAGTTTGGACAGCAGTTTTGGAAAAACATCTTTTACTAGGGTCTTATGTTTGCGCCCTTCTACTTTTTTCCACTCACTCAATATGGTTCGCCAATAATGTTTTAAAGGTCCATACAAGGCAACGTCTAACGGCTGCAGAAGGTGCGTGGATTTGGGGGGTAAGCACACAAATGAAATGTTTAGCTTTTCACACTTTTTTAATACGTTTTCAGAAAAGTGTGAAGAGAGATTGTCTCCTATGACAATTTTACGTCCAGGCTTTGTTTTAGCGTATGGAACAATCACTTTTTCAAACCAATTCTCGAAACAAACCGAGTCGAACCATCCGCTTTTAGAGCGATTGTATATTGTGTCTGAAGGACCTCCTTCTGTCCAGGTATCCCATAAGTGTTCAGCTTTGTACACCACGTAAACCGGTAAGATCTGACCTTCGGTTGTGGCAGCAAACATGAGGGAAACAGCCGTTTTCGATGTATTTGTTACTCGTTCTGGGTATTTTACACCACGTTTATAAATGTATTTTTTGTTTCCTGGGTCGTCGGTTAAATTAGTTTCGTCATAATTTATGATTCGATCAGGAGTAACACCATCGATTGTTGGTGCAAAGTACTCAAAAAATGAGTCTATTGTCGATGCTGATACCTTTGCTCTATCGGTGGATATATTGGAAGCCATACGGTTCGAAAGCAAATCTTTATGACGCCTTAAAAAGTTTCGAGCCCATTCTGAACCAGGCAGATTTTCAGGTAATCCGTATATTGTTTTTCCGAGTTTATTTAAGTACCTCTTCGCGAAAATACGAAGATCAGTAAGATCAAATGGGAATCCCCAGTCTGCCAAATTTACTATGTGTTTAATGAAGGCTTTCTCTTCTTCTGGTGAAAAGAGGGTAGGACGTCCTGCTTTTTCTTGTGAGCAATTAAGGTTTCTACATTTTCTTGATAACGTTGTTTTAGGTATTTGATATTTAGATGATGCTTCTCCTAGCGTCAAAGTCTTACTTTTTACGTCTCGAATTGCTTTCTGTAAATTTTCAGAACTGTAATTAGTGTAAGGTAGGAAGGACTTTCCATTCCTAGTGTTCCTGAATTTTCTAATATATATTCGTGGCATTTTGATGCATATTCCTGCAACAAAATCGAAAAAGTCTTTAAAATTATATCCGAAATAAAAAGGATTCAAACATCTTGCCCTTAATAAAAGTTGTGTTACTTGTGAGTATAATTGGTATTATCGTTCCAAATAACCCCAATAATGCATACATGGGATCACATTACTGGTGGGTATATTTGGTATAGTCGGTCCAAATAACACCATCATTGCGTATATGGGGATATTTGGTACTACGGTACCAAATATCCTAAATTGCTGTTCCAAATATCCCCATGAGAATATTCGATCAAAATGGCGGATAGGTAGCACATACGATGATGATTAGGAGGGTTTTGGAATGCCGAAACATCACTCCTTTCTTTGTAGAAAATAGTTTTTTACTTACTTTGAAATCTTCAGAGCACCGTCCGAAAGTTCAACAATGAAGTTTTTGCTGTTTTTTCCCAGTTTTATTAAAATAATCCTTGCAGTCACAGTTCTTACGACAGCGTGACGTAACTTTTCAGAATAAAATTGACATGAGTTATAGTGTTGCCAGAATTGAAAATCTCTTTTCTACCATTGCCGTAATAAAAAATATTTGTATCGCAATCTTAAAAATAAAAAATACCAAATATACCCACGATTTCCAAATATCCTCATTTTACGGTACTGATTAATTAAAAATAAAAACATGAAATATAATAAATATACCTACAAAGCTGAGAACTATACTTCGCATACGCTTACGTAAAATAATGTGTAACAACTAACACCTATATACAGGGTGTCCCAAAAAGTAGTGATGAACGAAAGCTGGGAGGTAGAGGACCTAGAGGGCTATCCGAATCACCCCCATGTACCTATGTTATGCGATTTTTCGTATTTTTGGAGTTATGACATTTTTTTTCAATTTTTCATCTATCGCTGAGTGCAATGAGATTTTTATTTATGGTGACGTGAATTATTGCGCTAGATGCTTGATTTTTTTTGTGTGCTAAGCTGAAAGATAGGTCAATTCAGTATGGTAACATTTATTATCGTTAGATCTTTGAATGGAATAAAAAAAGAATTAAATGCCAAGAAAGATAAAATTATCCAGTATGTTCAAAACTTCAAGGGGTCATAAAAAATAAAATCACATAAAAAAAGTTTTCCATTTGACTTTTAATAACTGGCTCTATCTATCAGGTAGCTACCCTGAAAATTTCATTTTATTATTCAGAAGGCTTCAATCGAAAAATTGAAATCTAATGTGGTAAGTGCAAAAATTTTATTAACATGATGATCATTAAAACCAATAAATAGGTGTTTAATTACCAGAAATTTTAGAAGCAGAAGAAACCATTAAAAATAATAAAAGTGCATTCAGACATTTAAGACAACTTTTTACGGTGATGTCGCACTTGCACTGAGCAACAGCGGGGTCATTTTAAAAATTTCTGGTAATTAAACACCTTGTTATTGGTTTTAATTTGTTTTTATTAATCATCATGTTAATTCAATTTTTTCACTTTCCACATTTAGATTTCAATTTTTTGATTGAAGCCTTCTGAATAATAAAATGAAATTTTCAGGGTAGCTACCTGAGAGAAAGAGCAAGTTTTTAAAAGCCAAACGGAAAACTTTTTTTTATGTGATTTTATTTTTTACGGGCCCTTGATGTGGTGAACATACTGGGTAATTTTATCTTTCTTGGCATTTTTATTCCATTCAAAGATCTAACGATAGTAAATGTTACCATACTGAATTGGCCTATCTTTCAGCTTAGCACACAAAAAAAATCAAGCATCTGCCGCAATAATTGACGTCACCATGAGTGAAAATAACATAGTACTCGGCGATAGCTGAAAAATTTAAAAAAACGTCATAACTCCGAAAATACGAAAAATCGCATAACATACATGGGGGTGATTCGGATAGCCCTCTAACTTCTAAGTCCTCTACCTCCCAACTTCCGTTCATCACTACTTTTTGGGACACCCTGTATAGACCACAAGTTCGACATAAGATCAACATAAGATTTATATTCAAATTACCTTTAATTTGCGCTCAAATTAGTTCAATTGCATTGTACTGACATTGGTACGGAGGAAATATTAAAATCCGGTGTCCATTCGCCGCGGCCATCTCGACTAAATAATATGTGTGTGTCTGCGGTTTATGTTCCCTAAGTAATTTTAATAGTTTTGCTTTCACCGTTGTCATGTCGGCGACCACGATGTTATTATTTAACCCAAGAAGCTTATATCTTATACACTGGAGATTTCGGTATGAACATTTGACGTGTAACAAGAAAATTGTTGTGTTTTATCACTTTCACACCTAACTTGGTATTGCCACTGTTAATACGAAGTTTTCCCAAGGCTACAATGTATGCTGTAATATTCTGTGCAAAAGGTTAGTTTTTGTACATGAGTTTGTTGATAAATTGCCAACAACGTCATTCAGAAGCATTGTTGGATGAGACAATTATTATTTATGCTAAATAAAATAAGTATCTGAACCAATTATTAAAAAGCGATACTCCCTGATTATGGGTAGTTACCATAATAAAATTGTAGCAACTCTCACTTTGACAATATGGCATAAGTGTCAAAAAAATTGCGTCGCTTCGAATATTTAAGTTAATATTGTTGCGTATTTAATAAATATTGTCCGAATATACATAATGTATTGCATTGTGAAAAATTGCAGAAGTTTTTGGACACCAAATTCTGGCATAAAATTTCACAGGCAAGTGTATATTTACGCTATTTACAATATTCCTCAATACTCATGCATTTACCTGTTTAGAATCATTTTCATGGCAAAAATCGTCAATTTTATCATCATTTTAGTAATCAATCATGCTAAATATCTTCTATCTATCTTCTTTTCCTAATAATTTCATCATTTTTCAATAAACAAATTTAACAAGTAAGGTAACCATGATGACGAGTTTTTACGGATAGCGAAGAGAAAATATTGTAATAGTTAACAAAATTATGATGAACATTTAGAACACCATTTCAAAGATTTTTATACTAGTAATGAAACAACGCACGACATCGATATTGCACTCACATGTGGTTTTATGTTTGTTCTTCTTTAACATAGAAATTAATAGTTCTTTTAACTTACCAAATTTTTTTTGTTTTACTTATTTCAGCTTTCCAAAAATGAAATAAAAAGAAATAAATGGCTGTCCATAGTGCCTATCAAGGGTAAAATTTATCAACATGCCAGAATATGCAGTTTGCATTTTAAGCCTGAGGATTACGGTCCAGAAAAAAAAACCTTTTGAAAAGTGCTATACCTTTTTATTTACCACATTCTTGTTACTGCGTCTCAACTGTGGATAAAGTAATTTTAATTATATTATAATTAACCACCATGAAACCATTAGTAACCGTAAGTACAGCTCCTGAAAGACATACGAATTTCTGAGAACTGTAATATCGTTACCACACATCAACACTAGCGATGCAACTCTCCCTTTGGAATATTGAAAAGTTTTAGACTGAAGCTTGAGTAACCAAAACGATGTTTTAATGTATGTAGCACTCATTTTAATTAAAAAATCGTAGTATGAGATCAAAAGTTATCAAGCGTTATTTAAAACTATCATTCTCTACCAATTAAAATGGTATGTACCTATAAAGATGATAATTATTCATGTAAGTTGACCAGTAATATTATAATATAAATACTGTTAAAAATATATGTCGTTATTATTTATAGACCATGATTTTTAGTTTTTTTTATTTCGAAAAATCCTGAATATACAAACCAGTGTGGTCACCCACAGAAAGAGACAAAAAACAACACTGACGTCATTCAAGGTTATATTTTCTTGTGACAAGTTAATGGTCATAGTGCAATCTCCAGTGTATTAGATATAAGCTTCTTGATTTAACCATTCCATTATAGTCGCTTTGTTGTTTCTTGACGTTGGCGGTTTATTTACTTGGCAAGAATGGTACTTCGCGTTGTCTATTATTATAATACTAGGTTCTTCTAATAGCTTCGAAAATAATTCTTCAAATTTTTCTGAATTCATTTCTTCGTGATATTCGTATAAACCCTTTTGAAGTTCTCGCGTGGCAAAGCACGGACATTGATATGAGTATACACAGTGGCATTAAGTCGATATCTCTCGTCTGTAGCAGTTGTTTCCTGTAAAGCCTCCTGACTTGCCAAGGTTTCTGTAGATGATGGTATTAAAATAACAAGGCCAGTCGCGTACAGATATAAAAAATGGAGGCTTTAATGCAGATTTAGAAACGAAAAAGTACAAATAGAAAATTATTACAACGTATATGTGAGGCCGAAGAACTAATAATCATCATCCATAGACAATATTATTTAGTACCTAAAATATATTAAAATATTTTTTTTAAAAATTAATTATTTTATTGAATGGCGCTTCGCTAACACTCCCCATCCCAGTGCTGACTCAGCACTCCAACATTGGAGATGGTGCGACGCGCAACTCCCGTCTGCATAACGTCCCTGTAGTTCGAACCTCAACCAGCCTCTCCGATGCCCCACCCCAAAAGGGGGCTACCGGGAGGTATATATCATGCAATACAATTATCATTAGCACCTTCACTTTTCTGAGCACTGCGACCACGAAGAGAATATATATAATTTAACTGGAACCTATTCTAAATACTTACACAAACAGAAATCACGTCCTCTGCGTCCATATTCGTCCAAATTACATCTTTTGGCCCATCACATTCGTTATGATATAAAAATGATAGTCCCATAAACCATTCATATTGAAGCGACGCGTCGAATGACTCACGAGTAGCTAAGTCCGCGATGTTCAACTTAGTAGGTATACCGGGTGACTGGAAATTCGACGTCATCCTTCAAAGGGGAAAGGGGTTATACTAGAGGTCATTTGCAAGAAATTAAGTCAGCCAGATAGCCATCATGTTGATAAATTAATCTCGATCGTGTCGCCAACGGTACGTCTTCCAGTAGCGTCCAGAGCTCATCACGCAAAAAGTTTTCATACGTGACCCCATTTAAGTTGTCAGGGAAAAAATGGCCCAACAATGCAATCGTGGAGGATACCCATCCACACATTCAAAGAGAATCTTATCTATTGATTTTCGTGAATTTTGACCTTAGGTGCCCAATAGTGTGCATTGTGATAATTACTTATCCCGTCTCGGTCAAATTTGGACTCGTCCGTCCAAAGAATACGTTTTAAATACTCGGGATCTTCAATGTCACAGTTTATAAAAATCCATTCTTCAGACCGGATCTACCAACATTAAGTTGGTAACCAGTCATTCCTCATCTTCAATGTGGTTTGAATCGCCTCGCAATATTGCTTCTATGTCTTCTACTTCCGCTGAAGAACCTGTAGAGCTATGTGATGGACTGTTTCAAGGGTAGTTTTGCACATTTGGTGTACTGCTGCTTCCACTCGCTTAGCCATACTGATGTGGGTACTGGTAGGCATTCGTCCATCCAGTTTGCATCATACCACCGTCATAATTATTATGTGCACTATATTTTATATTTTTAATAATTTTCATCACTTCGAACCGATATTCAAATTTCCGGTAAAATATTTAGTAGAAAGTTCATATCTGGATCGTTTTCTCTTTTTTTCCATCGAGTTAATTAGTGCTTCTTGAAACACAGTCATCTTTTTTGGTCTACTGCTACTTTGGTATAAACACACTATAGAATCAATGCTGTGCATGAACGATTGATTAGTTGCATTTCATCTGTAATATTTTAATAATTTATTATGATCAATCAATCATGCACACCAAGACTTGGCCATGCAAATCATGCATGTCATAAGACAAGAATACCTAGTATTCTTGCCTTATGACGTGCATGACTGATTAAACAGGCTGGGTGTGAAAAATAAAATTTCCAATAATTGGTAATTTGAATCTTTAATTAATACTATTAGCCTAATACACACATAACTGCATATTAAACATTTACAAAGTATTTTAACATTGAAACACAAATTTTCACAAGTGTTTACTTATCAGCAGCTTAAAAATCAAATAATTTTTCAATCATAGAATTTAAATCGCCTTCTGCAACCATTGGTGACGATATTGAATTGTCCGAGGATGTAGCTGGAAGGCGAACTTGTTGAGTTGATGTCCGTTGTTTTGCTAATTTAATTCGTTGCTTTCGGACTGTTGACAAAATCATTTCCTCAGTATTTCTAGAGGAAGTTGCCGTAATTGTTGAGCTATAGTTTGTCCAAAAAGATCAAATTCATCATTAGTAACATTTGAAAAGTGCTGCGTTGAAACTTTTTCTAATGCGTCTACTGCCTGCAGTAGTTCACAGTAACTTAAAATTTAGATATATTAACGTGGGTCATTATGGCCGTGCTTCTGATGGGGGAATTTTTGCTAGATCAACTTTAAAAACAATGTTGGAGGAACGCTCTTTGAACGCTCCTGTAGGAATGGTTTTGTTGGGAGATCAAGCTTTCCCCCTAACCGAATATCTTATGACACCATATAGGGTAACGGCACCAGTGGTCAGCCTCATAACAGCTTTTTGAAGTTTTGACAATTGCCATTTCTACAACAATCGTCGAATAAAAAAACGTACAACATGTATGGATTTATTGTTTATTGTAGTTTTGAATCAACGTTTATCAAAAACAATAATTCTCTTAGTAAAATATATAATTAATTTTAAACAAAAAATGGCCCAGTGTCCCAGTGAACAGCCTCTAAAAACCAATAAACAGCCTTGTTGAACCCAGTGTTCAGCCTTTAGTAAGTAGAACTAATAATGAGATCAAAATAAACAATGTTATATCAAAATTAACGATATTAATCACATTTTTATAGCAACGATTAACTTAGCACAAAAAAATGTATATCGCACATAATACAAATATTATTATTTTAAACATACTATTACAATCTCTTTGTGTCTTCTTATTTTCTATGAACTTCTTATTACTTATCATAAAAACAGCAATAATTCTTTAAAAAAAATCAACGATATTAGTATATATAATATGTCCTATTGATGTATCTATAATCCACAATATATAAATATAAACAATATATATATATAAGAAGTTACCTCTAAGAGGTTACAATACTAAGAGGTAACTTCTAATCTCTAAAAAGAAACGAGTTTTTGCCATTCGTCAACTTAATTCTCCGAGCCACTGCTTGTAGGTATATAATAATATTTTTTTAAATATACAAAAATAAACATGAATTAACTCACTTGCTAGATAACCCATATTCACTGCCTGTGCGGCTAAATATTTTTGTAGTACATTTTACCTTCATTTTGGATATATTTTGTGGTATTACATGTCTTTCCGTTAATTTTGGGAAAAATTTTAGTCCCGGGTATGACGGGTCTTTGTTGTATAATTGTAGAATATGTTCCCATTTTCCTATTTTTTCCTCCCCATTTATAATGCAATGTAAATCTTTGGTCAGTAGATTATTTCTGATGCCTTTTAGTAAATGGGGAGGGTCATATAATGGAATGATTTCTTCACCATCTATTTCGAAAATTTCATTTTTCCATTCTTTATTTTCTTTTAAGTAATTCCTTTTAGTCTCATTTTTCAAGTAATTTATTGCACTTAAATGTGTTGCCCCCTGATCACACACGGTCGCAATTACATTAAAGCCAGATGATTTCAATTTCCTGATGACGGATTTTATTTGGATTACTATGGCTGATTTTAGTCTCACGCTCACCGTCAGCGCTCATAGCTCAGCGCGTAGTTTGTCAGCGCTGAGGCTCAGCGTGGCTCGTTTTAGTATCGTACTGACCGCCATACTGTACAGACGACGACCAAAATGCGGAGTGTGTTAATTATTGCTGCTTTGTACTATCTATCCCAAAAAAATAAAAACCGGCGACGACGAAGACTCCATGTTCATCCATTGATTGAGCAGAGAGCCGTTGCAGGAGAATTTGTCTTGTTATATGGCACTTTGAGGGCTGACGAAAGTAAATTCTTTAATTACTTTCGAATGTCAACTAGAACTTTTGACGAATTACTGGCAAAGATACAGGATAAACTGGTCCATTGCAGCTTACGAATCGTGCCTATACCACCGATTGAACGACTAATGGTGACTTTAAGGTAAGAAAAAAATATATTTACTCATTTTATCATTATATTTATTCATGGTAAATTGTAGGTAACAAAACAACATATTTATTATTATAATGTTTCATATTATAGGAAAGACAAAAAAAAAACAAATTACATATTATTAGTAATTAAACATAATATAATTATTCATCAGTACGTCTAGCTGTTTGATAACCAGAGTTACCTGGATTTGCATCATTGGTTTCGTACCCTGAGTAACCTGGAGTCTGATAATTGTATGATGATGCATACGTGTCGAATGTAGATCTTGCGTCATTAGAGTAAGAGCTATTTGAGCTATTTGGTCTGTTCCAATTTCGAATATTCGTGGCTTCGCGCAGCACTCTCGATCTAAACTCCAGCTTTTGTCCTACATCAAAACTTTTTAAGATTGGACCTAAAGAAGCGAAAAAAGCCAGGTCGTCTGCGGCAAGATCTGGTGTTTGATTACATAATAAAGTTAATAATTCTTTTTCAAAAGGAGAACTTTCTGGATTTGTTTTCGGGGCCCTTCTCTTTCTATTTTCCAGCCAAGGTTTTTGTGATGATGGTGAATCAACACCACGGTCATTCTGCTCACCCTGCTGAGTGTTTGAAAAAACTTGCTGCGTGAATATATCTTGAGAGTGTTCTGAAGATACCATACTATCCAATGTGTTATCTATATTTGCTAAGGGTGAGGGAAGGGAAGGGGAGGGTATGGTTTCATTGAGTGATTCATCAACTTCATTCTCAACTGTTGGAGCTAGGAAGCTTAATTCGTCATAATAAATGTACTTTTTGTATTTTGGTGCAGCACTTCCAGAAGGCGTTTTTTTCATTGCGTTCTTTGTTCTAAAAAACGCATCACGGGCTGTTTTCCATCTTTGTTGGACTAGTTTGCCTGAAATAATAAAACCTTTTTATTTTCAGATTTCTTGCTACGGGTCGAACATATACGGATTTGCAGTATTCATTTAGGATGGGAATCGCAACAATCAGTAAGATCGTGGACGAAGTGTGTAAAGTAACATGGAACACGCTACACAATGAATGCATACCATCAAATACACCTGATATGTGGCTAAATATTGCTAACGGTTTTCTACAAAAGACCAACTTTCCAAATTGTATTGGAGCTATTGATGGCAAGCACATCCGAATCGTAAATCCAACCGGTGGTAGATCAATATTCTACAACTATAAAAATTTTTACTCCATTGTTCTGCTGGCTATGTGCGATGCAGATTATTGTTTTACATATGTAAACATTGGAACATATGGGAAAAGCTCGGACTCGACTATATTTCAAAACAGTACACTCTACAGGAGCCTTGAACAAAACACTTTAAATATTCCTAGACCGAAGCCATTGCCTGGAACAAATACTCCAGTTGAATATGTAATTGTGGGTGATGGTGCTTTTGGCATATCCAATAAAATTCTAAAGCCATATGCACGATCCAATATGACCCACAAGAAAAAAATATTTAATTATAGACTGAGCCGTAGTAGACGATACATAGAATCTACATTTGGTATAATGTCAAACAAGTTCAGAGTGTTTCATACACCTATTAATGTGAGTTTTGATGTTACAAAGAATATAGTTAAAGCATGCTGCGTATTGCATAACTTTATAAGACTTCGCGATGGTTATCGTATAGAAGACACACTTACAATTGAGGGTATGGTAGACCTGCCAGCTGTACCTACAAACAGGTCTGGACACGCTCTGCGAGAACATTTTGCTGAGTACTTTGTTAGCCCTATTGGAAGCGTGCCCTGGCAAGATTCGTGTATATTTTAACTTGAAAAGGCTTTATCCTGTAGTAGTGTAGGTATTTAGATAATAAAATAAGAAAGTAAACAAACCAAGTTGTTGTTTTTCTTCTCCTGAAATATTTTCGAACAATGTGTCCGCAATATCCTCCCAGGCTTTGTTTCTTGCATCTTTATTTTTGTAGAGTGGATCGGATGCATCCCACAATTTCTTCCTCAGGCGTACCTCATCGATAACTCGACTTGTATCCACTTCGCGATTCGCCATGACTGTACGCGCTGACGACGTCCGCTCCGCTCGACGCTAGAACGCTCACTGAAAGCAGAGGCGCTCGGGCGATCGTCAGCGCCGACAGCTACGCGGGGCCGACGCGCGACGCGTACGGCCGCGTAGCTATCAGCGCTGACCACTGTGCGCGCTGATAGGTACGCATCATTTAAAAACGCTTCCTAGAAGTCCATATATCTCGGCCATCAGCGCTGACGGTGCGCGTGCCGTCGGCGTAAAACTAAAACCAGCCTAAGTCTTCTTTAGACACACAGAAGGCACAAGCAGTGTGGATTCCTCGAATCATGAATACCAGTGCATGGTCAGCAATTTTATTTTTTCTTTCGATACCATTATTGACAAAGCCGGTTATGTCATCTCTTCTTCTATTGTAGTCAAAATGCGGGCTTAAGGCAATTTCATTAAACAGTAAAATACAAAGTTTATCATCTTCTTTCATCTTGCTAGTTTTTTTTTCAATTGTCTAAACAAATTTTCATTAATCCCAGGCTTGAGAGCGGCTATTCTTATCATTCTGCTCAGTGTTAACTCAATTAGTGCCAACGCACACGCGCGTTTTTCGGACTTTAAACATGTGCTTGCGGGCGCGTCCATTCAACTTACAAAACTTACTTCGAGTGCGGCGGGCCGCACCTGTGCGTTCATTGTTCATCTCTATTGTTTCGAAGGCATCGAAAATTTGGGTCGGTAAGGGTGTATATACACTGACTTTTTGACCAAGCGATATTCGTTTGTTACATTACACGAGTAGTCGTAATATGTTACTCGTAACATATTACGACTACTCGTGTCTCACCACAACTCGCGGTGGTGTTCTCACCACAACTCGCTTTCCGAGTCGTGGCTATACGTAGCCAATTATTGACATTGATTTGTGACACAAATCAAAAACACAATAAAAAAAAACTTTTTAAAATAATAAATTTATTTTTTCGTTTTCTTGCCCACTCCTTTGCCTTTGGGCGTCGTCGTCGGCAGCTCCGGACGGCATGGCCGTTTGGCGGGACGGTCGTCTACAATTAGGACGGCTCTCTTCGCAGCCTGCAGCAGAGCCGTCATATTGGATTCGCCGCTCGCGGGCTCGCCGCTGCCCTCGGCACTTCGCCCGGGCCCGCCGTAGTCAGCAGGCAGTGACTGCGACGGCACCCAGTCGCTGGGGTTTGTGCCTTCGTCATGTCTGACAAAAAGTTATAAATATGTAATAGGACCTATCGGTTCGAAAATTATATCTATGGCACTAATAACGTCAAATAACTACTTATAATAAACACATTACAGCTAAACCTTTGTATTTGTAGTTAAAAAAAATATGAATACTTACAGAAATCCTTCACTTTCCATCAGTGGCGGTACGTTCATAGAAGCCGAAAAGCCAGGCTTGCCTAAGAAATTCGCTACGAAAGAGGAAAATACCCAAATTCACTTATGAATACTCGCGCGCAATGAGCAATTCAAAATTTGCTCCGAAATTCAATGAAAACTCACCTACAATACCTCTAGATGACGTCTAACATAACTAACATAACATACTCATGTTTACTGCATGTAAGTTTTGCGAACATACAAAATACTTTCTAGGATATAAAGAAAAGACAGTTGAGCAAGTATGTACTCACAACATTTCCATGTATTCTCCATCCTCCGGCCTGTATACCAGCAGCGGATGCAAGTTTTGTTCCAATCGCCGCATGCGATCCGGCATATCGGCGATTGGAACTAACAGTTCCCGCATCTGCCGATGTAAAACAAATAATGAAAGTAGGTATGTAAGGATCGTAGCTGATGGCGCTCTGTGGTTTTTGGGCTTCCCCCATGGGAAAGTGGCGTGAGTTTATGGTCCATACATGGACCATAAAAATGAGGCGTGTATTATTATTATTCCGTAACTTATACCGAATAGCAAACTATTGAATCATTGGCACTATAGGTACAATCAAAAACGATATATACCTCGTCCACCGCCTCCATTATCATACGCAGCGCGCTCGCCGCGTCGTTGGCCTGGTGCACCTCCACCGTTTCGTAAATGGGTCTGAAATTAGAACAAAAAACATTAAAATAATAATACAACAATAATAATACAATTTACTTACATGAGATATTGATACTTACCTACTCATCGGTGGAAGCTGGTGCTGATGCACCAGACCCACAACAGACGACGCGGCAAATGGCTTGGCTCCAACTTGTCATTTTTAATTTTTATTTTAACAATATTTTATATTTTTACAACCGTCACAAGCGTACCTACCGGTGAAAAGTGTGTGTCAAACGTCAGTGTCAATTTTAAATCGTAGCTTGAACGAGTTTATGAATGACAAAACAAAATAATGTTACCATTTAATAATTTTTTGATAATATACTTGTTATAAATGTTACTCACCACTAATATGTGTGGAGAAATTGGTTTCAGTAGTTGAATATTTTATTGTTTTGTCCAAAGATGGTATCTTATTACTCATATCTTCTTAAGAAATCTTTTCATTTGATAGGTAATACATATTATATAGTGCCGCGCCGTTGATTTAGAAGACATTTTAAATCGAATCGATTCCTTTTGTTAAAATGTCTTTTATATTTATTGGCCTACTAATCTACGCCGATTGTTTTAAATTATCTTTTGTAACCAAAACGGCCGGAACCCTTTTGTTTAATAGCGATGGCAAAGTAAAAAATTTTCTAAGCCATCTGTAGGCCCGAGGACCTTGTTTATACAAGGCCATTATCTTCTCTTCCTTTTTATCTCCTCACAGTTTTTTTCTTTTCCAGCTTCACGTTTAGAAACCTGTTCCTTATTTTTGTTTTATTTAGGTTTACTTGGGAGAATACCCTCTCACAAGAGAAATTTGACAATGGCAAAATTAGAAGAGCTTTTGCGAAATTTGCAATATTACTATACTTTGGTGCTCCATTTGCTTCACGCGTTTTCCCAATAGCTCCCCAGAATTTGTCGATTCTTAAAATTGTGCTTGTGCTACTTCTACCAGGTTTCCAGCCAATCGCTTATATTTTTGTTAAGTTTAATTTGTCCCGTAAACGAATGACCCGAGTCGTGCGCGCGCGCTGTATTTATATTGGTTCGCCGTTCGTTATTTTTTAAAGCCTCGACGGTGGCGCCGTCAAATAAATATGTTGGGCTGAATTGCTGTGGTTGTGATGTATATGTTTGGGAATAGTTGGATGACGACGAAACGGAACGTGGAGAATGGGTCGTAGCATAATTATTCAGTGGCAAGGAAGATTGTTAAAAATATTTTTGGTTACGTTAAGTTACGTTAGTTTGCAGTATCTGTTTCGTATATCAAAACAAAGAATATCAGTAATCGTTCCTGAAGTTTGTGATGCGTTAATCGGGGTGCTAAAGGATTATGTTAAGGTAATAAAAAAAAAATATTTCAGTTTTCGTACGTTTTTTTATTAATAATTACAAAAACATGACAGAAATAGACGAAGAGACAGTTGACATAAAACGCTTAATTAAACAATTATTTAACAATGAGGACGTATGATTGGTATGCTCCCATATCCGCTTCGAAAATAATTTTATTTATAGCATCCTTTACATTTGCTAAAGTAACTCATTTGTGACGTGTTGCCCATAAACATCGTAGGAATCATGTTTTTCCGAAGCAGTACTATCACTTACACACTGTTGTAAAAGTGTTAAGGCTTCTGATATAGCATTAATAGCTAAATCATCTGGCCCAGTTCTTTTCGTTCTCTTCTTTGCTTTCGTATTTTCATTTCTGGTTTCTTCGTATTTTCATTACCATTTTGAGTTTCACTTTGACTTACATTCTGTATAGTGAAAAATCATACATCATCCGAGGAAGAGTGGCTTACTACAGCAAGAGAATTTGAGACAAATTGGAATTTTCCTTATGCCATTGCAGCAATGGATGGGAAACATGACTGTTATATTACAGCCGCCTAAAAATAGTGGCAATGATTAAGATTGTTACAAATTGTTTCCCAGTATAGTTCTGTTTGCTTTGTTGACGCCAATTATAAATTCCTGTACGTAGATGTTGGTTGACAGTTGCCTTTTATTAGATTTGGTACTTCTTTTTTAATAATTGTACCTATACAATTAGTGATGAATGCCAAAATTAGCATTGCAATTGTCTGCACTGAGACTTGATACTTGATTGAATTACAAGTTGTATGAGTCCATAGACTTCTAAATAGCTACTAACATGCCATCAGCAGATTCATTAGAATTTTCGTAAAAATCTATCAGTTTATTTTGGATCCCTTCATTTATTGAAAAATATTGCACTACAAGAGGAAATAATTTAATATTCTTTTTATTTGATGCATCTGTCTGGAGACAGAAAAACACATCATCATTTAAATAATTTATTACACTTTGCACAGAATATGGACCTAATACTTCTGTTACTAAAGCTTCCATTTTAGTTCTTGCCAAGCGTATTTTATTAGCTATTTTAGAATCTATAAATAAAATTTTGTTTAATTTATTTATGCAATCTATGCTATGGTGCTACGGCCACACTACCTTACCGTCTACCGGGCTGTTACCGCAATAATTATGGCATTAAATTACAGTCTAAATTACTGCATGAACTGGTGTAGTTACACTAGTTATACCTAGATATGTCGGTAATTATAGGCATTTACCGCAGCAAAAAAATATTAGTTAATTAATATATATGGTTTCTGTAATCATTCATCAAGGATTCTTTTTTCTTTTTCAAATCATCTGTTGTACTTGGAAATGATAAATTTTGTTTGATCCGACGTCACGCATCATTGTGTACACTGCGATTTTTGTAGTTCTTCTGTCGGGTATCCCAAAGAGACGGTTCGGATTGGAATAATTCCAAAAACTCGAGCGCTTTTTCATTTGACCACTCCATGTCGGTCGATACGTGCGTCGCCGGCGAGCTCATATTGCACACTGGACAAACGGTAGTGTGGCCGCAAACGCAATAATTACCGCGGAAATCTTCTTTGATGTGCGAAAGAATACCGCCGCCGGAGCTATTGTCTACCGCCATTTGTCATATTGATTGGCATTGTAGAATTATGGCCATAAGTCGTGGTTACACCTAGGTGTTGTTTAAGTTGTGGCAATAATTATTTGCATATCACGGTAGTGTGGCCGTAGCATTATAAGATAAATTATGCTTCACAGTGTGAAAAGTCAATGCTAATTCCGCTGCTGTAATATTCTCATCATCACTAGATCCTTGTCATATTGATTTAGTAAATGATGTAAAAAAATTTCTAATGTACCAGACGTTTTCTTCATTTCCGTTTTCATCTTATGCTTCTGAGTATTTTGATGTTGCTAACCTTTAGAAAGAAATAAACAAAAACTGAAACTACCACCACCATATTAAACCCTCACCATTTTCAAAATAACACTGAATCATGAATTTCCTATTCTTCAATTGAATGATAAGAGACCAGAATAAAGATTCGATAACTTCATCACACCTACTTCATTTTTAACAAGAATTAAATCACCAGATTTGTATAATAAAACCAAAAATTATAATAGACTACAATAACGCAAAAGCTGATGTAGACCTTTCTGATCAAATGATAGCTTACTCTTCACCACTGCGAAAGACTGTCAAATGGCATAGAAAACTGGCTGTGGAGTTGCTGTTGAATACAGCTTTACTAAATTCTTACATAATTTACAAAGAAATTACAAAGTCTAAGATGGGTATAGTTGAGTTCAGAAAAAAATTGTGTAAGCACTTAATAGAAACAGGAAAAGAAAACCAAGAACCGGAAGCTATTGCAAGAAATAGAAGGATGAAGCATGAGCTGAAAAAGAAAGCCGGGCCAGTAAAAAAATCCCGAAAATACTGCTCAAGATGATACAAGCTGAACGTACAAGACATAGACCTAATTTATGCTAGAAAAAAGACTAAGCAAGTTGTGACGTACTGCTCACATTGCCCCAATAAACCACATTTCTGCCTGGAATGTTTTAATATAACATAAGTAATGATAAAATAACACGTTTGGCTGTATTTCTTATAATAAACAAAAAAAATTTTGTATGACGTATTTCATTTTTAGAACGAAGTTCTTAAATCGCGCGTTCATTCACTAGAATCGAAAGGAACTTCGTTCTATCCGGGTGTCCCTTGACACCTCTCAACTTTTTTCCTAGAAAATGTTGAGTAACTTGAGTTCTACTAAGAAAAGTAATAGGCCATGTTGCATATATCTAGTGCTAGTATAATTTTTCTTTCCAGCCGGTTCACACCACAAATCAGTCTTTATCAATTGTGCAGGTAACCTGCAGTTCTGAGCTTTCGTCTTCATCATCACTGTCAATTACGTACCTACGCCCACGCAAAATCACTTCGTCATCATCACATTCACTCTCAAGTCTCACATTGAAAATCTAACAGGGGTCAATTACTTTGAGTCAACTCCTTCTCTAGTTCGTCAATATGCTGTAGGTCAATAAACGATAGTTCGAAATCTAACGTCGACTGCTCGTTTGTATGTATTTTATACTGGGCTGATACTAGGTAGAGAACCTAGCACAATTGAACACATACGGATGGGTATGGTTAAAAAATTAATAGTATTCCTAACCTCAAAAACACATTTGACGAAAAAAAAAAAACTCGAAAACTATGTATTTTCGCAACTTCCCTTATATATACCCCCTGGAGCGGTCCAGGGGGTATATATAAAATAATAATAATAAGAAACAAACAATAAAATATTAATATGTATTTGGTCAAAATGTAAGTCTGTATGAATATGTATGTATGTGTTATTTATAATAATTGGTATAAGATTTATTATTAAGGATACATACGTATATTGAATAAAATTAAAGTAGTTGTAATTTAAGTAGGAACGATTTGTATGTGCGACGAAAGTTGGATTTACACTTGAGATTTTTTATTGGCGGTGGTATATTATTCCAACATTTCGTCGCGTTATATTTAAATGACCTACGAAAGGCGGTGGTTTTATGCGGGGGAATGGATAGCTCATAATAATAAATACCCGGGGGAGGCCCCTGTCTTCATCTCCGGCTTGCCTTCACCGGCTGGTCGGAGTGAAGCCTGACGAGGATAGGACCCCCACCTCTGGCTTGCCTTAACCGGCCGGCCAGAGTGGAGTCGCGAGAGCTTTTAGCTCGAAGGGTGGATGCGAATCATAAGTGGCGAGTGGGCACGTGATGCTGGACCCTCAGGGAGCGCGTGATCGTAGTTTAAAGTCCAGGGACGCCTCTCCACCCTTAGCTGCTCACAATATGTTGCCCCCTTGTCGCACTATTGCAGCGACTTATTTCGGGGGCCCATACAGTGAGAGGGCGAGTCACCACCTGCCAACATATTTTTACTTTCTTTTAGTAGAAAGGCAGGTGCCATAGTTTCCCATAGTCCCCTATACCAGTCCATCTAGCATCCCAATCCATAGCCCAGTTATTAGATTTCCATACCCTGCAATAGTCCTACATCGGCCGCGGACTGCCTAGGGCTGTATCTCTATAGTGCAGTCATGGGCAGGCTGCGGCTGATGTCCCACAACACATTAAAATTCTCGAAAGGGCCTCTGCGTGTTGGATCCGTGTCCCCACGTAAGCCTTCCAAAGATCCGGGTACTGTCCTTCTGGTGGTACCCGAGTATTATGGAAATGAGAAACATAATAATAATAATAATAAGGCGTAGGGATGTGACGACCCCATCGCCCACGGTTGGGATATCTATTGTTTACGTGACAATAGATATTCCACCCGTGCAATCAGTCAACCCGCAGGACACCTTGTGGCGGGGTGTCGGGGAGTAGCGACCCCGCGGGAACCGAGTGCTCCCGGGGGAGGCCCCTGTCTTCATCTCCGGCTTGCCTTCACCGGCTGGTCGGAGTGAAGCCTGACGAGGACAGGACCCCCACCTCTGGCTTGCCTTAACCGGCCGGCCAGAGTGGAGTCGCGAGAGCTTTTAGCTCGAAGGGTGGATGCGAAGCGTAAGTGGCGAGTGGGCACGTGATGCTGGACCCTCAGGGAGCGCGTGATCGTCGTTTAAAGTCCAGGGACGCCTCTCCACCCTTAGCTGCTCACGACATGTTGCCCTCTTGTTGCTAAGTTACAGCGACTTTTTAGAGGGCCCATCTGTGAGAGGGCGAGTCACCGTCTGCCAATATATTTTTACAAACTTTGTTGTAGAAAGGCAGACGCCATAGTTCCTATAGACCCAGTAACCTGTCCACATAGCACCCCTTTCCATAGTCCAGTTATTTATTTCCATTTTCTGTAATAGTCCTACATCGGCCGCGGACTGCCCAGGGCTGTATCTCTATATAGTGCAGTCATGGGCAGGCTGCGGCTGGTGTCCCATAACACATTAAAACTCTCAAAAGGGCCTCTGCGTGTTGGATCCGTGTCCCCACGTAAGCCTTCCAAAAGACCGGGTACCGTCCTTCTGGTGGTACCCGAGTATTATGGAGAAGAGAAACATAATAATAATAAAAACTTTATTGACATAAAGAAATAGTTAAGTTATAGTAGTAGTTTAATAGGCAGGCCAATAATAATTCTTGCCGACCTTTCATCTTCAAAAAGTTAATGCTATTTAGGTAGGGGGTGACATGAGACCTGGGTGGGATTGTCACGCAAAATCTAGCGCAGGAGTTTTGGACTCTCTGGATAAGGCGTTGTACTTTTGCTGTTAAGCATGGTCCATAAACTGGGAGAGCGTAGTTTAATTTAGAAAGCACAATGCTTTCACACAGCATTATTCTTAGATCGACACTCAGAAAAGGTCGAATGTTGAAAGGTCGAAAGGACTTTGAGTCTATAGAAGCAATTACAAACTAAATTACGTAAAGAACCTTAACTGGCTGTCGAAATTGATGCCCAAGTTTCGAGCAACAGGAACCCGTTCTATAGGAGTCGAGTTTACATAAATACTGGGATCTGCTTTGACTAAATCAGAGAGTTGCTTGACCATGATGTCCAGTTTTTTAATATAGCTGGAGTTTTAACAATAAGGCTATCACTGCTCACTTACCCATACATAATATCTCGCTGGAGAGGTTGTATCCAGCCCTCTCCCTGTTTGATCAGATATTAATTGGGTGCTCATTCTTTTATATTTATCTCGAAACGCTCCCGACAAATTGCATAATCTTTGTACCCACTGAAAAAATACTATTATTAACATCACACAGTTAATCTGCTTATTTAAAAAAATCTAAATACATATCAAATAAACATTGTATTTTGTTTTTTTTTAATTCTGCAATTTATCAGTACAATAGACCATATTTTTATCTGTATTCTTTGTTTGAAGTTATTCATCAATAAATAAATATTTTTCATATTTGTTGTAGAAAGTAGTTTTACACTTGCAAATGATGGTATTTCTTTTGAAACCTGCGGCACGAATTAAAAGGGGGAGGGGGGGAAAGGGAGGCGGGAGGTAAGAGGAGACCCCCTATAAAGGGTGCGGACAGCGATAAACCGCGTCCCGTGTAGTTTGATGGTCTGCGGCAGCTTTGGCGAGCGGATTCCCGCGGCGGGGAAACCGCTCGTATAAAGTTTGGCGAACGGACAGAGATGAGACTGGAAAAAGGCGGCAAATTCAAAAAATCATCATATGGCAACATAGGTTATCGTTGGAAATATAGTTTTGATACTTTTATTTATTATAAAAATATTTGTTACTTGTCATGCGTACGTAAGATTTTTAAAACAGGTTATAGGCATCTGACTAGGCTTCTAAAGCACGAAACAGTTCAAGATATTATTTGTGGTCAACAATCAAAGTGCAGAGGACGTCTGAGAGTGGTACATGTTTACGTTTTCTCTCCATAGGAACCATCCTCGTACTTCAAGGAATATTATAAAAAAAGAATTAACGAAATCGGTTCAGTCGTTCTCGAGTTACAAACACATTTTGCGACTCATTTTTGTATTATAGATTAAGTAATATAGTATATAGATTTAAAAATAAAACACAGAGTGAATGCAAGAAAAAACATCGTAATAAAAATGCATTTTTTAAATAACTATAATCAAAATCTGAATCTATAAATTCTATCGCGAATGAAGAGTCAGAATCGCTATCACTGTCATCATCTCTATCTCTTATTATGATCTCTTCCATTTCTGCATTTATTCCATCTCGTTTTCGGTACTGCTCGTCTATTCGAATAATATGGTCCGTATTTTTTTCCAGTCCTCTGGTGTTATACTATTACAAGTTTCTTCTATTAATTTTGTCATATCCTCCGCAGACACACCAATGTTTTTACTGGCAACTTTGCGTTTCGCCAAACTCCATACTAATTCTATAGGATTTAGATTACAATGGTACGGCGGTAGTCTCAGCACTTCATGTCCATGCTGCTTCAAAATTTCATCAACTTGGTAAACCGGTGCTTGTTTATACTCTTTTGCTAAAACTAATAATTCTTCCCCTTATAGATAATCTTCATATGAAATACCATTTGAAGAGAGCCATGCTTGGATTTCAGCTTTTCTAGTACATATTAGAGTCTGTGTGAAAAGAGAACCGTCCTAAGATTTGAGGGCGCCTCTGTGATTAATTTCCGTGTTTATGATGTTGACAACACTGTTATGTCATTATAGTGTGACTGTAACATTTTGGTATTTTAAGGTTGTGTAAAGAATATAATATTTTCAACGACTGTCTTAATAATTGTTTTGATGTATTGTATGTATTAAGATTATAATATGTTTAAGTAAAGGGTCTTTTTTCAAGATTTTATTTTACCGCTGTCGGCGTGATTAGTATGCTTCCATGACAAATAATAGCTTTCTAGTACTAATTCACTGAGCAAAGCCGCGGACAGACAGACGGACATGGCGAAACTACCTACATAATATAAGGGTTCCTTGTTTGCTACGGAACCCTAAAAAGTTATAAATAAAATGTTTAAGAAAGCTACAAAATAATATGAAATATATTTCTAAATGGATTAAAATTGATTGAATGTGCAGTGTAAACTAAATTTGTGCAGTAGGTATAAGGAATGAAATTAAAAATTTATTTAAGTCTATTTTTATATTTATTCATTGGCTCCCTGATCAGAACCATAACTAAAGTCTGATTCTAAATATTCAATGCCGGACATGACTGAACTATCTTTGGAACTAATGGAGAGATCCACAGAATTATCTTCTTCAGAACTGGATGTGCTCGAGTCTGTAACATTTATGATGATCTCTTGCATATCTTCAATTAAATGGTCTTGTTCCCAATATTTTTGTTCTACATGTATCACATGATCACACTCTTTTCGCCAATGTTCTGCAGTAATATTTTTGAAGCATTCATTTATAATTGGTAATAGTTCTTTTGCTGATACGTTCACATTCTTTGATGCTACTTGTCTTTTCACAAGGCTCCATATCATTTCAATGGCGTTAAGGTCACAGTGGTATGGGGGTAACCTCAAAACAGTATGACCATGTTCCTCAAATATTTGATTGATTTCAAATACTGGTTCTTTTTTGTTCCTTTTTACTAAACTTAGAAGTTCAGGTTTCAGTGCGTTATCTGGATATTCTATTCCATTGTCGTCCAACCATTTTTTCAAAGTGTCTTTCTTGTCGCTGCTATTTGGAGGCTTATTTATGCGTGTACTATGATAGGATGCATTATCTAGCACAATGACAGACGGTTGAGACAGGTTTGGCAAAAGCTTTTCTTTTGCCCACTTGGTAAAATTCTCTCGATTCATGTCGTGATGGTAATCAGCTGAAATACTTTTAGTTTTATATGCAAGTAAACAATTTTCAACAAATCCTTCCCTGCTACCTGCATGAACTATAATATATCGTTCACCAAGAGAAATTGCTTTTGAAACTCCAGGTTCACCGGGACCCTGCCAACACTTATTAACTTCATGTGCAGTATGTATATATGTTTCATCTATATATACAACTGGTTTTCCAGTTTCCCTCAAGCGCTTCATTGTTCGCAAATATTTAGCTCGCCAGACCACAATATCATGTCTTTCAATGAGAACTTTTCGTTTTGACTCACATTTTTTATATTTGTAACCCAGCTCTTTTAAAATACCACTGAGACTACTGATTCCACCGCAATAGTTTATGTCTTCCTTTAACACACGATGTAGCTTCCTCAAAGTCGGTACCTCCTTCCTCACAGCATAAAATTCACGAATTTTGTTACGGATGACGCACTTATCAAAATCATCAAGAATGAGTTTTGGTCTTCCTTTACGTTTTTTCCCTGGTGTGCACCACACGCCGTTATTTGTAGAACCTTCTTTTTTTATTTTAGATATTGTACCTCTATTTAAGCCTGGAAAAAATAATCTTAAATAAGTCTAAACACATTATAAATGAAAAGTATCAAAACTCTTTATACCGGCTACCAAAAACATTGATTGAAACAAAACAAACATTTATTCATTTAGATCATCACATATTTAATGAATTACTTTTAATTTATGTACATTTCGAGATCTCAGGGATCGAAGGTTACCTAGGAGACTAGAAAACATTAAGAAAAACTGTTACATACCGGTCATAGCTGCCACACGTTTCGTGACTGCGTTTAGGTCAATAATGGTATGTTTTGCCGCTTTTTCTCTTTGGCAAAAGCGAATAATATTATATATTAATTCCCTTGTTGAACTGTGTATGGTTTTACCTCTTTTCGACATGATTTTAATCAAAATTCACTGGAAAAAGTTAGAACAAACAAAGCTGTATCGACACGAAATCAAGTTTGACGTTTGACAGACGGCTGGATTGGGTTGCCGTGGTTGCCATGTAAAAATCATATCGTTAGTTCCATTTTACGCCACGCCTATTCTCTTTTCAGACAGACTATAGTTGTTGGTCCCTTATTGATTTGAACACAGTGATAACTAGCATTATCCATAACAATAACACTGGGCTCACTTAAATTAAGGATAGGTTTTTCAGATATCCATTTATTAAAATTTTGGGAGTTCATATCGTTATGATAATCTGCATTTTTAGATTTTGTGCTGAAAACGAAAAGAGCATTTGGTACGAAACCTTTTTTGGGAGCCAGCATGAACAATAATATATCATACCCGAAGAGATTTTAGTGACAGCACAACTTGTGGATGGACCTTGCCAAGATTTTTTTGATTTATAGTTTTGATGAACATAAGTTTCGTCAAGATAAATAATTTTTTTGCCCTCTCTACGTTTAGTAGTCATTGCCCGCAAGAACCGATGTCTCCATGCTGCTATGTCGTATCTTTCAATAAGAATAGAACGTTCATCTTTATTTTTCTTAAATTCAAATCCATTTGATAATAGGATGCGACGCAATGTTTCACGACATCCAGTAAAATTAATACTATCCCTTAGTTCAATTAAAAGAGACCATAATGTTGGAATTTGTTTTTTTACGATATAAAACTCATTTCTTTTGTTTTTAATCACATCAATATCAAAATAATCTAGAGCTGATACTGTTGGCTTATGTGGTCTCGTTTTGCCTGGTGTGTTCCACACGCCTTCATTCATTTGACCCTCCTTTTTAATTCTTTTCAGTGTGCCAACACTGATATCTGAAACAAATAATTAAATAGTGCCTAACAATAAACCAAAGGATATTTAAGAGACAGACTGGAAATAAATGTAAAACAATTAATAACTGCATAATGCATTGCTTTTTTTCAGTTAGATTAGTTGCAGGTGTTTTGATAAATGACGACGGTACTTAAATAGGTACTTACCGATCATAGAAGAAATCTCTTCAAGATATTGATTTTGTGACTTGAAAGATTCTCTAAGGAACAGTTAATTCAATTTTTCAATTGTTGCTATTGGCTAGATTGGTTTATTTTAGCTACTTTCATAGCATTATGTCCTATGGAATTCTGCTATGGGGCAGGGCTGCAGATATAGAAACTATATTTATATTACAGAAAAGAGCCATACGCTCTATAATATATAATTTACGTGACTCACTAAGAGATCTCTTTAAGAATACTGGTATCCTCACTGTACCATCACAGTATATATTTAATAACATTTTATATGTACACAAAAACGCAGACTTACACACAAGAGTAGGAGATAGACACTGTTATGGCACAAGGAACAGAAATAAAATTGAAATGCCATTTTACCGGTTAGCTAAAGTTAAAAATTCATTTATGGGTCAAGGTATACTTTTTTACAACAGAATTCCTCATAGTATCAAAGAGTTTAGTAGTGCTAAATTTAAAAATTATGTAAAAAACGTATTAGTTCAGAGAGCCTATTACAGCATTAAGGAATATATGGAAGATAAAAACCCATGGAGGGCTGTCGCGTAAAAACCACAGGACAGTTCTCTGGCATATTAATATGATAATATACAGTTACATATTTTGTAAAATTAAATTGTAATACTGATGTAATACTTTAAAAGAGCAACTATGGAGTTTCTTGCCGGTTCTTCTCCATAGATACAGCTTTCTTTTTCTTTCTTTTTGAGTTTGAGTTTGAGTTTTGCTTGAATGGTTTCTTTAACTGGATTAATGGTAATATCCATTTTACCTGCAAAATAATAAATATTAAACAAATCGTACTTTTTATAATGTGCAATGCAATCAATATGAAAAGTATCAAAATATCGAAGTCACACTTACCAATGCATTGAGATATTTCATGTAAACAATCTTGTTTCTCCTTGAAAACTACCTCTCTTTCAAATTGTTTCTTTTCAAAATTACTTATCATTGTAAAAAGAACATTACTTAAGTCGCTTTTCAATGTTTTCGTCGTGTTTGCAATTCGAAATCACTAAAAACGCGGAAATAATTTTCACTTTGACACATCAACAACTCAGATTTTAATGAAAGTTAAGTGTTGCCATATAAATTTTCGTTTGCCAAACAATTGTATGACCCGTTTATCCCTTTATAAGGCAGAGGAAACTAAAGGTAATACAAATGAATACCAAACAAAAATTGAGAAATAAATTAATAATACTTATACGATGAAAATAATGTTGTTATTTTTGGAAAATGTGGTGGCAATATAGTTGTCACGGCCCGTCAATACAATAAAACGCCATTTTCAATAATACTCTCTTTATTTTATAAAAATTCTGTTGATTGGTCATCACGTTTCCCTCTGTAAACTTCGAACTCAAAAACATAGCCAGTTTCACTGTCTGCTCTAGTCCACACCTTACACCCTCTTTTTATGGGTTTTAGTGGCATATATTGTTTTAGTGACGATCTGCCTTTGAATTGCATCATTGACTCATCTATAGATTGGGTAGGGTTGGGTTTTCGCAGCACTTTGACAAGCTGTATTGTGCATCTCAAGAAGCGGGCGAACTTTGTACAATTTGTCATAACCAGGTGTTCCTCTCGGCGGCGCCTTCGAATTGTCGTTCAAATGTATATTTTCTAATACCATCTTGAATAGTTTATATGTCATAACTGATGCTATCTCAGTCACACGAAAAAATGGATCACTTGACCAACATAAATCTATAGTTGGCAGTGGGTAGTAGTAGTAGTAGGGCAGCATTATCAACATGTGTCCACTTTCCAGCCACGGCTTCGTTTTTGCTCAGCGTAAATATTAGTTTGTTATACAATGAGATCTATTAGGTTGTGGTCAAATATATGCGTAAAATATGCAACAGTCTTTCCTGTAGTTGGACCGTAAAAAGTTGATTTTTTTTTTGACATCCTCTACAGTTGCCCCGGGTTTAATTTTTATATATTGTCAATCAGGGTGGTCCAAGAATGTTTAGCTCTAAGTCGAGCAATCAAAGGTGATCTAAAAGCGAAACCACCAACTATGCCTGGTCTTTGTTCACCTACCAGGTTCAATACTCCCATGAAGAAATCCTGGGACTTCAGTTCTACTGGGGTCCAGAAGTCGTCGAGATGTCCATCGAGAAGGGGCTCATCTGCCCAAAGTTCTCCTTGGAACATACGATCTGGGTTTCGTAATCCAGTAGCGTCATTACATACGAGCACCCTTTGATGACCTGGGGCTTCGTAGTCAATATTGCATCCTTCGGATACCATCTTTACTTCTTTCCGGGATACATATGAGATGAAGTTTTTAAACTCATGAACGTCGTGTGCAAGCTCAGTAGCACCATATTCAGCCGGGATGATCTCATTAGGATTCAGGAGCAGTGGGAATCCATGATCGACAGGAATTTGTCCATCGGCTCGACGTCGTACGCCAGCTCGCTGTGGCTGATTCCATCTAGCAAACGGCAAAGGGTTTAGGTCGTAGAAGGCCTGGCGTTCGGCCTGTGGAGTGGCGGGATTAGACATCCGCTCTAAGACACGTCGCAAGTTGGACAGTAGAATGCCCAACACTTCATCATTAGGGCACTTGACATAGTAGCAAGCGCCATCAAACTCGAAGTTGCCAATAGCGTCAAGCATATTGACAAGAACAGAAAAATTAACTGGACACGCGCGGATGGTGTCGTGGTCCTCGATTGACATAATTGGGCGGTAGAAATCATCAGCATTGAAACTCAAAGTATTAATCTGTCCACTTCTAACACTTAAAAACTTGTATTCCAATTGGGCCAACGTGACCCGATAAAATGCGAATAGTGAACAGCGCGGTATGCGGTCAGGTCTACGTCCATAGATCTCGTAGATACGCTTAAACAACCACTGAGTATAAAAACCCACAGCCCGTGTGGTGATAGGAACTACGGCTGCCGTCTTTTGAGTGGAGAAGTTTACGGCCTTCTCGGCCGTCAGAGCGTCGTCAAAGCCAAAGAACAATTTCTTATTAATCAAATCTTCAAATTCTTTTAAAATGAGTTTATGTTACCTACAATATTACAATCCTGATTTAAGTGTTTAATGTATTACCTGTGTGAGGTCATCAAAATTTGACACTGACTCTCTGGGCGTCTCATGGTCGGTTAAAAAATCGAGTAGGTGAAAATACCAGTGTCGGTTCATAAATATCATCTGTAGAAGCTCCAGATCTTGTGGAAGCTTTCACTTTTTTCATCTCTTTCCGAACGCAAGTTCTCATAGAATTATTTTTTTTCTTGACTGTATCTTTCGTAGCCTCAGGTTCTACCTAAAAAGGATATGAATGGGTAAGTTACTATTTAATAAGGTACTTACTAATTACAATTAAAACTTAATGTAATTTGAATATATACATTGTTCAACTTTAATCGAAAACCAAACAAAAATTTAAATTATCGCCCGTAGCACACCTCCGCTGCAGAACTGTAACAGCGGAACCGCAGTAGTTTCGCTCTGTCTTGTCCCGTGTACGAGAAGCGGAACAGTAGCGAAACTGCCTGTTCTAACACATACATGTAACTATTTTTTATCTCTTTCTTTACGCGGTTTCGCCGATCTCTTCAAACGCCAGCCACACTACCGCGCTCACGCCGCTATTTGTTTGCGGTGCCGCATTGTTTTCGCGCGTGTTTGTCAAAACCGACAAAAATAAAACGCGGAACTACATTGTTTTTGTAAAAGAGTATGTAAATCATCAAAACTCTGAGGGGTCATTCTAAAAATACATATGTATGTGTATAGAAACGATCTTCATGGGACTCGAGTTCTATACATAGTAGGTTTTCTCCTAATTTCTTTCTTTTTTTTATTAATCTCATGCACCCAAATTCTACGAGTTTTATGTCTTTTCAAAGTTAAAGTCCACAATAATATTTCTTCTTCCTCTGACTCCGATAACGACTACATTTCGCTTCGATCGTTGCTTCTTGACCACATTCTTGACTGACTCGCATGAGGTTTCGCCGATGCCGGTTCCACTAATCAAACTACACTTGATCACAGCGGAATTCATCTAGCGGTTCCGCGGTCATGGTATCGCAGCGGAGGTGTGCTACGGGCGTATAAGTATACCCACGTGTTGGTATTTGAAATAATAAAAAGGGTTTGTAAACAGTTTAGGTTTGCATTTCATGAAATTTAATATCTACCTATAAAAATTTTCTGTTCTTACATACATACCTCTTTCAATTTAATTATCATTTGTTCGTATGCGTCATTTTTTTTATTCCTGTCAGAATAGTCCTTAGATTTGATCTTCCACAGTGCGGGCAGAGATTTATATAATTCAATGAATTCAGTAACGAACTCTCTATTGTATGTACCAGGGATGTAACGGAGGTAGTTTTATCGGAACCGAAATCGGAATCGGAGTTTTCAAATTTGGTTTATCGGAATCGGAATCGAAATCGGAATCGAAATCGGAATCGAAATCGGAGGCAGGGTCAGTTTGTTTAAGGACAAATAAAACATGATTTATAGTCAATTCTTTTCATTTTTATTTTTTATTATAAAATAAAAAACAACTGTGAAAAAAAATTGGCATAATTCCAAATGAACAAAAGATAAAATTAATGAATTTAAAGTTTAATTAAAATTAAAACCCAAAGTAGCGTGTTACATTTGGTGACATTACAATAAATGAACAATAGCTAAAGCAAATTAAATCAAAATGGACTCCAAAAGTAATGTATTGTACTTTATGAACAAAAGCTTTGATGCTTTGTCCCCATCCAATCTATTTCTTAAAGAGTCGTAAATTAGGCCAGCACCACTAAAAAGTTGTTCGCTAGCTACCGAGCCCGGTGGACATGACAAATATTGCCGGGCAATTGATTGTAGGGGCTGGAATTTTGTATTTCCATTTACTTTCCACCACAATAACGGATCATCACTAATACTTATACGTTTTTCTTTATTGTACTCATTTAGCATACTTTTCATTACAACAAATTTGTCAAAAACTGCATATCTTCCAGATGTTGTATCATCATCGTCTTCTTCACTATCACTACTTAACAATATATTCGACAAAACTGTTTGGACATTACTATGGCTAGCTTCTGCTGGTAATTCCATTCTTGCCCGTTTTTCTACAGGAGCGCCAATATTATCAGCCTCGTTTTTAGATGTGTCTGCATCAAATAGTGACATTATTTCAGTTTCAATTTTCTCTTTAACCACTTCATTAAAAAATTTTGTTTTATACCAAGGATCTAGATAGGTTGCTATTGCAAAGAAATTGTTTGTTTGAAGGTCACCAAATTTGGAATTTAATTCATCGACGGTGCATTTTATTATACGTTTAAATTTTTCATTCGTATCTTGTTTACTGGCTTCAGTTTGTATTGTATACTTAGTGTGTGTATAAGTGGAATTACTGATGAGATACTGGCGTTATTATCACTCATATTTCGGGTAATTTCTTCAAAAGGTTGAAGTATAGTCACTATTTTTTTAAGCTGCAGCCATTCTTCAGGAGACAACTGAGAGATGTTGTGTTTACATGCGTACAGGCATAGAGAATCCTGTATTTTAATCATTCTTTCCAACATATAAAATGTACTATTCCACCTAAAACAGATTAATTAATTTAATTAACGCTTACAATTTACACTTATACACAGTATAACTTAAATTAAATTAATGATAAAAACTAAATATTTACACTCATTATAATCAGCGTCCTTATACGACAGCAAGTTTGAATAAAATCTATTTAGTAGTTTTATTTGAATTTATTGTATTAGCGTGCATATCCCTTCGTGTGTGGCGGCCATTTTGCACGGTTTCGCGCATCTGTGTAGGCAATTCTGGGTGGTCGCGCGAGAACGGCGCGAGTTATTAAAATTTAAAATGACGATATCTCTAAAATTTTGTAGGGAGCTACTTTGTATAACTAATATCGTTCTAATCGTTATGAAACAAGCTAATATATAAAAAATATCTTAGTCATAAATTACTTTGCAATAAATAAGTAATTCTAGCTTGAAATCAGGGTGAGCAATTTTTTTTAGTTCATTGTACAAAACTCGTTAAAAATAAATAAATAAATAATTATTCATACAAAAAGGTTTTATTGTATTTACAATAATACATATACAAACTCATTAAATAATAAAAACCATTCATTCCTATACATTTTTTTTAAAATACAAGGCTTACAAAAACATTAGCCATTCCGAGCGGCCGAGCGCCGGGCAAAAAATAGGGATTAGGGACCGTTAATTATTCTTCAATCCAAGTGGCTTAGGTTATTAACTTATATTAAAGTTCGGTTCTTATACTTGACTACAAAAGAGTTTTGGCTGTAAGAAGTTTTTATGTTACGAGAAATGAAACAACAAAAAAAGCACTTGAAAAAAGTACCTCTTGAACTTTGGATACCTGACAGGATGAATTCTGTTACATTTATTTGATGACAGATGTCATGATAAAGCATAGTGTTCATTTACAAATCGTTCAAAACATTAAAAGACATATGATGCCTTTGTAAAACATTCCTAAAATCGATGACTAAACCCAATGACGCTGTCGTCGATGCGCGCGAATTCGAGACTGTGGACGGTAACTTTTTAAAGCGCTAGAGCCGCTCGTAGCTACGTTTTTGTTATGTATAATTGTAAACATGTGGATGTATGCCATCCTTGTTCTTCTCTTGCTATTTTGTGTTAGTTTGAGTAGGAAAGATATAGTTTACGATATACAATTGTAAAAAATACGTCAGATGGTACGTCACGGTATAATCAATCTCCAGGAGAGGGGTACACAGATGCGATACATTTAAGTTTTAACACTCATCTTCCGAAGATTAGTCAACAGACGAGGGGATATATCTTTGATTAAAATATAATCTGGACTAATCTGGAGGTAAAAAAAAATAAATGCACAAATTAAAGAACTTACCGCGTACTACAATCCTGTTTTACACTCAAACATTCTTGGTTGAGTTGTTCCTTTTGTATTTTATGCAGTTCAGTCTGAGCTATTTGGGAGTGATTAAAATGCGTCGAAATTTTTTTGCACTTCGATAATAAGGCTTTAATTTCTTCATCAGAATCTAACAATGTTCGCACACACAGTTGCAACTGATGTACAGTGCAACTGACATCAGGTAAGTCGCCGAGTTTCATTGCTCGTATCATATTAGATCCTGAGTCGCGTACAAAACAATGAATTTTCTCTTTTATGATGCCCCATTCCATCAACATACTGTTAATTTTTTCAAGAACTAGATCTCCTGTATGTCTTCCGTCAAATGTATGGCATTTTAAAATAACTTTTAGCCTTTTAAAATCTCTATTTATGCCATGCGCTGTCAGACTCAATAAAGACACATTCGAACTTGGTTCGGTCCAAATGTCTGTTGTAAATGAGATCTTTTCAAATTGTGTGAGCAAATCTTTAATTTTTTTAGCTAATGTTTCATATAAATGACCACAAATATTTTCCGTAAAAAATTGTCTCCCCCTTAACTGATAATTTGGCACAGTAAACAGCATAAGTCGTCGAAATCCTATACCTTCCACAAAATTGAAGGGTAGGTCTTGCAAAGCAATCATTTCCGAAATGAATCTGTCAATTTCCTTAGATTTAGCATGAGAAGTGCACCATTTTGTATTCTTCAGCAAAGTTTCTTTTAAAGTCATTTGTTTTTTAGCATCCTGAAGGGGCGTCGAAGTCGAAGGCTGTACAGTATCTTTTTTTTCAGTTTCTGACTTAATGAATTCTTCATATTCAGTGGCATGGACAGACTTCAAATGACTTTTTAAGGACGTTGTCGTACCTCCCTTTCTTGAATACGTCTTCATACACAGTTTACACTTTGCCGAATCTGAATTAACTTCATTGAAGTAGTTCCAAATACAACTGGACTTAGGTTTCATTATCCCACACAAAAACAGATCACTTTCATTGATAATAAGCCGCAAAAATCAAAACAATTATCTATAACCTATAAACGTGTCTTGGGCGTAACAAATAATAACAACTAACAAGTGAAAAAATAATTGATGATAGAGTGCACGTAGTGGGGGTCGGGGGATTCCCCGCGCGACATGTATGAACCTGTTCGGCACAGGCCGTCGCGCGCCGCCCGCTTTGTTTCGTTCGACCTCCGATTAACATCCGATACAAAAGTATCGGAACCGAAGTCGGAACCGAAAGTGTAATAATAATCGGAAGTTCCGACTTAACGGAACCGGAATCGAAGCTCCGTTACATCTCTGGTATGTACGTAAATCACTGAACGTAAAACACTGAACGCCCAACCACACGCGCAGACAAGTTTGTACAAGTATGGCTTGCGCATGCCAGAATTTCAAGAAAGTCCCTATACTTGGCAAGAAAATTTTTTTTTTAAATTGAAAAAAAAACATATTTAATATGTTTGTATGTGGCTATAGAAGGGGTAAAAAATAATAAAAAAATTTTAATGTCAGTAAATTGTCATTTATTGAGTGTAACATATTAGATACATTGCCAAGCCCTTAACAATCAACACTATAAAATCTATGTATCTAATTTGCTACAATGCCAACTTTTCAGTGCCAAACAAATCAGTTTTTTTAATAAAATACTTGTAACAAAACAAAACTTAAAATGTCAATATTCTTCGTAAAATAACAAAAAATAAAATATAAAATTATTATGTTCTTCTACAGACATATAAAATTAGAATAATTAACAGCCTTAGTACTTATGTTATTAATCTTAAATCTTAATGATTAGTAAATTGAGATCAATCAATACAATAAAGTAAAAAATCAGTCTCACAAATTGGTTCTTTATCAAATTATAACAATATAAATGTACTACGTAGGTATATAAATATTTATAACTGAATAATGATAAATATTTATAAACTGTTACTTTTTGGTATGAAATTCTATAAAACAATTTCGTTCCGGCAATAAGCATAATCTTAATTTGCATTTTTGACAAAAAAATTTAGTCAACCCTTTTGTGCAATTCATACACCTTCCTCTACTGGTTACTCAAAAAAAATTCAAAATTATTTATTTCTTTCCTTTACATTAGGTCTTAAACAAATTTGTGATTGGAACACTCCTAGTAAGCAAATAAAATGCTTGTGTCAGGAGGTTCCGCTCTTCCTTAACACTATTACAGAAACAGAAATAACAATATGAATGAATACAATGCAAAAACATAAAAGAAAAGAAAGAATTTAATAAAATCTCTGTGTGTGGATGTATGTGTATGTGTGTGTGTGTGTGTGTGTGTGTGTGTGTGTGTGTGTGTGTGTGTGTGTGTGTGTGTGTGTGTGTGACAGCACGTTTATTTTTTATATTGGAGCAACGCTTCGGTATCTGAGTAGCTTAAGGGTTTCAACCATTCCGTTAATACTTTTTTACATTTTTTATTGAGCAATTTACCAACATTTAATTTTTTATTTATTTTATTGTACAAGTTTGTAGATTGAGCAGCGAATTGTGTTTTAGCAAAGGATGTTTTAGTATGCGGAATTTTAATAATATCATTTCTTCTATTAAAATCTAGCGAAGGATTAAATAGCAAGTTTTTGTGAGTTTTTAAGACAGAGTTTAAAATATACAATTTTCTAACAGACAAGAGACCGCAATGTTTATATAAATCTTCTGTAGGAAATCTAGTTGGTTTATGGAACATTTTATTTTATTTTTTATTTTTCTTTATTAGGGATAATAAACAGCAGAACAGTGGTTAATTGTACGATAAAACTTAATCTAAATACAGGTATAATTACTGTCCAACCAACAACATTATCCACAGTTTGGATACATACATTTTTATACGTGCAACAAATGCGAATAAGAAAAAATAAATATAAATGTGCACTTAGCCATGGCAATAAAAATAAAATAAATCAAAAATTAGAGATAAAGGTAGAGGGACGCAAAATAAGATAGGTTATTGCATGTTTAGGAGCAGATCAACTAAACTTCTTCGAAACTTAAATTTTGAATTCGAAAAAATGTCAAGGTCAGAGAAATTTTTATTAAAATTGTCAACAACATAACTTAAAGGGGAGCGCAAGCCAGCATTCGAACGATATGCCTCAGTAGCGAATAGATGATAAGTGCGCAGCTTTCGCCGGTATACAGTTCGTGGCACGGTGTAAAATAATTTACTCACAAGATACTGACAGTCAAATTTGTTATTACAAAGTCCGTACAAGAACATGGTCTGAAGGAGCAAACGCCTATTTTTAAGAGTCAAAAATTTGTATTTATGCAAAACGTCTGAATATGGGATATATTTTTTATGACATCTGTAGTTCATGGTATTGAAAAACCTTTTTTGAACTTTTTCAATAATATCCGCGTACTTGTTGTAAAATGGGTCCCACACGAACGAGCCATACTCTAATTGCGGACGGACCAACGACGTAAATAAGTGTATAAACGTAGAAGGCTTCTTAGTAGTTGTGATTCGCGAACCCGCAAATCAGTGGTACCCCATCCTAAAAAAAAAAAAAAAAAAAAAAAAAGTTTGGACTCTTTTCCCACTAAAGCGGCCACGCTGAGTCGATAGCACTCACTCCCGAAGCGATAGGATGCACGGTTTCGGAGATGTGCAGATCGATTAACTCTTATCTAATTGATATCCGGTGGGTCATTAGCGTCCCATGGTTCACCTTTTCCTATTAGCTAATTACACCGTCCGGCGTTCTTATCTATTACTCATTGTGCACCTCGCTTATCACTGCTTTTGTATTAAACTTCTTTGTTATGACCTACCTCACTATTCTAACCAAACGATGTATTATTATATTCAAGAAAAAATACGTCTAAAATCGTGTAACTATATTTATATATTATCGTACTATATTATCATAATTGTTGCTTTTTTAAAAAGCGATTCGCTTCTGGCACTCGCCGGCCGCTGCCGCGGCACGCTCGCTTTGCTCGCTCGGCTCGTGCGTTGTTTATCAAAGTCTAACCTAACCTAACCTAATTGTTGCTTTTTTAAAAAGCGATTCGCTTCTGGCGTTGTTTATCAAAATCTAACCTAACCTAACCTAACCCAATTATTTTTCCGGGTAATCTGATGTATCGAACTTTGTTACGAGCTACCTCGCTATTCTGAATCATCAATAAAACACATTCATTTTACTGCCATTTTTATTTCCAAAATGTTGTTGCTTATTATCTACTGGTTTGTGTATTTGGCGACCATTTGTCCATTTTGCTATATAAAAATAATTATTGATGAACATTTGAATTGTAGCCTTATCTACTTATAAAATAGGAGCGAAACATCTCATCCACTAAAATATCGTTGTACAGTGTGTTCCCTGTAAATATGCTCGTAAAACTATGCATTGAATATCCCTGAAACTTATATAGCAAATACATTAAGCAATATTCTCCACAAACTGAAGTCCAATCATTCTGAATCCTATCAACATTCCAGTCCCATCTCTTACAATTCCTTTTCAAAAACTGGAGATGATATCGCTCAGGTGTTCGTCCATATGAATCAAAATATTGACCGATGCCATTCGTATCGATATGTACAGCTACCCAGTGTGAACCCGGTTTATCATCCGCATCCAAATTGCATATTATATACGTTGGTACATGGGTATACATAGGCAGTCTATTAGCAGCATAAACATTATTTTCTAGACTGGGATGAATCTTTTTCATATGTTTTTGTAATTCTAGTGTATCCATGATATTACTGTTATTAGCAGATTATTACAGTACCAATCTATTCAATGGTTGTCATAGGAATGTTCAATTATAGTGTTTTGTATAAGATTAAATAGGAAGTTTGTAATGAAATAAAAAATAGTAAATTGCATACAATTTGTTTTATTTAATTTTATAATGTTTCCTTTAGTTACATATACACAAAATGCATTAAGCATAACACATAAATCTAAAATATAACACACATTATAACCTTAACTACTATAGTCTACAGTAACATTTCTATTTTTATCTATTTCAATAATATTATCAAACTCAGCATAAACAATACAGTTAATTGTTTGTGTTAGTGAGGATTCAAATCGTACTTCTAATCTTACACTACCATGCTTTATGAGATTCCAATGAGCTGATGAGTTAGCTGATAAATCAGGAGTTAAATCAAATGCTAAAAGACAGTAGCCTTTGGCATACTGTTCACGAGAGATTGCATTTCCTTCATTAAGAAAGTGAATACCAGTCCCCGAGAATAGAGTATGATATGCCGATGTGAATATATTATTATTAAAAGATGGTTGCAAAGCTTTTGAAGGTATTTGTTGACCATCAATATATAAGCTGAAAGAGTTAATACCATAGTTTTCAAAGTTAAATGGATTTTTAGTAAGTGAACCATTAAATGCGGAATTGTTCACAAATCCAATAATACATCTTTTGGGTACCTGTCCCAAGAATATATTATCAAGAGTTTTTCCTTGAACACCTGATGGAATTGTTAAAACTTTAACTTCAGCACGAGTAATAGGATATTTAGCAGTTGTAGAAGCTAAAACTTTCTGATGTGCGAGTAATACACTTGGATTAATTCGTGCTCTTCGAACAATAAGAGTTGCATCCGTAATGCAAACTTTAAACTTTTCATCATTTGACCCAGCAATTAAATTAAAACTCTCTCTTGACCGAACTAATTTTACACTCATTTCAACACCATTAATTAAAAATTTATCTTGATTGAAAATGTCACCATGAAGATGACCAATCATTTCTATTTCCCGGCTTTCATTAACTAATTCCTGTCTTTTAGCAAATCCTGTGTTTTTACCATCTGTGGAATCCATTTTGCCTGCTGTATCATCATACCAAAGACTACAAGTAAGATGAGATTGTTTAGCAGCAGGAGCATAGTTTAAAAGGGTTTCCATGTATGCTCGATAGGCATAGGTATTATTAGGTGGTGATACAAGTTTTTGGTTTAAATAAACATCGAGTTGACTAAAAAGTGAATGCAACCAATTATTTACAGGTGCTACTACTGTAGCTGATAACAAGTTTGTTGAATCTTGATTTAATACTTTTGCCTTTATGTGGAGTAATGTATGAGACAAATCTATGTAGTCATCGCCTGTTCCAGGAACTTGAAACTCGATAGGTCCATCATCAGCAAGAGATGAAATTGGTTTATAGTGAATCCACAATCCATTTTCAATGCTTGTTTGTGTGGACGGTAATGCAAACAAATCTAATTCTGACTTAACGCACTCACAAGAATGATTATGAAGGAAAGACATACTTAATTTGAAAATATATCTTTGATGTTTTTTGGTTTTAGACCAAGTTTTTTCGTAGCTTTCACTTTAGCTGTTAGTGGTGGAATGAACGAGGCCAATCGTTTTCTTTTAGTTATATACCCAGATCCTGTCATGTTTAATCGATCAATTTTGTTATCAGCCTTTCGTTTTAAGTTCGTACTAACTTGCTTTAGACGATCTTTTATTGAGGCTTCCATAGGACGGGCTTGAATCATATCCGATAAAAGTCCTACTCCAGCGTTTAATGCCTCCTTACCAACCACTCGAGCACCACTTGAAAGTAAAGGTAAAACTGATCTAAATAACCCTCCTAAGAAGCTCCCAATACCATGACCGCGTTGGTATGGTGAACCCTTATAAATTACTCCAACTCCTGATCCAGCTTGATGTGAATAATAATTTTCATATGGACATTTATGATGATCATGAGGAGAATACATTATTATAATTTGCGGAAATGTAGTTTAATACACACGGTCCCAAACTGGAATGGTATTTTTTGTCCTGCGCTCGATCTTATATCCATTTCCAGCGTATCGAACTCTCTTCGCATAACGGGTAAGTAGTGAGGTGGAGAGAAAACGTGCATTTTATACGCACCATAAATGTATTTTGAAGGATCTAATGAAATGACTCTTAATAGCGGAGTCATAACATCACCCACAATCTGAGGATCAATAATGTCGCAATATAGAAATAGTTGAGATGGTAACCCTAAATGTAAATTAGCAGGACACTTCCCAAAATTTCTGTCTAGGAGATTTGTATTTGGTTCATAACCTAGTTGTAAACTTAATTTGGGTGATAATGTTACGGATGTTATATTTTTATCCAAAACAGAAACAGACACAAATTTTGTTATTTCATCATAACGAAATTTCAAGTTCTCTCCGATACCATTTAATGCTCTCAAAATATGTTCAACGTTATCGTAGTTGGTAGCGGGAATATGTTTTTTGTAGTACACTGTTGATGGTTTATCTTCATTAGGAATTAACATGGTTTTTGTGATGTATACAACATTTTCATGATCTTGAACAGTAAACATTGTGCATGGATATTGAAACTCGACAACTCCAACCAACCATTCACCTTCTAATTTCATAGCTTTTGGTAATTTTGTTGAAAAATTTGTGGTCTTGTTATCAGGAAAGTATTCCATTGAACTATTGCTGAGCAAAGTTAAATAAAAACTTTCTTTATTCATATTTCTTTTAAACTAGAAGCTAAAATCCAACTGTTAAATTTATCTGGATAACCTTTCCACTTCACTAATACTTCTTTTCTGGTGCCCGAATAACGAGTACCAATTATTTTATCTATTTTATATTGTGAGGTGGGGTTGTAAGTGACCTTCTGTAATTCTCTTTCATAAAAAGTACCAACTATTGGTTCATTTTGTAAATCTGTAATTGTATAAACAACCCATGGAGATCTATCAATTATTGAAGATATAATAAATATTTCATCACTCCAATTTGATTCATATCCTTTTTGGAAAACATGTTTATATTTAGTTATTCGAACATAATCACCCACGTTGAAATTTGGTTTTGAATTTTCTAAAGAAAGTTTGTTTGACCCTCTATCATAAAGATTAGTCCAAACTGTCATAATATTGTTGGAACTTACATCACATGGGCACATCTTAATACTCGAGTGAATGCTGTGATTATAAGAGTATATTAAATCTTGTAAAACATCTATATATCTATAAGTATTATTATGAGTGAAATAACGCCACATTTTCATTTTTAGAGTTCTTTGAAATCGTTCAACAATACTAGCCTTAATATCAGGATTGTTAGTGGTATAGTAATTTATCTTTTTGGATTTAAAGTATTTTTGTACATCTTTTGAAACAAATTCTGTACCTTTATCAGATTGTATGTGAGTAGGGGTTGAATTACTTTCAGTAAATATACTTTCAAAACATTCTTTAGTTGTTTCTGAGTTTTTCTTTTTCATTGGTCTTGCAAAAGCATATTTACTAAATACATCAATAACACAAAGTATGTAGTTGAAACCATCATTATATTGAGAATAAGTTCGCATATCACTTAAATCGGCTTGCCACAGCTCATTAATATTTGATAGAATGTACCTATTACGCGGGAATTTTTTCCGAATGGGTTTATGTAATGTATATGTTTCTTGTGATTGTAACCATTCCTTCACTTGCTTTTTATCCATTTTACCCTTCATAGCTTTTGATAATTTATCAATACTACCAAAACCAGCGGGGTTAGATGGATCATAATAAATCCTGTTAATTTCTTCTAGTACGGGGTCCATTTTTCCCAATCGATCTTTTTACGTATTTTAGTTATATATCTTTTATCTCCACTGCTCGGTGTAGAAAATTCTTGAACTTCAATCTCAGAGGTTTTGTTCAGATCTTTCGCTTGAAGTTGGTTAATAAACTCACATCTCTTTGGATTTCCAATATAAGTAAGTGGTACTTTAATATCTTTCAATGCGTTAGCAAATCTATCCCACCCTATCGGATCACTTTTTTTTAAGGGTCTAAGTGAATCATTTATTAAATCAACAATATTACTTCCTGGAATTTTTTCATTATCAATTATGACTGTGCCTTCATTATCCCAACGTATTTTACTTTTACTTGTTCCAATTAAGTTTAATAATGACTCACCTTTTTTATTATAAGTTTTTGGTATTAAACTGAGTATTTGTGTTGGTGAATACAGTGGATTTGCCTCACTTTCTATACTTTTAATGGAACCTTTCTCCTCCAACAAAGATTCAGCATCAACTGAACTTTTTAGATCTCTATCTTTATTTTTAAAACCAATTTTAGACTCATTTGAATATTCATTAGATGTATCAGAATAAATTGGTAATCTGAGTGGTTGACGATCCTCTTCGGTAAAGTGAAGGTATCTTTGTAGTGTTTGTAAATATAACATCCACTTCTTTCGGTCTTCCGTCTTACTATTCATAATATTTTGCATTTCAATATCTAATCGAGACAAATTACTTGTATCCTTATTTTCTTGTTTTAATTTTTCAATCAATCCAGGTTCAATAAGTATCATTTTCTTAGCATTTTCCATGTTAACTGGCTAGTCCACTTACTAATCCACTCAATATTGCACCTAATATTATTGGTAAGAAAGTCCCTCCTTTTTGTATAATAATATTTTTTCTTAGTTTATGTTTACACTTACGCACCAGTTTACGGAGTATATTTTTGTGTTTATTCAATTTTTGTTTATCTTGATCTTTAAGTGGTATCTTTCCTTGTAAAACGTTATGAATACATTCACAAATACAATTTATTTCTTTTTCATCACACGTTTTAAGTAATGCTCTTTGATGTTTTGGTTTAAGCGTATGCAAAGCATTTAGCAAATGTTTATGCGTTGTGACTCGACGATGCATCATTTAGAAATGATTTGAATTGTTTGATTCTTGGTGTATTTAAACTCTTTCGTGGGGACGTAGACTGTACAGTGACCATTAAATGGGAATACATTTGTCTTGATACGACAAAAATCATTTGTATTCTGTTTTAAATCTACCATTAAATATCCATGTGCTTCTAAAGTTGCATCCCTGTAGGCGTCTTCAATGAATTTTGTGTTATCTGGTGACACTTGTCGTGCTAAATATCTTATTTGAGTTTTATCTCGAGGGTTTTTAAAATAAATTATATAACTTGAGTTTAAAGAAATGTCTCTTTGACCTTTACCTTGATGAAATAAATTTTGTGTTAAATAAAATACACTAAGGTTCCGGTGATGACTGCCTTTTGTAAATATATCCACAATTCTTCCATCAGACTCTCTCATTAGATCATCAATAATAATAAGGTGTGGGTTTTCACCATCAAACATATTAAGATTTGGAATTCCTTGATGATAGTTAACATTTGGTAAATTATATAAAGGTTGCATTTCATCAAAGCACCATGTGATATGATTAAAATCACAATTACATATTTCCTTAACTGATTTTATGAAATTTGTTACAAAATTTGACTTCCCACATCCACTTGGTCCGGCCACAATAGCAGTAAACGGATGGATAAAGTGAAACATTTCACACGTCTAGAGTTTAAAGGGATGAAATAAAAAATGAAAATGTTGGTGTAAAAATTTAATATATATATTATATTGATAAAAATAAATGATCTGTTTACTATTTCTAACACAATTAGTACTTATCAGAATTTCACAATCACCTCAACATCAAATTTAAGTACACAAATAAAAACTACAATTATTTTACATTATTTACAATCAAACAATACTAAACTATTATAAAACTATTAATAAACTATTATATAACATTATAGCAATATCATAATTTTTTTTACAATCAGTACAAATTTTGTATACACACACAGAAATAATAGTAAAAAGTCACTTATTTGTATATACACACAGAAATAATAGTAAAAAGTCACTTAGCGTAATTTATAATGTCCCCAAGCCAATGTATCAATGTTGTTGTTCATAATACATCGTTTGGTATCATTATATGATAAAGATGTTTTATTTATTTTTTGTGTAAAAATAGTGTGTTTGATTGACTTAAATCGAAGCATACTACAATATAATACATTTTTATTAAACAAACACGATTTGTAATTTTCCATATTCATTTTTTTGGTAACACTTTTGTTAACCCCTTTTGCCTTTGCTATAAATTTATCTTCTATTTCTAAGGCATACATTTTTGATCGCAACCCTACAAATTCCTTCAATACTTTACCATTATTCTCATCTTTAAAAAAACCTAACTTTTTTTTATTTATTTTTGGATATCCGTAAATATTATTTTCCGGGTAATCTGATGTATCGAAATAGTGAGGTAGATCTGGTTTTATATCCTCATAAAAATTGTCTGTAAAAATTTGATATATCAAACTATCGGTATCGGTGTACAATAACTTAATTTTATTATGAAACTTTTTAATCATGTAGTTGTAATGAAATTCATACATAAGGGTCTTAGATATATCTAAAATACAAAATCCTAAATAAATCGGCTTATCATAAATTAATTTTGTTTTACGTAATTGTATTGCAACTAAATGTTCTGAAAATATTGATAAACTATGGAACTCTGGTTTTGCAATCCAATCCTGAGCACCTAAAACTTTACCACGATTATCCCAGTGAGTTAGTAGTTTAACGTTTACTCTTTTTTCAATATTTTCCATAGTCTTACCGAAGACAGAATTATTCATTAATTTAAAAAAGTCTTTTTCGAAGTTTGATGTAGCTAACGTTCTCAAAGTAGTATTTAAGTCTATGTATTTCTTTAACCAAGAACTCTGATTAAATTTTAAAATTCTATGTACTTTAATTAATTTCATTCCCATTTCAATGCATTGTTTTAAATTCCTGTAGTGAATGATGTATTTATTTTTATTATTTAAATTAGGAACTAATTTAGTTTCATTAGTATTACCCACACATATGTTTTCAGGACATAACGGAAAGTCAGAATGCAAATTATGAAGTTCATCAGGATATTCCAAATCAACTTCTAAAACATAACCGAAATCAGAGTTATCCGGCACATTATAATCTGTATTAGAATCTATCCATTCGAAACCGCCAACAGGAAGAGATTGAGACATTGCCCAACCATATAAATTATTCGCATCAAAATATGTTAGATATGAATTAGGTTTTTCACTATCATAATCCTCCATGAATTTATTATTTGCTCTAGCAAAACGATTGCTACACTGAGATACACCCCCTCTAATACCAGCTTTAAAAAAAGCAATTTTGTCATAGTCCGTTAACAATTCTAATTCTATTTTGGTAAATTTTAACATTGCATCCCAACTTAAACCTGGGGCAGTATAGTAATGAGCAGGATCTAATCCATAAGTTTTAATACAAAGCTTTCTAAAGTTTTCGAATACATCAGTCAAAAGTAAAACATCAGTCTTTAAATATAAATCGGAATAATCGGACATACTACTACACTTAAAATGTTGCCAAATATCTTTTGCATGATTATAATCATCATTTGAAATATTTGTATCTGTGAGTGAACTATAAAAATGGTGTTGATCAGGAAGTGATGGATGTTTCAAGCAATCACTATTACACATAAATTCATAAGGATAAATACCTTTCCGTCTTAAAAGTGAAAAATCTTCATTATTAGGATAGTTCCTTTTTAGTTCTGTAAACTGATCATCATTAAGATTTTTAGCTAGTTGATCTAAACTACACGATAAAAATTTCAATGAATCTACAAATCTTAAACTTACTGATTGATTATTATTTATTGTTAACTGTTTTGAAAATGATATGTATCGTTCTTTATTTTGCGGAATAACTTCAACTTTGCCATCATAGAGGTTTAATGCATGGACAATGAAATGAGCATCGTAGTGACTGAGGTTATGTAAAAATATTGGAATATGACGAGGGGTTCTGTACTTAGTACTACACACTTGATGTGCAACACCTCTAAAACTACCAGTGTACCAATCAAAATCGTTAAAAGGATCTCCATTTAACTCAGTTTCACAAATATGACACATGTTTGAATTTGAAATTTTAATTTTATCTTCATCTGATAATGGAACGGGACATTTTTGGAAACTATTTTTTTTAACTATTGTTTTCACATCTTCGCAAAGGCGATTCATAAACACTTGTGCACAGTTTGGCCCACTATACGTCTCATATTTTGATAATCTGTTATCATATGAACATTTAATGTAATAACCAAAACTATACACTTCATGTTTTTGAATATTAATTGTACTAGGCTTGGATGGATCGTTACTACATGATTCTATCGGGTTCAAAAATGCCTCAAAGTCTGCATAAACCACAAAGGGCATTTCCAACTTTTTCGCGAATTTATCAAATTTTAATTTATTATTTGAGGTTGCTTTACCAAACCAATTCAATTTGGAATCCTCGCCGTTTGGTAATTCCGTACAAATGTGAGCGCAATCATATTGTTGATGGTTATTAAGTCTTTCCTCTGATGGGAAATGAAGTAAACATGAATCACATATATAAACTGCATGATGATGACTTGATATTTGTGAACTAACTAATCGCGATAAGTTTTTAATATAACAGTAATGATTGTTAGTACCATTCGATATATATAGTAGGTTAATATGATTAGGTGTACGACATTTTGTTAAATATAAAGGACCTACAACAGAATTACACTTTTTTTCTTTATTATATTCTAGACCAAAAACATTAATACTAATATTGTTTAATTTCTCTACTTTTGATATATCTGCAATTTTAACCGGAAAAGAAATACCAGTAAATTTTAGTTTATTTCCATGAATTGCGTAAGATGCTACCCGATCTACACTTTTACATACAGGATATAAACCAGAGAGTAATGCCCATTTAAAACACATATTATCATTATTTTTAACATTGATTACAGCTTTTTTTGATTTAATATCTTGAGGAAGGTCGATATATGAACTACCACGTAGGGGGTTGAATTTGTTAACATTCATATCTATGTATTTAATTTGATTAAGACTCCAACCACTATCTTTTTTTTCAAATTGACAAATTTTACCGACTACAGTGTCTATTAATGATGAATAAAAAATATTTAAGTCATCTCCCTGACAAATGATGTAATTAAACGTTTGAAAATCAAACGTATTTTTAATATCTTTAGTTTGTTGTATGAAATCAGCATGCAATATGAAGTTTATTTTTAAAATTGTATGTTGTTGAATACATTCATTTATCAAAAATAAGATATCGATTTTTAGTGAATTTAAAAACGATTCTGGTGTTTCAAAATATTGCCCCGATTGAAGTGTTTTACTATTAATTCTGTATGTTAAAATTCGATTACCAAAAGCGGTTTCAACAACTGTTACATTTGTTAATGAATTATGTGATTTTAAAAGATTATTTTTATGTGTATTACTTTTTAAATGGTTGTTTAGATACCTTTTATTAATATAAACATGACATGTATCACATTCCACCTTATTGTTGTCCACGTCATTGGTTTCAATTGATGATGTAGAAGCTCCCTCATCAAATTTTGCTTTCTTGGTAACCTTATTTTCATCTGTAGTGATACCTCGTTTGATACCTCTTCCAACTTGTTGTTGACTGTAACAAAAAAAGAAAATTATTAGATAAATCTTAAAATAAAACATTACTACAATAATATTTCTTATTGAGTTTGTACTTCTAATACTTACATTAACGTTGTTTCAACCATCAAACATTGATTATACAACTCATCATCATACGATGAATCGAACAGTTCACGCTTCTCCATTTCATCACAAACTTTATGCAGCTCCTGATTGAATTCGCTGTTGAATTGTTCTATATTCTCTTCAATGGGTGCGGAAAAGAAAGCACTGGTGCACATTTCACTAAAGTTTTCCATCTTTATAATAAAGAAGAAAGTATGTAGCACAGTAAGTAACAGTTAAGTGTTGGTAGAGTAACTGATACTCAATTTAAAAAATGTTCAATATTTATAGTCTAGCATAGGATTAGGAAAGTTTTGTAAAATCTAATGAGTACATGGAAGTAATTTAAGAAAACAGAATCACATTAACTAATGATCATTGTTAAAAAAGTATTTTTTCACTTTTTCACTTTCTGCTATTGTCTTTGTAATATTGTATACGAGGGCGTTTGTGTTGTCATAGATGCTATCCTTATTTTTCTTTACGTAATATTTAATCCTCGTGGTAGCGTGCTTCCAGTGATCACTAGTTGGAATCTTGGATAGTTTCTTCATATCATACATTTCAATTTTTATGAGATGCATCGCTTGGTCTCCGTCATCAGAATTTGTAGAGATGTATGATACGCCATCTCTAGCAGCTCGTGCCACAGTTGACGATAGCAGCTTCTTCCTTTTTATTTTTGGTGCCACTTCAAAAAATTGATCAATTGACTGCAATTTCCTTTTTCCGCCATCGTCTGTGTTATTAACGATGATGTCATCACTCTCTTCTTCGTTTTGAGGAGAGAGTGGCGAGTAGTAACACAGTTTATAGGTATTTTCATCGAAGTTGAATGATTTCTGCAACAACAGAGTTATCGCGTTAATATCAATTTGTTTACACTTAGTCTGACACACACACACACACATGTTAAGAGAAATACAAGTAAGTTTGTCAATAGAATAATCACTTACCTCCATGATCATTGATGACACAAAACACAACACAAACGTAGTATTGGTAGACGTATACAATCCACTGTGGTCCAACGACCATAGACTGACTGCATGACTGCAACTGTTCGATCATATATAGCACCATTCTTATCTAAAGCAAATTCTTAAGTACAATGAAACTGATTGTAACTCTATGAGTCAACAAACTTATCTCACGTTCCTTCGCAAATGGCATCAACCTGCTTTGTGACTCTCACAAAAGAATGCGATTAAATATTAACAAAACGAAACTGATAGTAACTCTATGAGTCAACAAACTTATCTCACGTTCCTTCGCAAATGACATCAACCTGCTTTGTGACTCTCACAAAAGAATGCGATTAAATATTTACAAAACGAAACCGATAGTAACTCTATGAATCATCAAACTTATCTCAAATTGCTTCGCAACAGGTATCAACCTGTCATACTCTATTCTCGGGGACTGGTATTCACTTTCTTAATGAAGGAAATGCAATCTCTCGTGAACAGTATGCCAAAGGCTACTGTCTTTTAGCATTTGATTTAACTCCTGATTTATCAGCTAACTCATCAGCTCATTGGAATCTCATAAAGCATGGTAGTGTAAGATTAGAAGTACGATTTGAATCCTCACTAACACAAACAATTAACTGTATTGTTTATGCTGAGTTTGATAATATTATTGAAATAGATAAAAATAGAAATGTTACTGTAGACTATAGTAGTTAAGGTTATAATGTGTGTTATATTTTAGATTTATGTGTTATGCTTAATGCATTTTGTGTATATGTAACTAAAGGAAACATTATAAAATTAAATAAAACAAATTGTATGCAATTTACTATTTTTTATTTCATTACAAACTTCCTATTTAATCTTATACAAAACACTATAATTGAACATTCCTATGACAACCATTGAATAGATTGGTACTGTAATAATCTGCTAATAACAGTAATATCATGGATACACTAGAATTACAAAAACATATGAAAAAGATTCATCCCAGTCTAGAAAATAATGTTTATGCTGCTAATAGACTGCCTATGTATACCCATGTACCAACGTATATAATATGCAATTTGGATGCGGATGATAAACCGGGTTCACACTGGGTAGCTGTACATATCGATACGAATGGCATCGGTCAATATTTTGATTCATATGGACGAACACCTGAGCGATATCATCTCCAGTTTTTGAAAAGGAATTGTAAGAGATGGGACTGGAATGTTGATAGGATTCAGAATGATTGGACTTCAGTTTGTGGAGAATATTGCTTAATGTATTTGCTATATAAGTTTCAGGGATATTCAATGCATAGTTTTACGAGCATATTTACAGGGAACACACTGTACAACGATATTTTAGTGGATGAGATGTTTCGCTCCTATTTTATAAGTAGATAAGGCTACAATTCAAATGTTCATCAATAATTATTTTTATATAGCAAAATGGACAAATGGTCGCCAAATACACAAACCAGTAGATAATAAGCAACAACATTTTGGAAATAAAAATGGCAGTAAAATGAATGTGTTTTATTGATGATTCAGAATAGCGAGGTAGCTCGTAACAAAGTTCGATACATCAGATTACCCGGAAAAATAATTGGGTTAGGTTAGGTTAGGTTAGATTTTGATAAACAACGCCAGAAGCGAATCGCTTTTTAAAAAAGCAACAATTAGGTTAGGTTAGGTTAGACTTTGATAAACAACGCACGAGCCGAGCGAGCAAAGCGAGCGTGCCGCGGCAGCGGCCGGCGAGTGCCAGAAGCGAATCGCTTTTTAAAAAAGCAACAATTATGATAATATAGTACGATAATATATAAATATAGTTACACGATTTTAGACGTATTTTTTCTTGAATATAATAATACGCCAACACGTGATTCGCCGGTTCTGGCGCTTGCGCCAGAACCGGCGAATCACAACTACTCTTCTTGAATTCTAACGATGCGCGCATTATAAAACCGTACATTCTATAAGCTTTACTGGTGATATTAGCGATATGTAAATTCATGTGAAGATTTTCGTCGAGAGTGATTCCAAGATCTTGCAAATACGTAACCTTATCTAATTTTTCATTACAAAGATTGTAGTCAAATAGAATACGATTCTTATTCTTTGTAAAAGTAATAGTGTGACATTTGGGAATACTAAGATTTAATTTGTTATTAGAACAGTAGGTATTAAGTCGGTCTAAATCGTCTTGTAATTCTATGCAGTCATGTGTAGTTTTTATAGCTTTATATACCTTTAGATCATCGGCATAGAGCAAGAATTTTGAATTGAGAAAACAGGTGTTAATGTCGTTAATATTTAATATATAAAATAAATAGAAGGGGTCCAAGAATTGAGCCTTGCGGTACTCCCGATGTAATGGTTATATAGTCTGAAAAGTATCCATTGACTCTTTGTGACCTGTTGGTAACATAAGAAGAGAACCATCTCAGTAAGTTCCCACGAATACCATTATAAGCTAACTTCTTTAATAAAATATTATGATCAACTCTATCGAATGCTTTTTGGAAATCCGTGTAAACAGCATCCACTTGAATGCGTCTGTCCATGTTCTCGAATAAGTATCCAGTATATGTAGCCATATTCGTGATAGTAGAGCGGCGTTTTACAAATCCGTGTTGTTCTTGTATAATGAGTTTGCTTACCTGCGGATACAATTCATCATGGACTATTTTTTCAAAAAGCTTCGACAGTGTACATAGTATGGAGATTGGCCTATAATTACTTATTTCATCTTTAGCTCCACTCTTATGAATAGGGATAATATAAGCGCGTTTCCAGACATCGGGAAACGAGCCCTCTCTTATGCATTTATTGAATAGAATGGTAAGGGGATAGCATAATGTATCAGCTGTTTTTTTGAAGAAAACAGCTGGCAGTTTATCGGGACCAGGTCCTTTAGACACATCAAGCTGCATTAGGGCTTTTTAACTTTTGAGTTTGTGATAGTGATGTTATTAATAATGTCACAATTATCAGATAATACATCAGGCGGCTGCCACTCGTGTGGTATAAAAGAGGACGGCTCATAAACCGACTGGAAAAATAAGGAGAACAATTGACATATCTCCTCGGGGGTTTTTCCAGTTCGCGAGAGAAGAGACATATTTGACGGAATTTGATTATTTGCTTTGCGATTAGATATGTAACTCCAAAAATTTTTTACGTTTTCTGAGATTGACTTTTCTAAATGTTCTCTATATTTTGATAGTGATTGTTTACATTCATTTTTAAACCTTTTTCTAAGTAGACTAAATGACTCATACGCTGTTTTGTTGCCACATTTCTTCCAATGGATCCATGCTTTAGACTTATTATTAAAGATGTGAATAAGAGATTTTGAAAACCATGGTGGAAACTTTGATGATTTCGTGTAAGATACAGGAGTGTATTCAGCAATAATTTTATTAATCACATTATAAAAGTCATCAACACAGTCAGCAGCGGACTTGTTTATTGCAAAAATAGAAATCCAGTCAGTTTGAGCCAAATGTTCACAAATTTTTTCGTAATCAGCTTTGTAGTAATTAAATTTTTTAATTTTCTGACGTTTTAAACATGAAAATTTACCGATGAAATCAATAGCGACCTGAAATGGAGGATGATGATGATCAACGTTTACAAGTGAGGTGTCCGGAGCATTAATAATACAATTTACGTTGGAGATACAGAGGTCTAAAATTGTGTCATTCACGTTTTTAATATAATTAAATTGGGAACCATTAACAGAATCCATGAAAGAACCCAAAAGTTGAACTTTGTGTGGATCAAATGACCTTCAATAAGCATCGCTGGCCCCTCTCAAGAGATATTATTTATAGATATTATTTTAGATTTATTGGCACCGCCCCATATTGAAATACAATAGGTGAGTATAGATTGAGCCAGAGCAAAATATACTTGATTTAATAGTTTACTGTAGCCACATCACGCAGTAATTTAAAAACCCATATAAGTTTGCGGAGCCTTCCGTTAACAAAATCAATTTGATCATGCCACGAAAGCCTGTCGTCGATAACGACTCCCAGATACTTAACGGAACGTAATCGCTCAAGGGTATCGCATTTGCAGCTCATTGAGTTTCCTGTACATTCCTGGTGTATTTTTAAAGTTAGGCTATTTTTTGGTTGAGATCTCTTATTTAATGAAAAACATACGTAATTGGTCTTTTTAACATTCAATGTTAAGAGATTTATTTTTAACCATTTGGCTACTGCCAAAAGTCCTTTTTCAGCAGAATTAAAAACAGTCTCCCAACATGAACCTGTAAAAACTATGGCAGTGTCGTCAGCATATGAGAAGACTTGACCTCCTTCAACATTTAGATTTAATAAACTATCAATATAAATTAAAAACAGTGTTGGACCCAATACGCTTCCTTGTGGAACTCCAAATGTTATGTCTGAATAATTACTTGTTAGATTTTCAATTTTAACACTTTGGCTACGGCCTAGAAGGTAGCTCTTAAAAAGTTTAAGTGGAGTCCCTCTGATACCTATATTTTCAAGTTTGTTTATAAGGGTGGGTAAAGAGACGGTATCAAATGCCTTTTTAAGGTCTAAAAAGACAGATAAACACTTTTTACCACGATCAAGTTGTTTTGAGACTAATGTTGTAAGTGAATCAATGGCATTTTCGGTTGAGACCCCTTTCCTGAAACCAAATTGTCTAGGTGATAAAAGTTTGAATTTAGTGAGATAATTTATTAGACGACTGTTAATTAATTTTTCAATTACTTTTGAGATTGCAGATAAAACAGAAATGGGCCTATAATTGTTGACATCGTCTCTCGCACCACCCTTATAAATAGGTGTTACTAAAGATCTTTTAAGCATGTCGGGGAATGAGCCAGTTTTAAAACAAAGGTTTGCAAGATGACTAATTATAGGTGAAACTATATTTTTGGAAATTTTTAGAAATTTTGTTGGAATATTGTCCCATCCAGGCGCACTCTCCGACTTTAATCTCGAGATGATACTTTCTACTTCCGCTGGGTTTGTATCTAATAGTACAAAGGAAGACGAGTGACGATTTTGAACGGGGCTATTGTTATGTAGCATAATCTGGGGCTCATTATTAATTATATTGTTTGCTAGATTTTTCCCTATGGTCGCAAAATAGTCGTTGATGTATTCGACTGCTTCATTTGCGGTTGGTTTAATTTTAAGTAAGTGATCGTTAGTAGATTTATTATTTTTAATGTAAGTTATATTTTTTATTGTGTTCCAAAGTGCTTTAGGATTATTTTTGTTCAGAGACGGCTGTTTTATGTCATATTTACGTTTTAGTTTTTTAATTAACTTGTTACAGAAATTGCGATATCTAATATATGAAATTTTTAAAATTTCATCAAAAGGAGCCGATTTTGATTTAGCTTGCAATTTATTTCTGTTCTTAATACATCGCAGAATTCCAGGTGTTATCCAGGGTTTGATGCAGCGTTTTGATCTTGGTACATGTTTAATTATTTTACTCTCAGTCAGTGAATGCCTTATCTGCGTAGTTAGTTTTTCTATAATAATGTCCGGATTTTCGCTTAACAAGAGTACAGATAGATTTTTTTCTAATAATTTTGTATATGCCGTATCGTAATCAGTAAACTCGAAAGTGGCTCGACTAGTCTTTTTATTATAATTATTTGATTTTCAGGAATGTAGTGCTAGAAATGTACAACAGTGGTCGGTTATAGTAGTTGTAAAAATAGCAATGTTAGCAGTGTACTTCTTGTTATTAAACTTAATCATAAAGTGATCCAAGCAACTATTTTCTCTTGTCGGGAGATTATGAACAGGTACTATACCGTGCATTGCAAGCATATTCAATTTTTTTTCTCTATTATTAGTATCATAAGAGATTTCATTTTGCTTGGATATCAAATTTATATTTATGTCTCCAGTTATAATTATATTCTCACATGTAATCGTGTCTAAGTAAGAGTCTAATGAGTTTATGAAATCAGATGCATTTGTTTTGGAGGGTGATCGATATATACCTAATATAGTAGTATTTAAAATGTTGATTTGGATACATGATGCATGAATTAATTTAATTTCCTGGATGATAGGCTTAAGATTGTCTTTAACATAGACCACGACTCCGTCATTTTGATTAAGGTGATTAGTGGATTCGAAACGGGTGTACTGATTTAGTTGTGGAATGTTCTTGTGAATATTTAAGCTGAATTTACTAAAGTTGGATAATGAGCAACTTTATCATACCGTACAGCATCTGGTGGTCTTTCAGCTACTTGCTTCTGAATAGTCATAAATTTTGTAACAGGCCTCATATTGATCATATTATCAGTTCTTTCAAACCTCCGCAGGCTTTCAAAAATTTCAATTCTAAAGGTTTTTAAGGGTTTTAGTTTCTTGGCATCCATCCTGGCTTTTCCATCACGCCGATATAGAAGCCAAGCATTATTTATACATATATCAAGCATTTGTGAAAATATTGGTAACTGCCAACGATGGCCCCGGAATGGTGTACGATATAGAGCAATCAGCATGTCAGAGAGATCGACACCGCCCATGTAAGTGTTATATTCTTTTATTACATTGGGGCAAGTCACTGGCATCTTTCTACCTTGTTCTTTCTTAAAACGAACTACAGTCTGGATAGGATATGCATCCACAAAGGTACTTGCAGCAGTAACACATTTATTATCAAACCATTTGACGACAGCAATCTTATTTTTATTACATACAACCTGTGCGTGAGACCCTCTACCTTTCTTTTTTAGATTTTTATCTGTGGGTAGTTTTTTCTCCGCCCCTCGGAGCCTATTTGCTCGGATTGTGCCCATCGCAAAAATGCCGTATTCATTTCGCAAATATTGCAACAGTTCAATAGATGTAAAAAAGTTATCGAAACACAAGACTTTGCAAGCAGGTTCTCGAATAGACTTTGCCAACGCTAAAACTACTTTCGATCCAAGACCCATACTCATTTCTTCATCCGTAAATGAGTGAAATCTAAACGTATCTTCGCCTCCATATATCAAGAAGTCATAAACAATTCCGGAGACACCAGCACGAACAAATACTTTATAGCCCCATTTTTTCGGTTTATTTTTTATATATTGTTTACGGCTGCCTGCTCTTGTCCCTTTATGTGGAACTATCATTTCGTCTATGCTGAAATGGGACTCTTCTTTAACTTTTAAACAATTTTCACGTATTATCTGAAGGACTGGCCTAACTTTATAATACCTATCACCATCGTCTTTCAAATTGTCATTAAAATGCAAGTGACGCCTCAGTAATTGGAACTTCTTCAGGGTCATTATATCAGCTACTTTGTTGCTTCGCGTATGTTTAGCCCAATAATCTGTATAAGCTGGTAATTTATGAATAGGGCATGCAATTATCCGCCCAATTTTAGTATTCGAATAATACGAATACCTCCTAAACACTATCCGGATAAATCCGGATAATTCGGATAATTCGGATATCTCTGTTAAATCAATCAATCAATCACTCCTAGATCTTGACTACGCAGATGATATTTGCTTGGTATCAAATAGCATAGAACACCTTAATATAAATGCATGCGCACTTCAATCTGCAGCAGCAAAAGTCGGATTGAGAATCAACACCCAAAAAACTGTTGTCATGAAAACTGCATTGACAAATGAACAGCTGCAAATATCGAATTTATATTTTTGGTTTTTTATGGCATTCAAATGCTTTATAAATATAAATTTATAAATGCTCTGGCGGGTCACGAGTGGCTGAGTTGGTCAGGCATCCGCCCCGGAATGGCGCGAAAGGATGCGGGTTCGAGTCCCGCCTCGTGATCGAATTTTTTCTATTCTTTATAAATTTATAGCTGCAAATATCATTAAATGGAAAATCAATTCGAGAAGTACCTACATTTTGCTATCTAGGAAGTATTCTGAGCCCTAACGGTGGTGCAGAGGTTGATATTGAAAATAGAATACAGAAAGCAAAAGCTGCTTTTGCACAGTTATCTCCGATTTGGAAATCAAGTCGCTTATCCCGTCAGCTTAAATTGCGAATCTTCGAGAGCAATGTGAAGTCGATACTGCTATATGGTTGTGAGACTTGGAAAGTAACACAAGCTATCTCCAACAGACTCCAGGTGTGCCTGAACAAATGCTTAAGAAGTATATTACGAATTTTTTGGCCTGATTCAATTTCCAATGAAGAACTCTGGAAAATAACCAATCAGCAACCTATAGACCAACAAATCTGCTCCAGGAAGTGGGGGTGGATAGGACACTGCCTTAGGAGGCCGGAACAAAATATAGCAAAAACAGCTTTAGACTGGACGCCCCCGAATGGTCGTAGAAGAAAAGGTCGTTCCTCTGCATCGTGGAAGAGATCCGTGGTTGCTGAACTAAATAAAACTGGCCTGTCGTGGCAAGAAGTCAAAGCAAAAGCCCAAAATCGACGTGACTGGAAAAAGTTTACTGAGGCCCTATGCTCCTCGAAGAGTTAAAGGAACAATCATCATCAAGTGTGACCTCCGACTCCGAGCGAAAGTATTTTTTAATTATACTTATCATAAATCTGGTAATAGTGTCGTTTGACGGATTTTCAAATGTACTGCATGATCTTTCTGCATAAAAAACTTTCGGGTTGTGTAAATACTTTAGAGTTCCAATAATCTCAGGTTGTCGGCGTTGAATTATTCTTATTTTTAAAGACTGCCAACTGACGACTTATTGTACTATCTCTTTCAAGAAGTTTAGAAATCATAAATTTTAGTGCAGTTTCTGCCGTCAATAAATTAGCATCCTCTCTGCATATTGCCTCAACCGTTGCTTTAATAATATTCAAAGAAATGGACAGATCTTTTAAAGTTTCTATTTCACAGCCAGTAAACGTAGTCTCATTTTTCAAGTCTATTACCTAATGCTTTCATTACTCCGTCCTTTAACTGCAAAAATCTTGTGATCATATTTGCGAGACTACTCCATCTAGTTTTACAGTCCAAAATGAGTTGCAAATTTTTGTCTTCATTGCCTAATTGCGTACTTAAATGATCTGTTCTTGTAGGTGAACTTTTAAAATACTTGACAATTTGTTGGACTTTATTGATTAAGTCCTTATAAACTATTAGAGGTACATTTGTAGCATTATTACAACTATTCATATTATTCGTTTTATTCGGATAGTTATACTATCGGTATCCGGATATTTTTTTCGACGGATATCCGGATATTTTGGATATCCGTATATCCGGATAGCATGCCCTATTTATGAATACCCATATATACAAGAATTGCCAGAAAATCTTTGATATCATTTTCTGTAACATTTATTGAATGACCCTTTAATTGTGTGCTATATAAATTTGTTTGTTGCACTATGAGAGAAATTATGTTATCAGAAAAGAACATGCCGAAATATTCAATTGGGCTTTTCTCTTCACTTGGCTCAAACACGATTTCATCTACTTCTGCACAACCAGTAAATTTGAACCGACCCCATTTAGGTGTTAACCTTTTAGGTGGTATTGCTTTGCGTTTTACTGTGACAAGTTTAGGTCTCTTTGAACGAGTAGACGTTGAAGGAAAATTTGCAAATAATGGCGACGTTGGTGGTGACTGATGATGCCGCTTCAAGTTACTAACTCGCGGTGAAGTTAATTGTGAGGGTGCAGCTAGTACAGATGGCGATGAAGGTGATGGTATCGGACACGAAGATCTGGTCTCAGTTGCTAATGGATTAGGCGATAAAATTGATGGCGAACAAGGATTAATCATTGGTGACTGAATTGAATGTTGACTGTATGCTTGTACTAAAGACTTTGAAGCGACTATTTCATTGACCTCAATATCGTCATCTGAGAGAAGATTTAGGTTTTCTATTGAAGATGGCAATGATGGAGGTGGCGAACTGCTATCAGAGTAAGGAAGGCGGGAGAAATATTGAACTTCGTCCTCAGAAGTATCACTTTCGTCCAAATCTGATTTTGCTCCCGGTTTTGGAACAAGAGCTACGAGTTGCCGAGCTCTTCTTTGTTGTTGCGTGTTTAAGTGAGAAATTACCTGTAAAAAAATAATAATTTACATACATAATGACTACATTTTGGCCCCTTGGCTATAATCGATTTGGAAAACATAACGAAATAGTACATCTCTACAAATCTGGCAATGTCACATATTTGATACACAGCTAAAAATATGTAGAATGTTCGCTATCTAGCAATGTATCATATTTGCTACACTTGAAAAACAATGAAGATTACATGCACTAACAATTTATTTAGGTATTGGAAAATAACGTTAGTAGTTAGAATATAGAACAAGCTTTTTAAATTAGATTAGTTTTGAAAACAATTTTAACAAAATATAATAAATAATCTATAATCTTACTTTGCGATGCGTAGACGCATTCGATCGGTCCGCCATCTTGCGCTCTACTGCCGATTTTAGTGTTGCAAGCACTTAAAAAGTTTTTATTTTTTGAGCATAAATATATTTTGTACCATATTAAATAATAAAAGTAAAAAAAAAACGTTAGATAAATTCTCGGGATTTTTTTAAAGTTGAATGTATCAAATTGTACACAGTACCAAGAATAGGGTTAAAAACCATCAATCACCAAGCTTTGGGGTTTGCGCATGCTACCGTTTTACCAACTACACGCACAGTGTTCAGTGTACAAGCATGCATGTACGGCATGCGCAAGCAAAACTGTGGTCAAGCATGCACGTGTGGTAGGTGCATAACAGCTTCGCTTGGTTTTCTTTCTACTTTCTCCATCTTAACCAACCTGATAATTTTTTCTGATCCATTTTTTAGTAAATTGTCAGTTTTAGAACTCCAGGTCCAAATTCCAATACAAAAAATCTATATTATTGTCATAATATAAGGAATAGCGGGGCTATTCCGTCCGAAAAATAACACTCAAAAAAGAACACGTCTGTATTTTTTCTAAAATAATAGCTACGGAAAATTTGTCAATTACATCAAAGAAAGCCGTTATTTCTTATTCTATTCATCATATTTAGAACGTGAAAAACGATTGCAGTAGCTAAGAAAATAGCTAAATTCTAATAGGAGTTGACTTTGGGCAAAATAGCCCCGCGCGGGGTTATTTCGTCAAGAGTTTAATAGAACGACATCTGTGGAGCAATTTCCATTTTACTCAGAAATATACAATACTGATGACGCTGCCTATTTGAATTTGTATTTAGTTACGCAGACATAAGGTTCATTTTCGAGAAAAATCATTCTAAATTTTTGGAGGAATGTGAAGTCGATACTGCTATATGGTTGTGAGACTTGGAAAGTAACACAAGCTATCTCCAACAGACTCCAGGTGTGCCTGAACAAATGCTTAAGAAGTATATTACGAATTTTTTGGCCTGATTCAATTTCCAATGAAGAACTCTGGAAAATAACCAATCAGCAACCTATAGACCAACAAATCTGCTCCAGGAAGTGGGGGTGGATAGGACACTGCCTTAGGAGGCCGGAACAAAATATAGCAAAAACAGCTTTAGACTGGACGCCCCCGAATGGTCGTAGAAGAAAAGGTCGTTCCTCTGCATCGTGGAAGAGATCCGTGGTTGCTGAACTAAATAAAACTGGCCTGTCGTGGCAAGAAGTCAAAGCAAAAGCCCAAAATCGACGTGACTGGAAAAAGTTTACTGAGGCCCTATGCTCCTCGAAGAGTTAAAGGAACAATCATCAAAAATAACACTCAAAAAAGAACACGTCTGTATTTTTTCTAAAATAATAGCTACGGAAAATTTGTCAATTACATCAAAGAAAGCCGTTATTTCTTATTCTATTCATCATATTTAGAACGTGAAAAACGATTGCAGTAGCTAAGAAAATAGCTAAATTCTAATAGGAGTTGACTTTGGGCAAAATAGCCCCGCGCGGGGTTATTTCGTCAAGAGTTTAATAGAACGACATCTGTGGAGCAATTTCCATTTTACTCAGAAATATACAATACTGATGACGCTGCCTATTTGAATTTGTATTTAGTTACGCAGACATAAGGTTCATTTTCGAGAAAAATCATTCTAAATTTTTGGAGGGGCTATTCCGTCTCGCGTCCATACAAGATAGTGACGCGCACACAATATCGATACAATTTTTTTGAAATATCGATTACTTTTTGTGTGATAAGAAAAGTTAAGTGGCTTCTTGACGCTATTTGGCGCTCTCTTCACTTAAAAATTTATTATTGCTATTACAGTGAAATATTTATTACTAATATGGTATACTTAATATAAGTGTAATACCACTTCAATTCACCCAAAATAGATTTTGGATAAATTATGTTTACATCAAGTAATTAATTTATGTGTTGAGGGTGCCACATAGCGTTAGGGCCCCATAAGGTAGAACAATTTTTCTTACGAAAGAAGCAATACATTCTAAACTTCCAAATATAATTCAATTTGATTCCATTTTTTTTGACCCAGGTATTAAAAAAACACATTTAAGTAAGTAGTAAACTTTATTAAGGAACAAAATGATAAAATTGTATCAACATAAGTATTCAAAACACACATAAAATTGCTACAAAACAAAACAAGATGACTCTTAGTTAATAAAATTGCTACAAACAAATAGACAAAGAATCGTATTAATAACTATTGAGATCAAATTTCTATCCCTACTTCCTTTTATAATTCTAATATTTCAATTTTACAAACTCTGGAGAAAAAACTGTTGGGTGTCAGCTCTTGTCATCACACAATGTTTTAATCTAAAAGAAATTGTTGTTCTTGGTATTTCGAATAATTTAGCCGCTTGGCTGAGCGTCATTTTATTTTCTTTAACAGCGTCAACTGCTTGTTCTAGTTGCCGCTCTGAATAACTTTTTTCTTTAATCCTCTTATAATGTCGGACCATCTAAAACAAACAATTATTAACTATAAGTACATAACAAGCAATTACAAAAGAATGAGCATTTAAAGAAAATGATAAATTAATGATGAAAAATATTACACATGAAACATTAATTGTAGGTATTCAACGTGATATTTGCTGTCATTATCTACCGGTGTACCACTTCATTCGGATTCGTCCAGTAGTTTCTGCGACACAGAATAACAAACACACATTCATACATCCATACAAACTTTTGATACCTACTCAAACTGCATTAAAAATAAAGTGTAAATTTATAAAGAATAGGTGTTTTACCGGATACACTTTGGAGAGTGCGCTGCGGAATTGCACGACCTAATTCCGCCATCCCCATTTTTCCATCGTTCGTTCGAGGCGCACAGATTCTAGGCACCGTCACATGGTTGACGTTCCATGTACCCGGACTAAGCGGTTCGGATCGTCATTCTTTATTCGAACCGCTAGGGACTGGAACATGCTTCCTGAATCTGTGTTCCCCGATGAGTACAATATGGGGGTCTTCAAGAGGAGAGTGAACAGGTACATTCTAGGGAAGCGCGCTCCATCTTAGGCCACATCTCAGCTTACCATCAGGCGAGATCGTGGCCAAGCGCTTCCCTATTGCAGCATAAAAAAAAAAAAAAGAAAAGAAAAAATTCGATCACGAGGCGGGACTCGAACCCGCATCCTTTCGCGCCATTCCGGGGCGGATGCCTCACCAACTCAGCCACTCGTGACCCGCCTGAGCGATCGAATTTATTCTATTCTTTCAGTTTTATGTGTCTGAAGGGACACACCGCGCGCCATCTATTGAGATGATTAACAACCATTTCAACCAATATGAAGCACTTTTCAGTGAATACAATATTGTAACGATGGAACACGACCTTTTTTTGTTGAATTTATATTTTTGGTTTTATGGCATTCAAATGCTTTTATAAATATAAATTTATAAAGAATAGAAAAAATTCGATCACGAGGCGGGACTCGAACCCGCATCCTTTCGCGCCATTCCGGGGCGGATGCCTCACCAACTCAGCCACTCGTGACCCGCCTGAGCGATCGAATTTATTCTATTCTTTCAGTTTTATGTGTCTGAAGGGACACACCGCGCGCCATCTATTGAGATGATTAACAACCATTTCAACCAATATGAAGCACTTTTCAGTGAATACAATATTGTAACGATGGAACACGACCTTTTTTTGTTGAATTTATATTTTTGGTTTTATGGCATTCAAATGCTTTTATAAATATAAATTTATAAAGAATAGAAAAAATTCGATCACGAGGCGGGACTCGAACCCGCATCCTTTCGCGCCATTCCGGGGCATTTTCTATTCTTTATAAATTTATATTTATAAAAGCATTTGAATGCCATAAAACCAAAAATATAAATTCAACAAAAATAAAGTGATTAGGCAGTTTCAAGACATTAAAATCTCCGTACTCCTTCAACAAAGTTACTTAAGACGTTTAGGCGTAACAAACGCGTGAACCTTCACGCGTTTTCGGTTAAATATGTGTACTCATAACAAAACACAATGTCAGTTGCCTCAACATTTATGCTTATGTCGATAAGAAAGCCAATCGTAGCACGTCACTAGCTTTTTGCAAATTCATACAAAATCGACGGGGCTATTTCGTCTTAAAAATGGACAACATAGCCCCGCCAAAATATTTTTTGTGGTTATGACATCGGACTTAATAACACTTTTTATTTAAAGCGTAGGATAAAATAAATAGTTTAGAAAGAATCTCCAACATTCAAAGTTATTACTTACCTTGGGCAGATTTCACAACAATCACTTTTTACACGTAAAACGAAATAAAATTTGCGGAGCGTCGTCTATGTTGTGTCCATTCAAAATAGCGACTGTAGAAGAATAGCTCAAGAATAGTAATTCCAAAACCATGCATCCTACAGCGACATCTGTTAGCTTATCGCGTAGTTAATTAAATTTTATACCTGCCGAAAGATGTCGTTACTATACTCTATCCACCGAGTCAAGTTAATATAGCGCTATCACGTAATCCCATACAAATGACAGAGACAAAAAGTCAGTGGGCGTAAACCATTCTGAATGTACGTACACACTGCGCTACTCTTAAATAAAAAATAGCTTTCTTCCCACGACTACACTTGCCTTTGTAATATAATAAGTAGGTGAAAAATTGGGCTAGTAGAAGTTTCTTAAAATAAATAAAAAAAGCTTTTATTAAATTAATGTACTTAATGTGAAGGAAAAAAAACAAGAGTAATAAAATATTTACATCATTTATTTTCATTATAATTTACGTAATTATTATAATTCAAAAAAACCCCCGACACAAAAATAATCTCTAAAAAGTAAAACCCCCTCTCTTTTTGCGTCGGGGGTTAAAAATATATTAATTACTATCCGACGACGTATCACTGCTATCGTTTTCTACATTTATTATGAAGTTGTCAGTCATTATTTCTACATTCCGTTTGTACACATTATTTCCTATTAGCTGTACTTTGTGTGTCTCTATGTCTTTTGTGTGTGCAATAAATAATTAAATAAATAAAATAAAATAATAAATTCCTATCCATTGCGTTCATTTTTGGCTCTATTATTTCTTGTACATGTTTGATACAATTTTGCCTTTTGGGCATTAATATTTTGAATCGCGTTATCCAAAAGGTTTCTTAATTCCGCCATTTTGTAAGTTGTGTTTTCAGCGGCAACTTTACCTTTAACTTGAGCCCAAATTAATTCTATGGGATTTAACTCGCAGTGATACGGCGGAAGTCTTAAAACAGTTTTATTTTTAGCTTTTGCCATTTCATCTACAGCACGTGCTTCGTATCGCTTTTTGTGTTGCTTAACTATGTTCAACAGTTCTCTTTTAAGTGAATCCTCATCAAACGTAATATTTTTTTCTTTTAACCAGTCGATAATTTCTTGTTTTTTATTTTTTTCGGTAGGTATTTTCTCAGTTTTCCTTGAGTGATAGGAGGCATTATCCATTACAATCACACAATTATCATCTAATTTGTCTAATATTAATTCGAACCAATTTTCAAATACTTCGGCGTTCATGTCTTTGTGATAATCCCCTTGTTTTTTTGATTCGAACACGTGCAGACCTCCGTCGACGAACCCATCTTCGCTTCCAATATTATGTGTTATTATTAGTCTTTTGCCCTTACCTGTAACAAACAAAAGAATTTCAGATAAGATATCGCAAACTTTTTAGATAAATAGAATAGTAAAACGAATTGGGCCCAAATTATTATATTACTGATAAATGAAATTATTATTGTAAACTCAAACTCAAACATTTATTTATTCAATTAGACTTCTTCTAGAAGCACTTTTGAAACGTCATTAGGTACATATTTTTAACATTTACCACCGATTCGGAAAGCAGTATCTACGGAGAAGAATCGGCAAGAAACTCCATTGTTGCTCTTTTTAATCATGTCAGTTTTACAATTTTACAAATTACATATGTAACATCATATATTATAGTAATATGCCAAAGAACTGTCCTGTGGTTTTTACGCGACAACCCTCCATGGGTTTTTATCGTCCATATATTCCTTAATACTGTAATAGGCTCTCTGAACTAGTACATTTTTTACATAAGTTTTAAATTTAGAACTATTAAACTCTTTAATATTATGAGGAATTCTGTTGTAAAAGCGTATACTTTGACCCATAAATGAATTTTTAACTTTAGCTAGCCGGAAAAATGGCATTTCAATTTTATTTCTGTTTCTTGTGTCATAACAATGTCTATCTCCTACTTTTGTGTGTAAGTAAGCGTTATTGTGTACATATAAAATATTATTAAATATACTATACTGCGACGGTACAGTAAGGATACCAGTATTCTTAAAGAGATCTCTTAGTGAGTCTCGTGCACGCAAATTATATATAGAGCGTATGGCTCTTTTCTGTAATATAAATATAGTTTCTATATCTGCAGCCCTGCCCCATAGTAGAATTCCATAGGACATAATGCTATGAAAGTAGCTAAAGTAAACCAGATGAAATGTATAGAAAATAGTCATACCTGAAGGATTTTTCAAGCCCGTTGTTAAACCGTTAATAAAGGCATCTCGACTGCTTTTCACAGTTGTGTCTTCCCATGCCCTTGACGTAGTGTGTCCTTCATTCACCCATGTTTCATCCAAATAGTATATTTTTTGTCGATTTTCTCTTGCATTTTTGATAGCTCGAAGATAATTTCGGCGCCAAAAGAATATATCATCACGATCCAGTAGTAAGCTGTTTCTGCCGCGTTTATTATATTTGAAACCAATGTTTTTCAGTATTTTATGCAGTGTGCTTCGTTTGAACATCCCCAAAGTGCCATCATCACTGGTTTTCTTCAAAATTTTGTCCAATGTAGGAATTTCATTACGGGAAAAAAAGTTATGAACTATTCTTCTGATGGCACATTTAGTAAAATCATCAACTTTGTCAACAATCTTCACACGCAGTTTCGTTTTCTTGGGAGATTTCAAAATACCATCATTATTTTTTTCTTTCACAATTCTATGAACTGAAGCCCAATGGATTCCGACGGAAGAAGCAATAGCTTTCGAAATATCATTGTATGAAGCGGAAGGTGTTGCATTTCTCATGGACTGATACATTTTCCATATCATAGTTTTTTCGGTACTACCAAAAGGACGTTTTTTTCTTTTAAGACCATTAAAATCAGAATTAGAAATGTCCTCCATGGTTCGTTCACTACTTACAGATGTACGAAGTCCGTAAAATGCAATCGAAAAGTCCAGTATACAAGCGCCAAGTTGTCAGAAAGCAATCGATCACAGAGTCCAATACACAAGCCAAGTCACAATGAATGCACCAACAGTCCAAAGTACACGCCAGGTCACGGAACAATAACAATAAAATATGAGCGCGTCTGCACAGTACGGGTACCACGATCAGACTAAAATATACACGTAGTCTGTACAATGCATTAACGGTTATCGCTGACCAATCACAAACAAGTCTATGTTTTCCGTATTAACTTGACTCGGTGGATAGAGTATAGAAATCTATTAAACTGTAGGCTACAAAGTCTTCTGACAAGATTGCCCCGCCGACAAAATAGCCCCGCCCTTCCTTACTAAATACTTTATATCTCTAAATTTACATTCAGCATTATCTCGGAATAGACATTTAGCATTATGTTCGGTGCAGCAAATGGTTCTTATAAGATCTGTTGGATTTTTGGGCTCTATAACCTTATATTTGTGCAGTGCAGATACCAAAAGCTTAAAATTTTCGTGTATGTCACAGAGACACGTTACTTTAGATCGCTTGGAGGCTGGTAAAATCCAGAATGGCCTAAATCGACAAAAAGCGGCAAAACTCAAAGGGAATGAATCGGAAGATATCAATCTTTTATGAAGGTTGGCAAAAGAATCGTATAATAACGTTTTTGGGTTTGACACCATTTTTCGACTTAATCGTCAACTGGCGAGCGCGAATCTCGCGAGCGCGCGCGAGTTGGCACTTTTCGATTTTGCCTACTTTTTTTGTCGTCAACTCGCGCGTCTATATAATTTGATGTTTTAATGTGTAGTCAGCTACAAAAACGTTATAACAAATTTAATTTAGTTAGGTACTTACCTACTATAAATGTATAAGAAACTTTATGAAATTTGATTTTTAAAATAAAACAAAATATACATCGTTTTGAAATCAGTTTATTATAAATCAACAGGACAAAATATAAATTATTAGTAGTATTTCCCTTACTAATTATCAACAATATCACATTGATTTGAGAATTTGGCTTATTATCTTATTATCTAGTATGTAAATTGTAAAAAACTAAGTAAATAAAATAGAAACAACGAAAACACTCCCCTCACATACTCGTATACTGAATATTGGTAAGTATAAAATAGTAAAGCTAAACATAGTAATTGACAACAAACTGACTTATTATTGCTCCCTAATAAAATCAATCTTAGGAACCATAGAAAGAGTCTTAGAAACTATAAAATCACAGATCACATATGGTTGTAAATGATTTTTACAAAAAACGCTAAACACTATCAATAAGTAGATTCATCAATTGGCTAAGTTATTACTGACGACCTACTAATAAAACTAATCACAGACTATACAATCACAGATCATGGTTTGTTATAAATGATTTTTATAGCAAACGTTAAAATAAACAGACTATGCTAAATTAAATCAAAAATCACAAGATCAAAAGTTCGATACATAAGTCAATATTTATAACCCCATGGATAAATTCGTTAACAGTGTTGGTAATGTGCTCGTCAATAGCACAAGTTTCTTTACATTTTGTAGTTATATTAGACTTCTTTAAGTATAAAGTCTGATAATAATTATCTTCTTCTTTTAAGATGGTCAAAAAATGTGCAATACTTTTGGGTTTGCTATTAATTTTTTTATTTACCGTAGAATGCCAGCTCTCAACCATGTTCGTAGTGCGGTGTTGGCTAAAATTACAATACCATTTGTCTGCGAAAATGGAAGTCTCATTCAACCAAGTTCTTACAAAATAATCATTAAATTTTACAATATTTTTATCATTCGGACATTGAGACATAATATACAACCAACCATTCTCAACAGCTTCTTTGGGCAAATGTGCCAAAACAACGCACCTCTTTATATGTTTTCTAAATAGTACAGATTTTGTTATGCCTATTTCGTCAGCTTTCCGCCACAAACTTCGCGAAAAATGAAAGAAACACCCTCTAACGCTTGTTTCAGGGAATATGTCTTTGACTGCTAACATTGCAGCCTTCTCGAAGTCTAGTAGAATGGTTTTGGGATTAAACTGAGGAATTTGGCTCTTGATAAGGCGAAACAAAATTTTGTAAGTTGCTCTTGTTTTGTTACCCAACAACGCATAAATAACGGGTATAATATTATTATGAGTTTTACTACTTCCTAAATCAACATGTAAAGTGTACAACTGCTGGAAAGGTTTTAAACAAAATTTAAAAGTACCATCGCATAAAATGGTCAAATTTGGATTTGCTAAAATTGTTTTACAATTTTCACTAGCGAATATTAAAATTCTATTGGTTGTTTGGTAGTCGGCTAGTAAAAAGTTTGCAAATATTTCGGGCACAGTAACATTCTTAATCGACTTAAAACATACCTTTCTTACCCCCAATGACTTATTCCGTTTTCGGTAAAATTTGTTTTTAATATTTTTGTATGTAGGTATTTTTTTTATGAGGTCAATTCCTTTATCTTTAAGGGTTGAGACCGTATGTCGAAATGCATTTGGTATGGGTATAGTACAGTCACTTTTTACTTTTTCCATGTACTTGTCGAAGTTAAGCTCCAGTTCATTTGATACAAAATCAGGCTCACAGTCGTGCTTGTCATCTCGTTTGATGCAGTTATTGCTATCAATAATTAATCTTGCCTTGCAAACAGTCCTCTTCGAACACCTCCAGATACAGGAACCATCTTTATTTTCTCGGTCTTTATTATATTTGTGTCCTGCACGAAGTAGTATCGAACTTCCTCGCTGAGATGTAATGATGTCGTGTCCAGTTACATTTCTGGACGAACCTGCCTGTGGTCCACTTCCTAAAAATATTGTTTTTAATGACAAACATTTTCTAAAAAGCTAAATCACAAAAAAATATAAATTATCTATATAAAAAATGGAAAATCAACGTATATTTTTTACTATGGAATACTGTGTAAAATTGCCACGTGGTATTTATTTTAAAGTGCAATCGCACTATAAGAAAGTAAACGACAATCAAGTTAAAGTGAACAAAACAATTAAGTAAAGCCATATGTTAATTCAAAAAAGTAAAATAGTAAGAACAACGAGTTAATCTAAGGTTTAACTAATCAAGATGCCTGATAAAAGTAACAGAACACTTTGAGAGTATTACCCGAAAAGTTTAATTGTTATAAACTTACCCCCACAGTACATCAAAATCACTAAAAACTTCCACATTTTCACACCAAATGGCATTCTTATAGACTTAATAAAAACATTTATACTCTGTAAGTATGTTTACTCCGTAAGGGCTCTTTCAATTTATGCGTTTCGTGTCGGACCGCTGCCGCACGTTTTCCGTGCCGCTAGTTATAACCCGCTGCCGTGCCGTTGCAGTACGTTAGCAGTCCGTTACCAAACGCTTAAATTGAAAGCGTATCTGACTGCCGTGCGTTTGTATGCTAGTGCTGTTTTAAATTTATTCGACACCAGTTAAGCCATGGACTCTGACGAAGAAACATTACTGTTAGTGCTCTTGTTGAAAAACATCAAACAAAAAAATAAACAAAAACTACGCCTCCGTAAAAGAGCATCACCGATGTTTTCGTTAACATGTAATTTTGGTGATTTCCATACTCTTTACCCTAGGTTAAAAGAAGACCCAAGCAGTTTTTTTAATTACTTAAGAATGCCTAGAGAATGTTTCTTCGAATTACTGGAATTAGTTAAAAGTAAAATTCAGCGACAAGAAACTATATTCAAGCATACTATATCAGCTGAAGAACGACTACTGATAACATTGAGGTAAGTAAATTAAACAGCTTCTTTTTATATTTATTTATTTTTAGTGTTTTTTAGTTATAAAATAATATTGAGACGAATCGCTTAAAATAAAAATCAACAATTAAATACGAAAAAGGTTTTTTTTTCAATAAGCTGACACACGCCAGACGGTGCCGCTGATGTGCTACAGTACGTCACTGTCTGTAAATTTGGAAAAATTATAATAAAAATAATTATTAGTCCAGTCTGTGGGGAAATGTAAAAGCCTCTGCTCTACAAAAGGTGGCGTAGAAAATGTTTTGAAACAATATTGTTTAGGTATGAAAGGTCAATAAAAATCCAAGTTCTCGACCTTGACGGACCCAGGCGCTAGCCGCCATCTTGAATTAAAGGTGCTAAAATTATGTATATTTTAAATAACTTCTCAATTGTTTACTAAATCACAAAAGTGTCTATGAGGGGTATAATGAAGACAAAATTGATTACATTTTTTGCAAACATGTTTATTCTGTAAGTCTTAAAGGGCTGATAGACGTACGAGTAAGTACGCGAACTTGTGGCTCGACGACCTTTTTCGCTCGTGTATCACCCCAAGTACGCGTACTTAAAAGCCGTCGAGTAAGTTCGTTGACGATCCAACATGTTTGAAATTTTGCTCGTAGCCCGCCTTGACTCGCACGTCTGTCACCGCCGCGAGCTGCGAGCCTAGCCTGTCTAGCTATAATAGGTGTTACTAAGTGTAAAAGTTCATCATATAACGGCTCAGGCATCCTCAAACAATTATGCAAGTCTTCCTTCTCTTCGCGTATTAGCTACTTCAACAAATTTACGTGCGATAAACGCTCTTTTTTGAAAGCCAGTATTTCACCTACTTTTGCCGATTTCGTCTTCTGCTTTTAGTTTTATGGATATAATATAATACTGACCAAGCTCTACGTGTGTCACCGACGTCGAGCCGAGTAAGTACGCGAACTTTAAAACCGCGATTTTAAAGTTCGTACGTCTATCACCTGTTTTAAAGGTAAGAAGTTACAAGCGACGGAAATAATAATATTTACAGAAATCTTTAATATAATTTTAATTTTGTTTAAAAATTGTACAGCTATCATTTTTTAATTCTTTTTGATGGCCCGGGCTGGTTAATGGTGGCTTCTTCATTATCGTCGCTGAAAGTTTCTGTTTCATTGTCTGTATTTTTAGTTTCCAACCATGAAATTTCGTCGTCATCACAGTCTTCGTTATCTATCTGAATCTCTACTGCATTTTCACACAGCTGACCACTACAGAATCCACAAACAATAGAGCATTTTAATCCAGCTTTTCTGCAACTACATGCTTTGCTGCATCCTTTTTTACAGTGGCAAGAAATTACACTTAAAAGCGTCTGAGGTGCTGCTTTCTCTGTCGTTGTTATTGGAGTGAGCCTATTGGTGTCATATCTCCAGCCCCAGTCTTCTGGATTTTTTTCAATTTGGACCATTCCATACCATTTTTGGACTTGGTGGTATGTCCTAAACGCATGACACCGTGCAGCGTCCTTTGTTGGCGGCAAAGAAGCAAGATTAAATTTACTTTTTATTGATGACTTTACGAATCGTTCATATCGGATATCTTCTAAGGATTCCTTATCCATGTCCCCTCCGTACAAAGTCACTAAAAAGCGTGCTCCAGCGTCTTCGATTTCTTCTGGTCTTGCTTCTTTATCTTTGTAGATGCCAATGATGACATCCAGTTGCACGTTTTTTTCAACAAGGGAACAAAATTTCATTTTCCCTTGATTGAAGAGAGACGATGAGTCATAATGTCGTCTCGCTCTCACGCGCAGTCAGAGAAAATGGAACGGCAACGTCTCATGCGTTTTTATCATCGGCCGACACTTCCTTGAGATGGCGGTTTGACCGTATTAACGCGCCGTATAATTAATACAGAAACTTTAGTGTACCTAATTAAATTATTTTTTGTAAATATTATTTTATCTGTCGCTTGTAACTTTTTACCTTTAAGACTTACAGAATAAACATGTTTGCAAAAAATGTAGGTAATTTTGTCTTCTTTGAACTCCTCATAGACACTTTTGTGATTTAGTAAACAATTGAGAAGTTATTTAAAATATACCTAATTTTATCACCTTTAATTCAAGATGATGGCTAGCGCCTGGGTCCGTCAAGGTCAAGAAATTGGATTTTTATTAACCTTTCATACCTAAACAATATCGTTTCAAAACATTTTCTACGCCACCTTTTGTAGAGCATAAATACCTACTGACTGGATTATATGTGGGAATATCGTCTGTAAAAAGATCATTATATATGGAACTTTCCGAATCTTCACTCAAATTAGATACAGATGAGATTGCTGCAATTTCCTCTGCTGTAGACTGAAGCTGATTATTAGATGTTTGTGTTTGAGATCCTGGAGATGGATTCGTAAAGTAGCCGCGTTGTTGTTCATACAATTCCGAATCTAAGTTATAATAACCACGAGTATACGGTTGTAGCACCGCGTATTTTCGGATTATTCCCATTATTTCGTATTTGGCATCCATTTTACTACTTTCCGGGATCCTCTTAAAGTCGTTTAATAAAGACAATAAAAAATATCTATCCCCATCTTCGCAATCATCATCTCTTGCATTTTTTTTATTCTGTAATCTTTCTGCAAGTATTTTTAAAAGCGTGTTAGTTTCATTGTTATCGTCGGCAGATGAACTCTTAGTTTTATTTTTCGATGTTGACGCAGTAGAATCGTTACAAATTTGTTTATTTTTTTCTTTTGAATCTGGTTTTATTTCATACAGATCCGACAAAAATTGCAGTCGATCAAAATAAACATATTTTCGTTGTCTTTTTGCTTCAGATCCACTTTTTGACTCTCGCTGCTTTTTCAAGTCTCTTGTATATGCATCTCTTATATGTCTCCATTTCTTTTGAAGTACCATTGCTGAAATAAAAACTAATATTAATATTATTGCAGGTATTTATCCGCTGGTTGCAGTATGACTGAATTGCATCATTCTTATCAACATGGAATCTCAACTATTTCTGGAATTGTGAAAGATACGTGTCAACAGATTTACAAAATCCTACGAGAAATTTGTTTACCTGAACTAAAAAAAGAAGATTGGTTAAAAATCGCACAAGGTTTTGCAACTAATGCAAACTTCCCTAATTGTTTGGGCGCTATAGATGGGAAACATGTAAGAATAATTAAGCCACCTAAAAGCGGTTCGCTTTATTACAACTATAAAAAGTTTTTCTCTATTGTATTATTGGCCATATGTGATTCAAATTACAAATTCATTTTCATCGATGTTGGTTCATATGGCAAAGCATCAGATTCACAAATATTTAAAGACAGTGACTTCTTCAAGAAACTTCAAGACAACAGTTTAAATATACCAAGTTCTACGCCAATAACAGAAAATGGTTTACCACTGCCGTTTGTTTTTGTCGGTGATGAAGCGTTTGGCATCAGTCATTTCATACAACGTCCCTATAGTGGCAATTATTTGAATAAACAACAAAAAATTTTTAACTACCGCTTATCTCGTGCTCGAAGATACATAGAGTGTACGTTCGGAATTATGACTAATAAATGGCGAATATTACATCGACCAATAAATGTAGATGTATCGTTCGCGACAGATATTGTTCAATCTATCTGTGTTTTACATAATTTCTTATCACGTGACTATGGCGAAATGTCTAATAGTAATCTGTTAATTCAAGACAGGCGGACAGATCAGGTGGTTCAAAATGAACAAAATTTGACAGCAACATCAGTTCGTGATAAGTTTGCAAAATATTTTGTTAACGAAGGACAATTATCATGGCAAAATAACAAAATATGATTTAAATAAAAAGTTACCTGCTGAGTTTTTTTCACCAGTCGTTTTATTTTTGAAATCTTCTATAAATTTTTCACAAATGCCTTCCCAAGCATTTTTTGTTTCCGTCCGATTACTGTGTTTATCACTTTTGGAGTTCCATATAGCAGGACGTATTTCAATTTCATTTATAAAATCTTCCACATTTATATTATCCATTTTATAAATTATAAATTTGCGTTTATAAATTATCCTCACGTCTAGTCACCGCACTAGAACGAACTGAACTGAACACGTGGGACTTTAGGCTTGTTGAAAAAATATCGATATATCGATATTATTTTTTCAATATATCGATTTTTTCAGCGATATTTAATAGTTCGTTATAAAATTCTAAGTATCGAAATGGTATAAAAACCGATATTTTTTTTCAGACCAATAAACATTTATAAGTTTTAAGATTAAAAAATCCCAAAAAGAAAATACTTTTTTTATACTAACATCTTTTAACAAATTATATTTTATGTATTTTTTGTTTTTGGTCGACTTGATTTGCTAGTTTATAGTTTGGTTTTAAGTTGGCAACTCTGTTAGTCAATTTCAATTTCAACTGCCCATCCGTATTATTACCACGACTGACATATATATTACTAGATTTCCGCCCGCGGCTTCGCCCGCGTTTTCAAAGGAAAACCCGCATAGTTCCCGTTCCCGTGGGATTTCCGGGATAAAACCTATCCTATGTGTTAATCCAAGTTACCCTCTATATGTGTGCTAAATTTCATTGTAATCGGTTCAGTAGTTTTTACGTGAAAGAGTAACAAACATCCATACAAACTTTCGCCTTTATAATAGTATTAAGATAACCTCAAAACGCACGTATTTCTGTACTTGAGTACCCGTAGAAATGTAAGATGATTGAATTAGATTAGACCAAAAAATTAATTTTTAGAGCATGAATATTCTCTGTCAAATCATACCAATATATCGATATATCGATATTATTTAATAAAAATTGATATTTTCAAAAAACATCGATACGATTATATATCGATACTTTATTGCATTTCCGACATCCCTATGGGACTTGCGACGTTGCCGTCCTGCTGTCGTGCGTTCGCGGTACGGACGCCGCACTGTTGCCGCACCGTGCATTTTGTATGAAAACAAACGACCGGCCGTGCGCCGTACGACAAACGCACCGCTTCGGCACTGTAGCGGTCCGACACGAAACGCATAAATTGAAAGAGCCCTAAGTGCACTGTAAACGTCAGCTTAGCTTACGTAACACTAACATCACTAAAATAATAACTAGGGTGCTTACTCCTGATGAACTTCGAACGGCTAAACGATGTACCCGTCCCTGTCACACACACACATCACTTCCGCCATGTTAGACGTGACAGGTACATCGTTTGTAACTAAGTGCATAAGGAGTAGGCACTCAGTTTGCAAAATGAATTAGAAAGAGATAGCGCTATGACAGCTATACTGTTGTGCGCATGCGCGTTAGACGAGATAGTATGTGTCATTGGATGCGTTCCCCAGGCCTTCTCATTTCGGCCCTCTAAATCGTAATCTAAGTCAGTACTTCACAGAATCAGCTAACGCGGTCAATAAATAATTATTAATAGTTTTTGTTTTCAATCTCTTTTTATTTGACTGTACTTTACATAGACGCGCGAGTTGACGACAAAAAAAGTAGGTAAAATCGAAAAGTGCCAACTCGCGCGCGCTCGCGAGATTCGCGCTCGCCAGTTGACGATTAAGCCCATTTTTCTTCACAAATTCTTTTTTGCCTGCTGCAAAGCTACTGTTTTCATCACCTGATAGAAATATTTCTACATTATTTTTCTTTGTCATGTCTCTGTTCTTGGTCATGCGTCATCTAAACAAGTTTTTGAACTGAGCCTTGTATTTGCTGAACTGAATGATAGAACGTCCAAGCCCTGGTCCTGCTGGAAGGAGCTTCCGGAAGGACAATCCCAAGGACGTACGTCCTAATAATATGTCTTCCGCTTAGCGGCCTTGCAGGCTGGGCCCCCAAGCCGGTGTCCCGCAGGCAGCTTTGCATCGGCGCAGAGAACACAATGAGCGGCAGCCGCAGAACACCCTGCAGCCTTGTGCCCATTTTCGCCACATCGATAACAGACGTTGCTTCGGTCTGTCCAGGCACTGGAAGCAGCGTTGCGGCTTCACTGCACCAAGCGAGACCCCCGCGGAGACCCATCCAACAAGGATGCGCCAAACCTGCGTCACTTTTTTCGCAGCGGCAACTGGGCAACTCACCCAATCCGTGGTGGAGCCTCTTGAGCCCACACGCAGACCACTACACTTAACCTGGTCCACAGGGCACTCACCCACCCGGGAGATTGCAGCTGCAACTTCCTCGGCAGCCACCGAATCATCATGACCAGTGACCCGCACCTCCGCGCACTTTACCTGTCTGGATACCTTGATAGTATCTTCGTCCCACACCTCCCGCAGTCTGCCAGCAAGGGCGTCCGCCTCCTTAGCACTTGTAGTGCCCGGAATTTCTAAAATTCTGGCCCCAGTGGCGGCACGCTTTAAGCGCAGGGCGCGACGGAGAAGACCCTGGCTCCTCGCAATTAATACAAGTAAACCAAAGGGAAAATGAAGACTGTAAGTTATATTTTTTTATGAAGTGCTACCAAAAGATGTGAATATCTAAGGGTTATCATATTTAAAGTTATCATATTTAAGCTTATTAGAAACATTAATGTGAAAAATCTATTTCTTGCAGTATAATAGAAAACAAATTGCTGCCACAGAGTTTTACCCGCATGGGAATTTGTTGGTCTGATAGGGAAAGTGGTTTAGTTTGTTGATCTAAACTACCTCTTAAAGTAGTATTCACTATTTTTGTTACATCCATATATTTTTTACACTCCAAGAACATCCCGCAGACGAAGACACCCACGACCACCGGTGGGTGCTTCACCTGAAAGACGAACTCCCGCCATTTCACAATCAGCGTTAGCAAGAGAAGGCCGGCTTGGGGGCCCAGCCTGCAAGGCCGCTAAGCGGAAGACATATTATTATTATATAGCATTTGCTAACTCGGATCGTGAATGGCGGGAGTTTATTAAAGAGAAGCGGAGGAAAAACTAAGAAATAGAAAGAGAACGCCTAGGACTAATGACATAAGAGAAATTGAACTACAACAGCAAGCAAGATGACAAGAACTGTTTGCTCAATTTCTCTTAGTCTTAGAAAAAATATGTAACAAAAAAGAGTAAATAAATGGTTTTTCAGTTTCCATTTGTATTAGTACTAATTACATAATCTTATCTAATATCAAATTTTGAATTTGAATATTTCAAATAACCTAAGTATTTCTTAAATTTTTCGAATTAACTGCGCTCAACAAGTCTTCTGGCAAGTTGATCTCGCATTGCTCTTCCTATAATCAAATTCCTCAATTCCTCCTTCTACAACAGCATCATGCCGCACAAATGTATCTGTAAAATAATATTATATTTTCGGTAAGTACTTCATCAACAGTAGCAAAAGCTATTTTCAACCGACTTAAAAAGGAGGAGGTTCTCATTTTGACTGTATTTTTTAAGTCTGTTACGCGATATCTCCGTTAACTGTGAACCGATTTTGATGGTTATTTTTTTGTTTGGTAGGTCATACTTCAGTGGTGGTCCCATATTTTTTTTTTCAATATATTCAGTGCTTTTTTACAAAAGAGCAAAAATTACATTAAATGGCAAAATTGTATTTGTTACGATTCTAGTCGGTTGTTTTAACGTGTTTTGATAGAATGATAATTTTTTCTACAAAAATATAAATGCTCTTAGCTCTACACCTTTTTTTGGTTTAAAAATTTTAAAATGACAACCATCTATACTGCCTATAACTCCTGGAATTCCATATAAAGCATAGAATCTGAAAAATAAAAAATTAAGTGAATACTCTTATTGGGGATACCTTATACACATGAGTATGTAAAGATAAACTACGATATAGATAGATATACGATAAAGATAAACTACTCATATATTTATTTTTATTATAAGAAAGTTTATAATATGTTACGAGCCAAGTGATAACAAAGGCATTATTCATACTGCCCGGGCATTAATAATAATATCCTCATTAATCACTTGGCCCACAACATTAATGAAACATAAATCAAACAAACTTAAATCTTATTGATCTCTATTGGCACTGGAACTAAAATTTTCTTCATCACTGTCATAGAAGCTTTATGTGTCATTTTCAGAATCGGATTCTCCTACGTGAATAATAAATTCTTGCTCGTCGTCGTAGTTTTTCCAGTATTTGGATTCAGTCTCCTCCACATGTCTGCAAGTGTTGGTCCACATCGTGCAATCGATCATGTCTAGACGTTCATGAAGTAATTTCATGATGGGTGTGTAGTTTTGGTCTACATTTTTGTTTGCGACATAGTTTTTTAACACTCCCCAAATTTTCTCAATCGGGTTTAAGTCGGGATGATATGGAGGAAGTCCTAAAATATCGCAATTATATTTTTATGCTTCGCCATCAACGGCGTAATTTCTAGAATTATCTATATTTTTTAGAATGAGATCATAGAGTTCGATTTTCTTCATGTCTTCCTCGAAGTCGATGTGTTTATTCACCAGCCAATTTTTCATGTCTGCTTTGTTGCTGTTGGAGGTGGGAACTTTTTCTGTAAGGGCGCTTGTACACGCTAAGAAAATTTGCCGTTCCTGCGGCAGACAAGACAAATTCTTCGTGTAGACGACAAGAATTTTGTCAGTTCCACACATGAAAACTTTTCGTGTCTTCCGCAGACAAGACCAATGGAAACGTGTACACGACACGATTCTTTTCGTGCAGTCGACAGTCGGGCGTAGGGCGCGCAAGTAATAACAAGTGTAATCAGTGAGTTTCGTTTATTTATATAAATGTTAACTACAAAGCAAAAAAGAATGATAATTGCATATTATTATTATAACAAAATAAAAAAGGAAACAAAAAACAAGAGACTTTACTGGGTTCATCCAATTATACAAGAGAAAAATGAGTTTGGCGGGTTCATTCAATTATACAAGAGAAAAATGAGTTTGGCGGGTTCATTACCCTTTACCGTGTCATGCGACAACATGAGGAAAAATTTGTGGATTATTTTCGCATGAAAATGTCTAGGTTTGACAAGCTTTTGACAACAATAGAAAATAATATACAACGCACAACAAAAACTGGGCTGGCTCAACCCTACTACACCGCCCCCCCGCCGCTCCGCAACAACGTTCGCCGCGTCGTGTCTTGCGCAGACAAGATTTTTTTCGTGCACCGCTGCGAGCAGTGTACACAGTTATTTTCTAGTTACGACACGAATTCTTAGGTACGCCCGGCGTTTTTTCTTAGCGTGTACAAGCGCCCTAAATGTGTTATGGTAGCCGGTAGGAGGCGTTATCCATAACAATTACGGCCTTTTCTGGTAGGTTCAGTGTTGCCACTTGCCATATATGTATACAGATTTATCTGTATCTATACAGATTTTAAGACCACTATTCAGATTACAGATTTGGCTTTACTTTTATACAGATTTTAGGTAAAGGACACTAACTATGATAAAATAATTAATTGATAAGCAAAGTCAATTTTATACATTTGTTAAAACCTTTTTTGGATAAGGCCATATACTATGATAAAATAATCCATTATCTAAGTATATTATTTTTATACAGTTGTTTAAATCTGGCAACATTCATGGCGTAGGTACATCGGGGATTTCCCTCGGAACAAACAAACAATAATTATACCCCAGAAGAATATTATAAATATTCTTCTGGGGGATTTCCCGAAACATGTATTTTGTTAACGAATGAATGTATTTGTTTCTTTTTAATGTTTGCAAATCAATCAATCGTCCATTACGATGATTACGAGTCGACTACGTTTTCTGATTACATTGATGTGAACAAAATAATCAATATGTTAGCGAAAAAGTCACGGAATATGCAAAAGTTTAATAAGTGCTGGCTCGAAGAAAGCTGTTTTAAACCATGGTTAAAAATAAGTCAAAAGGGAGAGGATTACGCTTTCTGTGAGTTTTCTTTATCAGATCTTGCTATTGGAGGTGGCGGTAAAAATTATCTTGTACGACACATGAAAACTGCTAAACACTTAAACTCAGTTCCCGGTTCCTCTAATTTACAGAAGCCAGTTACAGATTTCTTTCCATAAAAGTAATATTCTGCCTATCGAAGAGTGCAATAACTAGGTTTTGACTACTTTCGAGATATTCGCGGTTAAAGATTTAATTTTTGTTTTGTGTGTATCTTCGTAACTATAAAAGCTATTGGTTTGAAACTTTAACTAAACGACAGATAAAATAATGCTTAATTTTATGTAGTATATTATATTTGTACATTAGTTTATATATACACTAAAAACCGCAATAATGTATTTATCATTAGGACTTATGAATCGTTTTGATATAGCATTCCTAATCATAACTGCAATAACTACACTACTTATTACAGTTTTTGTTAGTAAACCGACATATTGCTCTTTTGTGTAGCACAAACTATATGATGCCCTATAGTTTTTTCCAACCATATGTGCAATAACTGTCCTAGTTATTGCGGTTTTCCTTAGTGAAATATTTTAATTAGATGGTTGATTACAAGAACATAATAAGTTTTTATGAAAATATATTAAAAAAAAACAAAGTTATTTGGTGTGAAAATATTTATTTATAAAGTTCAATTATATGAAAATGTAAAAATCTAAACAAAATTGTTTTCAATGAAATCACTTTAAGCGTTTTCTTACTTACATAATACTTACAACAATTAATAGAAAAAAAAAATCTTTTAAAAATCAACAAATTCTCTTATACATCTTCTCTTTTACAAAATTTTTATCTATTTCCTTATATTAAGAACAGTATAAAGTCTATATTTAAAAAGGCACATTATGAGACCAATCTTTAAATCAGTCTTAATTCAATTAAAGTACCTACTTACTTAACCTAAAGCAAAATTATTGCGTAAGAAAATATTTATTAATAAGTTATTTACTTACTTATTGCAGAAAATATTAAAACCTAAAAAATTACCTCTTGAAAATAAAATAAATAAGTGTTTTCTTTCCTAATAATTTCGTGTGCGTTACCCAGGCAAAATGTTTTGCTTTAGAGAGATGAGACTTAAACAAATAATTAGTGTATCATGAGGAGCAATTTGTTTACTAATAGCAAAATTTGTTTGAATTGTAGTTTTTAAGTTATTTAAGAAAAACAAATTTTGCTGGAGTAACGTTTGAAACGTTACCCAGGCAAAATCGTCTTTCAAAAATTAGTTTCAGCACGGAACCAAATACATGAATAGATAGCTTTTGTTGAGTAGTAAATGTTTATAAATAGCAAAATTTGTGTGTGGTATAGTTCTTTAGTTATTTAAGATTTTGCTGCGGTAACGTTTTGGGATTTCCCAGATCTCGAAAACGGCTCAACGCAGAAGTTTGAAAAAAATACCAATAAAAGACCTTAATTTGTTTAAATTTGTTTAATCATTAGTTTTTGATTTGGTTGACGTAAACCAATGTAATTAAATGGTTTCAAAAATCAGAAGAAGCGGGTTTACATGTAAACCAATACACTTATAACCAAATAAACAGCTGTAAAAAATACCCGTGGTTCGACGCTTGTTTACAGCAGACATTTTAGATTTCATACTTTACACGTTAAGAAGATAAAAACAAATTTGATTTATTTTAGACTGGTCGTACTTTAGCGATCGAATACGCAGTTCCCATAACATTAAGAAACATGGCATACTTTAAACAAATTAAAATGATTCATGAAAATTCTTTCCTGTTAATTTCAGCCTTGAATTACGGCTCTAATGAAAGTTATCTCAAAAACAAGAATATGTCAGCAATTCTCTAATAAGCCGACCAAATTGAAAAGGTCACGTAAAAGCGACTGCACCGTACGTACGGGTAATCTTCGCAAATTAGCAGCTTGGTAACCGATGTTTTGTACAGTTAAGCAGAAAAACGTTATTCGTGAAGCCGATTTTTTAATATTTTTTAAGTGCAGTACCATATTACACAATTTTTACTAGTTAATAAAAGTGTAATATCATAGTGTATAATTTATAGTGTGATTTAAAACTCCTCGCGAGACTCAACGAGACCCTTTGACTCGGGCGCAAAAAACCGACCAGTGACCGAGACAACCGAGGCGAGACACGAGAGTGCGAGACAAGACGAATGCACCGTGTACATACTCGTTCTCGGCCTGTCTCGGTGTGTCTCGGCGAGTGTGTACAGCCGGCATATAGTTTTACATTATCTGTGTTCAAGTTTATTGTATTTTCAACCGACTACAAAAATGGAGGAGGTCCTAAATGCGACCGTATTTTGTTTTTTGATAATAATATATGAAACCGGGCAGATATATTTATAAGAAGACCTATAAAATGCGTATTCTTTTACCTGAGTATTATTATTTTTTTAAGATGAAGGAAAATTACTACAGTTTTAATGTGAATCAGAGACTGTTGCATTTTTTCTGTTTTTATTATTGTTATTTTCCTTGTTTTTTTAATCTACTTCAAGTGCATATTATAAGGTATGCGTATGGGTACCTACACGGTATATCTACGCAAACATGAAGTATTTTTTGTGCTATTACGTTTAATAAGCAAATTAGCATCACACATAGTAGGTAGGTATAATTAAATTTAAACATACATAGGGACAGAGAAAGCGACTTTGTTTTATACTATGTAGTGATGTAGGTATTGAGAATTACAAATAAATGAAATTGTAATGTTTGTTTTTGTTTTTATAAAATTTTCTGTGTTCTTCACCACGGCCACGGAAGGCGTAAAAAATAGTCATTCAAAAAATAGATTTCATTGAAACAATACCCGTGGTTCGACGCTTGTTTACAGCAGACATTTTAGATTTCATACTTTACACGTTAAGAAGATAAAAACAAATTTGATTTATTTTAGACTGGTCGTACTTTAGCGATCGAATACGCAGTTCCCATAACATTAAGAAACATGGCATACTTTAAACAAATTAAAATGATTCATGAAAATTCTTTCCTGTTAATTTCAGCCTTGAATTACGGCTCTAATGAAAGTTATCTCAAAAACAAGAATATGTCAGCAATTCTCTAATAAGCCGACCAAATTGAAAAGGTCACGTAAAAGCGACTGCACCGTACGTACGGGTAATCTTCGCAAATTAGCAGCTTGGTAACCGATGTTTTGTACAGTTAAGCAGAAAAACGTTATTCGTGAAGCCGATTTTTTAATATTTTTTAAGTGCAGTACCATATTACACAATTTTTACTAGTTAATAAAAGTGTAATATCATAGTGTATAATTTATAGTGTGATTTAAAACAATACAAACATATATACATGTAGCTATATTTTTAGTACTTAATTTGTTGTTTCTGTTAAACCAAATGTTTTATTTTGATACCACAACGCAAAGCCACGCTAAAAACGTTTTAACGTTCTTGATGCTAGTCAGAGCAGCGCGCATCGCTGTGTGCAATGCAACGCAACAGCTATATGCCTTGTCTTACTTACTCTTTAGCTGTGAGTAGTTGAGTACGCTCTATCTATGGGTACGCTAGCTCCGACCGAACCAATGAAACAATCAGTCGTGAACCAAGTGTTTTGGAGAGAAGTGCTTGTGGTTTATGTGTGTGTGTACGACGACGTCTTTGAACGATGTGAGTATTAAATGTTTTTATTTTACAGTACAGTTGTGTTTCAGTATGAAGTAAAAATAATTAAAAATCATTAAAAAATAAACGATTTATTTTCAAAATTAAAATAAATTAAAATATTCAAGTTAGACCATAGGAAACGTTATATTCCAATTAGACCTTTTACCCTTACCCTTTTCTATTAAGTATTACACTTAATAATACGAGATAATCGGAAAAAATAAATATTTTTTCAAGCAAGTCGTAAACAAGTAAACAAATGGCGGCCATTTTGTGTCGATCACTATAATATTGCTATTGTTTTTGAAGTGAATCTTTATTCTTTTCATATCCAATGGGCATAATAATCATTAAGATAATATTTGCTCGATTATTGTGCAGGAACCATTGAGTTAATAAACTTATTTATACCAGAATAACAAAAAATATTTTCAACACGCTTTGTTTACATGTTTGAACCGTGCCGCTAGAGAAAAAATACAGAAATTACGTAATATTTTCACTTACCGACTTGAATCTTTACATACATCCTCATTAATGGTATTATATTTAATACACACAAACAGTTTTGACATGGTTTTAGCATCACAATACACACAAACAAAGATAATTTTGATTCACTTCCGACGCCATGACGTATAGTGCGTTTCACCGAATAGTACCAATGGCGTTATGTTGGCTTCCCTGTCTGTCAAAGTCATTTGCACGAGAAGACGTTCCTGCAGATTTTGTTTATTTTCATTTGATTTTTGACTGAAATCATGCCCAAAACTTTGAAAAGTGGTGAAAGAATGATGGTGTTAAAGGTGAAAAACTTTTGTGAACTAGAAAAACGTAATGATGCCCCATTAATTCCGTTAAGATGTGTTCAGGCTCGTGTCGCCGCCATTACAGTTTAGTCAAATAGGGTTACCAGTAGCAGATAATAATTTCGTCACATAAACTGCCATTTTTACTGACTATTATTGTTTTATGTATGACTGTGACAATAGACAAATAAACTCAAATATTTATTTTAGGTGTATCCGAACAAACCGTGTCTAAAATAAATAATAAAAATATTACGCCGATGGCCCAGTTATTGATAGTGAGAACACAAGTTCATTATTGAAGTGGGAGACGATAGCGACACTTCTGATGACGAGCATGAAATGGAAGATGAAGATGACGACGATCTCTCGGGTTTAAGTCCGTTGGATGAGCATAACTACTCCAGACACAAATTGAATGTGCATTTTTGTCTGATCATAATTATAATAAAAAATAATAAATTATTTATGCTTTTTATTACTGTCTTGATTTTTAAAATGATAACAATTAAAGAATTTGAAAATATATAAGAATCTAACTAAAAACATACTTAAAAAACACCCTTACTTTGAGGTAGGTTATTATAGTTAATGTGGCAACACTGGAAACCATTGCTACCAACGTAACGCCATAGGTACTATTCGGTGAAACGCACTTTAGTCACTCGCGAGCGCACGACCACAGAACTCTGACCTCAGAACATTCATAGTAAATTTGACACGAGCCGCTTATAATGTTGTCGTATATCAAAATGCGGGGAATTTAAAAACGTACTCGACTAAATGCATGGAACTATAAAGTACGACTTGATACTAAGTCTTTTAGGGATAAAATTGGAAGCATAAATAAAAAATATTCCTTGGTATAGATTCCATACCAGTGACAGTTAGAGCACATTTTTTTTTGGTATGGATTCTATACCAGTGACAGTTAAGCGGTTAAATACACATTAATTGCAATCAGATCACACGAAATTCAGTATACGTACAACAAAGCGTAGGAATGGCGCCACGCCTAACAAAACCCAGCTCATCACTGCGCAAGCGCTTAAGCGGTTTATCTTTAGCCATCTTGGATTTTTTACGGCATTTATCGCATATTGGTAATTGGCGATCCCAACCTTAAAAACGACACCCTTTTTAATCTGCTAAAATGTCCTTTCGCGCAATATCTTGAGAAGACTGAAGGTACTGTACACCTACAGTGTTTTTACTGAAGTGTGCATTCGCAAATGTCTTTATGCGCAAGTATCCATTCGTGCGAATGTCTTTCTGCGCAAATGGCGAGACAAGTGTACTAGATTTTTAAAATGATAGGTAATGAAAATATTAATGTAAATGTGATGTGTGCCTTGCTTTTTTTTCAGGTAGTTGCACTTCATGGCTTCGGGAGCAGAATGTGCAAGCCTCAACTCACACCGTTGTTCATGTCAGTTCATTTTATATTCGGAAAATCACACATACCAGTGAAGTACCAGCAGGTACAATAAAATGGCAGGCCGAAAAGTAAAAGTGCCCCTTGACGACCTAAGAGTTGTGTTCTCCAAATATAAAGATATATTTAATGTTTCTATTCCCCCAATCTCAAATGAAGTTTATGACCACATACAACAAGAACTGCGTATTCAGTTTAATCACGAAGTCAGCAAAGCAGCCCTGCAAATATCTGCGAAGAGAAATAAAGTTTTATTTTTTAATTCTCGCGGAGATTGTGAAGATAATCGAACACAATTGCATGCAGTTGTAGAAGCTCCTTCTGATTTAACAGTTTCTTTTGAAATGAGTAAATATGACTACTATAAAATTGCGCCTATTGAATCCCACCATCTCGCACAAAATAAGTGGACCAACGAAATGCAAGATCATATATTTTTTAAAACCGATTTAGAATGCACATTCTCGTTTAAAAACAATTACGTGCCTACTGATCTCAAAAATAACGACATCACATGTACAGGAAGTTGTACGCAATGCAAAGCTAGTCTGTTCTTGACAATATCCCCCGAAACAGCTGATAATTCTTATAAAGTAACGCTTATTCTTACAAATTTGAAAAAAGGCTTTCGGCATGACCCTCTAATTAAAAATAAATTAACTTCACACCGGGTTAATCTGCACAAAGAAAAACTTAAAAACATTAAGGCTTTAAGGGTACGAAATTCAACGGCCGATGAAGTTATGAGCATGGATAATCCAAAAGAACCGCCAACTTTGCCTAAATTATTAAATTTGAGGAAATACCGGCATGAAGCTAGAAGCGCTCTTCAGTTTGATAAAAATATTATTTTATCACTGTATGCCATGACCTGTAGCCCACCGTATGACAGTTTCATAAAAAAAATGTCTCTTGTTCCATTTATATTGTATTTTTGGACTACTGAGCAAAGTATATATTACGATGACATCTTGGAAGACAAATATAAAATCCTGTCTATTGATGCCACTGGATCTTTATTTAAACCAATAAAGCCACCCGAAGCAAACGATTTTTTAAAATATAAAAATCCCAAACATGTTTTCTTATATGCCATCGTAGCATATACCTTGGGTGCTAGTGTTCCAATTTGTTATATGTGCTCTGACTCACACACAACAGAAACAATAGCCACATGGCTAAGCACATGGTTAAACAGAAGAGTCCTTCCAAATGAAATAATTTGTGATGATTCTTCTGCTTTAATAGCGGCCATAACGAAAACTTTTTTGAAAACGGACTTGAATAACTATTTAAGACAATGTTTTGCAATAGTTGAGGAAAAAAAAGGCAAGATACCTGCTTGTTACATCAGACTTGATAAGTCTCATTTTTTAAAAAAACTGTATACACAAAGTTGTTTTGACAAGACTTCTGAAACATGCAAATATTTTTATATCAATTGCATCAAATTGATACTACAATCACGAAGCTATGACGAAGTAAAACTAATTATTAAAGATGTAATCACACTTTCTCTTCATGAATATATAAGTACCGATCTTGATTATACGGCATCGAAATGTGAACAAGCATTGAAACGATTGAGCGACCAAATAAAAACATATCTAAGACACACAGACGAAATTGAAAAGAATGAAAGAGAGGACAGTTCCGAAGAAATATATTTTGTAACAGAAGATGAAGAGAGTGAGCAACACGGTGGCCCTATGCCTTTGATAAAATATTATGATGACATTATGAATACAGAACTATTACATTTACAGTTAATTGAATCTACACCAATGAAAAATGTTTTTTTTTTGCCGGAAATTAACAACACTCTTAAAAGACTTTTGAAAAAATTACCTTTGTGGGGCAATATTATGACTGATTATTTTCCTGGAGCCAAAGACTATGCCAGCAGCTCAAATGTAGAAAATCATTTTAAGGACATCAAAACTATATATTTTGAGACCAAAGTTGAACGCGTCCGGTTAGACGAATTTCTTATACAACATTATAGTTTTATTAACGGAACCATAAAATTAAGCTCTAGTCAAATTTTACACGAGAATACTAAGAACAAAGAAGAACAGGCCTTAAAACTAAGAAACAAAAAGGAAAAACGCAAAACAAATTATGAGTATTTCTCACGAAAAATAGTAAAAATTAGAGACAAACACGAACAAAAACGAGATTCATTCTCAGCAGAGTTAATTATATCTGATTCTGCACCGAAGTCAGTTGAAAAAGAAGAAGAAGAAGAGAACCTAACTGATACGTCAGATTTTGATATTCAATCAATTTTTCAAAATAAACCTATAGAAGTTGAAAACTGGCGGGGACTTACCATACCCACTCCTAAATCAAAAAAAGCTACCTCCATATACATATTACAGAATGGTAACGTCGCATATTCTTATGTACACCAAAACAGGGTACTTATAACAAACACTTGTGCTTTTGATTCCCTCGCGCAAGCATTCGGTGTAGCTTATCAAGACAGGCCTGCTTTCAGAGAAAAGTTAAATAGTGCTAGCGATGATTTAACAACATTCATAAAAGTATTATCTAATACGAGAAAAACTTGTAAAAGATTATATGAACTTCGTGACAAACTATTGATTGACCTTTTTGATAAAACAAAGTCACAGCAAAATATTATCAGTTGTGAATGTAATATAACAATGATTTTAGAACAGGTATTCATGAGCAACATATACTTTTCTGCCACCAGACAGAGGTGTTGCTCAAATGACACATGCTCAAATGCATTACAACCAAAGAAAATTGATTGTAAATATATATCTTTAAATATAAATATTATAACACAAAAGGGTATTGACTTCTTGGAAGAATCTGCCACATCGTGTATTAATAATGATAATGTTTCACTGTGTCCTGTATGCGAGACAGGAAATGTATATTTTACATATGAATTAAAACCATTACTTTTCTTCGAACTACATGACATGTCTGTTAACCTGAATGATATACCCATTAATATAGAGTTAAATGGCCAACAGTATATGATTTTGGCAGTAATTGATTTTGACCCACCATCAAGTTCCACATTGATTGGACATTACAGAGCATACTGTTACAGAACGAAAACTCAACAATATGAATGTTACGATGATCTGTACTGTAAACTACAGAAATGCAAAAACTCCATAATGCCACATTTGATTATATATTCATTAGTGTAGGTAATTAAAACGTTAGAGACTGGAAGCATAAAACACATAATTTTATACGGTCCCAATGACCACACAAATTTTATTGAATTAGGTACGAATCTGTGATTATGAGTGATATTAGTAGTTATTAATGATAAAAACTGTACTGTTTCCTATATTTTTAAATAGGTACATAAGTGTAAAAGTTGTTTATTTTTTATATAATTGTTGGAAGATTTTTATTATATTGTTGTTTTCTCATTTAAAAGTTTTGTGATTATATACATTTTTTATAGAATATGCTCGAAACCGTCCCTCATAAGGGCAAGAAATATAGGCAAGCCGATAATACATATTTTGTAAAAAAAAACATTAAATGTGCTTTGCACATTACACACACAACGCCGACTCAATTCCAACTCAAGTCACACTGTGGTATTGAAATATGAGCTTTATGTCGTGTTACTTAGAGTGGATATTTCAACATTAAGTTAAAAGAAGGTTACGACGCTTTGACAATGATTGGTTCACGGGTTATCCACCTGTGGCAGTCACATGTAATGTTAAAATATTCACTCTAAGTAACACGTAACAAAACTCAAAAATGTTGATGCTAAGGCAAAGCAATACATATAATTTGTATGAGACTGATTTTTTAAATAAAAATAATGAATCTTAACCATTTTATTATTTTAACTAACCTGACCAGAAAACTTTTGTATTCAACTGTACTAACAAAACATCTATATTATCCTGTTCATTTCAGATGGTTGCGCTTATGTATGGTGCGGTCGCTTTTATGTGACCTTTTCAATTTGGTCGGCTCATTAGAGAATTGCTGACATAATCTTGTTTTTGAGATAACTTTCATTAGAGCCGTAATTCAAAGCTGCAATTAACAGGAAGGAATTTTCAGGAATCATTTTAATTTGTTTAAAGTATGCCATGTTTCTTAATGTTATGGGAACTGCGTATTTGATCGCTAAAGTACGACCAGTCTAAAATAAATCAAATTTGTTTTTATCTTCTTAATGTGTAAAGTATGAAATCTAATATTTCTGATGTAAACAAGCGTCGAACCACGGGTATTTTTTACAGCTGTTTATTTGGTTATAAGTGTATTGGTTTACTTGCAAACCCGTTTCTTCTGATTTTTGAAACCATTTAATTACATTGGTTTACGTCAACCAAATCAAAAACTAATGATTAAACAAATTTAAACAAATTGAGGTCTTTTATTGGTATTTTTTTCAAACTTCTGCGTTGAGCCGTTTTCGAGATCTGGGAAATCCCAAAACGTTACCGCAGCAAAATCTTAAATAACTAAAGAACTATACCACACACAAATTTTGCTATTTATAAACATTTACTACGCAACAAAAGCTATCTATTCATGTATTTGGTTCCGTGCTGAAACTAATTTTTGAAAGACGATTTTGCCTGGGTAACGTTTCAAACGTTACTCCAGCAAAATTTGTTTTTCTTAAATAACTTAAAAACTACAATTCAAACAAATTTTGCTATTAGTAAACAAATTGCTCCTCATGATACACTAATTATTTGTTTAAGTCTCATCTCTCTAAAGCAAAACATTTTGCCTGGGTAACGCACACAATAATTTCAACAGTTACTTCAATCAAATCACAACTTAAAATCTTTGTCTTTACACATATTAATAGTAATAACAAACTAAACAATCTTTTGAATACTTTTCTCTTTGCTTATACCAAAAACATTAACACTTAATCTAATAAGGCACATTATGAGATCATTCTTTAAATCAGTCTTATCGCAACTTAAAAAGCAGTTTGTTAATCTTAATTTAATCTATGTTTGACACTTGCGAAGATACTGGTAAGTTTAACCAAAAACTCCTTCTCGTCTCTGGCATCAGAGGCAACAATTCTGATATTATTCTTTCTTTTCGATCTTTTGTTATACCTCTGAATACAGTTCTATTTTTAATATCTGGAAATTTTTTATTTTTCATAATTTTCATTTGTAGGAAATCTAATTCTCTCCAATCAGCTGCATGTTTTTCTTTGACTTTCAATGAAAATTGTCCCCTTTCAGCCTTGACTGCCAAAATATTTTTTAAGTATATCCTTGGTTGTGTGTTTTTTATTTTGTGCTGAGACGATAGGTCTTGATAAAAGTAAAAATCTGATGTAGTCATCACTTTTACCATGTTTTTCTTCGAATTTGACAATTTTACAGCATCCACAAAATCGTTATGTTAATGTTATGTTAATCGTTATAATGACGTTTCGCACGCTCATTGCCACTCGTCGCATCGTGGCGATAATATCGCCGTGTGGAGACGGTTCCATAGAGAGTGTATAGAAATGCGTGGCACGACGATAATATCGCCGCGATTCTCTCGCTCGTGGAGTCAGCGCCTAACTAGTAACATTTGGAGGAGACCAGTAGACTGGTTTTTTGATTCTTACTTGTGCTAGTATCCATGTCTTTAAATTTCCTTTTTAATGAAGGCGGAATGTTTTCATTGTTTTCCTCCAAAATATCTGCAACAAAACATTTTTTTGACTATGAAAATACCTAGCTACAAATCACACACAAATTACTAACTGTGTAAATGCTGTGTGTTAAAAACTGTTATCTTGGCTGTTAGGTACGTAAAATGTATCTGTACAGTAACACTGCACAGTGTTATCACACAGATACATGACATATCTGCTGCCCTAGACAATATGATTATGAAAACAAAAAGTAAATATTACATACCATGTTGAGACATGTTTTCTATCTCTACATTCAAGTCGCTCAATACTGAAAAAGAAACATTAACAATTTAATATATTTCATACGTTAATTTGAGGTTAAACACACAAAAAGTAAACATTATATTATGCAATGTATTATCTTGGGTCACAATAATATTGAGAAATGAAAATTACACTGAATGACTATATAATGAGGATTCTATAAAGAAATATAAGTAGTATTTCCATACAAAAGTGTTTTAACAGAATATTGCCCCAAAATATAAATCAAATATGTTTATTTCTTTATAGCTTAGCCTATTTTACAAGAATATACCTATACACACTATTTGTTTTATACATTTTTGAGATTAAAAGATTGGTTAAGCAGGTTAGCCATTTAAATCGAAACAATGTTTATTACAATGGCAATAGGTGATGTAGGTAAATATTGTGGCATAAATAAATATATACAGTCTTATAATAATTTTAAAGTAAACTTACTTTCAATTGAATTGGAGTCGATGACATTTGGTACTTTTAAATCAATAAAGGGACAGATGATGTCAACCAAGTTGTCAGAATTTGTTCCTGCATCAGGAGGCCCACCCCCGGTACGTCGCATGCTTGAAGCTTCTTGGCTAAGCTCCTTCTTTCTGAGGGTTTTTATGTTTTCCCAACATCTCTTCAACTGCATGTTATTTCTTTGTGAGACATATGGCTGTGAGTTGAAGGCAGCAGTCAAGTCCTCCCAAGCTTGCTTTTTTAATTCAATATTTTTTGAATTAGTTCGCTTGTCTTCAATAATGGGTCGGTCTCGTACTAGAGCCACGATTAGTTCCCTTTCCGACGTGGTGAATGGTATTTTCTTAGAACTGGAATACAATTAGGTATATTGTTTTATACGTCACTCTAAATTTTCGTTTAAGTTTTCCTTAGTTTGTCAGTCAATATGCCATATCAAACCAAGTTAAAATTACATACATAATAGCAAAGTAATAACATAACAATGTTTATACTTAGGTAATTTGTGAAGATAGTAAAACAAAATTTCTCTTACCACATTGCGTCCGTAACGTTATTTTTTTTATTTCCAGTCACGTGGTGCTGCGACATTTTAAGTGTAAGCTTATTATATGAAAATTACCACGACAAATCAAATGAACAATGTTTCTAAACAAACGGTTTGAGGTTAATTGATTGTCATTTACTCCTGTCAAACTCTACCATGAACTTAGCAATACAAATGGACCAATCACATGTCGCCATTTTACGCAGTGCGTTTGCTTTGCCAAGCATTACTTAAGTTTTGTCTATGAATAGAAAGGCTCGATGAATGGAACGCACTGAGAAGTGTTACCCTTTGCACAGTGTTGATGCTTTACTTAGGGAAGTACTGTTTGTGAATACGGGTGTTAGTAAGCTAGACATTTTAAGTAATAAGTTTCCTTATGATAACTGCAATAACTCTTACTTGTTGCGCTTATGACTAGTAATGTGCTAGTAAATTTATGAAACGTACTGGTCATAAGTGCAATAACTGGACTTATTGCGGTTATTTTATGTAATATTACAAAATATCAAAGCTATCCAAGTCATAACTCAAGATATTTCGATTATGATTAGCTACTTACAAATCGTAATATAAGATATTGCAGTTATGATAACCAACAGAACCGAAACTACTGAAGATACAAAAAAGACGTCTAAGACGAAGATATAGAGCTCATTTTCCTGATTACGGATATGGTCTTAAGTCAATTTGCCCAAAAACTCGACTTATTGCACTCTTCGTTAGGGCGGCAGTATTGCTGACGATGTAAAGACAGGTGAAATTTTAATATCATCTTTTGTTGCTGAGCATAACCTTTCTATGAACGTCATGGAACACCTACCCCAACTGATAAAAACAATCTGTAAAGATTCCACTATTGCTAAAGAACTTGCTTGTAGTCGTACAAAAACAACGGCCATTAGTAGATCTGTGACTGATGATACAGAAAAAGAAAACCTCATCGCTAACTTGAAAACCAGCAAGTTCTCACTACTTATTGATGAAAGTACGGACAGAGGTTGTGTTAAACTTTTATGCATTGTCGTAAGATATTAAAAATGCCAGAAAATAAAAGATGCGTTTTTTGGACTGATACCCGTCCAAGATGCCACTGGTGAAAAATTATATGAACATCTCATAAAATTATTTACAGAAAGTGGGATACCTTATAGATGTTGCGTAGTTTCCCGAACGCTGCCCAGCCGAGTCGGATTCGACGATTGACCTCTTTCCCGAAATTGGACTTGCTTACTTGGACGGTTTGTCCCAGGTAAATAGCGGAGCTGCCGGGTACTAGGGGCCTGGTTGATGTTGTACTATTCATTGTTTTCAAGTCTAATCTATTTGGGGGGGGAATGCCAATACTCACCACGCTTGGCAGGCGGGTTGGCGAGCGCAGTTGATGGTGGGGGAGATCATGCATAACGCTGCTGCCCGTTTGCATGTAGTTAACCCTTAGTCGCCTTTTACGACACCCACGGGTAGAGATGGGGTAGTGCTATTCTAGGCCGGCACTACACGGCACGGTTTTTAGCTGCAATAATCTTTAAATGCTGAACTTCCCGAAATAATTCATTATTTCTCTAATAAATGAAACGCTTGATTGACAGACAAGGGGGCCTAGACAAAAACCATTTTCTGTAAGCGTTAACGCCTACGGAAAAATCTAATTGTATGGAGTTGACATTTGCTAACCAGAAGTCACGTGATTGCTGCTTAAATGGTAGACAAATTCAATATTCCTCTTGCGGAAAGGAACGTCGAAGTGAGCGTGACACGCAAACGACAAAAATGTTCATCAAAATGGTAGACATGTGCCACTTTTGACAAACGCCAATGATATTTTGACGTTTCCGCAACACGATAAATTAGCGGGAGATCGGACCCAGACAGTGTTTCCACATTGAGGGGAAATTCCCCTTTTAAGGGGAAATTAGCGTCAAGAGGGGAAAGAAAAGGGGAAAGACTATAAAAGGGGAAATTGCGGGAAATCGTAGATAAATCCTTTCGGAAGTTATTATTTATGGACTCTGCCGTGGACTAGTGTGTTATCGTAAAAAGAAACTGCGACAAGCGACAACATAAGCAGTTGGCGTATAATAATTACCCTTATTTCAATTTTGTTTGAGGCCTAAAATATTATTCTGTGCCAAAATGTATGCGCTGACAGCGTTGATTTGAAATAAAAAATTAGTATACAACTCTAAGTTTTTATTTTATTTCTGGTCAGTTAGTAAATAAAACACAAATCGTTTTGTTATACTTTATTCATGCTAAGTCTAATGTTTTTCGATTGGCTTGCCGTTGCATTTGACTGCACAAACTTGAGTCGTGGTATTTCCAACTGATTTTTCATTAGTTGTACATAAGTTGTTCCCGTTCTTTTCAAGCCAGATTTTACACAAAGGATTGATGCAACCGTTTCATTATCGAGCCTATTGCGTTTATCTGTTTTGATATTTTTTAGATCACTAAATAATCGTTCAACAGCAGCATTGGAAAAAGGCAGTGACATAAAATAGTTCACCAAAATTGGCAAATGAAGGAATTTGCATCTGCTGTCAACATTTTTTTTTTCAAACATTTTTTTCCAATAGCTTACCGTATCGATGGAATCATTACAGTCCATATCGGCAAGGAGACTTTGATTTCTCCATTCCTTGTCCAGCTCTGTTAGATCTATAGCAATGTGCGATGGAATGTATTTTTTCGCGATTTCGTACAATGATGTAGGATGCAAATCAATGGCATTTTTCGGGTTTAAAAAAGACGAATCATTGTGCACATCTTCAAATATAAATCGTTTCTTGATTTGTACGATCGCTTCAATATAAAACAATTTTGCTGATTGAAAAATTTTCTGAACTTCACTCTCTTCTTTCTTGTCGATCTCTGTTAATAAACAGGTCGCATCCACACCTAAATAAATACGTTTTAATTCAAGATGTTCTTCTGTCTGATAAGGATTGATTTGGTTAGCAGGGGTTTGTTTAACATAATTTCTATTCATGAAATTTAATACCAATGTTTTGATTAATTCCTCAGTTTGAGTCTTCAATTCTGAGAACTTAGGATAGTCAGCTTGAAACATGCAATTATACGACAATTAGCGAAGATTTGCATGCGCATTATTAATTTTGGAGTACTGTATAATACTTAGTACATTATTTTGATAAAACTCGAAGGGTTCAGCCTGCGTTTGCAATGTAAGCGGAAAAAATGTAATTTTGTACGACATCACATTAGAAACCTCAAAAATAACAGTACTTCTCCACTATTTAATGGATGTTGTTATACATATAAACCTTCCTCTTGAATCACTCTATCTATTAAAAAAAAACGCATCAAAATCCGTTGCGTAGTTTCAAAGATTTAAGCATACAAAGGGACATAGGGACATAGGGACAGTGAAAGCGACTTTTTTATTATACTATGTAGTGATTATTCTATACAAACTATGCCAAGAAGCAACATAAATTTATAATGTTTTGCTGAACATAAACTTTTAGTAAGGATGTCAGCTGGCATATCAGCTGTTGGCAAATACAGCACCTTTACAATTTATTATCATTAAATATGCTAATAGTGTACATCATAATGGTTATTTCATATTGTAATTCCTTAAGATATAATGCTTCTCTACATGCTTCAGATAGACCAATATACTCTGATTCAGAGCTAGAGAGGGCTACACATTTCTGTTTTCTACATTCCCATGATATTACACCATCAGATAACAAAAAAACACATTCCAGTATATGATCTCCTATCTTCAGAGTTAGAAGCCCAATCAGCATCTAGATCTACATAGCCTGTTATTTCTGAATTACCTTCTTTACAATATTTTATTCCATAACATTTAGTTCGTTTTAAATACCTTAATATTCTTTTTGCATATTCCCAATGCTCTTTTGTGTGACAATTATTAAACTGACTTAAAAAACTTATAGAGTAACTAATATCTGGCCTAGTTAAGACTGAAAAGTACATCAGACTACCAATTAGTTGTTGATAGGGCACATGACTATTTGCCCCTATTGGACCTTTACTTACATTTAATTTGACCTCCATCAACAGTCTTACAATCACTTAAATTAAATCTGCTTAAAAGTTGATCAATATAAGCTTCCTGACTCAAAGTTACATATCCTTTATCTTTATTGAAGGTTACATTCATTCCAAGACATAATTTAGCTTCACCTAAGTCCTGAATCCTTATCAATATCTACATTAATTTGTTCTAGGAAAATTTCAAATTGTTATAGAAGACATGGAGTCGTGTGGTTATGAAGCACATATGCCTATAAGTAAACGGCGTGGTGAAAACCAGCTAACGAAGTTAGAGGCAAATAAAAATCGGAAAGTGACGATTTGTCGCTGGGTCGTCGAGGTCGTCAACGGACGGTTCAAACGCGATTTTCGACTCTTTAGACAAGATTTATTTAATCGGGCCATGAGTCACATGATGGACGATTTCCGTGTGGCCGCTGCGCTTATAAATGCATTTCATGTATTGATTGAAGACAGCGCGCATGCAAGCGAATTTTTGCGAATTATTAGTCAGAGAATGCATGAACCAAATCGTTTGGGTGCGTATGTTACACAAAGAAATGTAAATAGACAGCGGGCTAGTTTCCGAAACATCGAAGCCGATGTTATCGGGGCAGACGAGTTCCCTGTACTTACACACCAAGATCTAGTATTGTTTGCACTTGGGACATATCATGTAAAACTTGCGCGTAGCTACTATGCTGAACTTATACGCAATGGCGTATATCACATTAAAGTAACAAGAGACGGTGTTTTTAATGATATTGTAGATTTTGGCATAGAACCTGAACATGCTGTGTTGCTACGCGCAAGGTTTCAATCCAGGCACGCACGATTGTATTATACGTATGTAATGGTACATAGTCGAGAAACAATACATTCATTCCAAGACATAATTTAGCTTCATCTAAGTCCTTAATCCTTATCAATATCTACACTTATCTACATTAATTTGTTCTAGGAAAATTTCAAATTGTTATAGAAGACATGGTTATGAGGCACGCACGTGCAAGATTGTATTATACGTATGTAATGGTACATAGTCGAGAAACAATTTCTAACTATTACTCTTCATGTTTATCTGGCATGCGAACTGTGGGTTGCTGTGCCCATGTGATGGTAATTGTGTGGTACTTTGGATGGGCAAGACACCAAACCACAATTAGGCTTCCAGCTGCGAATCTAGACAATATTATTGTTGATGATGGTTGAGATATATAATGTTAATTTTTAATTATGTGTTTTAATTAGACACGAATAAAACTATTGTGTAGCATTCTTGCGTTTTATTTCTTCCGGGCCTTTGAACAAAGTCTATTTCAGCGAGAACCTAACATGGGACACCAAGCGGTATGACACGACATGTGTAGATTAGTTCAAAATGTCCAATGGACAGAATGATATTTACGATATTTTTCGCATAAAAAGGTAAAAAAATATGACTTTCCACTCAGTCATAACTTTTTACCGACAGCATATTTTTGATTGCGGTCTGGTTATAATGACTCAGTATTAAGTAGACTATTTTATTAAATAGGTCTCGTTAGTGGTGGACATTTGGACCAAGCTCCATACATTTTTGGTCATTCTCCTTTGTTGTCAATGGACTGAAGTCACAGAATTAAAAGTAAAAAAAAGTTAAAAGTAAAAGAGTATTTAAAACGATCGAAAATGACATATCAATCATAGATAAAAATGATATCGTCATGAGCCTTCCATCACGACGCTAATTGGCCAATTTTTTGACGTATTCACCGAGGAAGCGGCGTGTCAGGCGGATGTTGTCGTTGATTTTGTCTTCTCTTTGACTTTGATTAGTTTGATTTCTGTGTTGAACAGCTGTGTGTGAATATAATTGTGAAAATCGAGATGGAGGAATATGAAAATGTTCCAAGCGATGTGTCTATTCGGTCCGAACGGGAAATATTGGAGGAAATTTTGGATTTGTATAAAGATCTACAATGCCTCTGGGACGTGTCCCACCAATTGTATAAAAATAAACAGGCAAGGCAAAATGCCTTGGAGATTTTGTTAAATAAGTGGAGAAATGTTGACAAAAAAATAACCTTGGAGTTAGTAAAAAAGAAACTGGAAAACATGAGGACCACTTTTTTAAGAGAACATAAGTGTGAAATTACAGTGGAAGCGGGCGGGGCGTATGAGCGGGTGACGCGTCGAGCGGAAAACGCTCATTTCAATAGATGAACACAGTAGCAACGGAGCGTTTGAACGGTTTGGACGTGTTTCGTGTGCAATTAATATTTGCTTAAATTAAAATGTCCGATTATTTGGAAGCTAGCGCCTATATAAAGTGGGACCTTTTTTTTTCTAAAAGCAATCGTCACGATATTAAATAGTGATCGGTATAGACATGGTGAATTTCATACTTTATACAAAAGGCTACGAAACCGAAGATAAATTTTATGAATACACTCGAATGACCGTAACAACTTTTGACTACATATTAAATGCTGTACAAACACAGTTATCGAAACCCGAAACTAACTTCATTGCCTTAACAATATCTCCTGCGCAGAAACTTTTGTTGACTCTGAGGTAAGAAATGAAAACTATAATAATCATCAATGAATTTTTATTATTAATCAACAATGCCAGACATAAAAAGTAATCAATCTTATATATAAAATTCTCGTGTCACAATGTTAGTCTGCATACTCCTCCGAAACGGGTGGACCGATTCTCATGAAATTTTCTGTGCATATCGGGTAAGTCTGAGAATCGGCCAACATCTATTTTTCATATGTACCACGGGCGAAGCCGGGGCGGACCGCTAGTAATTATCTATATTATCTGGAGGTGCATTGTGATAACCATATTGTGTCATAATATATGGATCTGAAATACTTTCTGCTTGCATCTCGGCCATTATAATTGAATTTATTTTGTTTCGCACTCGCATCTTTTGGATTCCTTTGAACTGTTCCATTTGTGGGAGTAAACTCATCAAATAATGATAATCATCTGATTTTAGAGGTTCTTGTGCAGGCGTCTTTTCTTTGTTCTGAAGTAGTAAAAGTCGTTTTTTTTTCTATTTCCAAGAATTCAGAGCGCAGTTCGTTAGCTGATTTCCTCTTTTTTCCTCGACTGGATGTTGATGGAGCCGATATGCTCGATAAAGGCGATGCCACATTTATATCACTTATAATGGAGTCTTGCGTGTCGTCATTTTCGTCACTGTCATTAGCAGAAGCCCTTCTGCTCCGAATTTTACAATCCGCATCTACTACAGGTTGTAGTAAAATTGAAAAATATTGCTTGTAATTATAGTACAAAGACCCACCATTACATGGACACTGTACCCTTATAATGTTTTCCATCAATTGCACCAATACAATTGGAGAAATTCCACTTATTATAGTACTTATCAGCAATTTCATACCATTTCTCCGTCGTTGGAATTGGCATGTATTCGTCTTTCAGTGTACTCCACAAAATATTGCATGTCTCGCTTACAATCTCAGAAACTGTAGTGCGACCTAAGCGGAAATGAAATGCAAGAGACCTATAGGATTCTCCAGTAGCCATTTGGCTTTGATTAAATACTTTTTTTTTTCAGATATTTATCTGAAAAAAAATAAAAAAATTATTATTAAAAAAACAAAATACCCGACTGCACACTAAAAAAAGAGTAAAACAAGCCCCACAATAATATTGATCAATCAAATGCTAAAAACTAATTATGTAATACCGTTTAAACAATACCTATATTAAAATACACTACAATATGTGTTCGTAATCGATAGTTAAATAAACAGAAACTTATTTTGAATACAAATTTACTGAATATAATTTATAAATGTTGATGGAAAGCATCGCAGGCGGGGACCAACAGAGGCTTATTTATAGTCATTTCGGTTGTGCACCATTTAGCAGAATTTTCGTTGGTGGCGGTCAAGGTGGTCCCCGCCTGCGATGCTTTCCATCAACATTTATAAATTATATTCAGTAAATTTGTATTCAAAATAAGTTTCTGTTTATTTAACTATCGATTACGAACACATATTGTAGTGTATTTTAATATAGGTATTGTTTAAACGGTATTACATAATTAGTTTTTAGCATTTGATTGATCAATATTATTGTGGGGCTTGTTTTACTCTTTTTTTAGTGTGCAGTCGGGTATTTTGTTTTTTTAATAATAATTTTTTTATTTATAACTTTTTAGCTGTTTTTATTTAACGAAAATGTTGTAGATGTAGAAGACTATGTATATGTAAGTACCATTTTAAATTATTTCGACGACATTTGGCTTTAGATTACGAGTGATGTTACTCCGCAACATAAATTTACCGCCAATCTGGGCTGTTGGTAGTGAAGAAGAAAAAGAATTAGGTGAGTCATTACTGCTGAAGATCCCGCAAACGTTTAAGTTCAGTTAAAGAACATTCGTCGTGGGGCCGGTCCAACAGCTTTTTTGGGTCAAGTGTTTTTATTGCTAACCCAGCAAGTGTTTTAACACGGCTTAGGGCTACATAAGCCTGGCCCTTTGCAAACACGTTTGATAGGTCCACGACAGCCCGATCCAAGGTGGTACCTTGCAGTTTGTGTACCGTTACAGCCCAACAAAGTATCAAAGGCAGCATCCGACGTTCAATCTTCCCTTGTCCGCGAAGCGCATCAAAGTCGACAGTGGAGGGCTCTATGCGAACCCCCACACCCAATTCATTGCCCTTAACAGAACGATCGTCGAACTCTACGAATACTGCCTGCGGTAACTCACCTGGTTCTAACTGCTCTCTGCGAAGAGAAGGCCACTCAATTCTTCTTATGATACCCATAGCACCGTTCACCAGACCGTGGTTTACATTGATGTTGCGGCGTAACATCACGCGAGATCCAATTCCAATAGTTAGTGTGCCGAGAATGCCCCCTGTTTTGTTCGGGTCGTCAGAAATGTATTGTTTGCGAGGGCACTGACCGTAGGTTTTAGCTTCTAGGGAGATGTCAACAGCGTTTATTTGGTAGAGCTTTAACGATTTGCCCAACTTTTTAGTCATGGCTGAATTATAAGCATCGACTTGTTTCGTAGTAGGGAAAATTCGAACTGCCTCTCCATCGGCAAATGGACCCTCTAGTGGAATTCTGCGGCTGTCCAGGATCTCAAGTTGGTCCATCGTTAACTCACCAACACGAATATTATTGAGAATGTCCACAAAGGTATTGTCTCCTGCCTGTCTCATATTCTGTGGCAATTCACAAAAGCTGAACAATTGCCACAGATTTGTTTCACCAGTTAAGTTCGACGGCTGTCGGAAGCAGTAAGAACCACCGGTGATTCTGGAAACTGGTGGTAACTGCATGAGATCTCCAAACAAAATTACATTGATACCACCAAAGTTCCCTTGATCCTGTTTTAGTTGCTGGAGGCGAATGTGAATGTTTCGCAGTGTTAAGTAGGTCACCATTGATATTTCATCGATGATGAGCCAATTTATATGCCTCCACTTTTGTCGCTCCCTTTGCAGCCTTTCACCTGTTAGTGGGCGTAATGTTTCATTTCTTCCCTTTTCAATTGGTAGCGCAAAAGTGGAATGCAGTGTAGTTCCACCGATTAGTCTGGCTGCTACTCCAGTTGGTGCAGTAACAATCACGTTTTTACCTATTTCAGTGTTACTCAACCTACGAATTTGTTCAGTCATAACTTTTAAGGTAAATGTTTTTCCGGTACCAGCTCCTCCAGTAACAAAAACTAGTAACGGATCAGAATTCGACACGTCCAATAACTTTTGGGAAATTTTTTGAAACAGTTGTCGTTGACTCATGTTCAATGAAGCTACAAATGTTTCAAACTGATTGTCTGGCATGCCTATGTCAGTTGGTTCATCTTCGACTTCTTCGATCATAATATTATGACCGCCGTCGTCGAGTATGTGTTCAATAGGCTGAACGTCATTGTTGTCATTTGCGTCATCGTTTTGTTCCTCAACGGTTCCTGCTGCCAAGTTTTCTGCCACAATGCGGCTTATAGCTTGTTGGATCTCAGTTTCCCACCGCATCATAGTTTCGGCGTCAAAACCTTCTTGCAGCGGACGTAGTCGATGCCTTTTGGCCCAGAAAGCTTCTTTTGCAGTATTAAAACCATCCAACAACTCTTCCTCTGCTCGGAACGGAATATGAGTCAGGACCAATGAGTAGTAATATGCTTCTGGGTCTGAAGACAGCGTATAATAACGCGTTCGGAGTATAGCTGGACGTGTCCGCTTTTTCATCCTACCTACGTTGTCTAATAAGGTAATGTATCGACGACTAGACACGTCCTCATCCTCAGCATCATAGGCATCAGCATCTTGTTCATCCTCCTCTGTATCGTTTCTAGTAGAGACAACCTCGTACCAAATCGCAAACTCACCTAAACTAAGTTGCTCCAGAGAAAGAGGTCTGTGAACGTACCTATCAAATACATTTTTGTACGGTTCGGAACTTTCTGTGTCAATCCTAAGCATTCGGTATCTTTGTTCAGGCGCGCAAGTGTTTACGAAAACACATTTACGTGAACTATCTCTTAATTTTAAATGACACAATCGAAACGCACATTCGTTGGCAGAGACTTCTCTATAGCTCTTCAGTATTTAAAAATTGCGGTCTGTTTGCAAGTCGTGACATGCACCTGTTGAAATATGTATTACCAGCTAATAAAATTCGATCCAAGTCAGATGGGGCCCATTCATTTAATGGTTTGGAACTGGAGTAGGCGATAGCCGTGGCGGCATTAGCCGTGCACTGGCGGCCACGGGATTCCTCTTCAAACCGATCACTGCCTTGGTGAAAAGACCCACGCAAGATGTGACGGTCATGTCCCAAAGCCTTGAAGTGATTTTTTGGCTCATTTCTAATGTGATCTGCATTTTCTAATGTGATAACTGCCTCCAGAATACTTGACCGTATCTCTTCATTGGTAATGTTAGTATTAATTTGCACATTAGAGTACAAATGATTGTTTCGCAATAGCCACTCTAATGCTTTCTTAATTTTTTCGATGTCTACCGAGTATCGTCGATTGTTTGTCACGTTATCTAAATTTTCAGTGACCACACTTATTCCCGCATTTGCTATATTCAATGGAAGCTGTTCAGGTATCTCTTCAACTTGCTGTGCAAAGAGGATGGCTTGCCCCTTAAATCCCTGTTGTCCGTAACGACCACCCAGACGCACCACTTTTATAAACGGTTTTATCCGAGAAATGAGCCGCAGCTCCATCTCTGATAGACATTCAATTTCAGGCGGAATAGGTGCAACAGTCATGTTGTTCCAAAATGCATTTGACGGGCACTGATTCCTTGACAATTTGTTGGCGCATCTATTGCAACAATCTATGCGGTCTGAAACATTTTGTGGTAGAACAGTAATATTAGCAGTTAAGATACTGCGTGACTGTTTCTTGTATAGAAGCTTATGACATACGTAGCACACCACATCCGCCACTTGAGAAATCGCTTCATTGAATGTGGCATCACTATTTGTAAACAACTGCCGTCGAACACGAGACTGTGACCTCATAGCCGAAAGTCTTTCTAAACGCGAGCCAGGTGATTCGTTGTTACGAGACTGCACAGCATACTCTCGCATCTGCTCGAGTCGAGAAGCGCGGGATGATGGAGACTCATGCTCACGAATTAATTCGGCATGCTCCCGCATCTGATCGAGTCGGGCAGCGCGAGTTGGTGGAGACTCGTGTTCGCGAACATTTCCCGCATGCTCCCGCATCTGCTCGAGTCGAGCAGCGCGAGATGATGGAGACTCATGTTCACGAACGTTTGTGGCATATTCCCGCATCTGCTGGAGTCGTGTCATACGAGACGACGGGGACTCAGCAGCTCTCTTTTCAGATTTGCTAGCTGCAAGCCTACGCCGCTTTTGTTCCCTATCAACGCTAGACTCACGTGCTTGTAAAGTACGTCTACGGGTACTTTTGTTATTTATAAGCTCTTGACGTGAAGTAGGTGAAAGTTGGCTGTACCATTGGGACATTCTTACTCTTGCTTCTAAAAGCCTTTTTTCGCGTGCCTCAGGAGATTCGGCTTTTAATTTTTTAGCCCGAGCCTGAGCCCTTTTTGTTTTGCGAGATAATCCCATATTGTATGTTTTTATTTCTTAAAATGATCTGATACCTATTGCCGAAAAAATCAGTACTAATGGAGAAGTACTTAATAATAATAAAAAAAAACAGTTGAACTATAACTAAAAAAAAAATACAAAAAGAATAAGTGAGGATTGTTTAAAAGTATGTTACTTAAACTAACCAAAAATATCTACCTACCTAGTTATTTTATTAATAATTATTATTATATTATTAATTAATATGAAGAATTTAAGAAAGAACCAAAAAAAAGAACGGAAGAACGAGTTAATTAATTAGAAAGAACGAATAAATTTAAAGAGAGAAACACGAAAGAAAAAAAAAAGAACGAGTTATTTATACTTTATAAGTTTCGCGTCAGACGACGAAGTATCGAAAAAATCGCTATTTAGAGACGACCGTCAACGACGTGTGCCCTCATGCGTGTGCCCGCAATCGGGCTGTATACTCGAGCATATCCCCCTCCGCACCGCGCCGCGCGCCGCATGCCAGGCCACGCCCTATCTTTTTGCTTGCTAACGCATGAGTTGCTTTGCGTTGACGCAGAATTAACATGTTCCCGTGGGAATTTTGAGAAAAAACGTATCCTATATTAATTACTCCCGTGATTGAAATGAATCTAATGATACCGCATACATATTTTTTTAAAGGGAAATTTAGAAAAAATATTATTATGTCTTTATCCCGTGGGACTTTTAGGATAAAATGTATCCTATGACACTCCCGTAATCAAGACAAATCTAACGATACCTCATACATCAAAACCCATCAAGCCGTTTAGGCTACAGGTGGTCACAAAGGAAAAGACATACATACATACTTACATACACTCGAAAAACATTACCCTCCTTCTTTGGCAGTCGGGTAAAAAGTATTTAATACCTGAACAACTTATTAACTGCTGGTTTTTGTTTCAGTCAAAACAGTAAAAGCAAGATGGAAAAATCTGAGAGCGTATTTTTTTAAAGAATGTGGAAAAATTGATAAGCCAAAGAGCAGCGACAGCGCTGATAAAATATGTAAAAGTACGTGGCAGTATTATGATCAATAATTATTTTTAAAGAGCAAGAAGAACCAGAGCGAGAGCCCCGCGAGAGATTAAAACTTAAGTACAGATAATGATGATAATTATAATATACAACCGATACAACATTAGAGGAGCTGCAGAATCCAGGTTCTGTGCAGACTAATTCTACTTCAGAAACAATTACAAGTGATACACTAGGATCTCAAAGTTATAGTCAAACATCACAAAGAAAGAAAATTCGTATGAATAGAACCGAAAACAATGATCAACTTTTAGAAATAGAAAAGAAGAAACTTGAGATTCTCGAGAGGGAATGTATCAAAGAAAAAAGCGATGATTTACTGTTTTTTGAGTCTTTTGCCTTATTTGGAAAATATTCCACTAAGGCGTAAACTAAGGTTAAGATCGAAAATTCAAGAATTAATTTTGGTTGAAATTGAAGCTGTAGAAAATAATATTCAACAATCGGTACCAGTGATAAATATTCCTGTACCAAATATAAATACTCAACAATCAGTCTATGAATTGCAGGTCCAGAATTCATCTGAACAAAATTTAATTAATAATATACCCACCCATGCAAATGGAGAACGATTCGGCTTTGATTAGTTACATAAACAATTACAAATAATTATATGAAGAATTGTTTTTTTCCATAGATCTTAAATTATTGTTTTTTAAGTTTTTTTGAATAAATAAAAATCATATGTGTTTCGTTACCGTGTAATTGATCGTGGTGTCTATTATCGATGTTTGGCATAGAGTATGCAAACTAAGGTTGTCAAATTATTTTGCAACTGTCATACACCACGACACTTGTACTTCCGCCTTCGATCGGACCGCTCATCTCATAGAGTATAGTAATACATTGGAAATAGAGAGCCGTCTTGGTTCTTTTTTATGCCGACCTCTAATGTCAAGTCAATCATAGTAGTAGTGCCATCTGTCAATGCCATCCAAAAATAATGTATCTATATAGATATGTATAGCTAAGGTAGTTTATTTTATTCAAACAGCTACTGTTTAAATATCTAGCTGAACCTTTACACCAGTAGCAAAGATTAAGCTCACAGAACAGTAAAAACATATAGAAGTGCGATAATGTCATAATTAGTATGAAAACCAGTGTCGCCAAACCCACACATTTAAACCGATAGTTATACAGTACACTACAAGTAAACTATGCCTTTGATTGGACAGCTTAATTTGAGTAAAAACTGACTTAGGTTATAAATTCAGCATTTCAATATGTACCCTAACGCACCATGTTACGGTTTATTTTAGTATAACATCCCTAGGTATATTAGCTGTTTTGTTTCTCATTGCACAGAAATTCCAAATTCGAAAACATTCAGCTACTCCACAACAGAGGGCGTTAGTTTTCGATAAATAAAACTTTGAACCTCAACACATAGAGATAAGGTTGAAATTTGTGTCACTCAACATTAATGACATTAACTTGATATTTATCTGATGCTATGCCCTGAGGGATGTCAGCCTTGTTATCGATAATTCACAAATAAATATTTTTTGTGTATTTTTTTTTCTTTCTTTTATATGAGTATAGTATAATGTGTCACATTTTGGAGTATGTTTATTACTACTAAGTACGCCTTTTTATATTATTATTATTAAATAAAAAACGGAATAGAATAGTATTAATCTATATTTACAAAATACAAACAGAAAATATGCATTATTTTAATTCTTGGAACTGCCGTAGGTTTGCTGTATCGGTGGCCTTTGTTAGACCGCTTAGTGCTGTTCGGCATCCAGTTAACTCGTCACGTTGCATTTATCCATTTCTCTTTTAAATTAGCCTCTTTGGGAAATCTATAAATAAATTGGACAAATGAAAGCTAAGGAAAAATAAAATAAAATTTAATATTTATAATGTTTGTCTTTTCTAAAGTATCGATACTGTCGATATGCGCCACAAGCATCACTAAAGCGACATTCGTTTGTTTATTGCAATAATATTCCAGAAAGTCTTGTTTGCTGTTCAATCTATAATAGTACTAATTTCTTACGGATTAAGGTTCATTTTGACTAGATATTTGTATACAATTTTGACAAATTACGACAAGCGAAGTTATAACATAAAATATAATTAAAATAAATAAAAATAAGACTTACCGATGGTATAAAATGCCTCCATTGCTGATATTATTTCGTCTGCTATCATTTTTGCACTCTAATACCGAACAACACGTCCTAATTAATGAATAAATATGGAAAAAAGGTTTGACAGCTGACAACCGACTCGAATATTTTTCTGCGCACAACTGAGAGCAAGTTAGGTGATCATACCTTACCAGTGACACGTGGGCCACGCCCACATCACACTTCTATCTACTTTACTGTTCTGTGATTAAGCTAGATATTTAACAGTAGATACTACAAAGTAAAGAGGTTTCTTATATTAAACAACGAAACCTCTCTATTTGTAGTATTTACTGTGCGGTTCTTTTTAAAAGTAGCGACTCGTATTTTACTAATCTTGCCGACAAGATTACCCACGAAGTATTTGTCAGCGAGAAACTCCCATCTCTTGAAGTCTGTGTGATTCAATTTCTCAACATTAAAAGGATTTGGATTTTTTCTTGCCGTCTGAAAAACTGTATACCATTGCGATGGAGCCCAGATAGTAGTATTTTTTACTTGGTTTTCAATTGTTGCGTGTGCAGAATCGACTGTCATATATGTGTGCCCCGTGAGTAAAAAAAATTATTTGAACTGATTCAATGTTTTTGCAACGTTGAACAGTTTCGTGGAGCATTGTCAGAATAATTTTGTTACGATTCTGACCAGGACAGCAGTCACAATAAAGAAGAAGTCGTTTTATGTTCCCACGTTCATCAAGGTCAGTTATGTATTTCCTCAAAATGGTAGCCATTTCGTTAGCACCGCGATTACCTTGGCTCTCGTCCCAATAGTAGCAGAAGACATTTCGTGTGCCGTTTTCGTATATCACTGCGTTATAAACGCTAAGCTTTCTTGAATAAAATAACAACATACTGTCACCGTATGGTGTATTCAGAACTTTCTGTAGGTCAAAACTTATACAAATTGATGCTGGATCTGTTTTATGAATACTTTTGTGAATCTTATAGCGGTTGTATGTATGCTCTTTTTCAGCAAGGTGTTCTTCGTGAGCTAGTCTCTCTTCGGATGTAGGGTCAGATAGATTTTCAAAGCGAGAGCATTTGAGGCATTTATCTTTTTTGGGAACGTGGAATGCTATATTCAAATTTTCTTTGAAAATTTTCCGGAAAACACATTCTGAAACAAAATTTAGTCCTTCGAAACTACGGTGTTCTTTATACTGTCTATACAAATTGGTCAAATTTTTGTACTGTATACTCGGGTACTGTCCTTCCTACAGTAATGTGACGGCACCGCGGGTAATGATTTAATGTAATTTTCGACAGTCATCATTACTGGTTTTATAAGGCGGTACACTTTTACCTCTATTCGATTCCTTGGCACTACCGAATTGATCAGTAGTTGAAACCGTGTAATAAATATATTTGTGTGTGACGTCAAGTGTTTGGCACAAGAATTGCAGACTGACTGGTCTATGAGTTTCACCATCTGTTATATTGTATATGTACGTTGTATTGCGTTTTTCTGAGTCCTTGCTTCTTTTTCTCTTAACACTAGTTTTTTGAGTCAGACTTACGATCCAATCCTTTCTTCTCTGCTCTGTTAGGCTCCAAAAATGTTTGAAAATGCTGAGTCTCCTTTCTTCCGTAATATCGCCGCAATTATGCCCACATTTTTTACCAGTGCAAGGGTTTGGTTGAACTTTTTTTTCTTCAGAAACTTTTCCATTTGTTTTTATGTAACTCTGTCCACTTAGGCGCTTTTGAGAAATGTCTCTTCTCTTATTCACCTTTTTTTTTCTTTTCTTTCCTATCACCTACTGTCTCTTCTTCGGTGTCAACTGATAATTTCTTTTTTTTCTTGCCACTTAACCGGAAGCGGTTCCCACTCATCAGAGCTTCCAACATCGCCGAAGGCATTTAACAAAGCAACCTCATCATCGGACATGTAATCTAAATAAGCCGACTTCTTTGCGCGATGGGCTGTTCTCAATGTATAGGCTTTTGCATTTGTGGTATCATCGGTTGATATGCTTGGACGAACGTCAACAGATTGCTTCGATTTTCGACAATTTTTCTTCCTTTTTGCCGATTTTACTAAAGGTGAATTATTATTACTTTGAGACAATTCCGGTGGAGGAGGCAGACTTACTTCTGTGACTGTTGGGGTAGTATTTTCAATGATGGCAGATGTAGGGTCCATCTCATTTTCTTTGCAGAACTAGGACGGACATTAATTGACTCATCTTCTGGGGCAGAAGGGGTGACGGGAGTGCTTACAGGATCAGACGCAGAGCAGTCATCGGTGGCAGATGTAGGGTTCATCTCCTTTCCCTTTGCAGAACTAGGAAGGACATTTGACTCCTCTTCTAAGGCAGAAGGGGTGACAGGAGTTGCTACAGGATCAGACGCAAAGCAGATTTCTATTGCAGCATCCAGTGCACAACAGTTAAAATGTTCCGACATAGCATCTTGAGCAGAACTGGTGGGGATGTCCGTCGCAGTTTCCGGTATTAAGTTGATCAATAAAGCAGGCTCAGGCTTAGGGCTATTGAAGTGGTATGCATTTGGTTCAGGGCTGGCATGTACGGATGTCGCAGCATCGGCATTTGAGCTGGAGAACAGGTCTGATAAATTACCTACTGACGATTTTGTGAGGATATCAGTTGAATGTTGCGTAATGTTGACTGGCGCAGTACCCGCTTCATAACTTCTGATGTCTGACGTCACGTCTAGTACAGAGCTACTCAAAAGCTCAACACCTGGACCAGACAACGGAGTGTGCTGCTGGGGAAGAATAAAAATTGTCTGAATTAATTAATTAATAATAGGTAACGCAAGTCCTCATTTTCTTACTGTAGTAAGTACTATACAATCCATCCAACCAATCCAACCAACCAACCAACCAATCAATCCATTTATACAACCAATCTAACAATACAACCAAAATAATTATATTGGTGTATGATATATAAATAGTATTTTTCCCGTAGGAATAAAACGTATTTTCGCCGTAAAAAGTATAACATGCGCCTGTGTGTTAATCTTTGGTATAAAATAGCTAAATTTCATCCAATTCCGTTTAATTGCTTTTTTGTGAAAGAATTACCAACAAACATACATACATCCATACATCTCTATATTCTTACCCTCTTTTACGATTGTAATATGTAATAATATCAGTATAATATTATAGATGTACTAGATACCTACCTGTTTGGTACAGTCAGGTGCAATGATAATTATGTATACAATCTCATTCTATTTTATACCTTATCATAATGTCATAAGATCATAGTTGTTTACATTTCATTGCTCATGACTGTACATACAGTTACTAGGTTCAGAAGGATGCTATAAAAAAAAGGAAATAGTCTTATAAATGCTAGAATAACTACGAAACATTAGACAGCTATAAAAAATATCTATCTATGATACCTACAATGTTTCTGCATAAAATGACTATTTATTTACCTTTTTCAAAGTAGAGTTAAATTTTCGGCTAACTGGTAAAGGTTTTTGTAAACCTGTTGACTTCAAGGCCATTTCTAAAATGTCCCTTTTTCGGCCTTTCCTTTCCATTGTTTAACCTAAAATAATACCATTGGATGAAAAACAGGTAACATAGATAACAATGCATGAATAATAAATAATCACAAATAATAAAAAGAGATAGCTTACCAATCCTGTGGGTCCCGATGTTATTAAATGTAGGAGCGCATGAGTCGCGCGTGTTCACGCTGTCACAGCGCGCGGCTGAAGGCTGATTTACACGTATTAAGTTGCCAAGTCTTAACTAAATTTTAACTTAATTTCAAGCGACTTAATTTTAAGTAACCGTTTACACGTAAAAATACTAAATAACTAGTTAAACTCATTTATTCGCTCAAGATGGACGACCACAGAACAAATACACCCCTAGCGGAACACCAACATCAACAGTGCATTCCAGACGTGATTAAATTTGTATTAAATGAGGTATTGGATGAAGTAAAAGATGAAATAATCAGAGAAGCGAGAATACCTAAAAGACTGTGGGTTAGAAAATGGATAAGCAGGAGAAATGAATATGGCGCAAGTACAACTTTGTTTCATGAACTAGCAGGAGAAGATAAAAATGAGTATTTCTCTGCACTGCGGATGTCAGAAGAATCATTCAATTACTTGTTATCTAAAGTTGAACATGAGATACAGAAAAGAGATACTGTGATGCGCTCTGCATTAGAATCAAAATTGAAATTACATATTGTTTTATATTTTCTCGCTACTGGAAATAGTTTCCGCAGTTTATCTCACTTTTTTAGAGTTTCTAAATCAAGTATATGTTTGATGCTGCCTTACGTGTGTGAAGCTATATTTCATGCGTTGAAAGATTTTATAAAGGTAAGAAAAAACATATTTACACTCAGTATTTATTTATTAATATTTTAATAATTAGCTCAGCTTATTAAACAAACAAAACATGTTATTTAATCAATAATTAACTCACAATTAAACAAACTAAATAAATAAAATTACTGCTCCTCGACCTCCACAATAGAAGCTACTGCTTGTGACAAAATATCAGGTTCAAGGATACTTTGTGATAAATCTCCAGCTTGGGAATAAAATGTTATAGAATTTTCTCTTCCTGATTGGGGATTTACTGTATTGTATGGAGGTGTTACTGTAGAAACGCTGTCCAGAGTTGCTGCAGGAATACGTTGAGGATTCTGTCCAATACATGATTGTGAAGGTTCTGGGGACTCAACGTAATACGTACTTGAAGAAGGCGATGGAGTAAAACGGCTACTATTATTCATTGGCGAAGGGGTTCTACTACTGTTCATTAATTGTTGTATACGCATATCGGACAAATAGTTTTGAATATGTTTTTGAGCTTCCAGCGCCAAAAGCAAAGGCATAGCTTTCAACTGTCCTGCAACACTTTTAGCAAAATGGTCAAACTCGTGTTCAGTAGTAGATTGCGAACTTGCTGTATTCATAGCAAATAATAAAAAGTTAATGCAGCTCACTTTATCCACAAGTGAATGTAATTCCCGGAGTCTTCTTTTACGAGTGGCGTTAGTAGGATTTGGTATTGTAAATTGATGCTCGGTAGTTGATGCAGGCTCACTGATTTCATCATCAGTTGTTTGATCAATTGAATTGTCTCCACGATTTTCTTCATTATTCTCCTGTAACAAAACATATATAAAGTATACATACACAAATGTTTCATTCAAGTATCTTTTTGTATTACAGATACCTACTACAAGTACAGACTGGGATATAATAGAAACAGGATTTCGAAGAAGATGGAATTTCCCTGGATGTTGTGGGGCTATTGATGGCAAACACGTCGTGCTTAAAGCACCACCCATTTCTGGAAGCTTTTATTATAATTATAAACATTCAAACAGCATAGTACTAATGGCTCTTGTAGATGACAACTACTGTTTCAGCTATGTAGACGTTGGATGTAATGGTCGAGTCTCTGATGGGGGAGTCTTCAGAAACTGCAATCTGAGTGAGGCCCTGGAGAATAATTTGCTTCCAGATGGACGTGTCATTGTTGGTGATAACGCCTTCCCCTTGAAACCGTACATAATGAAACCGTATCCAGGGAGCCAGTTAACTTTAAAACAAAAAGTCTTTAACTATCGCCTCTCACGAGCACGGCGCATAGTAGAAAATGCGTTCGGAATTTTAGTTGCTCGATTCAGAGTTTTTGAAAGGCCTATTCCCATCAACCCTGACACAGTTGACAAGGTTGTCAAAGCCTGCTGCGCTCTACACAATTGGCTTCGTAAAACAAAAAGTAATGTAAATGCGCCAACAGTAGACATTGAAGACACACGCAATGGCCGTGTGATTCCAGGTGATTGGAGAGAAGTACCATCAGAAGGATTGGAAGATCTACCCACGACTACTCAAAATCATTCATCTCGAGATGCCAGAACGATCCGTGACAATTATGCTGACTATTTTGTAGGAGAAGGATCAGTTGATTGGCAAATGCGAATGATATGCTGAAGTTGTAGCAAGCAGTAAATAAAAAATTAATAAGATAATCCCTAATTAAAATAAATATAACATGCTAATATAAAACTAGTTAAACGTTTTGCTGTACTTGTTTAAAATTAGTATGTTCTTATGAAAAATAAATACATTTACTCACCAAATTACTGTGTGTTTTTCTCGATTCACTAATATTCACCGAATTTAATGCTTGATGTAACATATCAAACCATTTTATAGTTGGCTTGTAAATGTCATCAGTGCCAGACCCAGATTTTGATGAATCTTTAATTTTTTTCAATTCTTGCGAATATGATGATCTAATACTATATTTTTGTTTCAACTTCTTTTACACCAAAATTTGCAATCGCCATGGCTGACGCTATATCGGAAAGACGATGTTGTTTTGCTTGCTTATTTCGGTAATTTAAGCTTTTAATATTCCATAAACAATCGTCCTTTATGTATTCTTCTATGAACTTTATTGTCGTGTCTTCCGTCCACTTCGACATTTTCAAAAGATTTTTATTTATAAATTAAGTAGGAACTACGTTGCAATCACTGCGCCAGCTTATGCTTTTCACTTAAATTTAACTAAATTTTGCCTGTCCAAACGTGTCAAGTGATTAGCCACGCCCACCAACTTAACCGAAAAATAGACAAAATTCTATTCTACCTTCTTTACTTGCAACTAAATATTAACTTGCAACTTCTTACTAAATTCACTGTTTACACGAGTTAAGTCACTTAAAATTAAGTTAAAATTTAGTAAATTTTTAGTCAACTTAATACGTGTAAATCAGCCATGAGTGTTGCGGGGGGACAAGCGACGCGTTTAAAACTGGTTTTTGTAGTATCCAATGGTATAAGCCCCGACTCGTTATTAAATCCTTATTTGGTATTGCGGTATAAGCGACGTATAAGTATGATTGTAGAACGTGGAAATATGTTATAATCGACACCATGATATCTAATTTAATTTAAGTAATAAGGAATTAGCGACAATCGTATTTATATTAGTAAACGGAAGTAAGGTATAACCACCAGTGTCATATTAAAATCAATTTAGGTAATAGGGCATAACCGACTTGGCTGTCATAAAGTACTGAATGGAAATAGGGGATAACCGCCAGAGTAATATAAGTATGCATTTTGTATATAGGGCACAAGCGCCATAGCTCTGTTATATTACGAAATGGAAGTAATCTTTAAGCAACATTTGTACTTTACAATTGAAATGCTTAAAAAGGCATAAACAACCAAAAGCTTGGCACCCTTGTGAAGTAAAAAAGCATTACCGACAACAATCCCAAAATAAATCATTTTTGTAGGGGTACAATCACCTTTATAGCAAAAATGACCAGAATTTTCGCCGGTTAGCAAAAATAACACTATAAATTGTTTTTTTTTTTTTTGCTTGGGCATAAACGCCAAAAAAGTCATCGTAGAGCCATGGGAGTTTAAGTTTGAAGCGCATTCGTAAGAGCAGAAAATTTTAAGTCCAATGGCATAATAACCTCATTTTTGACCAAAATGTCGCTTATGCCTTATTTCCTTTTAACCGTCGATATCTAGCATAACCATTGCTACTGGTGTAAAGGTTCAGCTAGATATTAAAACAGTAGCCGTTCTTTGCAAGAAAGGATTTTAGGTGATGAAAAAAAAACAAGTTCAATATTTTATTTATTACATTTATTAAATTTATTATGCTTCACATAATATGCTTGTGCTGCCAGTTTGATTTCATCCTCACCTGATAATATCCTATTGATTGTACGGTACCAACTATACATATATTAAAACATTAGCTACCGTGTTATTAAAATATTTTTTAGATTTTCATGATAATTACAAGTAAACGGGTATTCTACCATTATATCAGCAAGCATGTAAATTTTATCCTTTATTTTGCTTTTTGGAACATTTTCTTTGAGAATACCCGTTACTATTTCTTGCAATTGAATGAAACCTTTTTCCATACCTTTTGAAGGATACACAAGACATTGGCTACTTATTTTGTATTCCTTAGATCTAATGTATGCATTTGAAGCTGTATTTTTATCACCGACCATGACTTTTTTACAGATCTTACAATCTTTGCTTATATTTTTCAAACATTTACTGAGGACCCATCCAAATACGTAATTTGCCTGTCCCACATCTTTTGGCTCACAGTCAATATTTGTTTGAGGCACTACAATTTCTTCACCCTCATTACTCGCAGACTGAAAAAGTAGTGCCTCATCATTGGGAACATTAGATTGTTCTTTTAAAAAGAAGTCTAATGAATGTAACACATTATTGTCATCATTTTCGCAATTACTATTGACCGAGTGTGGTGTGTTAAAATTATTTAAAAGTAATGATTTATAGGCACCCTCAAAGTGAATAGTATTGGGTGCCGTATTGCGTACACCATAACTTCTTATGTTCCCAAAGAAGTTTTCTAATGGGTCCTGATTAAAATTCCGTGTAAGCATGGCATCAAATGCATATTTTTCGGATAATATTTTCCACAAATATTGTATACCTTCAATGGTACGGATAAAATTACTTATTGATGGTACTGTACAATCAATATAGTGGATTTGATCTTTATTATCTTTTTTACTTTTTAGAAATTTTATAGATTTTAGAATTCGCAAGGCTTCTGTCCATAATTGATGATGATGTGAATTCTTTCTAACACAACTTTTATATATTTTGCCATTGTTGGGATAAAATGTACTTTCATTTAACGAGTCAAAAAGATTGTCCATAATTTTCGTGAATTTTATAATTTGTCGACATTCCACCGGACACACGCCTCTTCCCGTGAGGTGTTCAGCTGCCACAGCGACGTCGCTGTGGCTGAAGATTTGCGCAGCTGTTTTCACCTTCATTTTCTTCATTTTCTCTGTGTATACATGCTCGTCTGTCAATTTTTGAAGGAGATTCAATTCGCCGTAACTTTGATCCGCTTCGTAAACTTGTTGATAATATTGCCATTTAATGATTTTCTCCACTTGTTCCTCAAAATCAAAATACTTCATGTTTAGTCAAAAGATTATTTCTTACGCCTTTAATCAGATGGGGAACATCAAACAACGGAACTATTGTTTGTCACTTACTTCTATTATACTGTGTCGCCACTCTTTGTTTTGCTGGAAGTATTTTCTTTTTGTTTCTTCAATCATTTCATTGATTTCAGCTACATTTGGGGCGCTTTGGTCACAAACTGTACACAAAACATTTAAACCTGTCCTCTGAACATACCTGATAATATTCAGGTTTATTTCCTTTAAATTAACGTAATTACCACTGCAGTAGATCCTAGAAGAATTGATGTAATCCAAAGAACCCAAAAGGACGGGCGAAAAAAGGACATGTACTGCCCATCTGCTATTGCCGAATACACAAGATACATGGGTGGAGTAGATCATTTTGATCACTTCCAAAGCTCGTATAGCATTGGTCGCAGGTCTAATAAAACTTGGTTTAGGATATTCTAGTTCTTGTTTGAGAGCGCTGTGATTAATTCATATTTCATATATTTTGTATAAACACGAGAATGAAACCCGACAAAACATACACAGGGATTTTAGATTGCGTTTGGCTTGAAGTCTGAAATCTGCTCATCTGTCACTAAAAAAAACAAGATCCAAAGCTGTTCAAAAATAAAAAAGGCGGAGTTTTTGGCGTGCCTGACGAGATAAGGTTGAGTCGGCAAGGACAACATTTTTTAAAATTGTCGACCTTCAAACGTTGCAGATTCTGCAGTACACGCAACCAAGAAAAACGTTCAAAATATGTATGCGAAATTTGTAATGTTGCATTATGCGTTGATCCATGTATGAAATCGTTCCACCAATCTCATTCTGGGGATTAAAACTATTTCATAATAAATAACATTATTATTAATAATTTGTTTTACTTGCCACAAAATAACCTCTACCTGAATTTAAAAAAATAAATATAATTGTTTTTAAAACAAATTATTTATTAATTTTCAAATAAATAATTAAATAATAGCAATTACAATTTAAAATAATAATGATCTAGTAATCAAACACTAGAATTATGGCTGGTTTACACAGTGCGAGCTAGCGTACGAGTAAAGCCTAGGTTACACGGTACGAGCTAGCATGCGAGCTGACCGTGTCAGTTACTGAGGTGCAATAGCTCGCACTGTGTGACCGCATCATACGAGTAACTGTTATGTGCGAGTGGGACAGTTGCTCGCAAGCGAGTTACTTCAACATTTTTTGTTTTTACTCGCAACTGGCCTTCCCCCACCACGCCACTCGCACGTCGCTCGGTCGTCAACTCGCATGATTGCGCGAAATGACAGTAGCTCGTACGCTCGGGCCCACGCCGCCGGTGCAGTGTTTTTGTAGGGTTCTTGCGTTGACATCAAAATGGCGGAAAGGTGGACATCCGATCAAAATATAAAGTTTGTGGAGCTATACAAGAATCAAACGAACTTATGGAATTGTTTGGATCCTAATTACAAGAACAGAGATTTGCGTAAGCGTCGTTAGAACACATCCGCTTGGAATGCAATTTACAAAACATGAATGAAGTTACAAAAAAAATCAAAAATTTACGCTCAACGTATAACCAGGAGTTATTGAAAATTGAAAAGAGCAAAAAAAGTGGATCTGGCACTGATGAGATCTATAAACCATCTATCAAATGGTTCGATTCTATGGATTATATTATGAAAATAATTAATCTTAAAGAAAAGGAAACATCAAGTAATTTGGTAAGTATTTTATTACAAATTATAATTACAAAGGCACAAGGCACATTCCAAACCAGTCAGGGTCCACAAAATTTACTATCCTTTATTTTTCTCTTCCCTTTTATATTCTAATTACTACTAGGTAATTATAATTACCTAATCATATAATTTTGCCATGCAACTGCTCCGTCGTCATTGAAATAATTTTTATATTTATCACGCATTTTCTCTGCTATTAATTTCGATCTATTATTAATTCTCGAGCGACGAATACTCGGTAATTCATTAATTTCGGACCTCCACTGGCCCTGAATGATTTGAAAGTTTATGATGTCTTCATAATCTGTAGTTCCTGGTGGTGTATAAGTATTTGATGCAGTAGTACGTAACCAGTTGTGTAATGTACAAGCACATAAGACGATCTTTATCGTAGTTTCCTTTGTAACTTGAATTGGCTTTCCCAAAACACGAAAACGAGATGCTAGAATGCCGAACCCATTCTCCACAATCCTTCTTGCTCTGCTCAACCTATAATTAAAAATCTTTTCTGCGGTAGTCAATGTATTTTTGTAGGGCTTTAGTAAATACGGTTTTAAAGGGAAGGCATCATCTCCAACTAGAATACCATTTCAGGCAACAATAAATCAGCCATTATGAACACACAAACATTCGACATTTATATATAGTTATCACACATAAAGGGTAGTCTCTACCCAGGCAATGGGATTATGTTTTCCCACATTTTTTTCAGGACTTTCAGTGTTTTTTTTCAGAGTGTGTTGATAAGGAATCATACAGGCCGCTATTCAAAGCCTAAATCCATATACATATAACACTTTATTTCTTACAGCAGTTCTTCGGGGCCTGTTTAAGGGTTAATATCTCCTGAAATACAAATGTGTCATTTTTTTATTATTTTTGCCATTACACTAGACATATGTATATTACCATATGTGAGTTTCATAACAAACAAATTATTTTTATTTTTTGCCAAGAAAGGGGTTAAGGAACACTGGTTCAGAATTATCCTGTCGAAAAATGAATGGTGTAAGTACTTACCTTAATCTAACCTCATAATTTAGAATGTTTTGAATTTAGTCACATAAAATTTAAGTTTCGTTCTTTTTCTGTTTCGATCTTGGCTTAACACCAGACCAAGTTTATAACGCTGACGAAAGCGGCCTGTTTTGGAGAGTTTTACCTAACAAAACTTATGTTTATAGAAAGGAGTCAGAAGCTCCAGGTAGGAAAGTGTCAAAAGACAGGGTCACTATTATGCCCTGTGCAAATGCTAGTGGCACTCATAAACTTAAACTGCTGTTTATTGGAAAAGCGAAGAATCCTAGAGCTTTCAAAAATGTTAATCTTCCACTTGTGTATAAAAATCAAAACAAGGCATGGGCAACTAAAGAATTATTCATTGACTGGTTTCACAATGATTTTGTACCTGCGGTACGTAAATTTTTGAAAAGTAAGAATCTTCCACCTAAAGCTGTTCTGTTGTTGGATAATGCCTGTGCCCATGGACCAAATGATGAGTAATCATCTAGGGATGGTAAGATTCAAACACTTTTTATGCCACCTAATTGCACACCGTTACTTCAACCTATGGACCAGAATGTAATTCAGATGATAAAATGTAACTACAAGAAGAAACTGTTATTGAATGCTGTTATCCGGGATGATGATGCCACTAAAACACTGAAGGACATGAACCTTAAAGATGCGGTCTTTAACGTAACTGAAGCGTGGAACATGGTACCTCAAAAAGCGATTCAATCGTCCTGGAAAAAATTATGGCCTTCACTAAACCAAAATCCTGAGGAAGAAGAAGAGTGGGAATCAGAAGATGAAACCTCTTGCAGAACTAAAGCAAATGTTGTTCCAAAAAAATCAGACAGAGTTGACTGAACAAGATGTTGAGGAATGGTTTGCTGAAAACTCGGATTCTTTTCCTGCAATGACCGATGAAGAAATAATAAATGATACTGTTTCTAGCACTGAACAAGATGATTTGGAAATGACCTTGCTTAGTCCCACGAGCCCCTCAGTGAAGGCTGAAGATGGCCTGAAATCAATAGATGTCAGTATTCGCTGGGCAGAGAAAAATAAAGCTAGTAACGACATTTTACTTAATTTGAGAAAGTTAAGAGAAATGATAATTAAAAAAATTTACTATGGCAAGAAGCAAGTGAAAATTTACAATTATTTGGTCAAAGCGTCATCTTCCTCTTCCGCGGCTGAAAACGTCACAAATGATGAACCTAATATGTAATTTTAATACATAATTAATAAATAATTTAATTAATTTATGTAATTTTTTTTTTTTTATAATAAATTCAACTTACCATTTTAAATATGAAGTCTTATTTCCTATACTAATTCGATAATCCGGCATTTCCGACAATCCGGCATAGAGGAAAAATTGCCGGTGCCGGATTAGCAAGCGCCTACTGTATAACACTTTATTTCTTACAGCAGTTCTTCGGGGCCTGTTTAAGGGTTAATATCTCCTGAAATACAAATGTGTCATTTTTTATTATTTTTGCCATTACACTACATATGTATATTACCATATGTGAGTTTCATAACAAACAAATTATTTTTATTTTTTGCCAAGAAAAGGGTTAAGGAACACTGGTTCAGAATTATCCTGTCGAAAAATTAATGGTGTAAGTACTTACCTTAATCTAACCTCATAATTTAGAATGTTTTGAATTTAGTCACATTAAATTTAAGTTTCGTTCTTTTATGGTAGCTCTCGTAACGTTTATGTTTGTTTCAGATAATGAGTCAGCCTTTAATTAAAGAAGAGGTCATGCAACTGATTAATTTGGTGGAAGCCAATTCAGTAGTGACTAGTAAAGTCACAAATGCCTCAAATAATCAGTTGAAGGAAACAGCCTGGTTAAAGATAACAAGTTATTTTAATTCCGCCATTACAAGTTGACCTCGAAAACCCGATCAACTTAAGTTAAAATGGGAAAATTTAAAAAAAGCTGCTCGTAAAAAGAGCGCTAGAATTAGGATGAATAACTTAAAGGTATCTGAATACTTTGTCATTATTTATACTAACAAATAGGTATCTCCTTATGAACAAGGTTACCACTTCCAACCGGTCATGTTGGAAATCTGTAGGGACTGTAGGGGAGGCCTATTTTCAGCAGTGGACATCCTGCGGCTGATATTATGATGATGACCTAGGATGAGGACCTATAAATTATTACACTATTATAATTTATAATAGCATATATTATTATACTAATTACATTTTGTTATAGACTGGAATTGGGAAACCAGAGTACATTCCACCAGATGAGGCGCTAGATAAAGTGGCAGGGATTTTAGGGGCAACCTGTGAGGGTTACACGCTACCCTTTGGTGGTGATGCGGAGGAGGCGCTGGTGATGCGGAGGAGGTGGTGGTGTTGGATAGTTTTGATGAGGTCACCTTAGTGCCATTTTCTGATTCTGGTGATGGAATGGTAATGAAAAGCAGTGGTAGTGCGGGTGTACACAGAGATCCAGTACCTTTGCCAGAATTATCTCCAAGATTGGATCATAATATGGAGTCAGCCAAAAATAAAAAATTCTTCTTCACTACAAACAAAAGCACAGGTATATAAAAGTGTTGTTACCATCTAATGATAGGGCAGGGCCTCAATCCACTAATTTAAACAAAGCTCTCTTGAGCTTTCCATATTTTTATAACTGGTAAGATAATGGTTAAGTATATATACTTCTTTATATAAAGGCGGGCGATATAAAATACGAATGAAAAGCAGAAAATGGTACATGCGAATCTTCTATCATCTGCTTGATCTGTCTGTAGTCAACTCCTGGATCTTAAAAAAAAGTTTCTACTAAAAATGGTGCTCCAACGATAAACATCCTGAACCTCGCCAACTTTAGGTCTGAACTGGGTGATACGCTATGCAAGTATGCTCCAACCTCCACCAGAGGCCGCCCAAGGACTAGCAGCCCATCCAGCACATCACAAGGACCACCACCTATTATAATATTGGGAAGGGTAAACAATGTCAAACATTGCCTCCACATGAAGTCAGATAAGTTTTACCAATAGTGAAAAATAAAACTGGTGATCTCACGGATAAAGGCAATTACCGACTCATTTCACTGGCAACAGTGATTGCAAAGGTGTTTGATGGAATGCTTGAGGCACTTTTAAAGACTCTATTTACTACATGATAACCAGTTCGGTTTTCGAGCCGGACTAGGAAATGAAAATGCTGTCTTGTGCTTGAAGGATGTTATGAATTACTATACATCAAAGCAAACTCCAATCTATGCCTGCTTTCTGGACCTGTTTAAGGCATTTGACCGGGTTTCATATGAGGTCTAAGTAACTATCGCATAATGCGACCTTAAGAAGTTTAAATAACTATCGCATAATGCAAACAAGACTATGCTAAAATGTCCTTTATAGTCATAATATAAAGAACCACTTCCCCTTTTACAAATTTCATTCCCCTCTTCACTAGTATTCGGAAACTGAAAGAAATAAAAAACATTAATGAAATGTTTTATTTTATTTATTTTTAATTTTATTGAATGAATTATGTTTTAGGTAGAATCAGAAAATACTTCAACAGATAGCAAAGAAAATACGCCAGCCAGAGCCAGTGGTTCTCGAAGCTCATCTCAAACACAGAGTCAATCCTCATCAAATTTTCGACAATCGATTCGAAATGCAAGATATGATCCCATAGATACCGCACTTCAAGAATTGAGATAAATTAATAAGACCGTAGATTCGGAAAATGAATTTGATGTTTTTGGTCAAAACGTTAAGCCCCGTATTCATGGTAAACATTTGTTTAGCAACAAAGTTGAATCAATGTGTTGCGGAATTACTGTCAACATGTTGCTGGCAACACTGCGTGTTGCAGAGTTGATAGCGTCATGTTGACAAGCTCTCGCCCGACAAGCGTAAACATCAGTTTAGCGACAATTGTTGACGTGTGTGAACGTGTTTGCAACAGTTTATAAATAATGCAACTAATAGAATTATTTCAATCAAAACCATTATTATGGGATTCTTCTATAAAAGAATACAAAGATAGAAACAAAAAGAACGATGCATTCGAAGAAATTTCTCAAGCCCTAAATATACCCAAAAAAGATGTGGAAACTAAAATACATGTACTGCGTACTCAATTTACTAGAGAAAAAAAAGTTGTCGGCAAAAAAAAACTACAGGCAGCGGCGCAATAGAAAAATGTAAATGGATTTATTACGAGCCATTGGAATTTTTGTTATTTGGTGCAACTACTTCTGGTGAAACGGATACGATGAATAAAACAGTAAGTTGTTTTTGTATATAATTTTTATTGTACTATTGTCTGTAAAATTATTACAATTACGCTACATTATTTTGCCATGGAACACTTCCCTCTGGTGTTATAAAGTAATCGGCAAACTGTTCTCTAATACAAAAAGCTGATTGTGATGCAGGCCTGCCCCGTCTTTGCAAATCAATCATAGGAAACGAACCTAGTTCCCTTCGCCATGAACCTTCTAATAGGTTACCTTCAGAGTCTTCAAAATCAAAAGTTTGTGGAGGTATATATATGGATCTGGAAACTGTGTTACGTCTTAAGAACTTATGTAAATATACACAAGCAATTACTTTAAACCATGTTTATGGGATAAAACTATTGTTGATTATAAACACAGAATTAAGAGAAACAATGCATGGCTAGAAATTTGTTTATTCTTAGAACCAGAATTTGAAGGGTTCGATGGCAAAAAGAAAGACGAAATACGCAAGTACTTATGTAATTTATTTGTATTAAATTATTGACATTTGCCATGGCACAGAACCTTCTGGACTTGAGAAAAAATCTGCGAAATTGATTCTTATATCGTTAGCTGTTCGTCCCGCCTGGGTAGCGATGGGAATATTTTGCAAACCGTTGTGATTAACACATACGAACATGTCTTTGTTTGTACGGTCAGCCAAGAAAGTGGTGTACCAGTTTTGATTTAGTTTCCCGGTCATCGAAAATTACAACAAGGTTCGTTATAAAAAGATATTACTGAAAGAGACAACATTATCATGACGTAAACCTATGTATTTAGTATTCATACGTCATATGTCACATATAAGTACATGACATTTTAACCTTTAGTATAAATGAAAAGGACATTAGTTTCTACCAAGAAGCTTATATCTAATACACTGGAGATTGCACTATGACCATTAACTTGTCACAAGAAAATATAACCTTGAATGACGTCAGTGTTGTTTTTTGTCTCTTTCTGTGGGTGACCACACTGGTTTGTATATTCAGGATTTTTCGAAATAGAAAAAACTAAAAATCATGGTCTATAAATAATAACGACATATATTTTTAACAGTATTTTTAGTATAATTACTGGTCAACTTACAAGAATTATCACCTTTATACGACATACAATTTTAATTGGTAGAGAATGATAGTTTTAAATAACGCTTGATAACTTTTGGCTACAAAGCTTGGATATTAACCGATATACATCATTAACATCCTTTGTAAATAGAGGAAAGTTGTGTTTTGCATCAGATGCTGTTTACCAAATTGTAAGTTACTCAGATCTTCTTTTTAAACGCGTTGCTTCGACGGGTCAACTTCAAGCCAAAAACATCAAATAAAAACTGTTTATAGCAGTATTTTTTTTCTGGGTCGTAATCCTCAGTAATTTTACCTTTGATAGGCACATGTATTTCTTTTTACTTCATTTCATTTTTTGGAAAGCTGGAATACGTAAAACAAAAAAATATTAGGTTAAAAAGTATAAATTTCAATGTAAAAAAGAACAAACCACAATATGTGAGTGCAATACCGATGTCGTGTGTTGTTTCATTACTAGTATAAAAAATTTTAAAATGGTGCTCTAAATGTTCATCATAATATTGTTTAGCAATATATTATCGTCGCTATCCGTAAAAACCCATCATCATGGTTACCTTACTTGTTAAATTTGTTTGTTGAAAACTTGTTGAAAAATGATGAAAGTATTAGGAAAAGAACTTATTTAACATGATTGCTTAGTAAAATGATGATAAATTTGACGATTTTTGCCATTAAAATGATTCTTAACAGGTAAATGCATGAGTATTGAGGAATATTGTAAATAACGTAAATATACACTTGCCTGTGAAATTATAGGCCAGAATTTGGTGTCCAAAAACTTCTGCAATTTTTCACAATGCAATACATTATTTATATTCGGAAAATATTTATTAAATACGCAACAATATTAACTTAAATATTCGAAGCGACGCAATTTTTTTGACACTTATGCCATATTGTCAAAGTGAGAGTTGCTACAATTTTATTATGGTAACTACCCATAATCAGGGAGTATCGCTTTTTAATAATTGGTTCAGATACTTATTTTATTTAGCATAAATAATAATTGTCTCATCCAACAATGCTTCTGAATGACGTTGTTGGCAATTTATCAACAAACTCATGAACAAAAACTAACCTTTTGCACAGAATATTATAGCATACATAGTAGCCTTGGGAAAACTTCGTATTAACAGTGGCAATACCAAGTTAGGTGTGAAAGTGATAAAACACAACAACTGGGCAATATTTTCTTGTTACACGTCAAATGTTCATACCGAAATCTCCAGTGTATAAGATAAAAGCTTCTTGGTTTCTACAAAGCAATTGAAATGTTTCCAAACAAAAGTAATAAAAACTATTTAAATAGACAACCGAATTCCATTTGAAAAAGAAAACTGACAATTGACATTTTGTCAAATATATGCAAAAAATCGATATATTTTCCGTGTTATTTTTCAATCAACTGCATATAAAATCATCTCAATGCCTGCCAACTTGACCATTGCCGAAAGAGCACAAATAATTGCCCAATTTAATGAGGGAAGCAGTATCAGTGCGATATCCCGGAATTTGAATATATCGAGGCATTCTGTCCGCTTTTGGATTCGTCGTGAAGGAGAGGAGGGAAGTTTGTTGGATCACAGAAGAAGTGGTCGCCGGCCTGCACTCTCCAATAACGATAGAGAATTCATGAGACGGGAATATGAAATCAATGGTTTTAAGCCCACAAAACATTTTGCGGAGATGTTCGATGTGAGTGCCCAAACAATAAGGAATCATCTACATTACATGGGGTTGCACCACAGGCATTACGCCAAGAAAATATATTTGACGGATGCTCACAGATTTGCTCGTCTGAACTTCGCCAGAGAGCACTTAGAGTTTGATTGGTCTAATACAGTGTTTTGTGATGAAAAAACGTTTAAATCCAGTCAGCATGGACGCCTTCACCTTTGGCGATATAATTCAACACGGTATAAAGATGATCATGTAATCCCAAATAGAGAATCAGGTCGAATTTCCGTAAATATTTGGGGCTGGATGAGTGCGGATGGTGTAGGAGAATTGTGTTCTCTACTTCCTCGAGCGACGGCTGTAAATTATATCGACGTGCTTCAGAATGCAATGCTACCGACAGTCCGTAATGTTTACCCGGAGAACGAAGTGCCACAATTTGATTTTGTTCAAGATAATTGTTCAATTCATAATGCGAGGATCGTAAGAGCCTGGTTTCGTTCACACACTGACGTAAGGGTAATTCAGTGGCCCTCAAGATCGCCGGACCTCAACCCGATAGAAAATCTTTGGGGCCTTATGGTCCAACGATGGTCGCATCAAAATGAAAGAACCAAACAAGCTCTTATTAGTCACTGTAATTATATTTGGGAGGAAATGCGGGGAACCGATATTTGCTCACGGCTTGTTGGTTCAATGAGGTCTCGTCTTTTAGAGGTTATAGAGGCCAACGGCGGTTACACCCGTTTCTAATTTTTAAAAATTTTCAATATCTTCTAAATATTACTATATATGCTATGTTTTTGTTTGTTATAAGTATTTTAAAATTGATTGTAGAAATTTAATAAAAGGATAAATCTATTTTTAGCTTTTTTTTTATTGATATTGTAATTACAAGTTTACAGAAATTGTAGGTTTGTGGATTCGCCTTGTGCCTTTACAATTTTATGTAACTTGTTGATTACAATTCTGAATTTGTAGATACAATTTTGTCATCAAAATCTACAGCCCCCCGCCGTTGATTTTACGACGTCATTGGTTCCATCAAGTTCAAACTAAGAACAGCTGTCACGTTACAAACAGTAATAGTCGTTATCAATAATCAGATAAAGACAGCAATAGAAGTTGTCAGATCGATCTGCAAGCGAAACTAATCTTTATCGCCTATGAATCTGCAAGCGATATTCAAACTTAGGGTGGTACACCACTTTCTTGGCCGACTGTATACCCATCTCTTTCACGAACAATATTGTGTAAAACGACGCAATCTTTAACTATATCTTTACTCAATTGCTTTGATACGTTTAGTGGACGATGAAGTATGCGCCACTTATTTGCCAATATACCGAAAGCACATTCCACATATCTACGTGCCCGAGACAGTCGATAGTTAAATATTCGTTTTTTTTATATCAAGATTTCTTCCACCATAAGGTAGTAACAAATTGTTATTAAGTTGAAAAGCTTCATTCCCTCAGTCAGCAGTTTGTGAAACATTGTACGCTGCAAAATAGCCGAGTCACAGTCTTTTCCATAAGCTCCTATATCGACAAACACAAATTTATAGTTAGAATCGACTACTGCTAGAAGCACTATGGAAAAGTAGCCTTTATAATTATAATTCATAGACCCAGCAGAAGAAAAGTTCCCAATTCGTATGTGTTTTCCATCCACGGCACCTAAGCAGTTTGGGAAGTTTGCTCTGGCTCGGAATACACTTGCCACTGATTTCCAACTATCTGTACTCGGTGGTGGAAGAAATTCACTGCTAAATTCATTCCATATTGTACGGCATACTAAGCTGATAATTTCACTTTTCGTTTTAATACCCAAATGATAGTTATAAAACATTTCGGTGAAAGTATTTCCACTGGCCAAGTACCTGTAACAAATACTTTCATTATTTTTTCGTTTCAGTGAATCCTATCACCAATAAATGGAATAACACTATAGATTATTTCATTAAATTTTTGAAAACGAAATCTGGGCAAGCTCAGAAAATACAATACAGGGTGGAAGGTTAAGATGGGACATGAAGGGCAGGTACCTTAACCGTTGTAGCTACATGAAAACGTTCTTAGGAGACTATCCTTAAATTCTTGAGAAATTTTAATCTGCATTCACAGATTTTTGAAAAAATGTACGGTCAGCAAGGAAATCGGCAGTTTTCAAAAAAAATTTTTTTGATGCCAATCGATCCAGTTTCTCATGGGGATCAAAACACTCTAAAAGACCAACTGAGGTATGAGTACTAGAAAAGTCAGAAATCGCGAAAAACTATTTCCACACATTCACTAAGAAAATAAGTAATTCAACAAAAGATGCGCTAATAGAAAACTCCAAAGAGATTTTCAGGCTTCAAATTTTTTTGTTTCTGATTATTAAAACACATACTGATAATAAGAAGAAACATTAATTTAATTAAACGGTTGTCAAAGAAAATAAAAAATAACAAAATAATAACAAAAAAACAACATTTAAAGTGGTGATAATTCCAGAATTTCTGAAATAATTTACATAAAACTTATGATATGAGATGCTCAAAGTGGTCACCGTTTTGACGTAAACATAGGTTTGTTCGTTTTACTACTGAGCGCGTAGCAGCCGACAACTTATTTGGGTGAATTCCGTAAAGTATTGCAGAAAGTGAATCTTTTAGTTCTTGAGCATTGTTGTATGATCTTTTATAAATTTCATTCTTTACATAACCCCAGATGAAAAAATCTAGAGGTGTCAAGTCGGGGCTACGGGGCGGCCATCACCACTTTAAATGTTGCTTTTTTGTTATTATTTTGTTATTTTTTATTTTCTTTGACAACCGTTTAATTAAATTAATGTTTCTTCTTATTATCAGTATGTGTTTTAATAATCAGAAACAAAAAATTTTGAAGCCTGAAAATCTCTTTGGAGTTTTCTATTAGCGCATCTTTTGTTGAATCACTTATTTTCTTAGTGAATGTGTGGAAATAGTTTTTCGCGATTTCTGACTTTTCTAGTACTCATACCTCAGTTGGTCTTTTAGAGTGTTTTGATCCCCATGAGAAACTGGATCGATTAGCATCAAAAAAATTTTTTTTGAAAACTGCCGATTTCCTTGCTGACCGTACATTTTTTCAAAAATCTGTGAATGCAGATTAAAATTTCTCAAGAATTTAAGGATAGTCTCCTAAGAACGTTTTCATGTAGCTACAACGGTTAAGGTACCTGCCCTTCATGCCCCATCTTAACCTTCCACCCTGTATATTTATCACAAACATTTGCAATTCTTATTAAAAATTATTAATGAGGATTCGACAATCTCAAGCAAAGTCAATCCCTCCCAAGACAGTGACAACGAATCCAGACCAGGTACATCAGCTTCACCAAATTACTCGCAAGATACTGAGAGGCAAGAGTATGATCTGCCGTGTCCTCCGGGCAGGCGCACCAGTGGTAAGCCATGCTGGACTCCCTCATCGCGACTTTACACAGATACCGCCCGAAGCAACAGTGCACGGACAGTACCTGTGTAAGGCGGAAAATTATGGCCCCATGCCGCCTGTCTATGTGTGTGTACTGTATTAATGGTGGTATAAACTACTTAACTAATTAAGGAATAAAATATACTATTACATATTACGAATACATGTTTTATTTAATATTCTTAAAACTAAAACAAACACTAAGTAAGTAAATATAAATCCTATACAATTTAAAGATTTTAATCTAAATTAAACGCTCAAAAATTGAAACTTAAATCACAGTAAATACATATTTTACCTTTAACCAGTGACGTGAAAAATGTATAACACTATACGGGACATGACGTCTGACAGACTACTACTTTCAAAGTAAATTTTAGGCATAAAATGTAATATGTACGTATCAAAATTGTGTTGATATTTAACCATCGGTATGTAATAAAAGACACAAAACTAAATACAATCAGCTTTTATTATAAAATTAAAGAAAAAACAGTCATTAACTCTATCTAGTACTATTCAGCCTTAATTGACTTGAGATCTCCATTTTAGCCTTTTAATTGACAAAACACAAGTAACATTTGAAATTTAACATTTTTTACTTAAAATCTAATCAATAAAGAAACGAAAGAACAAAACAGCACTTCTGAAAACAAAAATATAAAAAATTTGACAACCGCTCAACTTTATATAAATCACTGGCAATTTTTGCACAGGGGGCGAGAACATTGCAAGCAAACGGGATTAGAACACCCGACACACGTGTAAATTGTCATTCTGTGTAGTTTAGGTGGACAAACCCTACATGCTCTTCGTTTACCCTGACTTGGCTCATGACTTTGGTCACCTTCTTCGATCATATCATCCCCCAGAACTCGCTTTATCACTAGTCGTAACTCCCTTGGTAATTGACTGCTGATGACACGTCTTTGCATATGTGGTATCACTAGCGAACGGGCTAATGACTTCAAAAAATCACCTCTATCGGCAACCTTAGGTTGATACATGTTGTATAATATATAGGCGTTCATGCCGCTCAAATCAATAATGCGGTAGAATAAAACCATTGGCCACCTTCTCGTTCGGCGGCTGCTGGAATAATTGGAGCACTTTTTATCAGCTTCGTCTACACCACCTTTGGTTGCATTGTAATAAAGAATAATTTCAGGCTTTTTAGTATCCTCATCAACTTCGTTGTTGTGATGCATTGAAGACACAAATATCACAGCTCTATTTTTTTTGGGTACGTACGAGCACAGGGTCTTTTCTTTCGTGAAACCAAACAAAACAGACTGAATTTCTCTATTTTTTTGTGGTTGAAATTGGCTCGGAATTTCACGTTTATTTTTTTTCATTGTACCCACATAAGTGAGTTTCCGTTTAGCCAATTCATCAACGAGTTGTATAGAAGAGAACCAATTATCTCCGGTCACATTTCGGTTGCTTCCTGCTATTGGCTGTGTCAACCTCAGGACACACTGGGTTGGCACGAGAAGCTTTTTTTCTTGCGAAGTCAGTCCTTCTCCATCAGAGCCTTTTCCAGTATAAACATACCCATTATAAAAATAAAAATTTTTTGCATCACATAATGCTCTAATAACCAGTCCGTATTTGCCTGGTTTCTTAGGAAAATATGAAACCATGTGGCTTCTTCCCCGAAACTTCACTAACATCTCATCTACCGTAACACATTCACTCAGTTCATACAATTGCTGCGAATTGTTGACAAATTTGTTGAAAATAAAAGATATTGCTGCCAAACTGTCATTTTGTTTCCTTTCAGAGCGGTCATCTGGATTATCAAAACGTAAACACAGTAGCAAAATGACAAATCTGTTTTCTGACATACAGCACCTAAATATTTCAGACCCTGTTCCATCCCTAGCAAATAAGAAACTTGAACGTTCGTGGTTAGATTTCAAGACAGCTGAATATAATAAGAGACCTACAAAAGCCTTTAGCTCAATCATATCTATATCTTTTAGTTCTGGCTTATTTTGACGGGCAAACTTTGTCCTGTAACTGGAGATTTTTTTGTTTGTCCACATCAAAATTTGTTGCAGCATTTCTTCATCAAATAGTTTATGCCAGATGCTGAGAGGATCTTTTTTATCTTCAACTGTCAATTTCGAGGCACTTGCACGGGTAATTATATTATGTTGAGGCGTACGTACCCTAGCGTTAGGAGGCACCTTTGACCACTTATAACGATTTTTACCGTAGTAAAAATTTGAGCTTCGTAATTCTGAAAGAGGTATGTCTTCGTCTTCAGAACTGTCGCTGCTAACTTCTTCACAAGTGATTTGACCTTCCTCATTACTGTCTTCTCGAATGGTCCGACTCTCCTGGGAATATTCGTCTTGATTTTGTAAAAAATCATTTTCGGAAATCAAAAAGTCATCGCAATCACCTTCGCTGTCTGATTGGTCTGAAGCTAGCATGAGGGCATTGAACTCCTCTTCAAACGATGGACTGTTTAACCGCAGGACTTGTCTTGTTTGTGAATTTGTGGCAGACAATTTACGTTTCCTCTGATTTTCCGCCATTTTGCACTGAAAAACAAAAAAATGGTTTAAAAAACATTTGTATGACAACTAGGGACATTTAGCCTGACAGACTCCTTTAGATTTTGTAAGTGTTTTTACTCACGTGTTTTACAACCGACGACAAGTCCGCCTCGTTCCCCGATCGTTTTAGCACTAAAACAGAGGCTACTGAGAAGCGGGGTCGCGGCAGGCGGGGGGAAGTGACCAATTCTGAGAATTTGTAAAACACGCGACGCCTGTGAGACTCCGCGTCACTAGTTAAAGGTTTACTTAAGCTCTATAAAAAAATAAAAAATAAAGATATACTTAAATCATATACAATTAAAAGATTAAAATGTAAAACACCTTAAGGCGATCTTCACACTGCCCCGCATCATGCTGCATGTTGCGTGTCGAAGCACCTACGCGCGTTCCTGCGGGAGTGCAGATCTGCATCATCGTGCGGGTTTTTTGCCCACTCACGCGCGTAGTTGCGTTTGTAGATTCACGCACGGCGGCTCTCATTTATTCGCCGTTCTCTGTGGTGGTCGTGCAATACTGAGCATCACGACGCGCGGCACTGCGGGATTCGGTGTGCCATACCTTGCGTCTCGCCCCGCACCTACGCGCGGGGATGCATGTTTCTCCGCGTGTATGCGCGTGATCCGCATGAACGCGCGTGGTTGCATTTTCAGTGTGTTGGACTGTGCGTGTTATCTATACAAACGGAGATACTTACAAGTAACGTTAAACACGCAGTCACGCAACATGCAGCGTGGTGCGGGTGCGATCGCCTAAGACAATGAATAGGAGGACAGAAAATATTGTACTTCAACTATAAAATTAAAATATTAAAATCTAATAAAACAGAATATACCGAGATTCATTAGTTTGATATATCGTTTTGTTAATATATTGAATATTTATCTTATTTATGTATATTACGGGTATTATCTCTATGAATATTTCGGGTTGTCAATTTTTTTCCTATAATAACACAGGCGTAGGAAGCGTCTAAACGAATAAAAAAAACATGTAAGTATGTCGAGATATCAATGTATTACCGCCAGCCACGGATATATTGATAAAAATACATATTTTTCAGGCACCACCAGTACCAAGGAAAGAACCCATTCCAGAAGATGTGGAAATTGAAATTCCTGTACGCTTAGAGCATTAAAATAAAGGGAACGAGAAAAACTCCTCCATGAACGGGAAAGGGAGCGTGAGAAGCTCCTCCATAAAAAAGAAATGGAGCGACTGCGACTGGAGTCGCAAAAGGTTGAGGCAAATCGCGAGCAATCCCGCGTGATGCAGAAAATAGTTGTTATCAGGCAAAGGTAGCTCGAGATATTGCCTAAAGGGCCCTTAAGTTTACCTTAAATCGGACGAAAACCATCCCAATCGGCCACAAAATTGTGTAAAACACAACATGCTTTTACAATGGCAGTAGCAAAATCATAGGACACGTTTATCGGTCTGTGAAAAATGCGCCATTTATTTGCCATGATCCCAAAAGCGCATTCAACATATCTTCTGGCCCTGCTAAGACGATAATTGACCTTTTGTTTGACATTGAGATTTTTACCACCATAGGGACGCATAACATGTTTGCTCAATCCAAAAGCTTCGTCACCCACTAACACATATGGGATTGGTCTATTGAAACCACATAATGGTTGGGGATCAGGCAATGGCAGGTTCTGGTTAATCAGAAACTCGTATAGTTTTGAATTTTGGAAAACAGTTGAATCGCACTCTTTACCGTATGCGCCAATGTCAAACAAAACACAACAACAAACGAAAGTAAATTTATAGTTTGAGTCCACAACAGCTAGCAACACAATAGAAAAAAAGGGTTTGTAATTTAAGAAAAGTGAACCACTATTAGCGGGATTACACAGGCGTACATGTTTTCCGACAATGGCCCCAATGCAGTTAGGAAAATTTGCTCTGACATCAAAATAGCATGCAATTTTTTGGAATAGGTCTGTTGTCAGTTCAGGGATGTTGTCATGAAGTAGATATTTCCATATAGCTTCACATACTCTCAATATCATACATGCAATCGTAGATCTCCCTCGTTTGAATTTGAATTCTAAATCTTGTATCGTATTTCCGCTTCCTAGGTACCTAAAACAAACAAAAAAAAAAATATGTATCGTATTTCCGCTTCCTAGGTACCTAAAACAAACAAAAAAAAAATATGCATAAAAATATGTTATACTCGCAAATTTAATAACTCAGGCCCCGGAACCACAGACACAATAGAAAATCTATTGTGTCGTGGACCGATCGGGCCACTTGGGGCTCAATGGGTTAAATCTGATATTTTATTTTCAGGTAATTCTGTAGTGAAAAAGGGCAGAAACGTTAAGGACAACTTAAATATTAAAAAAAATTGAAAGAAGTTTCCAAAACTGGCTCAGCGGCTAAGAAACTTACAAAATACCATTATTATAATCAGCTTTTATTTCTGAAAAAAATGCGCAGAATACTACTGACAGTAGTTTAGACATGGCTGAACAATGTAACACGAGTTCTGCTGCACAATGTAACCAGATTTCTACAGATGATGCGGTCTCTGAGCCGTCCCACTATGTTCCTATCGCTAAGAAAAGAACAGCAGCAGAAATGGACGAGTTTGAAAAATAAACTTTAAAGGCATACATAATATTATTTGCTGCTTTTATGTATCTAATGTGTACTTATTCATATCAATTTGGTTCGGTGCAGGTTCTTTTCAGATTCGACGGGATAAAACCTGTTTTCTCAAATTCGTCACCAATTTTATAACGATGATGGTAAGTACTTTCAAGTGCTGCTAAAAAAGAGTTTGTGACAAAAAACAAAGTAAAGATGCAGAAACGGTATTTGAATGCTCCTCTAAAGATCCTTTATCAAAAATTTATTTCTCAAGCAGGTATTAAAATAAGTTATTCGACCTTTTGTAAGCTACGACCCTTTTGGACCGTTTTTCCAAAACCTTCCAATAGAGATACTTGTCTCTGCTCACGACATATTAACATGGAGTTATTGATACAAGGTTTGCATAGGGCTGGCGTAGTAAATGTAAGAACTTCTGCGGGCCTAGACAAAAATCATTTTCTGTAAGAGTTAACGCCTACGGAAAAATCTAATTGTATAGAGTTGACATTTGCTAACCAGATGTCACGTGATTGCTGCTTAAATGGTAGACAAATAGACCGGACTCTCAGTGGAGTTTCGTTTGCAAAAATAGCGGACCTAAATTTGACTTCTGATATATATTGTATAGATCCCAGACATCCTATAGACAGATGTTGCCAACCAGTTTTGTGGTCCCCCTCTCCCCACAACGGTAATTAAATATGGCATACAAAGAAAAAAATAAAAATTTCCAAAACATGCCGTGTGGGGTATCAAATGAAAGAGCTTATTGAGTAGATCACGAATATATAGCATACTAAGACATTTCTTACACTTTCTCTAAGATTTTTTAGAAAATTTACAAAAATGCTCCATTTTTGAGTTAACTTTAAACCACTATAGATTGAAAACTCATGAATATATTTTTAAATTATTATTTTAAATAATTAACAATAGTCCATTGTTTACGATTCAATAGTTCGTACAGTGAAATAGTTGCATGGGGGAGTGGGGGGAGCATTCAAAGATGGCGAGTATATTTTCAAGTTTATGCCAGAAATAATGGCCTAATACAAAAATATCGGTGTCAGGGCTTAGAATAATTATCTCTGCACTGTCGTTGTGTTTAACAGAATGAAAAATATGGCAGAACATTCTTGAATCAGCCTCTGTGTGATTTCAAATCGGTAACTTCAGTGAAAGTTGCGCCTTGCAATTTAAAACATTTTGTGGGGTCATCAAATCCACCACATATATTACGAACTATTGAATCGTAAACAATGGACTATTGTTAATTATTTAAAATAATAATTTAAAAAATATATTCATGAGTTTTCAATCTATAGTGGTTTAAAGTTAACTCAAAAATGGAGCATTTTCGTAAATTTTCTAAAAAATCTTAAGGTCTTCACACACAGCAGCTATAATGTAAAGATGTACATTATAGCACGATACATCTCATTACATCTTTCCATAGAAATCGTCAGGAGACCACACACGACAGCTATAATGTATATTTTTACATCTTCGAATCTTAAAATACAGAGCGATACGAAAATATACATTTATATTTCGATACATCCTAATACATCGCAATACATCCCAATACATTTCCATTATATCTCTCTTTGAAAAGGATGTTCAAAAAGTTAGACAGAGACACACACAGTACAGTCTGTTTCAGTCACTCAGTCAATAAGTCTGTTGATTGACAGTTGCCTGTTCCCCACAGAGCAAAGTAATATAATATATAGGGTACTGTTCCCATCCAGAGCCTTCGAAGAGCGGACGTGTCGTAAAATCATGGAACATTTAATAGAAAGCGTGCGTAAGTATTCATGCTTATGGAAAGTGGATTCACGTGATTACAAAGACAATGAGTTAAAAGAAGCTGCGTGGCGAGAAGTAATAAAGGATTGTGATTTGCCAAACAGTAAGTACCTACCAATTTTATTTCAAACGATTCACATTGTCTGTAAATATATTATTATACACTTTATCATTTAAAAACTATGAAACTATAAACCTTCACATATTACTAACACTAATTAGTTACTTTGTTCATACTAACAATATGGCCTCATGTCTGAATTAAGGAATTTGATTTTTTATAATTACGAGAGCAACTTGAAAATGTGACTTTTTGTTTGTTGAGATTATTTAACGGATTTGGTACTAAATGAAAGGTCTAGGTCTAAAACTATTTTATCCGTTTGAATCATGTTAATCGGTTTACGCACTTAGGAGATTTGAAGAAATTAAGAATAGTTTTTACGCGTTAGAAGAGAGCGGCAATATTTAGGCGAATATCTCGTAGGTAGGCAATAAAACACGTTTTTTTAACCTAAGTTTCTTATATTAATTATCTTACATTTAATCTGTTTTCAATTCGTGTATCTTGCCAAGAGACGGCTCCAACTGTATTAAAGTATCTGCAAAATTCTTCTCTAATAAAGAAACTTTCATTTAAATACGTCATTTCAGTTGACTCTAATGGCGTTAACTGATTGTTTGCCACTTGTCTTAAGTTCCTGTCTGTTGAAACATTGAAATACCTATCTATTCGTTTTTCGATAAAGTAGTTATGTAGGACACAAGTTGCTTTAATGATTTTATCAACCATATCAATCTTACATTCTAATGGTCTCTTGTATACTCTCCAACGAGATGATAGCACACCAAATGCGTTTTCTACAATCCTACGTGCTCTACAAAGTCTGTAGTTAAAAATTCTACGACTCTTTGACAGCATATCTTTAGGATATACGCGCATTAAATTCGGCAACAGCGGAAAAGCTTCGTCGCCAATAAAAACGTAAGGCATATTTAGTCCGCCAGAAGTCAAGGGCTCCTCTTCAGGTAATCGTAATTGACCATTATGTAATCTTTTTCCAAATTCGCTTTGCGAAAAAATTCCACCGTCGCTGAATCGTCCCTTGGATCCCACATCTATAATTGTAAATTTTCGCCTTGCGTCGGCTACTGCGAGTAGCACTATTGAAAAAGTTTTTTTGTAATTAAAATAATCAGATCCAGAATTAGGTGGGGCCTTCACAGTCACATGCTTCCCATCGATCGCGCCGCAACAATGATCGAATTGACACATTTCTTTAAAGTCGGTTGCGATATCTTTCCATGTTTCTTGCGTTGGCTCTGATAAGACTTTGGGCTGAAGGTACTTCCATAAAGCATCGCATACTTCTGTTATAATATTAGCCACAGTAGATTCTCCAATTCTGTAACTGAAGGCTATATTCCTGAATGAATCTCCAGTTGACAAGTACCTGTAACATAAACAATTCTATTTACTTTTGTTGCAGTTAAAGAAGCAAAAACTTTATGGAAGAAGCTTAGGGATGGACATCGTCAAGCCACGGGTACTAGAAAGAAAACAACTTCAGGTCAAGCGTCAAATAGCACCCCAAAATGGAAATATGAAGACCAGATGTCATTTTTGCTTCCTAATATGAGAAATAGACCTGTATATACAAATATACTCACAAACACAATGAATGAAGGTAGTGAAGCAAGTAATGACTCGGAACTACTTAATGCATCAACCAGTGGAGAACAGCAAACTGCTTCTCTCATTGGCAATGAAAATTCTCAGCCTCGAAAAAGAAATAACAAATCTATTGTAAACATATTAGAACAGGACATAAAGAGAAGAGAAAAAAGAGCAGTTGAGAGAGATATGTTGAGGAAACAAATCCTGGAGAGTAATTATAAAAATGTATCATCGAGCAACAAAAGCATGGAAAAGTTTTTCATGAGCATGTGTGATGCCACATGTGAGCTACCTGAGCATCTTCAAATGAGGATTCAGAGACAACTATTCAATATAGTAATGGAAGCTCGAGAGCAACATTTGATGCAAACACCAAGTTACCCGAGTCCAGGACATGCTACTAATTACAATATGTCGCCGGCCAGCTCTGTGAATTTGCCGATGCGTGCTGTTAGCCCTAATTCATTGCGCTCGAACTCAGCAACCTCTGATTATTTAAATTCGCCTGTCCATTATTCATTACAAAGTCCACCGACGGAATCCAGTACTTCAATGATGCCACCAAACACTAATGATTCGGACTTGATTCGTCAGTTTTCACAACAAAACACAGATATGTCTACCGACGCACATTCTTCTGGACATCATGTTTATTCAGTACAAAATCCATCACCGGAATCTAATTCTTTAATGACACCGCAGAACACAACTGACATTTCTACTCATGAAGACATCCGTTCCTATCTTGTGAACTTTGAGTTGACAAAATATAATCAATAGTGTAATGATTACAATAAGCACTTTACTGTCATTGGAATAAGCGATTAAAAATTTAATGAATATTTTATACTTTCATTTCATTCTTACCTTAAGCACACAGCAAGTCGTTCTTCGGAAGATATACTTTTTCGCATGTGGGTATCATTTTTCTTAATATCTTCTTTAATTAGATCATGAAGTTCGGAAAAGGTTGATCTTGACTCCCGGAAATAATCACAAAATTTTCCGTCAGATAATTCATCAAATATTTTAAACTCTCCGGAAATTTCCTTATACTTTATGTGATCTTCAATCCACATCGTTCTGTTTTTGGCACATGTGGCAATACGCGCGTCAAAATCACAATCCAAATCATCTTCTGATGAACTATCTAGTAGATCTAATAGTAAGTAACTCGACGGGTCCATAGTATTATAACATTAAAAATAAGAACACCCTTTATAACACTTTAGCAGCTGGAGAGTATGTCAATCGGGACGTATGCCAATGAAATGAAGGGAAAGATACATTACATTACCTGTTGTGTGTGTGATACATTAAGATAATTTAAAGCTATACATCCCGGGATGTAATGTACATTAATATACATTATAGCTGCTGTGTGTGAAGCGCTTTAGAGAAAGTGTAAGAAATGTTATAGTATGCTATATATTCGTGATCTACTCAATAAGCTCTTTCATTTGATACCCCACACGGCATGTTTTGGAAATTTTTATTTTTTTCTTTGTATGCCATATTTAATTACCGTTGTGGGGAGAGGGGGACCACAAAACTGGTTGGCAACATCTGTCTATAGGATGTCTGGGATCTATACAATATATATCAGAAGTCAGATTTAGGTCCGCTATTTTTGCAAACGAACATCTCCTTGGAGCCTGCTCTAAAAGTCAATATTCCTCTTGCGGAAAGGAACGTCGAAGTGCAACACGCAAACGACAAATGTTCATCAAAATGGTAGACATGTGCCACTTTTGACAAACGCCAATGATATTTTGACGTTTCCGCAACACGATAAATTAGCGGGAGATCGGACCCAGACGCTAACGCTAGAAACGAGTAAACAGGATATTTTTGTGTGTTTTTAATTCAAATTAACTAGTGAAAATACATAGTTTAAGATTATTATGGGCTGCTAATATTGAAGCAACATTGCAAAAACGTCAAAGAAGAATAAATCGACGTAAAATTGTGGAGATGGAGAAATTGGAATTTATTTATCGTTTTAGGTTAGATAAACAAAGTTTTTGGCGTCTTTGTGATGATCTTCGGCGTTTAACTTCATTGAAAGGTACACGGGAAATTAGTTTAGAAATCAAGGTAAGTTTTATACCTACTTCTAACCTTACTTAAAATATAAAGTTACTTAGTGTAATTTCTCAATGAAATCATGTTTCAGGTTTTGTGTACTCTTAGTTTTTTGGCTACGGGTTCATATGTTGGACTAACGCAGCATTTGATACAAAGAACAACTAGTAGGTGTATACGTCAAGTTGTTGAAGCATTGAGTCATCCAGCCATTATAAATATATGGATTCTGTTTCCGAGGTCGCAACAACAACGAGCCCAAATAAGACTTGAGTAAGTTATGATAAGATAAAAGTATTTTAGTTTAAAGATATACTAGAATACTTTTAATTAGTAGCATATTCCTGATGTACTTTACACTAAAAAATATACTTTCTTTAAGGCTAATGGTACACTTAGAAAATGCCTATTGTAGCCTCGGTATGCACATTAGGTTCAAAATACTAGTAAAAAAATCTGTCCTCTTATAAACTAAAATATGAAATATTATATTTTCCAAAACTACAGGTTTCAGAGGCGGTTTAGACTCCCGGGTATAGTTGGATGCATAGACTGTACCCATGTGGCAATAGTCTAGCCATCAGATGATGAACATCTATTTTTTTAATCGGAAAGGGAAATTCATTGAATGTACAAATGGTAAGTTTACATCTGTCTGTGACACAACTATGTAAATAGCTTTATATAGTTCTTACAGAAACATTCATAAGATTATTACATAGGTATATATAATAATTGTTAAATAATATTTTTCCTGTCAACAGGTATGCGACAGTAATTTAAAAATTACTAATGTTAATCCAAAGTTTGGCGGAGCTACCGATGACTTTCATATGGGCATCTAGCAGAATGGAAACATTTATGAGAGAATTGCACCAAAATGGAGAACAAGTGTGGTTATTAGGTAGGTTAGTAAATAATATCTTTCTTATATATAAAAATGAATCGCAAAATGTGTTGGTAAGCGCATAACTCGAGAACGGCTGAACCGATTTCGATAATTCTTTTTTTATTATATTCCTTGAAGTACGAGGATGGTTCTTATGTAGAGAAAACGTAAACATGTACCACGGGCGAAGCCGGGGCGGACCGCTAGTTATGGTATATTTTTAGATAACACTTGTTGAAAACATTTTATTCGCAAATAATCATTACATAGTACAAATATTTATTTATCTGTTTTTAGGTGATTCTGGATATCCTCAGCGGCCATGGCCATTAAATGCAATTCCTGGCTCTGTTGAAGATACATATACTCAGCGTCATGTACAAGCAAGGAACTGTATAGAGCGCTGTTTTGGATTGCTCAAGTCACGTTGGAGGTGTTTATTAAGACACAGGACCTTGCATTATCATCCTGTGTTCACGGTGTTCACGGTGGCTGACAACAGCTAATAGGATACTTCGACTATATGTTTCGACTAGCGAACCTTCGCACAATTAACGTATCTTAGCAGACTTCGTCATCAGAGTGTATGCTCCGATGGTTTGAAATTAAAAACAAACCATTTTGCGTGTACGGATCGAAACACCTGCAGAAAATGATTACATTATCGAGGTACCTTCCTGCAAACCTTATGAAAATGGTTGATCCTGTGCTTCAACGCAATGGGTACTTCGGCCACAGCGAAAACATTTTTCTTGGTATGCTTGCAGACGATCGCAACCATATCAAAGAATTAGCACTCCGGCGCATTGTTAAAATACGAGAGCAGACTTCGGGCTTGGCACCACGAGTGTTTAAATTACCAGCATTTAACTTCTCTGCCGCCGAATATACAGATTTCATTGATTGGAGGGATGTATCAGAGCCTCCCCTGATCAAACAGATACAAACCGACATTATTATAGAGCTATTCGGAATATTGAAATAGTCGAAACGGAGATTCTGCCTACATTTCGCAAAATGTCATGCCACTCACAAGCAACTGAAAGATGCATTAAGCTGGTCACTGAGTCATGTGTTGCTGTGTGTGGACCAGATAAACGTGAAGGATGGATCCGAAACAAGTTAAAATCGTGCAATATCATGCCGGCTTAGCCCGAAAGGGCGCGAGCACCTAAACTTAAAACACCAGAATAATAGTACTGGTGGTGGTCCAAACAACAGACATATTTTAACAGCTTTGGAAGAAAGGGTGGTGGCTCTTATTGGAGTCTCTGTAGTGGTGGGTCAAGAAGATGTGGCAGAACTTGGGTTTAATGTTAGTATAAAAATAAAGCTGCCGCAGACCATAAAATTACACGGGACACGGTTTATCGCTGTCTTGTTCATTTGAACATGGACCCGTCAATGATAACTGCGCTTGCAGCTCTTATTTTAATAGAATTATTAAAAAATAAAGTAAAGCGCAATGTGTGGGTGGAACCAGTGTTAAGTAATCGTCGAATATTTCATTCAATGTTTAGTGAAACTTCGGGAATATTTCATTCAATGTTTAGTGCACACCGCGATAACCCTCATAAGATCCTCTCTTACTACAGAATGTCTGTGAATTCATTTGATGAACTTCTATCAATTATAAGCCATTATATCAAACAGGATATAAATATACCGAATGACGTAACATAGCGGGAAACAGCCCGTGTAGTTTAAAGCGCCGGTTATCAGCGGAGTTTGACGCTGCATGCGGCGGTCGTATTTGTCCCGCCTATGTCCCGACAATGGATTATGGATGATATATGGATGATGGATTAAAAAAGCCGGTCCATTTGGACCGGCTTTTTTAAACTAGCTCCAATTTTTGTCGAAAAGACCCGTCCAACAACAGACAAGAAGGTGTTGTTACTTCTAGATAACCACGAATCGCACAAATTCTTTCCGGCATTGGAATATGCGAGCAAAAATAATGTCGTGTTTGTTTCATTCCATGTCAACATTATTCAAAAGCCTATAGATGTACTTCGCTAGCAAAAAAGACATAATAAAATTTCATAACGCCTAATTATAACACACATAATAAAATAGATCAGGACAATTTTTTTTGTTCAACACACTAAAGTATCTTCTATACAGGGCCGTCGTCTTAAGACTGGAACTGGTAATAAAAAAAATATCAGTATTGTTTACTACGCACGAAGAAGAAACTCCAAGATATATGCGAAACATCAATGTTGTGATGTTGCATCACACGAAGTATCATAAACATTATGAAACATGTCATCCATCAACATTTTACTCGGATGACGAAAATAATGCAAAGGTCTCGGTGGGAACCGTTGCACCAGCATGGAAACTTCCCTTATTATGTGACCATAGCAACCAAAATATTCCAAAAACTTTATCATGGTAATAACTACAAAGGCAAGTTGCTACGTCAATTCAGGAATTGACCTGGACCTGGACCTGGAAACCTGGACATCATCGACTGCTGTCAATGTGAGTATTCAATATTTAAATTAATTGTTTTCTACATTGTCCTGCACATTCCTACAAGGGATGGAGCACCTCTTCAATGACTGAATATCATACTTTTTTCGTTCCATTTGCAAATTCAAATTCAAATTTCAAATTGTCTTTATTTGCTGAATGTAGTTACATAGCTGAGGTAATAATTTTATAGGTTCTTAGACATTCTTGCTCGTAGTTGAGCGTGCAAATATCTTAAATTATAAATTACATTACACATAATACTTCACACAACACTAGATCTCAATAGGTACATTGCAAAATTATAGTAATAAAATGATTATAAATAAATATTATGTCAATTTTATTATAATGTCAATTAATTTAAAATTATTATTTTTGATTTAAGAAGTCACTAATATTGTAATATTGCTTTGTGATTAGCCAATTTGTTAACCTTGTCCGGAATATATTTACAGGTAGTTCCTTAATATCGTCTGGTATTTTATTAAAGATAGTAATACTTTTAAATATTATACTACTTTTCGCTGTATTAATTCTACACGTCGGAAAGTATAGTTTGTTCTGAAATCTGGTCATTATTTCAGTATTAATTTCTCCTTTTTTCTTGTAATATTCGGGGTGTTTTCTTACAAATAAGCATACATCTCTTAACATACATGTCAAAGTTAAGATTCGCAGCTTAACAAAGATTGGTTTACAGCTGTCTCTTTGTCTCAATCCAGTTATGGCTCGTACGCATTTTTTTTGTGCTATGAACACCTTTTGGTTATCACAAGATTGACCCCATAATATAAGTCCATAGGAGAGAATTGATGACACATATGCATGATAAGCACTTAGGGCGGCCTCCATTGACACTGTGTTCCTGAGTCGTCTTATGACATACAGTATACACAAATCGGTTTAACTTGTCACATATACAGTGTGTTAGGGATCGGACTTCCGATACTTTACCTACGTATTTTTCATTATATTTTATCGACAAAATACCATATATTGGGTGGTCGCACCCCTCACCCCTCTGAATGGCAGCAATTTTTAGTTTTAGTGTCTCTTATTCTATGGAGTTAATTGAAAACCGTTTCATTTATTAATTTTATTATGTCCACACACATAAATGTGACCTTATTTTAAAGGTAATGAAATTCACTAGTATCTGAAACCAAATTTGTTAAGAAAGCAACAATAATTTTTAACAAAAACCTTTGACTTAGACAAAAAACTTAGCAAAATTTTAAGTTATTTTTTAGTTTTTGTGCTGTACCTTGAAAACTAGGTCCTTAACATATCGTTTTTTTTTCTTTTAATTTGTTAACAATTAGTTATGCTAACAAACCCATTTCAAATTTATGCCAAAAGTTAATTTAATAATTAAAAACCAGGGTCTACCCAACACTACTCAAAACCATCCTTATCGAAAATAGGTAACATTCCATTACCATGTGAGCGAGAGAGGTATTACGATAAAAAGGTGCGAGTGAGACGGAAAACAAACAAACATCTGCTACATCATCTTGCTATTTTGTTTTTCAATGACTCAGTTATCCCTCGCTTCGCGTTGTGACAACAACTACCTCATCGTTTTACCGCTCGTACATTTTAACGGAGTATCCCGTGCTATGGTTTATTCAGCTCGTGAATTAGCAGACATACATTTTGTGTATGGTTTCTGCGATGGCAACGCAGCTGCTGCCGTTGTGGAATACCAAAGAAGATTTCCAACACGACAACTGCCTAGTGCTCGAACTTTCACGAGTATTCATTTGAGGATTGGCCAGTATGGAATTCAAAAAGCTTCAAACGAAAGATTTCGTCTACTATCACCCGAAGACGAAGAGGAAATTATGCAGTTGATTGCAAACGACCCGCGCCTTAGTACGAGGCTAATAGGTCGAAGGCTTGGAATTTCCCATTGGTCGGTATGGAAAGTATTAAAAAGGGAAGGTTTACACGCCTTTCATTTTAGAAGAGTGCAAAATCTTATTGAACCAGATTACGCTGCTCGTGTTGTGTTTTGTTCGTGGCTGAACAGAAAAATTCGTCAAGAGCCAGATGTGTTACGAAGAATTTTGTGGACTGATGAGGCCAAATTTACAAGAGCCGGCATAACAAATCATCGTAATGACCACTTGTGGATGGCTGAAAATCCACACGCTGTGAGACCTGGTCAATTCCAGCACGAGTTTTCAATTAATGTATGGGCAGGTTTATTGAATGACCAGTTAATTGGGCCTATTATTTTGCCTGATAATTTAAACGGTGAGAGATTTTTGGAATTTCTTCAAAATGATTTCCTAGAAGTCGTTCCGCTCGTGTTCAGGCAGCGTCACTACCGTCGACCTTTTTATTTTCAAATGGACGGAGCGCCAGCTCATTTCTCTCGAAACGTAAGAGCACACGTTGATGCTCGATATGTGCCATGGGTTGGACGAGGTGGCACCATCGCCTGGCCACCTCGTTCACCAGATTCAACTCCCTTGGACTTCTTTCTTTGGGGAACCATGAAACAAAAAGTTTACCAACAAGTAACAAATACAAGAGAAGAGCTTCTGCAAAGGATAATGGCCGTGGCAGAAGAAATAAGAAACCAAAGTGATATTGTGATGAGAGCCACTCAACATGTTGGGTTAGGCTTCGTTCACACGGCATTGTCCTGCTCGTTTTTTTGCCGTATACGTCTTAACGTATAAATAGTGACCATACAACGTACATAGATCCATTCACACGACGATTGTACTGCAAAAAAACGTGTACCGCTTATACGTTTAAACGCATACTCAACGGACTTGTCAAACAAATCGAATGAACTTTGACGTATTCGGTTCGCAGTGGCATATGGTATAGCTTTGTCTCCTTCACACGACACGATGTCATACGTTTTTTTATCGAATAGCAACCGAAGAAGCGTTTAGTACCCGAGTGTCTTTTGGAGCAGTAGCACGTATTTTATGTTTGATTTGGTTAGGTATTCAAAATGGTTGAGGAATCTTCTATAGATAATGAACTATTAATTTCTTTAGTGGAACAAAATCCAGTTTTATGGGATAAAACTTTGGAACTTTATAAAAATCGTGTCGCAACTCAAGCGGCTTGGAAGGGAATCATAGTAATAATTGATCCTAATTTTGAAACAAAGGAAGAAAAAACAAGACAAGCCATAGGTAAGTATCTTTTATTATTAATAATAAAAATTGCGTTACAAAATATTTTAACTTACTCTGCTTAGTTCTAAATATATTCGTTTTGCCATGGGACTGATCCTTCGTTTGATAGAAAATAGTGACTAAAAATGGACCTTACGCTGTTTGCTTGAACATTTCTAACTGACGTACTTTGAATATTTTCAAATAATGGAGTATTTGCCACATCTTCAAAATTGTGTCCATCATTTTCACGAACGTAATTGTGTAATACAATGCATGCTTTTATGATTTCTGTCAATAAACTTGGTGAAACATCAATAGCCTTATGTAGAATTATCCATTTTCCCGCTAAGATACCAAAAGCACACTCCACGTATCTCCTCGCTCTGCTCAGGCGGTAATTAAAGATTTTTTTACGAAAATCTAAATGTGTTCCTCCAAAAGGGCGTAGTAAATTATTATGTAGAGCAAATCCCTCATCACCAATAAATACGTAAGATGTACTGTCTCCACCTTCTACTAATGGCATTGGTTTGGGTATATTCAGCGAACCATCATTAAGTTTTTTCCATAAGACGGAATTTTTCAAAATGGATGAGTCACAATCTTTTCCGTATGATCCTATGTCTACATATATAAATCTGTATTCCGAATCAACCACCGCAAGTAGCACAATTGAAAAATAATCTTTATAATTGTAGTACATGGATCCACTATGAGGAGGCTTTAAGATTTTTATGTGTTTCCCATCAATTGCACCTAAACAATGAGGGAAATTAGTCTTTCTTTCAAAGCCTTCCACTATTTTCATCCATTCACTTTCTGTAGAAGGCGTTTGAAGATATTCTCCCTGAAAGACATGCCACAGAGTCCAGCAAACATCCCAGATGATACCACTTATAGTCGATACTCCAACTTTGTATGAATAGTGAAAATCTTTCATGGAACACCCCGATGCTAAATACCTGATAAAAAGAAATGTACATGTACCGTATTACTGATCATGTTTGTCTTTTACAGCTAAAATGATTATTCAACGGTGGACTCATATCAGAGATAATTATAATCGATCATATAAAAAGATAAAAGATCAGGAAGTGGCGCCAAAACAGCAAAGCCTTATATATATAGCAAACAGTTATCTTTTTTGCAGAAATTAATACAACCTAAAGAGACAATTAATAATGTTACTACCGAAAATAACAACACGGAATCCCATTATAACAAAGAATCCGAAAAATCCGAAAACAAAGAATCCGGAAATGAAACATTTGAAACTAAGGCCGAGATTCACAGATCGCACTTTAACTTTACTTTGATGGAAAGATCTACTTTCACAGAAAAATATATTTCTTAGTCGTGTCAAGCTCATCTTTACTTTCCGAAAATTATACTTTACTTAGTAAAGGCTAAGGAGTCGATAATCATGACTTTGGTCTCAAAGTAAACTTTACATGACTATGCGTATAAATCATGTAAGCCTTCATTTTAAACTAATTTCCTAGAACAGAAACGCATTTTAATATGGTTGGGTTATAGCTCGAAACGTCATGTCGATTTGAGTGACATTTTTTTGTTGATTTGTTGATCGTTGCATTGCATCGTTTGTCTTATAACATTATAATATTTTTCTGACGAATTTTGCTGTGGCTACCGGTTTTTGATATTTCTACAACAATCTTCCCGACCCTGGCTTGTTATAACGGATTTGAAACTGCTACCTGACTGACAATTATTATTGCAAATCCACGTAATACCTACATAGTGTTTTTTTTTCTAATCAATTAATTTTTGATATAAAATAATGTTATTATTATATATGGAAATATAACTTAATTCAATTATATGTTTTCAAAAACATAAATTATGCGTATAATGTAACAGTCACACGTCTTTCCCTGTACTTTACTTTGAGGCCGTACTTTTCTAAGGAAAGTCAAGCAATTGTCTCTGAAATTAAATATGTTGAAAGTAAACTTCGGTCATACAAAGTTTACTTTGTGAAGACTCTTTTGCGGTAAAGTAAAGTCACGACTGTGAATCTGGGCCTAACTCTATAGAGACACATGACACAATGACGGCAAAGAGCCCAATACCTAATCGCGTGCCTAAAAGGTCTCTAAAGAATATTATTAGTCCTGTAGATGCGAAGATGATGAAATTTATGGATTCTTATTCAAATAACGAACCTAAAACAATGAATCGGCATCTTTCATTTTTTAATGGGATATTACCATCACTAGATAAGTATGACGATGATGAAGTCCTCGAATTCCAAATGGGTGTGCTACAATTAATGAAAAAAATTAAAAACAGTCGCCAAATTCACGAATCGTCGTCTTTCAATCTCTCATCAGTTCACACGGAGAGAGGATATTTTACACAACAATACCAAAATAGTACAAACATGACTACAACGACTTCTCTTCAAAGTCCAGCCTCTGTCGAATCCTGCTATTCTACCTACACAGATATAGATTTCAATGACTTTTAATACGGAACACGAATATATTATAGTATATTGTGAGTGAAGTGAAATTGGTCAAATTTAAATATTTTTTTAATTATAATAATAAACATTGATAAAACGTAAATAGTCACAACCTGTGTATTTTTATTTGTGTTTTTTACTCACCTTAAACAGATGGCTAATTTCATTTTAGTACTAATGCATTTCCGCATATTTGTATTTGATTTTGGTAGGCTTGAATTTTCCAGTCGAGTTAATAGTTTTTCAAAACTTTCAATAGACATTCGAAAATAATTAAAAAACATTTTTTCATCGTTTCTAAGATTTTCGAATAATTTTTCAAATGTGATCGTACGCACAGATTCTTCATTAATAGGATGTACCCAAAACCTTCTGTTTTGTCGGCGGCGAGACCGTTGGCGCCTTCGATACCAATATAAAAGTGCAACCAAGTGTGGATCCATCAGTGACGTCTACTCACTGTGACAACTGTGTGGAGACTGCCTGTAGACTGCGGCTATTCGTTTAATCACGAATGAAAATTTACCATATGAACACCCGCTTGACTATACGTTAAAAAAACGATTACAAAAAAACGTGCAGGACAATGCCGTGTGAACAAAGCCTTAAGGCGTTACCCGGCAATTTCGACTATGTTCAACCTCTATAAAGTCTGGTACAACATAAAGCACAATACCGAAAAAAATATATAAAATAGGATGGTCTTTGATCTTTAATTGCTCGCGAGGACTTTTTTCCAAAGTTAATAGATTTCTAGAAAAAAAATGTGCCGTGGTCATCGATTTTTCCGCAAATACTCTATAAACTTCGTAACCTGCTGACTTAGAGCTCTGAAAATTTTATGTTTAATAAATTATCAGTTACACAACAGTCCCTGACGAGGATTTTTTGTTTCACTGATTGGTATCTTTTTAAATACAAAATGCGAGGAAAAAAGAAGGTGCAGCGGGAGAGATTTGAGATCCGTCAAGTATGGTCAAGGTTATTAGCGCATGTATAAGCCTTAAGGGTAATGGCCTGCCTTCAAAATAACGGTGGCCACTTTGAACAACTGTTCTTACTTGTGTTTTTTGTGTTTGATTATTAAATAAAAATTTTTAATGCTCACATTGTGTGTGTTTTTGTCTTACTCGCACTTATTCATCGTAAAAAATACCTCTCGTTCCCACAGTAATGGAATGTTACCTATTTTCGATAAGGATGTTTTTGATGGTCTTGAGTAGTGTTGGGTAGACCCTGGTTTTTAATTATTAAATTAACTTTTGGCATAAATTTGAAATGGGTTTGTTAGCATAACTAATTGTTAACAAATTAAAAGAAAAAAAAAAACGATATGTTAAGGACCTAGTTTTCAAGGTACAGCACAAAAACTAAAAAATAACTTAAAATTTTGCTAAGTTTTTTGTCTAAGTCAAAGGTTTTTGTAAAAATTATTGTTGCTTTCTTAACAAATTTGGTTTCAGATACTAGTGAATTTCATTACCTTTAAAATAAGGTCACATTTATGTGTGTGGACATAATAAAATTAATAAATGAAACGGTTTTCAATTTACTCCATAGAATAAGAGACACTAAAACTAAAAATTGCTGCCATTCAGAGGGGTGAGGGGTGCGACCCCCCAATATATGGTATTTTGTCGATAAAATATAATGAAAAATACGTAGGTAAAGTATCGGAAGTCCGATCCCTAACACGCTGTATATTCTATGTGTACATTCCATTTTAAATTTTCATCCAAATGGATACCCAGAAACTTGTGGCTTTTTACTTGTTCTATGGGTTTATTTTCATAACTAACTTTTAACTCGATTTGTCGACTATTTTTAGTACAAAATTTTATCATTTTAGTTTTTTCAAAGTTGATTTGGAGATTATTACTTTTTAACCACCCTACGTAAAGTGCTTTATTTAAGTCTGGATTGAAAGATTTGCATTTCACGATAAGTCTTGTATCATCAGCAAATAAAACACAATAAACAATAAACAGATACTGAATCGTGACTTGCAAAGACTTTGCAACATGAACGCTCTGCTGGTCTTGATATCTGTGTTCCTGCTGGTGACGGCGAGGCCAGAACCCGTGCCGGAGTTGCCCAGCCATCCAAGAGACGTGAGTATACATTTCTCAAAACTCGTAGTCTCTGATCGAGGAGTTTGCCGTCTGCTCCAACCTATCAGAATGTCTTGTAAGCTCTATAACGAAATTAATGTTGATTTTGTATGTTTTTTGAAAGAAAGAAAGAAAGAAAACGTTTATTTAAACCCTCGTCTGTCGGAACACAGATCTGTGCCAAAAATTTTGTACCCGTTGTCTGTCGGAGCACAGATCTGTGCCAAATCATCGCCGGTTGGAAATTAGCTCATTGTAACGCAAATATAATTCAAATCTGCATAAACGACTATTTAGTTGATAGCTTATGAATTACTGAATATTTAAAGTCCATCAATTAATAATTTGACCTATAAATATTCGAAATATAACAGTAATTATTTCATACTTTAGTCGAGTAACTTTTAACTTTTAAAGTTTTAAAAAATGTAAAATTTTGCGGAAAGTTGAAAAACGGGAAGTATTTATTGCTCTTCTTATTATTATTGACTATATATCCTAATGTTTATGTGCCGAAATAATGAAAATTATCAACAATTATACCACAAATAATGGCTCCAAATATGTATCTACCATTTAACTGTACGTTGTTTAGTTTTTGACCCCTGGTTACTCGTATTTTTTTTTACATATTGTTTTTGTTTTTTACATCATTTTACAAGAAATTTAATGAAGATTTTTATGATATAATTCAAAATTTGATACTGTCTTCCATTTTAGAGATATTTCGTTTTCAAATCAGAACCGACAATAATTTCCCCGTAAAATCCGCGTACAGGATGTTCACAAATTCAACGTCACTTTTTTTTTTAATTTCGTCTTCAATTAAATTTTTCAATTTCATACAATATAAAATGTACATATGTTTTGTTTATATTGATAGGTATCGTTTTTGTGGTATTTATTGTCCTCAGGTTTAAAACGATATAATCAACTACAAAAATTATAGTCCGTAACCTCCTGCTTACGAAAGAATTCCAGAGACACATTTTCTGGAATTCTTTTAATTTTAGTACCTATATTATGGTTAAAAGTGTATATATGCTGGAAAAATAGTAAAAAAACCTACATCGGGAACAATGGTTTTCACTATGACCTATATATAGGACAAAGTGACTATGTTACTATGTAATTTGTGTAGGACAAACTCGAAAAGAAATTTAACACATTAATTGTACAATATATTATTCTTACCTTCATACAAATACAACATATTATTATTTATTGGGGAACCATATGTTTCAGAAAAAATAAAAAACCGGCCAAGTGCGAGTCGGACTCGCGCACCGAGGGCTTCGTACAAACTTATTTTTTTTTTATTATGCTGTAGGTATGTTTTAATTCATATTTTAGAATTCTTTATCTGTGCTATAAGACGTTGCTATTTAACAAATTTCAAGACTCTGTTCACGGAAAGTAAGTTTTGATAACCTTGCAAGTTACGAAAATTTGCAGCATAAACGGTTGTATCTTTTGATTGCGTTGGCATATATGTTTGATTAACTGTTTTTATTTTGTTTTTCTGTCGTCTCACAATTTCAAAATGAACGACAACACGGGAGTTGTCATTTATGTCTATTTTTGAAACCCAGATAGTCCAAAGATGTCACCACACACATATTTTGGGGTTATTTCTTTAAAACTGGAAGAATGTTTTTTAGAGTTTTGAACCTCAATACGATTCGCGCTTCAAGGACTCCGAACAAACCTACTTTTTATTATGTTTTAACTTTAAAATTTATGTTTTTAGTGAATTTTTCTTTATCTGTGCTATAATACCTTGCTTTTAACCAAGTCCACTTAACTTTTGACCCGTAGGTTTTGATTCCCTTGCAAGTAATTGCGGTTTTCAGAATATGCCGCATATGAATATTATTTCTTCTGATTGCGTTGATTTAATTATAGCTTATATGTATTATAAATCTGAGTTTTTAATGTGAATATCAAGTTAATACATGTAGGCGTTCATGAGTTGTAAGTTGAAATTATTATTTTTTTTATTTATAAAGTGTAATTAAAAAATAATGATCTTTGCGATTATTCTTATATCTGTTTTATAAAACATTGCTTTTTACCAAATTTAAAGATTTTATGTACTTGGGAAGTACCCTGTCGGTTTTGATTCCCTTGCAAATGTCAAAATTTACTAAAAATATAGTAATATACAGCCGTTTATGCTGCAAATTTTCGCATTTCGACATTCGCAAGGGAATCGACACCTACAGGGTACTTCCCGTGTACGTAGAGTTTTGAAATTGGGGTAAAATAAGGTCTTATAGCGCAGATTGAGGAATAATTTCGAAAAACATAAAATTTTGGAGTAATAAATATAAACATAATAAAAAATTGGTTTGTTCGGAGCCCTCGGTGTGCGAGTCCGACTCTCACTTGGCAGGTTTTTTATTCTTATGTACTATATGTAGTACATTCGTAGGCAGAATGTTAAAGACACAGAACAGTAAAAACATATAGAAGTGCGATAATGTCATAATTAGTATGAAAACCTGTGTCGCCAAACCCACACATTTAAACCGATAGTTATACAGTACACTACAAGTAAACTATGCCTTTGATTGGACAGCTTAATTTGAGTAAAAACTGACTTAGGTTATAAATTCAGCATTTCAATATGTACCCTAACGCACCATGTTACGGTTTATTTTAGTATAACATCCCTAGGTATATTAGCTGTTTTGTTTCTCATTGCACAGAAATTCCAAATTCGAAAACATTCAGCTACTCCACAACAGAGGGCGTTAGTTTTCGATAGATATAAATTTGAAACGCAACACATAGAGATAAGGTTGAAATTTGTGTCACTCAACATTAATGACATTAACTTGATATTTATCTGATGCTATGCTCTGAGGGATGTCAGCCTTGTTATCGATAATTCACAAATAAATATTTTTTGTGTATTTTTTTTTTATTTCTTTTATATGAGTATAGTATAATGTGTCACATTTTGGAGTATGTTTATTACTACTAAGTAGGTCTTTTTATATTATTATTATTAAATAAAAAACGGAATAGAATAGTATTAATCTATATTTACAAAATACAAACAGAAAATATGCATTATTTTAAATCTTGGAACTGCCGTAGGTTTGCTGTATCGGTGGCCTTTGTTAGACCGCTTAGTGCTGTTCGGCATCCAGTTAACTCGTCACGTTGCATTTATCCATTTCTCTTTTAAATTAGCCTCTTTGGGAAATCTATAAATAAATTGGACAAATGAAAGCTAAGGAAAAATAAAATAAAATATAATATTTATAATGTTTGTCTTTTCTAAAGTATCGATACTGTCGATATGCGCCACAAGCATCACTAAAGCGACATTCGTTTGTTTATTGCAATAATATTCCAGAAAGTCTTGTTTGCTGTTCAATCTATAATAGTACTAATTTCTTACGGATTAAGGTTCATTTTGACTAGATATTTGTATACAATTTTGACAAATTACGACAAGCGAAGTTGTAACATAAAATATAATTAAAATAAATAAAAATAAGACTTACCGATGGTATGAAATGCCTCCATTGCTGATATTATTTCGTCTGCTATCATTTTTGCACTCTAATACCGAACAACACGTCCTAATTAATGAATAAATATGGAAAAAAGGTTTGACAGCTGACAACCGACTCGAATATTTTTCTGCGCACAACTGAGAGCAAGTTAGGTGATCTTACCTTACCAGTGACACGTGGGCCACGCCCACATCACACTTCTATCTACTTTACTGTTCTGTGGTTAAAGATGTAGATCGCTGTCTGAAGAAGATTATATATTTTTTGCATTCATGACTTTAAATAGCCTTGGAACATTACATTACTTATTTAATAAAACGAATTAAATGCATCATTTGCAGTACGCCTGCAAATATAAATCTACCCTCTCATTATGACTAGCGATAACAATTATTGTATTTTTGGTGTCAAAACTGCTTCTATTACCCAGAAGAAGAATGCAATTTTTCTATTTGAAGATATTACATTGCTGTCTAAAACTACATAATCAATAATAACTTATTTGTTAGGTAACCCTAAATAAACTTTCGTCTTGATATTTTAATTTTCTTTCGAAAATAAAAATTTGTATTCTATAGGATAACCTTTTCTGATTCGTAAGCATTTGAGTATCAATAAAAGAGAATTCAAATGGATCCAAACAACGATCCTTGTGGCAATGGAAGACAAGACACTCCAAGGCTTACTTTAACAATAGGACGTAACAGTATTTGAAATCAAGAAATATAACTCTGTATATTTTGTCAAATGAACAGATAATAATACTAACACGATCAGTGTCTGGGAATTTACAGCTTTTAATTCCTGATACCAGGATTCTTCGTGAAATTCTACACATTACACGTTTTACTTTATTCCAATCAAAATAATTTTAAGTTTCATGCTGTTTGTGTACTATGGATTCCCTAAACTACTGAACCGATTTTAATACAATTTTACCGATTAGTTTATATCTTAATTACAATATGCTTGGAAATACTGCATGTATTGAAGTAAAATAAAAACTAGATTGGATAGCGTTCATCACTTTCCTGATCACATTCAAGTGGAACCTCGTGGTAATAAATCGTCGTCTCAAGGCGGTCGTTGTGTTCGATGTATTATAAGAAAAAATGAACAGAAGTTAACATTATTTATGCTAAGTTGCAAATATTCCTATTTATTGGCCAATGTTGGCGTCAACACCACACATTACAACCACATGAGTATATAAATAGTACAGACACAAAGCTTCATAAGAATTTTTTTTGCTATCAGTTAAATAAAATTGATTTAAGTACTTACCTATTATTTCAATCTTTTGGATGATTGATTTTTTTTAGAGAATCTCTGTACTATTTATTTACTCATAAGCTAATTTACCCCAGGGACTAAATTATTTGCGTAACGTGTGACTAAGTTATATGCATAAATAGGATTGAGAGCGTTAATTTTATTTAGGTATAACGTTCATTTTTTTAATAAAACAAGAATATGATACGATTATCTCTTCTATACAACTAGGGACATAATATAGATCATTATATATTCATTTAGTATGTTTACTGATTCCTATTAGTTGTTGATTTTTAGAATGATATATAAAACATTTATGTATAATTGTTTATTTATTCTGAATCTTTAAGTTTATTGATTTTTATCCTTTACATAAGCTGTATTTTATAAAAAATGTTTCAAACTCGAATTTCCGAAATTTTTGATTTATAAATTAAATTTAACGGTTTATCTTAATATACCTATATAAATCTCGTGTCACAATGTTTGTCCTCAATGGACTCCTAAAACACTTAACCGATTATAATAAAATTCGCACACCATGTGCAGTTCGATCCAACTTGAGAGAGGATAGTTTTTATGAAAAAAAAAACGTAAACATGTAGGTACCCCGGGCGAAGCCGGGGCGGACCGCTAGTAATTAATGTATAATTTAATGTAGATTTCACATTTGTACAGCTCAGACATTTTTCTGTGTGGATACAGTGGCTTTCGATTTGTAGTTGGACAACATTTCATTTTATACTATTATAATTATTAAGAGCATGAAAGAAAAAAAAAGCATTTCTTCACAATGCTATTGTTACCACAAAAAATATTTTCTTAATTGCAAATTTTAAGAGAAAATAAATTAAAATGAAAATTGATGTGGAGACGTTATACATACAGACGTTAGAACAAAGTCCACCATAAGAATGACGTCATTTAGGAATAAGACGATTTTTAAACATTAATAAAAACCTAAATATTTTCAAAAAGTAAAAATTACTGTTAGTTTTTATCTAGTTTTGATTAAAATTAAAATAAAAACAAGTAGCAAAAAATTTTGAAATATTGTAATTTTGGAGCACCCTGTAAATTCTGTATTTGTATGAACATAAGTGGAGATCGCGTCCACTTATTTTCATGCGTAAACGATGATATTCATACTCAACTTTCTCGAATTTTTATAAAATAAACCTATGTTTTTGTTATATTCACTCAAAAGATTGTCTATTCTAGTGTGAAAATACAAAAATAAAAATCTAAAATACCTTGATATTATTTTTTTATGAGTATTTTTCTTTACAATGTCATATTTTTTCAAAATGTGTGGGAAAAAATGCTTCTAATAAGTAAAATAAACACGCCAGGGAGTAAGTAAGGTAACCAATATAAAGTTTGGTTATCTAGTTAACATCAAAATTTACAAGAGTGTCACAGGTTAAAGTTTATATCACAAATTTTGATATCGAAAAAAATCGGCGAATCAGCGCCGACCGCTCGAATTTCTCCGACAGACAGCACCTTTTTGACGCGGCGCGCCGCGACAACTGAGGGGTTAATGGCACATAGCTTCACGAGTACATAATGAAAACAATTTACACAATACTTATATGGTATTAAAAATACACATTGAAGTGTGTAGTCTGTGAAGCATGATGCCATTAAAAGGGGAAATCAGTCGGTGAACATCTGTGACGTAAAAATGTCACAGCACCGATTTTGAGTTATTTTCGATTTTGTTTCAGTTTACAGATCCCACCAGGTCTCGCTCCAAAGATGAAGCACCAAAACCACACCATCACGTCGTTAAGAAACCTGGGGCTGGGATGTTGAGCACCCGAATTGGATATGGTGATGGCCCAGACCCCAATCAATACTGGAAGTTCGGTGAAGACGCCAATCCTCGGGGGATGTCCACCCGAATTGGATTTGGTGATGGCCCAGACCCCAATCAATACTGGGCCTTCTATCCAAAATCCATTACTGTTTAAGATGTCATTTGTTTCCTCTATCGCTTCTGTAACTTTTAAGATTCATAAAATACTCATTACTGTTTAAGATTTTGATCATTCCTGTAACTTGTAAGATTCATATTTGACCCATTATTGTTTAAGATGTTAATCATTACTAGAACTTGTAAGATTCATAACTAACCCAATACTGTTAAATGTGATATGAAATATTTAGATATTTTTATATAATATTTAATGTCATATGGACGTTGTTCCCGCCATCACTAACGTAGCTTTTAAGATTCATAATTAACCCAATATTGTTTAAGATGTTAGTTGTTCCCATAATCACTACTGGGACTTGTAAGCTTTTGTAACTATACTTCCTATCTACCTCAGTACTATCTAACATGTTACTTGTATTTCCTCTGTAAACGGTGCGGTTTATAAGATTGCTCTGTAATGCTTTATTATTTCTACTCTTATAAATCTATAATTTATGCAATATTTCATGGTATCATTGACATAGAATAAGCTGACGCAACACTGCGTCCAGTAGGTATCCCAACTCACGTAAATGCCTAACAGAGCGTAAGGTCACGATCGGCCCACTAGGCTGCATGCAATGTGCATCTGATCGACATTCAGAAATAGACGTCACGCTGCAACTTGTGCAACTGCACTCTTAAAAAGTCGAGCGTAACGGCCTAGGAATTAACGTCATTGCATGCTGGAGCTTTGTCTCCTGATTCTAAAAATACCACTCCCCGCTACCCCCGAGCCTTAACTTCTATAATATTGGTTTCTGATCGCCGGCAACAGACGTTATGCTCTACGTACTTGACTTTAGACGAAAAAATAAAACGAGAAAAAGATCAAAACAAAAAAAAGAAGCTTTGATTATGAAAAGAGTACACAATTTGAGAGCTAAATCTTTCTACAACCTGAAAAAGAAAATTTATTGACCTTATCCTTTGACAAATAATTTTAACAGCCACTTTCATATTTTATTGAAACAAATCATCACCAAATCTATAGAACACCTGCATCAAACCACACACGAAAATCGTCATTTATTTTTAAAGGCTTGCCAGCAGCGACACATGTTTTACTTCGTGATGATATAGTAAAACGTCCGTTACAACCTCCTTACACACGACCATATAGAATATTAAAGAGGAGAGATAAAACCCTTACATTGGAAGTAAATGGGAAAGAGACAACAGTTAGTGTAGACCGTGTTAAGTCTGCGCATTTAGATTCAGAGTAAACACCCATTCTAACAGCTCCACGTCCCATAGTCTGACAACATTATTCTGTGACGTCTAACCAAGGCACTTGGCTTGAGAGTTTCAAAAAGGACGGTTAATTTTCATAAGATTTATGGGGATTTAAAGGTAAAATAGTTAAAGAAAATAAATTTGAGGAGACGTTTTGTAATAGACAAATATTATAATCTGTATTTTAACTATTGTATAGTCTGTGTGGTATCACAGTAAACAGGAATTATCTTTGTCCTCCTCCTGTCTCTTGTCTCTTTCGTTCGTGGTGTAATGTCGTGTGCGCACAACGTAGCTTGTAAAAATAAAAATATTAATTTATATTTAATATTAATATAGCTGACCTAGTGATCCACAAAAGGAATCCAGAAAACCAGCTACATAATTATTAAGATCACGAAGAAATTGGGAAAGCTATCAAAAAATTTAACTCTCAAAAAAAAGAAAATATGTGCTGCAACAATTAATCATTTTTTAAGTCATTTGTGTCTGTAATAGAAAAAATAACTAAATGAAATACAAACTTTTACCAAACTGCTGCTCAAAAGTTAAAAAAAAAACCAAAAGGTAGAAGATTTACTCTAGCAGAGAAAATTCTGTCTATGACAATTTTGAAGCAAATTAATGCAAACATTGTTTGTCCTTCCTTCATTGTCAACTGTCACAGTGGATGATAATTGTTATTGATTCTTTTCTGACCTGTTCAACGGTTTAGATTACGAAGAATTCGTTGCGATTTTCTTGGATGATATATTCGCCAGATGTATTTATCATTAATTCCAACGTTCGTCACAGTTTTCAGTTTATTTGCGTTTTAATCACAGTGAATTTTAATTATTTTTAAGCGAGTTACAACGACAGGTGTTTACTATTTGACACCGGAAACCGTACTCCGTACCGTATAAGAGAGCTTAAAAGTGTTGTTCAAAGTTTGCCTGTAGAAAAAAAGCTGTTACACTTTTATTCGTTGAAATCTCTTTGGCACCAGGAACAGAATGTAACATGACAACTGGCCAAATTATAGGATTTGAAGACAAGGGGAGTGATAGCAGACACAAAATTCTGGCTGATCATGCAGTGTGTCTGTAGTGTCTTCATGATAAAAAGCATAAAAAGTAAAAGCAAACATGCCATTAGTTTCACATTTTGCAAGAGCTACACAAAAGCATCTGACTTAAAAGAAATATTAACAGAAGCTATAAAGGAACTTCATATTGGGTTTAGGGTTGTGGCCACCATTTGTGACCAAGCAGCATCTAACGTAAAAGTTACAAAATTGCTCCAAGAAGAAACAGAAAATAAACATAAACAAAGGGAGATCATTTATAAATAGAAAAGAAAGTGAAAAGTGAAAGTTTTTCCGTTATTTGACACACCACATTTGTTGAAGTGAGTTCGCAATACTTTATTAAAAAAAGAAGCAGAGTTTTTGCAAAATGGAGACACTAAATGTGCTAAATGGGAACATTTAAAGCTTTTGCTTGATATTGATGATGTAGACGATGAAATAAGGCTACTGAATAAGCTTACAGAAATTCATATCATCAAAGACAAAATACCAAAAATGAAGGTAAAATATGCTGCACAAGTTTTCAGTCAAAGGGTGTCAAGTGCATTAAAATGGCCTCTCGAAAATTAAGTGACTCGGAAATGACACACTTGGTTGGTTATCTACTTAGGTTATCTAACATACCCATCGAATGATGTAGTCACACTGTGTTGCAGCGCTGAAAATTATTTCCGACAAAATATGAAGAACAAAAGAATGTATGATTTGATTTATGCTTAAATTGTATTATATGTTCTGCGTAACAATCAGGCACTGATGTGTATTGTGTGCACATCGAATAGACATTCACATCACTATACACATTTTTTTATACATTGTTTTACAATTTTATTATTAAATCAAACCAAGGAAAGTGTTGTCGTTAACGAAAGTATTTGCAATGTTTCAAAGCTGGAATATAAAATTAATATATTTGGAATCGTAATTATTTTCATTGCTGTTACATTAATTATTTTTGTTTGTTGTAAAATTAAATTAAACCACTGACCATAGAAATCTAAATAACAAGGCAATAGAAGTGTTATAATGTTATAATTAGTATGAAAACCACTGTCGCCAAAACCCACACATTTAAACCGATAACTAGACAGTTCACACAAGTAAACTATGCCTTTTATTGGACAGCTTCATTTTAATGAAAATTAACTTAAATAATAAATTCCGCATTTTAATATGTACCCTAACGCACGACTTTACGGTTTATTTTAGTATAACATCCCTAGGTACGTGAAATGTTTTGTTTCCTTTTGCTTAGAAACTTCAAATACGAAAAAATTCGGCTATTCGACAACAGAGGGCGTTAATTTTTGATACATATAACTTTGAACCTCAACGCATAGAAATACGGTTGAAATTTCATTAATGTTCATTCAACGCTTTAGTGATGTAAGACATCATCAGCCTTGTTATCGATAGTTAAGTGATAGTTAACAAATAAGAAATATATAGTTGTTGATTTTAATACAGTGGTAGGCTCATCTCGTGAGCCCACGGCAGACTGTAGATATAGGTATAAGAAATAAAAATATGTTACGTACTTAAATATTTATTTATCTATATATACAAATAATAAAACAGTGTCTGTACATATATTTAAAAAAATGGAGGGGGTTTAGAAACTAAAAGTATAAATTTGAAAATCTCGAACACCTGATGCAGAACCGCGCCAGACCACCAAGATCGCCAGATCACGTAGTTTTCTTTTACTTGGAGAGTCTGTTAATGCAGGTTCAAGTTCAGATGCTCTCGACTGCTGGTTGTCTGCGGACTAAATATTAAATTATTTCACATTAATTATATTAACTATTTATATCTCAGCATAACATATAACTTTATTTAAAACTAGCTGTGCCCGCGACTTCGTCCGCGTGGAATAGTGACTGTATAGTAGTTACTACTTAACTTTTATTGAGTAAACACGTACTACCATAAATAATTAAAAGAACTGTTAGTAAAATTTATGACTAAACTGAGCTACAAAATAAAAAAGAAATGCCTAATTAATTTTTTACGTAAAATTTCTTTTAAATTATGTCATATTATTTTTTAGGCACCAGGGTCGAGGGGAGCAAATTTATTTACCTTCCTTTCTTGTATGTGTGTTTTTAACAATGTATCGTGCAGCAACTGAGCGCCGAGACAAACGTCAAAACGCAAAGGAATAGAATCCGCTATCGATACTAATTGACATAAGCGTATGATGTTTTGCTAAGGATTTGTTCACCCTACCAACGACGACGACGACCACGAACAAAATTTTCATTCAGTCGCAATTTAACAAAATTGTGCAAAACACAATTAAAAATAAAATATTAAAATTTAGTTCTGGTGCTTGGAATTTTTTTTGAGATCAATGAATGAAAAAATATATTTTTCGTAGAAACGGTGGCTCCTAGAAAAACATGTATTTGAAGTTTTTTATAGATAATTTTATGATCTACAATTTTGGTAAAAGATGATTATATGATTAACTTACCGTCTATTTTTATATTAATTATCCTCGAATTTTTTTTTCTTTTCGAGTACCAGTATGACGGGAAATTTTAATATTTTTTTTAAACCAATTTTGTCTGGAGGACAATTTTGGTCGTAGTCGTCGTCGCCGTTGGTAGTGTGACCGAACCATTACTAAAATATCATGAGTTTATGTAAAAAATTAGCGATAGTAGTTTCTATTCTTTAGCGTTATTCTATTCTCTGACATTAGTCTTGGCCTGCTGATCAGCTTAATCGATACTCAGTTTTTATCAAATCCAGCACCAAATCCAAATCAGATCTTTCCTGTCTCACGCATGTAGTAATTAATTACCGTTTAGACCATGCAATAAAAATTAAATTAAAAAACACCCAACGCAACGAATAAAAGTGCATAGAAAAAGGAATAAATAATTTCACAAACTTCCCGACGATCTTTAAAAATAAATACCATCTATACTGATATTATAAAGAGGAAATGTTTGTAATTATGTATGTATGTATGGTTTTCACGCATAAACTACTGGAACGATTTCAAAAATTCTTTCACCATCAAAAAGCTGCATCTTCACTGAGCAAAATAGGCTAGGTTTTATCCCGGAAACGGCCGCAGGCGGAAAGCTAGTTTTAAATATTTATAAAAATAAAAAACAAAGTCGTCGTGGCTGCGATGCCATCATTATCATAATATGTATATCATATTTTTTCTTTTATAATGGTACTTAATTTTAAAGATCGTCGGAAAGTTTGTAAAATTATTTATTCCTAAAATTTTTTCTTCATTGCGTTGGGTTTTTTTTATTAAATTTTCTTTTATAATTTAATTTTCTTATTTTCATGTAATATTTTCAAGTGAGCGAGACCGAGCTATCAATTCTACCTCCATATTACATTCCTACATCATATTGATATCTATAAGCTTTTTGCTCCTTGAAATCTTTTAAGTTGGGCCGTAACCGTGCACAAATTGCAATGGACCACAGTGGCAAAAGTAGGAAGAAGGTATATTTAGGAAAAAAAATTGCCAAGGGCCAGGCCTATGTGGCTATGAGTAGAGTTCAAAATTTCCAGGGTGTGGCTATCCTCTCGCTCCCATGTCCCCTCTTCTTTCACAGACTTCCCTTTCCAACCCTAGTAAATGGCAGAACCGATTTTGATGTAAACCATATCTAATTGTATCTATATGTACACGTCATATCCTGTCGTTTGATGCTCCATTTGGTTTATTTATCCAACAACTGTCACCCCTAAAGTAGGACTGTTGATATTTTTTAAAATATCGGATTTTCGATGTATCGATATTTTCAAATATATCAGTATCGGAGTTCGATATATCGAAAAAAATATCGATATTTCGATATATCGGCTTTATTTAAAAAAAATCGTAAGTCAGCTCAAAAATGATTACACAATTTATGGTACGGGAGCCAGGTGCAAATTTGGTTAATTATTTCCTCTCAAGAGATAATTCGTCAGACGCATCAGAGTATAGTATTATAAAGCCTCGTGAACGTCAGCTGGCGCTCGGTTGGGGGGGTGAGTAGTTGTAGCCTCCCACGCACGTAGGAAAAAAAAAAATACATTCATTCATTTCCTCTCAGCTAAAAATTTGTCAAATTGTAGCTAACCCAATATCTCATCGAAAAAAAATAATCAGCTGGTTACAACATGGTGTATTATACGTCAGCTGGTGTCTCGAACCAGCCAAAAAAAGAAATCGGTTTGACCGCCTCCTTGGTACAGTGGTTGACGCGTGAGCGTAACACCGAGGGGTCCTGGGTTCGATTCCCGGTGGAGACGAAGAAAAAAAAAAAAAAATGTCTCGGTCTGGCAGGACACAGAAGGCTGATCACCTACTTGTCCCTAAAGAAAATCGATCAGTGAAACAGATGTATAATGCATCTGCCCCTTACCCCACTAGGGGACATGGGACTTCACTTTGGTGTCTCGAACATGAAAAAAAAATTATTTTCCGTGATTTCCTCTCAAACAAAAATTTACCTGATGATAGCTTATATGTAACTGTAGATAAATATATAGGTCAGCTGGCTGTATCTTGGTGGAAAAACCGTCAGCTGATACTTTGAAAGTTATTACATAGGAGTTAGACAGAAGCATCTATTGCCAATTTATATGCATCAGCTGACTAGGTTTTCCTCAACTTTAGCAATAAGTAGTTTTAATTTTTGTACAGATGATGACGATGAAAACATAACAGCAGACAGCTCTGACAGCGACTCTGATAATGAATCGGAAAGAGAGGAAAGTGACTCAAGCCAGAGCGAAAACGAATAAATCATATTGTTATTCTCATTATCATTTTTTATCAAGTTTATATAATAAATATTATTTATTGAGTAACTAGTTCATTTATTGCTAATTGATTATTTAATTATTTAAATATATAAAATTATTTGATTACATACTTATTCGTTTCAAAAATTATGATACTGAATGTTTATTTCAACTCAACTCTTATATTGAAGCGCAATGTCGAATAATTAAAGATACGTCATTTCCTCTCAGATGAAAATTTGTGAGCTGATTGTTAATATACTGATGCGATAAATAAAAAAAATCGGCTATAAGTTGAGGAAAACCTAGTCAGCTGATGCATATAAATTGGCAATAGATGCTTCTGTCTAACTCCTATGTTCTGTCTAACTTTCAAAGTATCAGCTGACGGTTTTTCCACCAAGATACAGCCAGCTGACCTATATATTTATCCACAGTTACATATAAGCTATCATCAGGTAAATTTTTGTTTGAGAGGAAATCACGGAAAATAATTTTTTTTTCATGTTCGAGACACCAGCTGACGTATAATACACCATGTTGTAACCAGCTGATTATTTTTTTTCGTTGAGATATTGGATTAGCTACAATTTGACAAATTTTTAGCTGAGAGGAAATGAATGAATGTATTTTTTTTCCTACGTGCGTGGGAGGCTACAACCGCTCTTCCCCCCAACCGAGCTCCAGCTGACGTTCACGAGGCTTCATAATACTATACTTTGATGCATTTTACTAATTACCGCTTGAGAGGAACTTGGTCATAAAATCTGTTCCTGGCTCCCGGACTATTATAGTCTAGTAGATTTATTAAACAAATTAAATTATGAATGTACATACGTAGTAGGATAACTATATCCTACTACTTACTTGGTAATTACTTTTTAAATTTAAATAAGACAATTATGTATACCAATACCAATATTTTTCTGTAAGAGTTTTTAAAAATACTCTTTGTTTTAAATATGTTCAGCTGTTTGGCTACTAAGATTGTTAGGCACTGAAAGATTGATTGAAGAAGCAACTCGTTCAGATGATAAAAAATTGTCAAGCGACTGCTAACATTAAGTTTACGACGATTTTTTAGATTAAATAAATTACGGAAAAAAAATTATTAAAAAAAATATCGACCATCGATATCGATATTTCAATACCGAACTATCGATATATCGTCCAAAAAATATTAGTAATAAATATCGATATTTCGATATATAGATACTTTATCAACAGTCCTACCCTAAAGTGCCCTATCCATACTATATATATATATATATATATATATATATATATATATATATATATATATATATATATACATATATATAATACATATATATAATATTATAAATGCGAAAGTAACTCTGTCTGTCTGTCTGTTACTCAATCACGCCTTAACTACTGAACCAATTTGCATGAAATTTGGTATAGAGATATTTTGATTCCCGAGAAAGGACATAGGATAGGTTTTATCCCGGAAATCCTACGGGAACGGGTTTTTCTTTGAAAACGCGGGCGAAGCCGCGGGCGGAAAGCTAGTATGTAATAAACGGATGAACCGGTTTCTATAAAACATTACTAACTAATTGTAATTCACACGTTGCCCTTTCATATTTTGATATGCCGCTTGAGTATATTATTTGACCACATTCGATTATTGTTCATTCCCACTTTTACCTCTGTAGTCTAACAAATGGATAAACCGAATTGGATAAAAATATAACTAACTGTACTTCACCCGTTATGCACTTTCATTTGATATATGTCTCTTAGGTATATTTGACAACATTCGTTTTTTTCATTCCCCCTTTTATCTATATATAGGTATAGTAAATGGATGAACCGATTTTGATTAAATACGTCTAATTAAACTTTACACGTCATGCCCTTTCATTTCATATGTCACTTGAGTATAATTGACAAAATTCATTTTTTTATTACCGCTTTTATATCGCTACCGCTTTATATCAAATACATGGATGAACCGATTTTGATAAAACGTTCACTTTCATTTAATATATATCACTTAGATTCGACAACTTTAATTTTTTTCATTCCCACTTTTACCCCTATAGGTAGGTATAATAAATGGATGAACCGATTTTGATACACTTTATCTAAGAACCAGCGTCGTAAAATATGCTGCCTAACAAAAAACCGCATCTAATTCGGATTACCTGTTAGCGAGTTACGGTGGAACAAACAGATACACACACACAGACACACATAGCGGTCAAACACTTATCACTCATCTTTTTGCGTCGGGGCTTAAAAATATATGTAATACGACATAATTTAAAGGACATTTTATATATAAAATTTACCTAAAAATAAGCATAATTTTAATTTGCCCCTCCCCCCTACTACCTCAGCTTACCCCCCCACCCCCACCCCACCCTTGGGGACTTTCGACATGATCACCTGGACATTTCATAGAAATAACTGTAGCGTATAACAGATAACTTACGTTTTATCGTACACTGTATAATAGTGTACCATAGAATGCCTTAGCAAATGTTCGCCGTGAATACTTAAATGGTCATAACTTTTTTATTTATAAACCGATTGACATGAAATAAACACTAAATGTTAAATGAAGATTACCACAATATATTAGTGAAAACCGCATTTAAATCGGATAAGCCGTTTCTGAGATTAGCGTGTTCAAACATACAGACAAACAGACAAACGGACAAACGGACAAACGGACAAACAGACAAACAGACAAAAAAAATTTTAACGACAGTTTTGGGTTTGGGATCGATTTAGTAATAACCCCTGCTAAATTTTTTTTACATATTTTCATTGTACAGACACCACTTTTCTAGAATTTTATTATATGTATTGACTAACAAATGCTTGTGAAAATACGCGTTTATGGGGAGAACTATAACAGGCCGTTGATTGCAATGTATCTCTGACTTTAGATTCCGATGTCTGTGGCTGATTATCTGTGGACTAAATTAGTTGATATTGTATTTATTTGTTACAAATGTTCATTCACAAACTAATTTAATTCTAAAAGTTAGCAAAGAACAACAGTTTCAATGTTGATGCATGATGATAAGTAGATCGCAGATATCATAATATGTAATATAAAGTTATGACTTATAGCTTACGGCGTTGATCAATTTCCATATGTCAACTGTAGGTATAGCTGTTTTTATTAATGTACGTCTTTTTGTTGTGACATTGAAATCATCTTCTTTGAAATGTTTTGAACATATCCTACTATAGCCTGTAGGGAACCAATTTCTTTTCCCAGTCGCGGATATCCATTCGTCCTTAATGTCAGGACGTTGTGGAAATCTACAAAGAATATATTTAATATAAAATAGTTTTGTCAACCTAAGCGAAGAATGTCCTTTACATTATGGCATTATTGTATATTTAATTAATGTGATTCTGTATCGACAGTAAAATTGACCGAAAATGATTGTATCGATGTACTTAGTTAAAAAAGTTAAGTATATATCAGTTATAAAAATAAAATAAAATTCAAATTAAAATATAATCCAATTGTACCATCAGTCGTCATAAGACTTATATTGAAATAAATAAAAACCTAGTTAACTACTACATACATAATAATAAATTATATTTTAACATCGTATTACGCAAAAAAATTTTAACACATACATCACTAGCTTGCGACTATTTACTCTTTATCGTTAACAATGCAGTACATTGCTTCTTGTAATTGTCATTTGATAACATCTGGCACTTATAACAACCGACCTGTCAGATGTTGACAATAGTAAAAGGCAATGTATAGCTAAACGTGATGAGAGGAACGGTTGACTGTGTCATTCGTATTACTTGTAAATATTGTTTAATTTTAAGGAAAAACGGCAATATTTATAAACAAAAATACTTGCCGGTGAAATGTTATTCCTTTATTAGTATAATTACAATTTATGGAAGAATTTCCGCACTGGGAAATGCTGCAACACACCATGTTTACTCACGCACGTGTCAGGAACAACTGTACAAGCGACGAACAGACTTGTGGTATGGTAACCACCTGAGCGGCGACAATGTCACGCGCGCTTACGACTTCTAGTGCCTTGTTATTTAGATTTCTATGCCACTGACTAGGGTTTAAAAATTAATGTCCATATTGTAAAGATGTCTTGACTACCAAGCCTGTCTCCAAATGAGGATGATTATAACCAGAACGCAAAAACCTTGTATGTGAACCGATATACAGCATTAACATCCTTTGTAAATAGTTTGTTGTAGTAAAAAAAATGAACATAAATCCGCATTTGCAAATTACAATGTTATGAAAAGATGAAAGAAGGAATGAGGATGAACATTTTTATGAAGTTTTGGAATATTGGCGAACAGGAACAGTTAAAAAAATTACAATAGAACGCAAACATACACTGTTTGCCATCTCACTCCATTGCCGAGAAAATCAATATATTACCAGTACAGAATAAAGACGATGACATGATGAACAAATCGATAATGAAGACGATAATACTACTGAAACGAGTGACTATGAACTCTGAAGTTTGGAAGAGACGAAAAATTTATCCAAAGAAAAAAAAGATGATGCAGAATATGGGTTATGTAATAAAAAAAAAATAACAATTCATTTGAGCGATCAAGTAACTACACATACTCGTACACAGGAACCTGTCAAGACCTGTGACAGTAATATGAATTTTTTGCTATAAAGATACGGCAGATTTAAGACCATTCGCGATGGTTGGAAACTGAATGCTCAGATAGAAATATTGAATGTAATTAAAAATATCACACACCTACACGTAATGATAATTACAGTGAATATGGACAGTATACGACACCAGCTTACCAACCGTACGAGCGACCATCAACGTCTGGGTATTGGCCGGATATGGAAACAGGCGGTCCACAGCTTCGCAATTTGCGTACTACATCCACACCAAGAGATGTTTCAGGGCCAGCATCTCCACTCAGCGTTTCTTCTCAGGCTTCAAACTATAATGATCCGATTATAACGGATATTTTCGGAGATTACATACCTCTGTTGATTTTTGAATGACAAAATAAATAAAAAATATATTAAGTATGCTCTTTGTTTTCGCTTTCTATCCCCCCTACCACAGTTAGGTAATAATAAAGGCCTGAGCAGACCGGATACTTGGCGTGTGCGTAACGTTAAGTCAGCGACATATTGACCTACGAAAGTGAAAAAACCACAGCTGATGTTGATCTCTATACGTTCTAAATTAGGTTGAAATTCAGTTGCAGAAATTTTACAGATAAGGGTAGGTCGATATGACGCTAACTGTACATGCATACTGTTGTAATAATAGGAAACTATATGAAACGTGCCCACAATCATAATCTTACTTTTTATTATTAATGAATTCAGAGGCCGTACATGGTTTTGCTCGCAACACTAGCGCCACTTTCATAAAAATAATAAGATATTTTTATTTATGTCTTAAATAAAAAGATACAGTGTTTTTAATGAAAGTGGCGCTAGTTCCGCGAGCAAAACCAGGTAGGAACGGCCTCTTAATTTGCATCTGTATTTTATATTTTATAAATTAATTTCATTAGCCCGGTGAGTCTGTCCCGGTAGATGGAACTAATTATATTTTCTAAGCACTTAAGCCGGCTTTTGACAACGGGATGTAATGTAATATATGACGAGATATAATTCAATATCGCTCACCATGCTATTTAAGCAACCTCTTTACACTCAGCTGTAATATATGACATCGCCACGAACAATGTTTAAAAAATAACGGGTGGTTCGCCCGTTGGCCGCCGACATAAAAACAGCGCGCGCGCACGAACCGCCCCTTTCGACTTTCGTGCGCCGACCGTTGCCCTTTGCACATCTGCCACAAGTTTACTTATAATTTATTTTGATACTACATAGTTATTTACGGACTGTAATTAATTGTAATAAAACAAGTAATTGTGTGGAGACCCTTGTGTTTTCTTTAAAAAAAACACCATGTCGGACCCTGACGCTACATCAGAAGTTGCGGATCTGGACCAATCACCACCACTAGATGAACCGAGTAATCCAATGGAGCAAATGATGTGATTTTCGACCAGTATGGAAGCGATCTTCAGAAGTATTGCCGACAATATGGCATCTCGGCAGCCTGTTCAGAATGGACCAGTAAAATTAGTCAGTTACGACCCGGATGAACCTGAATCAGATATTGTCAACTGGTGCACACTTAGTGAAATGATTATTCAACAGAAAGCGATAGAAGGTTAGACTTAATTCTTGCTCTAACCCATTCCCTCAAGGGGCGTGCGGCAACCTGTCTGACGAATGTCAAACCGGACCAATTATCATGGCCGGCAATTAAAAAAATGCTGATATCAAGATTCGCGAAGCCTATGATGATTCAAGATCATTTTGATCACATAATCAAATTTCAGTTGGATGGTAAAGAGAGCCCTGCTGAAGCGGGAATGCGATTGTGGCAATTAATTGAAAAAATTCTTGAAGTGGATATGCCTGAGAAATAATAAATTTCCGTGCTATCTCAGTGTGATGACAAGATTCGTCGGGAACTAAATTCAGTGGTTATAAAGAACAGAAGCCAGCTCTTTCGAACATTGCGTAGTTTTACGCTAAAGAGACGTAACGAACACTGGTTCAAGCGATTTGGACTCAAAACGCTTTAGGAGCGCAACTCCGTTTCGTGGCAGCTGCCACTTTTGCGGGATACCTGGTCATCGAGGTCAAGACTGTCGCGACAAAAGATTTGCCATGAAGAACTCTTCATTGGCAATCAAGAGGGAGCCACCACGCTCTTCAGCTTCTCCACAGGATCCTCGACCGTCTGTCGCCTGCTACGTCTCGTCGGTCGAATCACGAAAGGGCGTATCCAACATTTTTTCTGATTTTAAGTTATTACAATGATAGAAATCAGGACGTCAAGTTTTATTATGTCACGAAGAGGCGTAATCAAACTCGCAATGTAAACTGACTTAAAAGCAGGCGCGAAGAGTCGTATCTACTATTCCTCTAATTTTCGTTCATCACGAATAGTAGGCATATCATCAGTTACGCCTATACATGCACAGTAATATTTTTTCACGAAGTGGCGTAACGTATTTAGGCGCGAAAGAAATAACGACATGTCCGAACTTGTCACTGTCATTCGTGCGATTTGTAAGCTAAGCTGCAAAGTTTGTTTGTAAAAGTTAAAATAATTCATTTGTTTGTTTACAGTGCATGAATACTGAAATAAATAGTTACTTGCAGGTGTTTTCTGTACAAGGCACAAGGTAAGTTAATAGTTAAAAAGAGATCATTTTCGATTTCACGCAAAATAAGTACCTACGAAAACTGCATAATTTGAGGTTATATATTTTTTAATCGCTTACTATGTTATTGGAAGATTATGATTATAAAATAGATAATTATTACTTGTGTAGTTTACTCGTGTAAAGTATATACTTGAAAGAGTAATTTGTGAATAAATTTTAAAACCAATCGTAATAAAATAAGATTAACCCTTGGACCTTGAAAGCTGCAATTCGGCACAGAGGTTGCTTCTGTAACGTAGGTAAAGAATAAGAAAGGATTTTACAAAATTCCCAAGGGAACAAAGTCCCGTCCATTCGCTTTACATAATATTTATATTTATGGATATTTCAGAAACAAATTTATTTTTGAAGTGAAAACTTCTTTAGCGGCGTTGAGCACTTTTTCTGTAATGGGTATAAAATCTTAAACTCGCGTCAAGACACGTGACCTGATCGAAAAAGCGTAAGACGGATACCATTCCAAAATATCAAACATGTTAAACGGAGTGTTCCCGGAGTGCAACCCGTCTTTTTTCTTACAGATACGTTTTGCAATCTGCATTTCTTTCAGAAGGATTAAAAAAAATAAGTATGGATGGAGTAAGACTAAAAATGTAGTCAGTACATTAGAATTACTGCCTATTAAAAAAGGTGAAAAAATTACACTGGGGACGAGAGTGAAAATGTTGTATGGTCGAAGATGGTGGTACGGTACAGTAACTATGATAGAAGCATTGGAATCCTCATCATCTGAAGATGAACCGCTATCATTATTTGTCTCTAAAAATCATAATAAAAATTGCAGTGAGTACGTCAATTGTCATAACCCCATTTTGACTACTTGTGCTGAATGTACTGCTTTCTTGTGCATAGAGCATTACGAAAATGGAGGTTCCTGTTCTAATCATGTGCTGAATAAGACATCTTTACCAGAAATTAAGCGTGACTGTTATGATTCTTTCAGTAATATTATGGACCAAAATCTTGACACTCTCATTGAAGATACTAGCACAAGACATGATTACCAGAAATTCTGTGAGTTTTCTGTTTGTATGGGAGAGGTATTTAGTGCTTGCCCTAAGTTTTTGTCTCTGCTTTGCTATGATCATTTTGTAAATGATTCTAACTGTGACCATCATCTAACCTCGTTACCTGGCATGATAATTACAAACTCTACTACATTTGAACCTAACCAAAATGAGTACAGACGTGTGAATTCGCCAACTGCACTCACCCTATTTTAACAACATGCTTTGAATGCTCTTGTTTATTGTGTGATATTCATTTCAAGACAACATAATGTGTTGATCATGCTAACAATTATATGAGCCGGTTGAATCACCCATCTGCTGATTTAGGTATTCAAAATGTGGACAATGTTTCGTATGATTCTGATGCAACTATTGCCTTATTTGACTCTCGCAGCCCATCGCCTCGTATTTTAAGACAGGAACAACAATAAGGTGTTTTAGCTCCTGAAGACTTTGTAGTTGATGGCACCCCAAGAGAAGGAGAAAATGGAATAAAATTTTTATCAATCCTCAACTCATGTGACTATTTAAAGTTTGAAAAGCCCGCCAGTAAATTGTTTAAGGGGGTACAAACTAGATGGCGGATCAATCGTCTTCCTTTATTTTTTTTTGTATAAAGTTGTCATTCTTCTCGCCGAAGGTGGGTAGTATATTCTTTGGTTGAAATCGTACCAGCTGGGCGGATCGGATTTAAATTTTTATTTTCTATAAAATATATAAATTAGATATGTCTTGTGAATTTTTGAACTGTATGAATAAGAAGACACCAAAGAATAATATCAGTTTTCATAAGTAAGTACACTAAATGGTATTATGTATGGTCTCCGGTTATTATGTATGGTTTTCAGTTTTCACGCATAAACTACTGGACCGATTCCAAAAATTCTTTCACCATTAGAAAGCTGCATCTTCACTGAGCAACATAGGCTAGGTTTTATCCAGGAAATCCCACGGGAACGGGAACTATGCGGGTTTTTCTTTGAAAACACGGGCGAAGCCGTAGGCGGAAAGCTAGTAAGAAATAAAGTATGAAGGAAAGTGTGCTAGTTTATTAACAACTATATTTGAGTACAACTATATTTCTTGGCATTAATTCCAGAATTTGTTAAGCATATGTTTGTCCTTTATTATTGTACTTCATTGTAAGGCCCTTAAAGTGTCTTTATAAAAAATAAGTGAGTAGTACGATTATTTTTATTAAAAAGTACCAGTTGAAGTTGTGATACGGAAACGTCATCGAGGTAAGTAAATGATTTTAGATTTTTTCAAGTAATTATTGATTCTAAGTGATTTATTTCGATTTATATTAATGCATTAGATGTAAAAGAATGGTAATAAAAACTATTACATAAATTACATATAGTTAACTAACATAAAACTAGTATCTTGTAACTGTAACTGTACTCAGTTGAGTACACTGACGACATACATAATCAAAATAACCGTTTACTTTTTGATACTTTACAATGAAGAAATGGCAGTATACAGCTCAAACTAGTTACCGTAGGCTTCAGGAAGCTGTTGAAACTGTGTTACAGGGTAGCGAAGATGATGAATGTGACTTGGCTATCATACCACCTGATCCAGGCATATTGACTGATGAATTGACTGATGAACCCTGTACAAATATTTAAAAATAATGGACAAGCAACCTTCATCTTTCAGTTTCTGTTAGATACGTAGTAGGGAACAAGTGAAACAACCGGGCCCCAGTGGATCCGGAACTAGCGGAACTACTCAGGGGTTCCACCGGGCCAGACCTAACCCAGATGAAGACAGAGGCAAACGCCCAGGCAGCGCGGCTGAGGGCAGAGCTAAGGGCACAGCGGGACGCACGAAGGGAGGAGGAAAACAGGCTGAAGGAGAGAGCCAGGGCAGCCCGGGAGGCAGCCCCCAAAACACAGGAACTCACACTCCCCGCATCCACAGCGAGGGACGCCCCCCTGGTCGTAATCCCCGGGGAGAGGCTGACTACAGGGCTGGGGGAGCAGCCTGTCACCCCACCCGACCGTCCCGTTGCCCCTCAGGCTGAAGAGAGGTACTTCACGGGTGATGTCTCGATGTTCGGAGCGAACCTCACTGAGGCAATCGTGGGGGACTCGAACGATATACCGGAGATGACGGTGGCAGCAAGGGGCCTGGCACTCGGTACGATAGGGGCAATGGTGGGGGGCTCCGCCGCAAATAGATTGGCGGGCTCCGAGTACGATGTGGCCGCTACCGCGGAACTTAGCTCTGGGCCACGCAGCGCCGAAGTACTCCACGCGAGAAGAGTAGTGGACCATGAGGCGACTGACAAGAGGCGGGAGGCGGCCCAGAGAGACGCCCCCCCAGGTGGCAGAGTCTTCACTGGCACTGTCACACGGAGGCAGGTCACGGGAAGGGGGACGTTGTTGAGTGCTGCCGCTTCCCTGGCTGCCCGAATGGCCGGAAGAGGGACGGTGGGTGCCAGCGCACGGGGTTTTTTCGCCATGGGCACAATAAACACTGTGTTCGCAACAGCAGTGGCTAGGGCGCTCCGTCCCCGCCTTGAAGTGGGAGCCCTCGCCAGAGAGTTCGGGTCCGTAAACGAAGCCGAAGCCCTTATGGGCGTGGTGACCCTGTGGGCGACCCGAAATGAAGTGCTGACCGTTGAAGGTGAAGACGGCGGAAATCAGCGCGCCTCTGACCCGGCAAGGATCGCGCAAACACTCAGTGCGCTGGCCGGCCTGACAGCAGACCAGGCAGTAAGGGAATTGGAACAGATGGAGCGCCCAGGTAGGCGTCTGGAGGCGGCAGTCACGGCCCTGATAAACAACAGGCCATTGGCTTCCCGTGCTGTTGACTCCAGAGTGTGCTTGGTGTGCCTCGCCTGTTACTTCTCGGGGGAAGAAAGCGTGAACATGGACGAGGAGGAAGACCAGGCACCTTTGAATGCTGAGGTCATTAGGAGGGCTCTGCTCCGCAGCGGCTCCAGCGCGCGTGCTATGGCCATGGCTGCTGCTGCCCACAATAGAGAGATGCACGCGACGAACGGCAACATACATTTCCTCACGGGCCACGCGGAAAGGAGGATCGACACAATAGAGCGCCTCCGGGACCTATCGACGAGGGGGGACAAATACGTCTGGAGGACAAATCGAACGGTATCAGACTACCAGAATGAAGCCGAGTTAGAGCTCCCAGCAATGACCGTCCAGACCGGGGTGGTAGGGGGGTCTCAGTCAACATCAACCCTCCCCACCCTACACTGTTATCTCGGGACAGCGGGAGCTATAGTCCCCGACGACTTCTGTACCCCCCAGGAGGGGGCGGCGACGCCTGATGCGTCCGAGGGGGGCTCTGAGGCGGAAACCCAAGCTCCCGAGCCCACCCCGGGGCCCTCGAAGGCGGGGAGGAGGAAGGACTGTACAGCCGAGGACAAAAAATACAGCCTTCTCAAAAAACTTAAAGGCCTCGTCAAGTTGAAGGGGAGTAAGAAATCCATGGGGGACGAGACTAAGCGAGTCTTCAATTCCCTATCAGTACAGACCTCCCGGGAGTCCCTCAGCGAGAGCGGGTTGAGCGGGGGGCATACCAACAACTCGGAAGAGGTGAAGAAGGCGTGGGAGGACCTCTACTGGTTTGGAGTGGGGTCTGAGCCCCGTTTCGACGCGGCCGAGTTTATACCATCGGCCGGTTGTATTGAGGTACTGGAGGCGGAACGCGACCCCGGTAGCAGAGACGACAGGGTGAATCCCTCTCAGTCCCGGATAGTGTGGACGTACATCAAGGGCGGCGCGAGGCTGCAGTCTGCGGTGGCGGGGTCTGCCGCCACTATAAAAGGGGATGTCCGGCTCCCGGCCTTAAAGGTGAGACTTATGGACTGCCTGAAGGGGTACGGGCTACCCTTCCCATCGGGGGTCAACTGGGCAGTCCCCTACAGGATGGACGTACCCGCGGAGGTGGACACCCGCGACGTATTGGACGGCTGGAACTACCAGTTCGTGGCAATTACGCCCCTAATCCTTGACGTCGCTATTACAACCCGCGCGGACGGTGAGTTGCCGGTGGGTGGCGAGATCTGGAATCTCAGGGATCCCTCTGTGGCGGTGATAGTGCTAGACGCGGCAGCCTCCGACTCCGCGAACTTGTGGGCGCTGCAGATACTGATGGCGCTGCCCTACCCCCTCCTTACGCGGACAGAGTGGTTCCTAATAAACAACTACCAGGGCCAAGACGAGATCGAGCCGAGGGCCTTCGTGCGTACAGAAGCACTCGTATCCATTCCCTCGGAGGTTAAGAAGATCGTGCTGATATACTCGGGAGGCACGGGTTTTATAGACATAGGTAACCAGCACATCGCAGTGCAGGCACCCGATGGGGCCCGCCTCCCTGAGCTGAGGGCACACGACGCACACGACCTTATATTTGATTCTGCGCGGCTCATAATGGGTTACCCATTCCCCGCTTCGAAGCTCCTCGACCGGTGGGCTTCCGAGAGACTGGCCACTAAGAAAATCGACTGGGCTGAGGTGGACACCCTCCTCTCCGTCCTAATCACGCGCTTCCCCGCTCAGGAGGAGATTTGTGTGGATGCCGGTGGGGCCAGGTCTCTCGTGGGGCTGCCCGAGGCCTTTAGATTGGCGGCCCTGGGGACAGGGAACCTCCCCGCCCCTCTGGCCACTGTTGATGAGGAGGCCACTTACGGGAGGTACGGGCACCAGGCCTGCGTGTCAGCCCTTGATCAGGTTGTCACTGACAAGTGCAATGCAGAGGAAAACCCCATCCTCACGCTGGGAACATGGGGTACAGACGTACTGGGGGAGGCTTTTTCTGTTAATTTTGTATCTTGTTACTAATTTATTACTTCCAAGAACACAGGCGCGGACGCAGCCACGCACACATATACAAACTAAGTATACAACATTCCTCCCCCTATTATAATAATAAATTAGTAACAAGATACAAAATTAACAGAAAAAGCCTCCACCCTTATGTTTCTGCTTCATGGAACTCATCTTCCATATCACCAACATCCCTCACTTCCATTTGCCCCTCCTGAGCCCTCTCATCACCACCATCCAACGTATCTGGTGGAGGATCGCATGGCACGTAGAATTCTGCCCTGCGTCCTCTCACGTGATGCGGCGCCTGGCTAGTAGGCGACACACACGATCGCGACGATGACGACGGTGACGGAAGTGTGGGTGGAGGTTCAAGCAGGTCAGCGCCTGGACTGTCCCTGATATCCCATTGATTGTTGCTTAGACCCTTATACCGTAACAACTGATTAACATGTCTCTTTAATGTTTCTAAACTGTCGATATCTCTTATAATATACGTAACCTTTCCTAACCGTCTTTGAACAATACCTTTCTTCCATGAATATTTGGATTTATTTTCAAATTTTTTGTATAACACAATATCGTTCTTTTTAAAATCAATTATATGTTTATCGTTTCGTTCCTTAGACTGCATACACTGACGATTATCATTATTAAGGTTAGACAGAGATGGTGACAAGGGTAACGATGACTTTGGATGAATTAAATCTAAACGAGATCTTAACTTACGTCCAAATACTTTCTGTGCTGGGGATAACCCTGTAGAAGTATGAACAGAGTTGCGGTAATCCATGAGATACTTAAGCAAATTTAACGACGTATCTCTAATGTTATTTCCCGACAATAAGCAAGATTTTAATCCCTTTTTAACTATTTTAACAAAACTTTCCGCCTGGCCATTACTCTGCGGATGATACACAGGTGACGTCACATGAGAAATTCCGTTTAACTTGCAAAACGATTGGAATTCTTTAGAACAAAAAGCTGTGCCGTTATCGCTAACTATCGAACATGGAACTCCGAACCTAGATGAAAACTCACAAATATTTTTTATTACGGCGGCTGAAGATGTAGCAGTTTTCATGTTATAAACTTCAAGCCACTTTGTGTGTGCGTCAACGACTACCAAATAAACACATCCTTTAATAGGACCTAAAAAATCTATGTGTATTCTTTCAAACGGATGCGACGGGTACTCCCAAGCGACGACCGGAGCGCGGGGGGGTGAGGGACGTAATTGTATACACACTTCGCATGAACCTATCATTGACTCAATAGCTCGGTCAATACCGGGAAACCAAAATCTAGAACGGGCCTCAGCTTTGGTTTTAACTATTCCCAAATGAGAAATATGTAATTCATTTAAAATTGTCGAATACAAGCTTACTGGTAAAACAAATTTATGACCCCTCATAACGCAACCGTTTTCGTATGACAGCTGATTCCTACATAAATAAAATGGTTTTAACTGTATATCGGCTACTTTCGGAGGCCATCCATTTAAAATATAAAAAATCACTCGAGCTAAAACCTCATCACGTTTAGTTTCCGATCGCAACTTGTTTAAGGTAACCGGCATACTTCCCTCGACGACAAAACAAACATATGTTGCCCGATCGTACGCCACCTCGCAATCACAACACCTACACTGTTCGGTACACGCACACTCGTGCGCTTCGCGTTGCACGCTCGCCCGTGAGAGATAATCCGCGCTGTTATCAGCACTCCGAATGTATTCTATTTTATAATTATAACTACTTAGGAATAATGCGTATCGTTGCAGTCTATTCGCCGATAATTCAGGTATACCTTTATGCGGGCCAAAAATTGTAATTAAGGGTTTATGGTCTGTACGTAAAATAAATGGTACTGTTCTACCGTATAGATATTGATGGAAACGACGAACTCCGTAAACAATAGCGGTTGCTTCCTTTTGTATCTGAGCGTAGTGCTTCTCCGCGGAATTTAAAGTACGTGACACGAAAGAAATAGGCCTTTCGATTCCCGACGATTCTAGCTGAGAAAGAATCGCGCCGAGCCCAGTGGGCGACGCGTCTACAGTCAAAATTAATTGTGCGGTCGGGTCGAAATGTGCTAAAACTTGCTCAGATGTCATTAAACTTTTAATCTTGTTAAAGGCTTCGTCCTGGACTTCACCCCATTCCCATTTACAATTTTTTTTTAACAAATCGTACAGCGGAGTTAACACGGTTGATGCATTCGGAACAAAATTCCTATAATAATTTATTAACCCTAAAAACGACTGCAATTCATTTACATTTTTTGGAATCGGAGCTTCTAACATTGCCCTGACTTTCTCTGGCTCTTTCCTTAATCCGTCCTTAGAAATTATGTAACCTAAATAGCGCACTTCGTTTTGAAAAAAATTACATTTTTCTTTCTGCAAGGATAGGCCGGCGTCCTGTAGACGTTTTAGGACGGCGTTCAACCTTACCATATGTTCCTCCTTGTCCTTTCCTGTTATAAGTATGTCATCCAATAGACACAATACTCCATCGATTCCCGACAGCACCACTTCCATTGCGCGCTGAAAAATAGACGGCGCGCTAGCTAATCCAAATACTAGGCGTGTAAAACGAAATAATCCGCGGTTAGTATTGATGGTAGTGACGTTTTTTGAATCATCTTCTAATAAAAATTGATTGTAGGCCATCGAAAGATCTAGCTTACTAAACTGTTGACCCCCATGAATGCGTGAAAATAATTCACTAGTGGTTGGAAGCGGATATTTCTCGACCACTAATTGTTTGTTAATAGTTCCAGAGTAATCGGCACACAAACGCACAGAACCATCACGTTTAAGCACCGGTACGATAGGTGAAGCGTAATCGGAATATTCAACAGACTCTAAAATACCTAATTCCAACAATCTATCAATTTCTCTGTTTACTTTTTCACGCAATGCAAACGCCACCGGGCGCGCCTTACAAAAAATTGGTTTTACATTATCTTTTAATACTAACTTAACCTTATATTTATTAAATGTACCAAGTTTATCTGAAAATAGTTCAGCATACTGTTGTTGTAATTTTTTTACTAGTAATTCGGAATCTTCGCAATAATTTACAGGGACTAATTGCAATTTAAAATTTGAAATAAAATCCCTACCCAACAGCGGAGGTCCCCCATCGCGCACGACATATAAATTTATAACGTGCTTTTGATTTGCATAGCATAATGGTAAACTAAACGTACCTAAACAAATAATTTTCATACCATTATAGGTTATTAGCTGCTTGTTCGTACTAGATAAGGGCACGTCTTTAAAATTGATTTTATAAAAGTGTTCCGATATCACAGAAACAGTAGACCCGCTGTCTATTTGAAATTTAAATGGAACATTCCTAATTAATACAGTTTCTACCATAGGTCGCCCCCTGAACGAGCGTATATAAAAAAGCTTACCGTCATCATCCACGTTATCCTCACCCTTATCACCACCATCCGACATTACATAATTGACTTTGGTGCACATTTTACGTAAATGACCCTTCACATGGCATTTCCTACATATATAATTAGCAAACCTACAGTCCGACGATTTATGATTTGTAAACCCACACACACTGCACTTCACTTTCTTTTTTTCACTCGAAATTTTGTAAAACTCATCGACTACGGTAGCCGCCGAGGGTGCCTCGCGCACCGCCGCCACTGCGGAGCGCGCGCGGCTCAGGTTCTCCGCCAGCTCCACGACCTTGGCCAGAGTAAGGTCAGACGGATCCTTCGTGTACAGCTCCTCCTTTTCGCGTCCCGGTTGCATGCCCATTATAAACTTGTCACGCAACGCCTCTTCCACGTTGAGAAAGCCACACCTTGCTGTCAAGCCACGTAATCTAGCGGCCCATTGCGAATAAGATTCACCCGTCATTTGCACGGCCGAATAAAAGTTATGACGGTCACCGAACCCAACACTTTTGGGCGTGAAATGCGTGTCCAACAAAGCCAATAACTCATCGTATGGCACATCGTCGATATCCTTCGGTAAGACCACTTCTGTTGCTAATTTGTAGGTTTCTTCAGTGAGTGCGCCTTCCTCTTCTTGCCCCCCGTATCAGAACGGTCGGAGATCTCATTTGCAATGAAATATTGCTTAATACGACCTTTATAAGTTTTCCACGTTTGTGTGTTGTGGTCAAAACTATTTAGAATTCCGTATTGCACGTTCGTACTCGACATTTTACGCTGCTATTCTTATTAATTCGTAACGTCGCGTGGGTATATCGTCGCCACTGTTTGATACGTAGTAGGGAACAAGTGAAACACTCAACGGCTCGATTCGCACTGCTTTAATTTATTACTTCCAAGAACACAGGCGCGGACGCAGCCACGCACACATATACAAACTAAGTATACAACAGTTTCCTTATTTCACCTGTAGACAACGTTCACTGAAAAAAGTGGTGGTAGATACTATTTACATATAACTATTATTATGATAGATATGGCTGTTACTAATGCGTCCTGGCGTTAACGTGTAATATGTGATAACCCTGGATCAGCTGATGTTCTGACGTCATATTGCACGATTTTATTTACGCCAAAGTGTGAACCAAGAAAATCAAGCAGCATCAGTTGTCGAAGGGTATACGGTATACCTCAAGATGAAGTTGGACACTAACCCCCCAAAATTGTTTAACAGCTGCGGTGTGTATTTTGCAGATCAAGAGTGTTGGCAATGTAAGAAGTGCCTGAAAACAGTTTGGGGTTAACAGTTAACAGTTATAAGGACCTTCCAACGATAAGCGAAATGAAAAAAATTCATATGAAACATGGCAGCTCACAACGTGCAACTACTGTTGTTGTAAAAGGCTCAAAATTAAATAATTTTGAGCATGAAACAGAGACATTTGTAAGCCTAGTGAAGAGAGGAGTCAAACATGATCGTTTGAACAGATTTAAAATGTCGGTATGGAGAGTCCTCAAAAGGGAGGGATTACATCCCTATCATTTTAGGAGAGTGCAGGAGATAAATGAACCGGACTTTTCAAAAAGGTCTGTCTTTGCTTCGTGGATAATTAGAAGAGTGCGTTCGGATCCAAATTTTTGTACAAAAATTTTGTGGACCGACGAAGCTACCTTTACGCGATCGGGCTACATCAACCATCGGAATGAACATCTGTGGCTCCACGAAAATCCGCATGCAGTTAAAGAGAGTTCCTTCCAGCATCAGTTAAACGTTCACACACAGACGGACAGACGTTCTGATTGGACCAATCATTCTACCGTCCACAATGAACGGTCCAAGATTTTTGGAGTTCCTACAAACCGATTTTTTAGACGCACTCCTGGAAGTGCTATTAAATTATAGGGTTGGGATGATACTGCAGTTGGATGGTGCTCCGGCCCACTTTGCAGTAAATGTGCGTAATTATCTAAATGAAAATTATACTCCATGGATTGGGCGAGGTGGAACAATCGCCTGGCCACCCCCTTCACCGGACTCAACCCCACTTGATTTTTTCTTGTGGGGTACAATGAAACAAAAAGTGTATGTCGACGTGCCAAATACGCGAGAAGAACTAATTGAAAAAATTATGTAAGTTGGGAACGAATTACGAGAAGATAGGGATATGATCCGGCGATCTACAAATTATGTTTCAATAAGAGCAGACGACTAGATTTTTAACATGCCTGCAACATCGCGGATATCATTTTGAGCAATGGCTGTAATTGCAATTTTTATTATTATGAAATTAACTTTGTAATTAACTATGCATAATTTCTTTCCAACTGCCCCTGTAGATCGACAGTGAAAAGGGTCTTTTTCAAATACTTGTAACTTCTAAACTATCTTACTGGGAGCAAAGAAGTTAGGATTTTATTTTGATAAACATTCTCTTCTATCGTTCTTACATAAACAATTAGCAGTTTAATGCACTAGATTTTTCACAAAAAGCCAATAATTAAAAAAATACACAAAAAAATCTAAATTTTTTAGACTTTAATTATTTTTTCTATTTTTTGTTCCATGAATTAAATTGAAAAACGATGGCTGTGTAATTGTGGCCTTATTATGGCATTTATTGCACACAGATGTTGAAGATGGCGACTTTTTGATAAGAATTTCATGGACTGACGAGTCAAATTTTAGCCATGAAGGCATAGCAAATCTGCATAATTTGCATCACTGGAAGAAAAGAGGCCAAAATCCGCACAAAAAAAGGCAGACTTCCTTTCAGCGAAAATTCAGCGTAAATGTTTGGGTTGGTGTTATTGGGCGAAATCTTATCGGCCCATTTTTTATCATATTTATTGCCAAAAAAACTCAATGGATACAATTATTCGCGTCCTCTCTCCTCTTCTCTTCTCTATATTTATCAACTCTATCTCTCTTTCTCTTACTTCCTTCTCTCACATGTATGCAGATGATCTCCAAATCTACACTATGTCCACGTTCGAGAATTTACCGTCTGCCATAGCAACCACAAATAACGACCTGACCTTGATCATGAATTGGAGTAGATCTCATGGCTTGGTAGTTAACCCTACTAAGACCAAAACTATCCTTATCGGCAGCTCTTCATTCATATCAAGGGTAGGCTGGTCTAGTTTACCCCCTATTACTGTGGACGGTACCATAATCCCATTCAGTGATAGCATTAAAAGCTTAGGCATCACTATTGACCGAACACTATCTTGGCAACCACAAATAAATGAGCTTAACAAGAAAATCTTTGCCTCATCTCATTCACTCATGAGAATCCGTAACTTCTTGCCCATCTCAACCAGAACTTCTCTTGCACAATCCCTCCTCCTTCCCATCCTCGATTATGCCGATGTCTGTTATCCCGACCTGACCGAAATCCAGTTGGACAAACTTGAGCGACTCCAAAATGTTTGCATACGCTTCATTTTTGGCTTGCGCAAGTATGACCACGTCTCGCAATACAGGACAAAGCTCAAGTGGCTACCAATACGTCAGCGTCGGAACACCCACCTTCTCCAACTCCTATACCGTGTCCTGTTTAATCCTAAAACTCCCGGCTACCTAAAGGAAAAATTTCAATTTCGAGAGAGCACTGACTTTAATCTGCGCTGCTCTGAAAAATTACTTTTAAAAATTCCACCTCACAAGACCAAATTTTACCAAAACTCGTTTCATGTGCAAGCTATACTCTTGTGGAATGCTCTTCCAATAAGCATAAGACGCGCTCAATCGTTAAACATATTTAAAAAAGAAATATTTGACCATTTCTTTAATCAGCTGTAATATTTGACGTATATATTTATATATCTATATGTATATATTTGCATGTATGTATGTATGTATGTATGTATGTATGTATGAATGTATGTATGTGTATTATAGTCATTATTTTCGTATTATTATATATTACGTATGTATATCATTTTAAATTATATTTATTTTATTTTATTTTTTGTACTTTAATTATTTCTACTAACTATATAATTTTTTTTTTGTCTGTTATCTTTTTTAATTTTATTTAATTTAAACACCACCTATCTCATTCTATTGCATAAAACTAATCCTATCCAAAGGTTGCCTGGCAGAGATCGCTTGAAAGCGATAAGGCCGCCTATTTAACATGTGTACCTATCTTATATGTTTTTCTCTTTTCTTTTTCTTATCTTCTGTACCTATGTGTGTGTTAAATAAAGTATTTTGTATTGTATTGTATTGTATTATTTAGAGTTTCTTCAAAATGATTTACCTGAACTGGTACTGCCAGTTTTAGAAGAACATGTGCCAATTGATTTTTCAAAATGATGGCTTTCCGGCACATTACCAACGAACGGAACGAGAGCATTTAGATAATGCATTTCCAAACTCATGGATTGGTAGAGCTGGCCCTATTCCATGGCCAGCACGGTCCCCAGATTTGACACCCCTGGATTTCTACGTATCGGGACGAGCAAAAGAGATAGTGTATGCAACAGTGGTGCCCATAAAATAAATTTTTAGTGGAACGAATAAACACAGCATTCGTAAAAATGCAAGAGGAAATGCTTTTAACTACAACCTCGGAAATAAGAAAAAGGTGTCGTGCATGCATAAGGCGTGGAGGCGGCCAATTCGAGCAAACTTTGTAATTTTAATTTAATAAAAACAACTTAACATAAAAAACCTATTTTCATTATCTTGACTCTAGCAATAAAGTATCTCTTAGGTCGACCCCTGATGTATTATTTCTGTCACGTAGCGTTAGAAAGGGTAATAAGTAAAGAACTTTTTACAAAAAATAAACCAACATATTCAAGACGTAACACAAGAGATCTCGATATCGAGATCTTGATACATACCGAAGGTCAGGACTGGCTATAGACAAAAATGCATTACATTTGAAGGTGCCCAATTTTATAATAAACTCACCAGTGATATAAAAACAGCTAAATCGATGTATGTATTTAAAAGCGCCTAGCTGATCATACCAAAAGGATGTACCCAATAAATTCTATTTCGCCGAATACGCTGATTTCGTCGTCTTCTTCTTATTAATAAAAGCCATAACAAAAATAGCAACAACAATCTATCCTCCATGACTACGTTCAGTCAAGCCGTGTTACCTCTACTAAAGCTGGAGTATAACTGCACATGACCACGTGTGGTTACCACGTCGCAACAACAGCGACAACGCAACCACATCAACATTTTGTCGGTACCACAACACAACTGCAAAAAGCCGCTGCGGCACTATTCACACCTGTCCTTATAAGTTAGCTCAGTGGTCGGTGACGGACCACTGAGTGACCACTGGGTCGGTGACGGATTGAGTCGCGGGACGGACCGTTTTTACGCGGTAAGTATCATAGTTTTGCAGTTATTACTAAGTGTTGCGCTCCAAAGGCGCATGGTTATCTTTTGTGTGACTTTTAGTGAAAGTATGAACTGTTTATTTCTTTGTTTTAGCACAAAATATTTTCGCTTTCATCGTGACGAGCCGAGGACACTTTCTGATGATGCAATATGTAGGTTTATCGCTGAAGAGGAAGAGAATGAGCATGAACGAGAGCAAGGAAGTGACAGTGAGATAGTGAAGATGACATACAGAGTGATTTCGAAGACGAGTTTATAGATGATGAGGTGCCACATTCCACAACAATTGAATGACACAAAATGAAGACGATTAAGTCGATCTGTATCTTCAGATCTCACTGGAACTTCGGAATCATCCAGTCGTGACCACCGCATTATTGTTCCTAACCGCCGTGTACTTAGAGGAAAGAACCAACACTGCTGGTCGACAATAAAAGGACAAAGTCGTGGAAGGACATCTGCCATAAATATTATTCGCACAAGTAGAGGTCCAACGCGCATGTGTCGAAATATATGTGACCCAATCTTATGTTTTAATTTGTTTATTACCGACGAAGAGACCCGCATAGAGGAGTACTGGTTTTCCACCCTTGACATATTTTATACTCCCAGTTTTAGCGCACACATGTCTATCGATCGTTTTTTATTACTAAGAAAATGTCTCCATTTTAACGATAACGACGACATGTGTGCGGTAGAACTGGACTACTCCGAGGCCAAACTATTTAAAATACGGCCAATACTGTCACATTTAAACAAAAAATTCCAAGACCTATTTTATACACCAGCTCAAAACATTGCACTAGACGAGAGTCTTTTAATGTGGAAAGGTTGGCTTGAAATGAGCCGGGCAGCTTTATTGGGAATAGCTGCCCGGCTCATTTCGAATTAACTTTTCAATATCCATTATTATACACTGGATGGTTTCCAAAAAAAAAAAAAAAGAATAGAAGAATAGTGGAGGAAAACTAAGCCCGAATAAATATGTTAGATGTCTCCTTCTGAGCTAACTAGCTTCTGAGTTTTGATCATTTGTCCGAAGGGTGGTTAGTTGATATGCAATGTAGTATTTTAGAAGAAAGACTTCGTAACCTGTCCAAAAAGGTAATACATATAATGCTCTCCGTCCCGCTCCGTTAAGAGAAGTAGAGTCAGTTTTACAACAGATCTGTGGAGGAAGGAAGGTGGAATTCCTCCATCGAAAAAGGGAGGATCCTCGACCAGTCTACTCGACTGGCCGGCCGTGAAGGCCCCAATGGATGATGTCGGAAAGTTGTATATATAGCTCTGTAGCGAAAACATTTCGCTTGCGCGATTCAGAGCGAGGTGTCGCTACAGGACTCCCCTCCGAGACCGGAGGTCGTAGTACGAATTGCCTTGCCAGTGCCAGGTATATTCCAGTGAGTCGGAACAGGAAGCCGCTAGTTCACGGTGAGTCGGAACTGAGTGCGATGATGCTGCGTGTAATGCTCCAGTGAGTCGGAGTGTGCAGTGAGGATGGCTGTGGAGCTGACCAAGCATGCGCGATCGCTCATGGTAGTGGACAGGACTCCATTTGAAGCCGAGTGGCGGGCGGTGATCGTAGGCGGGGAAGAGATAGGTGAGCATGGACATCATGGATGGACAGAAGGAGTTGTGAACTGTCAGGGGTCACCACTGTGGAGGAAGGAAGGTGGAATTCCTCCATCGAAAAAGGGAGGATCCTCGACCAGTCTACTCGACTGGCCGGCCGTGAAGGCCCCAATGGATGATGTCGGAAAGTTGTATATATAGCTCTGTAGCGAAAACATTTCGCTTGCGCGATTCAGAGCGAGGTGTCGCTACAGATCAGCGGATCAGAGGGTGGGCTTGTGCCTGAGAGTTTATTTGCCGATATATGAAGCAAAAATATATGGATATTATGGCAGTATTAAATAGATTAGGATTGCGATCTTTTCTTTTAACTTTAACTTTCAATCCCAAATGGAAATTCTTGAAATACGAAATTCAACAAGTTACACCAAATTTGATGGATCTTTGCACAGGAGTGACACTTCACACAAAAAAATATAAAAGCTATTTCTCAAAACTAGAGACAGAAGTCACATATTGAAATGATGAAGGGTTTATTAATTTAAAGTGTAACAGTAAGAATACAGCTACCATTAAATACAGAGTCAGAGAGAGATGTAGAAATCAGTGATTAGTGGATAGTTCATAGTACCATACAACATTGCACTTTATCTTAGATACGATTGTCACTTCAATTTAGAATCAGTGTCCATTCGAACTGTCATTAAATACCTCTTTAAATATATGACTACAGGTCCAGATGATGAGTAGCCATTCTTCCAGACGAACTTAAAAACAATGAAATTGAACAGTACGTCACAAAACGGTACATCGATGTCACGAGACGTGAGCCAACTGTAAAGATGTTAGACGTTTATTTAGACCAGCCATACTCAACCAGCGGCCCGCTGCGGCCCGAGCCACGTTAAGGGCCCAAAATTACGTAAAATTAACGTATTTATTAATTCACGCATTTACTCATGTTTTCTCCCTTAATGCGTACAGATCACACTTGAGTGCGCTCGGAGTTAAAAATGTATTTTCTGTGGCGTGCGTGCGGGAACCGATGACTGCGACAGTGAGACCGCTGAGCCAAGCGACATCGCCCTGCCCCCGCCCCTGCCGCACGCGCGCCCGATCCCGCGCGTCGTCTGTCACTCATCATCGGTCAGTTATGCGCTGCGCTTGAAACAATAGTTTTTCGAACGTAGTAAAAATAATAGTTACCTTACGTTACGGCTGATAATTAGTTTTTACGTTATTTGTGACGAACATTAAATCAAAATGGCTGGTGTATCTTCAAAGAGCAAACGTAAAATTTCTGACGAAAATAGATTATTTCAAGACAATTGGGAAGAGGAATATTTTGTTGTTTTGAACAAAAACGGTTCGGCAACATGTTTAATATGCCGCGAAAGTGTGATATTAAAAAAATATAATATTATGCGAAACTACACTACAAAACATAAGATGTTCAGCAATAGTTTTCCAGTTGGGTCTGCATTGCGAAAAGAAAAGTTGCACTCCTTCAAAAGGTCATTGCAGCAACAGCAGAATATTATGGCAGTCTCAATGTCACAAGATACAGCGGTGACAAGAGCGTCCTACGAAATTTGTTACTTACTAGGAAAACATATGAAACCATTTACTGACACTGAGATAGTGAAAGAGTGTTTTATAAACGCTTCAAATATATTATTTGATAAATTTAGTAATAAAACGCAGATAATATCGCAAATCAGGCAACTACAACTCTCAGATTCTACCTGCGTCAGGCGAATTGAAGATATTTCGAAGCATATTTCTGACTGTATCATAGATGACTTGAAGAATTGTAAATATTTCAGCTTGGCATTTGATTCGAGCACCGATGTCTCCTCGACGTCACAATGCTCAGTTTTTGTACGGTACTGTACGGAACAGAGTATCGTTCGAGAAGATTTTCTGAAGTTTCTGCCCATGAAAGGTCAAACCAGAGGAATTGATTATATTGATACTATTTGTACTTTTATGGATAAAAATAACATTGATATCAAAAAAATGGTAAGTGTTTGCACCGATGGATGCCCATCTATGACTGGAAGCGACGTTGGGTTTATTTCACTATTGAAAAAAAAATATGACCTTAAAAATCTTCTATCATTTCACTGTATCATACATCAAGAAAACCTCGCAGCACGTACTACTGTGCCAGAAATTGACGCCGTAATGAAAACCGTTGTAAATATCGTAAATTTTATTAGAGCACGAGAACTGAACCATAGAAAATTCAAGAGCATGTTACAAGAATTAAATAGTGAGTATGGCGATGTTCTTCTACATATTATAATGAATTTAATTAGAATAAAATATTTAAGCACTTTGACGATCAAAATATTATTATATTAAAATTTAAAATTATTATTATATAAAAAAATTAGTTTAAAATTATATTTTATTTTCAGTAAATTGACATATTGAATTTAATTTAATGTAATGTTGTATTTTCCTGTTATTGAAGGTGCAGTAGACCATATTGTATTTAATTGTAATCTATGTTAAATAGTATAGACTGTATCCTTTGTTGGAAAATCATATAAATAAATAAATAAATACCGGAGTGCGATGGCTGAGTAGGACAAAAGTTGTAGAACGGTTTTACGCTTTATGGCACGAAATAATATTATTTCTACAACAAAATAATAAAGTTTATAAAGAACTTTAGCAAGACAGTTGGTGGTGTCTTTTAGCGTTTCTTTGCGATATAACAGAAAAACTTGGTGAACTTAATCGTCGATTACAAGGTGAGCATAAACTTATTTCTCAAATGGCAAGTAAAGTGTTTGCTTTCGAAGACAAACTTCATATGTATATCGAAGAAATAAAACATGAAAATCTTAATAATTTTCCAACATTGATAAAAGCTCAACAGGATGGAATTAAGGTTTCCCCAGAAAATCTGGTTTTTCGAATTACTTATTTTCATTAAGCAACGAATTTCAGAAGAATTTTAGGATTTACGTAAAATAAAGAAATGTCTTCTTTTAATTGAAAATCCTTGGCATTTAGAAGTAGCCACTACAACAGAGCTTGCATTATTGGGTTTTGATAATGTAAAATTATCTGATGATCTGATTGAATTAAAAAATGATACGAATCTGGAGGCGATTTTTAAAGAGAAAAGAGAGACACATCAATATGAAGAATTTTGGAAATTAGTACCGGATAGCTATGAAACGTTAAAAAATTGCGCACATTTACTCTTGACATTGTTTGCATCAACTTACCTATGTGAATCCTCATATTCAAAAATGAAATATGCAAAAAATGTCTACAGATCTCGGCTTACCGATTCGCATCTAGACGACGTCTTGAGAGTAGCATGCAGTAACTATGTGCCTGATTTATGAAAAATTGTCAAAAATTTGTTACAATGTCAAAAATCACATTAATTTTTATGACAGAAATAAATGCTAATTTTTTTATTATATAGTTTTATTTAACTGTCGCATAATCTTCGCTTCATCACTAGTAACAAATGCGAAAGAAACCCAGTCTGTCTGTTACGCTTTCGTGAATAAACCACTGAATCGATTCTGATGAAATTTGGTACATAGATAGACTATTCGCTGATGACGTAGGTGACATAGGTATGTAGGTAAATTACTGCGGCCCGCAAGGTTAAACAGTAGCATTATGTGGCCCAAGGTAAAAAAAGGTTGAGTATAGCTGGGTTAAAGGGTGTATATTATTATTAAAATTAAATCTGTATGATCTAGTATAGTTAGAAAAAAATATATTAATAAAAAATGTTTTACAGATTTCCCACAAATAAATCCAATCAAAATAAATGGATTGAGGTACTCCAAAAAAATCGAGGCGATCCTCGCTGGACACCTCGGGAACATAGTCTTATATGCTCCGTGCACTTCATGCCGGAAGGGTGGTTAGTTGATATGCAATGTAGTATTTTAGAAGAAAGACTTCGTAACCTGCCCAAAAAGGTAATACATATAATGCTCTCCGTCCCGCTCCGTTAAGAGAAGTAGAGTCAGTTTTACAACAGATCAGCGGATCAGAGGGTGGGCTTGTGCCTGAGAGTTTATTTGCCGATATATGAAGCAAAAATATATGGATATTATGGCAGTAGTAAATAGATTAGGATTGCGATCTTTTCTTTTAACTTTAACTTTTAATCCCAAATGGCTTGAAATACGAAATTCAACAAGTTACACCAAATTTTGATGGATCTTCGCACAGGAGTGACACTTCATACAAAAAATATAAAAGCTATTTCTCAAAACTAGAGACAGAAGTCACATATTGAAATGATGAAGGGTTTATTAATTTAAAGTGTAACAGTAAGAATACAGCTACCATTAAATACAGAGTCAGAGAGAGATGTAGAAATCAGTGATTTGTGGATAGTACCATACAACATTGCACTTTATCTTAGATACGATTGTCACTTCAATTTAGAATCAGTGTCCATTCGAACTGTCATTAAATACCTCTTTAAATATATGACTACAGGTCCAGATGATGAGTAGCCATTCTTCCAGACGAACTCAAAAACAATGAAATTGAACAGTACGTCACAAAACGGTACATCGATGTCTCGAGACGTGAGCCAACTGTAAAGATGTTAGACGTTCATTTAGAGAATCACCAATCAATTTTCTTTCAAGACGAGAAAAGAAGAGCCCCAGAACCTACTACTACACGAATAAATTAAATATCATAGTTATGCTCATCCTCACCATTATAATTGTCGCTACTATAATAACATGTTGGCGATTTTGCAAAAAAAAAGTACAGACAGTACTTAAGAAGGGAAATTCAGGGTTTGCGCGCTAGTTATAGCCGTTGCGACCCACCAGATCCAGCGCATCCACCCCACGCAGTGCCCATATACTCAGTGGCGTAAAAAGTGTGTCATAATAATGTTATGAGTGGTATATATATATATAAAAGGTATATGACAGAAAAACAAAGCAGATACCGTTTAGTAGGTTGCAACAAAAAAAGTAGGACTAAATGTTGGAAATGCAACATTTACTTTTGTTTGACCTTTGATAGGAATTGTTACTTCCAATTTCACACCACAAACGTTTAATACGTGCTTGATGTTGTTCCAGACAAAGTTGATTGATGATCCGATCAAAAATATTTTCTAATTGTTACTTACTCGTAAAACGAGAAGAGATTATGGATTAAGTATTTTTTTCCTTCCTAAAACAAGCGCTAGTACGTCCATATGCAGAATTTAATTTTGAGACTCATTTACACAAAGTCATTAGAAGGTAAAACCGTTGATTATTCTATAAAATGAACTTTTATTAACCCTTTTTAAGGTAGTGACTAGTGGCAACTATGTTGCCACCATGTATTTAGTCGATTTTTTGGGGACATTTTGAATTTTATTCGATTTATTTTATCTGTATGGAATACTGTGAAATATATTTCAGTGTCAAACTTGTTTTTACACGCTTTATATTAGCTTCACCTGTATGTTTGTATGTTTGTAACCGACTTCTTTGACCGACACTTGAGTGCGCTCGGAGTTAAAAATGTATTTTCTGTGGCGTGCGTGCGGGAACCGATGACTGCGACAGTGAGACCGCTGAGCCAAGCGACATCGCCCTGCCCCCGCCCCTGCCGCACGCGCGCCCGATCCCGCGCGTCGTCTGTCACTCATCATCGGTCAGTTATGCGCTGCGCTTGAAACAATAGTTTTTCGAACGTAGTAAAAATAATAGTTACCTTACGTTACGGCTGATAATTAGTTTTTACGTTATTTGTGACGAACATTAAATCAAAATGGCTGGTGTATCTTCAAAGAGCAAACGTAAAATTTCTGACGAAAATAGATTATTTCAAGACAATTGGGAAGAGGAATATTTTGTTGTTTTGAACAAAAACGGTTCGGCAACATGTTTAATATGCCGCGAAAGTGTGATATTAAAAAAATATAATATTATGCGAAACTACACTACAAAACATAAGATGTTCAGCAATAGTTTTCCAGTTGGGTCTGCATTGCGAAAAGAAAAGTTGCACTCCTTCAAAAGGTCATTGCAGCAACAGCAGAATATTATGGCAGTCTCAATGTCACAAGATACAGCGGTGACAAGAGCGTCCTACGAAATTTGTTACTTACTAGGAAAACATATGAAACCATTTACTGACACTGAGATAGTGAAAGAGTGTTTTATAAACGCTTCAAATATATTATTTGATAAATTTAGTAATAAAACGCAGATAATATCGCAAATCAGGCAACTACAACTCTCAGATTCTACCTGCGTCAGGCGAATTGAAGATATTTCGAAGCATATTTCTGACTGTATCATAGATGACTTGAAGAATTGTAAATATTTCAGCTTGGCATTTGATTCGAGCACCGATGTCTCCTCGACGTCACAATGCTCAGTTTTTGTACGGTACTGTACGGAACAGAGTATCGTTCGAGAAGATTTTCTGAAGTTTCTGCCCATGAAAGGTCAAACCAGAGGAATTGATTATATTGATACTATTTGTACTTTTATGGATAAAAATAACATTGATATCAAAAAAATGGTAAGTGTTTGCACCGATGGATGCCCATCTATGACTGGAAGCGACGTTGGGTTTATTTCACTATTGAAAAAAAAATATGACCTTAAAAATCTTCTATCATTTCACTGTATCATACATCAAGAAAACCTCGCAGCACGTACTACTGTGCCAGAAATTGACGCCGTAATGAAAACCGTTGTAAATATCGTAAATTTTATTAGAGCACGAGAACTGAACCATAGAAAATTCAAGAGCATGTTACAAGAATTAAATAGTGAGTATGGCGATGTTCTTCTACATATTATAATGAATTTAATTGGAATAAAATATTTAAGCACTTTGACGATCAAAATATTATTATATTAAAATTTAAAATTATTATTATATAAAAAAATTAGTTTAAAATTATATTTTATTTTCAGTAAATTGACATATTGAATTTAATTTAATGTAATGTTGTATTTTCCTGTTATTGAAGGTGCAGTAGACCATATTGTATTTAATTGTAATCTATGTTAAATAGTATAGACTGTATCCTTTGTTGGAAAATCATATAAATAAATAAATAAATACCGGAGTGCGATGGCTGAGTAGGACAAAAGTTGTAGAACGGTTTTACGCTTTATGGCACGAAATAATATTATTTCTACAACAAAATAATAAAGTTTATAAAGAACTTTAGCAAGACAGTTGGTGGTGTCTTTTAGCGTTTCTTTGCGATATAACAGAAAAACTTGGTGAACTTAATCGTCGATTACAAGGTGAGCATAAACTTATTTCTCAAATGGCAAGTAAAGTGTTTGATTTCGAAGACAAACTTCATATGTATATCGAAGAAATAAAACATGAAAATCTTAATAATTTTCCAACATTGATAAAAGCTCAACAGGATGGAATTAAGGTTTCCCCAGAAAATCTGGTTTATATTTCGAATTACTTATTTTCATTAAGCAACGAATTTCAGAAGAATTTTAGGATTTACGTAAAATAAAGAAATGTCTTCTTTTAATTGAAAATCCTTGGCATTTAGAAGTAGCCACTACAACAGAGCTTGCATTATTGGGTTTTGATAATGTAAAATTATCTGATGATCTGATTGAATTAAAAAATGATACGAATCTGGAGGCGATTTTTAAAGAGAAAAGAGAGACACATCAATATGAAGAATTTTGGAAATTAGTACCGGATAGCTATGAAACGTTAAAAAATTGCGCACATTTACTCTTGACATTGTTTGCATCAACTTACCTATGTGAATCCTCATATTCAAAAATGAAATATGCAAAAAATGTCTACAGATCTCGGCTTACCGATTCGCATCTAGACGACGTCTTGAGAGTAGCATGCAGTAACTATGTGCCTGATTTATGAAAAATTGTCAAAAATTTGTTACAATGTCAAAAATCACATTAATTTTTATGACAGAAATAAATGCTAATTTTTTTATTATATAGTTTTATTTAACTGTCGCATAATCTTCGCTTCATCACTAGTAACAAATGCGAAAGAAACCCAGTCTGTCTGTTACGCTTTCGTGAATAAACCACTGAATCGATTCTGATGAAATTTGGTACATAGATAGACTATTCGCTGATGACGTAGGTGACATAGGTATGTAGGTAAATTACTGCGGCCCGCAAGGTTAAACAGTAGCATTATGTGGCCCAAGGTAAAAAAAGGTTGAGTATAGCTGGGTTAAAGGGTGTATATTATTATTAAAATTAAATCTGTATGATCTAGTATAGTTAGAAAAAAATATATTAATAAAAAATGTTTTACAGATTTCCCACAAATAAATCCAATCAAAATAAATGGATTGAGGTACTCCAAAAAAATCGAGGCGATCCTCGCTGGACACCTCGGGAACATAGTCTTATATGCTCCGTGCACTTCATGCCGGAAGGGTGGTTAGTTGATATGCAATGTAGTATTTTAGAAGAAAGACTTCGTAACCTGCCCAAAAAGGTAATACATATAATGCTCTCCGTCCCGCTCCGTTAAGAGAAGTAGAGTCAGTTTTACAACAGATCAGCGGATCAGAGGGTGGGCTTGTGCCTGAGAGTTTATTTGCCGATATATGAAGCAAAAATATATGGATATTATGGCAGTAGTAAATAGATTAGGATTGCGATCTTTTCTTTTAACTTTAACTTTTAATCCCAAATGGCTTGAAATACGAAATTCAACAAGTTACACCAAATTTTGATGGATCTTCGCACAGGAGTGACACTTCATACAAAAAATATAAAAGCTATTTCTCAAAACTAGAGACAGAAGTCACATATTGAAATGATGAAGGGTTTATTAATTTAAAGTGTAACAGTAAGAATACAGCTACCATTAAATACAGAGTCAGAGAGAGATGTAGAAATCAGTGATTTGTGGATAGTACCATACAACATTGCACTTTATCTTAGATACGATTGTCACTTCAATTTAGAATCAGTGTCCATTCGAACTGTCATTAAATACCTCTTTAAATATATGACTACAGGTCCAGATGATGAGTAGCCATTCTTCCAGACGAACTCAAAAACAATGAAATTGAACAGTACGTCACAAAACGGTACATCGATGTCTCGAGACGTGAGCCAACTGTAAAGATGTTAGACGTTCATTTAGAGAATCACCAATCAATTTTCTTTCAAGACGAGAAAAGAAGAGCCCCAGAACCTACTACTACACGAATAAATTAAATATCATAGTTATGCTCATCCTCACCATTATAATTGTCGCTACTATAATAACATGTTGGCGATTTTGCAAAAAAAAAGTACAGACAGTACTTAAGAAGGGAAATTCAGGGTTTGCGCGCTAGTTATAGCCGTTGCGACCCACCAGATCCAGCGCATCCACCCCACGCAGTGCCCATATACTCAGTGGCGTAAAAAGTGTGTCATAATAATGTTATGAGTGGTATATATATATATAAAAGGTATATGACAGAAAAACAAAGCAGATACCGTTTAGTAGGTTGCAACAAAAAAAGTAGGACTAAATGTTGGAAATGCAACATTTACTTTTGTTTGACCTTTGATAGGAATTGTTACTTCCAATTTCACACCACAAACGTTTAATACGTGCTTGATGTTGTTCCAGACAAAGTTGATTGATGATCCGATCAAAAATATTTTCTAATTGTTACTTACTCGTAAAACGAGAAGAGATTATGGATTAAGTATTTTTTTCCTTCCTAAAACAAGCGCTAGTACGTCCATATGCAGAATTTAATTTTGAGACTCATTTACACAAAGTCATTAGAAGGTAAAACCGTTGATTATTCTATAAAATGAACTTTTATTAACCCTTTTTAAGGTAGTGACTAGTGGCAACTATGTTGCCACCATGTATTTAGTCGATTTTTTGGGGACATTTTGAATTTTATTCGATTTATTTTATCTGTATGGAATACTGTGAAATATATTTCAGTGTCAAACTTGTTTTTACACGCTTTATATTAGCTTCACCTGTATGTTTGTATGTTTGTAACCGACTTCTTTGGGCGCGATTTTGACCCACTTTAAACGGCCAGATTTCGTTCAAACTTTGTAGATTTATTGAGGACCGATGACAATACACTAATTTGATAAAATTTTCTATTTTTTAGTTCGGTTTTCTATAAAAAGCGTGTTTTTTAGTTTTTTTTTAACTATTATTATTTATATTGTCAAACGTCATAACTGTCATTTGAAGTTGACGTAAGTTAGAAAGTTGGCGGTTTCTCAGAGATTTTTACAAATCTAGTTCCATCTCGAAATTGTGCTTTGTTTCGGTAAGTTTTATTTATTATTTCAACGCATTGGGGCAACAACGATAACATAAGTCTGTATTTTTCAAGTTTGGGTTGACTGCTTGTAATAAAATGCAATTTGTTTAGGTGGCAATATAATTGCCACTGCCTTATGGTGTGTGGTGCTTGATGATACTACTGCTTCGACCTACGCGGTACCATTGGGAATAATTTAACGCCTCATCATTTGCGACGCTATTACAGCAAAGTACAATATGCACTGCTGGCATTTAAATAGAAGAAATCAGGCGATTACCATGAAGAGATGAATGCAGAGGTATATGAAGAGTGGTTCAAAATAATATGCTCCTATCATTGGAAGATCCATCAACAATTTTTATTGATAACGTACCTTACCACTCTCGCCAAATTGACAAAATGCCAACACAAGCTAATAAAAAACATGAAATTATTAATTGACTACGCAATAATGGAAAAAATGTGGACGACTCTGTGAGAAATAGAATTGTTAAAAATATTAAAAATCAAAAAGAAACCAAAACGCCATGTAATAGATGAAATGGCAGTAGGATATTGCCATATTTTCCTCAGGATTCTTCCCTATCACTGTCAATACAACGCTATAGAACTTATCTGGGCCCAAGTAAAAGGGGATGTTGCGAGAAGCAATACAAGCCCGCCATTCACAGTTAATTAAATGTTGGCACTAAAAAACGCTTGCACCCACGTGACAGCCGAGAACTGGGCAAGTGTTGTGGAGAGAACTAAACGTGTCACATTATGTCTAATTGAGACCGTGATATTGCATTTCAATATAAAACACAAGAGCTAATCATATGACAGAAGTAGAGAAGTAGAGAAAACACAGTAGAACATTAATATGACAGAAGTCTCCTCATCGGACGAATCTATTAATCATAATTAAATCATCGAACTAAAACGTTAATAGTGCCAGTTTCTAAAAATACTTATTCCAATATTACCAACAGTGGCTCTTGTTAATTCAAAATATTGAGCAATATGAAAAAACAGAAAGATGAACATGTTTCATTTGAAGAATTACTATTGAAGTCTATTAGATGTAGCCACATCTTACCTAAGACTTCAAGAAAATGTGTTAATCAAGAAGCAGAGATAATACCTACAAAGAGGTGGTAATAATTGACCTAAAGCATTTTTTTATTGAGAACTAAGACTACCGACATCCCCATCATTAACAACAACTAAGATTATGTTATCCACTTGCCACCCCGATGTGAACAGAAGGTAAAAATTCCAACCGACCTTCACTCAGGTGTAGCAATAGTTGATTTCAAGGAATTTAAACCCGGTGTAAGAATGCCTTCAGCATTAGTTAACTGTCTTAATGGCTATGCGACAACATTAATCCAAAATAGCTTAGAATCACCTCTGACTGACTCCGACAATAATAGCAAACCATTTAAAACATCAGACCCTTCAGAATGTAAATTTGTACACGACCACAAAAATACAGTGACTGACAACGACAAATTACTAATACATAATTTATAAATGCTGAGAATAGACCATCCTAAAAAAAAATGGAGCGTAACAGGATATTCGAACTATATCATGAATATAGGGACATATTTTATTGTGAACAAATACCATTAAGCTTTACCAACGAAGTTAAACACCATTTTAGGATTGATTTTTAGATTTTTGGATTGTTTGCGTTGAAAAGAAATGTCAACAGACACAAGTATGGTGCCAATGTTCAAAATGACGCCTCTCAACTATTTTTGGTGCAGAATCCGTGATGAATATCTAATGCTTGGCAAAATGGCTCTAAATATTCTTCTCCCGTTCCAAACAACATATTGTGCGAAATAGGATTCTCAACCTATGCAGCCATGAAAACAAAATATCGCAAGACTGGACGCCGAACCTGATATGAGACTTCAACTGCCTTCTATCAAACCTGACATCAACCAATTGATGAGAAATAAAAAACAGTATCATACCTCCCATTAGTTTGATTTTTTATTTTAATAATATCTTCTTCTACTTGCCATTTATGGTGAAGTAAGTACTGCACCAGTTCAAGATGATATTGGAAAATATTTTGGACTCTGAATTTGCTTTGGAATGCGTAAAACAAAAAGTCTGCCGTTTAAGATTGTTTTTAGAAAATAAATATTTACATGAACAACAGAGATGCGGATGGAGGATGTTAATTATTACACCGATTTGTGTGGGAACTGGGATAGCGTTCTTCGCTTTCTAAAATAACATTCAACGTTATTTTAGATAAATACATTCAGTATGTACGTCGACATTTTGGTCCCAAAGCGACTCTCGTATTTTATGGCTATAATGATTTTACGATTAACATGTAAGCCATCTCATCTTCTGATATTTTATTTGATCAATCTATGACAGTTTGTACCATTCAACAGAAATTTCTTGTAAATAAAACAAATCTCGCTTCATTTCAATGTTGAAAGAAAAGATTACTACTGAAAATATATTGGTAAAACAAGCTAATAATGATGCCGATGCAATGACAAATGAAAAAGCAATAGACCAATTCAATTTACCAAATATAACTATTATTGTAGGTGAAGATGTAGATTTACTCGTATTACTGACAGCTCGATCTCCAATTGACAAAACTGATTTTTTTTGAAACCGGGAAAAGCTACATTATCAATCAATCGGTTATATATTTATTTCAAGTTCTTTTTTTAACTTATGCAAAAACTTTTGCCAGTGACAGAATATGGCCGACGAGTTTGTTCAAAAAATATCAAATTTTACGAACACTAACTGGATAGTTCGCAAGTCAGATCCTTCGTTGAAGCGCTTCTTGTTTCGAAAAACCTATAGGTGTCAACATTCATCGTTCAAAAAAAAATCTGAGAAGTTGTCTTGTGGACAAACTGCAAGGCTAAAATAGACTTTGTTATCAAAAACGTTAACAATAACACTATTCGAAACGAAAAACTGTTGTCGGAAGGCGACCATAGTTTTTGAACACTCTCATCGTCAGCCAGGAAACCGAAGAAACTTTAAAAAATATTTTGATAGTGCGCCTAGTAGTAGACCTTGCGCAGCAATAAATTACAACGAATAGAACATACTGGAACTGAAAAAACTGCGACTTCTTTTAATTGGAAAATTTAAGAGCCCCAGATGCTTCCAAGGTATTATCGTTTCCTGTTCATTATCAAAACAGTAAAAAGGCGTGGATGATTTCTGAATTATTTGCATATTGGTTAAAAAAGTGAACGCCGATATGAGGGCCCAAAAACGAAAAATCATTATGTTTGTCGACAACTGCACAGCTCGGAACAATGTGCCCAAATTAGACTATGTTTTATGATTATTGTGCTTACCCGCCAATACTACAAGTAAATTGCAGCCCATGGATCAGGGTATTATCAACAACTTTAAGGATTACTACAGGAAGGAAGTTGTTCAGTATGTTCTTAAATCTATGAAGAGAATAAAAGTCCAGAAATCCACATCCTCCAGGCCATGAGATTTGCAAGAAAAGCTTGGTTTTCTGTTAACAAAACCACAATTAGTAGTAGCTTCCATAAAGCTGGATTCAAAGTGACCAATGTATCTGAACCTGAGAGCCTACAAGAGGAGCTAGAGATTTGTGCAGCGTTTCCAGAATGGGATAGAATATTTACCACATGAAGGAATGACTTAAATGAGCAGCAGGTGACTTTTCAGGATTTCGTTTCTATGGATGATAATGTACTCATTTCAGAAGAGCTCAATAATGATGACATAGATGCTATGTATTCTTCTTTCGTCAAATATTGATAATTCTAATATTTGACATTTCGATCAGCAACTAGCAATCAAGTACAAACAAACAACCGATTTGATTTAAGGTCAATGTAGGGAAGTCCGTCTGGAAGGCAAGTCCATCTAGCGGCAATAACTTCCATTTTTGAATCTTTTTATGGCCCGGTCGGTAAAACAGTGTTACGAAGCTAGTTCGAACTAAGAATCATAGATGTCGCTAACATCAATACGTTGAAAGAAATCGGCAGGCCATTTTTTTTCGCGTTTTGTACTCGAAGTTATAGTGTGACGCGTCTTCAAAAAAATAAAAAAAAGTGGAAAAACAAAGGAGTTTTAACAGTTTCTGTGATAAGGTAAGACATTCAGTGATCCATATACATATTTCTGGTAATGAATTCATTAATATCGCTTGGATTTCGTAATTATTATTTGCAACAAATTTCTAACCTCAACATGTAATAGTTGGGAAGTCCGTTTAGCGTGCTTGAGGTAAGTCCGTCATATGCTGGTCTTGCCTCGATTGCAGTGATAGTCAACCTTTTCAGCTGCACGTATCCTTAAATATATTACGCGGGGTAGATTTTTGTACATCGAATCAGATCCACAGTTATGGCCCGATTTTGATAAATTATATTACTATACGATTATTTGTATTTGCTAGCTACTACTTAAGAGTAGTCGTCCACTGAAAACTATATTTATATTGAAGCTGTATTGTCTCATAAGTTATAAGAATAAGAAAATAATATTGGCAGAAGATGAGGAAGGCTCAGCGGTGGGACTAGCACCGCAAAATAAAAATAAAAAACAAACAAAAATAAATAGACTAAGATAGAAATTCATAACTTTGATTGTCATACAAATTTTGAATAGAGTTGTTAGCAAAGCTTTTTCCGGGTTGTGCATATCGCTGAATTTTGGTTTTGCGCATTGATCTTAGCACTTCAAATTTTTTTTCCTTTTCTAAGACGCCGCACATATTTGATAAAATACTCCATTTGGTGAAAAGCACCAAACCATCGAACCTGTAACTTTTTTATATAATTTTATAAAATATAATTAATTTTTTTTTCAGATATATCACCTACGTCATGAAGTAAGATGCCTGATTTTCTAGATATCGATCGTTTTCTGCAAAGAACCGATTTTGAAACGTTAAACCAACAAAAGTGGCCTTGGTTAATAACCCACTTCATACTCGCAAAAAGTTGTTTTAATTGTAGCTACAGACCCGATAGTAGCTTGCCACGCCATTTCAATATTCAAGCATCGGATATACAAGTTTTATTAGAATTTAAATTTTTCTGGTGTCAGGGCTGTTTCAAATTTGCTATTTACGACCATTATCCCAGCGACGAGTGCCAATTTTGCAATAATGGTTAGTAACTATAAAAGAAAGACGGACAAAGCCTCCTACTCTAAAGAGAAGCTACAAGCAGCTGTAAGAGCGGTAAAAAATGGGGAGCTAAGTGGCTACAAGGCTTCAAAAGAATATAATATTCCTAGAATGACCATAATGGATCATGTAAACAATAGGAGAACAAAATCAAATTCTTTAGGAAGAAACACGGCATTACCGTTGCCTGTAGAAAAAATATTAGCTTCCTGTCTTCATCTTATGGAAAAGCATGGCTTTGGATTAACTAAAACAGAAATGCTGGAAATGGTGGCAGAATTTGTGAAGAAAAACAAAATATCTACACCATTTAAAAACGGAACACCTGGTAATTCGTGGTTTACTGCATTCAAAAAGCGACATCATTTATCTGTTAAAAAACCTCAAGCGGTGGAGTACGCGAGAAAGAAAGCCATAAACCCATTTATCGTATACCCCTATTTCAATTTACTTGACAAAACATTACATGACTTGAATCTTTTAGAAAAACCGTCCGCAATTTGGAATTTAGACGAGACAAGTTTCTCCAAAGACCCAGAAAAAACTAAAATCGTTGGACTTAAAGGACACGCGGCTACTAGAGTCATTTCATCGCCCGGAATCGCCCGGAAAGGATAATACAACTGTTTTGCTTGGAATTAACGCGCTTGGAGAAAAAATGCCGCCACTGGTTATTTTTAAAGGCAAGCATATGTGGGACGAATGGACATCTCCAGAAGCTTACCCAGGCACAACTTATGCCGCGACTAAGAATGGGTGGATGGAAAGCGACGTATTCGAGACGTACTTCAAAAAAGTTTTTATCCCAAATATTGGGGATGAACGTCCAGTTCTGCTCACATACGATGGCCACGCGACCCATGTGGGGTTAAATATAATCGAAGAGGCTCGCAAAGCCAATATAACAATATTGAAATTACCAGCGCACACCAGTCACGTTTTGCAACCGCTTGACGTGGCAGTCATGAAATCATTTAAAGACCGTTGGGATCAACTTCTTGTGAAATGGCAGCGTTTGAATGTTGGAGTCACATTGTCGAAAAAAGAGTTTGCGAGGCTAATTGGAGAAGTTTGGATACAGATCGACAGTCAAGTTTTAAAGAATGGTTTTCGTAAGACAGGAATTTATCCTTTCAATCCTCAGGCGGTTGAAGAGAAGCAGTTCGACTCGTTGAAGTTAGAACAATGGAAAAATCTCCAAAAACTTGAGTCCCAAAAGAAGCTTGAACAGATTTCAGAAAGTTCTCAAAAAGAATGTCCTAATTTTGATGACAAAGTTGAGAACTCTTCTACCAAAAGCGACCCAAAAACTCTTTTTTCATTAGCATTTAATTGCATTTCAAAAGTAGCGCACACAGCAACTTGTGAAGAGCTTGTCTCCCAGCAGCATTCAGATTCAAATAGTTCTCCTATGATTGATGCTCATGACCTAAACAAACAGGATGAAATTGAACTGGAAAATAGAAAACGTTTAAAAAATCAAGTACGTGAGGCATCCGAATCCAACGATAATCGTATAGGAGCTACCAACGTTGACAAGAGAGAATTTTAGTATAGTTGGTTCTTTGATATAATGTTCCTCTTGCTATTTCGGTTAGACTCCGGGCTGTCTGGCTGGTCGCAGTGGTTGCGTTTTTTAGTGCGCATCTTATCTGCACAGGATAATTTCCTTAATTTTAAGTCATTTTTTAACGCGTAATTGTTAATATTTTGCCTTTAGATAGATCCATCAGACATAATTTTTTTATTGCAAGACGTTTTTATCGTTGTTAAATAGGTGCCAGACGCAATGTTTTATTTCTTTTTTATAAAAAATTCAAATAATTTTTGAATGTCTGTAAATTTCATATTATGTTCTTCAAACATAATATAATCTAAAATTAATTAGCCAGACGCTAATTCGATTGTTAAGTATTAAATAATGTGTATAAATAAAAAAAAGGTAATGAAGCATGCAGCTCATCAGCTAGTGTATTTTAATTATGCGACAGGAAATAATTGCAAGAATACAATATTATTTACACTTGTTCTTATAAATAAAAGCTAAAATGAAAAAAAAAAAAACATAAAAGTGAAAAATAAATTAAAGTTACCATACATTGAAAATAATGGAATAAAAACTATATCAATGAAGGTTAAACAATTACATTGTTAAATTTAAAAAGCCATCTTCATAATCATCATCATCATCATCTTCCCTTTCACTGTCAGAATTATTTATGTTATCATCTAAGGAATTGTTATTGTTTTCCAATATTCCATCATGTGTAAACAACTAGAAAATTAGTTTCAATATTGATGTACACACATACACACACACAACACACACACACACCACACCACACACGACACACACACGTGAACACACACACTCTCGCATGTTTAAGTTTGTATTGAATTTAACTAAAGTAGTTAGCATGAATTTATATAGGTATACTAGCGGTCCGCCCCGGCTTCGCCCGTGGTACCTACATGTTTAAACTATCGAGTGCGAATTTTATTATAATCGGTTAAGTGGTTTAGGAGTCCATTGAGGACAAACATTATGACACGAGATTTATGTATATATATATTAAGAATTAAGATTAATGAATTAATATTGTTATCATCATCACTACATAGTATAAAACAAAGTCGCTTTCTCTGTCCCTATGTCCCTATGTCCCCTTAAATCTTTGAAACTACGCAACGGATTTTGATGCGGTTTTTTTTAATAGGTAGAGTGATTCAAGAAGGAGGTTTATATGTATAATAACATCCATTAAATAGTGGAGAAGTACTGTTATTTTTGAGGTTTCTAATGTGATGTCGTAAATAATTACATTTTTTCCACTTACAGTGCAAACGCAGGCTGAACCCTACGAGTTTTATCAAAATAATGTACTAACTATAGTAACACATTGAAAAGGTCTACAGAAAAGTCCGTGATGGTATATGTCTATCTCTTATGGATAACCCACAATAACTTTTTTTTGTCATTTACTTTTTACGACAAATAATAGCTAATTTTCGAAGCGATTTTAACCAATACAGCATTAATCCTTAACCAATTAAAGACCTTGAATACATTGTTCATTTAATATAGATCTATATGGCCCTTTAAGTGAATATTTTCGAAGATATTACAGATTTAAAAATTGTGGGACGTAGCCTTTGCGGCGGTACCGGCCGGCCGCCCGGTATACATATTTATACCCGTGCGAAGCCGGAGCGGGCAGGCCGCTATGTTTTTATATACAACGTTCACAGTTTTTCTGTAGTGTATTTAGTATCAGCATTGCACCCGTGCGAAGCCAGGGCCGGGCGGGTCGCTAGTTAAGTAATAAAAAAAATTGTTTTGTATAGAAGATTGTTGATGTACCCTAATAGTTTATTTTTTAGCCTAAGGAATAAAATGTACCAATGGAAGGTACTTGTTCCCACAACACAGGGAATCCTAGAGTAGGAACGATTCAATTTCTATGCATCTTATATTCTCGAAAAAAAAAAGTTATTTTTTATTGTTATTTAATTTTCGCGGCCGACCCTTACTATCTCTCTTGCACTTTAAACTATCTCTCCATATACACAATCATCAAATTGTTATATTTACCTACTTTCACTACGTTTTTATTTGTACATATTTAATACTTAACAATCGAATTAGCGTCTGGCTAATTAATTTTAGATTATATTATGTTTGAAGAACATAATATGAAATTTACAGACATTCTAAAATAATTTGAATTTTTTATAAAAACGAAATAAAACATTGCGTCTGGCACCTATTTAACAACGAAAAAAACGTCTTGCAATAAAAAAATTATGTCTGATGGATCTATCTAAAGGCAAAATATTAAAAATTACGCGTTAAAAAATGACTTAAAATTAAGGAAATTATCCTGTGCAGATAAGATGCGCACTAAAAAACACAACCACTGCGACCAGCCAGACAGCCCGGACTCTAACCGAAATAGCAAGAGGAACAGTATATCAAAAAACCAACTATACTAAAATGACTTTTTTTTAAACGTTAATAGCTCCCGTACCATAAAGACGTTTCAAATTCCAAAAGTGATGGTAAGCGGATCCAAGTATTAGAGGATAAAATTGTCACTTTTGAAGAACTTCTTTTGATGAAAGTTCAACCTGGAAACAACACAAAACTTAACCTCTTGATCACCGTAAGGCCCGATCGGGGCGCGCTATGACGTAATACGCCATTCTGTTCAACACCGTTAGGCCCTATCGGGGCGCGCTTGCTCATCGACTTTAACCCGAAATATAATATATTTAGAGTCTACTTTTGTTTGAACAAGTTTAGTCATAGACAAACATTGATAAATATGCCATCGAGTCAAACGAAAAAATACAGTGAACTATGGACGCTTCTATATTTTTTATCTACGTTTAGAGGCCTCTTTGTTTGAAGTGTCATTGTGCAACTCGTGCGTGTTTATTGGATTTTTGTAAGGTAAGTACTATAAAATATCGGATAACTGTTACTAAACTGTGTTATTGTGCATATATTGAAGCTCTGTAGATAATTGGTTGTAAAAAATACATTGTAATATCAGTGATTTTCAAGTTCAAAAGTGACTACCTATAGACGCATATTTCCGGAGAATTCATTGCGATTTAGGTTCGTGAATACTATAAAATTACTAAAACACTCAATTGAAACTAGTTTCCATTCAGATTTGACCTTTTTTCTAATCATTTTTATTAGAAATTTTGTAATAAAAATACGAGAATTTCTGTATTCGATGTATAAAAATAACGGTTTTCTTGATAAATTCCCAGCACGCCATTTTGATCCCTATTTGAATGAACGTACGGTAGTGAATGGCTTGCAACTTTTTTTTATGACGCATTTGAATAGTTACGGAAGGTGTCGATAGCTTTATCGATAGATCGACAGATGATTATGGTTGGATGTATATTTGTATATTATATTGATATGTATTTGTAAATATGAAAGTTTGTGTATTCGCAAGAATAAAGTAAATAAAATTTATTAGTTACGTCTTGATTTTTAACTACTTCAAAAAAGGGAGTTTGTTGATTTGATTGGTATGTATGTGATATTGTGAGAATTGCAGTTTTTGTGTATGTTTGTCTGTATCAGTTTCTAAGAGTGTATAGTTTCATAATTGTATGTATATTTTTAAAATTGTTTGTATGTTTGTCCGCTATCTGTAAAAAAAAATACGTATTGATGATTTTAAATTGGTTTAATTGTTATTAATTTATCCTTGTAGAATGTCGTGGAACGTAAACAAAGAAGCCCCAGCCGATTTTTTAAATCTGCTGTATGCCGATGAAGAGGAGGAGTATCTGAGTGACGTGGGCAATAGTGACGTGGAGGTAAAACACAATTTGCTTTGGAACTTGAATTATGCGTTTTGTTTTGGAACTTGTATTATGTGCGTATATAAGATATTTATGTTTAATTTTTTCGGTACTTGAAAAGGTATTTGTAAACTTGCTTGGGTGTGGGGTGGGCTGGGTGTGTTTTTTTTTTATGGAACACCAGTCATTTTGGGGAAAGGTTTTATAGATCTGATATCTGCATATTGTTTATATGGTGTAATGTTCTAATATTGGCTAATATTATTTCTTCTTCCTTTATTTTTTTTTATTACGATTGGGGTAGATAACATGTTGTATGTTTTAGGATGACGATGAAAGGAGTCCGCCGCCGACGCCAGATGCTCCTCCTTATTCGCCAATTACCTCGCCAGAAGGGAGCGACAGAGCGAGGTCGAGGTCCCCAATTTGGCATCAGCCATCTGAATCGTAAGTTGTATTTAAATTAATCTATACAGAATAAAATAGATTTCTCTGTCATAAAAGTTCGGCAATTTTTTTTTGTTTATGTTTTACGATGTCTTATGTCTTCTGTGTAAAATCAAATTAGCATATCTCTTGTTACTTTTTTATTTCGGTTTGTCTTTTATTTGTCTAATAATGGCAATTATTTTTGCAGAGCACCAAGAGTCATCGCAATTTTTTCCGAAGACGGCACGCCATTAGAGGCCGAGCATATTGAAGAGAGAGAAGAGGACACCACATTTTTAGCCACTGACGCCCACACTATTTTTGTTTCCCCGAGAGAAAGAGGAAGGAGTGGACGAAGGAGTGGACGAAGGGGTGGACGGCGAGGCGATCGGGGTGGACGAGTAAGGAATGTACGTGGGCGTGGGCAAGGCCGTAGGGGTCCTCAGTGGGAGGTGGGACACCCATTGAATGAGATTTGGGTGACAGATGACGATGTGCCTGATGAATTGAGGAATATGGTGATGGATGTGATACATAGAAGGATGCAAGGTCGCGATAGGAACAGGCCTGAAAGAGGAACGGAAAGCGAGTCTGACGATGATGGTGAGTTTTTTGATGCGGATGGATGTAGTAGAGATTTTGAATGGACTTCTATGGAGTCATTTCAGGGGAAGGAGGAAACGTTTTTACCTGCAGTTACTGGTTCGACTCAGGAATATAATTCGGCGTATGATGCTTTTCGTTCCTATTGGGACGATGACATTTTAGGTCGGATTGTATCTGAGACGAACCAATACGCTTCTAAAATCGCGTCTTCCTCATTCCAGGCTGAATGGTACGCTACCAACATCCATGAAATTTTGTGCCTTTTTTCATTCTGGATGATGCTGGGCATCATAAAAATGCCAACCGTCACCAGTTGTTTTTCAAGTCACCCACTCTTAATGACCGAAGTATTCAAACGGATTTTCACCCGAAAGAGGTATGAAAATTTGGTGAGAGCCCTCCATTTTATAGATGCCGACACAGAAAACTCAGATCGACTAAACCGATTAAGACCTATAATATCACATCTAAATGATAAATTCCAGTCTAATTATGTATTAGATAAAGATATTTGCATAGACGAAAGCTTAACGCTTTGGAAGGGGAGATTAGATATAAAACAGTACATAAGGTCAAAAGCTTCGAAGTTTGGGATCAAAACTTTTGAATTATGTGAGAGTGTCACCGGCTACCTTTGGTCGTTTATTGTGTACACAGGCAAACAATCCTCAGCAGAATTAGGACAGGAACACGGTGTGCTTAAAAGTACAGCCGTTGTTAAAAAACTCATGGCACCTTTACTTAACAAAGGATATCGATTATTTATGGATAATTGGTATAATTCACCTCTTTTAGCTCGATTTTTAAAACATAACGGTACCGACTGCATCGGCACTTTAAGACCATCCCGCCGAGATGTTCCCGTTCTAATAAATAAGGCTCCGCTAAAAAGGGGAGAGATAATTGCGAGACATTCTGGCGATGTCTCAGTTTTATCATGGCAAGACAAAAAACGTATAACCATGATTTCTACTTGTCATGGTTCACATACTGCCTTGCCTAGAGTTCAATCTAAAAATATGTCTCGTCCAGTACCATTTAAACCACAAGTGGTACTGGACTATAATAAATTCATGGGGGGAGTTGATCTCAAAGATCAAATGCTAGAGCCTTATTTATTGGAACGGAAACGTTGTCAGAAATGGTACATGAAGCTATTCAAACGGTTGCTTAATGTTTCCATTCTGAATTCACGCATTCTTTTTCAGTCATCCACTCATAAAAATCATGATCATTTAGTTTTCCGCCTTCAACTTGTAGACTCTATCCTCGCAAATCATCTTTCCCATTGTCCTGAAGGTCGCAGTCGTGCTGTATCTGCCAATAGATCTCAGCACCAAGAACTTGGGAGATTAATATCTGGTGCACATTGGCCCACTTTGCTGACAACACCACAAACCGGTGGTAATTCGGCAGAAAACCGCGCTTTTCGAAAACGGTGTGTTGTTTGCCTTCGGGAAGGGAGGAAAACAATAAAAACCACCTTTTCTTGTGAAACTTGCGGTGTCCCACTGTGCATACAAAATTGCTTCAAATCATATCACACATCATAATCATGCTTTTCTTTTTCTACTTCTTTCCATCCAATTATTCATAAATAATCGAAATGTTTGAGGTTTGTTTGTTTGTGTTCGCGATAATCTTTGATACTACTGAATGGATTTTCAGGTTTACCCGTGTGAATAATCTTTGAAACTACTGAATGGATTTTCAGGTTTAGCCGTGTGAATAATCTTTGAAACTACTGAATGGATTTTCAGGTTTAGCCGTGTGAATAATCTTTGAAACTACTGAATGGATTTTCAAGTTTATCCGTTTGAATAATCTTTGAAACTACTGAATGGATTTTCAGGTTTACCAGTGAGAATAATCTTTGAAACTACTGAATGGATTTTCAGGTCTACCCGTGTGAAGCCGGGGGGGGGGGTGAATATAATAAATATTTTGCAATAGGCACAAAATTTCATTTTGGTTTCACGGTAGCTATTTGAAAGGTATTTATGAGAGAAAGATTTGGATGTGCTGAGTGTTTGGTGTGTGGGCGTTGGTTTAGTGGCTTCGTACTTCGTAGTAGAAGTACAAATTATTTCATAGATTTGTGTCATATTCAATGATTCCGTTGAAATACATTGATGATAATTAGAATTTTATGGAAATTCCACCGATTAGGAAATACAAATATTCCAGCAATATATTTATTTCAAACCTCCTGCTATTTTTGAAGAGAATTAAAATACACATTATGTTTTTGTTTTTGTAATAGAATCCATAAAAATAGGAAACTTGTTTGAGGTTTTCGGACTACCTTCTTTCTTCTCCGTGATTGAGTTGAACGCAATGGTGATGATGATGATAATGAACATTATAACCAATGTTTATATTTTTCGTGCAAATAAAGCGATTGTAACTTATGTTGTATTTTTTTATAACCCTATACTTGTATTCCTTACAAAAAACGTGACTATCGATAAACTACAAAACGAACAGGTACATCCCTAGTGATGTTGTAGTTTCGTCGGGTCGTGTTTCAAGTGCCGTTTTTATAAACATCTCAGTGTTATTCGTCAAATTGTTTACATAAGTGGATAGCATAGGTCCTTGTTATTTGTATTATAACTGAGAATGCATTTATTTTTTGCAATCTAGTCCATAGAACACGTTTGCAAACTTTGGATATGTAAAACAGCTATACTTTCTTGGTACCTAATAATCATATCAATTTTTATAAGATAGGAAATATATCAATGAGTAAATTGTCGTTTTCAGAATGATAAAATATGGCTTGAATGCGGAATAATTAATTTTTTTGTGAAAGGCAATTTCTGGCCGCCATTTTAGAAATTACGCATGCGATGTCATTCAGATCTAGATAGTTAGACACCGGGAATGAGGGGTTAAGCGACAAAGAATGGGACCAGGAGCAGAAGTCATTACTCATGACGATGTTTTAAGGCGTAAAATGGAAGAAAAAATAAAAAATATTAAGAAAGAACCAAAGGAAATTCAGACAAAAACACAAAAAAGTAAAGTGATAATGGAACCCGGTCCATCAGGTTCGATAAAGAAGCCTGCTAGTAAAGAACAAAAACAACAAACAATTAAGTCGAAAAAAGGGAAAGGCGTTGGTAAAAAGAGTTGTGTCGATGAAAAAGATCGAAAAAAAGCTATAAAAACTAAAAAGAAAAAGCGATATGAAGTAGCTTCAGACGACTCGACAAGTGTTTCGGATTGCATAAGTGAGTACGGTGATTCCGACATTTGCGACAGTGAACATAGTTTTGAAGAAGATGCGTCAACAACAGAAGAAATGGTAATATTGCAAAATGACAAAAGTAAATCACAAATAGTAAAAGAGATACCTGAGAAAGCCTGCAGCAAACTAGTTGAAGAAAGTAAAGAAGTTGAAGAAAATAGTAAGTTCGAAACAGAAAACTGTGAGAATAGTGGTCATTCAAATAACTTTATTTCAGAAAATGATAAACTAATACAAAAATATAGCATTAATGATATTGTACTCGTACAATACTTAATTCGGAAAAAATGGACATACTACGTAGGCTATGTAGAAGAACTAAAACCTGGTGACGACGAAATATATTACTCGATAACATTTTATAAGACTGTGAAAAAACCATTAAAGTTCATATTAACAAAAAAGAAGGACTATGATGATGTACCGAGCCTATCTATTGTAAAAAAAATTAGTCTTTGTCAAAATTCAGACAATCCCAAAGAATTTTTACTGTCTAACGATGATGACACTGTCTATTTTTTATAAATTCGTGATTTTAGCAAGTACTTACGACTGATGTTATTATAAGACTTTGTGGGGACTTACGACGTTCGGGTGTTATATACAACGCTTAAGAGAAACAGATCTCGTAGTGATTAAGCAATTTTTTTCATGCGATGTTATGTTAGATTAAGCCAATGTCTTAAACTTTATTTTTGATTTTGTCACTGAACACTTCTTGTTTAAAAAATGCATATATGCACAAATGATAATATCATTAGATTAAGCTAATGTTTAAGTATAAAAAATGCATAAGTATAAAATAGTAAGTACAAATGATTAGATTAAGCCAGTGTTCTAAAATTTATTGTTGCTATTTGTTATATATAAGAAATAAAGATTTATTTTTTACATACTATTTTATTTACCAAAAAAAATCGCAATAATTTTATTTTAAGGCAAGTCCGGCATATCTTCGGTTACAGTGGTCGAATGTTTACAACCACTGTCACTGGAGATATGCCGGACTTGCCTTAAAATAAAACAAAATAAATTATCTTTGAAATGTAAACCTTATTCTCAATCGCATAAAACACATATTACAATGCCAGTTTTGCATCACTGCTAGAAACTGTTTCTATACATATTACCTCATAAGTTATGGTTATATTGCTACTAGACGGACTTACCTCAAACTGCACGGGAAGTCCGTCTACACGCTGAGTTTTAAAAAATATCATATAAATCTAAAGATTATTGCAATTAATATTATTTTTAGACCAATATAAGTAAATAAATATATTACCCATAATTTCCGACGACACAAGTTACTTTAGAAAGCGTATCTCGATTCAAAAAGTTTAGTTAAACATAATTTTTAGAAAAGTATGCCGGACTTCCCTACATTGACCTTACATCCATTCTATGACAGCTTGCTCCATTCATAATTATTCAATTTGTTTTTGCCTTTTTCTCATAGTTAAGTATTGCTGTTTTGCTTGCTAGTTTATTAGCAGTAGATTAGGTTTAAGATAATTAGCTTAAGCTTGTAATTTCACTGATCTCTGCGAAAGTAAATCTTTTTGGACTGATTCCAAACCAAACCGAACCTAAAACAACACATTGTATTCTCAGGTTTGCTGCTGACTCCGCAGATCTGCGGGGTGCGGGGCGAGCGCGGGGTGCCTCTCCCGGATCTGCGGAGTAGCATTTTCGGTACAATTTGTGGTTTTGGAATTGTGACTCTTATGTTAAGATTATTAAGGCTCAAATATGGATGAAGAATCGGGGCCATCAAGACCTTAACGAACGAGACGGCAGTTGAATTATAGGTTGACGGACAGCGATATTGGATTCATTATTTTGACCTGTGTATTTATGTCAATAAAGAATTTTTATAATTATTTTTATTATTGAAGATTATCTTGACTGGGGTGATAGCAGTGATGATAATTTTGATCCTGAGGACTGCGATACATCATCAGATGATGAAGAGGAGGCTGAAGACCGGCGGCTTATTACCGAAAATGCGGCATTAGATTTAGTACCGTTATTGCAATCTCAGACTTCATCCGAATCGTAACAAGCATCTGAAGGGGCCACATCAGCTGCAGAAATATCTTCCAGTGCTTGGTGCACGTCTGGACAAACACATTGAATTTATTTATTTATTTATTTATTCATACTTTATTGCTCTGACAAAACTTAACTAGGAACTTAATCTAATTACAAATTAAAACAAATGGCGGTCTTATCGCTAAATAGCGATTTCTTCCAGACAACCAGACGTACGAAAGGAAGTTAGCTTGAGGAGAGGAATAGGGCAGAGCATAAATATAATAAGTAAGAATATATTAATATGTAACTATAAGATTATCGAGAGATACAATATATATTCACAATAGTAGGTATAGGAAGGAATAATTAAGGCCATAAAAATATGTTAATAAATATATAAAGCGATAAAGATATAATACAAAATAGATTATTAAGTACGACAAGAAGAATGATAATTATCGCGTACCATTATTTTAAATTTATGTAATGACTGTGCCTTTTTTATTGGTTCTGGTAATGCGTTCCACAATTTAATAGCCTGAACAGTGAAGGAAGTATCGTAGAAACAAGTAAGGTGTGGTGGCATTCGTACACGATACATTTCAGTGGAGCGAACAGGTTCTCCATTGTTACCCCTGAAGACAAATTTTTCTTTTAGGTATTTCGGCATCTTTGGGTTGAACAATACCTGATAGAGAAGATGCAGCACATGAGCATTCCGGCGAAATCGGATCGGTAGCCATTTGAGTTTAGACCGGAACTCAGATACATGGTCATATTTCCGTAGACCAAATATGAATCGTATACAGAGATTTTGTAGACGTTCGAGTTTGTTTATTTGGTCTACGGAAAGATTGACATAACTCACATCGGCGTAGTCAAGTATGGGCAAAAGGAGGGATTGAGCTAACAGGATTTTGGTTGGAAGAGGAAGGAAATTTTGTAGACGTCGTAAAGACGCCACAGTTGCATACATTTTCTTGCTAACCTCCTTAATATGATGTCTCCAAGATAAAGTATTGTCGAAGTGCACACCAAAGTTCTTTACAGATTCACTATATGGGATCAATGTGCCGTCAACAATAATAGGTGGGAGATTAACCCAATTCACCCTTGCAATTAAAGAAGGACTGCCAATAATTATAGCTTGAGTCTTTAAAGGATTTACTTGCAAACCATGAGCCAAACTCCATGAAACTATGCTTTGCAAATCCTTATTGGTTAGATTGATAGCCTGCTGTAAATCGTCAAGGGTTGATTGGGTATAGACTTGGAGATCGTCGGCATACATGTGGTAGTCGCATGTTAAATTGCTCGAAATGGTGTTGATGAATATGGAAAACAATAATGGAGATAGGACCCCGCCTTGCGGAACACCAGCACTGACTTCACACCATGATGATACAACCTCATCTATTCGTATACGTTGACGCCGCCCGTGTAAGTAACTGGAGAACCAGTCAATAACCGGAGGCGATAAGTTGAGAGAACGTAATAGACTCAGGAGAACATCGTAGTCTACTGTGTTAAACGCGTTGCTGAAATCTAGTAATGTTAGGACTGTAAGCTTTTTATTATCCATTCCGAAACGAATATCGTCTGTAATCTTGACAAGTGCAGTGGTCGTACTATGACCCGACCGGAAACCAGATTGGAGAGGATTAAGAAGATTGTGCATATTTAGGAATCTGTGGAGTTGGTCATACACTAATCTTTCGAGGATTTTTGATAGGAATGGTAGGATAGATATAGGACGATAATCAGAAAAGGAGGATGGATTGATTTTCTTTGGTAAAGGTATAAGATAGGAATCTTTCCAACACTTGGGAAATGTGCTAGAGGACAGTGAATAGTTAAGGATGTGGGTTATAATGGAAATAATGAGATCTAGGATGGGTAGAATCATTTTACGACCAATGCAGTCACAACCGACAGAATTCGACGAAATGGACAATATAGCACGTCTGACTTCGCAATCTGTAAAATGCTTGAAAATAAAAGGTGGGAAAGCCGGTGCTGGGATTGATGACACCGATTTTAATGTCCTTTGTTTATTGATATTACTATAGGTAAAATGGGAGTTCGAAAAATGCTGATTCAGTAGTTCAAGATTTATATTTGAAGAAGTTGATACATTGCGTTGCTTACCGATTCCTAAAGTTTTTAAAAATTTCCATATTACATCAGAATCTCCACTCTCTACGGAAGCATGGAAATACCGTCTTTGTGCGTCTCTACAACATGTATTGCAACGATTTCTAATCTTGTGGTATTTTTCACGGCTCGAGTCAGACTTCGCCCGCTTAAATCTTGCTTTGGCTCGAGCTTTGGCTTTTAATAAACTTTTCAAATCATCCGTTAACCACGGTGCCGGTAAATGTTTTAATTTTATCCTCCTGTAAGGTGCATGCTTGTCGTAAAGATTAGTCAAGCTGGTATTAAAATAAAGAACTTTTTCATCTAAGGATGCGGATGCTAGGAGAGGAGACCAGTCAATAATGCGGGCATCATCCTGTAGCGCATCATTATCTATGCCGTTAAAATTACGTCGCAGGATAGTTTTAGGCTTATCTTTGGGTGGGCGGATATTAAAGGATAAATACAGGAGATCGTGGTGGGAAAACGCGTCAGCAGGGAGTTGTCCGTGCTTACACACCAGATCGGGAGAGGATGTAATGATAAGGTCGAGGAGGGACGGAGCACAGTTTGGGAGGTGATGAGTGGAATTGAGTGGAAGGAGGTGAAGATTATGCGAGTCGACTAAAGACAAAAGTTTGTTTGAACGACTATCTTTCTTAAGGATGCATGTGTTAAAGTCGCCCATGAGAATACAATTATCATATAAAGGAATATAGTTATGAAAGGTTACGTCTAAGGAGGAAAAATAATCAATGGTTAAGGAGGGGCTATAGAAAACGCCTAGGAGTAATTTGGAGTGGGACAGGGTAATTTCAAGGATAAGATGCTCTGCAGCATCGGTAGGAGGAGGTTGGGGCGATTGGCTTAGAACAGAAAAGGGAATGTGGGATCGTAGATAGATCGCAACGCCTCCACCGGTTTTTCCAATACGGTCATTGCGAATGAGTTCAAAGCCAGGGAGGGAGTAAGAGGAGGAGGATAGGCAAGGCTTGAACCAGGATTCGGAGACTAGGACTGCGTGGATATTACTCGACTCGAACGATGTGAGCATGTCGAGATAGTGAGCCGGAATGCTTTGTGCATTGATATGTACGACGTTAAAAGTTTTTAAGTTATCTGGAAATACATTCGAAAGGGCGTCATTCAGAGGAACAAAACTTGTGCTATAAAAACTACATTCACTGCTGGAGATCTCACTATCGAACGACTCAAAACTGTTACTGGAAGTATCATTAGCTACAGACATCATGCAAACTAGGTATTGTAAATATAAAATGTGAGAAAAAAAAAAAATGTGAATATATAGACTATAAACTAAATAAATACTTAATACTGTATATAATACTAAATACGCTATTTAAATACTATAATATATATGTATGTAAATAAATGTTGTTAGTTTGTACTGACCAGCATCTGAAAGAAATATTTGAAACATTTGCAAAAAGACTTGTATTTACATCGATAAATATGAATGACAGCTGATGGCAAAAAAAAAAAAAGTAATACAAACTAATGTCATGCTTGACGTATACTGATAAACAATAACAATATGTACGGTCTATGTATTGAGGTAAAATTAATATTTATCTACCATCAGCTTTTCTAAAATCTAAACAGATATAGTGTATTAAAGTGGAAGTATAATATTACTATTTACTAACTTATTGGAACTACATAAAAAGTTAGAAGAGATACATCTGAATATAAATTACAATGAAATTTAAACTGTTGGATATATTAAATTGTGACTAAAAATGATTATGATTGATAAAATAAAAAGAAAGAAATGTAACATGCAAGATTACTTTCTTTGGGTACGCCGTGTGCGAAGATTTGGAGCTGTAGAATCCTTATTGCTATCTTGTGGTGCGACTCGAGCGGGACATGGTGCAGCAGAGTCAGAAGCAGTAACCGGGATAGTTTCAAGTTCAGTTTGTGATGAAATTTTAAAGCGCTTTCCTTGGCTGGTAATAAAAATGAGTCCATCCTTTGTCCAACAATTAGAGATACCAAACCGCTGACGGGCAGCCATAAAAGTGTCATGTCTTGGCTTAGTCAAAAATTCAGATATAGTTATACCAGAACCTTTAAGGTTGGTTTTTGAGAACCAAACCCGGTTTCTATCTTCGAGAACCTTGAACTTTATAAGAACTGGTCTGGGTTTATTGTTCATTGTGCGGCCAATTCTGTGACACTCGCTTAGGTCTTTAGAGATATCACCGATGTCCCCATGTTCAGAGAGTACTTTAGTTATTATGTTAGCAGTGTTCTCCTTCTGAGTCTCAGGAACCCCATGCACAAGAAGAATTTTTCGCCTGCTTCTCATCTCCTGCTTGTCATAGAGCTTTGAAAGCATATCAACTTGTGATTGTAGACATTGGAGTGAGGTCATCACAAGGCCTCTGAACATAAAAAACTCAGATGAGAGATTTGTGTTGGGACTTCCAGTATTTTGTGGGGATTTGTCTAATTGCCGCTGAAAGTCATCCATTCTGTCTTTAAACAACTGAGACATTTGTGCTACAGAGTTTTTAATGTCATCCATGTTGTATTACAGGTTATTTGAAATAGTTCCAAGAAGTGAGTGTTTTGTTATAAAGGATATTATTAATACTGGTAAGTACAAACTTTTAAATATGCATTACACAAGTATTATTGTAAAATATAGAAATAAATACTTATTTAAAGTTTCGTGTCTTCTCAAAAACGTGTGCTCTTTTTAAGCATCTACCCTCTACGTTTACGAATTTAATTAGATTTTAATAAACAGAATGAATTTTTTGGCAGCCCTGAGAGCACCCCGATATCATTTTTCAACTTTTTTTTTGAAGATGATTTTCTTACAATGATTTGCGAAAAAACTAATGCCCAAGCTGTGAAGTTATTTTGCCAAAGCACGGTAACGGAAAATTCAAGAATAACTTCTTGGAAAGAGTTGACTGTTCCGGAGCTTAGAGTTTTCTTAGGCTTACTATTTCACATGGGTTTCATTCAATTGCCCCGACTACAAGATTATTAGAAAACTAATAGATTACTTTCTGTACCTATTTTTGGCCAACATATGAGTAGAAATAGATCTTTGCTTATAATGAGGTGTCTTCACTTCAGTTCCGATATAGAGAATGACCCGGACCCTCTGTACAAAATACGTAGCGTCATTGATTATTTCAATGAGAAAATGGATAAATGCTATTATCCTGCACGAGAAATGTCGTAGGACGAGAGCATGGTGCTTTGGAGGACCATATATTATCTTTCCCGAGCTACGAAAGTCATTACTGTAGAAAAAGAACAAACAAAAAATATCTATCTTCGGACCTTTCCATAGCAGCTATGTATCGTATGTACAAAGAAATTTGTCCAAATCCAGTTTCACTGAAATTGTACTCACAATGTTTCCATGATTTAAAACTGTCGTTTAAAATGCCATCTAAAGATACTTGCCACACGTGTGATCTTCTTAACACAAAAATAGAGTTAGCCGTTGGCGAAGACAGATTCAATTACGAAGTTGAGCTTCTTGAGCATCAATCACAAGCTGAAAAAGCTTATTCAGAAAAAAGAATGGATAAAGATGAAGCCAAGCGCAATCCTTCTTTTGGAGCGTATACATTTGACCTGCAGCAATGCCTGCCTACGCCTTACCTGAAAACTTCTGTTGCTTTTTACAAACGGCAGCTATGGTCTTTTAATCTCACAGTACACGATGATAAAGCTACAAGTTATATGTGGGACGAAACTATCAGTGCTCGAGGAGCTAATCAAATCGCGTCATGTTTGTGGCATTTTCTTATGAATTTGCCTCCAACAATCAAAGTAACGTTTTATTCAGACACATGTGGAGGCCAAAACAAAAACAATGCTGTTGCAATGATGTTTATGGTTTTACGGCACATGCATCCAACGCTAGAGACAATCAACCATAAGTTTCTCGTCAGTGGACACAGCCACATGGAGTGTGATTCGGATCATTCTCTCATTGAGCGCACAAAAAAGAAAACGCAGCTAAAAATAAACCACCTCAATGATTGGATTCAACTGGTAAGATCTTGCAAGATTAATAATGCGTTTAACGTTGTACCAATGAAGCTTGATGATTTCCTAAATTTTTCGGAATTAAGTTCGAAAAAAATAAAAAATTTGGTGATAAATTCTTATGGCAACCTGTAAAATTCTTGTAAAATGGCTGCAATATAAAGATCCCATAGGAGAAATTCGTTTCAAGACAGATTTGGACAATGAAAGCTCTTTTAGGGCCGATTTTTCAATGCTTGGATAAAACTTATCCGTCCAATAAAGTATTACACGATAATATTAAAATGTCACGTAAACTGTCAAATACGGGCAATTAGAATACGTTTTTAAAATGGTAGTTTTATACATTATTCGACGAATAAATTTTATCCAAGCATTGAAAAATCGGCCCTTAAAGTAATAAATTACAGAAAAAGGGGCAAACAAAATTTTGACAACATACAGCTGGAAGTTGTATCCAAAGACACTTTACCGATAAGTAAAGAAAAAAAGAAGGATTTGATGAATCTATTACCATTAATAGATCCCGCATTTCATGAATTTTATAAAAATATAAAGACCGATAATACCGATAATTCGGCCAAATACCGAATACCAAACAAAATGGCCGAATAGGCCGAATACCGAATAGTAGCCGAATATTCGTGGCAACTCTAGTTTATAGGAAAAAAAAATTTAAAGAGAAACTCAAAATTTGGAATTTGATTAGAAATACCCATTTGCATGTGTTTACACCACAAATAGTTAACTACTATTAACATAACAAATAAAAAAAGGTATAATGTTTCATATATTTTTAATTCGACAACCAAAAATTAAAAGTATAGTGTAGTAGGTATTTAAAAAAAAATCACAATTTTATTCACAAGCAATAGGGCTTAACAATTGGTATAATTTAAAATGATAATAATTTTAATTTATTTTCCCCAAACCAACAACATATTAGTAAATAGTCATACCAATGCTAAACGTTTTAACAAAATACATACATATAATATTGTTGCCTATTCAACTGAATTTCTAATAAAAATTCTAATATAATACATACATATATTGTTTCTAGCAATTGATGGTCAAATACATACACCTACATAAATGTAGTATAACTAGCGGTCCGCCCCGGCTTCTTCCGTGGTACATATTTCGCAATAAAAGGTAGCCTATGTTCTTTCTCAGGGTCTAAAGATTATCTGTGCCAAATTTCATTAAAATCGGTCCAGTAGTTTATGAGCCTATTCATTACAATCAAACAAACAAACAAAGTTTTCCTCTTTATAATATTAGTGTAGATGTAGTTTATTCACATTTTTTCTCAAATCCGTGATACACATTAAAATCGTCGTAGTCGTAGAACAACGACGGTTGTGATTTTTTTAGAATTTTTTTTTCTTCCATTATATGACATTATAAATTGTGCTTTATCGACCAAATATTTATTTTTATAAATATTATTCAAAATAACCCAGATCCAGAGTTGGAATAACGACGGATTTGATTTCTAAGCACAGTACAGTGTCGTAAAAACAATTCAGCCACTGTACGGCGCTGACCTATGCCTCTCGCGCCCCGCTCCCGCGCGTCGCATGATTAGTACCGACCATGTTCTAGGTGAGGTCATACGTCGCACGTATTTACGCAAGATTATTTTTGTTTATCAGTGTTTTTTTAATATTAAGAATGGTAATAGTGTTAGTACGTGAAACCTAAATTAATTATGGCGTCTAATGCTAGGCGTCCATTACAGGCGGATCGGGCCGGGCCGCATCGCAACGGGCCGTCTCTAATGGACGCGCTGTTTGCTCCTGCGTCCACCTGTACGGGGCGCGGCGGACCGCCTAGGCGGATTTTATCTAACAGACGCTCGCCGCTCCCGTCTAGTGGACGCAGGCAGGCGGATGCCTGCGTCCACTAGACGGGTCGGGGCGGGCCGGGCCGCAGCGCACCGCCGGCAGAAATCCGCCTGCGAAGCGATATCCGCCAATGCGTTGCGGCCCGCCCCGGCCCGATCCGTCGCTAATGGACGATGTTTCATACAAAACATAGGCCGGCGTATTTTTGCGTTGCGATGCGGCCCGGCCCGATCCGCCTAGTGGACGCCAGCCATAAAAGGTCAAGACAGATATTAGCCTTGTTAAAACCGCAAATCAAAATACAATAAAATATGTGAATGAGTTGCAAATCGAAAAATTTTCTACAAAAGAAACCGAAGAACAATTTGCCAGTACGTCAGGTAATTATTGTTACTATTATTGTTTTTTTTTTTTTTTAATTTTACATGTTATAGTATGTGGAATTACTTTTTTATAGCTTTTCCGCGGTAAAACGACGGTCTGTCAAATCCGTCGTTGTACGTTGTATTCTGAAACATTTGGTTTTGTGTATCCTAGTTTTCACGCCGTTACAAATTATTAACTACTATTAGTTTATGCAATGTGTGTAACATAACCACTTTAAGTTTTTTTTTTCGGTGACGTATATTTAAATCCTACAATGTTCTAGGAACTTATGATTGGCGTATGGTACAAACCGTCATTTTTTTACGGATGACTGTCAGTTGCATGTGCACAACCGACGTTATTCTTCGGACAGATTTTTACATACGTCGTTATTGGTTATATTTTCGAATTAAAACTGGATATTTATTACTAGCTTTTTCCTGCGACTTCGCCTGCGTAGAAGTCGTTATCGCGGAAAAGCATTACCCTCCTTTTCCTCACGCGCGCAGTCGATTAAAAACTATTCTATGTCCTTCCTCAGGCTCTAGACTATCTTTATACCAAATTTCATTTAAATCGGTTCAGTAGTTTTGGCGTGAAAGCGACACAGACAGACAGAGTTACTTTCGCATTTATAATATTAGTTAGGATTTATTTTTGTAGTTGTATGTTAATTACATTTTTGAAGAATAATTAATTTATGTGTTTTCTGTTATTTTGCAGCGGAAACACAGTGTTGCTCGCCACTACCATTAGAAGCGGATGCGATACTGTCATCTGAAGTGATACAAGACTTATGGGCTGATGTGTTTTCCAGCAGTGATCACCAAGAAGAATCAGTCACAATTACAGATCAACCAGACGAAGCAACAGCAGAATCTACTACACAATATGCACATGATGCTATCACAAAAGATGTTTATATGCCTACAGATCCAATGACACCCGCAGAAATCACTGACTGCCCGCAATCACTAAATTCTCAGCTTGATCAGCTCTCTCCTATGCCACTAACTCCCATTTTCAGTAATTTGCATGTTCAACCTCAACACTCACCAGCCACTCATAATAATATTGAAGAACCTGAGCCGCAATTAGACATACGAAATACACCAGTCCCATCCCCAGTCAATACACATGCAAAATGTAATGATCCGTTTTGTTGCCAACACGAACCTGATGAATTCAATAATTGTCTATCAGTTGATACTATTGGTACGGGCTCTAATCATTCGTCTCCCGCACCCTCTGCCTTGCTGAAGAATAGAGGGAAAAAACGTCCTCGAAACTATGAAAATTGGAGTGATATCAAACGAAAAAAACTGAAAAATCAAGGTAAAACGTATTTTTCAAAGAGAGGACGTACTATTGAAGCGAAAACAATGGGACCAGCATGTCACTGCAGATTTCAATGTGCCACAAAGATATCCGAGGAGGAGCGTATTCAGATTTTCAGCAAATTTTGGGAATTAGGTGTAATGGCTTTACGTAGCAACCTATACTACAAAACAACCCAAAACTAGGACATTTCGGCGGGAATTAAAACACCAAAGAGAGTACACTTACAAATATTTCTTACCAAAGAGAAGCACTGACAATGTAAGTTACAATAAAATCTGCGTTTGCAAGACCATGTTTTTAAATACTCTAGGTATCAGTGAACGATTGACCAGAACTGCATGGATGAAGTATGATGGTAGCACAGCTGTGGAACAAGATATGAGAGGACGACATGACAATCACAGAAAAGTAGTCAATGACGAAATGGTACTCTCTGTGTGCGCTCATGTTAATTCTTTTGTGCCAGTTGAGTCGCACTACTGTCGAAAGTCTTCAAAACGACTGTACTTAGATGGTAGTCTCAGTATTGCTCGAATGTTTAACATGTATAAAGAATGGCCTGATTTGGAAAAATATTCAAATAAAGCTACCTCTCTTCGACAATACCGTGATATTGTCAACAGTCAATTTAATCTGACCTTTCACGTTCCAAAAAAAGACACTCGTGATCAATGTCATATATACAAACAAACTGAAAACCCATCTGAAGATATGAAAACTGATTACGAAAAACACCAAACAAACAAGAATATTGCCAGACAGTTAAAGAACGCTGACAAGACAGAAGCTATTCAGTCCAATGGTACGATTTTATGTGCGACATTCGATTTTCAAAAGGTCTTAACCTGTCCTCATGGTCAAATGAGCATACTTTATTATAAACGTAAACTGTCGTGCTATAATTTTACAATTTATGACATGGTTACGAAAGAAGGCTATTGTTATGTGTGGGATGAGAGTGTGGCCAAGCGTGGAGCTAATGAGGTTGCTAGTTGCCTTTACAATTTCATCAGAGATTTTTCCGGAAAAGGAGTTACAGATTTCAGGTTTTGGTCAGATAACTGTGGTGGCCAAAATAAAAACCGGATTATATTTGCATTGTACACTCATGCTGCAAGGGAGTTTGGGGTCACCATAACTCATCGATTTTTAGAAAAGGGCCACACCCAAAATGAAGGTGACTCTGTCCACTCGGTAATCGAAAGAGCTGGGGAACACAGACTTATTTATACTCCAGAAGAGTGGAAGATTCTGATAAGATGGGCGAAAAATGAAAAACCGTATGAAGTGAGAGATGTTACTAGGGAACAGGTTTATGACTTTAAAGAGCTACTTAAAAATAAAAACTGGACGAAAAATACAGTGAACGCAAAAATCTCATGGAACAAAATCAAGGAAGTAATAATTCAAGAAAGCCAGCCAAATAAAATACATTATAAATATGATTTAAGTGACGAATGCATGACTTTAATTACCCGCAAAGAAACCAGAAACCGTGCATTTACACTTAAAACTGCATATCCTCAGTCGATTTTAATTTCCAAAGACAAATTTAAAGATTTGATCAGTCTATGTGAGACTGGGATAATACCCGTCAAATATCATGAGTACTACAAAGCTCTGCCGCATGGCCACATTACTATTAATGAAACTGATGATGATTCTGAGTCTGATGTACCTTAATTGAATAATTAGTAACGTTTAAGAGTAACGTTTGAGACTGATATATTTTTTATTAAAATAGATAATTACTAAATATTGTTTGTTAGAATTAAGATTTTTAACTTTTTAAACTTGTGATTTTTAAAACAAAACAATTGATGTCTATTTGAATGCTATTCATAATTTGTGTTTATAATTCAATGTTTATTTTAATTAGTTCTTAATATAAAATACTCCAAACTGTTATTTCGATTATTATTACATTTATATTACTTCAATGATTACAGCAAAGTTTTTTTTAATTCCTTATTCAACTATAAATAACAATTTAATGCAAAAATAAAATATGAATGACTAGCTTTTGCCCGCAACTTCGTCTGCGTAGAAGTCGTTATCGCGGAAAAACATTACCCTCCTTTTCCTCATGCGCGCAGTCGGTTAAAAACTATCCTATGTCCTTTCTCGAGCTCTAGACTATTTGTGTACCAAATTTCATTCAAATCGGTTCAGCGGTTTAGACGTGAAAGCGTAGCAGACAGACAGAGTTACTTTCGCAATAATATTAGTAAGGAAGTAAGGATAAGGATAAGAACTACTACTCACAGAATATTTCTAATTTTCCTAACCATTCCTAAAGTACGTCATACCATTGTTTTAGAAATTTCCTAAAACATCGACGGAAACTACCTTACGTCATATAAAGTAAAAAGATAGTCCGCACTATAATGTCGTATGTTGACATCCAACATATTAGTGTACATAGAACAATGGCGTGAGTGACATTTTACGAAATTTAAGCATTTTATGATTAGCTCTTGTAAGTCATATTGTAATGGTTCATAAACATAATAATAATTTATGGGTCAAGGTATACGCTTATACAATAGAATTCCTCACAATATTAAAGAGTTTAGTAGTTCTAAATTTAAAACTTACATAAAAAATGTACTAGTTCAGAGAGCGTACTACAGTATTCAGGAATATATGGACGATAAAGACCCATGGAGGGTTGTCGCGTAAAAACCACAGGACAGTTCTTTGGCATATTATGTAGTTAGATATAAGTTACATATTATGTAAATTTATTGACATTATTTTAAAAGAGCAACTATGGAGTTTCTTGCCGATTCTTCTCCATAGATACTGCTTTCCGAATCGGTGGTAAATGTTAAAAATACTGTGTAATGACGATTCGAAAGTGCTACTAAATAGTAGTCTAATTGAATAAATGAATGTTTGAGTTTGAGTTTGAGTTTGAATAACATATCCAAATTTTAAGCTAATCGGATCAGCCGTTTCCAAAATATAACCTAAAATTCCATCCAAAAACTTTAAAGTGTCATACTGTAAAGTTACTGATTTGCACAACCGTCGTTGTTCTACGACTACGACGAAATAATCCCAAGCAATCATAGAAACTAGAAAAGCCTTGCGTTTTAGTTCATTTATATAAATCTATACCATAATATTAAAGAGCTGAAGAGGTTGTTTATTTGATTGAACGCACTAATCTCAAGAACTACTGGTCCAATTTGAACAATTCTTTTAGTGTTAGATAGCCCATTTATCGAGGAACACGATAGCTTATATATCATCACGCTAAGACCAACAGGAGCGGAGCACTGCGGGTAAAACCGCGGGGCACAGCGCTTTATAAATATTTCAAAATTTTAAAGGATATAAAAATGATGATTTATTGTAAACTCAAATAAGTAACCTTCAATCTATTTCACGCTTCCAAACTAGCAACGGCCATTGCTAAAGCACCCTCTCTTGTCTCGTTTCCGCCAATGAAGCCCGTACTGTGACAGAATATGCAACCTTTGATGTTCGCTTCTTCACTGAGCAGATCATCTCGTACCCCCCACCACTTCTTGTGTAATGGTTTCCTGGAATAAATTGAGATACAGCCATTGACAAACATTGATATGTATATATTTTCGCCATTGATATACATTAATATGCATTTATTTTTATCTATTTGGCCCTTAAACTTATAGATAAATGGAAATTGAAATGTAGTAATAATATACTAGTGGTAAATTATATTTTTTCTTTATTTTGTCGATTCAAAAGAGCTTCTAAACAGAGTCTAGTTGAAGGCATAATTGTCTGAGTTTGACTTTCAATTAAAAGTGAAGTCCTGTGTAAAATTATAAAAATAAAACTAAAAGTAACAAAGGCACATATAAACCCTCTTATGAGCGAAATTTCATCAAAACCGATTTAGTAATTTCAGCTTTATCCTAAATACACATAGTGATGCAAAACTTTAATATGACTATCATTTATGTATTATAAAACTTCTTAAGCAATTAACGTCAATTCAAATTCGTCAACGTCATTGATAACAATAAAAAAAGTTACCTTGTAACAAAGCTGCCAGGATTCAGAGGTACTGCTTGCACCCTCCAGGACTTCGGCTTGTCGTTAAACAACACATACATAATCTCTTGCGATAAACCCATTTCCACTTCCAAATCAAACAAATGCTCTTTCCACGGAAAACGTTCCTTGAATTCCAAGATTTTACCCGACTTGTGCACTTCGAAACGATCCTCTAACGAGTTTTTCACGTAATCTCTAGCTGGGAGCCAGACGGATATGAAAAAATTCACCGTGTATATAAATTCCTCGCTCACTAGCTTCATGGCTTTTTCGAATATTTCATTGGTGCTTAGTGTCTGTGAGGAGTTCCATTCAGGGTTTAATCTGCTGACTCTTGCGCTTAAGTGCGTGCGTATTTTATATCTAGGCTCCTCATCAGTCATGGGCACACCATTATCTATTGCATCCATTTCTTCAATGAAGTTCTCGTAAACTTTTTTAAATATCAGTTTTAGGTCATCAGCTTGTAAAGGGTGTTCTTTTGGTGCTAGCGTTTGTATAACTCTCTCACCGTAGAATGCGTAGATGAGCCCAGCTGAGCTTAACCTGAGAATAAAATAGTTAATGTGTGTGGCATAAAATAATAAGATGCCACTTATAGAAATATTTGCAGTATATGTAATGATAACAATAGAAGAAACTTTATAAAATTATAATTTATAATTTGTATAAGTAAGACTTTATGTAGGAGGATTTAAAAACTTGATCACCTAATTTCTTTATCAGAAATTTAATCAATTACCCTAATGTGGATTGAAATTGGACCTTGAACAAAAATATATTTAATACTATAATTATAGATGTTTTATTTATTATCTGTCCTAAATAACAGTACTAATTTTATATATTGTGATTGTCTCTCTTTGTTTTAGGTATATGTGCGATTTGATTGATGTCAATTTATTAATGTTATTTCCTCAATCATGTATTATCTTCCCAATGTGACATTGGCAGAATTATGCTTAAACAAAATGGCCACCCTTTGAAACAAAATTTATTATTTATATTTTTGAAGTGAAAACTTCTTTAGCGGCGTTGAGCACTTTTTCTGTAATGGGTATAAAATCTTAAACTCGCGTCAGGACACGTGACCTGATCGAAAAAGCGTAAGACGTATACCATTCTAAAATATCAAACATGCTCAACGTTAATAATCAAGTTTTCACTTCTGCCGGCACTCCCGGAGTGCAACCCGTCTTTTTTTTATAATCAACTGTTCAATCATGTCTGATGCTATTAAACATTTTACATATGACATGGCTATGCAAATCATTCCTATTACCGTTTAAACAGATATAAAGATGGCAAGACATTTTGCTCTTTCCTGACATGAATTAAAAACTATAAGAAACATAAATAACTTACTTAATATTATATTTATCACCCAATTCAGGTTTCAAGCTGCTCAATGTCTCATTAAATTCCCTTTGATGGTGATCATATCTCTTCTTGTTATGGTCGAATACCGCACCAACGTCAACGACTATGTCGCAAGCATTGAGCTTCTCTGTCTCCCTGGTCCTGATGATCTCCGCATCTTTGTATTCTGGGAGGCGCTGCAGCATGAAGCAGGCCAGGACTTCATCACAGTGGAATACTCCATCGTGTGTTCCGATCTGATGAATGAAAGATCTTATTTATAACTACTTTTAAATACAAATTTTCTATTACTTATCTAGAAATAATGTTTATATATAATAATATTTAGGTAACCTAAACCTTTTAATCTGATTAAGGTTTTAATTACATGATATGAATACTACGCTTTTCGTAATTGAAATAAATAAAGCTGGCAGATCTGTCAACATAAAGCGGGAATTGAGAACGAAGTTATTATTTATATTTTGTTGGATTGAAAACACCATGAAATTGATAATACATAAAAGGATAATAATATATCGTTAACCAGAACCTTGTATTCTGGTGTAACACTAATCCCTGCAATCGTCAATAATTATTGTTTATCATATTGCTTTTTATAACCTCAAAATTTACAAGCAAAATTCTTTACAAACTTAAAAATACCAACCTTAGTCATTTCGATTTGTTTAAAATATTGATTAGATACACTAATGAATCGAGATTTCGAATTATTAGATACCAATACGGCAAGTTTAGGTAAAATACGCTTAAACATAAGTTAACGATATCGTGCCGTACTTACAAATAAAGCGGCAATCCGAAGAACTTTAGAATTTAATTTATCGTTACCAATAGCACATATTATGAGACAAAGCAACCGTTCTAAATGATTAAATAAAATAAATATATAATTATCACAAAAGAACACCGTTAAAATTATAATTTTCTAAGCTGCAAAATGCCACAGATTATAGAAGTCAAAGAGTATCAACTGGTATCAACTATGATACTATCAACGTGCTATCAACCACGTTACACGTATCAACTATCATAGAGTAACTTATAAAGGTGGGTAAAGACTAAAGAGTATACATATTTGTATAGGGCAAAGAAAGCCCTCAAGCAATTCTTGAAGCCACTTGAAGCAGCTTGAAGCAAAGGCAAATCGTTTTGACTTTGACAGGCGACAATGTGCCATCTGGATTTTGGGGTGTAAACTATTTACCTACCTATGCATACCTTATACCTATAGGGTAACGGCACCAGTGGTCAGCCAGGAACCAGTGATCAGCCTATTGCATTGTTTATTGGCCATAAATATCGCTGTAATCAAAATAACCAAATCACGCGCACTTAAATAGAAGCTCTGTTTCGTTATTGGTTCATGCATCACGCGATAGGAGCGGCAGGGGGTCAGGGGAGAGAAGTAAACACGTTCGTACAGGTGCTGTCCGCCGACTAGAGCAGAAGTGTCATGTCCGCAATATTTTTTGTTTCACGTGGTGCTCTTTTAAAAGGTGAGAAATAACATATTTTAGTATGAAATGTGATTGTGTTTTATAGATAATAACTTTATACTTTATAGATTACTTAGAGCATTTAATTTTATGAAATTTGATAAAAAAATTTGTTTTTTTACTTAAAAATTTGAGGGGCTGACCATTGGATACTGATTTTTTATGAAAGATCCAATGGACAGCCCCCGGGGCTGATTACTGGGATTATTTCCTAATTGTTAGAAAACCCAGTGGTCAGCCGCATTTCAAAATATTTTTTTCAAGCGGCTGACCACTGGGTCTCAATGATCCAGTATTCAGCCACGATGTTATTGAAATAATATTTTAAGTATAAATGCGAATGTTTGTGTTTAAATCTATAAGTAATACTTCATGTTAGTTAAGTTTTACCTGAAATAATGTATGTATTGTGTATTCATATCCAAAAGTTATTATTGTTCCCTTTTTTTTTTAGCTAAAAATGCCGCCAAGACAACAGTATCCTCCAGAGAAATCCTCCGAAAGAGATCCTCCTGTGGTTGATTATAATTATATATATATATTGTGGATTATAGATACATCAATAGGACATATTATAAACTAATATCGCTGATTTTTTTAAAAAGAATTATTGCTGTTTTTATGATAAGTAATAAGAAGTTCCTAGAAAATAAGAAGACACAAAGAGATTGTAATAGTATGTTTAAAATAATATTTGTATTATGTGCGATATACATTTTTTTGTGCTAAGTGAATCGTTGCTATAAAAATGTGATTAATATAGTTGATTTTGATATAACATTGTTTATTTTGATCTCATTATTAGTTATACTTACTAAAGGCTGAACACTGGGTTCAACAAGGCTGTTTATTGGTTTTTAGAGGCTGTTCACTGGGACACTGGGCCATTTTTTGTTTAAAATTAATTATATATTTTACTAAGAGAATTATTGTTTTTGATAAACGTTGATTCGAAACTACAATAAACAATAAATCCATACATGTTGTACGTTTTTTTATTCGACGATTGTTGTAGAAATGGCAATTGTCAAAACTTCAAAAAGCTGTTATGAGGCTGACCACTGGTGCCGTTACCCTACATAATAATATCAATTTTTAGTACACTCTTCTGTTACAACAACGACGCAATTTAATATGAACAATAATTATTTCAGGCGAAATATTTTTTAAAACGTGCCTTAAAATAAATGTTCACATAATATAATATTTGCGTCGTTACCGTAACAGGAGAGCGATATTATTATAGAGAATAAAACTAAGATTTATCATTTAAGAAAAATGACTGAATCTAAATGATATAGGTACGTAAATTTATATTTTGGTGATTTTGAAAAAAAAAAATACTTTTCACTTATTAATTACATTTAAATTACTTTCAAAAAAAGAATATTATACCAAGGGATCTATAAAAATGGGATATTTGGAAGTGCCTAAATATTATTCAGTCATATTTCTTAAAAAAACATTACTAAGAATAATGAAGAAAAGGACAATAAAATAAATTAGTACACTTTATTTTTTATTTTTGTAATGTTTTCGCTTATTGTAATATTGTTGCGCAGCAACTATGATATATAAAAAAGCTAGATACGTTACCCGCTCTCTATTTTGGCAAGAAAAAACTCAGCTAAGTGCCCGAGTTTCACTTAGTCACGCACCATTCAGCGTCGTGGCTGGACGTTCTTTTTATATTTTAATCGGCAGTTGTTATTACGAAGTACATGAGTGAGACATGTATTATGTCTCGTGCGTGAGAGTGAAAGAGAGAACAACTGTATTGGTGATAATGCGTTAGTAAGTAGGTATGTATTAATTACGCTGTTTTTTAGTGCAATGATGTTGGCGTATGCCGCGTCTACTAGTATAATAGAGTCATTGCGCAGCAACCTTAATTTGATCATCGCCATTGTATATTAATTTCCCTGATTAAATTCGGTTGATTGATCTACAGTCTACACCAGCTATATATTATAATTTTTATTGTCATTTCAAGAAAATACATTTTTAGTTTTTCTTCATGAACTGGACATTTAAATGGATAATCGACCAATGTGTCTGCAACCATAACAATATTTTTTTTAATATTGATTTTTGGTACATCTTCTTACTTAAAAATACCAACCTTAGTCATTTCGATTTGTTTAAAATATTGTTTAGATACACTAATGAATCGAGATTTCGAATTATTAGATACCATGTTTGTCTCGTGTCACAATGTTTGTCCTCAATGGACTCCTAAACCACTTAACCGATTATAATAAAATTCGCACACCATGTGCAGTTCGATCCAACTTGAGAGATAGTTTAAACATGTAGGTACCACGGGCGAAGCCGGGGCGGACCGCTAGTTTCTTTTTAAAAATGACTCCGTTATGTTTTGTATATCATGAAAGCACTAGTAGTTCTAACTTCTACGCTTGGGTAACATAGCCACTTTTTATTTGAATATTCTTTTAATTTTATGAAATCATTTTGGTTATTTTTATTTTCCCTGTCTTTTGGTTCTGTCTACACATATTACAAGTTTTAACAATATTTTTTAAACATTTTGTTAAGACCCAGCCACATACATAATTACTTTGCCCTTCATCAGCTTCCTTATTTATATCACAGCTGAACAGGTCATTATTAAATTGTATATTATCTTCATCTTTAGGAACATCAGAAGATTCATAGTTTTATTTAATAAAAAAAATGTAAAGTCTGCAGACATTTATTGCCATCTGCTTCGCAATTTGCTTTATTAGAGTGGGGTGAGTTGAAATTATTTAAAAGTAATGCCTTAAAAGCCCCTTCAAATGCAACAGATGTGTCCAAATGTGTTTGGAGCATTGTTTCTCACCCCATTACTTCTGATGTTCCCAAAGAAATTTTCTACTTGTTCTTGATTGAAATTTCTTGTTAATAGTGTATCAAAATTCAAAACCATACCTTTGCGATAAAACTTTCCAAATTGCTTCCATGCCCTCTATAGTTTTTATAAAATTTGTCGTTTCGTCGTGTTGTTTAAATATTTGGGTTGCTGCTTTAACCCTCATTTTATTTAGTTTTTCAGGGTTAATGTGCTCTTCGGTTATCTTTTGCAGAAGTCTCAATTCCTCATACGACTTATCTGCAGCATACACTTTCTGGAAATATTCCCATTTGACAATTTTTTGTTCCCCATTACGTGTGTACAACAAGTCTTTATTTAAAAGGTTATTCCTGATTCCTTTTATTAAATGGGGTGTGTCAAAAAGAGGGATTATATTTTGCCCAATCACACAAAACATGTCATGTCGCCACTCTTTATTGAGCCGCAAATATTTTACTTTAGTGTCATTGACTAATTCTGTTGCTCCAACATTTATTGTGCTCTGGTCACATACGGTGTTGGCAATTATTAGGTGGTTTTAATTAATCCCTTCAACTCCCGCTTATTCAAACAATAAGTATAATAATAAGCAATAGGTTGCTTGAAAGGCTCTTTTAGGCTTTTCATCATGAAGACCAGGGCATGATCAGCAAACTTTTCTATCTGATTGGATGCAAAGCCTTCAAAGATGTCTTTCTGAGCATTGTAATTCAGATGTGGTCTCAACAATATCTCATCAAATATAAAACTACACAGTCTAAATGGTTGTGGCTTCCCCAAAACTGACTCCTTAATCATCTTAAATATTATTGAGTTGATGCCGGGATGGATTTTGATGGTGCTTAGAAGTCGCTTCATTAATTTTAACGAAGGCAGAATAAAATATTTACACAAATGTGCATAAGATTTAGGGATTTTTTTGAAAAGGGACAATGAAAGTACCTTTTTTTCGTCTGTAAAACGTCGTCCTTTGGGAGTTTTTGATGATTCTAATTGCATCCTCACAAATAATTTAGCTGGTTTGCTCATCCGTGCAAAATGCTTGAAAAGTTTTTCCGATAAAGCCTCTGCATTCCTCAATCTTGTTTTAAAAGTTTGCCCTTTCTTACGCAAACGAGATACTTCAGATTGCAGAAGCTTGATCTGGGTAAATAAGCTGCCCACAGCACCTATAAAAAACAGGAGATTTTGAATATTAACTTAAAATCAATATATACATAAAAGCTATATAAAAACCTTAATTGATTCATTAGGATTTTTTCCAATTAATTACAGATACTTATGCGAAAGTTTGTGAGGATGTGTGTGTGTTTGTTACTCTTACGCAAATACTACTGAACCGATTACAATGAAATTTAGCACACATATAGTGGGTAACTTGGATTAGCACATAGGTTTAGGCTTTATCCGAGAAATCCCATGGGAACGGGAACTATGCGGGTTTTTGAAAACAGTTGTTTTAAGGCAATTTGAATTAACAATAATAAACAAATAGATACACCCTATAAATATATTCATGTTATATATATTATATAATTTCCAAAAATAATGTACCATTAGTATTTATGTTTTATTTTTTGTTATTATGATTAACAAAATCATTGGTGACCAAACAATGGTGGATCAACTGTAATAATGATCTTTGAATTTGGTGACACACTAACAGAAATTATTAATCTAAAATGCAAGCAAGTACCTAAGATAGAAAAAAAATGTGTGTGTGTACTAGTGTACACACGTAAGAAGTGAAACTTCTTTATGACCTTATTTTTCAAAAAATAATTTACTATATGCAACGTTACAGAAATACGTCGAATCACGCGTGGTAGGGATAAGAAAAAGATGGCACGTAACGGAAAAATGTCACGCGTAACGAAAAAATGTTACACTAAATTTTTTTCCAACCCCGATAAAGAAGTTTCACTTCAAATAGATAGATATAAATAATTCAAAGTCTGAATTTGGGGTATTTATTGTTTTGTTATTATCAAATTTTAGTACCTTTTCTAGATGTTCTAGGTTTTCGTTGTCTGCTACTGCAGGTATAGTTATGCTCCAACATTACGCTGTTAGACACAGCAATAGTGCAGGTATTGCCTAAAAAAATAAAAATATATATTACAATTTACTAATAATATAGCTATTTGTCTCAGAGGCTAGGCCCCTAAGAATCAGCTCCATTGTTACATGGCTGTAAAAACTCATAAAGGTTTGTCTTTTAAATATTAATGTTTCCAATCTTTAGTAACAAGACCAAATTGTTATTAAAATCAAGCTCTTTTTAAAGAGACTTAAGCTTTAGTAAGCTTTAACTAATTTTAAATGACTGAGTGGCTAATCTTCTCTCTTGCAAGAGAGATTAGCCACTCACTGATTAGTGAATCAGCCTTAAAAACATTAATGTTTATTTAACATAATGATATGGCAGAGACCCAGCTAGTGAGTGAGTTTGACAAGAAAGTTAGAAGTGGACAGTAATTTCATTATAATATTACAAAATACCTGTGTTAACTGCTTGTGATGGTAATATATCTTTTGAGGGTGATGCTTGTTCCAATACTGAATTACAGCCAAATTGTTCTGTAAATGCATATATTTATAATATTACAACAGCTTAGAAAAACTACAAAATATAATTATGCCAAAATTGCATTAGTGTGTTCCTTTTATTCTTAAGGTTGATGTTCCGACCGTCCCTCCATACATTTTTGATTACCTCTAAACACTTAACACAGACACTATTTCTTTAAAACTAATCATTTTATCACTTCTCTATAATGAAATGTGTGCGCGTTCGACCTTTTTAATCAATAATTTACAATATTTACTTAGAAAAACAACAGTAAAATACCGGAAAAATTTGACACTTCTACAGTAGTGTGCGTGACTTTTGCCAAGCGAAACACGACATAAAGCACGACATCTAGCGCATAGACTATATACTTATTACAGATCTAGCGCGTCAATGTCTAAACGAAAGGCGATGTTTAGACATTGACGCGCTAGATGTCGTGCATTCGCGTTCGTTATCTTATGCATAATGAGCATAATTCTAATAAATCAAAGTTCTGTGTAAAAATTGAGTAATTTCATTTCCAATCGTTCAAAGAAAATAACAATAAAATAAAATAAAACTAATGACCTTAGAAACTATGTTTTTTTTTATTTATTACTCATTATTGTTCGTCCGTCGTAGGTCTGTAAACTGTATTGTACACTGAAGGTAAATGGTACTGTAGGTACTTTAGTTCGGCGTCGTCGCTCGTCGGCTTGATATAAAATTACATTCTTGATTTCATTGACACGCGCTATGATTTGCGCGCGGAATTTCTTGTGTTGTGAATTTATTTTTGTATGCTATGCATTTTAATTGATTCAAATTGCAATGTTTCTCTAGTATGCATTTGAGACTATATTGTAAATTGTAATAATTGATCGTGGGTATAGTAATTAATTATTCTAATAACGCAATTAGTAATATATGTATTTTCGGTGGGATTCAAAACAAAAAATTGGCCCGTGATTTTTATGAAATTTCACCACATTGCAAATCACATCAATCATAGTTCATACACATGTATGACGAAAGTGATTAGTATTGTGGCTAACATTGACTCATCAGTTCATCACTGAAACCAGTGATAAATCAGTACCTATATCATATTGTGTTTGAATATTTTTAAACAATGATATAAGTATACAATTATTATAAATCGGTAAACTATCAAAGTAATCACAAACTTGCAAACATTGGTAAAATGTCCAGTAGTTTATGAGCCTATTCATTACAATCAAACAAACAAACAAAGTTTTCCTCTTTATAATATTAGTGTAGACAAACACTATGAATACGATCACGAATGCAAATTCGGGGATTTTCTAATTATTGCTAAATAATAATTGAATTCGTTTTGAAATACTCTATAATTTTTAGTGTATAAATAGACATTTATAATGTGGTGCTCATTTTTTTTGTACTGCTAACGCTATTGTAGGTACCTATTTTCGTTGTTTTATTTCAAGTGAACACGGCCATACAATTTTGTCACGAGCCGCCTATGATTGTAGGTACTTTTGTTAGGCTCCTTCGTCGTCCGCGTCGGCTCGAAAGTTCTTGATTTCATTGTCACGCGCTATGATTTGCGCGCGGATTTTCTTGTGTTGTGAATTTATTTTTGTATTATTATTATTTTTTATTTTTTTTTTTTTATTTTATTGATTCAAATAAAATATTTCACTAGTAGGTATGCATTTGAGACTATATTGTATTATGTATAATTTATCGTAGGTATAGTTATTCTTATAACGCAGTTATATTTTCGGTGGGACAATTTGACCCGTGATTTTTCTGAAATATCACCACGTTGCAAATCACATCAATCATACACACGTATGACGAAAGTATAGTGGCTATAATTGACTCATCAGTTCATCACTGAAACCAGTGATAAATCAGTATATCATATTTTATTGTGTTTGAATATTTTTTAAACAACGATATATACAATATTATTATAAATCGGTAAACTACCAAAGTACTTCCGAATTTTCAGACAGACAAACAAGTAGTTTGAACACGCAGTTTTCTTATACTAGTAGCAAAAATCAAAACCATAATATTATGTTTACCTACTATATTTTACTAAAAGTCGAGTGCGTCGAAATCGTAAATAATAATATGTTTTTCACCTTCCTGGTTATTTTCCCATAGTAAATAGTGTTTTAGGTTTGTTGTTGTAGGTAGGAATAATAATAATTATTCTTACATGTTGGTTATGAAATGTATATTGAAATAATTTACTTTTACAAATCATTAGTGATATTAGTTTTGAGTGAAAATGCTTGGATCAGCATAATATTATATGGTACTTCAAATACATGTTTTGATAAAAAAAACAATAGTGTAATAAAATAAAACTGCGTTTTATTGTAATCAATGTTGACAATTTTAAATTCCAAAATTATTGATCAATAAAATAGTTTACACCAACAAATATAACTTTTATTTTTATAACAATCGTTCATAATATAAACCGTAGCAGGTGGCGTTTTGAAGTTCTGTCTACTCATACAGAAAAATGGAAAACTTGTTTTTTTTTGTAAAAAATTTATTACTCATGTTGTTTGGCAACTCGATGCGTGGTCGTCCGTCGTAGGTACTTTTGTTCGGCGTCGCGTCGTCGTCCGCGTCGGCTTGATATAAAACATTCTTGATTTCATTGACACGCGCTATGATTTGCGCGCGGAATTTCTTGTGTTGTGAATTTATTTTTGTATGCTATGCATTTTAATTGAATCAAATTGCAATATTTCTCTAGTATGCATTTGAGACTATATTGTAATAATTGATCGTGGGTAGGTATAGTAATTAATTATTCTAATAACGCAATTATATTTTCGGTGGGATTCAAAACAAAAAATTGGCCCGTGATTTTTATGAAATTTCACCACATTGCAAATTATATATTATACAATTACAATTACAATTATTATAAATCGGTAAACTATCAAAGTAATTACAAACTTGCAAAATATGCTTTTCCGAATTTTCAGACAGACACACAATTTTATTAGTTTGTTTTAGCAAAGTAGGTACCTATACCTATACGCTTACGTCGCGCGTCGCGTCGTCGAAAACGGTGCGCCCAGAAACAAACATACCTAATTCAGTTACAATCCTTTTTTTGTTCCGTAATTTATTGTATTTATTCTAATACGATTTTTTTTATTCGTCGGCCAGTTCTACTAGGTATAAAAAGATAAAATTGAAATATAATTATTGTAGCGACAGCCATATTATGTTACTATGTTTTCGTAAATATGTTTTTCACCTTCCTGGTTATTTTCACATAATCTTATCTTATATATAAAAATGAATCGCAAAATGTGTTGGTAAGCGCATAACTCGAGAACGGCTGAACCGATTTCGATCATTCTTTTTTTATTATATTCCTTGAAGTACGAGGATGGTTTTTATGTAGAGAAAACGTAAATATTATGTACCACGGGCGAAGCCGGGGCGGACCGCTAGTATATATATATATAAATGAATCGCAAAATGTGTTGGTAAGCGCATAACTCGAGAACGGCTGAACCGATTTCGATAATTCTTTTTTTATTATATTCCTTGAAGTACGAGGATGGTTCTTATGTAGAGAAAACGTAAACATGTACCACGGGCGAAGCCGGGGCGGACCGCTAGTCTAATATAAAAATGAATCGCAAAATGTGTTGGTAAGCGCATAACTCGAGAACGGCTGAACCGATTTCGATAATTCTTTTTTTATTATATCCCTTGAAGTACGAGGATGGTTCTTATAGCTAGAGAGCTAGTTAGTTTAGTTTTAGTGCAGTGGCAGTGTAAATGTTGTTGTTGAGGTTATGTAAATTTAACACTTTAGTTAACTACCAAGATATAAAGAAATGAGGATAGGACACAATAACTATTGGTTGAGGTATTTATAAACTCATAATATACTTTTAAAAAAATCACGTTTTAATAAATTTCTAGAATTAAATTAGAACAGCTGATTCAAAATAGCCTAAAAAATCTTAATAATAATAATTACGCTTCACAGCAAGAAGAAATGTACCATATGTACCCGCACAAAGTCGATATTGTGTTGCCTACCGTTCGACTCAATGGCTAGGGTTGTAACTACCTTTAATAATTATTACCAAACTAATAAACCGAGTGATGCGAAATAACCATAATTCTTTTAGAGTTTGATAAAATGATCAGGCAGGTATTTTCTTTAATCCTCTGAATTCTCGGTTACTAAATTGTATCGTTGAAATTATTCTTAATCGCGTAAATTTAATAAATAATCATATGGAAAACACTTTTCATTTGTTTTTTTACTTTCACGCCCAACTACTATACAATAATTACGTTGTTTCGGTATTTTGACGAGAAAACGCAGGAAACATCCGTTGTATCATTTTAGATAGATTGTATATTTTGTATCTGTAGAATTGAAATCAAAGCTATGTATATGTTGTCTCCATTCTTTTCTTATCGGATTGTTGATCCCAATGCGAATGCGTCACTTAAATTTTATAAAAGACAATTAAGAACATCAAAAATAAAGTGATACGTAAATATTTCACAGTGCAATATATTATGTAATTAATAATAATTATATATTTATGAAAAAATAATTACATCAGATTTAATAATAGCAATTGTTTTGAATGTACATAATATGAATAAATGATTACATCATAATAGTAATAATCACAATTGTTTTATTTCCCATTTGTTGCAACCCTAGCATATTTTCATGTAGCAGCAGAAGTACCTACACTGGCGGCGCGGCGGCATCGTGCGACATCAAAGGCATTGCCTTACTAGGTAAGTTTATAATGACTCATTTCTTTTATTATATAATTTACGTTTTACTTTTACAGAATCCGATTCAATGGATTATGAAGACGAGTCACACAACGCCATACGATAGTGATGATGAATGAACATTTCAATAAATGCATGCGTGTTTTTTTATGTTGTTTTGTAATTGTTAATTGTTTCTTAAATAAAGAAATAAACTAAATATTTAAATGATGATTTGTTATTTGCAACACAACTTTATATTTGAGATTCTTTACAAATGTATATTTAGTTTTGTATCATCAAATTTATAAATTTTATTCCATAGTTTTCAAAATTAAATGTAAATGACCATAAAAACATTAATAAAGTAAATCATTGATGTAAGGTCAGGGAACGTAATACATATATACATCTGACCATGTAGAAGCTAAGTCTTGTTGACTGCTGAAGTCTGTAAAGTTTTGTTGTCTGCTGAAGTCTGTACGCAATGAAAATGTCTGCCGTTTCGAAAATAAGTTTTTAAGACCCTAATAAATAAAATATATGAATGGCAGATCTGGTCAAATACTTTCAAAATTGTATTTTTTTCAGCACTTTCATAAGTGTCTGCCAGAATGTTATCCGCGTGATAATGGTCTGCCATTGTTATTTTCCGATAGTAATAATAATCTATTTTCAAATATCAAAATGGCAGACGTGGTCAAATGGTTTCAAAGTTCGCCAAAAATTTCCACCTGTCTTACCTAAGCGCGCGCCCCGTCCACCACTCTGGGCTTAGTGACTCCTCATCTCATGTATAGTAGGTATAGGGGAATCAACACACAAAAATCCAGGTCTGGTCAAATACATACAGGTAGCTTTGCGCTAGCTCTCTAGCTATTACTTCTTATGGAGAGAAAACGTAAACATGTACCACGGGCGAAGCCGGGGCGGACCGCTAGTAAATAATAAAATAATAAATAGTGTATTAGATTTGTTATTGTATCTTGTATACCTACGAATAATTATTCTTACGTCTTGTTGGGAAATGTTCAAATACCTACCTATTGAAATAATTTACTGTTACAAATCATTAGTGTTATTAGTTTTGAGTGAATAGGCATGGATCAGAAATTCAGAATATAATATGCTACTAACTACTCAAATACATACATGTTTACACAACAAACACCACTGACCTCTATAACTATAAGTTATAGAGGTCAGTGACCGTCAGTGACAAACACTATGGATACCTACGCTCGCGAATGCAAATTCGGTGATTTACTAATTATTGATACCTAGTCATTGAATTCGTTTTGAAATAGCCTGTACTTTGTAATTTTTAGTGTTATAGACATTTATAAAATGTGGTGCTCATTTTTTTTTGTAATAAATTATCCTGCTACGCTATTGTATTTTCGTTGTTTTATTTCAAGTGAACACCCATACAATTTTGTCACGAGCCGCCTCTGGCCTCTGGGTGAAATCAACCAGTCAAATGATTTTTGTTCTAATTGTATTTTGGTAGTAGTTTGTTTAGAATTTACATTACCATTGTTTAATTTTTATTTTGTATTTGCAGTAAAATAAAAAGATGAAAAACTTCATTAGGTATATTGTACGACACCTCACTCTGAATCGCGCTAGCGAAATTTTTTCGTTACAGAGCACATATACAACTTTCGGACAATCTTCATTGAGGCCGGCCGGCAAATCGAGTATGTCGAGAAACTTCACTTATTCGATGGAGGTATTCTACCTTCCTTCCTCCACAGTTGTGGGACCCCGACGTGCATTGAACACGCAGCTTTCTGATACTATAGTCTGTCCACTATAAGAATTGCTTTTTGACAGCTCGACGGGTGATACCAGAAGTGATGTTCAAAAGATTATCGATTGTGATACCATTTCAATTATAAATTCAAAATATTATCATAAATCGAATCAGGTACGTAAATAATAATTACAACGTAAACGTACTAATAAGATATGTAATAATAAGACCTCATATCTATGCATTGTATGTTAAAACTAAACTAATATTTTATTATTAATTGGTTTCTATCTTACAATTTGGTTGTCTGTACGTTTAAATTATAAAACATAATAGAAGAGTTTTTCTGTATCGGATATATTTTACAGTACTCTGTAAACTTCTATCGATTATTTTAATCTATCGACCCATCATTGAATAATTCTGTGTAGGCATCACTAAGTGGGCGGGACCTGTCCATGAAGTACGATAATTATTTGTATGACAATTTAACATAGACAATACAATCCTACATAGGCGTGAAGCTGTCAAAAAGCAAATAATATAATGGACAGAGTATAGTAGCTAAAATCAAAACCACAGATATGTCTGTGATCAAAACCATAATAATATTTTTACCTATTATTTTACTAAAAGTCGAGTGCATCGAAATCGTAAATATGTTTTTCACCTTCCTGGTTTTTTTTCCATAGTAAATAGTGTTTTTGATTTGTTGTTGTATGAATAATTATTCTTACTTGTTGGTTATGAAATGTATATTGAAATAATTTACTTTTACAAATCATTAGTGATATTAGTTTTGAGTGAAAATGCTTGGATCAGCATAATATCATATTTGCTACTTCAAATACATGTTTTGATAAAAAAAAACAATAGTGTAATGTAGGTAATAAAATAAAACTGCGTTTTATTGTAGGTAATCAATTTTGACATTATTTATTTCCCAAAATTACAATAAAATAGTTTACGCCAACAAATATAACTTTTATTTTTATAACAATCCTACTTCCTACTAATGCGAAAGTTTGTGAGGATGTGTATGTGTGTGTTTCACGCAAATACTACTGAACCGATTACAATGAAATTTAGCACACATATAGAACGTAACTTGGACACATTGAATAGGTTTTATCCCGGAAACCCCACGGGAACGGGAACTATACGGGTTTTTTTTTTGAAAATGCGGGCGGAAAGCTAATCGTTCATAATAATATAAACCGTAGCAGGTGGCGTTTTGAAGTTTTGTCTACCCATACAGAAAAATGAAAACCACAGGAGATTGCCCAAGTGACTATGGCACTTGGTATCGCAATCAAACTTATTGTGTCAAGATGAAATATAGCTCAATTTAAAGCTTGATGTTAGTACTTTTAGATATGATTAAAGTTTTTATGTAAATAAGCCGCAGTTCGCGACAATAAAAATAAAACAATAGTTTTATTCAACACTTCAAAAAACTACTTAATCGAGTTTAAACTAACGATGAACGTTAAGTTTTACATTTATTACATAGGTAATATTTTAATTTACAAGACAAATGTGAAAAGTAAATCGTAATTTAAACATTATTTCAAAATAACATCGAACAATGCGTCGAACACATTCATTTGACATTTCAAATAGAAACTATGACCATGTCTGGTTCACTACATACAAAAGACGATTAATGCCATCCGTCTACCAATAGATGCCGCTAAGTGTATCATTTTAACCAGCAAGAAACAAAATTAGATTTAATTGCAATTTCATTGCTTTTTATAATTTTTTACATACTTTTGTAAATGGAACCTACCTATTTAATTTAATTTTCACTCGATTTTAACTAATTTTACAGAAAAGTTTATATTCAAAACAACGCCATCTCATGAAACTACTATAAACAAGTTATTCTCCTCCGATTTGGCGATGCTAAACGAATACTAGATGGCACTAAGACGTTTTTACGTTACTTTTCACGTTTTTAACACAGACTAATAATAATATCACAGACCACAGACTAATAATAATATATGTGTACTACGTTTTTAATACATAACCTCATTGCCTTTGCAGTACCTATAAAAAATATTGTAAATGGGTTAAAGCCGTTATTAATTATTACTAACTGCGTTCCTGTAGCGGCTTATATTAGGTAGGTACCTATAGTCTGTCCACTATAAGAATTGCTTTTTGACAGCTCGACGGGTGATACCAGAAGTGATGTTCAAAAGATTATCGATTGTGATACCATTTCAATTATAAATTTAAAATATTATCATAAATCGAATCAGGTACGTAAATAATAATTACAACGTAAACGTACTAATAAGATATGTAATAATAAGACCACATATCTATGCATTGTATGTTAAAACTAAACTAACCACATATTTTATTATTTATTGGTTTCTATCTTACAATTCGGTTGTCTTTACGTTTAAATTATATAACATAATAGAAGAGTTTTTCTGTATCGGATATATTTTACAGAGTATTTGTATCGATTATTCTAATCTATCGACCCATTATTGAATAATTCTGTGTAGGCATCACTAAGTGGGCGGGACCTGTCCATGAAGTACGATAATTATTTGTATGACATTTTAACATAGACAATACAATCCTACATAGGCGTGAAGCTGTCAAAAAGCAAATAATAATATAATGGACAGAGTATAGTGTATTGATCGTTTTCATACGAAAAATGAATTGTCGGAAAACTTGCGAGATTGTGTGAATATTTGATTGCAAGATCTCATTACAAAATAATAATAATAATACAACCTATACTTAAACCGTAGTAAGTATATTATTTCTAGTCACATTTAATTATAAGTATATAAATTATAAATAAATATTAAAGGACAATATTACACAAATCGACCTAGTCCCACAGTAATCTCAATTAAGGCTTATGTTGTGGGTACTAGACGATGATAAATATAATTTAATATTTTATAAATACATATATAGATAACACCCAGACCCAAAAACAAATAATCAAGTTCATCACACAAATATTTGCCCTGACCGGGGATCGAACCCAGGACCGTCAGCTCAGTAGGCAGTTACTTTACCTCTGCGCCAACCGCGTCGTTAAGAATATCAAGAAATCATCATAATGATAATAAATCGAAACTAAAGTTAAATACCTACCTACGTCATCTTGTTTTATTTTCTAAATAATCCTATCAGATTACCTTTATATGAAGTATGAACCAAAAAGTTTTGAGATTTAAACCGTAGAAAAGGTTTTGAATGATCCTTTGCGTTTTTTTTCTTTATGCGCTTAAAATTAAATATTTCGACATCGATTCCCATAAGAATGAAGTATTTTTCCGTTATAAAAAGTAGCCTATGTTCATCAGGTAGGTATAATTTTTGCTTCGAATGGTGAAATAATTTTTCAAATCAATCCAGTAGTTTCGGATCCTATCCAATACAAACAAACAAACAATCAAATCATTTCTGTTTTGTAGATAAATACGAAAGTTACTCCGTCATAGTAGGACAAAATAGAAAATAGTGGGACCACGAGAAAATAGGTATTCCCGCACGCGTCTGAACCGATTTTGACGGAAATTTCGATATACATACATACACGGTACATACCTACGTTGAAAAAGGACATCTCAATTTTGTTGCATAAATAGGATTCAAGGTGTAGGAACAGGGATTGAATAAGGCACACGGTTGAAGCCGTAGAATGAAAGTTGGTAATTTATAAGATTAATTTATTGTAAAATAAACTACTTCATTTTACTTAAACATATTCTATTTATCATTCATTGACTTATCATAAACTTTTGAGTCTAGTTAGGTACTAGTACCTATTATGTGAAAATTTTGAAAAAAATGTTTTCTTTAGGAAATTATTAGCATTAATTACCTTGTCTTGTCATTAATTTATTTACCTACTTGGTAATAATCGGTCGAACACTTGTTTAAAGTTTATTTTCCTTGTCTTTTCCAGGTAATCTAAATTATTTAATTTTTGCAGTAGGTAATTAATTCATTTCGGCTTGAACAAACAAGGCCATTAGGTGAAGCGAGATTGCCAAATATGGGTGATCTGTAGATTGCCGTCCTGCTGTCGAGCGTTCGCGGTACGGACGCCGCGCTGTTGCCGCACCGTGCATTTTGTATGAAAACAAACGACCGGCCGTGCGCCGTACGACAAACGCACAGCTTCGGCACTGTAGCGACTAGCGGTCCGATACGAAACGCATAAATTGAAAGAGCCATAAGTGTTGGAACAACATTCCACCACCATTTAACCAGTTTGACAAATATTAATAATTTTCGTTTCCAATACCGGAGACATATTTTAAAATCCTGTTCTAACCCTGCATTTGTATCGAATTACAGTTTACACATAAACTTTAATTAAATATTTATTTTATTTACTGGTTATAATATAACATAACATTATATAGACCGTTATTTTCTGCCTATTTATCATTATAATTATAAACATTGTAAGTATATGTTAACGGAAATGTATGTAATCCGTCATTGTATGAAATTCCCAGGAAATGTATGTAATTCCTAAAATCGCATGGAAATGTGTGAAATAAATTATTTTATAGTACACATTTCCTAGGAAATCCATACATTTCCTAACTAACAGTCGGAAATGTAAAACATCTAAGATATTGGAAGGTACGCGGGACGAGGGGTATGTATGTCGCAATCGGATTGTATAATCCGCCGAATTACAAACGGCCGGCATTTTGTAATATGCCGAAAATTCGTAATCAGAATTTTTTGGTTTGGATAAGGGGGTGGGTTAGGTTAGGTTCGTGTTTTTTAGAACTATACAGAAATAGGAGCCCCACGAAGTGGGGCTCCGTCGGCTCGCGACCGTCTTTTTGTAGAATGTTTGAAAAAGACGAATTTCGGCATATTACAAAATGCCGGCCGTTTGTAATACGGCGGATTATACAATCCAACTGCGACATGTACACGGGGACAGCAGGACGAGGGGACTGATTACCTTAAGGACGCTGTCACAAATCTGCGTTACTCAAATTTAGGTAGGTATATTTAACGTCGCAACGTGGTTCGCGGGACATCACGCTCACGTAAACATAGCGCAATCCATTTTATCCATTTTATATACATAATTACATACTGATATTATATCTACCTATACATATATATATGTATATATATGTATATCATGTTTTAACTGATGTATTTATTTATTAGTATTTATCATATTAATAGAAATATATCTTTCACATAATAATATGATAATTTAACATGAGTATATTATACTCATGTTAAATTATCATTATATACAATTCTAGACTGAAACTCCAATAGTCACTTGGGGTCACTGAAAATCAGTGGTGGTGAGGTATTAATCACCTTGCCATCATATACTGAGTTGGCTCCATTTGTCAGGTCACTCACTGCCACATTACAGTTCTTAGGAATAAGATTATTTTTATTTAATTATTTTTCTTTTTATTTCTTTTTGTTTTTCCTTCGTTTATAAATGTATCTCGTGTTGTGATCTTGACAATAAATGTGTTTTATTTATTTATTTATTTAATGTCCCTTACTGCATGCTTTTCATGCAGTTGTCCGCACCATATGTATTGTGGTCTTTGTCCATACACACTTTCTCCAAAGCCCTGCTTTGGTTTTGTTTGATGTATATAAGCTCCTGTATATTAGTAAAAGTTAATCAAATATTTAATTCTTATTTCTTGAAATTTGGTATAGTATTCTTTGTGTGATACAAATCAAAACCAACAGTCAGGTTAGGTAGACTACAATTTACAAAACTGGCAGGGTTGCCATGCAATGGTTGGTGGTTAATGAAACACTTGACTCGACTGTAAGCTTGTATTGAACTGCTTAAACTGTAGAACAACAGGACTATATATTCTAGACGCACACATACAATAGATTACACACTACACTGTAAACTGTAGAATTAATATTAAAGACATAGTTCACTATATATTTTGTAGTCTTTGATTATTTATACAACAGACTAGAAATAAATACTATGTATGCGATTATACCTATTCTAGCCATCCATTTTAGTGTTCCTTAAAATTAAGTACATCTTAGTCAAAGGACAACTTATTGTGTGTTTGCCCGTAATGCACTCATAATAATTTTAAGTTGAATGTTTGTCATTCTTTATGTACCAAACACAGTCACGGCCACGGCGCTCATTCCATTTTACTGGTATTAAAACAGATGAAATCCTTCATGATCCCATATCCTTCTTAGTAGCAAATGTAGAAATCCCTTTCTTGTGTCTACAATGTTTTTGTGGAGAATCGTATTTACATTTGGGATGGATTAATCCTTCTCCTCTCTTGAACAAATTTGTTATTGCGAACGTAAGCAATAAGTCTGTAATAAAACAATCTTATATTGGGTTACAAATCCATAAACCAATCATTAAAAATCATGTTTGTAAAGATTTATGTTCAGAGAAAATATCAGTTTACCATATAAAGCTTATTTTCTGCCGTTTTTCTGCCTGTAGATTCTACATAACCTCACAGTCCATCAATCATATTTAGCACTTATTTTTCAACAATTAAAAACGAAAACAAACAAAGCTTCTCGTTTTGGTTTTGACAGAATCTCGTAAATAAACTGAACTAAATACCAGTCATAATATTGTAGGTACTCTGTGAGTCAGCTTTGTTTAATTAAAAATCCGAGTAGGTACAAAATATTATGTTGACAGTTGACAGTTGACACTTGACGCCAAAGACTTGAAAATAAAAGGTACGTGTACATATATTTACATTAGTGCCATCTAGTGGCTCTGGAAGGAAAAGAACATCAAGTCAGTGTTTAACGTGCCATCTAGTGTGTTAAAAGCAAAAGACTAAGAGATATAATCGAACATGTAGTACGTTATTTCCCCACTGGCGCTTTAATTGCGTAAATTCATAGTGCAACTTTTTTTGTATGGAGTGCACCGTCTGTTGTATACGTAGTATATTATTATTAGTCTGTGCTATGACATATGACGTTTGCAAGAGAGATAGATATAGGTATGTGTCAAAACAAAACTTTTACTTTTATTTCTATTTATTCGGTATAATTACAACTTAATAGTGATAAATATGATCATTATAAATACAAATAGGAATTAACAATATCACGAACACGTGACACAACTAGTATTTTACCGATTCCATACGTAGTCATACATGTTTCAAAAGAAAAACTTTTACTTTTACTATTATTTCAATTTATCCGGTTTAATTAAGACTTAATATTGATACATATGATCATTATAAATACAAATAGGAATTAACAATATAACGAATACGTGGCACAACTAAAATTTTACCGATACCACCCGTGGTCATTCTCCTTTGTGGGTCATTTGTAACAGGATGGCGGTTCTACAGCGAAAAAAGAAAAATGATGGTCAGAACGCTGATACCGGATACCTTAAGATACTGTAATATAAAATATTACTAGATTAGATAAAATATTATAGGTAGTATCTTCACCGTGTGTGACGCGCTTTACATTCACGCCATCTAGAGTTAAATCTTTATCATTTTTGTATACGTCTGTGTGTGTAAACGACCCTGTATGCAATGACAGATGTTAAAACGCATAATTTTACCGAATTGGGTGGATTTTAAGGCAATGATATAACATATTTCAATAAAATATAATATTCAGTAACCGCCATGACTATTCCTAGGTTTGATGACTATTCCAATTACGCAAAAACTCAAATAAACTAGAAATGTAGAATTCAGCGCCATCTAGCGGGATATTGGCTGGGAACAGATCGTAGCAATCACCTTAATTTTTTACTTTTATTTAATTATTGTTTGTATGAATTTTTAATCTGTAACTATTATGTTAATGAATTAAATTTAAATCTGAATTTTAAATATTTAGCATAAAATAATCGCCGCTCTGTTCATAAAATTCATCAAACATTTCACGGTCCCGCAGGACAGGCATTGCCTAGTGCGGGAACCGATGATTTTATTTCCTGTATTTTAACGTTTTTTCTTTAAGAAACTGTATTAAACACTATGTAATGTATGTATGTATGATTGATGTATGTGTCTTAAAGAATAAAGAATTTTTAATTTTTTTTTTTTATTGCATTAGTATGTATAAAAATAACTTGTCATAGATATTTTATTACAATGTAAGTATAAAGTATCAAGTTTTACTTAAAAACTTTATAAAGTTTTATTACAATGTAAGTATAAAGTATAAAAGTAATGTGGATAATGTTTGCTACCTGTATTAGATGTTGGTGATAATGACGTTTGTAGCTGTTGCATTGAGGTTGAAACTTGTGGAATGTGGGTTTCAAAACGCTCTGTGAAGAAGAATAAAAAAGGAAAATATAAATAACATCAATTTCTGCTGATTGATTGATGATAAAGCCTTTTTTTTATATTTTGATAGATTGAGATAAGTTACAACTTATGTTGTATCAAGACAACAACAGCTAAAAACAAATAAGTTATAAAATAAAAATTAACTATTATAAGAAATAACACGCGAGGCTGGGTTAAATATTAGTTTGAATGTAATAAGAATGTACTGCGATTCTACACAGCTACATAATTGATGTAGGTAGTTGATAACAAATCGCAGCAAGTCAACGACTATTAGCAAAGTGAAGGTAGTTGGATTGAACGTCGTATAAACAATGTCTGAGCCCCTAGGCACGATTCGTACAAATGCGCCACAAGTCAAAGGAACGCAGCAATTTATAGTATTCGACAGCTAAACATGTTCGGACAGGACACAGTGACAACAATTCATCCACAAAAATATTAAATCAAAAGTTACGTCTAACACTATATTCACCAATGTGTTCAAATAATGATTAGACTATGAGAATGATTATCAGAAATGGCGGTTTAAAGGGGTGACTAATATCCTCAAACTGGTCTAACATTAGGATATTGTCATTCCTCTTCTTTGTCAAATGATCAGATAGCAGACCCTGGAACCAAAGCAAAAAATGAAGGTTGACTTACTAGATAAATGAAGCGTTGGAATCGCCAAAGCATTCAGTCTGTTATTACGATTTTTATCCTTCTCAGTAAAGTGTACATCACAAATCCTTTTATTTTTATAATGTTCATAATCAGACTCTGATTGTAATATTCCACCAACAAGAGCCACCCAAGCCATAAACCTTTCAGGATATTTAACACAATCTGGAAACCGATGCATAGCCTGGCCTGAAATAGTAAAATAATTAATATATCTATTTTCTTTTACCAGAAAATGTAGAGAAATTCTCAAGTTGATACAACAATTAATCTAATCTTAGGTGGGTATATTGTAAAACTTAAAGTACTTAGGTCTGTTTTTTTTTCTGAAATACTTACTAAGAAAATACATACGTCCATGTCTATAGGTGGACCAGCTACATATGTCACCATTATCTGTATGAAAAAAAATAATCTACTTTAAAGGTACTCACCACTAGGCTTGCAGCCAAATGCACAAAAATTAGGCATGATTCCCAGACTAATATAAAATTATAAAACAAATTAAGTGTCCGTGCACATATGACTTAAACAAGGATTTTCAATAGAGAGTTTCGATAGCAAGGCGGAACGTAGGGCTCGACTCGACGCTTAACAAGAAACTTTTCACACCTGATAATCAACAAAATGGACTAATAAACTACACCCGTGCGCAAACGCAAAGTACCCGCCATTTTATGACAGACACAGAATTGACAAATGACAAATATTTTGCAAGTTTTTAAATATTTTCAGTTATCAATGTTACCAATTATTAAATCATATTTAACAGTTTAACACTTCTCATGTAAATTAATAAAATGGTTTCTATATTGATTTATATATTGGTCCATGGTCAGACACAGTATTTTTTATCTATAATATTCACCTGAATTATAGTTATATAACACAGAACAGTAAAAACATATAGAAGTGCGATAATGTCATAATAGGCATGACGAAAGATTTTGAAAACCTCTTCCATAATGTGTGTATACGTTTATTAAACAAGAAAAACCCTATATTTCGCTAATATACTTAAATTTAACGAAGATAAAAGCCATTTTTCAAAAAATATTTATTAACTGTGCCAAAACAGCTCACAGGTGTCATGGCGTAGGCGTGACGTCACTCTTACGTAAATACGTAATTATCTGTATGCATAGCGAAGCAAAATTTAACAAATATTTAATTATTAAGTGTTATAGAATCTAATTTCAAAGTTTATAAGTGGTGTGCAGTATTGCAATGTGAATCTACATAAAAATAATACCCAAAAAAGTGTTAGTAATTGTTTAAAGCGAGAAAATAATATGAAATGATTGTATAAATTTGACGCAGAGAAACCCGAACCACATATTCGTGAATTCGCAATTATATTTCTGTTCTGAGTCGATAAAGCATACGTGAAAAAATAGAAAATAAATAAAAATGCGTATTCTCAACATATTCATAACAACAAAATACACCTGACGCGAAGTTGTTTACATAGACGTGACGTCACGCGTGTTTAAGTCAAAATGGCCGACGGCAGAATTTCAATGTTTTATTTTATTGATAATCTCATTAATCTTAATGTTTTTAGTATTTCTAAGTCACTATATTTAATTTATTTATTATACATTTTCCCTTAAAAACACTAATTCGATCATTTATGGATACTGTCGTCATGCCTATTAAACCTGTGTCGCCAAACCCACACATTTAAACCGATTGTTATACAGTACACTACAAGTAAACTATGCCTTTGATTGGACAGCTTAATTTGAGTAAAAACTGACTTAGGTTATAAATTCAGCATTTCAATATGTACCCTAACGCACCATGTTACGGTTTATTTTAGTATAACATCCCTAGGTATATTAGCTGTTTTGTTCCTCATTGCACAGAAATTCCAAATTCGAAAACATTCAGCTACTCCACAACAGAGGGCGTTAGTTTTCGATAGATATAAATTTGAAACGCAACACATAGAGATAAGGTTGAAATTTGTGTCACTCAACATTAAGAGCGAGCGCGCACGAGCAACTTAGTTGCCCGGCAACTATTTTGTCTCTGTCGCTGTCTCCTCGCAAAGTTTTGAACGATGCGCTCACGAAAGCGACAGCAACGCAACTTTTTCTTTAAAATTTTCTGCATTTATCAACATGGATTTCGAAGAAACGGTTGTGGTCTGTGCTCTTGTCCTGCATAGTTCCCATTCCCGTGGGATTTCCGGGATAAAACCTATCCTATGTGTTAATCCAAGTTACCCTCTATATGTGTGCTAAATTTCATTGTAATCGGTTCAGTAGTTTATGCGTGAAAACTGAAAACCATACATACCTACAAACCTTTCCTCTCTACCTTCAGATATGTAATCGTAATTGTAAAAAGTAAAGTAGTTTTTATTTAATACTTTTTAGTGTATTTTTCAACACGAATCAAACGAGCTCAACCTCGATAAAGTTGAGTCAATATATTACTAAGTTCCTATGGCCACCTTCCGATTCCATCATCAAATCAGCTCTATCTCATAATAATGTTTCATCGCTATCCAATTTACATGCGTATACAAAATTTCAGCTCAATCGGTTTCCTGGAAATGAATCAAAGTTACTTGCTACATTTCAATTAAGTCATCGAGACCAGACAAAAATGCTCATAAAATAAAAACTACTGGGCTTATCCGAATAAAATTTATGGGACCAATTCCACACCATTCCGCATCAAAAAAAAAAAGAATTACGTAAACCGGTTCAGAAACCTCGGAGTAATCGGTGTACATACATAAAAAAATCGGCCGAATTGATAACCTCCTCCTTTTTTTGAAGTCGGTTAAAAACTACTGTGTACGAGAATAAATACGTTGACATAAATACGTACTATCGCTACGTCGGTTACGCGGCAACTGGCCGGCGGCCGCCGACAGGCAACATTTTTGTCGCCGTGCGCGCACTTGCATTGAAACCAATAGATAGGGCGACAGTTGCGTCGCGGGCTTGTCTCCGAACCCGCGGACAAAAAAGTCTCCCGGGAGTTGCGTCGCTACGTGCGCGCACTTTCATACTAGCCCATGGGTGGAGAGACAAAATAGTTGCGGAGACAAAATAGTTGCGGAGACAAAGTTGCTCGTGCGCGCTAGCTCTAATGACATTAACTTGATATTTATCTGATGCTATGCTCTGAGGGATGTCAGCCTTGTTATCGATAATTCACAAATAAATATTTTTTGTGTATTTTTTTTTTCTTTCTTTTATATGAGTATAGTATAATGTGTCACATTTTGGAGTATGTTTATTACTACTAAGTAGGTCTTTTTATATTATTATTATTAAATAAAAAACGGAATAGAATAGTATTAATCTATGTTTACAAAATACAAACAGAAAATATGCATTATTTTAAATCTTGGAACTGACGTAGGTTTGCTGTATCGGTGGCCTTTGTTAGACCGCTTAGTGCTGTTCGGCATCCAGTTAACTCGTCACGTTGCATTTATCCATTTCTCTTTTAAATTAGCCTCTTTGGGAAATCTATAAATAAATTGGACAAATGAAAGCTAAGGAAAAATAAAATAAAATTTAATATTTATAATGTTTGTCTTTTCTAAAGTATCGATACTGTCGATATGCGCCACAAGCATCACTAAAGCGACATTCGTTTGTTTATTGCAATAATATTCCAGAAAGTCTTGTTTGCTGTTCAATCTATAATAGTACTAATTTCTTACGAATTAAGGTTCATTTTGACTAGATATTTGTATACAATTTTGACAAATTACGACAAGCGAAGTTATAACATAAAATATAATTAAAATAAATAAAAATAAGACTTACCGATGGTATGAAATGCCTCCATTGCTGATATTATTTCGTCTGCTATCATTTTTGCACTCTAATACCGAACAACACGTCCTAATTAATGAATAAATATGGAAAAAAGGTTTGACAGCTGACAACCGACTCGAATATTTTTCTGCGCACAACTGAGAGCAAGTTAGGTGATCTTACCTTACCAGTGACACGTGGGCCACGCCCACATCACACTTCTATCTACTTTACTGTTCTGTGGTATCTTATATAACACAGAAACTGAAATAAAAATCAGAGATAATTATTGTTCTAGAATCTAATTCTGAATAAACTTTTACTGTAGAAAAACCTTACTTTTTTAGTACCTACTTTGTTGTTTTTTATCATTACTAACAACACTGAGAAGCTTTCAGAAAATGTTGCTAGTTTGTTAATTTGATACCATAATATAATTATGATATTAATCGCAAAGTAAATAAATGGCATTTGAAAAAAATAAATAATAGTTTAAAAAAACTATAAAACACGCTTTTTATAGAAAACCGAACTAAAAAATAGAAAATAAATTTAAATGAATTTAAATTAAGAAAATAGTGTTAAAAATTTCAATGAATATAAATTAATAATAGTGTGAGTAAAAAAAAAATATTTTATTTTAAAAAAAGCGTGGGGTGCATGGTGTCAATGGTTATAGATATTTTATTGACAGTTAGGAGTAGAGTGATTATCATTTCGATAATATCTTAAGAAGCACCCCACGCTTTTTTTAAAATAAAATAATTTTTTTTTACTCACACTATTATTAATTTATATTCATTGAAATTTTTATCACTATTTTCTTAATTTACATTCATTTAAATTTATTTTCTATTTTTTAGTTCGGTTTTCTATAAAAAGCGTGTTTTAGGTATAGTTTTTTTAAACTATTATTTATTTTCTACTTTTTAGTTTGGATTATTTATAATAGCTTGTTTTTTTAATTTTAAACTATTGCACGACTCATGATGCGAAGCATCAGAGAGTGCTTTACGATCGAAAAATTTTTTTCGCCTTATTTTGGCAACTATTTTTAGTATTATAGCCTTGTTAGTTAAAGGAATCAAGATATTTTGCATACTATTGTCGAGATAATTTAACGGAGATTAATTCTATACTTGCTAAAAATTAATTTAGTGCAATAGAAACGGAAAATAATTAAACTTAGTCACAGAGACGGTGGCGGACTCTTCGTGGCTCGTGAAATCTAAGTTACATGCACGCATAAAAATTATTTGTTAGGACAACAAAAACAGGGATGACAAAAAAATATGCTGTGATGAAAAATAAATTTAAATGAATTTAAATTAAGAAAATAGTGTTAAAAATTTCAATGAATATAAATTAATAATAGTGTGAGTAAAAAAAAATTATTGACGTGACAACGTCTTAAATTAGGTTGCGACTGGGAGTCACTTATGAAAAAGTGTAACGCTCGGTAACGTTACGATGAGTCACCGAACGAGAGAGAGGCCCGCCGAATGCCTTGCGTCTCTCTCCCACTCAACTATGATCGAGAAAAAGACGTTGTCACGTAAAATCTTCGCCCGTAAAACCGACTTTACAGGCAACCATTTTTTTATTTAAAAAAAAGCGTGGGGTGCATGGTGTCAATGGTTATAGATATTTTATTGACAGATATGAGTAGAGTGATTATCATTTCGATAATATCTTAAGAAGCACCCCACGCTTTTTTTAAATAAAATAATTTTTTTTTACTCACACTATTATTAATTTATATTCATTGAAATTTTTAATACTATTTTCTTAATTTAAATTCATTTAAAATTATTTTCTATTTTTTAGTTCGGTTTTCTATAAAAAGCGTGTTTTTTAGTTTTTTTAAACTATTATTTATTAATTTTTACGTTTTCATAAAATTTTACGTGTCTTACGACTTAACAAATTATTTATATTCTTTACGGCAAAATAATTAAACTTAGTCACAGAGACGGTGGCGGACTCTTCGTGGCTCGTGAAATCTAAGTTACATGCACGTATAAAAATTATTTGTTAGGACAACAAAAACAGGGATAACAAAAAAAATATGCTGTGATAAAAAATGAATTTACTTACAATAACAAATCAACTAATTTATTTAACAAGATGAACTAAGTTGCAATAACAAATGAGTTTTCACTGCTCTGAAGTTAATTTTGTTGTTTTAACAAAATCGCTTTGTTATTGTAATAATTTTTTTTGTTGCAATAACAAAATAGTTTTCTTATCAATAAAATTTGTTACTTGAACAAGCTATTCCGTTGCTTTAACAAATCGATTTATTACTTCAACAAAACTATTTTTTTAAAATAATTGAAAGATTCGGTTACAATAACGAAATAATTTTGTTGAGTGAACATATGATTTTTAATTTTTTTTTTTAAACTATTATTTGTTTTGTAGAATTAAAATTCTCTTTAGTATACAAAAAATTGTCAATATTAGAGAAAACGGCTAAAGATAATTATTGGAAATAAAAATTAACATCGAGTCCTGCCTTATCGACTGTAGAGAAAAATTATAGAAAATTTTAATTATTTTCTTACCTTATCGACTATAGATGAAAATTATATAAATTAACAAAAATCATATTTTGCAAATTGAAAAATGGAATAATTTTATCAAATTAGTGTATTGTCATCGGTCCTCAATAAATATACAAAGTTTGAACGAAATCTGGCCGTTTAAAGTGGGTCAAAATCGCGCCCAAAAAAGTCGGTTACAAACAAACATACAAACATAAAAAAAAATGGAATAATTTTATCAAATTAGTGTATTGTCATCGGTCCTCAATAAATCTACAAAGTTTGAACGAAATCTGGCCGTTTAAAGTGGGTCAAAATCGCGCCCAAAGAAGTCGGTTACAAACAAACATACAAACATAAAAAAATGGAATAATTTTATCAAATTAGTGTATTGTCATCGGTCCTCAATAAATCTACAAAGTTTGAACGAAATCTGGCCGTTTAAAGTGGGTCAAAATCGCGCCCAAAGAAGTCGGTTACAAACAAACAAACATACAGGTGAAGCTAATAAAAAGCGTGTAAAAAAAAAGGTAAGCTATGCATTCGATCTATTAAAATAAAACAATGTTTCAAGAATACCTTGCCTTTTTAAAGTGTAGTGCCATCTATTGGGGTTTTAATTTAACTAATAGAAATAAGTTTTTACTCGCCAAAGTATAGATGGCGTCGCTTTCTTTCGTTTGTTCGTTCGAGGACTAGATCTGTGGTTCGAGGTGTCCCCCCCTGGCGTAGTTTCAACTGTCAAAGTCGTAATTATGAATGCTTTCTAGGGAATAGTTCATGTTATTACTAAGTTAAAATTTAAATAAAAATAACTCATTCTCAAATATTCATAATTTGTGCGTGCGCATAATTATAGCGACATCTGGACAAATATACGTAAACTACGACATAATTAATATATAATAGTATTTTCTGATGTTTGATTTTACATTTGTAATATACATTGATATTATACATTTAGAAATTAAAGACTTTTGAACGGATTTTAAACGCGATTTATGTTATGTATGAAACGTCGGGAAAATAATAGAATGAATAAATCGCGTTTAAAATCCGTTAAAAAGTCTTTAATTTCTAATATATAATAATTAAACGAGATGGCGCTATTAATGATGGGATCTGAATTTTTTTAATAACAAATAATAAATATCACACTAATATTATTCTGTTAATGTTAATTAAATTGGTATTAATCGCCTCTGCTCCGCTTTTTCTGTTTTTCATTTTTTTAAACAGCAATAACGTATGAAGCGAAGACAAATAACTCCAATATTATGCCCACGAAGAAACCATTTGAAAATAATTAATACATACTAGCTAGCTACTAGTTATTATTCTGTGGTAATACCTACATTGCTAACCGTAACTCCCACATACCAAAAAAGGTAGAATGTTATAAGCCACAAGTTAGCAGATTTTCAATTTTAAATATTATAAGTTTGCTACTTCTTACCAGATGGCGTTAGTGTATCGAAGCTTTTAAAGCCGGTTTTACTACCTACTCGATATAAAGTTGTATTGCCGATGTTCTAGATATAGTGAAAAATAATGTAAGAAGATCTACATTAAAAATTTTTATGTTATATTATTAACAATTATTACACCCTGCAACTTTAATCGATACTATATTAATTTACACTTAATATGTAGTTGTATTACACATATTATCTGTATGTTAAATTAACATGCATACTTCTATTGTTACAGGAGGTTTTATTAAAATTTTATTTAATACTAGTTGCTTCCCGCGGATTAACCCGTGTAATTGAATTATAAAAAAAATAGCCTCAGTTACCCCTTATAACGTCATCTATATGTCAGTGAAAGTCACGTCAAAATCGTTCAAGCTGTTCCAGAGATTAGCCGGAACAAACAGACAGACAGAAATTGTAAAAGTTACTATCACTTTAACACTAATATCGTTTGTTAAGATCTTTAAAATTACGCAACAGATTTTGATGCGATTTTTTTAACAGATAGAGTGTTTCTCGAGAAAGTTTTTTGTATACTTATCATAATTTATTAGGTTGTCGACAAAGCCTGATAAATTATATGCTAAAACCACAGATAATATTATAATACTATATGAGTACTAAAACCTTCCTCGAGAAACACTAGATATCTATTTAAAAAAACCGTATCAAAATCCGTTGCATATAGTTTTAAAGATTTAAGCATACATAGAGATATAGGGACAGAGAAAGTGACTTTGTTTTATACTATGTATTGTGATGAAATATACTATATATCATCACAATACATATACCTATTATACAGGGTTACTTGTAAAACACCAGCAACCTCGCAGGACAAGATAGCTAACATCATAAGTAACAACATTTGTTCTACGACTTTTGGCATAACGCAATAAATTATTTTTAAATGATTTTTTAAACTTTTATTGTACTCTCCTTACATTTGTAAGTCTATGTTCTATTAATTATCGGATGGACGACGCGACGCCCCCTTCCCCCTCTCGTTCGCTTTTTGTTTACGTAATTTTTGGGAGGCGTAGAGTTTATAATATTCAGACGGAAAATTAAATGAATATTTATTTTTGTATGAAAATAAAATCTAACAAATTATCAAAAGTCGTAGAACAAATGTTGTTACTTATGATGTTAGCTATCTTGTCCTGCGAGGTTGCCGGTGTTTTACAAGTAACCCTGTATAGGTGCCAAATAATAAATACTAATTATTTAAATTGAATCAAATGTGAAGCAGCGGGGCTAGTGACTTGCAAATAATATATTGTGCGATGAACTATGTTTTTGAAGGTCTGATTGAAATTTAATTACTTATGACTTCTATAATTATATTGTATGTTTAAGTATGATTATCAAGTATCTACGTTATTTAATTGATTCTTGGACTTATCTAGGTTATCGAGAAAGGCTTTAGTATATAATTTATGAGATTTTAGACAAAGCGGACGAGTCCGCGGCCGCGGACGCGGGCGGCAGATACTTACTTAGGTATAAAGTCAATAAATTATACAAGTACTAAAACCGTCCTTGAGAAACACTATCCATTAAAAAAATCCCATCAAAATCTGTGATATCTTAATATCTTTGAATGATGCGTTCATATTTACACGTCCATCTTCTATGTAATAAAGAGAAAATATATTGTTGGTTTATCTGGTTTAGTTGAGTTACAATTTAACTAAAAAATTGATTTAAAAAATTCTTTTACTATTAAAAAATCTACATTTCAAGTAACTTAGACTTTTTATCCCGGCTCTACCTGTGTGAAGCCGGGACAAGCGGTGTGGATTAAAATTAGGTACAAACCAACACAGGGTAATATTCTCAATCTATAGTAACAAAAAAAAGCTAAAGAGTAGGTATGTTTGAACGCACTAATCTCAGGAGCTACAGGATTCATTTCAAAAATTTTCATAGTTCGTGATCCCTGAGCGCTCTATTCTATGTAATATAATACATGTACCTACCTAGGGCGAAACTAGACAGCTCGTAAACAAAATACAGAACTTAGAAACTTCACATAAAATCTAATACAATGTTATTAGAAGTGGAAAAGTGTAAGTAGGTTAAAAGTTCTCCGGGAACTTTATAATGTGGCTAATTAGCAAGAATTTTCTTCTCTTTTTCGGTCACGGTAGAATCATGACATTTTACTTCGACGTCCAATCGTGTGCGCGTTAGTGTATAACTGAATGTTGTATTAGTCTATCTACACCTTTTTTATATCATTGGTCTAAAGTCGTCGTTAATTGAAGTTCGAGGCAGCTCCGTCAACAAGATTCCTGAACCATATATAACTCCTGACATTCGCTGCCCTTATCGGCTGACGCTTTTGGGAAGCGAGGCACGTGCCCACTTTTTTGACATCGAGTTATGTTCCGCGGTTGCTATGGGTTACGCTGGGTTTTATAGCTGAGATATTGCTTGGCGTATTATAGGGCTTTGCTTTCGTTTTATGCACTAACTTCCTATTGTTTTAATTTCGTTTAGTATACTCGTAGCTAAGACCAACCCAGTTTGCTTTATTTAGTGTTACTTGTACTATGGTGTTTTAATAGGGAAAGTTAAATACTTTTTCTTTCTGTCTTTAAGGACTTGATAAATTAGCTAAAGTTATCTACGTTTATCTGGACCGACTTAATTCGAGAAACTAAGCGAACTATTTTAAAGTTAAAAGTTGACAGTGTTAGAGTCGATACATTGATTTTTATCCCATTTCAGCCGTGTAAAGACGGGTAAATGGCTAGTATATAGTAAGCTGTATACATTATCTATATATATAAAAATGAAACCCGTTAGCCTTGGCCACGGCATCACGCGTGAACGGGTGGACCGATTTTGATATTAATTCGAAATACGAAGTACGAGGATGGTTCTTATGTAGAGAAAACGTAAACTATTGGTCTTAGCGTGATTATATATAGCCTTTCTCGAGAAATGGGCTATCTAACACCGAAATAATTTTTCAATTCGGACCAGTACTTCCCGAGATTAGCGCACAAACAAACAAACTCTCCAGCTCTATAATTAATATTGATGCTTTATATCTACACGATATGATCATAAGCAATATTTTATTAGCTACTAATAATCCTAATTTCCTCGTGCTTATTCTTACTAATTTTATAAATGCGAAAGTGTTTTTTTTATTACAGATTTTATGATATAAGTTATTGCCCGCAGTTTCGCCTGCGTGGTTTATATAAAACTAGCTTACCGCCCGCGGCTTCACCCGATCTATCTTTAACCTAATAAATTATATGCATACTAAAACCTGCCTCTTGAATCACACTCTCTATAAAAAAATCGCATCAAAATCCGTTGCGCAATTTTAAAGATCAAAGCATACATAGGGACATAGGGACAGGGAAAGCGACTTTGTTTTATACTATGTAGTGATATAGTAGTTGTCAAAGAAAAACATAGTTCTCGTTCCTGTGGGATTTAAGGGATAAAAAGTTGTTCTGTGTCTTCAGCTACCTACATACCAAATTTCATTGTAATCGGTTCAGTAGTATTTGCATTAAAGAGTAACAAACATCCATCCATCCATCATCACAAAGTTTCGCATATATAATATTAGTAGGATTAAGATATAACTGGAAATACTTATGAGACTATGTTATTTTATCATTGGAAAAGTAAAGAAAATGCTTATAATTATTAATTTGAACACGTCAGTTTGATTGTCCTGTTGATTCGTCATTATTTTTTCCAAGAGGGTTTTCCGTACTCCGTTTCTATTGAGTTGTCATTGCAGACACGTTCTTGACCATAAGTAAACTTATAATAATATAATCCCTTAAGAAAAGTTATTATTGCCTTCAGGCAAAAATAACTTCTTTTATTTCAATAAAAGAAGTTATTTTTGTATTGCCTTCGTATTGCCTTCAGACAAAAATAACTTCTTTTATTTCAATATGTCTTTAATTTCAAGAAGTTATTTTTGTCAGAGTTTCACAAAATTTTGTCTTTATTATTTATGTCAATGTGTAATTGATATATAAAGAATTACAATGATATTAATAGGGTAATTAAATCATAATATTTCTACGTAAAAACAGCATAATTAACAAACAAAAAAAAATAATAATTTTAAAATATATTCCAGTCTAATAATTCAAAGGAATTTAAACTGCAGATATAATATGTTTATTTGGTGTGTATGTTTTGTAAATGTTAAAACACATATAAAACTGGATCGATCGTTGACAAGGACGAAGTTTACATACGGGGAAGGACATGCTACAATGTAAGAGAAACCGTGAATTGGAGCGTACATACGTATACTTACATACATTTAAAATTATTATTGTATCCGTTCATTATTTATACAGAATTGTGATTTTTTTTTTCAATTTTTTAATTAAAATTTCTTGTTATGGAACAAGATTTTAGGATCGCTGAATCGTTATAAATCAAAACTTATAATAGATAGACATAAATATTAAATAGATAAAGGACCAAAAACTATATGACATTAATTTAGATGAAAAAAAAATCGTTAGACTATAATATTATGGTTTTGTAAATCGGTAGAGCAATTTTAAAGGCAATTAATTGTTCTCTAATAGATTTTGATATAAAACACGCACAATTTGGCTGATTTTCAAGTCTTGTACATAGAACAATGTATAATAATGTGCAATACAGTACCTATAAATATTATTTACTTGAGATATAAAATTAATATTAATTTTATAAATATGAGCCATGACTTATGAAACATTTTTTTTGTGTTGATTATTAGTTTGTAAATATTGACTATCATGTAATAAATATGCCTGTAATAAAATCACGATTAAATTCATGTATTTTAATCTTGTTAATGACTTTTTAAACGCAATTTAACGATGACATATTAATATGCGTCTCTACATCTCTAAATTTAATACATCGTAATATTTAATATAAAACTGGATATAATATATTAATCAGATTATAAATTAATGAAATCACATCTGTTTTTAAAATTCTTGGCTCGAATTCTTATTTTGATAATTTCCCATAATTATGTAGAGACACTGAAAATATTAATTTGTTAAAATGTTGACGCATCCATTTTCATTATTACTATGTTGAATGATCTTTAATTTGGACACCAAACTAGATATTATTAATGAGAGCGATCATTTAAAATGTTGAAAATGAATCTTATTCGTACAATTTGTATAGAGACAGCGAGAAATGGGCGCGCTGCGTGAAGAAAAAATGCAAAGTTCAGGAAGTCTTAACTATTCGGCACTTCGCGCTAAACGCGAGCGAGCTTTTGAAGTCTCCAAGACTGTATCGGGAATGGGAGCTAGGTGTGATTGTAGACTGGCCTCAGATAGTCAGTGCCGCGCGAGACTTCGTTCGGGCCGGTCATGTCATGCCGCTACGGCACGCGACAGCGCGCAACCGAAAACGCACCCGATAAACCGCTCCGGTAACCTAACTAGTGCAAACGTTCACAAAATATCACAGAGCAAAAAACACCACAGTGCGCCAAAAGTTTTAGCTCGACCAACTTTTGAGGTTAGAGTTTTTCCGGCAGTTTTCCCAAGTTGGACGCGGACCTTTCGGCGACGCTCCGGGTTTTCTGCAGTTGCATAACAATGCAGGCCGCGTGGAAATGTGTTTTGTGCGGTGGAAATTTCGTGTGTTAGCTCTAGATGTTCCGTTTCCACGCGGCGAACGGCACGCTAAAGCTGATTTGGACCGATTTCAGTTTAACGACTCGTACCCGGTGGCCGCTTACGAAACACTCCAAGCAAAAAGTTTCGCCGAAAAAAGTTCCTTTGCAATTCGCTTGACAACAGTAATCAGATAATTGTTTAACAAAATTTCCTTTCGCGCGCCGATAACCACTTGTGCGCCGGAGTCGTGCCTAAATCTCACCATTCTAAATATTAATTATTTGGGAAAATATTTGAGGGCCTTTGAGCGTTATCGCGTGCTCTGTAGATTCTTCAAATTTTCTGTCATTCGAGATATTTACTTAGTTATTTTATTGGCCTCGATCCGAATCGCTCTGTGGCTTTACTCTGTGACATTTTGTGGTGGTGTCAGTGGTGTACATTTGTGCTTTATTTGCAGCTCTCAGGGAAATGCTACTAATATCTATTACCTTCCCGATGTGATGTTTTACAGCAGTGTACTGTATCAGTGTTTAGTTCTGAGTTAGAATTACAATAACCACAAGTGATCCGATCCAGGTGGAAACGGTAGGAAAGTGACACGCTACCTATTGGTGAACGCGGTTTTGAAAAATATCTAGTGTGAACGGTATTTCGAAAGTGCATCTAACCTCGTGGCTCCAACCTCAGCGATATACGTAAGTTTTGGCTCATTATTCTTAATTAATTACTCGCCGGTCATCGGCTAATGTTAATGTCAATTCGAAGATGCTATTTTCGTTTTTGCGTGCATATAATACAGTCTGTTTTGCTATGTTCTAATTTGTCAGTTAAAATTAGACGTTGGCCTATGCGTTACGCATGACATAAGTGGATTTATTTTTCTTCTGTAGGAACTTTCGTATTGAATTCGTTTCTTGAGATCTTGACCTACGTAATGGTTTCTGCAAATTATGTTATCGTCGTATATTTTCCTTATCAAAGCCTATTCATCATTTATTTTATGAGGGTCATATAATGAGCCTAACAAGTATATATTTTCATAGACAGTTGTTTGTGATTATATTAGAGATTATATATCTAAAGTTTCGTAAGAAGGTACATAAATTTTGTGATAATACAATGTTAAAAAAAAAACATCGGAATTGTTTTGGCAATTCAAATGACCAAGAAAAAGCGTAGTTGGTATCGTGATTTTTGTAATGCGATAGGCCTATTAACATTATATATCTAATATATTAAGCATATAGATATCCCAACGTTAGTGATAAAATACGGTTTATTCCGTTAAGTCAATTACTTTCACTTTCAAGATTTCAAAGGCAAATTCATTCGGCATAAAACTTTAGAATATTTAACTGCGCGTTCTCTACAAAATTGTTTTATGTTTATTTTAATAACTCTATCCATTTCACAAGGTTCATAAAATATGATATTTATTATAGTTTTTAATATTTTTATTTTATTATTTTTTATAATAACAGAAGTAACTGTACAATTTTATGTGCAATACAGTTTTCACGGTAGAATTCGTTAAGCACATTTGATTTAATTTTAACATGGCCTTAGAAATGTGCATATATTTTATTATAGGCTTATGTTAAGCCGATGAAGACATTTTCCTTATTCGTATTGATTTTTAAATACTATTTTATAGCTATTTGTTGTATCATAAAGACATTAAAAATAAAATAGAGCGGTTACGCAGTTTTTTCAATGTAGAGCCACTTAAATTTAACTAATAATGATTTAGTTTTTTAATAGATTTTAGGCTTGAGGTGTTTTATTTGTGTACTTTATATAGGTTTATGTAGGTTACTCGTTTATTCTTTCATGATTGTTTTTAATTAGATTAAGTATTTTATGATTATGACTAATGTAAAAAAAATGTGACTTCTTAAAATTTATTGTATATAAGCGTTATTCTTTTCGATTCAAGTAATCGTCTTCATAAATATATCATTTACCAAATGTAGTAGGTATCTTTATGACAGGATATTCTTATAGAGACAAGTCTTAGAATTTTAATATATTTCAATTTACGTTAGTATTTTCCGATCCCATAATCGGCTTTGCAACTTGACATCAAACATGAACTTAGGAATATTTTAACACAGTCGTAATTAAACACAAGGCACAATTGTATCGCTTTCTCTAAAGTATACCATTTAACACTTGTTAATAACTCATTGTCTTTCTCTACTTTCAAAAGACGATAACGTCAGTTATTCGAATACATAATATGTATATACGATGTTATGTAAGGTATTTTAACACGCTTAAAAAAGTGAAGTCCCATGTCCCCTAGTGGGGTAAGGGGCAGATGCATTATACATATGTTTCACTGATCGCTTTTCTTTAGGGACAAGTAGGTGATCAGCCTTCTGTGTCCTGCCAGACCGAGACATTTTTTTTTCTTCGTCTCCACCGGGAATCGAACCCAGGACCCCTCGGTGCTACGCTCACGCGTCAACCACTTTACCAAGGAGGTGGTAACACGCTTAAGCTTCACCTATATGTTTGTATGTGACCGACTCTTTTACATTTTGACCCACTTTAAACGGACAGATTTAATTCAAACTTTGTACACTTATCAAGGATCAATGACATTACAATAATTTCACGAGTTGACTTGAACAATTTTGAAATAAAAAAAAAATTGTTTTTTTTTTCTTATTTTTTCGAAGAGTGTATTTTGGAGGATTAAGGCCTGGTTGATTTTTTTTAACATAAATGGTTACTTTGTGATATTTATGTCAATATTCTTGTGAAATTATAATAAACTAGCGGTCCGCCCTGGCTTCGCCCGTGGTACCTACATGTTTACGTTTTTTTTTCATAAGAACCATCCTCGTACTTCAAGGAATAGATTCTGCAGCGCACGCGATGTCAGAATTTTTATTAAGGAATTTTGTACACCTTGGGTTACATTATTGCATTTTTGGTAAGGATCTCTAATTTTTTTGAAAATGCAATATAGCCTATGTTGCTCAGTGAAGATGCAGCTTTCTAATGGTGAAAGAATTTTTGAAATCGGTCCAGTAGTTTATGCGTGAAAACCATACATACATACATACAAACCTTTCCTCTTTATAATATTAGTATAGATGTAGTTATGCCAATTATTGTAGAAATAGGTGTCGCTACATATTATATGTAATTGGTAGTTTCTGCGTCTATTTGATATCATTTTCTAAATGATTGGACCAATTTTGTGAATTAACTAAAATGGCAAGATAAATGGATAGGAATTAACTGTAATAAGTCTAGACATATTATATGTATTTGTCAATAATATTGTTATTCTTCTATAGACTTAAAAATATTTTTAATTTCTATAATGTACGTTATAAATACGATTAAAATTATAAAAAACTAGCGGTCCGCCCCGGCTTCGCCCGTGGTACATGTTTACGTTTCTCACCATAAGAACTATCCTCGTACTTCAAGGAATATTATAAAATAGAATTAACGAAATCGGTTCAGCCGTTCTCGAGTTATGCGCTTAAAAACACATTTTGTGATTCATTTTTATATTATAGATACATATTTATATAGATGTACGTTTTGTAAACATATGTAATGAATACCTAAGTATATTTCTTTTATTGAAGGTCAAATAAACAAGTTATTACCATAAATCCCAAACTTTAAGAGAAATTTCACATAAAACCGATTCTCAGAAGATATTTTCATACCGACAAAAACCAACATTGATTTCTTAATTAACTACACGATGTTTCGCTTGAAAGACATTTAAATATAATTTCAAGTCATAATTTTTAATGATTGGAGTTTGTTTCTTGTTTTTTGAACAAAAATATCAGTAGGGAAGTTGCTTATATCTCATGTCTTGAAGAGTGAAATCAAAATAATAAAAAAAGCGAAAATACTGTGTAACCCAGGTGTAAAAGGAAGGTATAAATAACATTAATGATAAGACATACCTATACGAAATCATGTATTCTTTAAAATATTATATTATTTAAGATTGATGATCTAAGTTCGTTATATTTAAAAAGAAGAAAGCACATAGAGTGGTATAGAGCTCTACCAAATTGTCTTGTTTATTTGATATTTGTATCCTAAGTTTGTATCCAATTTGGCTTGTTTCACCGCAATAGTTCAAATCTTAGTTTCCAAATTCATTTATAGTCTGTCCACTACCTATAAGAATTGCCTTTTGACAGCTCGACGGGTGATACCAGAAGTGATGTCCAAAAGATTATCGATTGTGATACCATTCCGATTATAAATTCAAAATATTATCATAAATCGAATCCGGTACGTAAATAATAATTACAACGTAAACGTACTAATAAGATATATATAATAATAAGAACACATATCGATGCATTTTATGTGGGGCCTGTCCATGAAGTACAATATTCAAGAAGCTTATATCTAATACACTGGAGATTTCAGTATGAACATTAACTTGTAACAAGAAAATATGACCTTGAATGACGCCTGTATGTTTTTTTATCCCTTTCACACCTAACTAACTACCTAGGTGTGAAAGGGATAAAAAAACATACATACAGTGTATTAGATATAAGCTTCTTGGGACAAGCATAGCAAGCGAACACAAAGGTTAAATAATTAATAAATTGTCTCCAAAATAAATTGTCAATTAGACGGATTACTTCGTCAATTTTTTTATCCCTTCACAGTAAATATTTAAGGCAAGCCATTCCGTGCCTTTTACAGAATTCCCGTTTATCGATTGCCAAAATCGGGATTCGTAATTGGTATTTCAATATAACGATATGAAAAAACTAATAATCGATTGTTAACGCTATAATCGCATTAATTTAAAAGTTTTGAAAGTGTATCTTAATAGTATAGAAAAGTATAGTGGCCATAAAAATGACAATTTATCTTCTCGAAAAATGTCACAGACCACAGTATATTATATCATATATATTCCACGGTTTGTCTCTTTTGAAAATATAAGGTCTAATGTCTTAAGATCATCTAGGAAAAATCCTAAGAGCACTTACCTAGAAATATTATTGGCATATTTTGAACATATTTTGGTTCACATTTTCATCTAGAAATGGGAGTTTTATTGGAATTATAAAAAAGTATCTACTAACAAAACAAAATGTGTTGTGTATAAAGAATAATTGATATTAAATCAACTTCTTAATTGCTTTATAATGACAAAAGATTAAATTAATCAAAGTTATTTTATTTAAACAAACGAGCAAATTGACAATATAGGTTAAACCGTAGTTGCCATGCCAAATAAATAAGTTGCATATGTACTTGCCATGTTAAAATAGTAATAAAATATAATGCCTTATAGCTATCTTTAACAAAAATTTACATTTAATATTAGTTACTGCACTACATGTGACATACATATGATTATATTATGAACTTGACTTTTTTTTCTTCATATTTTGATCAAGTTTATATTGTATATAGATTCTAGATCAAAGTATGGGATTTCATTTCATAGTGTTTTTTTTTTTTTTTTTTTTTGGTAACGGGGAGGAAATCTTCAAAAGATACTCCCTTTTGGGGGAAAAAGAGAGCATGTGGGATTCTTACCCACTAAAACCTCCTCGACGGCCAAACCCAAAGCATGATAGCGGGGACTCCGGGATCTCTCGCAGAACGCACCAGAGCTCCCGCAGCTATATGCCAGACTACGTGGCTTCCCTGCCTCATTATCGACTACCCAGAGTGGGTAGGACAGTCACAGGACCGGGAAGATGTTATAGGTGGCTCAATACCCCCTTGAGCCGCCCTCGGTCCTAAACTACCAGTGTAGTTAAGTGTATAGCGCAAAATCGGAGAAGGAAAACACCTTTTCCGTTATTTCAATCCATACTTATCAACGATAGTAGTCGTGATATATCACCTGGAACGTCGTCCAGCATTAGCTCGTTCTCTAGCTCTCTCCGCTGACTCTTTTTGAAGCATAATGCATTCACAAAAATTTTGAACGCTTTGCCATGCAGATCTACTGCTTAGCATAGCATTAATTACTGCTGACAAAGATAGATCAGATCCAATTCCTTGAATTAGAACCATTCTTTGCATAGCCCAAGCAGGACATACCTCGAGTGTGTGTTGAGCCGAGTCACAGATCGCATCGCAATGATGACAATTTTCCTGCGAAGACCGTCCAATTCTATGTAAATATTCACCAAAACATCCATGTCCTGTGAATATTTGGGTCATCCTAAAAGTAATTGTCCCCCAGCGTCTTTTAATCCATAAATGGAAATTCGGTAAGATTGCCGCCACTACCCGCTGTCTAGCGCTTTTTGGCTGTGTAAGGCGATAGTGCCAGGTCTCTAACGCATCAGCATGAGCCTGTCTTCGAAGATCCGTTATATCAACAGAAATGTTGGAGTCAGATCTAATCTCACAAAAGATTCTTGCGTCCATTAATGCTAGGATATCCAGTGGAGGATATCGAGCAAGAAGCGTAGATGCATCATAAGAGATTGTACGGTAGCCCCTTACTACTCATAGTGTTACTAATACTTAACGTGTTAGTACTTTAAGATATCTTAAAATAATTAATATCCTAAAAATAAGCACCCAGCCTATTTGAGGTTAATTACCCCGTCACCTAGATTGAAGATTTCTCTTCTGTTGAAATAAAAATTTGACACTTAGAGATCCGCGTGATCTTTTCATCTTCAACTCAAACTGAAACATTTTTTTATTTAACTTCTTTCAGAAACACTTTTTATACATAATGGCATAATACATAGTTATAATAAATATTTTCTGTGTTATTTGAGGAGTTACACTAAGCATTATCTTCTTCCTAATTTTAAGCATTTTGAATGGCCAAACAATCTCGGATTTATTTTCAATTAAGTGCCTACTATTTATAGATTATAAAGCTAATGATTAAAATGACACAACGAAAAGAATAGAGTCCAAATTAAAATACTTAAGAAGATATTTTTATTTATTAATATAATAAAAATATTTTGCAAACAGCAGAACATCAAACGCAGCGCCGTCAACGCGTCAATCGCGTCAATCGCGTAATAACAATGATTATTTTTCCGACCCAAATATCGACCAATAGAATTGCACCATTCGTCGTCACGTGGTACAACCTACATGGTATTATACTGATAATTTTTTGAAAATTTTCTCTGGTCGTTGACGTCAAACTGACAGGTTGAATTCAATTGTGAAATTATTGGCCGACATTTAGGACGGAAAAATAATCCCCCGAATACCACACGAGCTTCAAAATTATCTGGCATTTCCCTCAAGGTTCCCTGCAAACAAATAAAGTCGTCAAGTTTTTCAGGAAAAATCACTCGCGCTTCGCGCTCGTGATTTTTTAACCTTGACTAAAAACTTGACTCCTTCATTTGTTTGCAACGAACCTATCGGAAAATACCCGATAATTTTGAAGCTCTTGTGGTTATTATAAGTGAATATTTACCCAGGCCTATCTATTTGTTAGAGTTAACACTTCGGCCCTGAGACAGTTCAACGACATTTGCAGTTATGTGACTATCACTGTAATTGTTATCATTTTTCACGCTGTGTGACGTACTGATAAGAGATCGAAATGCACTACGATTAGTTTTTCTTGCTTTTTAACACGCAAGCTTCACCTGTATATTTGTTACCTTTAGACTCTATGGTCCATTTAAAACGGACAGATTTAATTGAAATTTTGCACGCGATCAAAGAAATTAGTATGTACTATAATTTTATGAGGTTACCTTAGGAAAGCTTGAGTTTTAGTTTTTTTTAACTACGATAAATTTTCATAAAAAATTTCAGATTGTTAAGAGTTTATCTGCATACATTAATCCGTAAAAAACGTTAAGTTCAACAAGGTAATTAATAATTATCATCGCATTATGACTACCTATATTATAAAATCTAACATCGAGATAAACTTATTTATAATTCGCATACATTTTTTCAACGTATCAAAAGCGGCAATACAAGTTCCACAGACAAATGTTATCACAAACAAAAAACTAGTAGTTTATCTGTTGAATTTACATTATGTCGAAATTACTGAATAAAATCTACGTCACTTCAACCTATGCTTGGTCACGTACGCATGTTTTAAATACATCGTTAGCTATTTTGTGACTGGGTTGCCATTGAAAGAACTGAGCGTTGCAATTTGCATATATTATATGTGTGACCTGCATGCATTACTTTCACGGGGCATTACGCAATTTAATTCCGCTTTTTTCATTCATAAATGTAACAAGGTCGCTTTATGCAGATTAAAAATAAAATTAGTATATAAATAGATTCAAAAGATATATCAAGTTTCGACTGTACACGTACTTTTTATCATGATTGAAGTGTTTTTATCTAATAGTATTTGCTAACGTTTAAAATAATTTCTTGTGTACAGAAAACACTCTCCAAGAGTAAATAATGACGTTGCGCATACCACGTGAATACCTCAATAACAGGTAATTGCTTCTATTATGTTTTAGAAAACAACGACCTCGAGGGTAAATTTAGCAAAATATCGTACTGTCTGGTTGAATTTCTGGCGTGCTGGCCGCTTCCTGCGTTTCCTAGACGCACTCGTAATTTAAAAAGTTTACAAATTGTCGATGAATGTTAACGAATGCGCGGGAAATTTCAAATTTTAAATATGATGGCGTCATGGAATAAATCCTTTCAGTAGGTAGGTAACTGTTAGGTAATTGTTACTGTTAGGTTTTTTTAACATTGTTATCGTAGAGTTTTTGCCGCATCTTCTCTGTAGAAATTGCTTTTCGAACCAGTGGTAAATGGTTAATCTGACAATTCAAAAGTGCTTCTAGAAGAAATCTTATTGCATAAATAAACGTTTCAGTTACATAATAAATAGATTATAAAGCACTCGCAAATTAAAATTGCACCGTCTCGATATAATACAACGCGGTATCATTTCGTATCGCCGTCTATCTATCTGACACTGATTTTGTTCTGATAACCGTAGAAAGTATACAACGTACGATATCACTAGAATATATATCTTATCTATCGTCCCATTTGTGTTATCTGTACCGAAATATAGCGGAAGTGTACGGGTTACTGAAATTGTTGTAAGATTACATCTTTTTAATATCTAAATGCTAATATTTGGTGTTACCTCGTTTGTATGCACGTACGCCATGTTTTAGAACGCGAGGGCTCGTATTATGACCTCTTATTACCAGTCAGTTTACGCCGTGAATTGAACTGACTGGCAAATTCATATAATACTAAAGTTAACCACGACTGTTCATTGCGATCATAATATTTTTGCCAGTCAATTCACGGCGTAATCTGTCTGGAAATAAGAGGTGATACGGCCCCTGAAATAGTTATTTGAAACTAATTTAGTACTAGGGATAAGTTTCCTCGTTATAGATATTTTTATCAAGCTTATGTAATATCTAGGTTATCTCTTATCGTTAATATTAAACTCGATAGTGATTTTTAAAGTAAATTTTAAAATGCAACTAAAATTGTTTTAAAAATAGACGTGACTTGGTTTTTGTTTTCTTTACAATTTTTAATGTATACCACGTGTCTTTTTCTTATAGTTATTTTGACAAAAATATCGACCGGTCATTTACCTATTTAGTATCTAGAAGTAGAAACAAGCGATTGAAACGTTAAAAATATACATAAAGTATGACATGACTGTCATGGTGACTATATTTAGTAATGTTAACCAGGTTTTTTTAATGTGTTGTTTAAAATTATTTTTAAACTTTGTACTATTATAGGTCCGTGTGTGCATTTCACTAATTTCATACATTTGTGAATTTAAAAAGATCGACTGTTACTTTCCTTCAATAGTTTTTAATCTATACCTACTAATCTATACTAATATTATAAAGAGGAAAGGTTTGTAATTATGTATGTATGTATGGTTTTCACGCATAAACTACTGTACTTCTTTTTTTATTATACACCTTGAAGTGCGAGGATGGTTCTTATGTAGAGAAAACGTAAATATGTACCACGGGCGAAGCCGGGGCGGACCGCTAGTATATAATAACTTTAGAATGTAGAGTACTTTCTAAAACTTTGTGATCAAGATAGCGTTTGTAATACAAATCGACTAATTGTAAAATAACCGAGGATTATTTGTTTAAGATTTTACTAGACTGATTTAAATAGAATTTTTAGTATCTGTTAAGTAGTTTTTGAAATTAAGTAACAAACAATTTACAACTTTCCTTGTACAAGTAATATTAGTAGAGGAACTGCAGCAAATTTGGAATACCGGTTTGTTTTTTGGGAATAAGTAGAAAATAAAATGGCTTAGCCCAATAAAAAATACATCAAATGGTTAGAAAATTAATAAACTTTAATAATAGAAAGAATAAAACAAAACGAAAACTTAGAACAATATCAAAATTTTAATGAAACGAATAAACTCCAAAAGCTTCATTTGACTTATGGTGCATATAATTTGGAATATAGTATTCCAAATTATGATCACCTTTTTTTCTTTGATATTGCTTACACTTTTCCTTAATACCTAAAAAAATCTTATTTTTATAACAAAATAGCTTACACTAATACATTTATTAAGTAATAATGAGTCACAATAATCACAGATCAGTGTTAAATTAGGAACTTAAATCATCCATTGACCCTTGTTTGAGAAGTTCCAGTTGGCTGTCTTAAGGACAAAATTTACTTATTTCGTTTTAAAAATCCCTTTAGCCAGTATCTTGCAGCAAATCCATCCTTAAAAGCGTTTTGAATATTATTTTTTATAGCTTATTGATATGCCAACCGACGCAAGTCCATTCTGGTCAGCCCATAAAACTTATTCTCCATAGTTAATATGTACTCAACCAGCATGTTTTCAATATCTGTACCCAAAACTAGCCTTCGACCAACGGCTTTATTCGAGATTCAATCGAGGAGTCCTTATTATTAATAAATCGAAAGAGTTCACCTGGGAACGTTAAAGTGTTTAGCTGCCTTCAATATATCCATTCCATTCTCTTTTCTCGAATAGCGATAATCGCCGCGGACATATCCTCCTTGTCTCACTTCTCTTCTTTCTCTTGCTGTACTTATGGGATGCAGACATTTCTAAAAAAAAAACAAGATAGGATATCTTCTTACAAAAATGTGCATAAAATTTGGAATATCCCAAATTATATTCACTTTCGGTATTCCAAATTAACAACATGACATCCTAACCTAAAATTTCATATCACATTTTTTATTTCAGAAATATTAACAAAATAAAAGTAAAACCATAAACTTAAAAGGTCGCTTATTAGTTTAAATAATTACAGTAAAGATTTTACATATCATAGTAAATGATTATCACTGATTGCTTTCGTACCGAAAAAAATTTGAACATTGACGTTTCGCTTCTACGAGGCTGGCAGCCGGAATGTCAAGATGGCAGTCTGTTTTTAGTACTCATTAGCTTCGTATGGGGTGTGACGATAATCTTGCATGAAGAAAACACAGATGGCGCTTATAATAATTAAGTATCCAAGGTATTCCAACTTACATGCAGTATTCCAAATTTGCTGCAGTTCCTCTACAAAAGACATAGGCTAGGTAACTGATCAATTTTATAGGACACAGGTGTATGCAAACACATGTGTACTATCTAAATCACACAATCAAATAGGACGAAAGACATGGTGATAAATGTCAGATGTAAGAATCAAAAATATTTTAATTTAAACCATATTATTATAACCACTAAACCATATATATACTACTAGCTTCCGCCCGCGGCTTCACCCGCGTGGTGTTTTGATAAAAGGTAGCCTATGTTCTTTCTCAGGTTCTAAAGATTGTCTGTGCCAAATTTCATCAAAATCGGGATCGAGAGGTTTTAGCGGGAAAGCGTAACAGACAGACAGACAGAGTTCGCATTTATAATATTAGTAGGGATGGGTTGTGTCTAAATTAGATAGAAAATAAATAACTATTTTAATACAAAAAAAAATATACCTACTTCTAAATTCTCTATAATGTAGCGAGCATGTTTACATATTATATTTATAATACCTACTGTATGTAATATAGGTAATAAAAGAGGCAATAAAAATAAATAGCCCTAAGGTTATCGCTACTTGATATACAAAATACCACCTACAAAGGAAAAGTTCATAAAATTGTATTAAAAAGTAGTGGAAAGTTTAATTTTTTTATCAAACTGCATCTGGCACGCCCTTGAGTAAATTCTGATTATGCACAGATAATATATTTCGTGAGAAAACCGGAGTTTTATGTAAAAAGTTTGTATGTCACACCGTTAAATGGTAATAAATATATGGAGTTGCTCTGAGTTTGTTGCAATTTATTTTAATAGAGACAAAATGGTGCCTTCTCTTCGCTTTAAAACTAACTTTGTAAGTATGAACTTCCTTTTATAGATGTTATATTATCACTACATAGTATAAAACAAAGTCGCTTTCTCTGTCCCTATGTCCCTTTGTATGCTTAAATCTTTAAAACTACGCAACGGATTTTGATGCGGTTTTTTTTAAATAGATAAAGTGATTCAAGAGGAAGGTTTTATCTTCAAGGTAACCTAATAAATTATATACCTTCCTCGTGATTCAAGAGGAAGGTATATAATTTATTAGGTTTCAGACAAAGCGGGCGAAGCCGCGGGCGGTAAGCTAGTATTGGTATAATATATTGTGGAATTGCATTGTATATTTTTACAATATATTGATCTGTAAGCTCTGCTCTCCTAAACTAGACATTATATAAATATTTTGACATTACTATTTAAACGTATCTGCTATAATTATTTAGTCCTGTTGATTTTTCATTTAAAACGTATTTACAGAATCTTTTTTCCCCATTAGAACCGAGTTCACGAGATTTTATTCCTAATTTGCAACTTTATTCAGTCCTGTTATAATCTAAATCTACAATATTTCTAAATAGTAAAAGTACATCCTAATATTACTGCATTTAAAGTTAAATTACCATTAAACGCAAGCAACACCACGAGTTCCAACTATCTATTCAACAATCAAAACACAGAAATGGAGGAAAAATGCTAATGCAAGATTAATTTCTATCGTTAAGCGAATAAACAAGCTTAAGTTGTAGAATGCATAAGATAACTTGGATAAGTGATTTTCATTGGAAAGTTACACGGATGACAGTTAAGTTTTCAACATAGTTTTATGGTGGTTGAATGTGACATTTAATAAGTAGAACTGTGACATAGTGTTTAATTACCTTAATGAAAACTATTTTGTGAAAGCAAAATATTTGTGTTTAATGGCGTCTTGGCTAATATAAGAAAATAAAAATAAATAGAGCTCTTGAAAGCTTTGATCATTTATTTTACACTTTTATTAAACATACTTTTATAAAATGGAAAAGAAACTAACAATTCTCATGCAGCTGTATATATCAGCGGTCACTTCAGAGTGATCTCTATCAGGCGAACCATTGTGAATTATTTAGCGTAATTATGACATGCATATCGATTTTTGTTTAAAGTTCAATAAAAAAATAATCAAGGACTTACTATGTATTTACATTGTCGGACAAATATTTCTTACACGAGCAAAGCGCGCTAGTAGCTTAGATAAATATTCACAAAATTGCATATTATGACTTGGTATAGAATAGATATAAAGGAACTACATTTACATTTTACATTACATGTATTTTAAATCGTCACTTAAACAGCAAAGTATAATTTAATTTAATAGTAGTGAATGGTCGATTGTATAAACTATGTATAATACAATATTATTTCTGTACACAAACTTCTTAGAATAAACTATTAAAGTCTAGTAAAAAGAACCGGAATTGAGTTGTAAATGATTCGTAACGAAAAAACTGGTCATTCAGTCTTGAGCAATTACATTATTTACAGGCCTTTATTCTTTGATTCTTCGATGATAAAGCATAAATACTAAGCACTAACTAGAATGTGGAAGATTATTTGGGGCCCCAAATTCAAGGGCCCCGATATTTTTTTGTGTCAGTCTTTTTTAAATTGATACACAACATTCGATATTACTTTGGATCTTAAAAATTTTCATAAGCTGTCCTGCTTTGTTCAAAATTCGATGGTGTGTGTGAGGCAAATTTAATCAAAAATAGGCAAAACGTTTTGTGCCATGTATAAAACTACGACGTGGTAAGAAGTGTAATAATAGTTTTTTTATAATATACATATTATATCTAACGTTATAGAGATGTTTTCTATCGTTGTTTGAGCCGCTTTGAAATTTATTATTACCACATTATATACTTATAAACTTATTAATTGTAAGTACTTGTATTCATAGAGGTTGTTTAAGTATAATTATAAAATAAAATTCTCATGGTTACCCCACCATATATTATAGGAACATAGGGCCCCACTAGAGCCCCAAAGTTTAAACAACCAATTCGTTGCACTAGCCTTAATGCCTAGTTCAGTTGAGGGCAATGACTTATCTAAAAATCTAAAATATAGCACGTGTACTGTATCTATTAATATTAAATAGCTATTTCTTTGTTAATACGCTGCCTACTGTATAATAGTAGTATTGTTTTGTGTTTGTTTTTGATTATACGAAAATTCATGAACTTTAGTGATTTTGAAATAGTGGATGAATGGAAAAATTATTTATTTTACAGGATAGTGGTAAGTTATAAACTGATATGTATTATAATATAGGCTTGTTATTTTCTAAATGAAATACATATACACGTTAATAATATCAATATACTTAGGTACTTTAGCACAGTTGTGATTTATTGTTACCTGTTAAGTTTTATGATGAAAGATTATCTGCTGAATTGATTTTGATAACCATATGTTAAAATACATAATCTACAAATACATAATCTATAATATCTCTAAATTAAAATAAACTATTTTTTAAAGCATAGGCAGCTACTATAATTTATATAACAAACAGATATAATTAATTTAAAAATATTGGAAATTACCCACAAACTCTGGTATGAATGATGAGGTCATTGTCCATTATAATAAAGAGATTGATTTGCAAGATAAAGATAGATAAGCTTCCTGTTTTACTTCCAATAGCTTCCAAGAAATTAATAATAATTGTCCATCATTTTTGGGAACATCAGTTAAAAGTTATAGTGTTACTACTTCGTGATTCTTTTCATTTTCGTACTAATATTATGCATATAATATGTTAATTATGTTTCATTTCCACATATTTATCTTCATGGAGATTAATTAAAATAATCGGGGATTTGGTCAAATCTATGCTGAAGTTTGTTTGATTGTTTGAACGCGCTAATCTCGGGAACTACTGGTTCGATTTGAAAAATTCTTTCGGTTTATGATAGCCCATTTATTGAGGAAGGCTATACTATTATATCATCACGCTAAGACCAACAGGAGCAGAGCACTGCGAGTAAAACCGCGGGGCACAGCTATTAAATAGATATACAGTTAATCTATAAGGAATCCAAATTTAATTTTCTCTAGAGTTACAAGGTCTTATTAAATTACTAACAATGCATAAGCTATTTAAATTGCGCCAAGTGTCAACGGCTGAACGAGTTAAATTTTTGTGGAACCTGTCGAAAATCATGACAAAAAACCGGAACAGTTGCTCTGCTTATGTCGTACCAGTTTGCAGTTTGATGTATATGCAATTAACTGTACTTCTCGAAAATTTGAATTTAATAAAAAGAGCACACGTGTCAGAAGTGAAACTTCTTTAGCAAGATTCAAAGATACCAAAATCGTCGCCTTTAATGACGTGACGGTATTGCCATCACGTGACCTTAAAATTTTACTCTCTACGCGCACACATAAATTTCACTTCAATAACTAAAACTGACAGTTACTGCGTAAAGAAATGGGTATGTACATAAAGAAGACTTCAAGTTCTTTAGATCTTGTTTGAATGTTTACATTCCCCAAGGACTACTCAACCGATTTTGATAATTCACACTCTATTTGATAGCCTTTTCCAATTAACAAAAGATTATTTAAAGTAATAAGTGAACCTTAAGTTATATATATTGTTTTAATATGTTATTACTTATTCCATACGGATAGTTATAGATATATTTTCCTCCACTTAACATAGATTTTCTTCGTGTCTTTAATAGCTATATTATATGCATACCTAAACACTACATACCTTTGCTAAAACGGGTGCAAACGAATTGTGAAATGTCTCATGAATTGTATTTTACCAATTAAATACTGTAAGCATATCGATAAGCAATAATGCGTTTGATAACACGTTATCAAAACGCATAAATACTTATCTGTCTGTTAAACTACTTTTTGGACAGTGTTGATTTATTACTAGCTCGTTATTTTTATTCGGTAGCATGATAACAGTAAATGTAGCTCTAGCTAGAGATTGTATGAATGGACTATAAAATGTAGAGTTTTTGCGTTTGTATTGCCGACTCTATCAATTTGGGTACATACTCTATATTATGTAGATAGTGTCGGCTCTAGCTTTCACAAGAATACTAGACAATGAAAATAAAACTTTATATGCTCTACAATTTTCACGAAATCAGAACCTAAACTGCATATTTATTCATCATCTCTATATAGATTTACTCAAGCAAAAAGCAAAAATTTTAAGGCAAAATTTTCAGCTCAAAATAAGAGGAAGTTTAGTTCTTATTTCCAATCAACTCTCATAGTATTAGATAAATTAGGCACTTGAAAATCCAATGAAAATCTGCTATCAATGCTTGCTCCGTATCCCCACCGTGGTTATTAACCTGTCATAAAATACATCCGCATTCGTAATAGTCCAAATAATATTGCGTACATTCACCTAATAAAAGGCCCATTTAACGAATTACTTCGCAAATATTTCTATTAGGTCTATCCGCTTTGCCTATCATAATATTATTTTGTAATTTATGTGCTGGGATCTTTAAAGGAGGTCAGGTACACAAGGTTTAATGTGACATAAATATTGTTTATTATTGTTCAATCCTACTAATATTATAAATGCGAAAGTTTGTGAGGATGGAAGGATGGATGTTTGTTTCTTTTTCACGCAAATACTACTGAACCGATTACAATGAAAAAAAAAATGTGTGCGTGTACTAGTACACACGTAAGAAGTGAAACTTCTTTATGACCTTGTTTTTCAAAAAATAATTTACTATATGCAACTTTACAGAAATACGTCGAATCACGGGTGGTAGGGATAAGGAAAAGATGGCGCGTAACGGAAAAATGTCACGCGTAACGAAAAAATGTTACACTAAATTTTTTTCCAACCCCGATAAAGAAGTTTCACTTCAATAGTATAATGGTTTAAATGTCTCATAGTATCCAATAATCAAATTCTTTGTCACACTCATATCTGACTAATCTCGGCTTGCAAATAACGTAATAGTTGGCGAAAGTTTATCAATAAAACAATGGTACAGTCGATTCATCCCGACGTTTGTGTATTTTTAGCGTGATCGTAAATAGCCTGTCCCACTAATCTGCAGATAAGATGCTGTTAATCTCAAGTGGTTTGCGATTTTGAGAATGTTTTATGTTCCCTACGACCTTGTTAAGGGGTTTTGGGATGTGTGATCTTTGAGAAATTGTTTTTGCCTTTTTAGGGTTCCGTACCTCAAAAGGAAAAAACGGAACCCTTATAGGATCACTTTGTTGTCCGTCTGTCCGTCCGTCCGTCCGTCCGTCCGTCCGTCCGTCCGTCCGTCCGTCTGTCAAGACCCTTTTTCTCAGGAACGCGTGGAGGTATGAAGCTGAAATTTATATCAATTACTCAAGTCTACTGTCCCTTGAAGCTGTGAAAAAATCAAACTTCTAAGCCAACGCAATCAAAAGATACAGCCGTTTATGCCGCAAATTTTCGACACTTGCAAGGGAATCAAAACCTACAAGGTGCTTCCCGTGAACTCAGAATCTTGAAATTTGGTACGAAGCAACGTCTTATAGCATAGATAAAGGAAAAATTACGAAAACCATAAATTTTTAGTTACATCACATAATATATTTTTTTTTAATAATTTTAAACTTACTACCCATTTCCTCATAAACGCGTAGAGGTATTAAATTGAAATTCATACCAAATACTCAGGTCTATAATACCTTTAAGCTGTAACAAAATCAAACTTCTATGTCAACGCAATCAAAAGAAACAGCAATTTAAGCTGCATATTTTGAAACTCGCAAGTACTCGCAAGGGAATCAAAACCTAAAGGGTACTTCCAGTCGACCTAGAATCTTGAAATTTGGCATGAAGCAACGTTTTATAGCACACATAAAGGAAAAATTCCGAAAACCTTAAATTTTTAGTTACATTACAAAATATATATTTATTTTTTAATAAATATAAACTTATTACTTTTTTCCTCATGAACGCGTAGAGCTATCAAGTTGAAATTCATATCAAATACTTAGATCTAATTGCCTTTAACCCGTGAAAAAAAAAATTGCAGGTTTGTACGGAACCCTCGGTGCGCGAGTCCGACTCGCACTTGGCCGGTTTTTTTTATTTCGTGAAATGTGATCAATATTGACTCTTAATACTGGTACATAGAATATCCAATTATTAATTGCTTTTTCAAGTGGTAAATGTATGTGTGACTTGTTTTAACTGAACAGGAGCGGAATGTTAAGAAATTTAAAAAGGAAATATGTAGTATAAATTCGATATCTACTTAAGGAAGAATTCCCTGATGAACATTATCATTATTTTTAATGTGTTTGTGTATTTGTGTACCTCTTATTTTAGTAAGTTTATACCACTTTTAACACGCTTTAAAGGCTTCATGTGTATTTTGTATGTAACCGACTCCTATAGACATATATTAAACGGACTGATTTTGACTAATTTTAAACGGACAGATTAAATTAAAAAGTTGTACACTTCAGGGATCGGTGACACTGCAATAATTTCATATGTTAAAGCATGTTTTTTAGGCTTTTTTATATAAATTATTTGTATTATCTTTGTAACTTGCCGAATAATACTAGTATGTAGAAAATATCCGGGATCATTTAGGGCCGATTTTTTAATGCTTGGTTAAAACTTATCCGTCCAATAAAGTATTACACGATAATATTAAAATGTCACGTAAACTGTCAAATACGGACAGTTAGAATGCGTTTTTAAAATGGCAGTTTTATACATTACTAGTGGTCCGCCCCGGCTTCGCCCGTGGTACATATTTCGCAATAAAAGGTAGCCTATGTCCTTTCTCGGGTATCAAAATATCTCCATACCAAATTTCATGAAAATTGGTTCAGTAGTTTAGGCGTGATTGAGTAACAGACAGACAGACAGAGTTACTTTCGCATTTATAATATTAGTATGGATTCGACGAATAAGTTTTAACCAAGGATTGAAAAATCAGCCCGTTACTTAAATATTATTCATCCTTACATATTGTTGTTTTATCAAATGACATTTGAATTAATCATTAGAGCATTGACACAACATGTGTTGTTTTGGAATATCTAATTACTTTGTTATTTTACAAATAGTACAAAGTACCTAATTATATTAAAAAATATTTTTTTACATAAACTTGTGACAACGTAACATTTTAAATTCTAGCAGTCTTAATTAACTTACCCCTTATGAAACATTTTCTTTTTTATTACCTATAACGTATTAATATTTTAAAATTAGGAAGCTCTTAGGAAATAGATTTATTACATTTTTAAAGTAATCTTAGTAAATACTTATATTTTATCCGAATACTACGCGGCTAATTTCTTTAATTAAAGCTTGTAATTTATCATTATTAATAACGTTTATAAAATGCAATTAAAAACCTCATAAATCAGCTTAGAAGATAATTCTTCTAAAACAAAATATTTCCTTTTACTTGGAAAATACGTTTGAATTAATTAACATATTTGAGACACTATATGCGTTATCTTTTGGTCTTGACCTAAAGAATACGTAAGTATTAGCTGGTTTAATTGACTCTAAATTTTGCCATTTTCGGTAGTTTTTAAGAATAAGTTGGCGAAAAACATATTTAATTAGATGTGATCGAAAAATTTCGAAATTAACATTGATATACGATTTCTGTGAATATACCTGTCTATATCTTCTAATATATATAAATCTCGTGTCACAATGTTTGTCCTCAATGGACTCCTAAACCACTTAACCGATTATAATAAAATTCGCACACCATGTGCAGTTCGATCCAACTTGAGAGATAGGATAGTTTAAACACGTACCACGGGCGAAGCCGGGGCGGACCGCTAGTGATTTATAATGATATTATTGTAGCAATGAAATACTTAGGTACTATTATCTGGTAATATTGCTCTCATAGTACATATAACAGGTATAACATCATTTATCGAAAAAAAAAAAAAACATTATTACTAAACAAAATATAATAAACAGTGCGCTCTACCTACTCCACGTATCGCGATGAAACATACATTCGACAAATCTACATTTTATCACTACATAGTATAAAACAAAGTCACTTTCTCTGTCCCTATGTCCCTTTGTATGCTTAAATCTTTAAAACTACGCAACGGATTTGGATGCGGTTTTTTTAATAGATAGAGTGATTCAAGAGGAAGGTTTTAGTATATAATTTATTGGGTTTTAGACAAAGCGGGCGAAGCCGCGGGCGGTAAGCTAGTTAATAATACAATTACGAACGTATAATATGTTAGTCTGTATACATCATCGCAATACGCAAAGAGTAGCTATAAAATAGGCACATATCACTCTATCCTACTTCCTACTAGTCCTGTCCTATTAATATCATAGAATAGCTTTCCGCCCGCGGCTTCGCCTATTTTTTTTAAACCTAATAAATTAAAACCTTCCTCGTGAATCGCTCTATCTATTGAAAAAAGCGTGTCAAAATACGTTGCGTAGTTTAAAAGTTTTCAGCATACATAATAGAAATATAGGGCATATGTAGCGATAGTGAACAAAAAATTGTAAGGTAGGATGTATAGATATTTATTACCTGTTCGATCTGTATGAAATTTAGTACATAGAAAGATTACAGTCTGCATAAGCATATAATTTTACACGGGTACCAAGCGAGTGAAGGTATTATAGTACATGAAACATTAAGCATTTGCATGACATGCATTGATCTAAACGATCATGCTGCATATCAGATACTTGCAGGATAGAAAGTAAGATTCGTGTATCTGCTGCCACCACGTAGTTTGCATGTCATTCAATCCAATCATTCAATTAAACGACCATTCATGCATGACACCACGCCACGCATGTCACGCTGCATTAGACCTACCTGCAGCAGGAGCAATCTTAGATTAAGGATTGGTCTTCGGAGACCAATCCTTAATCTAAGGGAGCAATATTAGAATTGGACCCTAAATTGGCTCCTTAATTGTGATGTGTATTGACAAACAGGGGCAACTTTGAGAACAGAAAAATTGCTCCGACCGCCGTCCAACCGAGATTGTTCCAATATTGCCCCTGCGGCAGGTACGTGAGTAGCCGGCTTTACTGTAAAACCGTGACAAAATTTTTGACTCATGTCATGCACAGAGTAAAAAATCGGCAAATAGATACGATAATTCTATGCCAATGTGGTGCGTCTGAAACTGCGAGCTATGTCATTATCCAATTGTTACGTAACTCGGCGACGACCTAAAATCAAATCTGGCTACAGACGGACGCTGGTCCTAGTGTTAGCGAACTAATTGTTTTTATATATGATTTTCTTTCTAAGCTTAGTCCGCTTTGTCTAAAACCTAATGAATTATAATATACCAAAACCTTCCTCTTGCCTACCTATAATCTAAGAAACTGTATACTAAAACCTTCCTCGATAATAACTCTATTTATAAAAAAAAATCGCATTAAAATGCGTTTTTAAAATTTAAAGGATGGACAGACAACGATGGCGTATTTGTTTTATTCTATTTAGTGACTAGCGCGTTCAACAAACAAAAAAAAAAAAAACTCTTATAGATATCTGCATGTACATGTATTGTGTATGTTTGTTATCACACTTTCGGTTGGTTGCCTGGAAGACATCACTTATAAGGTCGTGCTGTTTTCTTAGAAGGTAAATGTTTTTAATTCCATGTGTGTAAAACAGATCCGAATTTCAAGCTTTCAAAAGAAATGTAAAAGTATCTTCTCAATTTTGTTCTTGTTACAACAGTGATTACAAGCAAAATTCTAAGTTTTTTTCGTCTTAGTAAGAGTTTGATTAAAAATATTTCCATGTATTTTTATGGTTATAAATCTATCCTTTTAAAATCGCGTTCAATAGAACCACACCCAGTAGTCCGGCTAAATGAAATAGTGCATTTGACTTTGCAGTGCGTTTGATTTCAAGGGTAGTCAGAATGTGTAGTCAGGTTGCTTTACAAGTCGGTTTGGTAATGTGTGCTGTTACTAACTTTATTTTTATATGCTGTTTATTTAAGATAGTATTATAAAGAGGAAAAAATCTTTTTTGAATTGAAACTTTAGACGCGTTGAGAGTAAAATTTCAAGGTCGCGTCATGGAGCAAGGGGGCGATTTTGTTATCTTTGAATCTTGCCACAGAAGTTTCATTTCTGACACGTGTGCACGGCACACACGCTTTTTTTGTATACAGTATGATAGTTGTAGAGTAAATGGACAGGACAGAAAGATACTATCGTAAAGAATATCGATCAATGAAACAGATTTGAAATTTAGTTAACCCATACATATTAATAAAGAACTACGGGACTTACCTTACAATTATAATATACCTTACATAAGTCATAAATAAATAATTCCTAATATTAGTATTAGTGTTACAAAATCTGTCCCTCAGCATTATCTCATAGTTAGAACAATGTGTATTTTTTCTAATCAGTTGATAAGATTTTCAAGTTTGTTTATCTTGGACATGCATGAAGTTACAGTTAATGATAAATATTTGGAAATTAGTTTAACGGATTTAAAACATGTCACATTTGGAATACCTAAATTATGAGACTAATGTAAAGCGTAACAACTTTATTTAAAACAAGTTTTTGTATTTTTTTTTTTAACTTTTAAGAAACATCTATATTTATTGTTATTTAAGTTGCTCTATTGCTTCGTTATTTTTACGTTTGAGTTTTATAGAATAACTAGCGGTATGCCCCGGCTTCGCCCGTTGTACATGATTATGTTTTATCTCCATTAGAACCATCCTCGAACTTTAAGAATATTATAAAAAAAAAATAACGAAATCGGTTCAGCCGTTCTCGAATGTTGCGCTTACCAATATATTTAGCGATCATTATTCTAAAGAATTACGTACGATCCATATGGCATTATTTTCTACTATATAATATTACCTTGTTTTCGTATCAATACAATGTATATTCTGATATAGCTGTGCCGCGCGGTTTCACTGCTCCGCTTCTGTTGGTCTTAGCGTGATGTTATATAACCTAGCCTTCCTCGATAAATGGGCTATCTAACACCGAAAGAATTTTTTAAATCGGACCAGTAATTCCCGAGATTAGCGCGTTCAAACAAACAAACTCTTCAGCTTTATAATACATATTAGTATGTATCGACTAGTTAATGTATGATTAGAATTGCAACAGCCTTCGTTCTGTCAAACTTTCCATTATACGTGTATTATATTTAGTCCACACGTGGTAAGTGACCTAAAGTAGTACATGTGCGTTTTATCTCTTTGCAAGCTAGATTTTAATGTACATATAACTAGCTTTTGGCCCGCTTTGTTTAAAACTTAACTAATTATATAGGTACTAAAATCTTCCTCGTGAACTACACTATAGTTTATACATTTTTTGAAGTGAAAACTTCTTTAGCGGCGTTGAGCACTTTTACTGTAATGGGTATAAAATCTTAAACTCGCGTCAGGACACGTGACTTGATCGAAAAAGCGTAAGACGGATACCATTCCAAAATATCAAACATGCTCAACGTTAATAATCAAGTTTTCACTTCTGCCGGCACTCCCGGAGTGCAACCCGTCTTTTTTTATTGGAATCTGTTGCGTAGTTTTAAAGATCTAAGTAGGGACAAACGGACAAACAGACAGACTGATATGAGCTATTTTGTTTTATAGTTTTTAAATACAAAAATAATATTATGTAGTTACATAGGAAAAACAATAATAGGCCTAAAATGAAACGTGGTTTTAAACAAATTTGTATACTAAATATTTGTATCGAGAAACAAATATTTTAGTTATTAATTGAGGGATTTCAAGGAGATATGATTTTAAGAACGAATTAAAATATTTCTTTTAAACAGGTTACGATTTTAGGCATAAATAAATAACATTTCACATAATATCACCATATTTATACAAATTTTATAGGTGTAGTGTATATAGAAAAAAAACTAAATAGTTCATGTCGTTATTTATTTATTAATGAACGTTAAAATATATATTTATGTTATTACTATAATATTATAAAAGCCTAGTTATATAAAAAAAAATCTTATGTCAACGTGTTTGTTGTGTATGGCTTTAACAATTTTTTACATATTTTTGTGTATAAATATAAAGTACATATACAATACCTACATATTATTATGTAGAAAAGGTTGTTATCTAATACGCACAATACCTACACAATAATTACTTCTACTTGTCATAAATTATTGTTGTTTATCATATGTTTATTGATTATCATATTATGTTTATGACACAAAAAAATCTGATAATAACGATGATTGGGTAGAAATAATAAACAATATGTAGAATCAATTTTATTATTTACAAACATTAAAATGAATTTGTAAAATTAACAAAGGTTTCTTGAATTTCGGCCAATCTGTATTGAGAATAACCAACTGCCCAATAGATTCTAGAAAAAAAGGTTCTCCAAGTGATTCCCTATTCTATCATTGTTCTAATCCGATACGGTGACTCCACAGCAATCTGAAAACAAAAAAAAAAGATAATTAATAACATATTATAAATACTATTGTTGTTTAAAACAATTCAGATTTGATTTGAGGCTTGTGTTATATAACCCACGAATTGTTTTAATCGGCTGACTTTTGTTATTACTTGCTTTCACAATAAAGAAAATATGTTTAGAATTATGATTAAAATTAAAAAAATTAAGATGCAAATGCCATTGGATCATATTTTATTGATAAGTCGGTTGAAAAGATTTTGAAATTCATTACCTAGAGTCATATTCAGAAACAATTTTGGGGTTTTAAATGTCAACATACAACTAGTCTAAGCTCCTGTTATTTAAGTTTTAGTTTTATTTAATTTGCCAATAGACATTCTTTGATTTGATCAATGTTATATCTCTTATGGCTGCTGTTCACGGGAAGAGTAAAATGTAGAGTGAACTAGCTATAGCAGCATGACAGTTACTATACTACTCTACCAGTAGTAGAGTAACTGTCATACTGCCACGGTGCTAGCCACTCTACTCTACCAAATTTTATTACTCTACTGGTGTACTATCCTACTTACTATACCAATGGTGTCTACATTTGTATAGTGTGTGGGATAGTTAGTACTAAACCGTTCTACTCTACCGTTTACTCTACCCGTCTGCAGCGGCCAATACGTACATTTTATATTGTACTAGCTGCGCTCCGCGGTTTCACCCTCGTGGCTCATCTCATGTTGGTCTTAGCGTGATGATATATAGCCTTCCTCGATGAATGGGCTATCTAACACCGAAATAATTTTTCAAATCGGACCAGTAGTTCCTGAGATAAGCGCGTTCAAACAAACAAACTCTTCAGCTTTATAATATTAGTATAGACTTAACTGTATAAAATCTTATTTAAATCGGTTAAAACTAAAGCGCTTCCAACGCCGATGTTATATGTAATTTACAATAACTTTTAAGGTCAAACAGCTTCAAATAAAAGGCTATTTTACATGAAAATAAACGTGTACAATTTATTAACATAGGCTTAAAACTGTTACGGTACTTGACGAAACGGTATGTTAAATTTTGTGACGTAATAGGCTTGTCTGCACTAACTTAGGATTGAATTTAAAATGTAATACAATAATTATGTATATGTATTTAAAAGTCTTAATTATTGAATTGATTTTGAAAATGTTTTCACTGATTGAAAGTCAAATTATTTTTCAGCTATTATTTTGTTGTTAATTGATATGATTGATACTGGAATTTACTTATCTACTTCGTAACACAAGGAACGGTTTATTATGATTTATTTAAAAAAATTATAAACGAAAATTAGGATTGAAATAAATAAAAATGTGTGCGTGTATTACACACGTAAGAAGTGAAACTTCTTTATGAACTTATTTTTCAAAAAATAATTTACTATATGCAACTTTACAGAAATACGTCGAATCACGCGTGGTAGGGATAAGAAAAAGATGGCGCGTAACGGAAAAAATGTCACGCGTAACGAAAAAATGTTACACTAAATTTTTTTCCAACCCCGATAAAGAAGTTTCACTTAAAAAAATTGCAAGAAACTTCAACAATTTATTACTTCATTTTTGTATTAGCATTAGCTCTATCCAAATTGCAGTTGGTTAGTTATTTATAATGTAAATCGTTATTACGATGTTACAAGATGTAAAACATTCTAGTATTAGGTACTTAATAAAATTGTAAAATTAATTTTACAAGTATACGCATTTTCATGATTATTTTATAGTTTTGTTAGCATGTGGAATACATAAAATTTTATCGAGAATACTACATACTTAATATTATCTCACATAAAATGTTATTTTCTTAACGAATTTTAAATCCATGTTACGCTTATTATTATAAAAACATTATAGCATTCTAGGTTTTAGTTTTTTTCAGTTTTTCTCTAATTTTCAAAGATATATGAGTCATATCTATGTATCTATTGTTTGCCTATTTTTATATGATACATAGATATGTATCATATAAAAATAGGCAAACAATAGAATATACAGTATTCTAAATACTATATTTTTAATGGGAATTTTGGAAGTAATATCTCATAAGTCATATCAAACTATTATTATCTAATCAATAATGTATGTAAAATACTTATTACTTACCTGTATAGCCTATAATCTAGGATACGCCATTTTTAAGTCACGCAAATGACCTGCTAACCTAGTTTCTTATCTTTTATTAAAAAGTGAGTATTTTTCATAGATGGATAGATTTTCCTTTGCATGTTGTAGTGTGTCTGTTTTGATTTAAACGGCGTTTATTATATAAATGAAATGATTGAATAATATGAAACCTAATTGAAATAGAAGCAAAATAAGCTCTACTCTATTAGAGTAAACTTTATTAAAAATAAATAGGAGAATAATAATCCTACTCTACTCTACTAAGATTATTGAAAATACTTGTCAACTATAAAACGAGATCAAAGCTTAATATTATTACTATATGGAAAGGTTAGTTTTTTTTATATATTTGATAGGCAGGCGTTTGACCACTATCCCAAGACTATCCCGCCTGATGTAAAGCGGTGATGTGATCTATGTAGGAGCACGTCTGCCTTTTTTTTTTTTTTTTTTTTTTTTTTATAGTGGGGAAATCTTCCAAAGATACCCACGGCCCCCGGGGATGGAGCCAAGGGTTATGTCGGATTCTTACCGACTAAAACCCCACTGTGTTCCGTCGAGCCGCGCAGTTAGCCGGGGCCGCGGGTACTCTTAGAAATCGTCCACGACCCTGGCAGCGGACGCCCGGTTACGGGCCCACCTCCGTTACCACCTACGGCTGCGCGCGTGCGCGCCTCCTCCTTCCTCTGCGAGGCGGCATGAGCGGAACACGTCTCATGTCACCTCACTGCCCCGGACGATGGAGCATGTCCCCGGTCCATCGTCCAGGGAGCACGACTGCCTAGAAGAAGCCTATTCACTCTGGACTTGAAGAGCTGCAGATTGTAATGGTCCGGAATAGTATTTGTCTTTGAGGTTATAAACTAAAAACCATTTTCATGTCACACATTTTATATTGGTTATAGTCCTTTCCACCTAAGATGATTTCTGTGACACATCGATTTTTGACACGTGAAGAGATGTCCTTTACTGAAATCGTATCAATTGTTTCCGATAATCGATAATATTTTATATGGAAATGAAATCGATTTGAATAAAGTACCAAAATTTGTTTTTTCGGCATTTCGCCAACAATTAACTATGGAGACTTAACAAACAACAGCAATAAAAAGTCAACAATAACAATTAGTAACAATAACAGAATACCACGTAAAGTATCAATATAAAAATGCAACTTGTATATGTCGTGGCCATATCGTAAATTTGCTCATTTCATGAAATGATTGGCAATTTCACGAAATGGTCGCATTTCGTGAAATGGCCAATTTAGTTTGGCCACATCATGATGTGGCTTGAGCAGATCAATGATAAGAAATCGTTTCACGATATGGCCAACTAAACGCGCGGTTTTTTCATGAAATGATCAAAATTATTTGATCATATCGTAAAATAGTTACATCAATCATTGGTAGAGGCGCTGCAAGCTCTGTGTTTATGTGATAAGATGGCGGCCGCTGGCGAAAATTTAATTATTCGCACTTAAAAACTTCATAATTCGTTTAATAACAATATGAAGAAAGTCATAGCAAAGAATTTACGACGAAGAGGTTCGAGTACTATGGAAAATGTGGATATCTTATATGTATTGAAGAAAAAATGCGTCTTAAATAAAATAATTTAAGACGCATTTTTTCTTTTAGGATATATATTTATATATCCTACTACAGTATTATAATTGTTTGTTTTTTAAAAAGCGACCCGCTTCTGGCACTCGCCGGCCGCTGCCGCGGCACGCTCGCTTTGCTCGCTCGGCTCGTGCGTTGTTTATCAAAGTCTAACCTAACCTAACCTAACTGTTTTTTATTGCAAAAACGATTCGCTTCTGGCATGTACACGATTTGCGTAGGTATTATATTTTTGTGTTATTTTATTTTATTTTTCTATATATTAAACTAAACAATACTGTTTTTGTTTTATAAGCTTAAGATGTTTCATTTTTATATTTTTGGTAATAATGCCGCCATAAAATAAAAATATTATGCACTAAAATTATTTTGGCTTTTTAAACATAAAATACGTAATTCGGAACACGATGAAGTGTCACAGGAATCATCATAGGTGAAAAGGACTATAGTAGTATTTATATTTGAATTGATGTTTTTTCTGTTCATGTTACATATTATGTTAGGACTTAAGAGACTATTCGAGTTTCTTTACTACGCACATATTATGAAAATATTTTTTTAATATTGTCTTTTATGGCTAATTAATAAATACATTTTCATAGAGGAAATTTTAAAACATTATTTACTCTCATTTCTTTCACTTATCTGCAACATAGATTATTATCTACTTTTTTATTTTTCCGAGAATGTTGCACAGATTAAACTCGTAATATAAATAAATATGAAGCATAAATTCATAAGGCATATGAATAAAACAAAGTATACATTGGAACGTGCTTAGAAAGGAAAATACAAAATTTTGCGATGATACAAATGTCCGTTGATATAATTAATTGCTGTATCTATAATCGAGTTGACTAATGGCTACAGTTTAAAAAATATAGATAAATATTTATTATCTGTGCTACCACGTGTACAGAGTGTTGCCAAATAGAAAAAACTTGAAGCGAATGTTGACCCACAGTTACGTGAATGAAGGAATTGCTTTTAATAGACGACTGGCAGACATTTTGTGATTTGAATCATCGTGCTATTGGTTTTTTGAATATGTCGTATAAATCGTTATTTACATTTGAATAAAAAATACATAAAAAATGTGCGTTATCTTAATTGTAAAGAAAAAAATGTTAGTCCTCTTCTAATTGGATCTAGGGTTTTATAATGACATTTTTTAATTACTTTTAAATAAAAAGACAAGCATAATATATCTACACAGATTATATTTTTATGCAATACATATTTGGAAGTTTGCGCGGGAATGCGCTGTTTTATCTATGAAGCAATTTTATAGACTAAACAAAATATATTTTAAACTGTAAGTTTTGGTAATGTATGAGAAAACATGTAATAATAAACACATTTTCGATACAGAAATACTTCAAGCGTGTAAGCAACACTTCAAAACACTAAAACTATAATGGTTTTTACTTGGAATAGAGATATAAATATCACAAATACTAAATTAATAAGATGGAATGTTTTGTAGTTCAGGCCTACGAATTCCAGAAATGTATGATTTTTTCTTAAAATTATCTACATCATAGCTCCAATTGGTGAAAGAAAACATCGTGAAGAAACTAGCATGTCCCTGAATCAAGTTCGTTGACATGTGACATCTGCCAATCTACACTTGGCCAGCATGGTGGATTATGGGCAAATCTGTGTAGGAGCCGTGTCGCTGAACGTACAAATACGTCACGGTAACGTTTTAAAGCAGTACTGATTCCAGTGTGAGAAAATGATGGCGCTAGACGACCTATATAGCTCTGTCTTTTCCATCCTGGAATTAGTACTGCTTTAAGACGTCACGCCAATGATTATTTGTTGAAAAATGAAACCAAAACGTGTTCTTGAAACATCAAAGATCCTAGTAATAGTCCAACAATGGGTTATAGTGGAAGCCGTCAATGCTAAAGCATAGTTCGCACGTGACAGCATTGATGTGTATATTTCTGTGTACAGCGACTAAAATAGGTGTGTGACGATTTGCCAACTAGCCGTGACGTAACGGCTTTAGACCTATTTGAAAGCTATTGGGAAACCATTTTTTGAAATCTTAATACAATGATAATTACGCTTATACTTAATTTGTAGGTCAAATGAATTAGAACTATTTCGTTCCGGCTTTATCCGTTGATATATTTACCTATGTTAAAGCATAACTTTCCAAACGAGCTTAAAATTGGTTCGAATTTTATCCATAACAAATTACCAATGAATACTTTTTATCGGTATAATTTATATTACATAGTTTTTTTAAAGATGTTAATTTCTATTTCTATGTCGATTCGTGCACTTAATGTTTTATAATCTATATTTACATACTAATTAATTACATATAAGAATGCACTCAAATCATTATTAGGTACTCCAAACTCTATAGAATATACAAGTTCCGCATATTTGAAAAGTATTTAATACGTTTTTATAGATAGCAACACTAAAGGGCAAACGGTCACTATTTAAATTCTTACAGATCTCGATTACAAAAGATACCCGTTCCCTCGATAACCACCTTATCTTTAATTATTTTTATCAGTATGACCATTGAATCAGTTTTTTCCGTAATATTCCGAGATTGGGGACCTATTATGAAACTACTCGATATCGCCCATTATCTGACCCCTTGCTGTTTAATTCATTGGCATTCGATAATGTAATGATAATGTAGAACGGGATTTGTACTTGCATAATGTCGAATGGTTTTCGTATAGAAGTGTTTGAAAATTGTAATTACGTAGAGAAAGTTTAGGAAGTACATGATATAAAATATGTTCAGTACTTTTCCCTGTATTTATATTGTTTTGATCTTTGTCAGTATGGCTTCTTTATTACTTTACTAGCTTTACGCCCGCGGCTTCGCCCGCGTTTTCATAGAAAAACCCGCATAGTTCCCGTGGGATTTTAGGCATAAAACCTATCCTATGTGTTAATCCAAGTTACCTTCTATATTTGTGCTAAATTTCATTGTAATCGGTTAAGAAGTATTTGCGTGAAAGAGTAACAAACATACACATACACATCCTCACAAACTTTCGCAATCATAATATTAGTAGGATAGGAAAGTAGGATTTGGTGTTCTTTTAGTTGCTGTGTTCGATATGTAAGAAAAATATCAGAAATAATGTTATATTCCGAGTTCTTTCGACAGTATACACTATTCATTTGTCTCTCTTAACGTAAGTTATTGAGATGTTAACCAGAATTAAAATATGTACTTAAAAGGTGATTAAAATATTAACAATGTAAGGCCAAACGTCGCTATGTTAAAAGCGATCTAGGAGACCATATTGAGATGTCTTTTTGAGGACATTTCAATGGGAAGATGGTTACAATATTTTCGTTTATATGCAAAAATTGATTACAATATGCTCATCTGCATATGGTGCTGTCTTTTTGTTAGCATTTGCGGTGTCCAGGAAAATATAAATTACACAATAATTCTTTTTGTTTTTTATTATGTTGGGAATAGACTTGAAATAGAAAGGTGAAGGTGAAAATTAAATTTAGAGTCCCATCCTGGAAAATATAATTGTTTCAAAATTAATCCTATTACAAATATGTATTGACTTAAATACTTACGAAGGTAGATATCTACAACTTTTTTTGTGCACATGATGGTTAATGCTATGAACTGATGATTTTGGCTGCTTCGCTTGGTAAATGGTGAAAAATAGGGCTGCCCCATAGCGATATAAGAGAAGTATCGGTCAATATTAAAACTAACGTGGACCAAGTCGAGATCTGTTGCTGTGTTTCAATATAAACGCTTAAATTAGATTTAATTTACACGGTCAGAAACTGGTTTTATATCGAAATCCGTTGTTTAACTTCACATGTGGATTTATATTTATTGATAAATATAATAGCCGGGTATTAATGCTATCTGTTCACAAATCACGTTGACCCATATTATGTGTTTTACTTAATTAAGGCATTTGACTACCAGCCCTTTGTTCAGGGCTGTCAATGTTGAAATTTATATATTTCCTATAATTTTGTTCAACATCTAAGATAATCTTATTTGTTCTTGGACATTGCTATAAGTTTTATAGTAATAGTAGATGTCGTAATTTCATTAATAATTAAATTTATTTACTACACGCCATCCATCGATCACCATTGTTCATTCATTCAAACTTTTCTTGTCAACATGTAAACGGTATATTCAATAAGTTCAATTTATACCTCTTCTTTATACTAATCCAAAAAGGGGCCAGTAATTTTCGATTTACATATTATAAAATAGATACTATTTGTACAACTTATTGGTAGTAGTAAATTACATATACATATTATAGTAGTAATAGTAGACTACTACTTATTTCAAATAAGTAGTAGTCTACTTATAGAAATAATCGATTTGAATTAATTGACAACCCTGTCAGAATGTAATATTCAAAGAATTCCAAACATGACCGATTCACAATCAGAGAAATTATTACAAGAATATATTATCACTCTCTATAAACTAGAACCTAATGTTATTTAAATTTGTACCAGAATGCGTAAACACGCGTCTATGTTATAGCTGAATAAAATTAAGTGGAATGCGATAGATGACATTAAAATAAAATGCGTAGTTATAATAATAACGTAGTAATCTGTTTAATATTATATTTTCGGTGCTCGTCGACGCCGTTTTTTTGAAGAGATGGGCGCAATATTTTCTGAAAAGTATGAATAATAATAAAGTGTAGGTGGTAGAGCAAAAAAAACATTGTAAAAATAAATATAGGTATTTTATTTCGGTAGATGCAACCTAAGGTATTCGGTAGATGCAAATTTTTCTCGAATACAGATTCGAGTAAAATTTTCACCTGAGAGTTTTTCAAATCGGACGAGTAGTTCCTGAGATTAGCGCGTTCAAACAATTAATCAATCAAACAAACAAACAAACTCTTCAGCTTTTTAATATTAGTATAGATGATCTATTTTTTCGAGATCTCTAACTTAAACTGTTTGTGGTTGAAACAGCCTACAGAAATAGTATTTTCTTGTGTTTGATTTTACTCGAGTATTTTACATTAGTCTACAGAAACTTCTAGATCTTTTTAATTCCTAAATTCCTCTTCTTATTAACATTATAGGAAATATTATATTTTCAACCCAGTTAGCTCATCACCAATTTATGAATTAGATTTATGACCGTTTGAGGTCGACCCTTTTCTGTTATTGTTATTTATAAGCCATAAATAAATTAATGACTTTTCTTAGAAAAGACATTGAGGTTTCGTTAAATAGAATTTAAATGATTGACAGATAATAGCAATTTTGGTGTCGATACTTTTTAAAAACATATAAATTATAGTTATTAAAAGCTTCTTACAGATCTTTGTTTGAAAAAAATAGGTCATGTAGGTAATAAATAAAAAGTGCAAAAATATTTATTACTATTTATATTTATGTGCTTCAAAATCATTTGTCAAAACTATCACTCAAGTCTCGATCGTTGGTTGTTTTAATTGGCGGCAATATAGAGAACGATATCAAACATCAAAGGAAATGATAAATAACTTTTACATCACTCTAATTAACTGCCTTGCAAATATTCATACTTACCAATCAAACCCCGGTAGTGAGTAAATAGAGACAAATTCTAGCCATTTAGGGCCAATAACTAACGCGGCAACTTCAGAACACTAATTAAAGAATGTTATGTTTGATGTAAAAGCACTTGTAACAATTGAGGTTATTAAAAAAGCGCGCCGACGCGGAGCTGTCAAATAATTGGCGGGAATTTTTTGACAGGTCGTAATTTAATCTGTGGTCAGCTATAGTCTTTTGACGCCAAATATTTAATGAAATGTAAAAGTTTATACTCTCTAAATACCTTTAATGTGTGGAATATTCATTCGTTTTAAAATAAACGAAAGGTTGGATGCAAGTGTATTTTTCCATTTGTATTAAATTAAGTTTAATAACACCGGTTTTTAAACGCCATCTGGCTGAAATTGGGACAAATAAAAGTGAATACATTTGTATACATTTTTGGTCACAAATATTTTGATGTGTCTGATAAGAAATTTTATTTCTATAAATAAATTTAAGAGAAAACATTATGCCTACTTTACAAATTATAATTTGTTTTTGAATATTAATTAAAACACTTGTATTAGGTGGAATTTATTTTAGAAATCAAATAACTAAGAAACTAGACAAATATAAATATACCCGGCTTTTTATCTAAGCATTTTTTGTAAAAGTTTTTGAAATTAGTTTCAATTTCTTCCGTGTTTAAACCCTAGATAAAAACTTATAGATAATTTAGTTACTAGATAAACATTATGATATTTTTAACAAAATATAATTTAAACAGCAAGAAGATTTAATAAAGTTGGTTAATTTATTATTTGAACGAATATTAAATTGAATTGAGTATTTTCACGAATATTAAATAAGTGGTAAAATAAAGAAGTTTTTTACGACTAAACAATGTAATATATAAAATATTTTATTAGACGTTTAGCGAAAATAAAAGTCTCGATTCTAGTTCATTGAGTAAATCAGATTATACGAGGAGCATTACAGCGGCTGTTTTGGTAGTGATGGGATTTTATTTATCGATATCGATATTAAGTGACTGTTAAATATTAATTTATGAAATTACAATATTATTTAGTTATAGCTTCTCTATTAATATACCTATAATTTAATGTTGTGAACGAAAAACTATTTAAATATTTGGCATAAGGTTATTTTCTACGATTACAATATGCAAAAAAACTTACTGCTCTCTCCTATTGGTAATTTTGCTACTTTATTTTTCTTGTTTTATATCTAAGTATTATGTATTAATATTAAGTAGTAAGTGTTGTTACTATTTTAAGGTGTTTAAGTATTTTTATGTTTAGACCGCAGTATAGAGCTGCAATATCTGCAAAAGCTTTGAAAATCAAAACCAAGTTCGTTAAAATTTAACCTATATAATTATAAAATATATTAAAAATTCCATCACATTGCGTGTGGTCGATGTATTTCACGGTCGAATAAGTTTTATGGTGTTTTTACGTGTCGTTTAATTTGCATGCTTTCGGTATCGCGAATTAATTGCAAAGTCAATGCTAATTTAATTAATGCAGGTTATGAATATCGTTCACAAAAATTACGATTCTTTCTTGATGAGTCAAGATTTGATGGTATTTGAGATCTGAATTTGTGAATGAGCTTTAGTTTATTTCGAGATTTTGATATTTATATTGGATTTGCAGATTGTGAGTTCATTTGCTGGTTATGAATAAAATTTGTGCTACTCACGATTTGGTGCATTTTTTATTTTGTTTTGTTGAAGAGGTTTGATTAGTTCATATGAAAGGAAGGTAGTAAAAAAAAATTTGAAAATTGTGGTTTATTTATTACTTACTTGATATGTGTTAAATTGTTTCTATTGTGAGGGATTTATGTAGATAAACGAACTTTCAATATGTAACTGTCCTTACAATTAAATAAAAATTCCAAAAACATTTTTCTACAATCACTCATCAGTAAAAGTTTCCAAAAATTCAAAATTATACAACAGTACTACGTTTTACGACTTCTTATCGCTACTATGCGTTTATTCAAATATCTGGCAGTGACTGAATAATGCATTTTTATTCACGGTTTTACAATACTCGTGTTCATTTAGAAGGTGAAGTATGTGTAAATATTTGAGCACGCTCCAATGTTTTCTTACAAATATTGCAAAACTTTATTGTCCATTAAATATTTACGTACTTACTCGTTATGTTTACGGATGTAGTAAATTAAATGAGCATTTCCATAGTATCGTAAATTCTTGTTGCATCTTTGTGGGTCACATTTGCTAATAAGAATCGGTTCAGATTTTGAGGCATGATTATAATCAATTGGTGTAAAAAGATATTATGGAATATGATCAGTTAATGAATACGCTCAGTATAGTTAAAATGTATAAAAATATATTAAGTTTAATTAACAAATCAAATAAAATCTCAACAAAATGCAATTGTATAAGGTATATTTTTATTACTAGGTATAGGTAGATGAAGGTCAACTAAGTGAATGAATGAAACTAATTTTTGTTAAAACAGTTCTGGGTATAGATTTAAATTTCTTGTTGCGATTAAATAAGACTTACAAAACAAAATGTGTCCTATGTGTCTTTAGTCGCTCGAGGCTATCGTTATAACATATTAATCGTTTTTAATTATCTTCTCGTTTAGCAGGCTTTTGCGGAGACTATGTTCATTATGATTTATGTTCGTATTCATAAAACTTAGGCGCAAATGGAAATTTAAATAACTTGTGAAAGCTAACCGGTTTTATTTAAGTATGCCAATAACATGGGGGTTCAATTATACTTCAGTTTGATGATAATATAGTTTTATTCAATAAACTTAGTTAATTAGGTAATTCTGACGTTTATAGCGCCATAATAAGCATAAATGTCTGTTAAATAGATATAAGGAAATGTAACAGAGAACGACATAATTTACGTTTAAATTTATAGATGTTGTGATAACAAATGTATAATCAAATTGACAGGTTAAATGAAATGTGACTGGTATAAATAGATACCAAATATGCAAATCAAAAACTAATAAATCTTATAGGTCAGTTTCAATTAGTATCGAATAATTATTTAATAGTTTTTGTAATAACACGTGACAATATTATAGTATTATTAGCTGTCCCGGGAAATGTTGTACTGCCTTACTCATTTAGTAATGAAACTAACCCGATATGCACACAAAATTTCATGAGAATCGGTCAAGCAGTCGTATAAAATTAACTTCAAACATCGCGACATGATAATTTTACATACGAAATATTTTATCGATAAGTTGTATCCATCACTAGCGCTAGAATAGTCGATGGCATGCTCGCAAAATATCGTTTCTAAATCTGTCGTAGAGTTATGCATTGTCTCACCGCTTCACTTTGCTTGACCAAGATGATCCTTATTTATTGCCATAACTGTTAACACGGAATACAGATAAAATATATACTTATTTAACAGCGGCAGTATGGTCTTTAATGGAAATTTGATGTGAGCAATATAGTGTTAAATTCGATATCGATTCGAATCTCGTTGATGGGTTGCTCGTTATATGAAATATTTTTAACTGATTAAAATTGTGCAACATGCAAAGAAATAAATATATTGTGAATATTAATATAGGTATTGAGAAAACATGAACGGCAGGCGCAAGATACGCCAAAGTGTTTGTCTCTGAAAAATGTTAGAGAAAAGTTAAACTAAAATGATTGTACGTAAGAATAATTTCATACATTCAATAAGTATTAATTCGTCCTTTTAAAAATATTACAGGTAAATTATATCGATCTCAATCAATGTATAGGGATTCATAAAAAAGGTTGATAGGTGAGAATCCTTTAAAATACAAAATCTTATAAAAAACAAATAATCCCGCTGTGTTAAAATAAAACAAATCGTCCATTGACAACAAATTGCATATTCACGTGAATACATTAATTTTGCCGAATTTCAATTTAAATGCATATTGATATATGTTAAAAGTGAAGTTTCAATGCAAAAATATTAAGATAATATATTGAAGATTTTTGTAATTTGTTGAACGCAAATTAATTAAATGTAACTTTATCTCGTGAATGGCATTTAATATGAAATGAAAATATATTATTGTCTACGTATAAATAAAAAAGAGAGATACGTCGATACTTACCTTATAAACGGCAATATTTCGTGATATCTTAAGATTTTGTATGGAACTGTTAAATATGAGAAAAGCGGACATCAATCAGAGAAGTTAATTCAGATCAAATTAGTATTTTCATTTTTAAACTAAGACTTTTTAAGATTTACTAAAAGCCCTATTTTTATTTTATTTATTTATTTTTTCATTGCTCTAATAACAATAAAAGAATACATTTAAACAAGTTTTATTATGTGGTCGAAAAACATTGCTTATTGCAAAATATTTCTTTTCTAAAATACCATTTTTGAAATACATCTCATATTTGGGAACAAAACATTAGTTATAGATAATTTTTGTAGGCTAAAATATATCAACCGTTATTTTAATAGGATCTAGAGTCTAGACAACCGTGTCACACGTGACTAGATTCCTAGATAAGCTGTAATACTGTTAAACTCGATTTAGTTATTTATTTGTTAATAGATTCTGTAAGTAAATAGTAGGTACAAGGAATTAAACAAACATCTGATAAAAAATATATAGCTGAAAAACCCGTTAGTTTTAGATATTATATGCTGAAACTTTTCAGTTCACTTTTCAACTGATCTAAAAACATACTAGCTTTTCGGCCGCAGCTTCACTCGTGTTGTCAAAGAAAAACTTTCATGAAAATCGGTTCAGCAGTTTTTGCGTGAAGGAGTAACAAACAAACATACAAACTTTCGCATTTATAATATTAGTACGATTACTGAAAAAATAAGTATTTCTAAGTTGTAAAAGTACACGCTAAGTCGAGCATTGCTCAAAATTGAAAGCGAAACGATTACGGGAAGTCACATCAAAGTGTACATCTAAAAATGTAACCGTAGCAGCTGCCAAAATTTCGCTGAAAAAAACTGTCATCTCAAAATATTCTAGCTTCCTAATTGCCTCCATTCTCTAATTCCGTTTATCATACGTCACCAGTTCAATGACCTCTCTTATCGCCCCTTCCAGTTTAGTTTTTTCTTTTGTTTTTTTTTTTTTATTTCATGCCAGTTAGTGTTACACATTGGCGGCTAATTTGTTTTAAATGTAAATAGTTTGACATTTAAGCTTTATTTGTTTTGGAATGAGTTAGTTTCACGGTTAAAAAAGAACAGTAAAATTTTTGGTTTCATCCCGAAGACATTTTTTATCCTCTTTCAGTTAAATCAATCCTTCCTTGTTCGTTTTTATTGAACCTCTTTGATATCGCGTATGAACATAAAAAGAGAAAATCCTTGTTAGTCTGTGTTCCCGCCAAAATCGTGGAAGATCGCATCTGTCAAAGTCAGTTCGCGCCAATCTTGAATTACGTCACTTTACGTTTAACGTATCGAATGGGTTTACACAAGAAGCTTATATCTAATAGGACACTGGAGATTTCAGTATGAACATTAACTTGTAACAAGAAAATATGACCTTGAATGACGCCTGTATGTTTTTTTATCCCTTTCACACCCACTTGCCAAGTTAGGTGTGAAAGGGATAAAAAAACATACAGGCGTCATTCAAGGTCATATTTTCTTGTTACAAGTTAATGTTCATACTGAAATCTCCAGTGTATTAGATATAAGCTTCTTGGGTTTACACCTCAAGTGCACTGACATCCAGTTAGGGCGCTTGTGCACTACAAGGAATTTTACTGGCCGGACCGTAAAAAATCGGAATGCCGGACAGTAAAATTCCTTGTAGTGCACAAACGCCCTAAGATAGTGCAGAGATTTATGAAGCTTATTTAACGGAATATTTTTGCTATAGTTTATTAATATATTTAACAAGTTTTCGATTTGTCAAGTTACAACTAAACACTTGACACACAACTGAATTTAATTTGAACATTGTATGACAAATACAAAACTTTTAAAATAAATGAATACATAATACTTAATATAATATTTCTAAGAATTCTTCATTCATCCAACAATACAATCAAATATACAAAAACGCTGTAATCAATTTCTTAAATAAATCATCGTAAAAAAACAACCATAGACAAACATAGATAATATAAATTCACACTGGCAAGGTGTATGGACAAAAAATTAATAAAAAAAAGAAATACAGATAAAAAATTCTCTCCATTGATGTCAAATGCGAATCACACTCAACTTGGGAGAAAGGTGTGAGTTAACTTGATAAGATATGACGTTGAGATGATGTAAGGTGTATTGTTACAGTAATACCATCAAACCATTTTCACGATGCGAGCAACCTTTGGATTATTTGATATTTATGACTATTTTATATTGGGTAGTATTTAAACGAGTGACTGTAAATTAAAGTTTTAGTTATCAAAAATAATTAATTGGGGTAACAGAATTACTAAGTGAGCGACTGACTGCGAGCGATGAAAAATTAATAGATCAGCAACTAACAAACATTAATTTGCGTTACATGAAATACAAAATGAGCAGCTTCATAATATTTGAGCGACCTAATATTAATTGACAAAATTACGTCTTGTATTATATTCATTATTTGGCATATTAGACCGGGAGATATTGACACAAAATTTCGAGTCATTTTTAACAGGATGGCGGTTCTACAGGGGTCTTAGTACGCAATCATAAAAAGAAAAATGATGGTGTGAACACTGGTACCGGCGGCTTAGTCGCGTGGGCGTTAGTCGAATTCTTCGGAAAAATAGCGAAAGTCAAACGATTTGTAACACAAAAATTTTAGAATTTACCGATAGCCCATAAAAAAGAAGTAGGCGGTAGTGTCATGCCATACTTTTCCGGTGTGACTTACAGCCCGCCATACCGACGCAAATGTGTTGATTTAAAAATAACAATTCAACCATTTGTACCAGGCTAACTTTTGCACAGGTAACCATCGTCGTGCAGCCATTTACGAAAATCGCCATGCCATACTTTTCGGACGATTCCAAATGGTCGCCATACCGTGCAAATTTTTTTTTCTCGCCGAACGATTTGTACCACCTTAAATTTTTTTTTCAACAACTCCTGAATGATTATAAATAGAAGTGTGATAATGCCATACCTGTGGGAGGTGGCGAATGTGTATAAGATTTTTTTTATTGTAAGATGTTATTCGTATTTTGAACGATTTGTAACAGTATGGCACTAATTTTTCCTGTAAGTTTGAGGATCAACAAATATAAATACAAAATTTAAAAGATCTAGGTGTTGGAAATCTTCACTTATATAAATTAATAATAAAATAATAAATTAATTTTTCAAGTATGGCAGCACTTTTTCCCCCAACTAGAAGTATGGCAAATATAATAATGGTCACATTTTATCAAATACTCTCCAAAAATCCAAATGCAATACTGGTACAAAAAGTTTGGCGAAAAAAAATATTTTTGCAGATTTTCGGCGGTATGGCGACCATTTGGAATCGTCCGAAAAGTATGGCATGGCGATTTTCGTAAATGGCTGCACGACGATGGTTACCTGTGCAAAAGTTAGCCTGGTACAAATGGTTGAATTGTTTTTTTTAAATCAACATATTCGCGTCGGTATGGCGGGCTGTAAGTCACACCGGAAAAGTATGGCATGACACTACCGCCTACTTCTTTTTTATGGGCTATAGGTAAATTCTAAAATTTTTGTGTTACAAATCGTTTGACTTTCGCTATTTTTCCGAAGAGTTCGACTAACGCCCACGCGACTAAGCCGCCGGTACCAGCGTTCACACCATCATTTTTCTTTTTGACATTGCGTATTAAGACCCCTGTAGAACCGCCATCCTGTTACAAATGACTCGAAATTTTGTGTCAATATCTCCCGGTCTATATGATTTATTTATACTGAGTGGCATTTTATCTTAATCGAGGTATTTCGAATAGAAAAATCACTTTGAAAAATACTATAATGGACAGAGTAGGTACTATCAGTTCAATTTGTTTTTGAAAGTTTTATCAAATAACTATTTGAACAATTTATTCCCGTGTTTTTAGTCGCTCTAGAAGAGCGTAATTTAGTCGCTCACTTAGTAATCTATTCGCTCAACTAGTAATTTAGTCGCTCATATAGTAATGTAATCACACAGTTAGAATTCTAATATATCAAATGGATTAATCACAATACTCCTTTAGTACGCTCAATCTGTATTTTGTTATCAACTAATATTCGTTGCTTGTTTAGTTTATTTGTCGATTACTCAAATTCATACCGCTCAAGTTATTAAATCAGTATCTCATAATCAGTCGCTCACTTTATTTTCAGTTGCTCGTTTTATTATTCCCCTTTTATATTATCTTTACGCTAATATATAAAATATTGCAAAGCTCTCATATTATAAAGGAAATGTAATACCTAATTGTAATGTTGTAACACCTTAATTTATTTACCAAACCATTAGATCCGTTTTCATTTGTCAGATATATTCTATACTAATATTATAAAGCTGAAGAGTTTGTTTGAACGCGCTAATCTCAGGAACTATACTGGTCCAATTTGTAAAATTCTTTCGGTGTTAGATGGCCCATTTATCGAGGAAGGCTATAGGCTATAATACATCATCACGTTAAGACCAACAGGAGCAGAGCCACGCGGGTGAAACCGTGGGGCGCAACTTATTATAAATAAGTATTCTAAATATGTCAATCAAAATTGAGTGTACACACAAATAAATTTTTGCATTAAATAATTGAATACAGCATGTAGTTGCAGTACTATAATAATTTTGAAATCAATTTACTTCGCACCCAAGGAAACAATAATTATGATGTAGGTATAATGTACTTAATTTCTGCTCAATATAAAACAAATTAAAATAGCTACGTAACTAGACGTACCTAAATTAATAAATATTTAAATAATTATATTCTAAGGAAATACTAGAATCGTATCCCAGCTTTACTCGGATAAATGTGTACACACATTTCAAATTCATTTAAAAACTAATTCTGTTTCAAATTTTGAAATAACATAATTTTCACCTACCATAGACATTGTTCTTTCATTTTAAATTATACAACTGTCAACGATTCTATTATTTTCATAATAAAAATGTGACAGATTATAACAAATGACGAATTTACTGGCAAGTTCATTTGAGTTTTAATCGCAGTAATATCTTCACTGTCACCACGATATATTATTAGGTGTTGATTACGCAATATGATAATTCAATAAATAATCTATTTTAAGTCCCTTTGTGTTGTGTGAGTCATCTGCACTATACAGATAAAAAATTGTTTGACACTAAATAATATGTTTTCGTAAATATGTTTCTTTAATTTTCATTTAAAACGTTATTATTATAAATACTAATTCCTTAGTCACAAATACAAATATTTTTAGAAAAAATGGTATCATTGTTTTTTTTTTTATTGTTACCTATGCCATAAAGAATGAAAGGGACACTGGCATGAATTTATTTTTAAAAACACACGCGCGCTATAAATTCTTTCAGATTTAGAAGGAATCTGGTTGTTTATAGGTCCTCCATTAAACTATCTCTATTGGCGGTCGCCATTCAAAATATTTGGCGCGAAAATGTATATAGATTATATAGAAACATAGACAATATATTCATGTAATTTATGATGATGAAAAATTTAAAAATAAAACACCACTAAATTAACCAAAGTAACTGAGTCTGATTATGTGATACCTACTTATAATCGGAAATATAAATATTAAAAAATTAATGGCCAGTTAAATAATTCAATGCATTTTCACTTTTTTGTAAATTTTACAGATAAGCGACACAGAATACATGTAGAATACATGAAAATCGTTATCTATACATTGCATTTCTTATAATTTGATGCATAAATATTGTTTTCTCTCCTATACATAAAAATTAACCCCTTATCACAAAATATTCAATAACCCGTTTTATCTTTTCAATAAACCAAGGTTAATGTTATTTACATTTTTATACTGATTACGATTTTTATTAAGTGACAAATACAAACAATTACTTATGTTTACCACACATGTGTTTAATGCAAGTTATGTTTAAAATCAATGAGAAATATTTAATTAGTAATTAGAAACTAAATTGATTTTTATTAATTCAAATACGACCTTGATAAGATATTAAGGCGTTACCCGGCAATTTCGACTATGTTCAACCTCTATAAAGTCTGGTACAACATAAAGCACAATACCGAAAAAAATATATAAAATAGGATGGTCTTTGATCTTTAATTGCTCGCGAGGACTTTTTTCCAAAGTTAATAGATTTCTAGAAAAAAAATGTGCCGTGGTCATCGATTTTTCCGCAAATACTCTATAAACTTCGTAACCTGCTGACTTAGAGCTCTGAAAATTTTATGTTTAATAAATTATCAGTTACACAACAGTCCCTGACGAGGATTTTTTGTTTCACTGATTAGTATCTTTTTAAATACAAAATGCGAGGAAAAAAGAAGGTGCAGGGGGAGAGGTTTGAGATCCGTCAAGTATCCTCAAGGTTATTAGCGCATGTAAAAGCCTTAAGGTATTATTACGTGACAGAGCAATGAACTACTAGGTAAATAATACTACGGTACAAAAATAAAGTTTATTTACTCCAGAACTATTTAACAGATTTGATTGAAATTTGCTATACAGACACTAGTCTACTACTAGTCTTCAAACTCAAACATATTTTTTAGCAGCACTTTTGAATCGCAACAACATATTTTAACATTTACCACCGCTTCGGAAAGCACTACTATGGAGAAGAACCGGCAAGAAACTCAATAGTTAATCTTCATCCGGGTACCAAAGCAAGGGAAGCCGCCAGACGAAGCTATACATCATCGACGATACGAGGCCTCCACATTTGATGATGTCATCCACACATCGCCTAGTAATTTTTTATCTGCGAAAATGAAAAAGAATCATTATAGAACGTGCGGTTTGAAATGTCAATTAGGATCGGATCAATCATTCTCGTTAATTCATTCAGGATCGAATGACAGATTGATGAGAGCGAGATTGGGACTTGTTAGCCGTCCGGCCGATTCATTAGCAATACTTATTTCATATTATAAATGCGAATGTATGTTTGTTACTCTTTCACGCAATGCAACGCAATCAAATTTGATATATGTATAGTAATAGGCAACTGAAGACCCAGAATATATCCTATCCTACTAATATTATAAATGCGAAAGTTTGTGAGGATGTGTATGTGTGTGTTTGTTACTCTTTCACGCAAATACTACTGAACCAATTACAATGAAATTTAGAACTCATATAAAGGGTAACTTAAATTGACACATAGGATAGGTTTTATCGTGGAATCCTCACGGGAACGGGAACTATGCGGGTTTTTTTTTGAAAACGCGGGCGAAGCCGCAGGCGGAAAGCTAGTAATATTATAAATGCGTAAGTTTGTTAGGATGGATGAATGTTTGTTACTCTTTCACGCAAATACTATTGAACCGATTACAATGAAATTTGGTATTTTGTTAATAGACAATTATTTGAATAGTTGTTATGAATGCTTTTGAGTGTTGAATTAGCGATTGGTTAGACGCTTTATGCTAAGATTGGTAGTAATTAGTTTTGTACTGACGTCATTAGAGTGAACATCAGAATTACTAAAAGTTGAACGTTATTTTTTGAAACTAAATTGAAATTTTTCATTTTTTAATTTTTCAATAAAATACGTATTTATTTCTTGATATATTTAGCTTGTTGCTTGTAAAGCTAAGTTTATGTTTAAAATTTCCTGCAGCATCTATTATCTAAAATTCTACATCATAATTCATAAAATTGCCGTAATAAAAAGAACCTTTACAACACCTTTCTGATTTATGATATTAAATAGTAAAATTCATTTATGTTAAAGTATCTCTAATCGTATTTAACATACATTCTAAGTTCCTATATTACAATTTTGTATTAAACGTAAATTTTATAGTACAACTAGCGGTCCGCCCCGGCTTCGCCCGTGCTACCTACATGTTTAAACTATCCTATCTCTCAAGTTGGATCGAACTACACATGGTGTGCGAATTTTATTATAATCGGTTAAGTGGTTTAGGAGTCCAATGAGGACAAACATTGTGACACGAGATTTATATATAATAGGGCTGATTTTTCAATCCTTGGATAAAACTTATTCGTCGAATAATGTATAAAACTACCATTTTAAAAACGTATTCTAATTGTCCGTATTTGACAGTTTACGTGACATTTTAATATTATTGTTCTTTATTGGACGGATAAGTTTTAACCGAGCATTGAAAAATCGGCCCTTAAGATAATTAATCAATAGGCTTTTTCACCTAAGATTTCTACAATACCATTAATCACTAATAAATAAACAATCTAGTTAATTCAAAACCTCTGACCGGAAAGATTTCGAGGAAGCAATCAAAGTCCAATTTGTGAAACTACCCGCTAATCAATTGGTCAATGAAAGCCGTGCTCCAGATACACTATCTGGAACTTATCTTGTAATTAATTATTGATGACAGTGCAGATTTTAAAGTTGTATAACGGAAAGATAGTCTGACAGATAATGTTTTAACTTGCTACTTCTATTTAGATTTAAGAGCGTTTATATTGTCAAGGCAAATTTTCTAAAATTAACACCATTTACAGATAATTTACCAGATTTCCAAGGGTGAAAGGATTTTGGAAACCGTCCAGTTGTTTCTATGCTTAGCTTGTTCAAACAAACAAACTTTTCAGCTTTAAATTATTAGTATAGATTTTTGATTAGTATAGTATTGTTAGACGTAACTTCTGATTTGATATGTATGTGGATGAATAGTTGTCAATTTAGTTGTCACTGTTTCCTGTCCGAACATGCTTAGCTGTCGAATAGTATAAAATGCCGCGTTCCTTTGACTCGTGGCGCCCCGTCCGATTAGGGCCCTTCTGGCCTCCTCCACTCAAGCGACAGCCCAAGCCGAGGTTCGTGGTCCCCGTCAAGGGGGGACGCCCTTGTGCATGTCGCTACCAGGGTGAACCTTCAGTTCACCCCCGCGTCCGCGTTAAAATGTAGAAGCCCTTCTGGCTAACATTGAGAGACACCACACAAAAAAAAAAAAAAAAAAAAAAGACTCGTGGCGCATTCGTACGAATCGTGCCTAGGGGCTCGGACGTTTTTTATACGACGTTCAACCCAACTACCTTCACTTTGCTAATAGTCGTTGACTAGCTGCGATTAGTTATCAATTACTTACATCAAATATACGTAATACGTAGCTGTGTAGAATCTCAGTACATTCTTATTACATTCAAACTAATATTTAACCCGGACTCGCGTGTTATTTCTTATAGTATAGATTTTAGGAGCAGTAAGTGAGGTCAGGTATAGAAATAAATTGCGGATGAAGCTGGAAGGATACAATTGCAGGATAGGACAAGTTATACATTTGGGTCTCGGATGCTGGAAGATTTGACGGATATTTGTGGTTATCTCAGTCTATATGATGAAGATTTGTGAAGTTTAGACTTAAAATTGGTTAAGAAATGATTTGGTTTGTAGCATTCAAATCCTTTATAGATGAAAAATCTTTGAAGAATAGAAAAAAATTGATCACGAGATAGGATTCGAATCCGCTTCTTTTCGCTTGCAAAAATATTCAGGCGAAAATCTCAACGATTGCATGTTTACAATTTAAATTTGAAAAAATATTACCTATTACAATAAAGACTAATCTAACTTAATATCTATCAAGAAGAGTACTCAGAGCTTAGCAAATAAATAAACAAACATGCGGACATTAGACTCTTCTAAACGCAGTTAAAAATATACCATCTACACCGACGGTTAAGCTGTTCAGATAATATTTACTCATCTATTTCGGTTCAGCAAAAATAGCTACCGTAATTGAAGTTTTTCGTCTGTCAATATTCTTACGCTTCCTAGAATCGAATATGCTTCCTTTAAAGATTGCAATTAATTTAACATTTAATTTTAAACTTTATTCCCAAGTAATACAGTTCAATTTAGATTGAGAGGATGGAAATAGATTTTCACACCACGGTGAAGATAGTTTGGTTTTGTTAATTATTTGAATGAAATAATTTAAACGGTATGCGGATTGATGTTTAACATGAACGGTTTGGTTGAAGGTTTGGTTGCGTATTTTATTTGTTTTATATTATTTTAACGATGACTCGATTTTGCGAAGTGAACATCTTTTGAGATTTTATCTATTTTTAGGTTCTGAGAAAAACGGGAGTTTTATTGAGCGATTAAAACTATAGGAACTCAACATAATTTAGTGCATCATTTAGAATACAGCGACGAGCAAATAAAATTAATGTGTTATTGCTACTCTATTATAGCAAATGTATTATATTTGAATATAATTAATCTTATTCTATGTTTCATCGCATATAAATATTTATGTCCTAAAATTAATTTCAACATTGACCGCAAATAAGCGTTTCCCAGAGAGATGATTCAGAAATCTTAGAACTCTGTCCACATTATCGGTTTTACGAACATGTCTCCGGTAAATACCATTACCAATAGATTACGCGACCACAGCCATGTTCACATTAAAGGCGAAATCACGCAAACTATCGAATAACACACGCAATAATTAGTTTATATGTCTTTTCCTAGTCGTATCGATTACAATAAAACACCGCAATCTAATAATAACAATCGTTTGTTTCAGATACGAGAAACCTGCGGTGTAAGCGGAGCCGAGCGGTGCAATATTAGTGCATTATGTATTACATGAGCCGGCAGAGATTCACGCGTCGAACTGATTATACTTGAGCCGTGAGTCAATGTCGGTAGCGCGTGCGTCGGAGCGATAAGGCGATGTCAGACAGGACGTAGGGTAGTTCAGCGTAGATTCGGTGCGTGTGCAGTGAGCACAAGCGAGCAGTGACGGCGGTAGGGCGGCTGCAATGGGCGCGGCGCGCCATGCGACCGCGTGCGCGCCCGCTGCGCTTGCTGCTCGCGGCGCTGGCGCTCGCCACCTGCGCCGCGGCGCCCGCGCCGGAAGCGCGCGCGCAACGCTCCGCCAACCTGAGCCACATTACGGGCACCTCGCGCACAATACAGATGTTCCTCAAGAACCGCTATCTGCAGCTACTGCCGGATGGCACCGTCAACGGCACCACAGACGCCAACAGCGTTTACAGTGAGTATGCGCATGTTACAATTTAGTCTTTATTGTTAGGATAGATGATATATTGGGTAGTGGTGTCTCTCGATGTAAGCCAGAAGAGACTGGGACTGGTAGCGATATGCGCAAGGGCGTCCCGCCTTGAAGAGGATCACGAACATCGGTTACTCTAGTAGAATGCGATTTAATTTCTACAATCCCTTACAAAGATAGAAAATACAAACATTTTCGTATTTATAAAGAATGATAATGTTATATCCGTATCCAGTAGTAATATGAAGTATGTATTATAGAGACATTTTAATGATAAGCTTAAAATACATTTGCGAATAAAAATATTAAATGGCACTTTTTCGTAAAGATAGAGCCACATATTCTAGGACTTACGATTAATGGCTTCTACAATGTAATATCGACAGTCTAATTTATGCTAAATACCTAGATAAACATTGAATTTTAAACGACCAAAAAATTGATTTGAATTATACGTATTCTATGTCTCAATTTCCTTAAATTCATAATATGCAAAACTTAGACCTTGCAAGATTAAAGGAAGCGCAAACACTATAAACTACAAAATTTATGGACCAAATCTTCATCATATAAATTCGATCTGATATAAAATATACCATTTTTCGCACTATAAATCGACTTTAATTACCCAAAAATCAACCGACACTAAAAACAATTAGCCTAAACTAATAAAAATAACAATAAAATGCAACCATGAACTGGTTGTGTTAAAATTATAAATGCATAATGTATATTGCAAATATTTGATAAGATTATTTCAAATGGAAGCAAAACGGAGGCGATAAAAATAAAATAAGAATGAATTATATTTAATTTATGCAGCCGTAAATCGTGTATCGATTAGGTGTTTATACGAGTGGCCTGGCTACTCTAATAACCAATGGCATTGAAGAGAAATACCTGCCTAAATGGATAAGGTCAGAAGTTAATTAGACCTCTCTCTTTTCTCTTAAAAAGCTTTTAATTTATCGCTACTTTAATAACTAGCACGCAACTTCGACTGGTCTAAAATAGTTCTGCCACTTTTTTCATTTCTACTAAGCATAGCAGAAATGAAAAAAAGTGGCAAAACTATTATACCTACAGGGTGTCCCACTATTGGTATACTAAGCGCGAAGGAACTTGTAGTTTAGCATACACTGATCACGTAAAAAATACTTAAACAACAAAATTACGAATTAAATTTTTTGCTAAATTTTTCCTGAAAATCCATGTTTTCTTCTCTAGCTTCGCGCGACCGGCATATACCGTTTCTCTAATGTGAGCATTTTAACTCAAACTCAAACATTCATTTATTCAATTAGACTACTGTTTAGTAGCACTTTCGAATCGTCATTACATAAGTATTTTTAACATTTACCACCGATTCGGAAAGCAGTATCTATGGAGAAGAATCGGCAAGAAACTCCATAGTTGCTCTTTTAAATCATGTCAATATTACATAATATGTAACTTATATCTAACTACATAATATATCATAATATGCCAAAGAACTGTCCTGTGGTTTTTACGCGATAACCCTCCATGGGTCTTTATCGTCTATATATTCCTGATTTTGTCTATGAAAACATAATCTTAAACGATAGCTCACGTGCTGGTGGCAAAGTTGGCGGGTTGCTTGTTATGGGTGTACACATAGAATTTTAAGAATTCATTCAAAAAAAATGCGTCTGGAATTTTATAAGTATTTTTTACGTACTCAGCATATGGAAAACTATAACCTCCTTTGAGCTTAGTATACCAACAGTGGGGACACCCTGTATATAGTAGCAATAGGAGCACCTATTGGTTGTATCCGTATCGTATAGAAGAATGCTATGGGCTATGTGACCATCACATTATAGCCTGCCTTCCTCGATACAAACATGGTCTATCCAACACAAAAATGATTTTTCAATTCGTAACTAAGCGAGATCATATAAGTCGTTTTATTTGCGACTTCAACATTAAGAATAGCAATTGTTTCCCAAAAAAAATGTTCTATGATAGATGTTATATTTACCACATGTTTACAAGGTCTTTACGTATATGTAGATGTAATTATAAATTCGAATTTAACATTTGTTTAAAATTAATTCACTCTGTAAATTTTAATGTTCCATAGTAGGTTGATTGAACGATATACATTTGGGATAAAATCATAAGATACAATCATTTCAAACGCAAGACAAACAAATGATCTTGAACAGGGTAAAATGTTTCTCTCAAATTAAATGCTAATTCGTTTTTTGCACAGCATTAAGCAGACAGACGGTAGACATTATTGTTGCGTGATTTAAATGAGTCCAGACAGCTCTACGTTGACATGTGTTGGAATTCGCTTGCATCAAATATTTGGACAGTTTGGTTAAAGAACAATAGCTTGAACAGTGGTTGTTCTTTTTTAATTTCATTTACTTACACCAGTTTATATTCCTCGACTATACTTACAGTAGAAGAACAACATTAAATTGGCATAGGACGCCTAATTCTCTAATCTTCTAATGCTCGAATATATTGATTTAATTTTGTACAATGCTCAATACATGATATAGTCAATGATATTTTGGTCTTTGTTATTACTAAAGCATAAATTTAATAACGTTTCTGCTCTCCTCATTTTTATAAGCAAACTTCGTACATATACATAATACAGAACTATATGCCTATTTTTCGCGGTTGTTGATCTTACCATAGTATTATTACGGGCAGCAACATATAGTCTATAATAATTTCACCTGTATTCTCTTCTTCTTAAATAACATACTCGCTAATAACTTCACCAACTTTCTCATAATTGGCCATAATCATTAATGTTTTTGGATCAAGCCTTTTGTTCCATCATTGACCTCGCTTAGTAAAACACAATACTCAATTCAAATAGCTCAATTATAACTGTATATAAAATTTCAATCTTTGTTATAATTACATAGGAGATAGCCATTCGTTGCTGTCAAATTGTAATAATGACTCAATTATCATTAGGTTCGCCTGCGGCAGCTGTGTGGTGGTCTCGCTGTTATGATATAGCTTAGTTATTATATTAAACTATGAAAATAGAAAGCATAGGGTTTGTTTTATTTGGTTTTATATGTGCAATTGATGTTAAGTCATTTAATCCAATGTGTGCAGCCTGTGCAGTACGCTGTTTAGTCCAAAGGAGAAGCTTGAAATGGATATGGTCGATACTTATGTTTGTAAATGTATACGTAAAATGTCCAGGTAATCAAAATAATATGATTTGATTAGGGTAAACGCAGCTATCAACGACCCATCGAAAATCTGAAGGTATTACCGACCTATAAAAGTAATTCGAAATTTAAACGTTCCCAGAACTATTATAGCTATAGGTAGGCAAAGTTATACACGAATGTATTACTTGAGCATCGTATACTTTTACGTTAGTGTGAATAACTGTGCAAAAAAGAGTTAAAATACGTAAGTTGCTGCGGGGTAGCGTGGACGCAGGACGTTTCGTACTGTTCCGTTGTTCCTTCGGGTAAGTACTGTGATTTATCTTTTTAAGACATTTACAAACAAATGACATCTATACTTTAATTTATATTACTAAATGTCAATGCATTTAAGTGTCAACTTTTCATTTCTTACAACATTTTATTAATAAAAAGTAATTTGAAACGATAAAACTTAAAATAAAAATGGGACGGTGTTAGCTTCACCAGTTTAAGTCGTGGCAGGTATCAACGACCCATAAGTCGGCAATGGCAGCAACGTAACTTTTTGTTTTAAATTTCTTTTATGTTATTGTATCACACTAACACAAGTGGTTTTATGGACCAGTTTAAATCTAAGCTATGAGTCTTCATAAAAATCTATTAGCGACTAAACTTTTTTGTCTAGTGTTTATTTTTTAGCGTTGTCAATTTATACAAAGTTATGATATTTTTCGAGGATCGGTATCGAATAGTTACAGTAGTAAATCATTGTTTTTTTGTTTAAACAATATGCATTTGTTCATATTTTGTATGACATTAATCAATTATAATCTATTTTATAGTCTGATGGTCAAATGAATTAAAATAACCATTTTTTTATGGGTCGGTAATACAATTTAGGTTTATACTTACATACTTTATTACCGACCCATGTGGGTCGGCAATAGCAACTATAGGAAGCTATTACCGATCGAATATAGATTGTTTAGTTTCTCATCTACTTTTATGACATAATAGGTGCCTATTAAAAATGCTTCTTCATGGTTAAATTAACACAAAACATATAATCATATTTTTTTCCAGAAATATGGAGCCACAAAAGCGGCGAAAAGTATACAGTAAAACACAACTCGCCGAAGCAATCAATCAAATAGCACAAGGAAATACCCTAGAGTTTGAAATCCTTTAATTTAATATATGTACATATATTAATAGTGTTATGTTGATTAATTTAAAAGTTTATAATTATTTAGTTCATTACTAAGAAGTACTCATTTGTTTTATTAAAAATAACTACATATAATAAAAAAATACGAATATATTTGCATTTTTATTTCATTTTATTAAGATCGGTAATCATCATCATCACTAGCTTCTATTACATTCCATTGCTGGAAAAAGGCCTCCTCTCACGTACGATCGGGAATAGCTGCATAAAAATCGTTAATAGCTTCACAGCCGTTTTTATGGGTCGGTAATTCCAACAATCGACTAAGTCACATTGTAAATTATTTTTTACAAGATAATCCTTTATTTGAATGTATTTGATTCAATAAAAACATTTTTTATACATAACACTAGCATATAAAATGAAACTATAAATCTTTAGAAGAACCAGTATACTTAAAAAATATGGTTGATTTTAAAATTGCCTTACGGCCGCTTTCTATATTGAATCTCAATCCCTAATTTGCTGGTCGAGATTGATATTTCAATCCATTTTCTACTTTTAGTATTTCAATAACCGATCGATGGATCGCTAACTCGATCTTTTTTTTCAATCCATCTTTGGGAGGGCCGATCGGGTTTTTAGATTGGTATTTGTATGAAAGTGAGAGTATGGTGTTTTCTTTAACCGATCTCTGATTTTGACAAATCGATTTTTGAACGTTATAGATCTTTATTTGTGATCCTCCAATTTTGACCGATTGTATTGATAAAAGGCGTGAAAATGGAAATATTTTCAAGTGATAGTGATAGTGATCTTGAATTATTAGCTCAGCTGTCGGATTGGGATAGTAGCGACAGCGAACAAGAGAGAGCTGTGTCCTCAAAAACTTTTCGACGAATAAACTTCATGGCAAGTTTAACTGACGCAGAGTTTACATTCAGATTCAGAATGAACAAAGCCTCAGTAGAATCTGTCTTTAATGAAATAATGCCCTATATCAAAGTGAAATCAAGACGGTAAGAAATTTATTTGTTTGCTCAAATTGCTTCAAAATGTATATAAACATAACCTAAAAATTGGATACATAACTAAAGTACCTATCATTTTCAGGAATAATGGTATACCACCATTGCATCAACTTTTATTGGCACTTCGATTTTATGCATTGGGTACAATGCTTAATTCAGTGGCCGACTTTGCTGGAGTATCCTTATCATCAGCTTGTAGAATAGTGGCAGATATATCTGCTGCTATCGCTAGATTGTATAACAAATATATTTTTCTGCATTCTAGAACTACAGATAAATTTTATAACATAGCTCAATTTCCTAGAGTATGTGGTGCTATTGACTGTACACATGTACACATTCAGTCTCCATGTAGGTATACAAGTACTGATTTGTTATCAATAAAAAATTTGCAATTTACTTAATTACTATTTGTTTAGAAAGTTGCCATACATTTGCTACAACAAATAAAATAAAATATTATGTATTTCAGGTTCAACAATAGGAGAGGAATATAGAAATAGGAAAGGATACTTTTCAATCAATGTCCAAGCCGTTTGTGATGCAGACCTTAAATTAATGAATGTTGTTGCTCGGTGGCCTGGTTCTGCTCATGATGCTACAATTTTTAATCAGTCAGTATTAAAAGGTAAGTAATATTGGGTTTATTGCCCTTTTAAATGTTATTAACATTTAAAATAATATGAATTTCTAATGTATCTAACTCTTATTACAGCCCAGTGTGAAGATGGTATTCTAGGAAATCGCTGGTTGCTCGGGGACAGTGCCTATCCATCCGGCCTTACTTGCTCACACCTTTGTTAAACCCAGCAACTGCCCAGGAAATAAACTACAATGAGGCCCAGATAAAAACTAGAAACACAATTGAAAGGTAAAATCACCATTTTATAAAGCTTTCACTATACTAGAGATTATAAAAATTAAGTACCTACCTATTCATTTACTTTTTATTAACCAAGTTTATAAAAAAATGTATTTGTTTGTTTAGGACATTTGGAGTCTGGAAACGTCGCTTCCCAGTAATATCCTTGACCATGCGGTTGTCATTATATAACATACAAACAGTTATAATTGCTACAGCTGTTCTTCACAATATCTGCAGAAATTATAACATTGAAGAAGTACCCCCTGAAGTAGAAATGCCAGACGATAATGAAACTACTGTGATATCAGAGAATTCGGACAGTATTGAAAATGATATCAGAAATAGACAAGGACTGATTTCTAATTATTTTTAAAACTTATTACCTACCTATTTATTTTACAAAAATATGAATAGTCTGTCTTGAGATAATTTGTAAATTCCTTTGATTAGATTTTTATCATTAACATTTTGTCTTTATTATCATACCTTTTATTAGCTTCAAATTATTAAACAATGATAATTTCAATAAAACATTAATTTTTCAAAATAGTTTATTTAGTTACATACCTACATAAAATATATTTACACGAAATTATATAATTTTAAAAATCCTCACCCTTCAGCTTCCTTATTTCTAATTTTAATTTTTCATTTTCTAACTCTAATTTTTCATTTACTAGTGTTAAGTTTTTATTCTGTAATAATAAAGTTTCATTCTTCTCTCTCATTTTAGTTTCTAACATTTGTTTTTTAATGTTATAATACTCTGCCAATGCCTTGTTTCGAGCTTGACACCCGTTGTCTGGCTTCAGTAGCTTCCGCTTAACACCACCTGTAAAACAAAAATGCATTAAATATAGGAAAACATAATGTTTAAAATTTCATCAAAATTCTTTTAGTAGTTTTTGCATGGAAAAGTATCAAATATCCATCCTCACAAACTTTAATGTTTATTCATCTTCACAATCTTCATGTAGGTACCTAACATATATGTTCCAGGTCATAGTCTACCTGTGTGCCAAAATTTTATCCATATTGGTTGAGCCAATAAAGCATTATTGTGTAACAAACATGCAAAGTATCACATTATTATTATGTAATAGGATATTACCACTAGTTTTGAAATTCCTTTTTTCAATGGAATGGATATTGGGCGTACCCAGCGACACCAACTCATCCCCAATGCCATTGGCTGGCACTTCATTGCCCATGGACACAGATGTATAATCCATGGACGGCGTAGGATTTTCCACAGGCAATGGAGTGTCAATCAATAGCATTGGATGATCAGCTGGCACAATATAAGCTGTCCCAACACTCCCATCACCATCACTATCACCAATAAGTTGGGGCTCAGCATCACCACCAAACCTCACTGTGAGACCCTCTCCAGTGCTGCCCAGTAATGCTGCTACCCTGTCCAGGATCTCATCTGGAGGAAAGTACCCTGGTGGCCCACCTCCAGTCTGGAACATAATTTGACATAATCATTAATTATATATTTAAAAAAATTCCTCATCAACATGTTCTGGACTACCATTTACAGTACCTACTTAACTATAAGTAAAATATAACATAACATCATGCCCTGTATTCCCCAACAGGTTGAGCAGCGGTAGCACACCCTGGCACACCCACATTTTGCCAGTTATGTTTTAAGGCAAGCCTATTGCCATCTACCGGGCACATATCCAGACTCCGGGCAGCTACTGAGAAATTCCTAATGTTAAAACTTAAAAACACTGCCCAACCTGAAAATACTGACTAATACCTCATGCTCAGCAGTCGCTTACAACCACTAGTCTAGTTATTAGACTAACAAGCAGGCAAGGCTAGTCCAAGTTTTGTATTTTTAGGGTTTATCTATTTTAAACTTAATTTACCTTTATCCGTTCCATCCGCATGAGACCAATGCGCTTTCGCGAATTCTTTTTCAAGTTTTCCCACTTAAGACGCAGTTGTTGTGGTGTACGGCGACAGGTGCCTATATTTGCATTGAAGACCCCTGCAATCCGTGTCCATTCTTCTATCTTCATTTTATTACTGGTGGCATTGGTCTTCTTGTTATACAATATCTTGCTCCCCTCAATTAAGGAGAGCAGCCCTTTCGTCTCTTCCTTCGAAAGAGGTTTAGTTTTACTCTACAAACAAATAAAATAAAACTTAGTAAGTTTTGTACGAAATGGCGCGAAATACCGCGCCACGCGTTTATCTTTTACATAGAAAATTATACATTTGTGGACGTGAATGTTTATTGCACGTATATTTAGTATAATTATTTACTTACAGTTTCTGCCTCTGACTCCATTTTTTATTTAACTTTCTTCTTTCCAAGGAACAAACAAACTTGAGACTATAAATTTATAAAGAATAGAAAAAATTCGATCACGAGGCGGGACTCGAACCCGCATCCTTCGCGCCATTCCGGGGCGGATGCCTCACCAACTCAGCCACTCGTGACCCGCCCGAGTGATCGAATTTATTCTATTCTTTCAGTTTTATGTGTCTGAAGGGACACACCGCGCGCCATCTATTGAGATGATTAACAACCATTTCAACCAATATGAAGCACTTTTCAGTGAATACAATATTGTAGCGATGGAACACGACCTTTTTTGTTGAATTTATATTTTTGGTTTTATGGCATTCAAATGCTTTATAAATATAAATTTATAAAGAATAGAAAAAATTCGATCACGAGGCGGGACTCGAACCCGCATCCTTCGCGCCATTCCGGGGCGGATGCCTCACCAACTCAGCCACTCGTGACCCGCCCGAGTGATCGAATTTATTCTATTCTTTCAGTTTTATGTGTCTGAAGGGACACACCGCGCGCCATCTATTGAGATGATTAACAACCATTTCAACCAATATGAAGCACTTTTCAGTGAATACAATATTGTAGCGATGGAACACGACCTTTTTTGTTGAATTTATATTTTTGGTTTTATGGCATTCAAATGCTTTATAAATATAAATTTATAAAGAATAGAAAAAATTCGATCACGAGGCGGGACTCGAACCCGCATCCTTCGCGCCATTCCGGGGCGGATGCCTCACCAACTCAGCCACTCGTGACCCGCCCGAGTGATCGAATTTATTCTATTCTTTCAGTTTTATGTGTCTGAAGGGACACACCGCGCGCCATCTATTGAGATGATTAACAACCATTTCAACCAATATGAAGCACTTTTCAGTGAATACAATATTGTAGCGATGGAACACGACCTTTTTTGTTGAATTTATATTTTTGGTTTTATGGCATTCAAATGCTTTATAAATATAAATTTATAAAGAATAGAAAAAATTCGATCACGAGGCGGGACTCGAACCCGCATCCTTCGCGCCATTCCGGGGCGGATGCCTCACCAACTCAGCCACTCGTGACCCGCCCGAGTGATCGAATTTATTCTATTCTTTCAGTTTTATGTGTCTGAAGGGACACACCGCGCGCCATCTATTGAGATGATTAACAACCATTTCAACCAATATGAAGCACTTTTCAGTGAATACAATATTGTAGCGATGGAACACGACCTTTTTTGTTGAATTTATATTTTTGGTTTTATGGCATTCAAATGCTTTATAAATATAAATTTATAAAGAATAGAAAAAATCATCTCAATAGATGGCGCGCGGTGTGTCCCTTCAGACACATAAAACTGAAAGAATAGAATAAATTCGATCACTCGGGCGGGTCACGAGTGGCTGAGTTGGTGAGGCATCCGCCCCGGAATGGCGCGAAGGATGCGGGTTCGAGTCCCGCCTCGTGATCGAATTTTTTCTATTCTTTATAAATTTATATTTATAAAGCATTTGAATGCCATAAAACCAAAAATATAAATTCAACAAAAAAGGTCGTGTTCCATCGCTACAATATTGTATTCACTGAAAAGTGCTTCATATTGGTTGAAATGGTTGTTAATCATCTCAATAGATGGCGCGCGGTGTGTCCCTTCAGACACATAAAACTGAAAGAATAGAATAAATTCGATCACTCGGGCGGGTCACGAGTGGCTGAGTTGGTGAGGCATCCGCCCCGGAATGGCGCGAAGGATGCGGGTTCGAGTCCCGCCTCGTGATCGAATTTTTTCTATTCTTTATAAATTTATATTTATAAAGCATTTGAATGCCATAAAACCAAAAATATAAATTCAACAAAAAAGGTCGTGTTCCATCGCTACAATATTGTATTCACTGAAAAGTGCTTCATATTGGTTGAAATGGTTGTTAATCATCTCAATAGATGGCGCGCGGTGTGTCCCTTCAGACACATAAAACTGAAAGAATAGAATAAATTCGATCACTCGGGCGGGTCACGAGTGGCTGAGTTGGTGAGGCATCCGCCCCGGAATGGCGCGAAGGATGCGGGTTCGAGTCCCGCCTCGTGATCGAATTTTTTCTATTCTTTATAAATTTATATTTATAAAGCATTTGAATGCCATAAAACCAAAAATATAAATTCAACAAAAAAGGTCGTGTTCCATCGCTACAATATTGTATTCACTGAAAAGTGCTTCATATTGGTTGAAATGGTTGTTAATCATCTCAATAGATGGCGCGCGGTGTGTCCCTTCAGACACATAAAACTGAAAGAATAGAATAAATTCGATCACTCGGGCGGGTCACGAGTGGCTGAGTTGGTGAGGCATCCGCCCCGGAATGGCGCGAAGGATGCGGGTTCGAGTCCCGCCTCGTGATCGAATTTTTTCTATTCTTTATAAATTTATATTTATAAAGCATTTGAATGCCATAAAACCAAAAATATAAATTCAACAAAAAAGGTCGTGTTCCATCGCTACAATATTGTATTCACTGAAAAGTGCTTCATATTGGTTGAAATGGTTGTTAATCATCTCAATAGATGGCGCGCGGTGTGTCCCTTCAGACACATAAAACTGAAAGAATAGAATAAATTCGATCACTCGGGCGGGTCACGAGTGGCTGAGTTGGTGAGGCATCCGCCCCGGAATGGCGCGAAGGATGCGGGTTCGAGTCCCGCCTCGTGATCGAATTTTTTCTATTCTTTATAAATTTATATTTATAAAGCATTTGAATGCCATAAAACCAAAAATATAAATTCAACAAAAAAGGTCGTGTTCCATCGCTACAATATTGTATTCACTGAAAAGTGCTTCATATTGGTTGAAATGGTTGTTAATCATCTCAATAGATGGCGCGCGGTGTGTCCCTTCAGACACATAAAACTGAAAGAATAGAATAAATTCGATCACTCGGGCGGGTCACGAGTGGCTGAGTTGGTGAGGCATCCGCCCCGGAATGGCGCGAAGGATGCGGGTTCGAGTCCCGCCTCGTGATCGAATTTTTTCTATTCTTTATAAATTTATATTTATAAAGCATTTGAATGCCATAAAACCAAAAATATAAATTCAACTTGAGACTATAATAATATAATTTAAGTTAATTTTGCCAATGTCAAACTGACTGACTGACGTTTGCGATTGACTGACGTTCCGTTCCTCTTCAACAAAACGTATGTTACTAATCTAACGTTAACGTTATAGTACTTTACCGCTGCAACTTTGCAATCAATTATTATTATTACTGTGTATGCAATTTCTTGTGATTATACATAAAATAGATTAGCTATAAGAAAGCAAACACCATTTTACTCATTAACAATTGCTGATGTTCTTTTACTGCAAATGCGTAAAACAAAACGTTAAGGAGGGCGCAAATTTATGACCAATCCCTTTTTTCTAATGGATTTGGAGACGAGATCGGCTTATTGAAATGCAGATTCAACATCAATCGACGGATCGGATAAAATCTGGATCAATAGAAATCTAAGATTCACGATCGAATATTGAAAGCGGCCGTTAGAGGGGTCGTTAATACCTGCGTTTACCTTAACTATATTTATTCCTTAGTATGGTAATGCAACCTGATGCAATTAAATTTAAATCTTTTATAATTACGTTCAAAAATATTGGGATTCTTAAACCACAAACGCTACATCCAATAATTAATTTCATATATAACTCATCAACACGCAAATAAAGATGGATCCGACACATTCAAACATAATAATATTTGCATGTAATTTTAGAATCGGTATATAAAAAGCAATATTTTATAAGCATCGAGTGACAAATGGCTATAAGAACAGAAGTTCAATGCATAAACCTGATTCCGAGGACACCTTAATTTTATTCTAAATGACCTGTTAAGAACGCTCAATGATATAAATTTTATATTGATAGCAGGGATTCATTTGAGTGTGACTTGCTTCTTTATATTTTAATAAAAAAAGCAATCTTCCTATAATCTTATCACTAATTTTCTAGAATTTTTTATATGAGTATTCCGAAATATTTATGTTGTCAAAAAGCAAGTTGAAAAAGATTATATGTATAATCAATTTAAAGAAAAATGTTCTTAATAATATTGTCTAAATAATTCTGAAAGGAATTTGATTAGGTATAAGAGAATTCTTACGACTTTATACAACCAAATCGGGCCAAAATTAAATACCTACGTAAATCTCTTACTTGCACGCCATTTTTTCATACAGTTATATCATATTAACACAAAGCAAAACAGAACACATCAGGAAGCTAAATCAGGCCTTAATATTGTCGCATAAACAGTAACAAAATAGTGTTCAATATATCAAAACGGCTTCTACATTCCAGTAGAATGTGGGAATGTAGCTGAAGCGTAACCACAGGGTATACAGATCTGAAAGGTAACATATCAAATTGTTAGTGCATTGAACATTATATTATGTTATGGGCCCGCTTCACTATAGGCAGCGTTGGCCCAACTGATCGTCGATGTTTGCCGCCACTATGGCGATTATGAATAAACATCAACAATGACGGCCGATAGACACTTAGGACACTTACCTCTACTCGCCCAATGCTGCTCATTGTGAAGAAGGCCCTTTATATTATGTTGGATTAGGATCAGTTCGTGCGGTTTTTGGAAAAGTAGACTATAGGTAATATTGTAAATACAATGTAGCACATTGTAGACAAAACTGGCTAGTTTTAAAGGTTACCTATGTAGTATGTATCTATAATTTTCTAACTTATTAGTTGGGATTTTCATTGCATGCTATAATATGTTCTGAAAACATAATGAGCAATGTCTAATATGTTGGCATGAATACAGGGTTTTAAAAGTATGTTAGGTTTTTTTTAAATGTAAATATATTATACCTGTGTATTTAATTTTATCGTAATTAACAATTTATTCGATTTGATTTGATTTGAAACAAATAACATCAGCATGTGCAAAAATGTACTAACTCTTCCTATCGTTGTTGTTGGTAAATAGTTTCATTTTCTTATCTCTTCTTTCAAGATATTTCTTTAAAGAAGAGATAAGAAAATGAAATGCAAGTGTATGTTAATTAATAATAATTAACATACACTTGCACCAATTTTTGATTGTGAATGAAGAAAGAACAACGATCACTCACAAGCAATTTCACACGAGTAAAGATTTTAGCTTTTATCTTTTCCTCGTAATAATTTCCTTTGATTGCGAATAAACTTTCGAGTTTTGACAAACTCATTATGTACTCAACATTGTAGTTATTGTAATAACAATTCTGTTGTTACGTAAATAGAGTTCATTTTAGCGTTTGTAATATAAGTGAGGTAATATTGTATTTAACTGCATATGAGCTCGGATTATATCAATTATTAGTTTGTGGAAAGCCATTTTGCGAGTCGTACTTTTTGCCACTTGGTCACGAATTATTCTGTCGACGTATTTCGAGGTTGTGTGCGGTTTATTTGATCCAATTATTATTTGGGTTAGGGCTTGAATGAGGCATGTATTTTATGGATGTTTGAGGAGGTTCTATTTATCGATATTTTTTAAACAGTTTCGTTTTATTGTTGTTTAAAGTGGATGATAAAAAAAGGATAGAAAAAATATATTATGAGGCGGGATTCGAGCCCGCGTATTTAGATGATGCATGTTTTTCAAGTTTATATTACAAAACATAACACTATTATGCTATTAAACTTAAAAATATGTTGACACAATGAAAATAAAACATTGGAACAAATTCGGTCTCACTTTGTAGATAATGTTAAAGATAAATACGGGTAATGTATAATATTATGTACCTACCCACTGTTAAAATCAATATTGTATGGAAGCAATAAATAATTTCTAATCACAAACGCACAGATAATTAATTAACTGAACTAGTGTCACAAAACTATATAAATCATTATTAAGGATATATGTCGAAGTCAATTTATTTATTTTAAATTTTAATTAAAAATTTAAAAATTAAGAATTTAGTTTTTAAACTATTTAGATCACAGTTAAATAAGTTAAAAACAAATAATTAATGTTATATTCATTTGAACTAAAATAGAAACTAAACATCTCGACATATTTTTTCAAAAATATTGAAATCACTGAAGCGTTTTGCAATTGCATAATGCTCTAAATAAAAAATAAGAAACTATATATTTTATACGAAATACGTTAAATCTTCATTAAGACTTACAAACAAACAAACAAACAGTAAATATGTTACTTGCCACTTACCGAATTATGGATGGCAACTCGGATAAAACAATATAATTTAGTGCCAAAAATATTGCACTTGGTTTGTTCTCTATTGCACCTCTTATATTTATTTACAATTTATTTAGTTGACTTAAAAAACTTTACATAAAAATACAGGCACATAATTTCGTCGAAGGTACTTTATTGTAATTATAAAAGACGGTCTGCAAAAAAAAATGAAACAATTATCTTGAATTCCGCGCTTGTACCTACCCACTTATAACTTATAGGTCAATTCCCTTACCAATAATTATCTACCATTTTTTTTTTCATGTGATAGTTTGGTTCTATCCTAGATCAAAACCCATACATTCTAGTTAATCCCATACACAAAAATACCACTGACGCAGACCACACGTACGAACAATAAACCCCAGAAAGTTGGCATGTATCGAGATTTGTCATTTCATTCTTTTTACTGCACAGCCGGTAATGCTCTAATTCATTGGATTGCTTTATTTTCAGTCTAGACTGAATTCTAGTCTTGGTTTGATATTAGTTTCTAGGTTTTGAAATCTTTTTGTGGGTGGTCGCTTTATCTTGCGACCTGACATTAATTGTTATTTTTAGTAAACTAGAAATGTTGTAGGTACGGATTGTTAGAAATGTATTGTATGTTTTGTACACGTGTAAAAAGTTTTAATAGATTTAAAAAATGTGATTTAAATTTATTTATTAATATTTTATTGCTCTTAAAATTATAACAATAAGACTTAACCTAAGGATACATTTAAACAATTGGCGGTCTATCGCTATATATATATATAAAAACTGTTGAAAATACAGGGTAACCTACGATATTTGCAATCAACGGATATATTTTTCTTACAGTTATAATAAACTAAAAAGCAGGTATTTGTACGGAACTCTTAGTGTCACGATTCCGACTCGTACTTGACCGTTTTTTTTGTTCTTTACTAAAAACACCTCAATACTATTTCAAAATGCATAGTGCATATTCTAAGGCGAAATTTACGAGTGTAGAACCGAGATGCGATCGAACAAAAACAAACACACAAAAATAGTCTTTGTTCATCCCACTTCAGATTTCAGATAGTTGACGATGAAGGATTTATTGTATCGTAATGATAGAGAATTCCAGATTAAATATTTTTAACGTCTTTATAAAGTATTTGAATTGGTCGTATGTGATATTCTAAATTTGAATCTTTTTTTGTGTTGATTTTTTATCGGTGTCGGTTTAAGTTTTAAAAATTGGTTTTGTGTTTACATACAAAATATCACTTTTGCTATTTTATCTAATAATATAACTATAATATGATAGCCTTTCTCGATAAATGGGCTATCTAATACCGAAAGAATTTTTCAAATCGGACCAGTAGTTCCTGAGATTTGCGTGTTCAAACAAACAAACAAACTCTTCAGCTTAATAATATCAGTATAGATTTGCGATGGTTAAATTTACCTCAAAACTTATTTAAGATTCCCATATTTTTATTCTCGAACACTTTTTAGATACATCTGACTTTCCAAGTATTCGTTTTAAGAACTCCTAAATACTAAATACTAATTTTCATAAAAAATAATCTTTGATCTAATACTCTAGAATCTATAGCTAAATCGCGAAATAGCGAATCTATAGATTTTTAAACACTGTAATATTTTCATATCTTTCAACAAAATCGTTATTTAAATGCACATAAAATAAATCGTTTGACACAAACATGATGTTGTATTGCGTACAAAACACTGACTTCATGTAAATGCATATTTTTTGCAACATTTGTTAAAAAGATGCGTAAATCAAATGTTATTCCACTTGGTACCTACTTTAATATATATTATTATTTGGTTTGAGACGATTGACTCTAACACGTGTTACAAATAGTGTAGTAGCGATGTCCTGTCTAGTACGTAGTACATCTGTACATAGTAACTCAATGTATTAAACGTATTTTTTTCGAAACTTATAAAGTAATCTTTATCCATACTAATATTATAAAGCTGAAGAGTTTGTTTTTTTGTTTGATTGAACGCGCTTATCTCAAGAACTACTCGTCCGATTTGAAAAATTATTTCGGTGTTAGATAGCCCATTTATCGAGGAAGGCTATAAGTTATAATATATCATCACGCTAAGACCAACAGTTGCGGAGCAATGCGGGGAAAATAGCGGGACACAGTTAGTAAAGATATAAAAAAAATCAGAGAAGTAGGGTAGGCTTCTATTTTGACATAATATTTTGTTGTTGAAATAGCAACCGAAAAACATTTTTCGAAAATAAAACCAAAATATATGAATGGTGTTTGCTTTGTTTATCTGGTACAAACTAAATTAAACTACATAAATCAGAGTTTAAATTATATGACCTAATTATATTAGGTATAGGTAATATTAATTTTATTCATATATTCAAAAACAGTTTTTTCACTAATCACAATTAAATGTTAATATTTGTTATAAGTCTTAACTATGACATATTGATATGTCAACGAACGAACAGACAAACGCATATTTTGTATAGATAATATAAAAATTATCAGTTTAGTAATATTAAAACGTGTTATTAGTATCGTTAAAAATAATAACGACATTGCGTTAACGTCAAAAATAATATATTTTCCAACAAGCCATTTATTTTATGTACATGCAGGTATTTTAATGGTCAAGCATTGTCCAATTGCTTGACCAATTTGCATGATCGTTGATTGATTAATCGATTTTTTAAAAACTTAAAATATATACATTACTTATCAGGTTACATATTATACACTTTCAGGTTCCCGTATATTTTGTAGCTCATAATTTTCTTTTTTCGGAAAGTTCATGCTTGAATAGGTACATCAAAATTATATTATTATACATACTAAAATGTTCACTTTGAGCTTCAATATTAAGTAGAAAATAGTATTCCTATTGTAACAAAATAGTGTTTGAATGCCGTGTCTTATACATATTATACTTATTTCGTATCTTTTGTTAATACGTACAATACTATCATTAAGGTTGAATATAAACGTTCAAGCTTTTCATCATGCAAATTGGACTGTGTGGCACCGCCTTAACATTCACGATCGGGACGGATACCCGCATTTTAATATAGTAATTTACACCTGGTTAGCATGTGTGAAGAAATTTTGATTTGTGGTAAATGGCTTTTTGAGGTATATCATATTTAGCTTTAATGGCCGATCTTATCTGTGACAAAATAATTTAGGGGCTCGTATGAAAATGCCTTATCAAATTATGCGAAGTTAATTTGGAATGGCTTTTTTAACGCTAAGAATATTACTATAAAAACAATTTTTGATGCATCTGAATTTTAAATACTTCACTAGAAATTGTTATAATTTTATTAGACTTCACTAGATATCGAACCTAGGACCTCTTCATTCTTCAAGTTAACCGCTGAACCAAGTATACCAAATAATGATAAAATGCAAGTAAAACTAAAAACATATAGAGGAAGTTTAATAAGACAAAATCAAAGAAATATATTTAAATGCCACGACGTCCGTCTGTCAGCGACCCATTTATCTTTTTAACATTTTAATTAGACGAACCATTAGTTTGATTTTAATTCATTTGTAACCATTAGTGAAATTCGCTCATTTGTTATTTTAATAGGAATTTGTTTATGTATAAATAATCCATTTTTATAAATTATTGCATTATTATCCACTTGTCGCTTTTTTTTATTGGATCCAAAGCCATTAGTGCATAATAATATAATGATTTACTAAAAAAGTTGCTTTTTTTGGTCTTAAAATTACCGATATATCTTAAATTTTGTATATTTTAAACATTATAATGACAACAATTAGAGTTATTGTATTTCTAAATTAAACGCGGTTTTAAATTTGTTTAAGCCTTTAATGTGCTCGAATCGGATTAAAATATTATAGATAAACGTAATTTTTTCGAATAATATAACAATGCTTCAGTTTATCATCATCACTACATAGTATAAAACAAAGTCACTTTCTCTGTCCCTATGTCCTTTTGTATGCTAAAATCTTTCAAACTACGCAACGGATTTTGATGCGGTTTTTTTAATAGATAGAGTGATTCAAGAGGAAGGTACATAATTTATTAGGTTTTAGTCAAAGCGGGCGAAGCCGCGGGCGGTAAACTAGTCTATATATATAAAAGAAAGTCTGTATGTTCCAACACTTATAACTCGAGATCTGCTGAACCAATTTTCATGGTTTTGGATTTGTTGGATTTGTCACCGCCCAGAATAGCAGAATAAATCATAAAAATAACAAAAACTAGACGAATAAATATTTTCCCAAAATTTTGATTTTCGTACATGTCAATCATTAGTTGTCAATCCTGTCAAATACGGAAAATAATGTTTGACATTCATGCGTTCAAAAATGTATTATGTGTAAAATAATTAAAAAGTAAAAAGGGTGAATAAATATTGTTTGTATTTTTTTAAAATCAATTATCAAAAAGTGCAATAAAAGGAGATACATAAAAATTCCTCAAATGATTGTGTTTACGCGTGTTTTCAGAAATTAATAAGGTATTTTTGGTGAGGAATCTAATCAAGAAGGTTAGTTCGCTTAATTATTAAAAAGAAATTCTATAAAAATGTAAAAATTCTGACAATTATAATTTGTTGCAATTTCGTCGACTGCTTCAACAATATTGCGTTGACATAATAATATTATTATGTATATAACGTTAAAATTGAAACGGAGCCCCTGATTCATTGGTTCGAACCAAGCTAAATTGCGTTTTGAAGATTACATCCATTTACGCGATGCAATTAGCACAGAGAAGAAGATGCAGAAAATGTTGGTCTGTTTACTGCGACATACACAGGTCATGAATATGCGCAAGATGCAATGACATACATAATATTTTCGTCATTATGGTCGGCCAGATCTATTCATTACACTTACATGTAATCCGAAATGGATGGAAATTATTCAACTGCTGCTTCCCGGACAGATATCAAGTGATCGGCTCGACATTACCACACATGTTTTCAAGCAAAATCCGATCATGAGTTACAAAAGCAACACATCTTTGGGATTATTCAATGATGGATGTATTCAATCGAATGACAAAAATAAGGCTTGCAGCATGCACACATTTTAATTTGGTTAGTCGAAAGAATTCGGGCGGATAAAAATTGTATGTGCGGGGATTGCTAATCCTGTAACCGATCCAGAACTACATGACATGATGTTCTAATCACGAATATATGATTAATGGACCGTGTGGCACCATCAACCGCCAATCACCATGCATGGTTGACAGCGAGTGTTCCAAAAGGTATCCACGAAAATTGACGGCAAAGACCATCACAGGCAACGATGGTTACCCACTGTATCATCGTCGGTCGCCCGATGATAGTGGTAGAAGTAGATCTATCATAATTAAAGTGAAAGGAAACAATTTGTGGTTAAAGTTAAAGAAACCAGTTAAAGAACGAAAAGAGTTAATTCGAGTGCATCCCAGGCTGCAAAACGTAGTTTAATTCAATAGGTAATTTTTCTCTGACACGTGTAGGTATGAAGTATTTAAGTAATTATTTTTTTATTCTATTTCTATATGTGTTATTCATCGAAATAAAAAGCCATTATACCTATATCTATATTTATTTTGTATCATTGTATTCCGTTGATCATAGCCTAAATTAGTTCCAAGCCCAAAGGTAACATGACATTCATTGACTGGGCGGTACAAAATTCGCCGGGCCAGCTAGTTATATCATAAATGATATGATTACTAACTACCTGCATATAATATTTTTTTCTCTCTCTCTTTAGTTCCTTATTACTTACTAAACTAAACACAAAAATGTCAATTATATCGTCATTACAAAGTACTTTCTCTGAAAATGATTTCTCTAAATAGCAATCAGCAACATTTACAGCATTTTTGTTAATTATATTTGTTAAGATCCAATGTTGGTGATTAAATAACTGAATGGTAGGTACATGTTGCGAATTTTAATATGAACCCTTAAGTACATCGATTCATTTGGCAAAGAATAAGTGACAAGGTAGATGTGGCATGACGTTTTATGGTAAAATATCAAGATTTATACAATCATTGTAAAATGAGAAGATGTATACTTATGTCAACCGTGAAAGTTCGGTGAGACTGTTTGATGGAACTAAACTGATTTATAGAATGCTTTGTTTTTGTATCAAAATGATACATAAGCTTAATATGAAGTGGGTTGTCTTCTTGTATTTATAGTCGTGTATATGTATCGCGTACATTGATATATTTAAAGTAATCCGTTAAACACTTTAGCGCAAATTCAAAATATTATTTTGATACGAAAAAAAAATGATATAAATCTTACATATTATTTTGAGCTTATCAAAGTATAAATTGAATTTAGTTCCACTACGAATCTTGAACTTCCTTTATATAAAGCTACTGTTTAACCACACACCATCATGAAACTCAACGACAGTGAATAATAAGGTGTCAAAAATTCCTGTCAAATTCAATTGACCATGTCATCGGGTAGACGTTTGAAAAATCAAATATTTAGTCCATGGCTTATCTGATAGCGAAACACGCTCTACTGTGAAATGATCGATGTAAAGCAATGCTTCAATAAAAACGATTAGGTACATTACAGTTTATTGTCCTGGTTTTGTCTGGGCATTGGGGAAGCAATGTAATAAAGTTTGTTAAAAGGAAACATGTTTATGGTAGAATCATCAAAATCTTTGTTTTTAATGTTACAAACAATTTACTTTACTTATAGATTAAAAATATAACAGATCTCTATATGTAATAGTGCAATAAATTAGGAGATAATATTATGAGAGACTGTAGGTAATATGTAGGTAGAGATCAATAGCCAACGTCTCTGATAAAAATAGGAATATCGCAGATATCTGTAAAAGTAGAGAGATAATACGTATATATTACAAGTTAAAAATTCAATAACTATAAATAAAATGGAAATTACTGTAAACAGAGAATTGAAGCCTGAAAATCTATCATGTGAGTGAGAAACAAAAATAGAAAATTAATGTTTTATATTATTTTTTGTTTATTTTGTTTCATTAGGTTTGGTGGGATTTTTGTTAAAGCTTAATAAGAGTTGATCGAAAGATTTGGGCGAGAGTCCAACCTATTAGTTAGTAAAAAACGCGCATGTTTTTTTCAGCTACAGTTATTTTTGTATTTGAATTATATGTTTTTCAGAATAGATTTCTTTAAATAATAGAGACAGATTGTGGCGCTTGGTTGTGGTCTTCCAAAACAGATAATATTTATGTTAAGCTATAAATTGTAAAGTTAGTTAAATAATATCTGAGCATTATTTAAAACTAGGTGTAAGAGTAAAGGACGATAGAGAATATTTATTTAAATCTGTATATTGCAATGTACCTAACTCATTTATATATCGGATTTTTTTTTGGTTCATTGACCTGCCGGTTTCTTAACGATGCGATGGTTACCTTTTTTCACCAATTGCAGAAAATGCTTTGCAGATAAAGTGAAAAAACAGTTTAATTTTTACACTACTACAGATTTAGTCTTCGACGATTACTAACATTAGGAATAAATATATTTATATTAAAACTACCTTAGATCCAATCTTAATCTAAGAAAACTACTTATGTGAAAACCACTTAGCATGTATTAAAAAAACAAATGACACATCTGTAAAATAATCTTTGCCACAGCACAGGTGCATCGACACGCGCAAAACAGGTCGGACTCGACTCACTTACCGAAAATGATGTACCGCCAAATTGCGTTACCCCCAGTGCCGGTTTTAGCCTTACCAGCGCCCTGGGCGAGATTTATACGGCGCCCCCTAACTGCAATTCAAACCCATATGAAATAAATATAGTTTAAAAAACTAAAAAACACGCTTTCAAGATAGATACCACTAAAAAGTAAAAAATAATTATTACTCTAGGAATTAAACAATAATCAATACATAGTATAATTGTGAAAAAAGCGTGGGGCGCTGTTCAAGAGCTGATTATACATGGCACCCCACGATTTTTTCAAAATTTTGTTTTTTAACTATATTTATTTTGCATTTTTTAGTAAGATTTATGCTGAATAATGTCCATACACTCATATCTTTAATATTTTGTTATTATTTGTACTAGCTTTCCGCCCGAGCTTATAATGTAGCGATAATATTTAATCAATAACAGTCGATAATATGGAAACAAGTCCTAATGATGAAAATGCAGATAAAACTCAGTTTCAAGAATTGTATAACCATAAAACAAAAACGCTTCCCGCCGCATACCTGTCACTATATTACATACATGCTTTGATCTTTAAAACTACGCAACGGATTTTAATTCAGTTTATTTTAATTTTATTTAATATAACGATTCAAAAGGAAGGCTTGAGTCATCATGTATTAAGATTTTGTACAAATTACCCAAAATATAAGGATATATGTTGTGTGTAGAAGTCGGAAAAAAATTAGGCGTACGGGAGCTGTCGACGAAAATGCTATCTAAACCCTTTGAGATATAACGAAATAATGTATGGTGGAATTGTGTATCAGTTACAGGTCTCCAGAAAAGTCCGTTATAGGACATGTCTATCTCTAAAGAGAACATACTAGTTATATCAATTTTATTACTTTAAAAAATTAGCAATTACAAAGTAGTAATTTGAAAGCTACTTACAGAATTACGGTACTAAATCTTATCATTTTAAATACGTAATTAGCTTGAGTATTTCATAAAGATTATTTTTTCCTTTTACATCTTTCATATTAAATGAATATTTTTGGAGTTATAGCAAAATTAAAAAAATGCGTCACGCAATGATTTTCTGTCGTTGTGATACGAACGGCGCCCTGCGTCAGGCGTGCGACAAGTTGTGCATTATTATTTGTTTAGTCGATAATAAGATAAAAAAAAAAATGTAAAGTCACCAATCCTTGATAAGTGTAAAAATTTTGAATGACCGTTTAAAATGGGTAGAAAACGTGTGTAAAGAAGTCGGTTAGTTTACGTAAAGAAATATTTAATCCTGGCCATCCTTATCAGGATAATAAGATAAATTCATGCAATTATTGTATTGTTACCGGGTTTTGATAAGTATACAAAATTTTAATAAAATCCGTCTTTGAAAAGTGGGTCAAAATCGAATCGAAGGAGAATTGGTTACATACAAACATATGTTTTAAGCTAATCCTGGCGATCCTTATCAGGATAATAAGATAAATTTAGGAAATTATTGTATTGTCACTGGTCCTTGATAACTGTACAAAATTTGAATGAAATCCGTCGGTTTAAAGTGGGTCAAAATCGAGTCGAAAGGAGTCGGTTACATACAAACATATGTTTTAAGCTAATCCTGGCTATCCTTATCAGGATAATAAGATAAATTTATGAAATTATTGTAATGTCATTCGCATTGATATAAAGGGGCGCCTGTTGCGCCCCTTTATATCCGGCGCCCTGGGCGGTCGCCCAACCGCGCCCTACCCTAATGCCGCTACTGGTTACCCCTACCATTGTATATGAACGAATTTCTAATACCACAGATGATATTATAACGCTAAGCTAGTACCAATACAATACTTCTTTGAATTGTTTATAGGAATGCGTGAAACTTTACTTCAATCTTAGAATACATATGTAAACTGACGCAGAAGCTATCTATGCATTTTTATGTCAAATAATCCGTAATACGTAATCAAAGTCGTGGGTTATGCATTATTGAAAAAAAAAAAGTATTTGAAATAGATAATAGGTACCGAAATATTGCCTGATTTACATTAAAACAGTACCTATTTATATGCAGAATATAAAAGAAATTTCGATCCCATCAAAAAGGTCTACTTATTGAAACCAGATGAAAAAGTTAAACATAACTCGTATATATAAGAGCAAAGTGGATGTATCTCTTGAAATTTGAGCTATAAAATGTTTCTAAATAGCAGTAAGAACATTAATAAAATTGCAGTAAAGTTATTAAGCTTTAATATATGGTCTCGTAATAGAGATTAAATTAATATGCCGGGATGTCATGATATTATACTTCAGTGAAAGTATATGCGGTAGGTTGAATTTTACTACGATATTAATGTAGGAATTTGAATTAGTATGTATGAAATTAATTTTTACTGTTGCATTTTACATTTTAATGTTCAAAAAGTGGTCGGTTTAGTTTTTAGTGGTTGTAGAAGCTTTGAAGGTCATATACCTTGTAGTAAATATTTATTTACTGTTATCAAAAATGTTAATAAAATTAAGGGTAGGAAAGTAAATATTCGTGAATAAAAATAATTTAAAAGAGACCTGTGACCTTTGGCTTGAAAACAACAACCTAAGGTATTTATTTTACAATCTCCTAACACGTGGACCAATTCCAAAAAATTAACTTATTAAACTCGAAAGCAACTCACTCGAAAATTCTCATTCGAGAACCCATAGTAAGGGTAACATTTCTTTGACCTTGGGATTAAGAGGACTAAAATCGGGACTCATGTTTTATTAATTGCACTTCCATTAGATTCCCATCAGGCTACTTGTTTTTATTTAATGATTCATTTACTTTTATTGTGTTTTTAATTTAGATAGGACTTTATTTTCGACCAGAGGCCATTGTTACAAGGAGCTTTATGATTACCTATATTCAATTGAAGGTCAAATCGGAATGTACTACTATAATGTTAAAATGTTTGGCTGTATGTTTCAGCTAATCTCCGAAACTGGATTAATACAAGATATTGGCTGATAGAGCTCTTATTAAAATGACTATGTTTTAGTCTTGCTTTTGACAAAAATACCAATTATATATATCAGTTAACAAAGTCGTAGGCGGCCAAACTGCAGTCCTCTATTACGTCCGTATAATAAAAAAAGAAAAACAACACAAATAATTGTTAAAAGATGCGATAAATCCACGATCAGATAAAGCTTAACTATGATTTGTGGAGGCGGTGTGTAAACATAAGTATTTTTATTTGTATGTCAACGCAATATACGTACGGAATTGAGAACCACATCGAAATGGATTTATTTAAAAAATCAGCGTACATTCATCACAGCTTGTCATGTTTGTTATGGATATGGCATTTAGCTTTGGCTGAGAAATATTTAAAGTAGCTTGTTCAAGAAAATTAAGCCAATGTCTCTTTGGAGTAGTGTAGCGTTTTACTAGTAAAGTTATTTTTATTTAGTTCAGTAGTTTCGAAGCTTAATTGGTACATACAAACAAACAAAAATATAGGACTACAGATAACCGAATTTAGTAACGCTGTTCGATGGCTTGAAATAAATAAATATGTAAATACAATATTCACATTAATAAAATTTGAATAACAAGTTTATTATTATTAATATTTTATAGTTTAATCATTATGATAAACTAGATTTCCGCCCGCGGCTTCGCCCGCGTTTTCAACGAAAAACCCGTATAGTTCCCGTTCCCGTGGGATTTCCGGGATAAAACCTATCCTATGTGTTAATCCAAGTTGCCCTCTATATGTGTGCTAAATTTCATTGTAATCGGTTCAGTAGAATTTGCGTGAAAGAGTAACAAACACACACACACACATCCTCACAAACTGAGGACACGGGATGTTTTGCGAGTTTGTTTTCAAAATTGCTATCTTTTGATTAATTGGTATTTATAATTTCCAAAATAAGATAAATCATTTGAAACCAAATAAACTAAGGTCAAAAAGTTTATAATTAACGTATACGTAGGTACGTATTTTAAAATACGAAGTGCGATTCGGGATCTAATTTTGAAGTGAAACTTCTTTATCGGGGTTGGAAAAAAATTTAGTGTAACATTTTTTCGTTACGCGTGACATTTTTCCGTTACGCGCCATCTTTTTCTTATCCCTTCCACGCGTGACTCGACGTATTTCTGTAAAGTTGCATATTATAGTAAATTATTTTTTTTAAAATAAGGTCATAAAGAAGTCTCACTTCTTACGTGTGTACACTATAGTACACGCACACATTTTTTTCTATTCTGAACATGCTATAAAACTAAGTTATTTTAGTTTATGATTTAATAACTAAAATTTAACCTGTAATTTTATACGGAAGGTGTCCTTTTACTCATAAAATACAGACAAATGTATAATTCAAACCAATACTATTCAGGGAGCAATAACAATGAATTTATACAATTGTTGTAGTGATATTATGTTTTACAACTAAAATTAAATGCTGGTGCTTTTTGAAATAAAATTGTATTGTAAAAATATAAAAGATAAGAAAGCAATATTTATATATAATAAAATAAATGTTGTCTAATATGAACTGTGCTAATCATTCCAAACATATTTTAAGGGTCGATCAACTTTTATTGGTCCGACGGTACACGCATCATGTCCCTGAACGATAATTAATAAACATGAAATCATAAAGAGTTAAATTGGTTTTAATTATATTCCTTTTAATATTTTCTAACATTATTGTGAACAATATTTTACTTGTTTTATTAATTTGTGCGTAGTTTCATGGTTGTCCAGAGACTAAATGCAATTTTCAATCACATTTGTCCCCAAGCTACAATGCAATAACAAACTTCGCATCACGAACACATACTATCACGACCATAAATACCAAATACACTTCTTGTTTCAGTTCATAATTATTGACATAAAAACATACAAACAATTTTTTTTTATTGGATATAATACGATTTTCAGGCATTTTACTTTTGTCCCTATAAATCATCTACATGGCATAGGTCTCACAGACAACTGTAATTTAGTTATGAAACCAAAACACAGATGGCGCGGTAGATTCCTAAACAACAAGCTAAACACAATAATTAACTGTCGGGCTCAAACGCCATTTTGATTTGTATAAAATCACGGCAACAGTCGTCCGAGCGACTTTGGTGAGTGTGGGGTGGCTTTTTTGTCAGTCCGTCAGACAACTGTGATTAAAACGTAAGTACTTGATGCATTGTTATCAAATATACTACGCGAGATGCGCTTTCGTCTATATTTTAGTGTGAGCTGAGATTAATATATAAAATAACAATAGTATTTGCTTGGCGGCTCAAAATTTTAAAAATGTCCCGCGGACAACCAGTCACTTGGTCAACCAAAATGGTTGTACCATGGACAATTTGGTTGTCCCTAGGACAATAATTATATAAAACTTATACTTTAACAGTTAAATAGTTCATGTTTTGTTTATTACTCGGCTGTTTCGGGAACACATTTTTATTACGCGATTTTATGTCTAGTTTAATTGTAATTTTAACATTTCAAAAATCAAGACGCTACTACTACAACTAAGATGTCCCCATATGAAAATCACATTATACTTCATTCATTCAGTTTTATCGAGAATCAGTTCATTTTAATTAAGTAAAATCAATAATACGATACGTAACAACCTCGCCTTAATAGTTTTTTTGTAAAAAATATCACTATTTCCGCTTTACTGAAACTTTTTTTATATATGAAACATTATTTGGTTGTTCAAAAGACATCATTCGTTTCAATTTTAATAAAAATATTTCGTATTTTGGGTGTAAATAGAACAAATATCAAAATATTATTTATTATTAAATATTAGAAGAATTTGTTTTAATTCTTAAGGGAATTTAACATTTAAAAAAGTACTATTGTGTAAGTTGTCCAAAGGACATTATTTCCCGTGAATAGATCGGTTCGTGAAGTTAAATCCACAAATGTATTTAATCAACATCACTGCTGCTTATATAATCTTAATCTACGAAGAATTATCTTCTAAATGAAATAGTAAAATGCTGAAAATTAAGTAAAAAAAAAATACGAGAAAATTATGATCGGGACCTTTAAAAATTGATTGACCCTTAAATACAAATTGGCATCTTTGCTTTACACATTAATGAGAATATTATTAATTTATTGTATATCCGATAAAATCAAAAGAAATAACTAGAAATTACTAGTTCTAACCGAAAACGCGTTATACCAGTAACATCCAGTTATTTGAATACATAGTAAAATGTATAACGTATTTATTTACTGACGTTTATAACTAAAACTGGAGGCCGATGGTTAAGATGTTAAAATTACTTATATCGTGTTACATCCGTGAGAATCTTGATTGATAAACTTTTATGTTTTTTTTCTTCTTTTTTTTTAATTTAATGCTTGTTCTGGAATATTTAAAGCGGCCAGTTCATTGAGGTTTTATTCGAATTTTATGTAACCTCCTTTGTATAGATTAAATATGATATGTAGATTAAAAAGAAATGGGTTAGCTGGCTGGCGGTAAATTTGAAATTTAAATTTGACATTTGTCCTAGTTTGGTGACTTGACCTGTTGACGTTTAGTTTTTTTTCTTTTTAATACGTACGTCACAGTTTACCGTTTTCGATAAATTAATGTTACAGGACATTAGAATTGTTGTGTACCTTACTAAATATAGTGATTTTTCAAGCCCTCAATTTTTTTTCATAAGAATCCTTGATCAACATTATCTACAAAAACAAATTTTATTTATTAAGTATCAAAAATGGCAGAAGTTACCTCAAGTACAAGTATGTAGCCATACTTGATAATATGTATAATATACTGTAAGCTACTCAATTTGCACGGTTCCAGCTGATTTGACAGGTGACACCATGACTTATGGGTTATCTTATTGCGAATAAAATGATATAGAAACTCCTTGTTTATTTATAGTACATGTTATTTTACTTATTTATTCATGGATTCATGGCGATATCATAGAGAAACTAAAATTACAGAACACAGTAGTCATTATTAAGGATAATTTCAAAAACTACTCTTTGTTTTATTGGAAAATTGGTTTCCTTAATAAAGTACCAACATAATAGTTTAACATTTAACACACATATTAAAAAAAATCAGTTCAATTATTGAGAACCATTCTTGAAATCAGCCCAAAAAGCTGCTTACCTTCAACTTATAAGTATACACTATACAGGGCACAGATATTCCTTCAAATATATCTAAATTATTTAAATATGTAATCACTACATAGTATAAAACAAAGTCGCTTTCTCTGTCCCTCTGTCCCTATGTCCCTATGTATGCTTAAATCTTTAAAACTACGCAACGGATTTTGATGCGGTTTTTTTTTAATAGATAGAGTGATTCAAGAGGAAGGTTTTAGTATATAATTTATTATGTTTTAGACAAAGCGGGCGAAGCCGCGGGCGGAAAGCTAGTATCATATATTTGACAAAACTGCATGTCTTGGAGATGCAAACAAAGCCATGGTCGAAGAATTTTCATTGTACCTATATCATTAAAAAACATGATACCTATATTATGTATTTTGATTTGTTACTACGTCTTTAATTTCAAAACACGACACCGCCCTATAAAGGTCCTAAAATAATTTATAAGGACACTATAAAAACAGGATCAAACTAGTGGTCGAAAGACGGACACCAGGACATTTTGATTATATTTATTGGCGTAATAAAAATGTAATTGGTGTGTGAACAAAATAACTTGTTAAAATAGAAAACATAAATTATGGTATTTTAAAATTGTGACTGGCCTATTTTAATTGTGTTTAATTTATTTGATAGCTCTTGGTGACATTTTATATTAAGTTGTATGGTGCATCGGCTTTTCTGTGTGATTTTATAAAATGACTTTATTTTAGGATTATTCTTTTTCTCTATTTGACTGTACCCAACAAAATTATGTAACGAAATCTATTCATCCTAGAAGCTCTTTTGTTACAGAAGCTACACTAATAAATAAAATATAATACTTCCTACCCTACCTATGTATTTCCATTCTCCATACTCAAAAAACTATCATGAAACCGATAAGTAGACAGAATATCATGAAATCGCTGAAACGTGAAATAAAAACTAAGATACTGTCTAATCTATAGGTACTAATATTATAAAGCTGAAGAGTTTGTGTGTTTGTTTGTACGCACTAATTTCAGGAACTACTGTTCCGATTTGAAAAATTATTTCAGTGTTAGATAGCCCATTTATTGAGGAAGGCTATAGGCTATTATTTACCACGAGCGAAGCCGGGGCGGACCGCTAGTTTAAAACATTAGTAAGGATATACAGTAGGTTGTACAGTCAACAAGAAAACACAAACTAATTTTCCACTCGACTGTACAAAACTTGTGGGCAAGTGCATTGATATGGAGAATTCTCCCAATTGTACCTTGGGACAAGGGCCGTGTGGGCCAAAACACGTGTATTCAAATGAGCATTGTTGCATTGTATGCATTTCGGTGAAAGTAATTGCATAATGCATTCTTTGGTAGTAAAAGTATATAAGTTACTAATTGTATGTAATATAGTTGTCATGCTATCTATAGGTACTAATAATAACTAGCAGTGCCCCGCGGTTTCGCGCAGCCGGCATATACCGAAGCTGGAGAAGAAAACATGGATTTTCAGGAAAAATTTAGCAAAAAATTTTTGACGTAATTTTGTTGTTTAAGTATTTTGTACGTGATCAGTGTATGCAAAACTACAAGTTCCTTCGCGCTTAGTATACCAATAGTGGGACACCCTGTATAGCCTATACGCTATAGCCTTCCTCGATAAATGGACTATCTAACAGTGAAAGGTTCGTGGTTTCTGAGATTAGTGCGTTCAAACAAACAAACAAAGAAACCACCTATACAGCTTTATTATCTACTTTACTATCTTTACTAGGTAATAATATGAAGCTGAAGAGTTTGTTAGAACGCGCTAATCTCAGGAACTATTCGACCGATTTCAAAAATTCTTACACCGTTTGGATTCGTAGGTGAACCGTGCCTATATAATATTATGTACAACGGGCGAGGCCGGAGCGGGCTACTAGTTTTGTATATTTTAAATTACACATGTAGGTTATTTTCAATTCAAAAATTAAATAAATCTCTCATACATTTGTCGAATATCTATTTTAACACATGATTGTCACGATCATTCATTACGGTCATAAAAAATGGCTCCCATAATAGTTTAACGGTCGTATAAAATCTGTCCCACGGCCGCAGAATTACGAAAATATATGCGTGGTAATTGATTTTGTAAATCTTGAGATTGTTCAAATAAATAAAGACATGTATATTGACATGTATATTCAATATAATAATAAAGAGTTTAAAATGTCATGGTTCTATATTGTTGATTTTAATTATAAATTATAAATAAAAAAATGTGTGTGCCGAGCACATGTGTCAGAAGTGAAACTTCTTTGGTTAGATTCAAAGATACCAAAATCGTCGCCATCTCTATGACGTGAAAATTTCAAGGTTGCGTAATGGCAATACGCCATTACGCAACCTTGAAATTTTACTCTCAAAGCAATTTTACTCTAAAGAAGTTGTTTCACTTCAAAAAAGCAAGTAAGTACCTAACTACTAAAAATACATCGCATTCTTTTCACTGAAACTTACCCAACTCAGGCATCCAATTCAGGTATTTTTCATAATCTAAGACTTTAGCCTTTTATTATATGACATTCTAATTAAATGATAAAATCAAGGTAAAGTCAGGGCCAGTCATTAATAATCCCTTCAACCAATAAACTAAGTACTTAGAGCCACGATTAATTACATTATTATAAATAATTAATCAAATTTAAAATGTGTACCTACAGCTCTGTCAGAGCCTATGAAGATAATAATATATTACTTATTAATATTGTTTTATTTTTTATTTATGGTAATAATGACATTTTAAAAGAGCAACTACGGAGTTTCTTGCCAGCTCTTCTCTGTAGAAACTGCTTTCCGAATCTGTGGAAAATATTATGAACAAGAAGCTTATATCTAATACACTGGAGATTTCAGTATGAACATTAACTTGTAACAAGAAAATATGACGTTGAATGACGCCTGTGTAAAAACATACAGGCGTCATTCAAGGTCATATTTTCTTGTTACAAGTTAATGGTCATAGTGCAATCTCCAGTGTATTAGATATAAGCTTCTTGATTATGAACTAGCCGCTGCTTCGCCCGTTTTGTCTAAAACTTAAGAAATTATACTATACTAAAACCTTCTTTGAGATTCACTATCGCTTCCAAATCCGTTGCGTAATTTTAAAGATTTAAGGATACATAAGGACAGACAGCGACTTCGTTTTATACTATGTACCTAGTGATTAAGTATAGATTATTTATTATCTATGGTAATAATGAAATGATTTTAAAAGAACAACTACGGAGTTTCTTGCCTGCTCTTCTCTGCAGAAACTACTTTCTCAGCCCGTGGTAAATAAAATATATAATTAGGTATTTAGACGATTCAAAAGTGCTTCAAAAGGAAGTCTATTTGAACGAATAAATGTTACAGTTTGTTTAGTTATGTCTATAATCTTATAATCTAGGTAATCCATTTTAATAATATAATTTTTAAGACCTCGAAGAAAAGTCATATGAATTCGCCCGCGCAGTCAAAGAAAAACCCGCATAGTTCCCGTTCCCGTGGGATTTCCGGGATAAAACCTATCCTTTGTAAAAAGAAGCCTTATGTCCTTTCTCGGGTATCAAAATATCTCTATACCAAATTTCATGCAAATTGGTTCAGTAGTTAAGGCGTGATTAAGTAACAGACAGACAGACAGAGTTACTTTCGCATTTATAATATTAGTATGGATAAATCGCGATAATTGAGAAACATGTATTTTAAATAACATTTTCTTTAAAATTTTTACTTATTACCTAACAATTTTTTTTAATTCACGAGAAATTTATCGCAAATCAAAGTTCCTGCAAATAGCAAAAACGAATGAAATAAAACATGCAACAACTAATGAAATTGCAAATGGGTTATAATGATAAATCACTGAACGTTTAAGATTTCCTACTTCAAAGAATCACAATTTAGGTTCAAACAATTTATTTGTCACGGAACAATCAGTCTCATACTTCCTTCTCTATTAGTTTGAAGGATTTCTTGAAATAACATCAATAATATCGATTATCGTAAAATTAATGCTAATACTATAACAAATCTAGCTCACCTTATGATCAGTGGCGTGCCTAGGGTGTAAGGACTGGGCAAGCCCAAATTTTTCGAAGTGTTTGCTGGGTACCCTTTTCTTGAATTAGGTATACTTACCTACTGTGTTACTGGGTATGTTCGTTATAAAACTTATAAAAAATGTGAATATACCGAATCAAATCTTCTAAATCTTCACGCGCGCCCGCAAACAGTTGAGTCAAACGTTTACCATTAAAATTAAAATCTATATCTATAAATTATATAAAACTGTATGACATTATATTATTAATAAAATTGTACAGATCATTTATATTCTAATTCAAAACGCCGATCTTTCTGAAGGAAATATAACATCGGAATAGAAGTACCTACTTAGGTACCTACTTAGGTGATTGTTTTAATTCAATTAACAGCTCTTTCTCAATGACAGTCATTGTTAATTCAGAAAGGCGTTCTTGGCCTTGTGTATTTCTTAAATACGTACAGCTACCTATGAATTCGATTTAACGCTGAGAAAGCACGCTCCGTGGAAGAACTACCTACTAGCAGGAATCGTAACTACCAAATGTGCAAGTTTCATCAGAACTCAGAAGGCTTCTTCTAACCAATTCTCATTCATGAAATCGATTAATTCGTAAACATTACAATTAAAATTTCGTATAAGTGACTTACTGCACAAATCGGGAGTTGGTTTTGATGAAGAAATTTATTGTTGTTTTTCAGTAAAGTTTAATGATTTTACCTTTCCCCGCTGAGCACAAAGCAAACCATCACAATTTACAATACAATCTGTGTCACGACACATATTATAACACAAAATTCGAAAAACTTAACCTAAATTACACCTGCACCGGTAATCGTAACTATCTTCACACTGTTAAAGCCAGGCTTTTTTGGCCATAGAAATTGCTATAGAATTCTATAGATAGGTATGTAGCTACTTCAACGAAATTTCATACGTTAGAAGAGATAAGCGCAAAGCCCGGTAAAAGCCCACGAGTGCAAGCGAGAAAACTATATGTCACTCAAGAATAGGGTTGCCAACACTTCATCATCAAAATATAGTATATTCCAAAATAAGGTGTAAAAAATATAGTACATTTAAAAAAAATATAGTATTTTATGGGAAAAACAAAAAAAATAGACATATATTTGTTAATTATTTATTTTTATAAAAACTATATTTTTTGCACTTCTTGCACTGCGTAACAGCTTTTTGTTTAAAATAAAAGTGTCGTATGCTTTGTCCACATTCAATTTTTAGATTAATATAAATCAAAAGCTCATTTTTTATCAATGATACACTACTTCTGTTTCTTTCTTCTCGCCTCTGGTATATATGCGCAAGCGCAATAGGTTATATGACTTATAGTCTACGTGATAAGTTGAAAATGGCGAAAAATAGAGATAAGTCTCTTAAAAATACGTGCGATAGCTCATTTGATTCGGAATGACGTCTAGAAAAATGTATCGGAAATGTGTATTAGCACACAAAAATTGCAAAAGTTATAAACAAATTAAGTTGCAAAAAAAAAGATATTTCGTTTTTTGTTAATAACTCCGAAATAATTAACATTCCAGAAATTTTGAAAAAAGATTCTTAAAGAGGAGGAAATTTCCAACGAAAAACTCCCGACTCCCGGAATTCTATCTCCTTTATTTATAATTTTAATTTAACGCTGAAAATAGGCCTCCGCGCGGCATTTTTAGGTAGCGCGCGCGGCTTCAAAACCGAGCACGTCACATTCATCAAAACATTTGTCTAATTTGTTGAAAAATTAACTTTTAGTAAAATTTCCAACGTGAGCAAATTCTTTGGAGTGTTCGGAATACAGCATAATTTTTTTTAATTTTTAAATGAATATTTAATACCTTAAAAAAATAATTAGTGTGACGTGCTCGGTTTTGAAGCCGCGCGCGCTACCTAAAAATGCCGCGCGGAGGCCTATTTTCAGCGTTAAATTAAATTAAAATTATAAATAAAGGAGATAGAATTCCGGGAGTCAGGAGTTTTTCGTTGGAAATTTCCTCCTCTTTAAGAATCTTTTTTCAAAATTTCTGAAATGTTAATTATTTCGGAGTTATTAACAAAAAACGAAATATCTTTTTTTTTGCAACTTAATTTGTTTATAACTTTTGCAATTTTTTGTGTGCTAATACACATTTCCGATACATTTTTCTAGACGTCATTCCGAATCAAATGAGCTATCGCACGAATTTTTAAGAGTCTTATCTTTATTTTTCGCCATTTTCAACTTATCACGTAGACTATTAGCCATCTTAACAATTAAAAGGCGCGTTCTTATTTTTTTTTTTAAATGAAGAATTTGTTTGTTACATTTGTCGGTGTTGAAAATATAGTATTTTTGCGTACTATATAATATGTTTTCAACAGTATATAGTACGCAGACCCGAAATATAGTACAATACTATATATTATAGTACGGTTGGCAACCCTACTCAAGAAGGACACCGCACTGTTTATAATCCAAAATACAAAGTACGACCTTATTTAGATAGCAAGAAGGATGAAATTAAAAAGTTTGACTCGAATTCGACATTGTTTGTAGGTGAGTTTTCATTGAGTTTCGGAGCAAATTTTGAATTGCTCGTTGCGCGCGAATATTCAAAAGTGAATTTGGGTATTTACTATTTTCCTGTCTCGTAGCGAATTCCTTAGGCAAGCCGGGCTTTTCGGCTTGTATGAACGTACCGCCACTGCTTATGATCATAATCTATAGTCTATACTAATATCATAAAGCTGAAGAGTTGTTTGTTTGAACGCGCTAATCTCAGGAACTACTGGTCTGATTTGAAAAATTATTTCGGTGTTAGATAGCCCATTAATCGAGGAAGGCTATAGGCTATATATCATCACGCTAAGACCAGCAGAAGCGGAGCCACGCAGGTAAAACCTCGGGGCGCAACTAGTATCACACGGTGATAATTATTTAGGAAGAATATAATTATTTTCCTAGTAAAAATGCTTGAAGGAAATTTGAATTGTTAATAGTTGAAAACCATGAATCAAAATTCGCCTCGTGATCGAATTTTTTCTATTCTTTATAAATTTATATTTATAAAGCATTTGAATGCCATAAAACAAAAAATATCAATTTCTACCTACTTCTTTTCAATCAACACATAAAAAGTTAAAAAAAGGAATAAAAATTATTGATTTCATAAGAGAATAAAAACCACGGGGCACAGCTAGTATAACTATCATCCACCCATACCTTAATGCTCGAAAGGAAATTTAATTCTTTTCATAGTTACTATGTTATAAACACATACGCATAATATGTATTTTTATGTACAATTGTATGTATATTATGTATTGTTTAATTACCCTGTTATTGCTTATAATTGTTGCTAATTGTTATTACTAGGTATCTATCTAGGCGCCAGCACACAAAAAAATATTATTTACATTTTAGACTGCGTTATATTTCCTGAACTGTTATAAACACAATGAATAAACATAAAACATGTTTAATAAATAGATAAGATTTATCTGGAGTTGAAATTTGCAATTTTATTCGTGTAAATTTTTTAATTACGTGTACTTCTTCCGACAATAGTTTTTATTTTACCGTCAAAAAGAGATCGGAATAATAGTCGGATCACTATAAATCAAAATTCTTACTCGTCTGTCTCTCCTTGTTATGTATCATCACTACATAGTATAAAACAAAGTCGCTTTCTCTGTCCCTATGTCCCTATGTCCCTTTGTATGCTTAAATCTTTAAAACTACGCAACGGATTTTGATGCGGTTTTTTTTAATAGATAGAGTGATTCAAGAGGAAGGTTTGTGTATATAATTTATTAGGTTTTAGAGAAAGCGGGCGAAGCCGCGGGCGGTAAGCTAGTACTTAGATAAAATAACGCAATAAATGTTCGTGCGGTTTTTTTAATAGATAGAGGAAAGTTTTAGTATACAATTTGTAAGTTTTAGACAATGCGAGTGAAGCTGTGCACGGAAATCTAGTTTAGTCATTAAATACGCGATATTATTTGCCCATTACGGACTTTGATTATTATTAAAATTATTATCCGTTTAATACATTTGAGAAATCTCAAACAATTGTACCAAGATTTCAAAACAAATATAAATCATTGTCGAAATCGTCATTTGAGTGGGTTTTAAACATTACGACTCAAATTACGTGATACTGAAGAATTATTATTATTTGAGTAAAGTTATGTAATTCTTATCTACTTCAATCTGGTTTAACTTATGAGTTTCAATTTGTCTATTTAAATTTAAAGGCATTTTTGATGGAAATATATGTGAAAGTAATTAAATTTATTATTCAAAAGTAAATTTACACTTTTCAAAAATCTTTAATATAAGAAGTCGGTTAAAAATGAATCACAAAATGTGTTGGTACTTGGTAACCGCATAACTCGAGAACAGCCGAACCGATTTCGTTTATTCTTTTCTTATAATATTATACCTTGAAGTACGAGGATGGTTCTTATGGAGATAACGTAAACATGTAGGTACCAAGAGCGAAGCCGGGGAAGACCGCTAGTACTTTATAAAGTAGTTTGTCGCGGAAGAATTCTAACCAATACCCGAGGCCTCATCATTAAAGCGGCTCGACGGAACACAGTGGGGTTTTAGTCGGTAAGAATCCGACATAACCCACGGCTCCTTCCCCGGGGGCCGTGGGTATCTTTGGAAGATTTCCCCAATATAAAAAAAAAGTACACAAATAAAAATATCTATAAAAATCGTATCTATGTTGGATTTGTGAATATTCCAGGCATATGTTTTTTGCTTAGAAAGAAGTCAGCTTAAAATGATAACTAAAGGATAGCATAAAAATAACACAGGAAAAATAAACCACACTGAATTATGCAACTGTAGATTTTAAATTAAAATTTACTTTCAAACCGCATACCGTAGTTCATATATCTAAATAATGTTTCGCGTAACTGGACGTAAAAAATAAATTAAATAAATGATAGAAATTGTGGACCGGTCGTGGACGGCATCATTAGGCGCTCTGGCATTAATTGTCATCCGAGTCTAGGAGCGAAGTACATAGTCTAAGAGCTGAGTGAAACTTTTAAGGATTTAGTAATATCGCATAGTATAAAACGAAGTTGCTTCCCGCTGTCTGTCTGTCCCTGTGTATGCTTAAATCTTTAAAACTACCTATGCAACGGATTTGAGAGCGTTTTTTTTAAATAGATCGAGTCATTCCCGAGGAAGGTTATTTGTTGAGTTGTAGACGCGGGTCTACCCGCGTGAGGAAAGTTTGTATGTATTAAGAAGAAGAAGTGAATTATTGATTTGTCCTAACAACTCAAGATCCAATTGTAATAAAGAATTTGCTTTTTTAAGAAAAAAAAAGATCAATTAAACTGAGTAAATAAATAAAAATATAATTCAAATGTAAAGTTCTTCATCTCTTAAGCTATTCGATATGTAACGCAAGAGGATTGGATTTATGAACGGAATCGAACGAAATGTGGCTGCTAACGGAAAATGTAGGCTTTCGTTAAATGTAAGTAGTTTTATTGGAGTGTCGTTTAAATTAGTTTGTTATTTAGTCTCTCCGTTATTAAATTGTGGAAACGTGAGCATTATGGCTGTTTATAAGGTGGTTTATCTTTGTGAAACTCCTATAGTGTTATATAATCTGATGTATATAGAGAATTTTTACTCGACTGTGGTCTGTGAAACGTAAAGTATAATGTTATTTTTGTATTAAATAAAATTTTTCTTCTTATAAAATATTTCATTATAATTATTCATTTATAACAATACGCCCTGGAAATAAATTAACTACTTTATTTTGTAGCATAATATAGAATGGGATGCATTCTTTAAATCGTAAACTAACGAGAAAGAACCAAAACCTTTCAACATTTGTGTAGATCAAAATATTCCTTCTATTTATATTCCTAACGTTATAAAATGAAAAACTACATCGCTAAGCTTTCTAAATGTTGAATAGTCTTGTCAGTGAAGAAACCCGGTATTATTACAAGTATCTTTTAATTAATTAAAGTATATATTGAGCCATTAATTGGGACACGTGTTTATGAAACTACAAGTTCCGTTCAAACTAATATTTATACGATTAGGAGATAACTTCACTAGTTTAATAAAAATATTAGGAATACTTGGTAGTCCGATTTTGTCCGAGCATGGTGTTTTTGTGGGTAAAAGTTTGACGAACACGTAATAAACAGATAGATGAAATAAAATTGTTTTTGTATGCTAGCTTTCCGCCTGCGGCCTCGCCCGCGTTTTCAAAGAAAAACCCGCATAGTTCCCGTTCCCGTGGGACTTCCGGGATAAAACCTAGCCTATGTTGCTCAGTGAAGATGCAGCTTTCTAATGGTGAAAGAATTTTTGAAATCGGTCCAGTAGTTTATGCGTGAAAACCATACATACATACATAATTACAAACCTTTCCTCTTTATAATATTAGTATAGAGTCCGGCCGTCCAATAAGAGATATAAGGTATTTTTGGCCATAAAGAGGTATTATAATTACCAATAAGTACATCAAAATGCAACCATAATTCAGACGCATAATCAAAAATGTTTTCCTAAACATTTATAGATAAAATCGTGGTATATGTATAATCAAATTCACAGGAAATGAACTCTTAATGACTTTTATCGCCAATTACTCCTGTTTCGACGTTTTTATTATCCAATTATAATGTATTCAAATACCTAATCATTAATTAATATTGATTTATTGTGTTTGTTAAATACTGAAGATGTTTGAAAATCCATGACACTTGGAGAAATTAAATCGCGTGGGCGTAATGAGGGAAATATTGGTTTATTAGGAAAGGTATATTATTTTTATTTGTTGTACTATATAAGTTACTAGCTTACCGCCCGCGGCTTCGCCCGCTTTATCTAAAACCTAATAAATTATATACTAAAACCTTCCTATTGAATCGCTCTATCTATTAAAAAAAACCGAATCAAAATCCGTTGCGTAGTTTTAACTTTTAAAGATTTAAGCATATAAAGGGACATAGGGACAGAAAAAGCGACTTTGTTTTATACTATGTAGTGATGAGAGACGATTTTAGTTGGAAAGTTTAGGCACAGTATTACAATATATTTCCTTATTGTAATACTGTGGTTAAGGTGAAATGTCAGAAGTGGCTGAAAAACAGCACAAAGAGTGACAGATTTCGTGTTTTTTTTAAGTGGGTATTTTGTAATGTAATGTTTTATCCATTTGTATAATTACCTACATGATTCATAAATTAATTTGTGAAAAGTATTTTATATGAAATCGCTTACCTTAATTTCTTCTTGTCCTGACTGCATCAGTCCCATCCAAATTCACAATGACGTCATTTGGTACCTAGTAGATACATGCGTCACGAAAAACGTAGCTTTAAGAAATCTGTTTGTTTGAAGTATTTTCCTGTTCCAATTAACATTAATAACAATAGTTATGGTAATTGAAATATACAGTAAAATATGTTAAGATGGTTTTAACCCATTGACCACCGAGCGGCCCGATCGGGCCACGACACAATAGATTTTCTATTGTGTCTGTGATTCCGGGGGCTGAGGCATTTCTAATGTTCAAAATTAACGGATAATATTAGTGACAACGTTTCTTCTTGACGGTTCGACGCAGACTGAAGTTAGGCACGGGATCTGCTTCAGCGGATTTATTCGAATTTCGAAGGCGGGTAGAAAGAAAAATTAACAGCAATAGATAATATTATTACATAAACAATAAATAGTGTTTGGTTATAGATGCTTAAATATAAATTATATACCGCAATGAATATGTCAATAAACCAAATTTTATATTTCATAACATTAACACTACCAAGTGAGTATTTTCAATAATAGGTACCTACAATTTGCTGAGCAAAAAAAGAGCAAGTATGGATTTTGTTGCCGGTTCTTCTCCATAGACACTACTTTCCGAATCGGTGGTAAATGTTAAAACTGTTATGACGATCCAAAAGTTCTTCTAAAAGTCTAATTGATTAAATATATGTTTGAGTTTGAGTTCAATTACTTCACTCGCATTTACTGAAAAGACGTATACCTAACTAACATAATACAATGGATAGTTTTCTATTTGTACCTCGTTATCCCTTAACAAGAGAGATCTTTTGCGATATCTAACCAATTATAGGAACTAATGACAATTTAACACGATTTTATAGATTTCTCTGTAACCCACATTGTTCGTAGGTTAATTATTAGATACCTAATCTAATAGATATCTAATACTAGGTGCGCAAGGTAATCCGATAGTTTAACGATCTAGGTTGAAATGAAACTAGTACAGTGCTTGCAATTTAATGACATTTTTATTAGGACATTACTTTCTAGGACTTCTAGGAGAGTTTTATGGCCGTGTTATTTGAGATGTCTGAATGTGGTTGATGAAATTAGTGCTTTGTGTTGTCTAACGGAATTAAATTTATTTAAAACTTTTTATACAGATTTTAAACTACTATGTTTTCATTATTATAATAAGAAATCTAGAATTTTGAATCTTAGTTAGCTCAAACTGTTTATTAATAGGTAATTAAGATAAAAAATCAGTTTTTTTATTATGTTGCTTTGTAGAGAGCACTAATTGTCAGTGATAAAACTTTTTATTATGGAAAATATTAACTTGATAATAATTTCATGTTGTATCCGTGTTGTATTTAGTACCTACGATAAATAATTTATAAAGAATTTACTTTGATTTCAAAGTAATTACTTAAAATTTATCTTATTTTTATCAAGTACAGAAACTATATAATCGAGAATATTTTATATTTATAAAATTAAACTGCACACCAAATTAAAAAATCACAAGATGTTGCCATATAAATATATTTAATACTAATGAAATTTTAATTGGTTACTCATCATGGCAGCCATTTTGTATTTATTATTTATTATTACTCGTGTGGGAATGTTTGCGTTTCATTCATGCGTTTATGTATTTTTTGAAGCTATTTTTGAACGAAATTTTTAAGCTTTTTTTTATTTTAAATACTATTGCCTTTTGTTTTTAATTGTTGAGTCTTGTTTTATTGTTTTTGTGACTTGCAATAATTAATTTTTTCCTGCAATCTAACATAATATTAAACATATTTATACTTTAAAATAATACGCCACAGATAATTTAAACTGATAAATACTTTGTTAACTTTGAATGAGAAATCCAATATTATTTGTGTTCTCAAATATTTTGTCTAGATAAACGCTATCAGTATCAACAAATAAATTTTGCATCCAGTAAACTTTAACCTGGGCACAGATAAACAAAACAATATAGCCGATGTGTGAAATTTGTGGAGGCGGCCATTTTTATTTTTTATCTTGTTTTTAACAAAGAATCAATTAAGGAATACCTGTATTGTATTGAATAATATTATTAAAAAAAAAACAGGAATAATTTTATAAAGATACCGATACAATGATTTTGAAATAATTAGGTACATTTTATTTTTTGTCATTTTTTCTTTTTTTTTCTTCAAATAGGTTAGTTTAAAGGTTTTCGAATATATACAAAACCACGTGGTTAATGAATTCGCTAGAATTTGTGTTACTGATAGCTTATCAGTCTACAATGTTATCTAGAAGTAATCGCGTTGGGTGGTCAGATTTGCCAAGCAAATGTAAACTTTATCAGTATCGAAATAAGGAACAATTAGATTTTAATTGAGGTGTGAATAAAGGTGTATTGATGTTAATAGTTAAATATGTGATTTGATCAAATGATTTTGGTTTGTGGCTTGTGAATAAGCAAGAGAAAATAAATCCGTTTATACACGATTTATTATTTAAAATTTTGATACATAAAAAAGGAATACACATGAAATACAAGAGCAGAGACAATAGAAGAAACAACGTGAACCGATTTGTTATTTTTTTAGGTTTATTTTATATCTGTTTCTTTAGGAATATTGAACTGGCTAACAGATAGAAATTTTTTTAAGTTTAATAGGTTACGCATATTATGATTTTTTGATTCCTGTATGAACGCGAATATAATTAATAAGTATAGCAAAGCTGTGTAACAGTAACATATTTATGGTAAAACAAAGTGACCATATTTAGTCGAAAGAGTTCCAAAAATGCAGTTATGCGGGTTCTAATAAAAACGTCAAATTGACAGCACTAACGTTAAGTCACGCACGTCTAACCGGTATTGGAATTTGATCCTTATCACATGTTAATAATGTATATTTTAAAATACGTTTATAACACTATAATAAACCCGTTTTGAATTCACGTATAACTCATAATTTTATTTACGGCCGTCCTTTTGCTAATTTCTACACATTGTGTTCAAGTTTGCGAATGAACATGGCGGAGTGAAATGGCAATTTTGACATCTAGTGGGCGATTCTAAATTAACTTGTTTATTCGTATTCAATTCCCTTAAATATCATATTCATGAGTCAAGTCATTTTAATCAAGATATTTTGTAACGCACTATCCCATAATTCTACCGAAATCAACTAACATCCTTACTATTTTATCAAAGCAAAATGTTATGTCAATTTAAAAATAAAGGTGACAGTAAAAACTCCTGGCACCAAAAAATAAAAACTCCTTGCACATCTCAAAAAAAAAGTTAGTCTATGGCACGAACGCGCGGGAACCATAAAGGCGGTGCCACACGTTCGCCGTTCGGCCTAGTTGCGTCGCATCCATCACACTATCACTATTATATTATCTGTGCTATCATGTCGGCTGAGAGATAATCCGTCGTCAGACTGTTTGCTCACGGGCTCCTATTGACGCACTGTCTTTACTCTTAACCTATTTATTGCCTTCGTGTCATTTAATTTGGAAGTAACAGTAGCTTGGTTGATAACACGTTTCATGTTATAAGAAATGGGGATAAATAATTATCACTGAACATACCGTAATTATTTTTTTTGCATTAAATATACATTACCTATAGCTATAATATGAAGACGTTCTATTAAAATGTATCTATAAGTACATATACTCAAAATAAAACTGCCCTGTTACTTCCAACGTGAAATCATTCATAATATTTTAACAACATGAATAATCCATTTAGGTTTTCTATTTTTCGTTTCGTCATTATTTTTTTTTTTTCGAAATTTAGAATTTTTAAAACTATCAATAACAATAATTAACGAATATTCGTTATCGTTTAAACCTAATCACTGTGGTATTTATTAATATCACCTCAACTCTATAATACAACCTTTTATAGTAATCTATGATTGATATTAGAAATCAATTATTCATTGAACAATTTCAACGACACAGCACGTGTGGGCATATTTAACATTTTTATTACAATACATTCATAGACAACCGATTTGTATGAAAACAACACAAGTTAAAAGGGAGTTCTTTTTAATTTATCTGTATACTTTGAATGTAAATAGTTTATTGTCTGTGTGTAAACTCTATAATCTATGTTCTCTTCTTCTTCATCTATACTTATAATAAATCTGTAGAGAGGCCAATTCTGTACATGAAATATATTAAAAAAAAAACTATGAAGGGGTGATAAGGGATCGCTACTGATGCCAAAAATGCAATCAGTAAAATTTTTGTCTGTCTGTCTGTCTGTCTGTCTGTCTGTCTGTCTGTCTGTCTGTATATTCGTTATAGAAACAAAAACTACACGACGGATTTTAACGAAATTTGGCACAATTATTCTTCATACTCCTGGGCAGGTTATAGTATACTTTTTATTACGCTACGATCAATATGAGCAGAGCAGTGAAGTGAAATATTGGGAAAACGGGAGAAGTTACTCCATTTTTTAAGCTTCCGTCGCGTGTGCAGCCTTAATGGTTAAAGCTACATAGAAATCATGTACGACACAAATGTTCTTAAATTATTATTATTATATAAAAATAAATTCCTAGACAGCATAATATGTCTATCTTTTAAAATTGACTCACAATAACACGTAGTTTCAATAGCTTAGCAATTCGGAGCTTTCTGATTATATTTGTCGACTCTTACGTTTACAACACTCTCACTCATCCCTAATTAAAAAAGTTAACATTATTACCTATTCAATAATAATAATAAGAATCATGTAAATCGGTGTAGAAACACCAAAGTTATACATATAAAATTACGTAAGGTATTCAATGCGGTTCGCGCCTCTTTGATGGAAACCCATGGAGCGCATGTACTAAGCACGTCTTCTATGTCATCTTCGGTTTTCTGAGCTACTGAATCGATAATTTCGTCATCAGATAATGCAAACACGTGTTTACGTGAGTCATAAATTTATTATGGTATAGTCCTAAAATGTTTTCTAAGAAACAATAGTGTACTTACATTGTCGGCAAGTTTATTTTATTTTATTTTATTTTATTAAGGCTCATTAGCAGCTGTACATCGATTGTTTTACATAAAAAGTACACAAAAAAGTTCAAGTTCTTAAAGTCGGCTACTTATTTTTGTTCGAACAATAGAGATAATAAATTCCAAATGACCAAGTTGTAAAGGTTGTAAAATAAAACGTGCGGCGGGTCCGCGTGCGAGGTTCATACAATATTTGGCTGTTGATGCGAATAGACGTTCAGAGTGTTCGACCTTATTGACAGATTTCTTTTGTTGTTTTTCTATAGGTTTTAGTAGTGTTAAAGCATATTATTAGTTTACATTTTATTTCTTTATAAGTGAAGTACCAGTAGGTACGCATTTTAGTTATTTTGGAAGTGTTTAATTATATTAATAGTTTATTTTCGTAATTATTTGTTTTTCTATAGGTTTTGGTAGTGTTTAAGCATATTAATAGTTTACATTTTATTTCTTTATAAGTGAAGTAGCAGTTGGTACGTATTTTAGTTATTTTGGTAGTGTTTAATTATATCAATAGTTTATTGTCGTAATTATTTGTTTTTCTATAGGTTTTGGTGGTGTTTAAGCATATTATTAGTTTACATTTTATTTCTTTATAAGTGAAGTAGCAGTAGGTACGTATCTTTGTTATTTTGGTAGATATTAATAGTTTATTTTCGTAATTATCATATATTTATTATAGTAGTGTTTAACTATAATTATTATAGTTCATTTATAGATTTCTTTTGTTGTTATTCTATAGGTTTCGGTAGTGTTTAAGCATATTATTAGTTTACATTTTATTCCTTTATAAGTAGTAGTAGGTACGCATTTTAGTTATTTTAGTAGTGTTTATATTATAATATAATATTAATAGATTTCATAAGTGCAAGGTAGCTTCAGTTACTGTTGATTAAAAATACACAATGCCACCTAAAAAAAGACCATCTTTATCTCGAAATTCTAGAGATGCTAAGAGGATGAGAAATGCGCGTTCTCAAGAATCGGCAGAGGAAAGAGCACATCGGTTAAACTCTATGAGAGTTAGTGCGTCAACTTCTCGAGCCAATGAAAGCTCTTCAGAGAGAGAGATGCGATTAGCAGCTGACAGAGCGAGACGAGCTACATCACGGGCGTCTCAAAGCTTTTCTCAACGAGAGCTAAGGCTTACCATTGACCAAGAACAACATGTGTTATCCCGAGCAGCTGAAACTGCTTCACAACGAGAATTGCGTCTCACAGCTGACCGCGAACGACATACATTATCTCGCGAGTCCGAAACATTTACTGAAAGGGAATTACGTCTCACAGCTGACCGCGAACGACATACATTATCTCGCGAGTCCGAAACATTTACTGAAAGGGAATTACGTCTCACAGCTGACCGCGAACGGCATACATTATCTCGCGAGTCAGAAACCTTCACTGAGAGGGAATTACGTCTTACAGCTGACCGCGAACGTCATATATTGTCTCGCGAGTCAGAAACCTTCACTGAGAGGGAATTACGTCTTACAGCTGACCGCGAACGTCATATATTGTCTCGCGAGTCAGAAACCTTCACTGAGAGGGAATTACGTCTCACAGCTGACCGCGAACGTCATATATTGTCTCGCGAGTCAGAAACCTTCACTGAGAGGGAATTACGTCTCACAGCTGACCGCGAACGTCATATATTGTCTCGCGAGTCAGAAACCTTCACTGAGAGGGAATTGCGTCTCACAGCTGACCGCGAACGTCATATTTTATCTCGAGAATCTGAAACTTTTACTCAATATGAAGACCGTTTGACAAATGATAGGGTGCACCATAATATTGTTCGATCACTCGAAGATGAACATGAGCATGAACAACGACTAGAGTCGGTACGCGAACATTACAATTCTTTGACACAAGAACGATTAATAAGTTTGTCTAATGAAAGATTAAGAATCGAAAATATTCGGTCTCTTGAAACGGACGAACAGCGAGAGGCCCGTCTTACTGCAGACAGATTTCGACATAGTCTTAATAACTTAGATGTACACATAGAAGATCAATCTAGAAATACGGTGGCGTGGTCCGACAAATATAAAAGTGGGTTTGCTTATAACTTCACAATTGATTACAGATCATCTTCTGTAATAGGCGATATGAACGTGGTATGTTCTTTTTGTAATGCTTTAAAGTGGAGTAAGGAGTCGGCTGGATTCTGTTGTTCTGGAGGTAAAATAAATTTGCCTTCATTCGAAGACCCACCGGAACCTTTGAAATCATTACTATTAGGGGAACATGTGCAATCTAAACAGTTTTTCGACAACATTCGCACTTATAATAGTGCGTTTCAGATGACATCCTTTGGTCCTCAACAAATCTCCGAAGGTCCTTTCATGCCTACTTTTAAAATACAAGGTCAGGTTTACCATTTGATAGGATCTCTTTTGCCTGAAGACCAACCTAAGTTTCTTCAAATATATTTTGTATCCGACTACAACGAACAGTCGAATATAAGAAATCAATATTTCCCAAATTTAAATGCTGAACTCATTTCACAACTTCAGAACATGTTGCATCAGATTAATTCGTATGTATGCAGTTTTAAATCGGCATTAGAAGCTCTTCCTCGAGATGATGATAACAATTATAAAATTGTTATAAATGCCGATAGGCGTCCAACGCAGGAACACCCTGGGCGTTATAATGCTCCATCCACGAATGAAGTTGCTGTGGTATTGGTCGACCAGGAATGTGATAGGCGTGATATCGTTATCCGTTCCAGAGACAATCGTTTACAACGTATTTACGAAACCCACAGGGCTTACGACGGTTTACAATATCCTTTGATATATTGTCGAGGGGAAGATGGTTATAATTTTGCTTTATACCAAACTGATCCGCATACAGGCGCACCTATTTATAATAAAAAGATTTCATGCCTTCAATTTTACTGTTACCAATTGCAAGTAAGACGGAATAGGTTTGTATACTTGCAACGTTTTCGTGGCTTATTCAATCAGTTTATTGTAGACATGTACGCAAAAATTGAAACCGAAAGATTAGTTTATATACGATCTAATCAAAGGCAGCTGCGCGCTGAAGAATACGTGCACATTCGCGACGCCATGCAGCAAGATAATGATACGGTGAATATGGGCCGTTTAGTTATTTTGCCCTCTTCTTTTACTGGTGGTCCACGCTACATGCACGAACGTACTCAAGATGCTTTTTGCTACGTAAGAAAATATGGACGTCCCGACTTATTTATTACTGTAACTACCAATCCTAAGTGGGATGAAATCACTCGGGAGCTTCTTGAGGGTCAAGCACCGCATGACCGCCATGATATCATCGCAAGAGTTTTTCATTTAAAATTAAAATCAATGATAGATCTATTTACCAAAGATAACATTTTTGGAGAAGTATTGTGTTATATGTATAGTGTTGAATGGCAAAAACGCGGCTTACCCCACGCACATATCCTGCTTTAGTTAAAAGATAAGGTTCGACCTAATGATGTAGACAGTTTAATCAGTGCTGAAATTCCAAGTCCGATTGCAGATTCCGAGTTATACGACATTGTTAAAACTCATATGATACATGGTCCATGTGGTGCATTTAACGTGAATTCTTCTTGCATGCAAGACGGTCGTTGCACTAAAAGATATCCAAAAGCCTTAGTGGAAGAAACTGTAACAGGACATGATGGATACCCGTTATATCGTCGCCGTTCAAGAGATACTGGTGGTTTCACTGTTGAAAAGCGAGTGTCTGGACAACAGGTTATTTTAGACAATAGGTGGGTCGTTCCGTATTCTCCTGTGTTGTCCAGAGCATTTCAAGCTCACATAAATGTTGAAATGTGTAATAGTGTAGAGTCAATAAAATATATTTGTAAGTACATTAATAAGGGCAGTGACCAAGCTACATTTGCTTTGAGAAATGAAAATGATGAAGTTACAAGATTTCAGTCAGGCAGATATATAAGTTCTTCAGAAGCTGTGTGGCGGATCTTAAGTTTCAACATTCATGAAAGATATCCACCTGTGACTCATCTGGATGTTCATCTTGAAGGCGGTCAACGTATATATTTCAACACCGAAAATGTCACAGAACGGTTAGAGAACCCTAGACAAACAACTTTATTAGCATTCTTTCGACTTTGCCAAACTGATGATTTTGCAAAATCTCTTTTATATGAAGAAGTTCCATCGTATTATACCTACGATAAGCAACGAGGTGTCTTTAATCGTAGACGCCGTGGCAGGCCTGTAGATGGCGAGTCAGGTATTTTCAAAGAACATGTTCTTGGTAGAGTATACACCGTTCATCCTAACAACGCTGAGTGTTTCTATTTGCGATTATTATTACATACTGTGCGAGGACCAACCTCATTTATAGATTTGAGAAAAGTAGACGATGTTGTTTATCCCAGTTATCATGCAGCTTGCCAAGCGCGTCATTTGCTTGAAAATGATCAGCATTGGGATGACGCTTTAGCAGAATCCTGTGTTAGTGATAATCCAAGACGGTTACGTCATTTATTTGTAACATTACTTACATTTTGTAATTTGTCAGATGCTGTACAATTATGGGAAAAATATAAAGACAAATTTTCAGAAGACTTTCTTAGAAATATATCTAACAATGATGAAGGCACAACTAATGATAATTTCCGTGATCTTGCCATAAATCAGTGCTTATTAGCTCTTCAGGATGAGTTAACAGCAGTTGGCGGTAAATCACTATGTGAATATGGTTTGCCAACACCAACCTCAGTCGGAGAGGTAACTAATAGGGAATATTCCGCAGAGATTGGTTACAACTTAATGGAACTGCTGACAACATTAGAAAACGGTGTCCCAATGATGACTGCAGAACAACGTTCAGTTTATGACCGCGTGTGCGGAAGTGTTCAAAATAATTTGGGAACAATATGGTTTTTAGATGCACCTGGAGGAACTGGGAAAACCTTTTTGACTAAATTAATATTGGCTTATGTTCGAAATCAGCGTAAAATAGCTCTTGCCGTAGCTTCATCTGGGATAGCTGCAACATTGCTACCAGGAGGTAAAACGGCTCACACTATGTTCAAAATACCAATTGATTTAGATCGCACGGAAAGTCCAACCTGTAGTATTTCAAGAAATAGCGACAAAGCAAAGGTATTACGCGAGTGTAATTTAATCATATGGGATGAATGTACGATGGCCCATCGAAAAGCAGTAGAAGCGGTAGATAGAACTTTAAGGGATATAAGACAAAATGATCGACCAATGGGCGGTATCACGGTTTTATTTTGTGGTGATTTCCGACAAACCTTACCGGTAATACCACGGGGAACCCGAGCTGATGAGGTTAGGGCTTGCCTGAAAAGCTCTTATTTGTGGCGTGATATACAATCGGTGCATTTGACTATAAACATGCGAGTGAGAACTGGAGATAACCCGGATGATAGTCAATTTTCTGATTCATTATTAAAGATTGGTGAAGGTACCTATCCACAACTACACCAAAGAAAACTTATTCGGACGCCTGAATTATGTTGTATAGTGCAATCTCAACCACATCTTATATCGTCGGTTTACGGTGACGTAACAAATATATTAAATAGGGACAATTCCTGGCTATGCGAAAGATCTATTTTAACTCCTCGCAATGACCAGGCATCTGAGATTAATAACAAAATACTGTCGAATATACAGGGGGAAAGCAAAGTTTATAGATCAATAAATAGAATGGTCGATGAACAAGAAGCAACTAATTACCCGATAGAATTTTTAAATTCTTTAAATATGCCCGGACTTCCTTCTCACGAAATTTGTTTAAAAATTGGCATTCCGATTATTCTACTCCGAAATTTAAGACCACCACAACTTTGCAATGGAACTCGACTAAAAGTAACCCAGTTGCAACAAAATATAATCGAGGCTCAAATTTTAACAGGTTGCGGTGCAGGAGAAACCGTCTTTATCCCCAGAATACCCTTAATACCAAATAATTTTCCATTCCAATTTAAAAGGACGCAATTCCCAGTATCGGTGTGTTATGCAATGACAATAAATAAGGCTCAAGGGCAGACTTTTCATGTTGCCGGAGTAGATCTCGGTGTCAGTTGTTTCTCGCATGGTCAGTTATACGTTGCTCTTTCCCGTGTTAGCAGTTCTAGAAATCTTTATGTTCACGTGCCGGACGGGTCAACTTTCAATATAGTTTACCCGGAAGCTTTGCGCTAAAGTATTTTGGTTCTATAGGTCCTTAAGCCTCATGTGAACCTGATGTAAATAATATTACCAATACATTTTAAATTAATAATACACAAGGAGTTACACGCTGACGTAGTCGCGGGCACAGCTATCTATACTTTTCTGCCGGAAGTCACTATTCCACGCGGACGAAGTCGCGGGCAAAAGCTAGTAATATGAATAAAACGGCCAAAAATTCTTTCTAAAGCGTGATAATTCCATAATTTATATTTTATCTAACCGATCGACATATCTATGATCTAGCAAAAACATCAATACGGGTTTTCTACAATATTTTTTAATTAAATGAGCAGTAGGCGTCTTTATTAAAATTTTTTTAATAAATAACATTCTCATGTTCAACCGAAACAGTGCGATCCCATAATAAATGTTTGAATAATTTAAATATAAAATAATTTATTGGAATTCGCATTCGTTTTTTAAATTTATAAATTTATCGAAATCTCGAATCGATAATAACGAAACAGAGATTTGACAATAGAAACTATTGTCCTTTATCCAGATAATAAATCAGTGTTGCCGACTACGTAAATTATACATTTTGTAAACGGCCATAAATTTAAAGCATTCACAGCGCTTTACAGTAATTGGACTTATTTTCACCTTCCTAGACGATAAATACTTAATAATTCAGCGCTTAAATAGCGCTTGAAAGAAAGGTAGTAAATATACGTCGATACAAGCTGGTCAAGCTTAAACATTATTTATTCTGCAACTTACAATTAGGGTTATCAACGAGAGAAAATAGTTCAGGAATTAAACTATTACTTATTTCTTTTAAAATGTCATGTATAACCCTTCATTTATGGACATATCGATCAAAATATTTAAAATATAAGTTATCAATGTTAACTTTGGTACTATTCCTAAAATAAATTAACTTTAAAATGTATTAGTGACAGCCCTATTCTAGATATAGTAGGCAATTGGCCCTACATTACACTAAATTGGACATTAATTCGAAATCCAGGAATTGCCTGCAATCTTTACACCTATCTGCGAACGTAGATCATATCGAATGGTCTATTTAGACGTCTTTTAAGGTATAAGCGGAAGCGGTATTATTTTAATCAAATTGTATTAATTTATGAATTAAATCATAAAACTATTCTCATTCTTTAAACTATAATATTAGTTGAAATTTCTGAACAATGTTAAATTATTGTAGATTAAATATAGGCATAGAAAATAATTTTTAGTAAGACATATCAGTAACATTTTGATATAGGTAACGTAAATAGTGTAAATACATCGAAGTTGGATTATTAAAAGAAGTCAATATTAATAGTACCTACTTTTAATTATTTTAGTGACTTTCCTAGTGTTACTGATTCTGTCTATGTACTTTTAAAACATCATAGTGTAAACAATCTATCAGTGAAAGAATATTCATGATCGAATCTGTAATTTCGTACAATAAAAAAAGACGGGTTGCACTCCGGGAGTGCCGGCAGAAGTGAAAACTTGATTATTAACGTTGAGCATGTTTGATATCCATCCGTCTTACGCTTTTTCGATCAGGTCACGTGTCCTGACGCGAGTTTAAGATTTTATACCCAACGCCGCTAAAGAAGTTTTCACTTCAAAATCATACTAAATAATCTATACTTATTTAATATTATAAAGCTGAAGAGTTTGTCTGTTTGAACACGCTAATCTCAGGAACTACTTGTCCGATTTGAAAAATTCTTTCAGTGTTAGATAGCCCATTTATCGAGGAAGGTTATAGGCTATATATCATCACGCTATGACCTACAGGATCGGAACTACGCGGGTGTAACCGCGGCACGCAGCTAGTTTTAGATAAGATAATACATAGGCATAGAATATAATAATTTTAAAGATTCCTAAAAATCTTATAACGTGTTCTACAGGCGTGTGGGCGTACTTCCCACATGGTAAGTAGTGATGCTGTCAAGATTGAAGCAAAGCCACCATCGTAGACAGAGAAACCAATAGACACCGGCAATGCGTGTCGCAGAAAGAGATAAAAAAGAATACGTCACAATATTTAGGGTTACCGTGTGAGGGAAAATTTACCCCACAATTTGTAAGATACAAATCTCTCAATGTCATTATTCACATAACATAAGTGGATAATAATGAGATATCCACATTATGTAGGTACATACTTACATGTCTATCCTAATATTATAAAGAGGAAAGGTTTGTAATTATGTATGTATGTATGGTTTTCACGCATAAACTACTGGACCGATTTCAAAAATTCTTTCACCATTAGAAAGCTGCATCTTCACTGAGCAACATAGGCTATATTGCATTTTCAAAAAAATTAGAGATCCTTACCAAAAATGCAATAATGTATCCTTTATAAAAATTCTGTCATCGCGTGCGCTGCGGAATCTATTGAAAATAGAACAAAAAAATGTTCTACGGTATTATAGAATGGATCAATATCTACAAGAAAGTCCGCGATATTCCATTCAAAAGATATAACGAATTTTTAAAAGTGTCAATTTACAGAAAATAGTAGGTATACTGTTTAATACAATGAGGAGGCGTAGTGCGGGACGGGGTGAAGGTGAAGAGGGAAGGGATATTCGCAGGAACTACTTTGATTCCGATTTGAAAAATTCTTTCAGTGTTAGATAGCCCATTGATCGAGGAAGGCTATAGTAGGCTATATTGTACCATAACACTTAGACCAACAGGAGTGGAGCCACGCGGGTGAAACCGCGGAGCGCAGCTAGTATATAATAAACATATTACTTTTAGATGGGTAATACATATTATTATGTATATACACATACCTATATATTATATAATATGTATATATCATTATCATAATCCCATATGAAAATGTGTATGTAATGATAATGTAGATGAAAACTCGATTGTTTATTATTTTTTATAAAATAAAATAAAAAAATAAATAAAATAATGTTTATTTTCGTAAGTATTAACAGATACACACGTTAATTATATTGACCGACCCGCGAAGGCGCAAAAAAAAACGAAATTTACTTAATAATAATTTATTATAATACTAGCTTCCGCCCGCGACTCCGTCCGCGCGGATGTCGGTCTTCGCGTGGATGGTTTATTTCTCCATTTTGAGTAACTCTGACAATGACATCTTATAAATATCTATTGGACCCAAATACCTATAATAATTAACGCAACGTGTGTTCTCGGTTCTACAGAACAACGTCTATGGATAAAACTGAAAAATTAAGATTTATTTTTTTCTACGTATTTTTCCAGGATAAAAAGTATCCTATTTTATGCCCAGGATAATAAGGTATAATTATACCAAGTTTCATCGAAATCGAACAGTTAGTTTTCACGTGATGCCTGAACATACAGACAGACAGACAGACAGACAGACAGACAAAAATTTTTTTAATCACATATTTGGGTTTGCTATCGATCCAGTAACACCCCCTGCTATTTATTTTTTCAATATTTTCAATGTACAGAATTGACCCTTCTACAGATTTATTATATGTATAGAAAAAAATTACATTTAATTAATGATCTCTAACTTAACGTCCCTCCGGTTCAATGTTGGAACCAAGAGTGTCCATTGTCTTCGGCGGGGCAGCGTCGCGGTGGTGGTGATTGCCGTAATACTTTTTAACCTTCGGTTTTGGTTTCCAATCTGTTCATCCTGTAGCTACAATCCAAATTTGTCGTAAATTATCCGGTTCAGGAAAACTGGAACATGCCATTGAATATTTCAGATATTTAATTAAATACACACTGCAGAATATATATTATTATTTCCCATAATAGTGGGTAACAATTTGTAGAAAAGTTGGCAACACAAAATTTTTTAGGTTAAAATTTATAATTGTTATTTTTGAGGTTTTTAAACAATGTATTCAAGTCAACAGCACGTGATACACAATATATTAACACGCTAAAATATCATGAAGGCCTATAAACTGATAAAGAGTTGTATACTTACGAGTGAAAAGACAATCCAGGCATTTTCGTTCCACTATCACTTTTACACCCTTTCATGCTAGGCGTCCATTAGAGACGGATCGGGCCGGGTCGCATCGCAACGGGCCGTCTCTAATGGACGCGCTGTTTGCTCCTGCGTCCACCTGTACGTGGCGCGGCGGACCGCCTAGGCGGATTTTATCTAACAGACGCTCGCCGCTCACATCCGCCTGCCTGCGTCCACTAGACGGGTGACGGGTCGGGGCGGGCCGCAGCGCACCGCCGGCAGAAATCCGCCTGCGAAGCGATATCCGCCAATGCGTTGCGGCCCGCCCCGACCCGATCCGTCGCTAATGGACGATGTTTCATACAAAACATAGGCCGGCGTATTTTTGCGTTGCGATGCGGCCCGGCCCGATCCGCCTAGTGGACGCCTAGCATAACGCTACACCGCACCATGGTATTATTTTATAAGGTATTAACAGTAAGTCTAAATCATTCAAAACCAAACATACCATGAATTACGTAACTTAGAGCATGTAAAAACTATATTTTTATGGAAGACGATAGCTAGCTGTCAAACTTTGTTTATCAAACTAGGTTGCTATTCTTGAAAAAAGTGGCACGCTGCGTGAAACAAAAAATTTTATCGTTCTCTCTCATTTCTTTACACAACACCGGCATAAGTTGCTCTTTTTCTTGTGTGAATGCGACATAAGATATCAGTTTGTCTATTGGTTTCTCTGTCTACGGCCACCGTACTCCCGATGCACAGATAATCAAATAACAGATACAATATAGCATAGACTATAAATTTCGGTGATATGGTCAAGTCGATGGATTTCGATATTGTTGAAATTTGATTGTTTTTTGATAGAAGAGTATTGTATGTTATAATATAGTATGAGCATAGTTAAGTAATATTATAAAATGGTAGGTATAACAATAAAAAAATACATTTCAAAGATACGTAATAATATAATATAATATACTTAAAGTAGATTGCTTTTTAATGTTATAGAACGTGTAATTTTTTTATTATATTTATTCTTCAATCACGCGAAAATATCTCAACCATATCTGATGATAGTTTGCATATAAATAGTATATTATATAACTTTATTTATGCGTAGAACTCAGTTTTAAAATTAACTAGCTTTCCACCCGCGGCTTCGCGCGCTTTAAAACTAAACAACAAAAACTTTATATATATTTAAACCCTCCATGAAATCTTTTAAAAAAGGCTTCAAAATCTGTTGTGTAGTTTTCAAGATCTAAACATACATAGGGACAGACAGACAGCGGGACTTTGTTTTATTTAATACCATATACAGATTTCAAACCGTTAATATTTCACCTCTATTGAAATCTTCTTATATATAAAAATGAATCGCAAAATGTGTTGGTAAGCGCATAACTCGAGAACGGCTGAACCGATTTCGATAATTCTTTTTTTATTATATTCCTTGAAGTACGAGGATGGTTCTTATGTAGAGAAAACGTAAATATTATGTACCACGGGTGAAGCCGGGGCGGACCGCTAGTTTTATATAAACTTACATTAACATACAAGTACCACATCGCACCTACTTAACAAATTAGTAACATAAGGTAGCAAATGTCAGGTGCTATTATTAGTGATGACGGAACACTGTTTAAACAATTGGTAGACGGAAATAAAATAAAAAAAGTTACCGGAACAAAAAGATTGACGAATTATTAAACAAAATTACATGGGTTATGAAAGATGTATTTTTTGAAGAATTTATAGCAATGAATAAGGATTTAATAAACAAAATAGGGTTGCGATAATAATGTCTTAATTTTAAGTGTTATGTGTAAAAGCGACACTAGACGTGGCTATTATTTAAATCACTTATTACCTATTTTTAAATTTCAATTTTGTTTGACATAACTAGGTTATATGCCTTAAAAACCTTGAAGAATCTCCCCATACAGTTATAATTCAATCAATTTATTGTGTAATTCATAATCAATTACAGAGATATTAAGAACGTTAAATATAATCTCATATAAGTCATGAGATTCAATATTTAAACCCAAGTTAACAATATAACGGTATTCACGTTAATGACGCTTAAGTTGACATAATGTTGAGAATAATTACGATTAAGTTTAAATAAATTACATTATCATAAATTCAGCTAAAATGCTCTTACTTTTCATGATCATGAGTATTCAACCTCGTTTTGTGTACAAAATAAGTAAATAACATAATTCTAATACCATTTGACTTCAAAAAAGCTAGCAAATAGCATTCAAAATTCAATTTGTCTCATGATAAATGCAAAAAAGTATAAATAAACGTATATAAATCCTTATATTTTATCACTGAAGCAACAACTAACGAACAGATTTGCCTGAAATATAAACAGATAAATTTTATATCTACAATTGCGTAGAGGCTAGATTCCAAATCGTGTTATATCTATGACTAGCTTTCCGCCCGCGGCTTCGCCCGCTTTGTCTAAAACATAATAAATTATATACTAAAACCTTCCTCTTGAATCACTCGTTCTATTAAAAAAAACCGCATCAAAATCCGTTGCGTAGTATTAAAGATTTAAGCATACATGGGGACATAGGGACAGAGAAAGCGACTTTGTATTATTTATTAATAACAAATGAAAACATAAATAGATTAACCTTTACACTACCAAAAATTAAAACAACACACAACCTTGTAACCAAAACCGTCATATAGGATAGTGTTACAAATTCCAACACCATAGACTATGATATAACAGATAATACAAGGACAGTAACCATATAACCTTGACACAGACTAACAGTTACCGAATGGTGTTATGACCATAAGCGGCCATGACAGTGACGGTAATAAGATTTAGATTATCTGTGATCTGTTTTGTTTCTTTGTTTTAGTTGTGAAATTAGTAGAATTTTTACGAAATTATTGTTATTGTTACATTTACGACTTTCAAGGCTTTAAGGTTCTGTCAAAACATAAGTATTAGATTAATATGTATAAATCACAATAAATCACAATAAACATATAAAAAGGTATACCTTACCTTAAATACTTCATTACTACAAGTACATCATGTACTTTAAATGATTACAACTACTAAGATAAATTATTTCCATACAATGAATTATGCTCCGAATAATCTTTAAATCTTACTCTCACTTCATGGCCTCGATGTGTTGAACAAAAGCTTCATATAACACGTACACTTTCTTTGAAACAGTCGCGTCTCATTTTATATTGATGTTATGTCAACAAGATTGTTTAAATACGGTCTCAGAATGCCTCCTTGTGGGACACCAAGGCGGAATAAAAGAATCCAAATGAGTCACTAAGACGGTATGTTTACGAATAAATACGGTGGTCTTTATTTTAGGACCGGTGAAATCAAAAATAATGTTGATATAAAGTTTATTTGTAATTCTTACTTTCCATTTCCTCCGAATCATACATTATTGTAGGCTTTCTAAATGCCTATTAGGCTATTTTGTATATCATATCGCATGTCTATCAAATGCGCTAAATTTGAGAGATTGCATCTTATAAAACCTTAAAATACCTGACTTTATTTGATAGAATTTTCCAAATCAATTCTGAACTTTCAGAAAAATACTCTATAAAACTAAATAATATAGTAACAACATTATGAATATGACTACACTATTAATAAATACGGTTTAACCTTAAATAACAACAGGATTCTAGAGCTATATCGATACATTTTTTTTTCAATATTACGTGAAATAATACTAGTCTCGATGTCAATTGTTAAAGATGTTGAAAACCACTTCAAATAATAGTCTCGGAAGCTTACGATTTACTTCAAGTGCCTACTCACTGCATACGATTATACTTATTAACCACTTAAGCGGTAAGCACAAAGCTTACTATTGTTGAAGTATAGAATTAAGGAAAACGGAAAAATATTTTATAACTGTCATGTATTTAGGATTGCAATAAGACGATAATTTTAAATTAATGCCAATATCATAAAGCTGAAGAGTTTGTTTGTTTGTTTGAACGTGCTAATCTCGGGAACTACTGGTCCGATTTGAAAAATTATTTTGGTGTTAGATAGCCCATTTACTGAGGAAGGCTATACGCAGTTACACGCGGGTGTAACTGCGGGGCGCAGCTTTTATTCAATAACTTCGCGGTTTCAACTTTATAACATGCCCTGTATATTTTGTCTAACATTTCCGTATATTAAATACTGGCTGTGCCCGCGGTTTTACCCGGATTACTCCGTTCCTATTGGTCTTAGCGTGATGCTATAATATAGCCTATAACCTTCCTCGATAAGTGGACTATCTAACAGTGAAATAATGTTTCAAATCGGACGTATTACCGCGTTCAAACAAACTCTTCAATTAAATAACATTAGGATAGATTATATAAGTTGTTAATTATGTTTTCCCTTTTAAAATATATCGTGAATCAAATAGATTCGTCCAGTAAACGGATAAAGAGCAAAAGCGATCTAAATATAGTATTATTTATGCATACCCGTCAGATGCATCTTTTGAATGACGGACGGTGAGCGGTAATATAAATCACATTGTTTGTTTTTCTTTTTGACGTGACAACGTCTTAAATTAGGTTGCGACTGGGAGTCACTTATGAAAAAGTGTAACGCTCGGTAACGTTACGATGAGTCACCGAACGAGAGAGAGGCCCGCGGTCTGCCGCGCGCGCAGCACATAAATATTCTACCGAGAAAAAGACGTTGTCACGTAAAATCTTCGCCCGTAAAACCGACTTTACAGGCAACCATTTTTTTGTTACATTGTTTGTTAACACTAATGAGGGATTTATTTGTTTTCTCTAAACGGAGGGTGTAATTAATCCTGTTGGGCCTATGCGGGTTTGTTTGAGTTGGTTTTGATGTACCTAAATGTTGTTTGGTAGTAAGTTGTATATGATGCTTGAGTAAGCGCTCTGAAGCTCTGAGCTACAAAATATGCTTTTGAGGTGACGTATTGAGGTGAATATTAATGTTATTTAAATATGAAAATAATAAAATTATGATATTTGGGATACAATGATTAGATTGTTATTCAAATTACATGCGGATTTGCTCGCATATCTGTAAAATAATTTATTTATTTTATTTATAAAAGGTACCTAAATAATTGACAAAGCGAAACTGTCATTTTAAAGCATTTTACATCGAGCTGTAAAGGAATTCAATCCATACTTAATATTATAAATGCGAAAGTAACTCTGTCTGTCTGTCTGTTACTCAATCACGCCTAAACTACTGAACCAATTGAATTTATATTTTTGGTTTTATGGCATTCAAATGCTTTATAAATATAAATTTATAAAGAATAGAAAAAATTCGATCACGAGGCGGGACTCGAACCCGCATCCTTTCGCGCCATTCCGGGGCGGATGCCTGACCAATTCAGCCACTCGTGACCCGCCAGAGCAATCGAATTTATTCTATTCTTTCAGTTTTATGTGTCTGAAGGGACACACCGCGCGCCATCTATTGAGATGATTAACAACCATTTCAACCAATATGAAGCACTTTTCAGTGAATACAATATTGTAACGATGGAACACGACCTTTTTTGTTGAATTTATATTTTTGGTTTTATGGCATTCAAATGCTTTATAAATATAAATTTATAAAGAATAGAAAAAATTCGATCACGAGGCGGGACTCGAACCCGCATCCTTTCGCGCCATTCCGGGGCGGATGCCTGACCAATTCAGCCACTCGTGACCCGCCAGAGCAATCGAATTTATTCTATTCTTTCAGTTTTATGTGTCTGAAGGGACACACCGCGCGCCATCTATTGAGATGATTAACAACCATTTCAACCAATATGAAGCACTTTTCAGTGAATACAATATTGTAACGATGGAACACGACCTTTTTTGTTGAATTTATATTTTTGGTTTTATGGCATTCAAATGCTTTATAAATATAAATTTATAAAGAATAGAAAAAATTCGATCACGAGGCGGGACTCGAACCCGCATCCTTTCGCGCCATTCCGGGGCGGATGCCTGACCAATTCAGCCACTCGCCAATGAATGAATGCCATAAAACCAAAAATATAAATTCAACAAAAAAGGTCGTGTTCCATCGTTACAATATTGTATTCACTGAAAAGTGCTTCATATTGGTTGAAATGGTTGTTAATCATCTCAATAGATGGCGCGCGGTGTGTCCCTTCAGACACATAAAACTGAAAGAATAGAATAAATTCGATTGCTCTGGCGGGTCACGAGTGGCTGAATTGGTCAGGCATCCGCCCCGGAATGGCGCGAAAGGATGCGGGTTCGAGTCCCGCCTCGTGATCGAATTTTTTCTATTCTTTATAAATTTATACTGAACCAATTTTCATGAAATTTGGTATGGAGATATTTTGATACCCGAGAAAGGACATAGGCTACTTTTTATCCTGGGAAAATGACGCAATCCCGGAAATCCCACGGGAACGGGAACTATGCGGGTTTTTCTTTGACTGCGCGGGCGAAGCCGCGGGCGGAAACCTAGTATAAAATAATACAAAATAAAGACGTCATGAAATAAGAGAAAATTAAAAATGTCCTGTCATTTTAACTCGAACATTTAAATAGTTTTTGCGATCAAGCATAATTGAGTTATCAATGTTGATTTCTTTGTTTAGTTTTTGTTTCCTTGTGTCAGGTTTTTTCTTTAACATCGCGACAACAGAATGGTTTTATTATTTTCAAGTATATTTACTGGTTTATACTAGGTAGTTTTATGTAAATTGTAGAGTTGATTTGTGTTAAAGTTATTGACATAAGATTAAACATACATGTTTAATATTTTATAGCATCGTTAAGAGGAAAGTTATTTTTTGTACGTTTATCTAAAATAATTATGTTTTCTCAATATACAAACTCCAATTTTTCAGAATCCAGGTCCCGACAAAAACATCAGTAAAAAAGATTTGATAGATGCAGAATTTTCAAATATATTTTGTATGCAGAATGAACTTATATAAATCTGCGTACTAAAAATAATCTGCTAAGAAAAAAAAATTAATGACCACAAAATTTTCATCAATGTCAGAGCTACATTACTTACACATTTATTACTAACTAGCTTACCGCCCGCGGCTTCGCCGCTTTATCTAAAACCTAATAAATTATATACTAAAACCTTCCTCTTAAATCACACTATCTATTAAAAAAACCGCATCAAAATCCGTTGCGTAGTTTTAAAGATTTAAGCATACAAAGGGACATAGGGACAGAGAAAGCGACTTTGTTTTATACTATGTAGTGAAGATAGTACAAGAATACAAAATAGGCAATCTACAACTAATAGTTAACAGTAATAACTAATTATTCAAACTTGAACCAAATATAACGGTTGATAATCACAAAGTTACCGCTGCCTGTAATTGCAGTAATTTATATGGTCATTGTTTGAATGTTTTGCTTATTTTGGCGATGGTATGCGTACAGGTGATCTTTGATAATTGTGTTATGTGTATATTGATACAGTATTAGAAAATTAAAGATAAACGATATATATTCAATAAACGACTTGTCTATACATATCCATACTTCTCGTGTCTTGTGACTGTAGACTTGTATCTCACAGAACTTGTGTATTGCTGATTGCATCAACTTTTTTGGACAAAGAATTTTTAATAATATTGTCATTAACAGAGTAAATTTAAGTTATTACAAATAAGTATACTAAGTACCTACATAAATAAATCATCTATTGCATCTAATGGTGCTGGTCATATTTTCCAAGAAACATAAATGACATGGGCTATTTTTTTAGAAGGAATTTAGTTACGAATTTAGTAATAGGTATGATATGAATGTTTAGTAAGCCAAAGTACTACAGAAATGTTCATGTATGAACGAAATGTACATATTATATTATAAAGCATGCCAAAACCGTTTCCTTGGAATTAAAGGAGTGGTCAGTTACAAATGAAGATAAATCTCTTAAATAAGACATTAAAACGCCTCCCAAACTTAAAATCGAGTTATCATTCGATCAGCACTCGGAGGGATAATTTAATTTTTTTAAACGAGTATTTTTTACCCGTGCTTCTCTCGCGGTGCATTTACATCAAACGAACATAGAGCTAGAGCTAGAGCAAGAGCATTTTTTCGCAATCTTAGTGTAAACGAAAACTCGTATTCAGTGTTGTTCAGTATTAGAACATTGCACAAGAATCTTTTCGAACGCACTAAGAACAACAAAATAATGCTCTACGCCTGTTTACATTAAAAGAATTTGATATAGTGGGGTAAGAATGAGCATTCGCTCGTTTGATCTAAATGCACCGTCAGGCATCGCTTTTCTAATGTCACGAAGTTTAATCATTGGTAAATTTTATGTTTTTGTTCGTGTCGTTATTTCGAGAAATTATATGACATTATAACCAAAAAATCTGTGTAGCATCATTCATACTTAGTTAGTTTCTTGCCTAATACGGGAATTACAACAATTCTTTCTTCTTTAATAAAATTTAAAGAAAATAATGATAATGGTAAATTATTAAAAGTTACTAGGGAAATTAAAATATCAGCACAAACACATTCGTAATTATTAAATCATAATCTGGCACATGTCGTCAGCGTATTTGAAAATCTTAAGCAACCCTATAATACGTAAAAATGCTATGGTGCATCCCTAACCTTAAAGACTTTATAAAAAATAAATCATGTACTAACACCGTGAAATTAACAAAATTTACGATAAAATCCTTGATGTTTTTTTGTACTTTTTGGTAATTTGTTTCACATTAGCATATTACGCTTGTTATGAAATTTTAAATATGCGCAATTTGATCGATGATTGCAAAATTTATAGAGATCCTATCGTAAATACAAGAATACTAAAATATGTATTAGTATGAGCTTATTCACGTCTTTATTGCAATACACAATTTATAAATTCATTAAACGTATAAACAGGAACAAATAAATTCACATTTTTTTAACATATTTAATAATGTTTTGAGCAGAAGAATTATAATAGAAAAATAACATGCTGACATTTTTTTAATGCTTTTTAATGTTGCTGCATTCGTTTTTTTTTTATGTATCTTCTAGCTAGTATTTTTCAAAAATCAGTTTAACTGTAGTATAATTGCGTAATGCAGGTAAAATCTACTAAAAAGTACGTAAAGTAGCAGTCCGTCAGTCGTCCGCCCAGAGTAAATATTTGGGAATTAGCGACTCAGTGACCATGTGCCGTTTCTACACTCTCGACGAAGGTCTGGCGTTGAAATACAGTCGACTCTCGTTAATTCGAAACTCGAGGGACTCTTAAAATATTTCGTATTATCGAATGTTTGTAATATCAATTGGTTCGAAATTTGTGAGAGTAAATAAATAAAACTTTGAATTATTAAGTGTTGATCAATTATACGTTAAGAGTTAGGAATCTGCGAATATACCTAGAATAATAAAATAGGTGTGCCATTTATTTGTCGCTAAACATTACAGAAAAAAGAGAATTTACAATAATTATGTTTATATTTAATTTAAATTTTAACAATATTGTTTAATTTTTGCAATGTTTTTTAATTACAATGTAGATTTTTCGAATGTTTGTTTGGTGTAATACCTAATGTTCAGTTATGTAGGTATGATTTTTAAAACGATAAATCACTTTCCTACATCACATAATTTTTCGACATTCTTATACAATTATTATTATCAATATTATAATGGATGTACTACACAATCTTTAAATAGTCATTGTACGAGAGTGTACACTGCCCTTAACGACAAGTAGAGTTCATTGTACTCATTGCATAAGTAAGCTATGGGAAACTCGATCAAGGTGACTTGTCAACAATCAGCCAGTTGATTTAACATTACAGCATTGAAAAACTGTATTGTACGTATATTTTGCGTTACGTATTCAAAGAATTCGATTTTTTGTCTGTGGCCCTTCTGATATAGTGTTTTATAATCTGTATACAATTGTCTCTGTCGTTAAATTGACAGAAGCGGGAAATTATAATTAAATCGATTTTAATTTTAATTTAATATTTAATTACAATCTTTTTAACTCCATACTTTAATCCATTAAAAAGACATGACTCGTTATATCATATATTTCATACACAAAAATAGAGCACTCACAAAAACACAGATTAAAAAGCAACATTACGACTTCCACAGACTATAAATAACAGATACGTCAATATTACCAAATGAATTGGTTTACCGCCCTTTTACGGTATTACACAAATATATCAGGATTGAAGTAATTATCCAACCAAACATTGATTTATATTTAGTTTTAATAGTATTATGTCACGCGATAGGATGACCAGTAGAGTGGTTATGATTACAGTTATTTTGGGATAATTTAAAACTAATAAGTTAAAGCTTTTTTAACACTCTATTATTAGCTTTACTATGTTTGTATGTAAACGACTCCTTTAGACACGATTTTGTCCCACTTTAAACGGACAGATTTAGTTCAAAAATTGTACACTTATCAAGTGATAATACAATAATTTCATGATTATTTTGTAAAGAAAAAGCTAAGGTATTCAAATATCGCATAAAATGTTACAATTCAAGCATATAGCACATAGTATATTGGATACATGTTTACGGCCAGTTAAATAAATTTGGAAGATATTATGAAGTGTGCAAATATGTTATCACTACATAGTATAAAACAATGTCACTTTATCTGTCCATATTCTCCCTATGTATGCTTAAATCTTTAAAACTACGCAACCGATTTTGATGCAGTTTTTTTAATAGATAGAGTGATTTATTAAGAAGGTTTTAGTATATAATTTATTAAGTTTTAGACAAAGCGAGCGAAGCCGTGGGTGGAAAGCTAGTACATATTATAACCTGAATATTTATGAGTCATATTGAAGAAATTATTTTTTAGGCCTCTAAACTGTCAGTCATCGGTTGAAGGCCTATTTATTTACATATATTGAATTGAAATTTACTAATTATATGCAAATTCATGATAACGATTTAATTCTGAACCAATAGCCCCGCATTTTTTAACTTATGAATATGTTAATTTCATTGTTTTGAACTCTATCTAATTTATTCAGAGTTACGCGAACCAAAATGTTTAATTGCTAACATTTGTATATAATTTACTTAGGTTTTGCCTCTTTATTAACGTCTTGACCACATTTTGCAAATGTTTATTTTGTGGTTTTTCCTTTGTGATGTTGTTTATCATGCTTCTTCTAATGAGGCAATAATGGGAATTATAAAATAACGTTATTCTTTATAAGTTTTATAGTTATATTTGTCTTTAATTTAAGTATTTTTTTACATATTTTTCACATAGTTCTGGATTTTGTTTATTTTGTCCGATTATAAATTGAAACGTAGTCACACTAGTGTCATAAAAACAATATTTATACACGATTGCACTTACTTATTATTTGGTATAATTTCATTAAATAGGAAAATTCTTGTTAGTTTAATGTATGTTTCATTATTTTTTATATTTCTTGTATTTTGAAATTTTGGGCGTGGAAAACGGATTTTAAAGTTATTGTCAATGATCGCAAGTTTGTTAAGAACAAGAAAACGTTGTATGTATGAAGTATGATTTTTTATAATTTTTTAAAATTTATCAAAATTATGAGCTTAAAGCTCATAACACTGTAATTAATAACACTACAAATCTTAAACTCTTTTAACCTATTTACGACTTGTTTTAACCTTCTTATTTTGTTTATTTCAGGTAAGTTTTGCAGGTGACATTAAGGTTATACTCGATCTTTGGTAGGTCAAATTTTCTATCACATCTAAAAGTATAATAAGATTTTTATTCCCGTAGATGTATTTTATTGTTAAATCTATAAAAAAATGCTTCTTCTATTATGCGTGTATCATGCCTATGACAATCAATGTATTGACGTAATAAAATATGAAACGATTTAATAATAGCCGTATTTATAGTCTACACCTGTTAATGATGAGTACCACAAGGAAGTGATAGATTGTTTACAGTAACGGACTATAAATACGGATGCGGGCTAATGACCTGATGAAATAAACTAGGAATTTAATAACTTTTCAGATTACTAAATCCTCTAACAGGTAAAGGCTATAACCCGAGAAGATACGAGTATTATTAGGCTCGTACACCCGTACATACAAACAATAAATAATAAAAACTGAATTAATCACGGTAATATGTTGGAATTTAATAAAGCTCTATATTATTAATTATTATTACATGTAGATAGTTCTCGAAGTAGTTAAATATCTTTTGAATCTAGTCGGGTTATAACCCGATTCTGCATATCGGCTTCTAATACCTTCATATTCAATAAATATTCCACTATATGCCCTGTAAATATCAATACAACATCAAACTTGCAACAAGAAATTATTATCATTTCCATATTGTTTCCAATAACGAAAAATACGAATCTTCACAAGTAGTAAATGCCTATTTCATATCAAGCTATAAATTCCATTTCAACCCAGTCATCATCACTTGATAAAAATAAACCATTCAAGATACGACTATTTGGCAGATGTTTAGTCGTAAACCAAGTGGCTGAAGTTGTCGCCTATTTAATCGGTTTTTCCTCACACAAAATACGTTTTCTCAGCAATAAAACGGTAATGGATAACACTCAACTGCTCTACATTCGATTATCCTATATTCTGGAGTCGTAAAGATTTAATGTACGATAGATAAAGCGCGATAAATAGTAATTGATCATAATTATTAATGATTATAAAAAGATAAATCTTCAGTGTGGATATGATATTTTTAACTGGTATCAAATTATAATTTATAATAAACACATTTTTTCAAGTGTCAGCTGTTGTTTCTTTTTTGTGTACAATTTTCTGAAAGGCATCACATTCAACTGAAAATGCATGTGTTCAAACAAGGTGCAACAAACACACGAATTAATTAATTGCGATTTTGATTTTTATTCGTGTTAAAGTAGCTATATTTGACTCTATCCCTACTCAACATGTCAATTTATATTACCTATGTGGTTAATATGTTATATGTCATCGTAAATGGTAACCTACCATCACAACATTTACTTTCAATCACACCAAGTACATACACATTAAATCGAACACATAAACATTCTCACAGAGATATCGTCGCATCGTTCACAGCACGCCTTTCCCACCCTCTCAAGCGAATTCGGGCGAATTTGAGATTAAATAGCAGTAAAAACTTTTACGACCGATTCTGTTGGACTTGCCGAAACATAAAACGTTTGTCGGATCTTAATCCTTATGATATTATTTAATGACCATTTAATTGAGTTTTTACGACCGTGTTCGTCCTGTTAAAAGCTTACTTAGTAAATAGGTAAGTAATTTGTCGATAACGTGTAAATACCACTTAAGTAGTCCTTAACATTCCATAATGTATCGTTTGTTTTATTGTGGTACTCTGTGTTCGAAATATCATGAATCTTACCCGCTCTATTTCATGGGAGTAAGGAATTTTCATTAAAAAATAATTTTTCACTTGGCAGATTAAAAAAAAAAACAATTAAGTATATACTTGCGCTATTAAATATTTGCTTTAATTAAAAGTTTATATTCTAACGTTTGAAGTTTCTAGCCCACCTTCACTAATGGTCTTAGAATTTAATAGTGAAATAATTTTTCAAATTGGACCTCTGTTTCCTGAGATTAGCGTGTTCAAGCAAACAAAGTCCTCAGCTTTATAATACATAATAGTATAGATCTAAGACAACAATAACAAATAAACAAATACGCAATTATTAACCAAATTCTTATCAATAAACAACCACTACACTCATTAAAGGACAGAAGCAAACATAAAACAACGAATGATAAATCTCACCAAAAACAAACCGGTTGTATGCGAACAATACTTAAAATCAAAAGTGGTCATACGACTTGAGGACTAATTCTCGTGTTGGCATGTAACAGGACAGCTTTTTAAATAAATAAATATTTTAAGAAATAAATCGGAAGAGTTCCAGACTCCAAGTTCCAACCAAATATTATATGCATAGGTAAGTAGATTATACCTACGTATATTAAAGAATCTCTTAACTCATGTTTTCTTAAGGCATCATAACGACGCAATTTTATTTATATAAATAGATTATAATATGTTTCGAACTTCGCCTTAATACATACATACTACATATATAATATTATTATTGCGTGTTAATTCTATAATTCCCTTAGAAATATCTTTTTGCGTTTTCTAACATCGTCCACTTTTCTTAATATAGATTAACGAAACCAATATACCTTACCTTATATGTTTCAAAATAAACTTAACGGTCGGTTAATTTCAAAGTTTTACATCCATATCATACGATGTCCCCCGCGTTATCATTTGAAACAGGTAATAAAGCATTGGGATGCTTCGCCAAACAAAATTTCGTAACACGTTAGTCTTTTGTGGATAAGCCTTGACCTGTTTAATATATCTTGATTTATAGCTTAAGCTTTTGTTTGATGAGATTTATTCTAAGCTGGAGGATAAATATTTGTGTACTTCAATAGATAGAGTCCTTGCAAGAGTTTGTAAAACTTGTGGATGTTATAATCGAATTGAACTATTTGACCCTGAAATTTTAGATACGAAAGTGACCAATTAAAAATTTAACTACAAACTACAACAACACCACTTATATGAACGGGAATAATAATAATACAAGTTTTTCAGTTTCCATACTCAGCGAGACATAAAATAGTTTTTAACATAATAATAGTACTTCGAAAAACACGCTATCCTTTGGTGAACCAGAATTAAAAATTGTAGTAGTAGTAGCAGTAGTTTTTAAAGTTTATTGCCATTCGGCACACAGACGCAAGGACTTTGTTTTTACAATATGCAGTAGGGATTTATTATTATTAAGGTGTGTGTGTATATCCATAAAAGCTAACGTCATTATCAAAATCGTTATCGCCAAAGAAACCGCATCATTAAGCATATGTGAGCGGCGTACAGCATTTGATCATGTGCTAAATAATATAACATGTTACTTCGCATTCCACCTAACAAGGGTTTAAGTTTTTTGTTTAATTGTAATATTAAAATTAATCAAAAAACTTAAAGGTACCTACTTAATAATATTAATAACCAGATAGTTATTTTCTTTAGAAGACAAAGAACGCCTAAAAGCTAGAAGAATCAGTTTTTTTTATTTGGGCATTCTAACAAGTAATAGTTTAAAATTGCTAAGCAGATTTAAGTGATACATGAGCAGTGCCCCTAGCACGAATCACTATCGAAAAAGTATTCGTATCGTCAACGAAAGCATTTTGTATGGGAACTTGAACAGCGCCTCTGGTGTGCGTATATTGAACTAATTTTCAGAGCACGAACAAACATGTAAGTTTCGAATCGTCATCGTATCGAATACGAAACGTAACTTAGGCGATTGTATGAAGATAGCTAGCACGAAGGCATAAATTGACGGATAGTATCGTAAGTGTCGAAAGCTGGCTTACGAGTTTCACGAATGTTTATTCACTTTAAATTTGACAGTGAGAAAACTTTCGTCGGAGTTTATTTTATGAATAAAATTATAATTTTAGTGATTGTGGTGATATATTTTGTTAGAAAATGTTTAGATTGACAAGAAGCACCCCACGACGTAGTGCATTTTACTATTATCTTGCAGCGCGATTGATTGTTGAAAGTAGAAATGAACAAAGAGAAACAAGGTGAGTGATTTTTTTAACACTATATTTTAATAAATAAACAACAAGTTATCTTTTAAATTTACTATTACATTTGCAGAGAAATCTCAAGGAGAGCTTTACTCAGAAAGAATTTGGCAAATATTAACTTACAAAACCTTAGCGACACAGAATTTAAAAATAGATTTCGTCTAAGTAAGGAAGCATTTTTGTTCTTATGTCGCGAATTGAAAGAAAAATCCAGTCTAAAATCAAGTAAAAGGATCAGCCTGGAACACAAAGTAAGTGTAATAAATAAGCTACTTACGTAGGTACCTTTCATTATAATGTGTACAATAACTAATACATACTATGTGAGTATAATACACAGCTACACTACTAACTATTAACATTTTTATTTCTAGGTGCTGTGTGCTTTGTCATTTTATGCTACAGGCTCCTACCAAAGAATTGTAGGAATGGCTAAATATTTAGGCCAAACTACAGTAAGCAAATATGTGAGGGAGGTTACTGATGCTCTTGTTAACCCTTTAATATTAAATAAGTTTGTTAAATTTCCAACAACACGAGAGCAGCGAAATATTGTAAAAAACAAGTAAGTAATAATTATAAGTATGTAGTTCAATAAAACTAATTTAGTGCAGAATGTTAAACAGCAAAAGCAGGATCAACTGAATAACCACAAATATGATAGCTACCTAATACTAGAAAATTTCACTTACAATACTTTATTTACAGATTTTATACAAAATTTGGCATCCCTGGAGTAATAGGGTGCATTGATGGTTCTCATTTTCACATATTCACTCCAAAAAGAGACATGGAACATTTATTTTACTGCAGAAAGCATTTCTACTCACTGAATGTGCAAATGGTGAGATATCACTCAACTAATTTATACTAATAAAATTATAAATGTTTATTATGTTATACCAATATAATTTTTTAAATTGTAGATATGTGACAGTGAATGCAGAATTTTAAATATTAATGCCAAGTATGGAGGTGCCACCCATGACGCTTTTATTTGGGAAAACAGTCAAGCCAATAGGTACATCCAAGACTTACACCGGAATAATGAACAAGTGTGGTTTTTAGGTAACTATTTTTTTACATGTAGGTTGTTCCAATTATAAATAAAGACATAGATAATTAAGTGATAAGGTTATTGTCTGTTGTAAGATTATATAATTCAATATGCAAAAAATATTTTTTCAGGGGATTCTGGATATCCACAGAGGCCTTGGTTGATGACACCAATCACAGATGCTGCTGAAGGCACTCCACAGGCAAAATATACTACCATCCATGGGAAGGCCAGAGTTGTGATCGAAAATACTTTTGGAAGACTCAAAAATAGGTGGAGATGCCTTAGTAAGGACCGCACATTACATTACACCCCTGAGAGGTGTGCTTCGATCATAATGGCATGTAGCGTTCTACACAACCTAGCATTAGATTTTATGTTGCCTGATCCTGAAGACGATATAATATATTCTTCTGGATTAGGCGTTTCAACATTTTCTTCTCTAGAAGAACCTTTTCGCGAAAGTGGTTCTTCAGATGAATTGATTCGCGGTAGAGCCATAAGAAACATGTTAGTAGATAGGATTAATCGGCTTCATAATGTAAATAATTGATTTCGGTTTTTGTGTTAGCATGTTGAAGTCTATAATAAAGGTAGCATTGGAGAATAAAAATATAGTTTAATATGTTTGAAACAAATATAATGTTCGTTATTTACAAAATATAATTAAGTACCTTTAAGATATTACTTTCATAAATAGTATAGATTAAGCAAAATAAATTTAATTCTAACAAATACAAAATGTTTTCTTTTTAAGAAATTGAAGTGAATAGTGTATATTTATATAGTCTGTTAACAACCCTTATATAGATTAAGCAAAATAAATTTAATTCTAACAAATACAAAATGTTTTCTTTTTAAGAAATTGAAGTGAATAGTGTATAGGTATATAGTCTGTTAACAACCCTTATATAGATTAAGCAAAATAAATTTAATTCTAACAAATACAAAATGTTTTCTTTTTAAGAAAATGAAGTGAATAGTGTATAGGTATATAGTCTGTTAACAACCCTTATATAGATTAAGCAAAATAAATTTAATTCTAACAAATACAAAATGTTTTCTTTTTAAGAAAATGAAGTGAATAGTGTATAGGTATATAGTCTGTTAACAACAAAAATGAAAAACAAATACAAATAAAATGAAAAATCAGACACTATTCACTTCTTTTCTCTAAATATGAACTTAAAACCTTTAACGCCTCTCTCATAAAATCCAACCACTGAGCTTGCAACTGAAGCTCTACATCACGCTGACGAATCCTCTCTCGTTCTAATTCTTGTGCAATTCGGTCACGCTCCTTTTCATACTCCCTAGCATTCGTCTCACACTCCTTAAATACTTTTAAAACTAAATCTTCAGGCTTCTTCTTTTTTTTCGGCGGTTGCCACTGGGTTTGCACTGGACCTGGTGTTGGTGTAAGTGCTGGTGGCGGAGTAGGAGCAGGAAGAGGTGGAGCGACTGTGGGTTGACTGCTTGTTCCTGCAGTATTCCATTCATCTGGAAAAGTTGAGATTCAACAATCAACGTAAATACTATTCTGCTAGCTTTAGTTATCAGGAACTTTTTTTTTTACTTTAAGTATTTGAAGATCTTATTTTTAAATGTTTTGTTGTTACTAGTACTTAGTTATGACAAACAAAAGAGTTATAAGGTATATAAGTAAGTCTAACCTTCAGGAATTGGTGTATATTCATAAGCAGCATCATCCACAGTCAATTCGTCTACAGTTTCTGTAGCAGGTACACCTGACAAGCTAACATCCTCTCCACCAACAACCTATAAAAAAGTATAATTATTATTATTATTTTATTTATTAATAGAACAACAGAGGTCCACTTGTGAGTATAATTTCTTAATTACTATGTTAGTTTACATTGTTTTTATACAGTTTACATTTACATTAATTTAAATATTATCATTACTGAATATTTTACCATTTATAATTATTAGTCATTTTAGTGCATATTAGTGCTTACTTAAAATTTGTGAGTAAAGGCCACCTTTACTGTTTAGTATGCCTATTGTATTTTTTTATAAAACAAAATACTACTTTAGAGTATTCATTAATGCTCATAGAAACACCAAAGTTAAGACATTGTAAACAAAGATCATAATTGCAATGCATTATGTGGCACTCAAACCCCAGCCAGTCGTCCACACAAGAATTTCAAGTGTCACAAATCACAATACTAACAAAAAACTTAAGTGGTGACCCTTTTTTACAAGGTTAGGTAGGTAAGTTGCAGACAAGTTAAACTTTTGTTCATATTCTGTCCCAATATGGAATTTAATATTCAGATAATTCGAAAATCATTAATTATTATCAGTTTATTATATTTCCCTGAGATTACAACGATTGCTATGAAAAAAAAAGATATACTACATTACAAAGCAAAAATATCACACCTGTACAAATCCAGCTTCTTGTATAGGCATCCCAGTAGCAGCCTGCACTCCAATTAAATTTAAAACCCTGTTTTCAAGGTCTGTTAATGTCAGCTGAATCGCTGGCCCACCACCTGTACCCTGAGCAGACCTATTTATTTTCGCCCACTTTTTTTTTACATTGTTCTTAAAATCACTCCAAACCTAACAAACATGAACAAGAGCAGGATGTCAGCACCAATATAATTATGCATGCATGTATTTCAAATTGTGTGAAGTATGTGTATTTCCTTAAATGTGCGTAATTAGGATATAATAGGCTTACCTTCCGCCACTTTTCCTCTGTTCGAGAATCCCCAGTGCCATCACTATTGAGCATATCAATTAACTCCTTCCATTTTTGCTGCACATAATGTCTACCACGAGGACCCCCACTGGGTTTGGATAAGTCTCCATGACTAAAATAAATTTAACGTGAGTTAAAGGACCGTGTGCTCTAATATTTTAATAATATGTGTTAGGTACCTTTCTTTTTCAATTTTGTTTTTACAAATTACACATGACTAGCGTAATACTTTAACTTGAGTATACAAATAAACTTTAGCTCTTTTAAACTTTACAAAAATATATTCCAAAAATCCCATTGAAACACTATTAAAATCAACACAAATATGCTTATGACAATAAAATCTTAAATGTAATACACTTACTTTTCCATAAATTCTACCATAATGGTGTACTGCGGGTGGCTGGTTCTCATTGTAGAACAATAAAATAGTTCCAAACTTACAATTTAAATCACAACACAAGACACAAGCACTTCAAAACAAAGTTGGCCTTGAATGAGCTTCGAGCGTCCCGCGTCCGTCGTTCGTTTAGGAATACAGTCAAATCAAACACAATGTTTTAGTAATCAGTTAAATTATTAAGCCATTTATCTAACTGAATATTATTTTTTTCTGCAGTTTCTTCGTATTGCGTCATAAATTAAACAGTATTAAATTTTTAAATGCCCTAAAATCACAAAAATTTTAATTAACTAAATACTTATCCAGTTTCTGAACGAAACATTCACTCAATGGTAAGATCATTCGTTCTATTTTTCCCATCCTTGCTTACGTTAGTATGACGTCACCAACGTTATCGTATCGAGCTCTCGATACTGGTTCGAAAGTGCTTCGTGCTTCCGACTTTCGTTTTAGTCCGTTTTCGTATCGACAACTCGAAACGTTTACGATACGAAACCTACAAATATTCGTGCTAGGGGTACAGGACACTTTCTGTCACTACTCACTGTATAATAAAATGATGATTTTATTCTTAGATTTACTAAAAATAACGAAAAATTTCATTTCTTTCGATCAAGCCGTTTGTGATCAAGAAGTTTGTTTACACACACACACACAAATACTATGATAATATGTTACGAATGAATACTGAGTTTTCTTATAATGTGATCCTTATACAATATTATATAATAAATTCAATATTGCTCATATAACTGTCAAAAATACATGATAAAAAATAATATTAAAACATAAATAGATAGAAATTCTTTGAACTATCTATTGATACTTCATAATATACATACCTACTTATAAAACCTTTTCAATAAAAATGAAAAAAAACCTATAATCTAGGAGGCCATGCTGGTGGTCGGTAAATAACAATGTTTATAGGACATTAACAGCATAATTCAACCCACCAGAATATTGAACTAATAAATATTTTTGTCTGTTTGATTTAGTGTACCACGGGAACGAAAGAATTGTGTGGATTCATACACACGTGTCGAAAGTTCATAAAATTTTAAACGATGTTCTCAATACAAATAATTTGAAATTGTAATTCGTGTTTATTGTGAAATTGTTCAAAGTGATTCATCAATTATTTTTACATGTATAATTAATTACCAAATTATAAACCGATAAAAGTTTAAAGGTCACGAAAACTAGAACCTATTACAATATTATAATTTTACACAATAGATTATAATTCATACCTTTGTTATTTATTAAGTAATTATAATTAATAATTGATCCAACTAACATCTAGAATTTTATTAAAGTACTAGTTTCCGCCATACCACCCGCAGCTTCACCTGCTTTGTGTTAGTAACAAAATTCTACCTCTATAATTGCTCTATCTATTAAAAAAGCCGCATAAAAATATGTTGCGCCCTTTTAATGATTTAAGCATACATTTCTCGAGATATTTATTTTTATTTTATTTATTCACATCACATCTCACTTAGTATCAGAATGTTAACCTAATTCGACAGAGTTCTTTTATGAATCAAGAAAAAAAATCCATCTCATAAATCTTATACAAACATATATACATACATCGATGAGCGACATTATTTTACATTATGTAGTAACTTAAATTTAAAGTCGTGTCCACACTATTCCAACGTAAGGGCGCATCAAATAGAAATTAAAATCACTATAACAATGTTTATGTTACGGTCCTAAATGATCGGGATGGCATCTTCGTATTTGTTACAGTTAGTTTAGATAAGGATATTAACGGTTTTGAACGGTCAAGTATTTGGTTATCTAATAGTTGATGATATTTTAGGATTTGGGTATAAATCCAACTAAATAGCTAAGTACATAGTAGCAACTTATGCATTACTAGCTCGAACATGCGGCGTCACTTACTTGGTAGTCTATTAGAGTAGCCTTTGTAGTTTGTACTAATCAAGACTATAATTTTTCGTTGAATCAAATTGCATAGGTCCTATTAGTTGTTGCTCTTATTTATAAACTATTTAAATTTTTTTTAAATATTTTTATCTTCGTATTTCTCATCCTGCAACAGTAGACGCTACTTAAAAATTAAAGATTATTTACATCTCTTCGTATTAGGTATGTATTCAGGAATATGCATCTATGTATACATGCAAAACGTATAAATCTCGACATACCTCGCAATTCTAAACGAGATTGGAACCCAGTACTTTCTCTTTAGGTCAACAATTAATTTGTTCGTACGTGATTCGAGATTGTTCCTCTTAAATAAGCTAGATATGAGCATTTCTATTTTGGAAATTATTAGAGAAATTTGTATTTATGAGACGTGCAAGATATATCTTTAAAATAAAATTAAGGTATAGTCATGTAGGTAAAAAGTATGTAGTATAATTTAAAAAAATAAGGACTTATAATAAAGATTTTGTCAGTCATAATGTTTCTTTGCAATTTTCATAGTGACTAGCAAATAACGAAAGTGTAACAATTCGATTAGCTTAAAATTTGGCGCCATAAAGACACCATTTTTTCTAATTATAATCAATTTATCGCTCATAATTAAAACAAATCCAACATCACTTTACATATCAAAATAAAGACGTTTAAAAATACATGTATATTTCATGATTGTATTTTATATACAAACATACACACAGAATAAATCTCCTTTTACCACAATCGGGTAACAAGACAGTCGAATCTTCGAGTGTGGCCGCCATTTGCATATTTCGTAACAAAATTACGAATTTTAAGTAGCCAATACCATGTTATAGTACGTATTTTCCTCGCTAATACTGCATTATGACTATAAATAAGTAACGGTTTGAACATTCAAAATTAATTCCCTAATTATGCTAATTTTGAACAAAGTTGTAATGATTATAATAACAGGTGTTGGTAGGGCTGCCACGAAATAGTTTTATTAATATTAAACCAATTTGCGATGAAATTAGAAGTTCTGTTAAATACTGAACTATTGAGTGTTTGATTAAGATTGTAGATACCTATACAGTAAAATATCCTCCAAACGTGTATATGTAAAAGTCCATGTTTGTAATAAGACAATATAAATTAAGACCATGAAACAAATCGGTTTAAATGAAGTTAAAAAATTATATCCCAATTATCAAGTTTGTGTTCTCCATTCACTCAGAAAACAAGACATAATACATCAAAATAAATCATACTTAAAGTACAAAATCATACATATCATAAAAACCAGTTATAAATCTGGCAAGTGGCAACCCTACACAATACCCTGGAGCATCAGCCACAGCTTAATCACACTCGATTAAATTACAAAGTAAACAGTCGAAAGCGAAAGCCGACAAACCATCAATTTTGCTCGAAATTTTGATAACTTCATCTCTGGTAATAATAGCGTTGCAATCCCAGCCAATCACGGACGTGCATTAATGGTGCATTCACACATTCGTGTTCGCTGTTAGACTTGAGAATATTCGACGAAACATTGTACGAGTGACACAAATTTGTCATTCGTTTGATTACATTTGAAACATCAGAATACCAGTGTCTACGCGAACCACAGTACAGATTTGTCTTCTTTCTGATTACGTCTGAAAAAAACGTTCTTAATTAACTGAAATACGCGCATATCAAGGCGAAAAGCGAATGCTCTACTTGCATAATAATATAGTAGCTGCACCCCGCGTTTACCCGCATTGCTCCGCTCCTATTGGTCTTAACATGATATCATATGGACCTATTTATGCAAACAGGGACCAACCCACATTTTTTGTGAAATTGAGTTAAGTACACAGTTAGTGTTAAAAAAACGTTATCTACCTTCCCAAAAAATTTGGTAGATTTTTGACTACTGTAAGTACCACTTTTTACATGTCGGTTGCGGAACCAACCCCATTTCGCCAACTTTCATTATGCAAGCTGGAACCAAAGTTGGTTGGTTCTATTTAATCACAAAAAGCTTCATTACTTTTCAAAGTAACCAGAACCAACAGACTTTGGTTCTTGTTTGCATAATGAAATTTCTCGGTCTTTAAGTTAGCAAATGGCTTGGTTCTATGTAGAATTTCATTTATATGTTCTATTTATTTAACTTTAATCATGTTTTTATTATAAAAAGCACTAAATAAGAATTCTCAAATTGATATACTACAATTTTACAAAAAAAAAATGTATCTACTTAAAAGTAAACCTCTATTACTTCAAAGTCGGGAGTCCCAGAAAAGCCATTGATATCATCTTCTATAATATAGGTAAACCAGAATCTGATGGCAATTAGGGAAATCAAAATTTTGAGTGTGCAACCCTTGTGAAAATGGACTGAAAGATCTTGACACTGCTTATTTTTTATTTTGTCCTCAATATCATTTAGTCACATTACATAAGTGAACAATACTGTACTTAATAATTAGATATCCACTTAATATTATGTTTATGTAGGTACATACTTACATGTATAATTTACATATTAGTTTTATATAGGTATGTAATACATATTATTATTTACACATATGTGCCTATATTAATTGTATACATCATTATCATTATGCCATGTCAAAATATGGATGTACCTAATGATAATGCAGTTCAAAACTAGATTGCCTATAACTAATTTTGTATAAAATAAAACAAAAATAAAATAAAACTATGTTTATTTTCGTATAAGTATTAACAGATACACATATTATAAAGTTGACTTGGACAGCTTGGACTTGACGAATAGCCGTATTGGAAACTCATGTAATAAGTTTCATAAAATTATATTGTAGTGATTGCTGTAATCAACTTATAATATTTTTAATTTAAAGTATCAAAACGGGTAAGTCAAATTTACCAATAAAATCTTCAAAATTGAAAATTTTGATGTTTTTGACCCTTCTTCATCGAATATTTTTCTATACACATTGTAAACAACACCTCTTGTTTGTGATCGCAGCGGCTTTTTCGACATGTTCGAAGATTTTATAGGGCGTATTCAGAAAGAAAGCTTGAAACTTATAAGCGCTTATAAGCGCTTATCGGCGCTTATAAGCGCTGGTTACCCGCGCAGGAAAATATATGAACATGCGCTTATAAGCGCTGATAGGCGCCGACAAGTTCCAACAAGTTTCAACAAACTTGTCGGCGCCGATCAGCGCTTATAAGCGCATGTTCATATATTTTCCTGCGCGGGTTACCAGCGCTTATAAGCGCCGATAAGCGCTTATAAGCGCTTATAAGTTTCAATCTTTCTTTCTGAATACGCCCTTAGACAAAATCCTAAAAATTATTCATCAACTTCGAAGAAGACAAATAATTTGACAACCAATTTGATAGTTGCCAAATTTGATAGTTGCCAAATAAAGTTGCCACATGAAAATCTTTTATTTTATATATATAAATATGCCATCAGATTCTGGTAGACCTATATCTTTGGTCTTTATTTTTATTTTATTTTTTTGTAAAAATTTTGAGCGTTGCTCGGAATGAGATGCATAATACTTTTTAAATCTGTTAATTTTTCCTCGGGAATACGTATGGTTGTGGGCCAGAGTAAGCAGAGCTCCGCTGGAGTCATTTCAGAGTATTAAACGCTCAACACCATCTTTTAAACTCTCCGTGATCCAATTCAAACTAACGAGGATGCTTAAAGCATTCATGATTGACCATCCAACGGTAAAATAAATCAGTCATAATTTTTTTTTATGTCTGGTCACAGTTTTTTTATTCAAAGCTACCGATTTTGGCCGATTGAGTGTGCCCAATAAAACAAAGACTGTTTATATCCTGGAAAACTACATGTAAATCATTAAATATGTAAAAAGACTAAAACAAAAGACTTTGTCTTCACAAATCTCTTCAAAATAAAAAAAAATAAATAATGAAAGTCACTATCATGAAGACAGAAGAAAGCAGAAGATGGGTCTACCGTATCTTAGTTAGATACCAAAGTAGTGTCATTAAAGTGAATCAAATATATGTATTTTGATATTATTACAATATTATCATGATCTTCTTGCCCTTAATCCATGTTATTTGGATTCGGTATAACACGTTTTATTTTTCTATTCTCCTGACAAACATCAGGGCATATTTTACTCTTTTTTCTTTCATAATATAACTTTGCACACTTACACCTCTTTCCTTTGGCCTTCCTCTTGTTCTGCATCCATCAACATTCATATCCATCACTTTCTTAGTCATATGCGTGTCATCTATCCTCACCACATGTCCATACCAAGACAGACAATTCCCTTTCAATCTTGCTGTAATAAAACCAGTTTAAATCTTCTTTTTATACATTCATTCCTTACTTTATCCATTCTTCTCACCCCACACATCCATATCAACATTCTCATCTTCGCTAAATGCAATAGTTTTTCTTCCATCTTCTTCAATGCCCAGCTTTCCAATCCATACAGTACGACAAGTCTATTAAAGGATTTGTATATGTTCCCTGTTAACTTTAAGGGCATACGTAAGTTGCAATTAGTTCCAGCGAACTGTCGCTGTTTTATTTAGCCTGTTTTGATCGTATGCTTGACGTTTTTCTTTAATTATGGCAACAATAAAAACCAAAATAATTTTTGCAATAAAGAACCAACCCACAAATGTGTTTTTTTGCAACACAGAACCGGGCGGTTTTTTAAAGATTATTTTGTTAAAATTTAATAAATATCCATGTATCTGGTATCCCTAGATAGGATTCAATATGATACATATGCCTAACAACTTTTTTTCTCCAAATCTTGCAACGCATACTTTTTGCAAACACTTTTTACAAAAACCTCATTTTCTCGAAATTGATCCGGTGTGGGTTGGTCCCTGTTTGCATAAATAGGTCCATATAGCCTTATAGCTTTCCTCGATAAATGTGCTATCTAACACTGAAATAATATATAATATTATAATGGGCCTCTTCACAATGGGCAGCGTTGGCGCAACAAATGATCGTCGATGTTTGCCGCCATTACGGCGATTATGAATAAACACCTACAATGACGACCAATCATAGACATTTAGGCCCTCTACACTATCATGATAGCCTCTACTCGCACGTACGTACGTTACGTATAATTGTGAATTAACACATATAAGAATACCCTTACGATTCTCGTAAACACACTTGCTTGCGTGAGCCATTTCGAACGTTTTGTATGAAGTTTCCCTACTAGTTGTATCTGTATATTGTGATATAGGTGCGCGTTTGTTATTCGAATGTGTAAATGCACCATAAAACAATTTGGAACGATTCCCCGATTTAGCTCAAATGAGTCCCGACAACCATAGCGTGAGGGCGTGTTAGATGCTCGTTATAATTTGCGAAATAATCCTATATTGTTTCGCTGATTTGACAGAATGTCAATGAACTTGGCAAGGTGAGAGTACTTGACCGCGTAATTGAATATTTTAACGCGGATAGGGAAAACGGATTACAGAGTAGCCTTATGTAGAGGTGACTTAATTATAATCTTTTACATACAGTAATTTACACAAATGTACTTGAAAATAAAACCACCAACTATCATAGCTCTTAAAGATAAATATTACAATAATATTTGAATATATCTACTTATATTGATTTAAGTACAAAATCCATATATCTCGTCGAAACATAATGTACTACTTATTTCCTTATATTTTTTTATCTAGTCTTACTGTCTTAATTCTGAATGGAAAATTCAAATCTGTTTACTTACGAAATTAGCCCCTCAAAAAATAACATGTTCCTCCAGATAATGTCACATATAAATAAATATAGAAGCTCTATAGAAATATACTCTATGAATAATAAAAGTGCGGTAACAAAGGGTCGGGGGTAGTTAAGTACTATCTTGTTTGCACAAACGTTCATTTATAAGGTGCTACACTTTTACGATTAAAATCCACTGTGTTGACGGTTTAAAACCGTTAAATTTTATAGTGATAGGATTTTACAGGATTTAATTAATTAAAACACAATTATTAGCATAAAGTTTATTTTCAAGAAAACACAATGAAATAAAATTAAACAAATTTAATCAGTCAATAAATAATCTTATCAATAATTTAATTAATAAAAATCAATAAACGCTAATTATTAACGCAATCCTAATTTAAGCCTGGTATTAGAAACTATTTGTATCAATAATAAGTAGCAACCCATCCCATCATATAACGACCGCGCGTAACGTTGCTTAACCCAATATCACTTACCGCTTTACACTCTACGTTCCTAGAAAATAATAAGGTTGCTAGAAATATGATAAATGTCTTAAAATAGAAGAATCATTATCAATAAAATACAGTGTCCCACCGTCGGTATTCTAAGCTCAATTAGCTGGGTCCACACCGGCCGATCCACCGCGATCCGATCGCGCGCGGCAGGCGCGCGATCCAAAGATGCGGGCGGTGTGGACGTGCCGCGCGCGATCCATGCACGCGTTTTGCCGCGCGCGATCCCTACCTCGTGCGATCCGTTAGCGGGCGGTTTTTGTACCCGCTTCAAAGGTGCCTCAGTTGCGTGATGCGCGCGGTGTGGACGGTTGTGTTTTGGTTCGCGCGATCCACCTCACCTCAGAAAGTCATGGATATAAAAAGTATGGTTTTACTTACCTTTACATAATCATTTAACAGGTCAATGATGGCTTCACAAACTTCAGGAATAATTAATGATATAGACTGTTTAGAAATGCGGAAGAGATACTGCAAACTGACGTACGAATCTCCAGTTGCTAAAAATCTCAATGTTAGTAGTAATCTTTCCTTCACAGTAATGGCATCTCTTTAATTTGTATCATTCTTTCTTAGCTTGTTATCCAATAATGAACACAATATCTCAAATTGATTAGCATTCATTCTTGCAAAATTGTGTTCCACTTCATCTGAAACTAACTCTGCGTACAGCTGAGTCCCAGATTCCAATCGATTTTTGTAAAGTTGTTTCACCCAAAACCGTCGATTTCTTTTTTTTGATTTTTTGCGCAAACATTTCAGTATAATAAAAGTTACTGCTGCAACGGCAAGACGCCGCCGTTGTACGTGTGACTCCATATCGTACAAGAGTTAGACTGGCTGAATCACGGATCGCCTTAGGATCACTTGGAGCGCATATTTTGGATCGCAAGTTTTTAAAGTGGATCGGCCTAACATGATCCACGATCCATGCTCCGCGATCCTGGATCGCGGATCGCGGGATCACTGGATCGGCCGGTGTGGACCCAGCTAATGGAGGTTATAGTTTTGCATACGCTGAGTACGTAAAAAATACTTATAAAGTTCCAGATGCATTTTTGAATGAATTCTTAAAACTCTTTGTGTACACCCCTAACAAGCAACCCGCCCAACTTTGCCACCCGCACATGAGCTATCGTTTAAGATTATGTTTTCATAGACAAAATACTCACATTTGCGAAGCGTTATATGCCGGCTGCGCGAAGCTAGAGAAGAAAACATGAATTTTAAGGAAAAATTTTGGCGTAATTTTGTTGTTTAAGTATTTTTTACGTGATCAGTGTATGCAAAACTACAAGTCTCTTCGCGCTTAGTATACCGATAGTGGGACACCCTGTATAACAGGAATAGCCATTTACAGGTAAATTAGCTTGGAGAAATTTTTGCATATGTAGTGGTGTGTATATTACTCAGATCTTAGAGCGCGTTTCCACTATATCGTTCTGGCCTATACAAAAATGTTTCGATATCCTAACATTACTATTTAATTTCATACTTATTCCTAGCAACACTTTTGTTTTCAATAAAAACAAGTTTTTATTTGAAAGAATATGGTTTTGACTTTATAAAAAAAAATATATCATTCAATTTCACGTCCTAGAGCAAACGACAAGACGACTACCGTGAAACAATAAAATATCGTGTCCATAATAATTTGTTTCATAATTAATATTTGACCATAATAATTACGAAACAAAACAAATAAATAAATCGTCACTTGATAGTGGAAAGTGGAAACACGCACAAAAACAGAATAAACCAGTTTACGCTGTCCGCAGGTGCCACGTGCAGTCGTTTGGTACCGTTAGAACATAAAGCACACATTTCATTCAAAAATTATAATTATTACGTATAGACCGGGAGGTATTGACACAAAATTTCGAGTCATTTGTAACAGGATGGCGGTTCTACAGGGGTCTTAGTACGCAATGACAAAAAGAAAAACGATGGTGTGAACACTGGTACCGGCGGTTTAGTCGCGTGGGCGTTAGTCGAACTCGTCGGAAAAATAGCGAAGTCAAACAATTTGTAACACAAAAATTTTAGAATTTACCGATAGCCCATAAAAAAGAAGTAGGCGGTAGTGTCATGCCATACTTTTCCGGTGTGACTTACAGCCCGCCATACCGACGCGAATGTGTTGATTTAAAAAAAAACAATTCAACCATTTGTACCAGGCTAACTTTTGCACAGGTAACCATCGTCGTGCAGCCATTTACGAAAATCGCCATGCCATACTTTTCGGACGATTCCAAATGGTCGCCATACCGCCGAAAATCTGCAAATTTTTTTTTGCAGTTTAATTGTTAAATTTTATTTGTTGATTGTTGTTATTATTTGTATTGTTATAATATTTGTTGAAGTGTTTAATTTGTGTGTAAGTGTTGTAACTTTATATTGTTAATTCAAAATGGCTCCAGTGTTAAAACATGGTCGAGGCAAGCCTTTGACTTCTCAAACTAAAGAATTAAACTTTAAATGTCGTTTCTTTTTCAGGTTAGTAAATTTTTCATTTTAGTAACATTGTTAATGTAAAAGTTATACGTATGTTAAATGTGCAAATATTAAAATAAAGTCTCATCTTTTTCAGAGGAGAAACACATATAGTTTAATTTATAATCCCTTATATATATAAAATGAAAACTAAAAATAAAATGTTGTTTTATTTTATTTGCTGACCATACACTACTACAAACGCAAAAATTTCTCCAAGCTAATTTACCTGTAGTTAAACACGGAGCCGCAGTTTGTTATATTCAATTTCTAACCCTATAAAGTAACAGTTAAATCGCATTGCATTTGTAATGATTGATGTCTACTGTTCATTCCGATAACCTTTAACACCATTTATATTCGACACAATAACTACTTCAAGGTACATTGCGTTTGTTCTTCGCCGAACGAACGGCGCTATCATTCAAAAAGAGCAATGGAACCGCATTATTGTGAAATGCCGCTTGCTTGTAAACAGAACCAGTCTCGTAATACAGGATTTGTAATTGATGGTAAAGGGCAAGTAATATGTCAATAACATTGTTAGCAGCTTTCGTGGCAAGAATTGATAATAATTGTGTGATACGATTTTAACCCCTAATTACAATACATTAAGAGCGATTTTCGTATAACACAATTTGGGTTTAGAAATTAAATCAAGTGCATCGATTGTTCTAATTTCTTGTAAGGTTGAACAAAATTTATTCGACACGAATAAAATTCGTGAAACTCTCGGAACTCAATGAAAATCCATTTATAATCGTTTTATCCGATGATTTGCAGGTGAAAGGTTATAACTTAGTGAGATTTTACAGTAATCATTTCATACTTTTCATTACGCAATAAAGAATAAGGTAAATAGACAAACATCTTTGAGAAAATTGTGTAAATTTAAAGAAGATTATAATCTTCAAATGTAAAACTGAATAGACCACGAACATAGAAACAAAAAATAAGGAGTATTCTACACCTAGATTTCCGCCCGCGGCTTCGCCCGCGTTTTCAAAGAAAAACCCGCATAGTTCCCGTTCCTGTGGGATTTCCGGGATAAAAAGAAGCCTATGTCTTATTCTGGGTGTTCAGCTAACTACATACCAAATTTCATTGTAATCGGTTCTATAGTATTTGCGTGAAAGGGTAACAAACATCCATCCATCCTTATAATATAAAATATTTTTTTTTATAATAGGGCGATGATCCGAAAATCTCAATCTAACGAGTCTTACCTGCAATCCACTACACTTATCGCGATAACATACATTCGAAAAATCTGTATCAAGGTACTTTAAAAACCGCAAGATAAGACAATCGCATGCGTATATTTCCTACTTATCTAAATCCTTATTCAACTAATATTATGTGAAAGTATGTGAGATTAAATTCGTTAAAATTTTAACTAACAACGTTGCGGATTTGTATGTTTTAAAGCAAATATAGATTACAGTGCGAAATGGAACTTTGTCTGTTAATAACTATTACTACTTATAGCTTTTATTTCATTATCATAATGCGTAGTTTAATACGCAAACCCAAAAATTAAGGATTACATTTGCTAATGCTTTTTTCCCTACATGTGCGTATATGTGAATATAGTAGATTTCGCGAATGTTTGCAAGCAAGATGATGACCCGCATAAGACTGCAGCACATCTATACTATTTTGATATTATGAAGCTGAAGAGTTTTTTCGTTTGTTGTATTGAACGCGCTAATTTTAGAAAGAACGTCTTCACAAATTATTTCAGTGTTAAATAACTCTTTTATCAAGGGCTATATCATCACGCAAAGTAAAAAGGAGTGGAGCAATGCGGCTAAATCTGCGCGGCACAGCTAGCACACATAGACATAGATATAAAGGAAGCGATTTTTACTTCACTAAGCCGTGTCAATTTGTATCCACGTTAGATTTTCCGTCCACCTGATACCCTTTCAGAATTGTTTAAGTCCAACAGCTTTAAATCAAAGAGAAAGACTCAACGCGTTCGCCTAGTCTAATGTTACATTGTAGAGCGGTTGTAGAAAGTAAGCGAGCGATGCTATTTTTACACATTTATTTTAAACATAATTATGTCATTGCCAATAACAAATATTAGATAACTGTTGTGTTGTTGTTTGTGTTGTGTAAACAAATTGGTGTATGTTTCGTAATTTTTTGAAGTGAAACTTCTTTATCGGGGTTGGAAAAAAATTTAGTGTAACATTTTTTCGTTACGCGTGACATTTTTCCGTTACGCGCCATCTTTGATTCGACGTACTTCTGTAAAGTTGCATATAGTAAATTATTTTTTGAAAAATAAGGTCATAAAGAAGTTTCACTTCTTACGTGTGTACACTAGTACACGCACACATTTTTTTAGTTATTCAAATTACTTATATGTGTGTTGGAAGAATGCAGTTACAAATTATAGTTTATATTGTATAGACGGTATTGTACACGTTTCCAAATATCAGACTGGGATATTTACTTTAATTGAGTTATGAAATGCGAAAATAAAACTAAGAAGTTGGATTAGATATGATCTATACTTTTTACCCTACTAAATGTATCAAGTTACAAAAACGCTTCGCTTATAAATATAACACCACCCGATAGTAACATAATACATACTGAAAGGCGACGTCTATCAAGATCACTTTTCTTTTATTATTTCTCTTAAGATTATAAATATTACCTACGCCTTTGTTTTCTTCGTTATTATAGTTAATGGAAACTAAAGAGAACCTTTTAAAAATAGATACAGTCGTTCATGTTATGCACAAACATAAAATCTACTTCATTTTTATCAGTAAATAAGGACTTTTATTCTCTCTTTGGATATACATATACTATATAATCCTATATACATTTATGCCTATAACTAGCCTTTATGATATAATTTATAATATTAGAATGAAAAACCATTCCTTCTACAGAGTATCCTTAAAAAATTAAAATACCATTTCGCGCCATTTACGTATCTGTCATTCGAATTTGACAGATGTCAAACAGCCAAACCACAGATAACATAGCAATGAAAAGCATATCGCTGAAAACTTTTACCTTCTTAAATTTAGAATCTAAAACATCCAAGATGCGCTATCAGACAAAAAAGGAAGTTGATTAATGTTTATGTAACGAATTCTCAGTGCAGTGATAAGCGGCCGTTGACCTCGGCTTCTGACGCCGGCCGTCGCGATACGTACTTGAGATTATATTCGTCACGTTTTTGCAGTATTCCGTGCGTAGTGCAGATAGCTGGATTATTGCATTTTATTGTTAAACGAGATATACATGGCCATATATGGGTGTATAGTAGTATAGTACTATCATGTACATGTTTGTAGTGCGTAAAATTAAATTTGAGAGTTCATCTCTTTTTTTATTTAATTTTCGGAAAAATAATTAATAAAAAAAATGTATCAGGAATTTGATGAATGAAACAACTTTTATGACAATGTTAAACATTATTTATTAGTAACTAGCGGTCCGCCCCGGCTTTACCCGTGGTACACGTTTACGTTTTTTCTACATAAGAATTAAGAATCATTTACCATCCTCGTACTTCAAGGAATATTATTAAAAAAATAACGAAATCGGTTCAGCCATTCTCGAGTTACGCTTACCAATTAAATATTTTGCGATTATTTTTTATAATATTATAGATTTGAATGTATTTTATAAATATTCGTTTATATCCATTCCACATTTAAGGTTTAATTATTTTTATTTCAAAACCTCTGTTTGGAATTAAAGTATACTGCATCTGGTATGAATCTAGATTAAACTAAATAAAATCACTTATACATGCAAATGATAATTTCATACATCCTATTTTCATTGAAAATATATTTACATATCTGTTAGTATTTGTACAAACGATTACCTCTTGTTCGAATTGAAACTATTTTTTGGTATCAATTTGTATGATGTAAAAGTAGGAAATATTATGTAAAAATATGTATTCGTTTCATTGCATTTTTATAGTGCTTTACTTTTAGTATTCATAGAGAATTTCAGAACTCTGATCAACCTGAAACTGTATTATTTATTTATTTGTATTTTCTTTAACGAGGTTCATTAGAAATGGCCGTCAGAAGCCAAACGATGTATTAGTCTGGGTATAATTATTTATGTGACATGAATTTAAATTAAAATGCTATCTTCACAGGCTTGGTCTCCAGGTAAAATAATAATGAAAGTAAATAGCTATCGATCTCTGTACTTTTCATTTATTAACATAATTTTATAAAACGTACCGATAATAATTTCTTATAATTTATATTCACAATAATCGCACATGCCTTGCTTATTATAAAACAATACTCACAAGGTAAAACTTCTAAACAGCCCACCTTGAAATTACCAAGAAATGATTCAATTCTATAACAAATTGGTGTTTATTTTTATATGTACTGACGAATTTGTTTATTTTCTCTCCAATAATAGGGAGCGTTACGACGCAAAATATTTGAAACAATTGATCTAACCCATGTGTAGCTGATTTTTTTTCTAACAGACAAACTAAATTGCCGTATGAGGAATAGGGATGTGCTATCAAGGTTAAGTTGATATCGATATATTGTGTGCTAATATAAAACTCTATATATTATGCTCTATATCATTCATTTGTGCGTATGGAAAGATGCACTTGCCTATAATTTGTTTGAACCGAAAGTCAAATTGTTTATCATATAAATTGAGTTTATTGAAACTATTGCAATGCAATTGAATCAAAAGTCATATTGATAATTTGTTTTATTGGTTGTGCCTCGTTGTAATGATAATATTGAAAAAGTTAAAGATACGTCACGTAAGTTTAACCGAAAATTAGGAATATGTGTGAAGGCATATTTTTAAATCTTAAATATTGATGTTCTGATATCACTCTATGAGAACGAATAAATATATTAAAAAAACAACTGTACAAAAGTTCACTATCCAATCGCTAATTTTAAATTTCGCAAAAATTGTGCCATTCTAAATTCTGTTCCACGTTTATGTTTGACGTTTGAACAACGTGATAAATTAATATAATAATGTTTCTATTATTTTTAAATTGTCGACAACAGCTGCACATCACTATATGTTACGCAACTGTTTATTGTTGCTTTATTTAAATAATCGGGCTATTCACCTCTCGCAAGGCCGTCAGACTGTATACTAGTTTTACATTCGGGTTTGCTCTATATTACGTCGACTTTTAGTTCATATAATTAGTTACATTTATCGGTTTTAATTAATTCTATACGCATTTGAATTTATCATAGTTACCTTGAATTATTTGATTTTAAGTTTAAATTAAAAAGTTATATTAATATACACATTTAGGCTAAAAAATAAAAATACATATTATTATCAATCATCCGTAACTCGGAGATAACCTTTTCTAAATAAAAATATAACCTTGGTATTTAAAGCTAAATTTAAAAGCATAATTATTATAAAAAAACTGTATTTTTGTTGTGTTTTACTGAATATTTTATGTAAATAATTTATTTTTCTGTTTCAGGTAAGTTCGTATGTCTATACATTTACCTCTTAGCTTTATAGGGTAAGTAAGTAAATTTAAAATTAAATTGATGAAGATTTACTAAGAAATCAAATTAATACATGCTTAAAATTTTTTAAATACGATTATTTTTTATAAGTACTCTCTAATCTCTGTGTAGGTGTTTGTATGAATGATAATTTTTCACACTGAAATCATTAATGTGTCATATTTTTTAAATTTAACTTTTTTATTTTTATCTAACTAATCTTAATGTATGTAAATTTTGTGTCACAATGTTAGTTCCTCCGAAACGGCTGGACCGATTCTCATAAAATTTTGTATGCATATTGGGTAGATCTGAGAATCGGTTAACATCTATTTTCATACCCATAAGTGATAAGAGTGCTGCAGAAAATTGAACAACGTTTGCCGGGACATCTAGTAAATTACGAAAGGCGTTAAATACACTTATTTTAACAATAGCAAATATGTTGTTATTAAATTCATTTACCAAGAGTAGGCGCAATCTACAGGGTGTCCTACCGTTGGTATACTAAGCTCAAAGGAGTATATAGTTTTGCATATGCTGAGTACGTAAAAAATACTTATAAAATTCCAGACGCATTTTATTTTTCAAATAGATGAATTCTTAAAACTCTATGTGTACACCCCTAACAAGCAATCCGCCCTATTTTGCCACTCGCACGTGAGCTATCGTTTAAGATTATGTTTTCATAGACAAAATGCTCACATTAGCGAAGCCGTATATGCCGGCTACGCGAAGCTAGAGAAGAAAACATGGATTTGGAGAAAAAATAGGATTTTTTTTGACTTAATTTTGTTGTCTAACTATTTTTAACGTGATCAGTGTATGCAAAACTACAACCCCCTTCTCGCTTATATACCAATAGTGGGACACCCTGTATTTTAATGTACTTGTATATAATAATATTATGATCGTTTAACCTCACGACGTATATTAACATGTGAAAAGCAATTCGCTGGATTAACTTGGAGTTTACGAGTCTTACTGTTACAAGAGTTAACTATAAAGATAAAGTTGCATACATACAGAACTAAAGAACGAAAGAACCTTCTTCTTTTACAGTTATTATGACAGGAATTATCAATTAACCGCGGCTTCGCCCGCTTTGTCGGAAACCATCTAAAACTGATCAAATTATATTTATACAAAAACATTCCTCGAGATCTCTTTCCTTTTCAATAGGTATATCAATAATTAAAAATAAGGTTTAGTTTAATTTAAAATTGCAGTCGTCAATCAAATATATAATATTATATATTTAACAAAAAAATTATATAGATATCGTATTTCTATTTCCATATTTGTTACAACAGTCTCGTTGTGAACATAGCTTAAAGAAAAGCTGATAGTTCTATGAAATTATGCGGAGATTTAAGATATTAAAATATGATTGTCAGCAAACGCTATAGTACTTATAAAAATGGTTTATGAAGTGACCTGTTGTCGCGTTAATCGAATAAAATATTTTTGTAATTTTAACAAAGAATTTTGGAAAATTTTTAGGTCTAAGTGTCAATGATTAGTATTTTGCAATAAAATTTTGTATTATCTGTTTTATACTTATTACAACTAAAGAGGTTATCTGTCTGTTACATATTATAGGTATAATTTATTATTGAAACTGCAAAATTTTATCAACACTAGCACTAAAAATATAATATAGCATTATGTGTTCACGCACTTCCAAAATTTATCAATTTAAAACTGATTTTTTTTTTTTTTTATGTTATGGGGAGGCAAACGAGCGGACGCACTGCCTGGTGGTAAGCAGGTTGCGTCGCCCATAGACCATAACCGAGGTTATGGTTGTTGCCTACCAGATTTATCAGCTTAATATTGTATTCAACTAAGGAAAAGTGCAAGTCATCACGCTTATTATAGTTTAAAATACATATACCTACACTACAATAAATAATGGACCTAATATATGTATATCATCATCAATACATATAATAAATCATCATCAATACATATAATAAAATTCTAGAAAAGTGGTGTCTGTACAATGAAAATATGTAAAAAAAAATTAGCAGGGGTTATTATTAAATCGATCCCAAACCCAAAACTGTAGTTAAAAAATTTTTTGTCTGTTTGTCTGTTTGTCTGTATGTTTGAACACGCTAATCTCAGAAACGGCTTATCCGATTTCGATGCGGTTTTCACTAATATATTGTGGTAATCTTCATTTAACATTTAGTGTTTATTTCATGTCAATCGGTTCATAAATAAAAAAGTTATGACTCACCATTTAAGTACTCACGGCGAACATTTGCTAAGGCATTCTATGGTACACATACAGTGTACGATAAAACGTAAGTTATCTGTTATACGCTACAGTTATGTCCAAGTGATCATATCGAAAGTCCCCAAGGGTGGGGGGGTAAGCTGAGGTAGTAGGGGGAGGGGTCAAATTAAAATTATACTTATTTCTAGGTAAATTTTATACATAAAATGTCCTTTAAATTATGTCGTATTTATAATATTATATTTTTAACCCCCGATGCAAAAATATGGGTGATAAGTGTTTGACCGCTGTGTGTGTGTGTGTTTGTGCCACCGTAGCTCGCTAGCAGGTAATCCGAATTAGATGATGTTTTTTTGTTAGGCAGCATATTTTCCGACGCTGGTTCTTAAATAAACTGTATCAAAATCGGTTCATCCATTTATTGTGTAAAAGTGGGAATGAAAATAACTAAAGTTGTCGAATATACTTTAGTGATATATTAAATGAAAGTGAACGACCTATCAGTAAAAATAAGTCAAATTTTATCAAAATCGGTTCATCCATTTATTTGATATAGGTATAAAAGTGGTAGATAATAAAAAAAGTGAATTTTGACTCAAGTGACATATGAAATGAAAGGGCATGACGTGTAAAGTATAATTAGACATATTTAATCAAAATCGGTTCATCCATTTACTATACCTATATACAGGGTGTAATCGTTAAGTGTGCACAGGCGATTTTTCCGTAAGTATTACAGATAACAAAAAACTTTAAACTGGTATCGAAAGTACTTAACCTAATGAGTAAAATGGCGGTAATAAAATTTTAAAAATAAATCGAGAAATATCAAAAAAATTATCTTTAAACCCTCCCATACATTAAGTATGAAATATGAATATCCCATATACATTTAATATGAAAAATTTTAGCTTTCTTTTTCTTTTTTGGTTTTCTGCTTTAATTACTTCGCAAATTTGAAGTGGCATTTTCCACGCTTTTTCCGGACATTTTCACGCATTTTCCGGATATTTTCCGGGGATTTTCCGAGCTTTTTCCGGGCATTTTCCAGGCATTTTCCACGCTTTTTCCGGACATATCCACGCATTTTCCGGATATTTTCCAGACATTTCCCTGGCATTTTCCGGTTATTTTCCGGGATATTCCAGACATTTTCCGGGAATTTCCCAGGCATTTTCCGAGCATTTCCCGGGGATTTTCCGGATGTTTCCCAGACATTTTCCGGACATTTCCCTGGCATTTTCCGGGGATTTTCCACGCATTTCCCAGACTAATTCCGGACATTTTTCAGGCATTTTCCGGGGATTTTCCAGGCATTTTCCGGATATTTTCCGGACATTTTCACGCATTTACCGGATATTTTCCGGACATTTTCACGCATTTTCCGGATATTTTCCAGGCATTTTCCGGGGATTTTCCGAGCATTTCCCGGGGATTTTCCGGATGTTTTCCAGACGTTTTCCGGACATTTCCCTGGCATTTTCCGGGGATTTTCCACGCATTTCCCAGACATTTTCCGGACATTTCTCAGGCATTTTCCGGCGATTTTCCAGGCATTTTCCGGATATTTTCCGGACATTTTCACGCATTTACCGGATATTTTCCGGACATTTTCACGCATTTTCCGGATATTTTCCAGGCATTTTCCAGGGATTTTCCAGGGTTTTTCCGGAAATTTCCACGCATTTTTCGAGCATTTTCCGGGCATTTTCAGGCATTTTCCACGCTTTTTCCGGAAATTTCCACGCATTTTCCGGATATTTTCCAGACATTTCCCTGGCATTTTCAGGCATTTTCCACGCTTTTTCCGGAAATTTCCACGCATTTTCCGGATATTTTCCAGACATTTCCCTGGCATTTTCCGGTTATTTTCCGGGATTTTCCAGGGAATTTCCGGGAATTTCCCAGGCATTTTCCGAGCATTTCCCGGGGATTTTCCGGATGTTTCCCAGACATTTTCCGGACATTTCCCTGGCATTTTCCGGGGATTTTCCACGCATTTACCGGATATTTTCCGGACATTTTCACGCATTTTCCGGATATCTTCCAGGCATTTTCCAGGGATTTTCCACGGTTTTTCCGGAAATTTCCACGCATTTTCCGAGCATTTCCCAGGCATTTTCCGGTTATTTTCCGGGAATTTCCCAGGCTTTTTCCGGGGATTTTCCGAGCATATCCCGGGGATTTTCCCGATGTTTTCCAGACATTTTCCGGACATTTCCCTGGCATTTTCCGGGGATTTTCCAGACATTTTCCGGGGATTTTCCGAGCATTTCCCGGGGATTTTCCAGACATTTACAGGCTATGTCAGGGAAATGTCCGGAAAATGCCTGGAAAATTCCCGGAAAATATCCGGAAAATGCGTGAAAATGTCCGGAAAAATGTGGAAAATGTCACTTCAAATTTGCGAAGTAATTAAAGCAGAAAACCAAAAAAAGAAAAAAAAAGCTAAAATCTTTCATATTAAATGTAGGTATATGGGATATTCATATTTCATACTTAATGAATGGGAGGGTTTAAAGATAATTTTTTTGATATTTCTCGATTTATTTTTAAAAATTTATTACCGCCATTTTACTCATTAGGTTAAGTACTTTCGATATCAGTTTAAAGTTTTTTGTTATCTGTAATACTTACGGAAAAATCGCCTGTGCACACTTAACGATTACACCCTGTATAGGTATAAGTGGGAATGAAAGAAACGAATGTTGTCAAATATTGTGATAGTACCTACCTAAGTGATATATCAAATGAATGTGCATAACGGGTGAATTACAATTAGTAATGTTTTATCGAAATCGGTTCATCCGTTTTTTACATATAGGGCACTTTAGGGGTGACAGTGGTTAGATAAATAAACCAAATGGAGCATCAAACGATAGGATATGACGTGTACATATAGGTACAATTAGATAATATTATTTACATCAAAATCGGTTCTGCCATTTACTAGGGATGGAAAGGGAAGGGTTGAAAGTCTGTGAAAGAAGAGGGGGACATGGGAGCGAGAGGATAGCCACACCCTGGAAATTTTGAACTCTTCTCAAAGCCACATAGGCCTGGCCCTTGGCAATTTTTTTTCTTAAATATACCACTTCTTTTGCCACTGTGGTCCATTACAATTTATGCACGGTTACGGCCCAACTTAAAAGATGTCAGATGTAGGAATGTATTATGGAGGTAGAGGTAGGTCTCGCTCACTTGAAAATATTAAATGAAAATAAGAAACCGAAGTTTAAAAATTTAAAAAAAAACCCAACGCAACGAAGGAAAAGGAATATATATAATTTTACAAACTTCCCGACGATCTTTAAAATTAAGTACCATTATAAAAAAATATATATATAAGATATATTATTATGATAATGATGGTATGGTATGGTATCCGTAACTTTTACCAAAATTGTAGATTATAAAATTATCTTTAAAAAACTTCACATACATTTTTTCCTAGGAGCCACTGTTTCTACGAAAAATCTATTTTTTCATTCATCGTTGATCTCAAAAATAAAAATTCCAATCACCAGAACGACAGGAAATTTTAATAATTGATTTTTAATTGTGTTTTGCACAATTTTATTAAATTGCGACTGGATGAAAATTTTGTTCGTGGTCGTCGTCGTCGTTGGTAGGGTGAACAAATCCTTAGCAAAACATCATACGCTTATGTCAATTAGTATCGATAGCGGATTCTATTCCTTTACGTTTTGACGTTTGCCTCGGCACTCAGTTGCTGCACAATATATTGTCAAAAACATCCATACAAGGAAGGAAGGTAAATAAATTTGCTCCTCTCCCTCCTGGTGCCTAAAAAATAATATGCCATAATTTAAAATAAATTTTACGTAGAAAATTAATTAGGCACTTATTTTTTTATTTTTTAGCTCAGTTTAGTAATAAATTTTACTAACTGTTCTTTTAATTATTTATGGTAGTACGTGTTTATTCAATAAAAGTTAAGTAGTCACTATTCCACGCGGACGAAGTCGCGGGCACACGTTTACACATTTAGAAATACAAAAATAACTATAACAGAAATAAGGATTTCAGGGGAACATTTTAACAACCTAATCCTCCAATTACCACCAAATAAAAGTTTAATAAGATTTTATAGCTGCGGGATAAAGTTTTCACAACTCTGTCTGTCGTCAAATTATCTTCCCCTTATTTTGATATTAATCTGTCAATAATTAAGGACTTTTAATTGCTTTTAACGATAGATCAATCGTGCAAGTTTTATGACTTTTCAACTTAATTTGGGCTAAGACTTCTTAGAATATAAATATTGTGTGGATTGAAGAAAGTTGTTTCTTCGATGAACGTAAAAGTATTTTGGTGCGGATGTTGGTTTTAATTCTTTTTAGATTGGAGACGAAATTAAAAAAGAATTTTTATAAGTGTATGTACCTATACTTTAGAACCTAAGATAAAATGTAAGTAATAATTAAAAAAAACGTTGAAATTTGTGTCCTGATATGATTATTTTGATTTTAAATTGTATTTTTTTATTAACTGTGTTATAAAAAGAGCTGTGTTTCTTTAGTCTTGATATATTTTCATACAAGCTGATTTTAAATGATAACTCTATACATTACTCGTTTTTTTAAGATAATAGAGTTACAAATATATTATTTCTCATACAAATGTAATGTAATACAAAATTTATATACGTGCTCTGAAAAATAAACACGGCCAGCCTTGATCCCGATTCTAGTTAGAAACATTATTGTTTGAAGTTTATGTTATTTCACATCTTTGTACTGAACTTTTGAATATTAATAAGTATTTAATATTATAGAATATTCATATGGAAACTATTATTACCTGACCAATGCCATAATTATTATTAAATAAGAAAGAGCTTTTTTTAATGTAATATACATCTGACACTAGCTGTGCCCCGCGGTTTTACCCGCATTGCTCCGCTCCTGTTGGTCTTAGGGTGATGATATATTATAGCCATATATTAAACCTCGAGAAATGGGCTATCTAGCACTGAAATATTTTTTTCAAATCTGACCAGTACTTCCAGAGATTAGCGCGTTCAAACAAACAAATAAAGAAACAAACACTTCAGCTTTATAATATTAGTATAGATTACTTTTTCATAAATTTAACGTTTCGTCCATAATCTCCAAAACAATTGGATCAATTTTGCCGACACTTTCACAAATAGATAGATGATATTATAAAACTAGTGCTAATTTTATTTTTAAACCTACAATCATAAGAAATTAATTCCTTTAATAATCACGTGCCGAAAGTTTTAGATTGGCGTATATCCAAATAGCATAGGACTAGATATCACCATATGAATGACATTAAACTTATTTTTGATTCAAGGCCAGGCCTTAACCCTTAGCTAAATATATCTTCATTTCTATATTAACATCATGAAGTGTTTTTTGAGAAGATATTTAGCTAAAAATTACTCGACCGTTTTAAGAAATTGCTTTATTGTATCCTTAACATAGGTTAGATTTTTTATGAATGAATGAACAGATAATCTATACATATATATGAAAAATAATGTTTGTCTTTATGTCCTTTAAATAATTGAAAAATATGGATTTGATCATGTAATGATCTTCAGTAAAGTGTTGTGCATGAGCCTACGAAGGTTTCTGAGTCGAGGTACGCTCTATATTCGACACTCGACAGTGTACCACATTCGAACCCGGGGTGCACAGCTAATATGTTATAACTTATAAGGAAAGAATATCTCCTTCAAAACACACTAAATAATAATATTCCTTTTCCTAGTGAAACCTATAAAAACGAACTGAAGCTATAAATCTTAAACAGTTTCTAAGAACAATTAGGCACCAATTGTCTAGGCGCCTCTTGCGATCTAGTAATTGCTACATGACCTAAGTTATAAACGCATATAAATTATTGAAAATAGGACAGACCGATTATAATTATTATAAGGTGTGACAATTACTTCTAATCAGTATTTGTTAAACAAAGCAAGCGTTGGACTTACTTCAAACTACATATCTACCTATATATTAGGTACTTACCTACTTTATTTTCAGCGTAGTAATCTAAGAGCCCACGACGGCCAGAATTTCCTTATTTTAGGAAAGTTGAAAATTTATCTGTAAATGTCTCCTATACAGATAAGAACGACCAGCGACTATCAAGTTTGGGTTGTGGTTACTTTGGCAGGAAACAGGTAGTAAAGGTGTATAAAATAGTACCTAACTTTCATTATAGTTTAAAAGCTAAATTTTATATATGTTACTAGGGGACCTATAAAAAGATGGTACCTTAGGCGCGGGTCAAACACAAGCGGCGCGGGCGCGGGCGTGCCATAAGCGCACCTCTTGAATCTGTTTTGCACCACGTCTGGCCGTCGTGGGCTCTTGATCTATAGGTTATGTTCCAAAAGACATAGTTTTACAGTATACCTAGTTTAGAATTATCTATGGTTGCATACAAATGTACACGAAAAGTTCGACGAAATGTGTTATTCGCCAACCCGTACTTGGCCAGCGTGGTGGATTATTATGGCCTGTACCCTCATAGGAGGCCCGTGTCACAGCAGTGGGAACGTATATGGGCCAATGATGATGATGATGTGTTATGGTAAAGGTTTGTGTGTTGTTGTTTGTGATGGAAAACTTATTAACTAATACATAATTTTTTAACCTTGCGAGTTGAAGGAGATACACAATTCATAATTCTTGAGTAATAGCAGTATTTTTCATGTATTTGAATGGCATAAAACAAAAAAAATATCAATTTGAATATCATATTTAATAATTATACTAATACATAAATATAGGTAATTACAAGGTATATAAATAATTCAAGTTAACAGAGCAATACGTTAAGCACATAGTTAAGTTATTTACCAGTCGCTATTTATTAATACGATAATAAGAATCGATTTGTACGCAAATTAAGTGGATTAAACAAATGACCTGTATGGCTTACATATGCATTATCTAGCCTAGGGCTGTCACAAACACAAAAATTAAATATTAAATGATAGGCATGACATTGACTTAATTTTATTTAATACCTAATTGGTTAGCTTTTAACTCAGCTTTCCTTTTGGTAAGACAGTGTTGGCGTTTATATTTTTCAATATATATAAAGACGTTTAAAAGAATGTTTATAAGAATAATAAGGCACTCTTTTAATAGAGACTACAATGTGTTATTCATTAATTCCCTTCAACATTTCGATCAAATTTCAATTCAAATTTCAAATTTAAGTTTGGTGGTTATTTAGTCACACTTTCAATAAATACAAAGATAAATATTATATTCTTTGGTTATTCATTTATTATTGAGGACTATACGTTTAAATTACACTTTTTATGAAATCACAATTAAAACATGAAACATCCCAGTCTATCCATTATAGTAAACTGCGATGTAAAGTGTTCTGAATATGCAAAAAATATTCAATTATTTATTAAATTAGACTTTTTCTAGAAGCACTTTTGAAACGTCAGTACATATTTTTAACATTTACCACCGATTCGGAAAGCAGTATCTACGGAGAAGAACCGGCAAGAAACTCCATAGTTGCACTTTTAAATCATGTCAGTTTTACAATTTAATTTTACAAAATACATATGTAACATCATATATTATAATATATGCATTATAGCAATTTATGTCTTTTTGCCTTGGGTCGAAATTTTATTCTAAACGGATTACCTTAAAACTGATTTTGTACAGCCCTACCACTAATCCTCCATACAAGGGACATATAAATAAGCAAGTCAGCTGAGTGGCGCCTATCTGCTGATCGATTATGCAATAAATTATTGTAATTAACCTGATTCATATTGTTTTTACGATAGAAACGTGGAACGCAAAAAGGTTTGTGTTCGTATGATTATTATTTAAATAATTCATAGTTGCAAGTCTTGAAATAGAGCTCAAAATAAGGAGATAATATTTATCTTGAAGGAAGGATTAGAAACGTGGCAAAAGGAAGAACTATAAATGACTAATTCTAACGAAAACAAAACATTTACTATCAATAAAATTATAAAATTAGGCTTTTACGAATTTTCAACATTAATTTTATTAAGATCAAAATTTGATTTTTATTTTGCTCGAGGATACAGATGAAAAACTGCTTAACAGATTTAAAATTTCAATATGCTTTGGATAACGTATTATATACTTAGGCGCTAACTTACCAAATTTCCTATAATATACCATCGAAGTCTTGTCCGGCTAACGGCTTTTGTAAATATTTTCCAATGTATTCTTGTAAATGTCTAACTAATTATAAATAAATAAAAAGTCTTATTATTTAACTAATAATTTTTAAACCAATCTATTTAAAATATCTGCTATCTCGTCCCAAAATCGTACGAACTAAATTTCCCATACTAGTAATAAATTTACCGGTAAATTTTTTAAAGGAAGTTAATCTTAAAGAAGGAAGTTAATTTTTTAAAAGAAGTTCGTAAGTGGGAGTCGAGCATTGCTTCGGCACGAAATGGGTCAAGCTCGCACCGGGGAAGTTACCACACCCTCACAGAAAACCGGCGTGAAATGGTGGCATATTAACAGTATGCTACCGTGTTTCGTACGGTGAGTGAGGGGTCCGGAGGCCCAAAAACAACCCCCAAATATGAATGCGGTATTATCAGGCAGAATACCCCAGGAGGGTACCGGCACCTGCGGTGCAGGAGAATCCCTCCCGCAGCGCCTGCGCTGCGGCAGCCCGTCGTATTCTGGGGCGGGCATAATTCCGCTCGGTCATGTGCCAAGGGGTTCGCAGAGCAAGCGAAGAAAATCACCCCCCTCCACTCTCACGGTGGACTTTTGTAACATCCGGGGGCTGCACACTAATTTAAACGCCGTCCACTACCATCTTGAGACGGCTAAGCCGGCCTTGCTCTTCCTGACTGAGACTCAGATATCAACTCCGGCCGACGTATCTTATCTCACATACCCTGGTTTTAAGCTGGAGCATACTTTTGCACCGCGTGCCGGGGTATGCGCATACGTTAGGGAAGATATCTGTTGTCGACGTCTTGGCACCCTTGAAGGTGAGGATCTGTCCATTATCTGGCTGCATATTGACTGCGGCGACCACCCTCGCGTCTATGCTTGCCTGTACAGATCCCACAGCGGGAATACTGGTACCGACCGTTTATTTGAGCACATCCAAGAGATGATCGACACTTTGCTTGTACAGTTCCCTTCTGCAGAGCTTGTGGTTTTAGGCGATTTCAATGCCCACCACGTTGAATGGCTTGGGTCGCGTACAACTGACCACGCGGGACGAACTGTACACGATTTTGCTCTAGCCTATGGCCTAACACAGCTGGTCTCATCGCCTACGCGAATACCGGATGTGGAGGGCCATACTCCCTCTCTTCTGGATCTTCTGCTGACCACACACCCCGAAAACTATCAGGTCTCCGTCGTGGCCCCACTGGGGTCATCAGACCATTGCCTGATACGGAGTATGGTGCCACTTATGGGTTCGAAACAGCAGACACCTGCAGCTCGACGCCGTGTGTGGCACTACAGGTCGGCAGACTGGGACGGAATGCGTGGTTTTTTCGCTTCCTACCCATGGGGGCCTGTTTGCTTCTCCTCGGAGGATCCCAACGCTTGTGCTGAGTCTATCACTGACGTGGTACTGCAGGGTATGGAACTATTTGTGCCATACTCTGTTGTGCCCGTCGGTGGCAGATCCAAGCCTTGGTTTGGACGTTCCTGTAACATGGCGTCTCGCCAGAAACAGGAACTTTTTCAAGCCTGGGTTGCAGCAACGGCGTGTTGCGATCCAAGCGTTGGTCTCATCAGGAAGAAGTACAACTCTGCCTCCAGATCCTACAAGAGAGAAATCGCTAGGGCTAAATCTAGTTACATTGGTGCACTTGGCGATAGACTAACGCGACTTCCTTCGGGAACACGGGCGTTTTGGTCCCTCGCCAAGGCCATCCAAGGTAACTTCTGTCGTTCATCCTTTCCACCTTTGCACAAGGACGAAGACTCTCTGGCCCATTCCGCTAAAGAGAAAGCCGAACTCTTGGGCGCTCTCTTTGCTAGGAACTCGACTCTTGATGACAGGGGAAAGACACCGCCGACCATCCCGCGGTGCAAACATTCAATGGCGGATATACGTTTTACACAACGTGCCGTTCGAAATGCTCTCTTTTCCCTTGACATCCATAAGTCGACAGGGCCGGATGGAGTCTCCCCTATTGTGCTTAGGACATGTGCTCCTGAGTTGGCACCGGTTGTAACGCGTCTTTTTCGGCTCTCTTACGCCAAAGGCATTGTTCCGAATTCGTGGAAGACTGCTCTTGTCCACCCAATCCCTAAAAAAGGCGATCGCTCAAATCCGTCTAACTACAGACCGATCGCCATCACTTCTTTACTCTCCAAAATAATGGAATCCATTATTAACTGCCAGCTCATGAGGTACCTGGAGGAGAACCAGCTGTTAAGCGACCGGCAATACGGTTTCCGTAGTGGTCGCTCGACTGGTGATCTTTTGGTGTACCTCACTCACAGATGGGCGGAGGCGGTTGAGAGTAAAGGGGAGGCATTGGCTGTAAGTTTGGATGTAGCGAAAGCCTTCGATCGGGTCTGGCACAAGGCACTTCTAGCGAAATTACCATCTTTCGGACTTCCTGCGAGGTTATGCGATTGGGTTGCCAGCTTCCTGGAAGAGAGGAGCATTAAGGTCGTTATCGACGGTTCTTGCTCTAAGCCTCTTCATGTGAATGCTGGTGTCCCACAAGGCTGCGTGCTATCTCCTACACTGTTTCTTCTGCATATCAATGATTTGTTACAAATCAGTAACATTCATTGCTATGCAGACGACAGTACGGGGGATGCTCTTTATCCCGGCCGTGCAAACACCTCAAAGGAAAGCCTCAATGAGAGTCGAAACAAACTTGTGTCTGAAGTCGAGTCTTCTCTCCAAGAAGTCTCGGATTGGGGCGAACTTAATCTTGTCGAGTTCAATCCCCTAAAGACACAGGTTTGCGCGTTCACCGCTAAAAAGACCCCATTTGTCGTAGAACCTCGGTTTAAGAGTACTCCCCTTAGTATATCGCCGAAAATCGGAATCCTCGGAGTTGAAATCTCGAGTGACGTTCAATTCCGCAGTCATTTGGAAGCGAAGGCTAAATTAGCCTCGAAAAAACTTGGTGTGCTCAGTAGATCGAGACAGTACTTCAAGCCGGCCCACCGACTTCAGCTGTACAAGGCTCAGGTGCGACCGCATATGGAGTACTGTTCTCATCTCTGGACCAGAGCCCCACAGTATCAACTCCTTCCTCTTGACCGCATCCAACGTCGAGCAGCTCGAATTGTCGATGACCGTAGGCTTTCCGATAGGCTCGATCCACTGTCAGTGCGAAGAGACGTTGCGTCTCTCTGTATACTGTACAGAATCTACTATGGGGAGTGCTCTGAGGAATTGTTCCACCTTTTACCAGCCGCACAGTTCCACCACCGGACCACACGCCGTAAAAACCAGTTCCATCCGCACCATCTGGACGGTTGGCGCTCCACCACTGTCCGCTTCACCCGCAACTTCCTTCCGCGTACGGTGAAACTGTGGAACGATTTGCCACCTGCGGTGTTCCCGAACAACTACGACATTGGGGCCTTCAAGAAAAGAGCTTATTTGTCCATTAAAGGCCGGCAAAGCACTTGTAACACTAGAGTGTTACAAGTGTTTATGGGCGGTGGTGACCACTTAACATCAGGTGGCCCATCTGCTCCTTTGCTTGCTCTGACATAAAAAAAAAAAAAAAAAAAAATAATAATCGTAACAATTTGCTACAAGTATTCCTCTGACAGTTACACGGTGAATTTCTATACAAACATACAGAAATGGGTTACCTGTCGATATTATTATGGACCGTGGTTTCACTCACTGTAAATTTCAATGCAGTGTCTTGTCTGTTTTGAAAAGGTGAAATTGCGCTTAAATCTTATCTATACTAATATTATAGAGCTGAAGAGTTTGTTTGTTTGAACGCGCTAATCTAAGGAACTACTGATCCGATTTGAATAATTCTTTCGGTGTTCGATTGCCAATTTATCGAGGAAGGCTATAGGCTATATATTATCATTACGCTAAGACCAACAGAAGCGGAGCCACGCGGGTGAAACTGCGAAGCGTAGCTAGTTACAAATAAAGTATAACTTATTTTGCTGAAAGAAAATTCAGTATTCATATTTTAATTTACTAGCCGCTCGTCCCGGCTCTGCCTAGACTGAACAAGGATACGACGAACTAAAACATAGCCTATATTACTTTCTGATAATGTAGGTAGGTTATTAGTGCAAAAAATAATTATAATCAGTCCAGCACTTTTGGACCCTATTCAATACAAACAAACAAAATAAATCTATATAATCGATGCATCAAATAATACTATCCTACTAATATTATAAATGCAAAAGTTTGTGAGGATGTTTATGTGTGTGTTTGTTACTCTTTCACGCAAATACTACTGAACCGATTACAATGAAATTAAGCACACTTAAAGAGGGTAACTTGGATTAACACATAGGATAGGTTTTTCTTTGAAAATGCGATCGAAGCCGCGGGCGGAAAACAAGTAATATAATAACGTCATGGGAAATGATTAGCAAACAGATAACATAATAATTCATGAAATAAATAAATTATGCATAGTAAAAAAAAAAGCTAGTATAAGATAAATTTTATTATTCTAAAAGTAAGGATAAAACTATAGTTTTATATATTCTGTAATATTATGTGTGTATATTTTCGACTGGTCAAGCTTGAAATTGGCATAATTATAAGTAACTAGTATAGTATTAGGTATATTATCTACGCAGGTATAATCTTACGTAGTATTTGTATTCTCTTTGGGTATAAGTACGAAATAAAGTATACACAATCAAACGATATTCCGTAAAATAAGGGGTGTAAAAAATACTTGCGTGCAGCCTATTTAATAGGTAGGTATACCGAGGTCTACCAACTTACATAAAAAAATATTCAGCTGTTTGTAAAGGAGTTTGCAGATAGACACGAGAATTCTATCCTATCCTATCCTACTAATATTATAAATGCGAAAGTTTGTGAGGATGGATGTACATGTACATGTGTATGTGTATGTATGTTTGTTACTCTTTGACGCAATACTACTGAACTGATTACAATGAAATTAAGCACACATATAGAGAGTAACTCGGATTAACACATAGGATAGGTTTTATCCCGGAAATCCCACGAGAACGGGAACTATGCGGGTTTTTTGTTGAAAACGCGGGCGAAGCTGCGGGCGTAAAGCTAGTTGTATATGTGTATATAAGAAATATGTATTTGAAAATGAATACGTGTGAAAAGATTTACAATACAAATAATTCATTATATAGTAGTTTAATTAGCATAACAACAAATTATAGTTATGCCTTTGACATAAATTTACCGTCAAAACATCGAATAAAAATGTCGAGAGATTGATAAATTAGCCCTTATAGGGTCGATTTTTCAATCCTTGGATAAAACTTATCCGTCCAATAAAGTATTACGCAATAATATTAAAATGTCACGTAAACTGTCAAATACGGGCAATTAGAATACGTTTTTAAAATGGTAGTTTTATACATTATTCGACGAATAAGTTTTATCAAAGCATTGAAAAATCAGCCCTTAATGTATTTATTAAACAGTTAAAACTACAGATAATAATATGATGAATATTCATACGATTGAAAACGATTATATTGAAGTGACAAGTAAAAATGAAATACAGGCTATATTTGCGAACATTCTTTGATGATAAACATCGTAATTCGTATTGTATTATGAAAATATACAGACTGATGGGCTACTTCTTTTCTGGAATAACACAATTATTAATAGAAATACTAGCTTTCCTGTGGTCTGATAGAAAGCGCGGAGTCAGATAGTGTTACACAAAATCTATACAAACTATTAATATATAATATACTAGCTTTCCGCCCGCGGCTTCGCCCGCGTTTTCAAAGAAAAACCTGTTCCCGTAGGATTTCCGGGATTTATTTATTTATTTATTTATTTTATTTATAAAAAGGTACCTTACAGCTTATAATACAATAAAGAATAATTAATAATTAAGTACGCCAATAACAAGGTACACCATTATCCGATCAACGTAAGTGACAAACATAAAGAATAATAGAAACGGTGTATACAGAACTTAAAACTATACAAAATGAGAATTGATTAATATAATTAAATAGCAAATTTTAACCCGAAACAAGTATGTGTAAATGTATGTATGTGAGTTTGTGAAAATGAAAGTGTGTGTGTATGTGTGCGTGTGTGTGTGTGTGTGTGCGTGTGAGAGAGAGAGTGTGTTATATGTAGGAATTAGTGTAATTAAGTGTGCAAATTATTTTTTATATTCTAAATTAATCAAATCAAGGATCGCAGTTTTAAATTTAGCACGAGATAAGTGGAAAATGTCAACAGATGAGAATTTTTTATTGAAAACGTTGGGAAGTCTTAGAAATGGTGTGTTTTTAAGATAATTTGTTGATACAGCCGGTACATGGAAAAGGGGTGTGTGGCGAGTTCTCTGAGTAGGTGTGCAAAAGTTGATGTTTGAGAGCGCTGATAAAAAATCAAACTTGTTACTTACAATATCATGCAATAGCATCATATCAATAAGATTTCTTCTATCTTCTAAGGTATTAATATTGAAGTGTAAACAAGCCTCTGGGTAATTTGATGGGTTATATTTAGTTTTAAAACTTAATTTTTTAATAAAAATTTTTTGAAGCCTTTCTATTTTCTCGATGTGGCATTTATATATTGGACGCCAAATGACACTAGCAAATTCAAGGATGCTGCGAACATAAGCAAAATAAATTACTTTTAGACAGAGAATATCATCAAACGGATCTGCCTGGCGAAGAATAAAACCTAGATTTTTATATGCCTTTTGGGTTATTGTATCAATGTGTATGTTATAAGAAAGTTTTTCATCAAGGATCACACCCAGGTCCCTTACAGTTGTAGCAGCCGGAATAATTTCATCGCAGATTTTGTAGTTGAAAGATATAATAGATTTATTACGAGAGAATGATATTTTTTGACATTTTTGGATATTAACGGATATTTTATTAATTTCATAATAATTCGAGAGTCTATTTAGGTCTTCCTGAAGTAAAAAGCAGTCTTCCAATGTGTTTATTTTCCTAAAAATTTTTTTATCATCGGCGTAAGACAAGAATTTTGAATTTAAAAAGCAGTTAACGATATCGAACAGATATAAATTGTATAATAAGGGACCGAGATGTGAGCCCTGAGGAACTCCTGAGGTTACATCGACGAAGTCGGATTTAAACCCTCCCAGTACGACTGATTGACACCTGTTTCGGATATATGATTCTGTCCACCTAAGAAGATTTCCCCGTATTCCGGCTGCAAAAAGTTTACGCATTAAGACATTGTAACTAACCCTGTCGAAAGCTTTCTCAAAATCTGTGTATATTACGTCAATCTGAACACGGTTATTCATATTATTATTTATGTAATGTGTTAATTCAAGTAAATTAGTTACGACATTGCGCGATTTAATAAATCCATGTTGCTCGGAAGGAATACAGCTGATAGTGTGGTTATAAATCTGTCGGTATACTAATTTTTCTAGCATTTTAGCGAATATATTCTGTAGTGATATCCCTCTATAGTTCGTTATACATTTTTTGGATTTTTTTTATGAATAGGTATTATTAATGCTTCTTTCCAGCAATTTGGAAAGATGCCTTCGTCTATAGATCGTTTGAAAAGAATACGTAAAGGAGCGATAAGACTACTATGACAGCGTTTTATAAAAATTGCTGGTATACCGTCAGAACCAGCTCCTTTCCGACCATCTAATTGTTTGAAAAGCATATTAAGATCCTTATCTTCTATGGCGATTGTAAATAAATTGCTAGTAAAAGGAGACTCACATACCGAGGGCAAAGAATCCGAAGGATTATCAGATTGAAAAACAGACTGAAAGTATTCGCTAAACGCTGAACAGATGTCATGTCCATTCGTTACCAAGTTACGATCCCGGTAAACCATACTACAAGGATAGGTACAGTTACTTCGTTTGTTGTTTATGTATTTCCGAAATTCCTTAGGCGTGGATTTAATTGAATTTTGACAACGCTGAATGTATCTCGTATATGATTCTTTTTGTATATTTTTAACTCTAGTTCTAAGTAACGAAAAAGCCGCATAGTCGTTAGGATTTTTATGAGATTTCCATCGCGAATGAAATTTATATTTTTCTTTAATCATGTTAATTAAGGCTGGAGTGTACCATTTAGGATATCTATGGCGTGATGAAATTTTTATTGTTGGTACAAACCTATCAATCACACTATTTAAAACGCTATAAAAACAAGCAGTAGCTTCATCGACCGAACCCGAATTTAGAAGTGAGCCCCAATCAACTTTGCTTATTTCAATATTTATTGCATCATAATTCGCACTAAAGAATTTTTTTAATTTAATAAATTGAGGTCTAAAAGGTTTAATATAAATATCATTTATGGTTATAACTAGGGGCCAGTGATAGCGGTCTATATTAACAAGTGAATCGGAGCACACAATGTTATTACATTCTATTAATAAATTCGAAAATATAAGATCTAGAATATTTCCACAACAGTTTGTCGAGAAATTATACTGTCGCGCCCCCATTAAATTTATAATATTTAGAAGTTCCAATGCAGCTTCCGAACATTGGGAGTTATTGTTACCAGTTAAATTGTAGGTGAAATTATCACTCCATGAAATAAAAGGTAGGTTAAAATCTCCAGCGACGAAGTACGTATTATTAGGGTAATTTTCATAAAGTGTTAATAGGGCGTGGTTAAACTTTTTTAACGTATTCGGTAAATCTGAGTTGGGAGGAATATATACGGCTATTATTTGAAAATCACCTTCGTTTTTAGAAAAATGATTATTAAAAACCTCCGCAGGAATTGTGATCCAAACACTTTCTACGTCGTCGCACCGTATATTTTTATTATAATATGCCATTAACGATTTTTTAACGCACAATAAGACACCACCACCTTTATTTTTGTTTTTCCTATTGAACCGAAAAACATCGTAGCGAGCGTCACAAACTTCCGAGTCCAAAACACTGTCTCATAACCAACTTTCCGTTATAATTATAATGTCATAATTACTTGATGCTATGTTTTTATGCAATTCTGGTAACTTAGTTCGTAAACCGCGAGTATTCTGATAATAAATATTTAAACAACTACTTTTTGAGGCCATTGAAAGATATAGGTAAAAACTTTAATCAATATATTAATGTACCTATTATTATTTAGTATGTAAGTTAACTTTGCAGTACGTTTATTTTTAGGGAGGTGAATAAAGTTGTGTTCTGTTTTCGATAAGAGTATATGTGAAGAGTGTGAGTATGCGTGTTAAAAAGTGTTAAAATTTGCTTTACAATCGGGATAATGTATGTATAACATATTATTTTAGATGAGTAATAATAAAAAAGGCACACTAAAAAGATGATTCTAAAAAAGTTTTTAAGTCTTCTTCTGACGAAATAGCTTTGGCCGGGGATTTTTCACTCACACGTAAATATATTGTACAGTTCTTCACCCAGACAAATTTAATATTCCTCTCCTTGGCGCGTTGCTTACAGGAGTTTAGTAAAATTTTATTAGCTATGGTCAGATGCTCATTTAAAAATATTTTCATTGAGTTACCTTCAAAGCCAAGGTCATTCGATGTAAGTCCCTTTGCTTTATTATACTTTCTGAAGTTATTAATTAGGCTATCTTTAATGATCTTGTTCCTCAGTTTCACTACAATTTTTCGTGGAAAACCGCTTTTATCTTTGAATGATTGCACCCTGGTGATGAACTCAATATCGTCTTTGTTAATGCAACAATTAATGGCAGTGCCTAGACGAATAAATTCATTTAATAAGTTTTCATTCGGTTTTTCGGGTAATCCAACAACCTCAACATTTAAAAACCTATTTTTTTGCTCAACTCGTTTTTGTTCGAGCTCAAGATTTGCAATGGTGGTTTGAAGATTGGTTATAATATTGCGACTTTTTTCTGCCTCTGAATCGAAAACGTGGAGTCTGTCTTGAAACAGTTTCATTTGGGATTTAATTTTTTTTACCTCATTATTTATTGTGTCGACTAACGACAATTTAATATCAATATCTTGAAGTCTATTATATATGTCTTCGATAACGGTCATGTTTATTTTAGAAGTTAGATCGTTCAAATCGCTCCTAAGACTTTCCACCTGAGTAGGCAATGCAGAAAGAGATGAAAGCATATCTTCTATTCTATTTAAAGAAGACTGATGAGAAGAAGAACATTCATCAGGGACTTTTGCCGTATCACTGGTCGTCGCCGAATTTTTGCAATCTTGACAGCACCACGAATTTAGCCTTTCGTTTCCGCGTCTGCGCCAACCAATTTCGGATAAACTAGCACAGTGGAAGTGGAACGTGTGACGACAAATAGAGCAAAGTGCTCCATCCGATACCTTTTCATTACAGCGTTTACACGACGAACTCATGCCGAAGGTTGAAGACTCAGGGAGGGCTTGTATGCGCGTACTCAGTTAACTGATCGCGTAATTCGCGCGGTGACTCTTAGCTTAGATAGCTCCGTGCGCAGCGAGCGAGGACGATCGATCGCAGAGAACCAAGTTCAAATCCACCCGGGAACAAAAATTAAACTTTTTCACATTTTGATACAATTCCAAACAATGAGAGAACGTCTTGTCACTTACAAATAAAGATTGTAACTGATTGTAATTGAACTGGATAAAACCTATCCTATGTCCTTTCTCGGGTATCAAAATATCTCTATAGTCTATACCAAATTTCATGCAAATTGGTTCAGTAGTTAAGGCGTGATTGAGTAACAGACAGACAGACAGAGTTACTTTCGCATTTATAATATTAGTATGGATTATTGTTTTAAGTCCTAGCGTAGACGTACTAAAATCGTAATTCTTTAATATTGTTCTAAGCTCTCACGTGCTAGAAATGTCTTTAATATATCTTGCTATCTAGCACCCATCGCTACACTCAAGCTATATTTTGACACGCGTAATCTGCTAGCAACGGCAAAAACCACATTGAGTCGCTTTGATTCGCCGCGATGTGACAGCTCGCGATTAGCGGTTTTTGTTTGAAGATACTCAAGTTATAAGCGACTAGGTGCGCCCCGCGGTTTCATCCGCGTGGCTCTGCTTCTGTTGGCCTTAGCGTGATGATGTACCTATAGCCTTCCTCGATGAATGGGCTATATAACAACGAAATAATTTTTCAATTCGGAATAGTAGTTCCTGAGATCAGCGCGTTCAAACAAACAAACTCTTCAGCTTTCAAATATTCGTATTAAGTATAGATTTAGTTGTTTTGGGTATGATTTTCCTAGTTTTTATATTCATGTAGATGTTTGGTTTGGTAATGAGTACTTAATGACATTGAGAGCTCTGTTTTTTTATATATGACAGTAGGTACCTAATGGTGTAATTTTATTATGTTATGTTCTAATAACTTATCTGTTAGAACGAACAAACAATATATGAAATTGTCCATCTATAACTATTAAATAAAATATCAGTGGCTTAAAAAGTTAACAGTATTCTGTTCTTTTCTATGTAAAAAAAGTATTTTTATTAGCTAAGCATAATATTGTTTTTTCTAACAAAAACTTCGTAAACCGCTTCAGTCTATAACTTAAGTTACTACTTAAAATTAAAAATAAATTTTCCGTCTCGTATCGATATATAACCACTTAATACAAATTTCACTTATCTCTACAGCATTAATTTATTTTTTCACATTCGTATGTTAATCGTATGATTAGTTAAAATCTAGGTTGGTTTTCGTTTTTTTTGGCTGTTATGTTATGAATATGCCTATCTGGATTATTATTAAACGTAATAGATATATATATCATTATTTTTTATAATGACTAAAAAAGCTTGGGAAAGCCCTCTATATACCTATTTATTTTAATATATGTATATATGTTTTATTATAACAACTACGTTAATTATTAAAAACAGAAACAGACATCGAATACAAAATTTTTGCTAAGTCAGGTAAAAATAAGTCGGCACACGCTTGACCGGTTTAATCAGCACATTGCGTGTGTGTCTAATGGCCGTCACACCTAATTGCGAATGACTGGAGTGAAAAAAAAAACTTAAAAATATAGCTTCATTAGATCTTAATGCATTTGAGATTCCTGGTTCATTAAGCCCGGTCGGATTTGCATTTATTTATATTTTAATTACTTCTGGTTTAAAAATAGAATTATTTCATATTGTTTCACGTGGAAACTTTTTTTTTTTAACAACAGAGCAACATTCTTATGTTATCTGTGACAATTGTTTGAAATGGCGGGAGAATTTTTTGAATTAATTAGGTATAAATTAAAAGTTAATAACAAATTTTATTTATATACAATACCGTCTAAGATTGTGTTATAGAAATAATTGAGAGGAAATTAAATTATCTGTTATCTCTATTTTAAATATAAATTCGCTCGTAATATTTAATTTTTTATCTGTATAAAGCCGTCGTGTCGTCTATAATAGTCATTATAGTACTGAGTCATAGATTAAGATTGTTTCTATTACTGGAGTGTGTTTACAAAATAATTGTTTAACTGGGTTATTGATATAATTAGCAATGAAATAATTACTCAATAGTCAATACAAGTAACTGTTGAATGAAATCTGATTCTTATTTTGTTTAATAATTTGATAAACACATACCGTTGTTACGTGCTCGTAAGAATAAATGCGCCTATAATATGTACATTATAAGATATAGTGTTAAATATTAAAAAATATATATGGTATGACGATTCAAAAGTGATTCTAGAAGGTCTAATTGAATAAATAAATATTTCTGTTTATTATAAATAGGTACGTATGTACCTACTTAAAAATATAAAAATTTTAAATAAGATTATTTTTTATTGATTCAAAAAATCTATGTAGAACCCTGTAGGACCCTGTTTCTTCAATTATTCTAAATAGCTACCTGTTTCTTCATAGAAATAGGTCTTGTATTACATGAACAGAAACCTAACATATATTATGAATGCGAAAGCATTGTAAAACACAGATGAACTTTATAAAAAACTTAACAATTACATATCATTATTTCATACACAACTGATGAATGAAACAAGCTTCAAAAAATGATTACGAGCGTTTCGCGTGATCATAAAAATGCTCAATAATTTTAAAAACAAACATGAGTACATTGCATCGTATTAACAAGATGCATGTTCATTTTCCATGGCCCATGACAAACTGCCATAAAAAAGTCCCGCCAAAATTGCACAGATTATAACAACTTTGTTGACATAATGGGTTGGCTATGAAATGCTCGGTAGATTAAATTTTATGGTAGGTAATAGATGTTTTTTGTTGTAATTGAATCTTCGTCGTATACTTGTATTAGGTACAGATTTTCTTAAATATGAGAAATATTACTGAACTTTTTTTACTAGATTATTCATAGTGGCGGTTTAGAAGCAACCTTACCTCTTTAAAACTATACAAATTTAAACGCTAAAAAATAGTTATTTGATTCTATAAATTCCCTTTAAATTTTTTTAAATAAAAAATGTATCTACTTATAAGTTTTTATTGTTTTCATAGAATTTTCAATTGGTAATTTTCCATTCTTAGGTACATACTTACACATAATTGAAAAAATGTCTTCCTTGAAATAATATAAGTACGTATTATTTATTATTTAACTCGCTTTTTAACTGGCCTCCGATTTTAAAACGTATTATTTTGTTTTAAACTTCGAAGAAATGTATAAAACTGGTTATAAAGCACAATGACGACCAAAAGTGAATATATCATAATTATTGTAATAATTGATATTTTGTGACGTATTATCTACAAGAAAAAGATATATATTATATTATTGTAGACAATTATCTATAATATAGAAATGAATCGCAAAGTGTGTCGAGAACGGCTGAACCGATTTCGTTAATTATTTTTTTAATATTTATTGAAGTGCGAGGATGCAGGTTCTTATGAAGAGAAAACGTAAACATGTACCACGGGCAAAACCAGGGTGGACCGCTAGTCAACAATAAAATAAAAGAGATTTTCATTAGATACAAGTATTTTATTAAAGTGAAACTTTTATTACATCGTCTCAAACTTTTTGGTCTGTGTAGCGCACAGACCTGTGGTGTAGCGCATGTCGCGTGACGGTCGGCTGCCGAGTAGGTATAAAGCAGTGTTCGGAAAGTTTCACTTTTACCGTGGTTTCATAAAACCACACAACTTTATTTTATTTTTATAATTAGTTCTTATTGTTACACTTATTCCTTATTTTTGCATGAATGTGCATTATTCTTCCACAAAAAAAATGTCTATGGTCTTAATAAGTTCTATTATCGTTGATTAGATATACTAAAATCGATTCCTATTTGCCGTAGATTATAAAATTTATTACTAGTATAGTATTACATTATCTGTGATATGACTAACGTCACTGTGTCTATGGTTTATCGATTTTCTCCAAAGAAACATTTCCTGTAATTCAGAGACATCGATATATCGTCTAGAAATTAATTAGCAGATAATAATCACGTAATTTGTCTTTAATAATTGACAGAGAAAGCATGATTCTATTATCTATGTGCAGTTTTCTCGAGTTAATTACTTGGGTTTAGAGTAGTGTAGGATTGTTCAGAAAGTCGAATTATGTGAGCCTTTTAAAAAAGTTTTGGTAGCAATTCTTGGCGAGGAATTTTAATAATACTTGTTATTACAAAGAATATCAAAAAATATCGAATGATTAAATTATATCCACGCCAATAAGGTAAAAATGCTAAAACATTAACAGTGTTATTACAAAAAAGATGTTAAACAATGTCTAAACACGTGTTTAGTTAAACAGCATTTAGAGCTTTAAACTCTGTCTAAAGATGTGTCTAACTTTCTCTATTACAAAACGTTGTTTATCTTTTGATTAGCTAAAACATCGTTAGGCAGCCAAATGTTATTTTAAAATAGCAACACTACATAACTTTCGTTCAAATGTCTACAGTTCATTCCATAACGTTCCTTTTTAAGTAAATCAGTTACGTGATCCTATGCAGAAAATTATGTTTAAATCGTTTAAATAGTCTTATTATATATTTGGTTGCTTGTATTCTGCGAATATTTGTACTATTTTAATGAATACGCTGTTATACACAGCTGTTATAAATAAGTTTTGGAACAATGAAAATAATCTAACAAACAACAGTTCGAAGAAATGAAACGCGCTTGTCAGTTTGTCATTGTCAGTTGTCACAAATTATTGTTGCGATTTGTATCTCTATTTGTATTTTCGTGACGATCGTTTAAGTATTTGATACAAATATGAACGATTGTATACGATACGATGTGTACGATTCACTTGGCTGTCTCGAAAATTATCCATGTAATCTAAATCTTCTCTATCAATATCATCAATAAAATCAATGAAGCCTAGATCCATTGCTATTGATGTTTTTAATTTGTTTTAATGTTTTTAGTTTTGTTACAAAATTTTTATAGCTCACACTCACACAGATTTAATTATTTAGCTGTAACTTTGAGGTTAAATAGGACTTTAGACAAGCGTTGACTCGTGTCTAAATTTAAACAGTGTTTAAACAGTGTCTAACACTAATCAGGGGTTAAACACGGTTTTGTAATAGACAATTTTTTAAACACGTGTTCAACATGCGCTTAACTTTTTTGTAATAACAGAGTAAACTTCTGAAAGCGCAAATCATAAAGATTTTGTAACAATTTATATATATATATATATTAAAATGAAACCCGTTTCGCGTTGTCACGGCATGACGTGTGAAAGGGTGGACCGATTTCGATAATTCTTTTTTATTATATTCCTTGAAGTACGGGGATGGTTCTTATGTAGAGAAAACGTAAATATGTACCACGGGCGAAGCCGGGGCGGACCGCTAGTGATATAATAAATATTTAGTAAAATATTTATCAAAAGCGTATCGGTTTTAAATTAATGATCTAAGGTTTTAAAAGAATATCATAATTAACAAACATTTTTACTTCCCTCTGTATCAAAACACAAATCTTATTCGTATCTAATAATACTATTTGCGAACCAATGTTAGAAAGTTAATACCTGTTTAATTATAGCGCTAAATCAAAACTATGTTTAATAGTAGATATTACTACTTAACTCGAGTTCAATAAACTTACGAAGTCTAGTACTATTTATATGGCTATTATATTCAAATGTAATTTATTGTTTATACAGATATAAAAATTCCAAATAAAATGTTAATCTTGGCCAAGGACTAATAGTTATATTATATTTAACAAAAAACACAGAATACTTAATAGTAGCTTACGCTAAAATAAAAACCGGCCAAGTGCGAGTCAGACTCGCGCACCGAGGGTTCCGTACATTGCTGTTTCTTTTGATTGCGTTGACATAGAAGTTTGATTTTGTTACAGCTTAAAGGTATTATAGACCTGAGTATTTGGTATGAATTTTAATTTAATACCTCTACGCGTTTATGAGGAAATGGGTAGTAAGTTTAAAATTATTAAAAAAAAATATATTGTGTGATGTAACTAAAAATTTATGGTTTTCGTAATTTTTCCTTTATCTATGCTATAAGACGTTGCTTCGTACCAAATTTCAAGATTCTGAGTTCACGGGAAGCACCCTGTAGGTTTTGATTCCCTTGCAAGTGTCGAAAATTTGCGGCATAAACGGCTGTATCTTTTGATTGCGTTGGCTTAGTTTGATTTTTTCACAGCTTCAAGGGACAGTAGACCTGAGTAATTGATATAAATTTCAGCTTCATACCTCCACGCGTTCCTGAGAAAAAGGGTCTTGACAGACGGACGGACGGACGTACGGACGGACGGACGGACAGACGGACAACAAAGTGATCCTATAAGGGTTCCGTTTTTTCCTTTTGAGGTACGGAACCCTAAAAAGTATAATCCAGTAGTTTTTGTGGACCATAGACAGACACACAAGAATTATAATATTATTATGTATTTTTAGCTTGTCTAATCTCTTACTTGTGAGAAGACCCCATAGTGTAAACTCAAACTCAAACTCAAACATTTATTTATTCAATTAGACTTCTTCTAGAAGCACTTTTGAAACGTCATAGGTACATATTTTTAACATTTACCACCTGTAGTAGTTTTAGGTTATATTTATATTTAAATTTACCGGTATACATTTTTTAGTACAGAAATAAACTAAATTCTTAATTTTTATTAATTAGGAATAGTAACCATAGTATAAAGATACGCAGCAACTGCATTCATAGACAATAGCTAAAACAATTATAACACCAAAAAATTAAATTGTATTACCTCCACTAAATACGAAGATTAGTACCGTTATCCTATTTATATTATTTTGATATATTACAACATTAATGTATTGCAAATCTAGTATCAAGATTGCTTGTGGGCAAGCATTGAGATATTTATGTTTATCTTTAATAGTGGTAATAATGTGTGAAAATTATAATTATTTCTTCGTTGCTTATTTATAGTGTCATTTATGATGTAATAAAAAATAGACCGACGTTTGTGACGGCATGAAAATCATGATAAGTTGAAATTACATTAATAAAGCAAAATGAAAATGAAAAATGAAAAACTAACATAAAAAATAACTTCATCAAAGAAGCATACCCAATTATTTGTTACTAGCTGTGCCCCGCGGTTTTACCCGCATTGCTCTGCTCCTGTTGGTCTTATCGTGATGACAATAATATATAGCCCACAAGCCTTCCTCGATAAAATATGTACTAGGTATCTAACAGTGAAATAATTTTTCAAATTGGACTCATGGTTCCTGAGATTATAGCGCGTTCACAAACTTTTCAGCTTTATAGTGTCTACTAGCTTTCCGCCGCGGCTTCGCCCGCGTTTTCAAAGAAAAACCCGCATAGTTCCCGTTCCCGTGGGATTTCCGGGCTAAAACCTATCCTATGTGTTAATCCAAGTTACTCTCTATATGTGTGCTAAATTTCATTGTAATCTGTTCAGTAGTATTTGCGTGAAAGAGTACCTAACAAACACACACACATCCTCACAAACTTTCGCATTTATAATATTAGTAGGATAGGATAAGTAAAAAGACCTACCTATACATGACCGAAATATCTATAAAATGAAATCACAGTTTCTCTGTAATATCATCTATTGATATATTATGTATAACGTATGTCTCTAAACCTTTATACTCAATACTCTATTACGAATATGGAGAAAATAATTATTCAAACAGCAGTCTCTCGAGCAAATTATAAGCACAATCGATGGAGCTACGATAAGATGGCAAATACCGATGGTCATTGGGTATTGTAGCCAATTGAGTAATTAAGGACTTTCTAACTTGTACGGTTTATCTGAACAGATCAAATACGTACTAATTGTTGTATTTGATACTATTTTGTTTTTATAGAACAGTTTAGCATAGCATTATTAGTATTGGCTAGTTAGTTTTTGTTTTTCATATTGTTTTTTTGGTGTGTAAGTTATAATTTAAGAGATATAATATACTAGCTTCCGCCCACGACTTTGTACGTGCATCCCCGTTTTTCCCCGTTCCCGCAAGAATTTCGGGAAATCCTTTCTTAGCGGATGCCTACGTCCTAACATCTACCTGCATGCCAAATTTCAGCCCGATACGTCCAGTGGTTTGGGCTGTGCGTTGATAGATCACTATATCAGTCACCTTTGAGTTTTATATATACAGATTGTGCTAACTAATAAATAATAAATATTTCAGGACAATTTTCACACACGGCACAATCTGATCCCATACTAAGCTTTAGCTTGTGCTATAATGGAAACCAGATGGCTGATAAACATACATATATATAATTTTAAATAAATACTTATATAGATAATTAACACCCAGACACAGAGCAAACATCTGTGTTCCTCACACAAATATTTTCCCCGGGTGGGAATCGAACCCACGACCTCTGGCTTGGAGTTGGAATTCAGGGCCACTACCAAACAAAGTCAACCGGTCAGTCGGTTGGCTTGGTTGGTTAGTAAGTACTGTAAAAGTAAGTACTAAAGTTGGTAATTAAGTACTTAAAAACTAAGTACTGTAAAAGTTTCTTTAAAAGTTTGAAAGCATTGGCTTTGCGAAATGAACGTATTATTACAAAAAGTATATCCTAAACCTTGCTATCTAAATGTATCAAGTCTATACACTTATCAATACAATAAATCCTTAGGTAATTTGTGAAAACACGACTTTCTCAGCACAAGCGTATCCGTGGGCGGGTACTAGTGTTCATGCCTAAATAATTAACCCACTTGGAATGTCTTGTAGTTAATTTATGTAGTAATATCGAGTTTGTTAAAGCCCTGGGTTGGATCGGTGCTGGTTATGCCGCGCGGTTTTACCCGCGAAACTGTGTGCAAAAATAAGTACATAGCTTATCTTTACTTAATATTATAAAGCTGAAGAGTTTGTTCGTTTGAACGCGCTAATCTCAGGAACTACTGGTCAGATTTGAAAAATTATTTTGGTGTTAGGTAGCCCATTTATCGAGGAAGGCTATAGGCTATACATATATCATCACGCTAAGACTAACAGGAGCGGAGCAATGCGGGTGAAACCGCAGGGCACAGCTAGTACATAAATAAAGCTACATAACTTATAGCTTATTCAAGTTTAATTTAAGTAAATTATGCAGGCTTCTAAAGCGTCTATATCTATCAAGTTATGAATTACCAATAAAGTTACCATTACCTTGTTCACTTCCTGATTGTAAATTTGTTCTATTATATTGAGAAATAAACGATTAATATAATTCATGTTTTAAATGTATTTATCTTATTAATAAGTTATGTTAATATCTATACTAATATTAAAGCTGAAGAGTTTGTTTGTTTGTTTGAACGCGCTAATCTCAGGAACTACTGGTCCGATTTGAAAAATTATTTCGGTGTTAGATAGCCCATTCATCGAGGAAGGCTATAGGCTATATAATATCATCACGCTAAGACCAACGGGAGCGGAGCAATGCGGGTGAAACCGCGGGGAACAGCTAGTTGCTATATATTTTCATTTAAATTAGACACAGGGTAGACAAAGATAAGGTTTAATTGTAGTTTATTTGAATTGCCTTTCCAAGATAAAATTGTAAATAATAAATCTTATATACCTATATGTATATATAAATGAAACCCGTTTCGCGTTGTCACGGCATCACGCGTGAACGGATGGACCGATTTCGATAATTCTTTTTTTATTATATTCCTTGAAGTACGAGGATGGTTCTTGTGTAGAGAAAACGTAATTTTGTACCACGGGCGAAGCCGGGGGGACCGCTAGTATCTCATATAAATGTACAAATAGGTATACTATCCCATATTTTCCTTGCAATATTAGATAACGGATGTACACAGAATGATGCACTTAATCCATATAGTATTTAAGAAATTTTATATACCTACCTACCTACTATAAAAATATATCTCTGGAATTTTTTCTCGATCTCTTAATGCTCTATAATATTTTTAATGTATTAAAAAACGAATGAAAGTTGGATATTGTTTAATTACTATACTCAAAATATAACTTAACCATATTCAATATCTAACAACATGACGTAAACAAAGGACATTAGAATTTACATAGTTACATTTAGTAAACAACATGATAAAATTAATTGAAATAATTAATTATAATAATTCTATTATCGGAATATTAATTGAATAAAATATAAATTATTGTTTCGCTTCAAAAGCGTAGCGAATAGAATAATCGTATAAATCTCGAGACATCGTAGGCGTTTAATATCAAATGATATCGTAAGGGCGTGTTTACACTGGTATTTAATAAACTTCCTATACATATAATTTATTAATTATGAACTGTTGAATACAAAGCTAAATATTGCAAATCAAATTATAATTATCTATCTAAATAGCAAATCAGTTCAAAAGCAATAAAAAATCTTAAGATTAATACACACTTAAAACGTAATTTGGTCTTGCCAAAATCAAAATGTCCAGATTTACTTTTGAGTATTTATCAAAATAAATTTGCACTTTTGTGCTTATAGCGAAGCGAATAACGAACAAGCCTAAAGGTAGTATATACTGCATTTTACAGCGTTTACACATAAACAATATTGTTCGTTATTCGCCTAACCATTTGCCTTAAATGCGGTATTTTAGTATTCTAAAAAAAATGTTGGTCTGGCAGGACACAGAAAGCTGATTACCTACTTGTCCCTAAAGAAAATCGATCACTGAAACAGATGTATACCCCACTAGCGCCCCCATCATTGTATATATTCGAGTGCAGTATATTTATCCATATGTATCTTTATTTATATATCTATCTGTTAATATATTTTAATTATTAATTTTATTTTATTTATTTATTATTATTTTTTTTTTTTTTATCCTTGCCATTTTTTCTACCACCTACCATTGTCATTTAATAAGCTTGTTACCTTTTGCCCAGGTTGCCTGGAAGAGATCACTTCTAAGTGATAAGGCCGCCTAATAAACTATACTGTTTTTTTTTTTTTTCTGTATATTAGCAATAAGTTTTCTATGTATAGTTTTATTGAAGAGTAAATAAATAAATAAATAAATAAATAAATAGCGAACACGGGACTTCACTAGTACTGTATGCACACGCCCTTACAAACTCTCTCGTGTTGAAATGATACCACAGTATTACAATATTATTTCCTACAGTAAGGAAACGCCTTTGATGTCGCGCGATGCCGCCGCCAGCGTAGGTACTTACGTACTATTGCCACACGAAAATACGCTAGGGTTGCAACAAATGGGAAATAAAACAATTGTGATTATTAATATTATGATGAAATCATTTATTCATATGTACATTCAAAATAATTGCGATTATTAAATCTGATGTAATTATTTGTTCATAAATATATAATTACAGATATTGCACTGCTAAATATTATTTACGTGGACACTTTATTTTTGGATGTTCTTAATTGTATATTATAACATTTAATTAAGTAATGCATTCGCATTGGGATGTACAATCTGATTAGAAAATAATGAGGACAACATATACATAGCTTTGATTTTAATTCAACAGATACAATTAATACAATCTGACGACGCGGTTGGCGCAGTGGTAAAGTAACTGCCTACTGAGCCGACGGTCCCGGGTTCGATCCCCGGTCAGGGCAAATATTTGTGTGATGAACTCAATTATTTGTTCTTGGGTCTGGGTGTTATCTATATATGTATTTATTAAATATTATATTTATCGTCGCCTAGTACCCACAACACAAGCCTTAATTGAGCTTACTGTGGGACTAGGTCGATTTGTGTAATAATGTCCTATAATATTTATTTATTTATTTGTTTATTTAATCTTTCTGAAATATTGTTTCCTTCTGGGATTTCAATGTAGATTTACATCCGTAAACGGAACAGTTTGTGCGCGCCATAATAGAATATGTAAGTACCTATGTATAATAAAATTATTACACAAAAAATACGACTGCGTCGTCCTTTCGCGCTAGGTAAGGCAAACTAAGCGTGTTTGCCTTACGCGGCCCGCGTCGCCCGACCCCCCGCCAGTTCCCCTCCGTTTCTCTGCACAAGTACATTCGCTTCCGTACTGTATAGATATTGTAATACTGTGATGATACGTCATTTGCAGCTAACAGAATCTATCGTTCGAACATAACCGTTCGTTCACAAGCACGTCAGCTAGTTAGAATGTGATTGCAATGTATTTACATGCGCTCGAGAGTGAGTGAACTGAATGAACGAATGACGGCTGTCGATAGTTCTGTATTGTATCTGTGGTACTGATTACGATGTATGAATGGCGGGAAATTTGAAAATCGATTTTCGAATTAAGTTGAGATTGTTGTTTTTGGTTGATTGTCTTTTATAACGTTGAATCATTGCAATAAGGTATAATGTTTATTATGAAATAAATAATTGCTGAGTTTGTGAATATGATGGTCAGATAACAAAATTCTAATAATCTTAATAACATATTTGCAAGAAATTGCATTTACCTACGACTTAAAAACAGTACAACCTAAAGTTAAAAAATTACTTATCATTATCAAAATATGTTTATCCAATAACTAATAAAACTGGTAATAAAAATAATTAAAATTTCTACATTTGCGTGTCTTGATGCAAAAATTTAATGGCTAATTCATAAAATGGAGGTCAAGAACATATTATTATTTGTTAATAATATCCATTGTTTATAGATTTATAATATTTTTATCATTAAATCTATTCTTATATTCTCTCTCTCTCTCTTATATTCTCTTCTTATAGTTTAGATTGGATTACAAATCTGCTTTTCTATAACTAACCCAGTCATAAATCTATCTTTACCCATTAAAAAACAAATATTGACAAGTGACAGCTATAGCTGTCAAGTTATATTTATAATCTGTATCAATAAGCACAGGATATAAATAATATTCACGGTAGCTGAAGTGGCAATGCAAATGGCGTCGCGTGGGTGTTGTCACGTAATTTTCGCCCAGCAATTGAGATGTAATTGACTCGTAAAATGGCCTTTGCTTCCTTATTGAGTATTCGTAGCCCTTTTTGTTCTTTTTGCACTGTTTTAGAGCATATTTTGTAAGATATAGCCTTTTATTATGGCTATTTATTGCGTTAGAGCAGGGGTTCCCAACCTTTTTTTGTCTACTGCCCACTTTAAGAATAAATTATTTTTTAACGCCCCCCTTTTTAAACATACTTAAAAAACGCTAAGTACTTATAACTGATTATTGAAACGCAACTTTATAGTAGAGTATCTTTTATTGAAAATAAAACAAACATAATCAATTCTTATATAAAAACTAATGTGAAGGTTGAATCTGATGCTGTTCAATAAGTTTGTTGATATCAGGTTCCAATTTACTCAAAAACAGCCGCAAGTCGCCACGTTCGGTAACACGCAAACGATTTCTCTTTTTAGTAAGCAGCGTTGCCACAGCACTAAATCCACGTTCACACAAATATGACGATGGGAATGCTATCAAGAATCGTTGAACAATTGACCACAATCCAGGGTACAATTATTGTGGGATCGGTTTTTGTAGCCAAAATTCTTGATATCCATTTTTAAACTTGATTTTTGTTTCTTCGTTTGTTGTCAATTCTATAAGTTCTTCTTCCAGCTGAGGTGACATTGCTGTGTTGACATTTGAAAACGGATCCAACACCCAGTCTGGTATTTCCAAGTTTAAAATGTCCTGGTATCGTTCGGTGAAGTCAATGTGGAGGTTTTCCAAATGTTGGCAGTAGGCAAACAAGTCGTCGTTACTGCAAAATACTGATAAATTCGGAAAATTGTGAAACTCACGTCTGCCCATATTCTTTTTGTGCAGAAGCAGTTTGGCTGCGAAAGCAGCAACGACATTTTTTGTTTTAATTAAATTTAGTTCATCGCCTTGCAGTTGGAGGTTCATGTCGTTGAACAATTTATACAGGTCTGTCATGTAAGCTATATCATTCTTTGATGTTATGAGATTGTTGCGCAGTTCTGTATCTTTAGTTTCCAAGAACTCTATCACAGAGTCAAACAGGTTGTAAAATCGAATCAGACAATTGCCTCTTGACAGCCAACGAACTTCAGTATGAAGCAACAAACGGTTGAAATCTTCGTCATTAGTAGCACAAAGCTGATGAAATAATCTATCATTCAAAGAGCTGCTACGGATTTTATTGACTGCTTTGATGACATATTGCAGTGATTGAAATAGTCGTTCACTTAAGTTTCTAGCAACCAAATGTTGTCTATGAATAACGCAATGTATAGCAAGGACATCTGGAATTTTATTCTTTAAGTACGCTATGAAGCCTTTATGGCGCCCTGTCATAGCCGGAGCGCCATCCGTAGCAACTGATATAATATTTTTCAAAGGAATCTCTTTCTCTTCACAAAACTTTTCCAATGTATTGAATATGGTTTCGCCTTTTGTATCTGTCTCCAAATTTCTGGCAAACAATAGTTCTTCACGTATTTTCTCATCTTTAATAAACCTCCCGTAAGATAGCAACAACGCTTCATTAGTTGGTAAAGTGGACTCATCGAGCTGAATTGAGAATTGACTAGTCCTCAGATGATTGCACAATGATTCTTCAATGTTTTCAGCCATTTCATCAATTCGTCTTTGCACAGAATTATTACTCAAAGGAATTTTTCGGATAATATCTGCGGCCGGTTTATGAAGCACAGTAGTTATTACTTCCTTTATTGCTGGCAAAATTAACTCTTCTCCGATGTTGTGTGGTTTGCCTTTTTGAGCAATTAACAAAGAGATATTGTACGAAGCTCGAAGTCCGTCGTCATCTTGCTTAGCAGCCGCCGAAAATAGTTTTGATACACTTGGCTGAGTATTATGCTTCTTCTCTAGGTCTTGAAAAAATGCTACATTCTTGTCTTTCTTATCTGGATGCATTTTATTCAAATGATCTTGCAGTCTTGAAGGCTTCATTGCTTCGTTCGAAAATGTTTTTAGACATAGAAGACACAAAGGCGACGACGGGTTTGTGGGATTTTCAATAAATCCGAATTTAATATATTCCGCAGAGTATTGCCGTCTCTTCTTTTTTACTTCCGACATTGTTTTGTTTTGAGAAATACGTAAGTGTTGAAATCAAGTACTGCTTATCTATTATGCGCGAAACCGCAAATGAAAATAAAATAAATTTACGTCGTTTATATAGGATTGCATAAGCAGCACGCACCAACAGGAATAAGACATCAAACGTGCATAAACTCGTTTATCTCATTCGACGCCCAATCGTACTCGACAAGCAAGAACAAGTATTATAGAACCAGCCGATTGATACAGGAATGTACAAATCGGATTATTTAACAAAAACTTGTTAAAACATGATTGCCCGCGGTCTATTATATCGAACCGATTTTGAGCTATATCTTAATTAATATTAGTTGATGTTCACAAGATGTCGACTCTCGAAGTCGAGAGCTCAGTCGGTTTCTAAGAGTCTTCCTAGCTAGGTAGATGAAATTATAAATCGACCCCAAAGCCCTACACAACGCCCCCTTTTTTTTCTGGGTCTCTTACCGCCCCCCTTTAGGCCTGCAGCGCCCACAAGGGGGCGTTATCGCCCACGTTGGGAAAGACTGCGTTAGAGAGTATAATATTTTATAAGTTATAGTTTATTATGTGTATTTTAGTGGTATTTTGGTCCTGTGATAGTCTATTTTATGTCTATTTAGTTAGAGAAGATACCTTGTATGGCTGGCAATATGAATCGGTGCTTGTTTCATTTATAGGTAAACTTTATTTTGCGTAGAAACATCCTACATAAAATACCGCTTCTCAATACAAATGTTCATGAGTTAATTCAATAATGTTTATTTCAGGAGTTTTTATTAAATATCGGTAAAAACGTGACAGTAATATTATATAAGTAACTTTGCATTTAAATATTTCTCCTCATTAATTATTGTTTATATAAAAACTAGTGTTACGCCCGCGGTTTTGCTTTTTTTTGGTTAAATATCATTAAATCACTGCATTGAAAGACAAACAAACACACATTCCAATTAATAATATAAGTAAGAATTTTAGTAGAAAAAAAAAACAACAGGTCTTTGCCCTTTCACAGTCCAATCAATTAAACAGCCCATATTAAAACTCTAATCGCAATAGAGACAAGTTCTAAGGTCAATAAGTTAATTATGTTAATGGTGCCACAGCCTCCAAAGATGGCTGATTACACTCAGTACTACGTAATTAAACTTCAAATTGAAATCTTAGCTTCACTATTTAATGGTAGAGAAAACTTTATTATTAAGAGGAATTCCGAATGACGAAGTTAATCTAATATTTTGAAATTAACAATTATAATTACTAGCTGTGCTCCGCGGTTTTACCCGCATTGCTCCGCTCCTGTTGGTCTTAGCGAGATGATATATAGCCTATATAGCCTTCCTCGATAAATGAGCTATAACACCGAAATAATTTTTCAAATCCGACCAGTTGTTCCTGAGATTAGCGAGTTCAAACAAACAAACTATTCAGGTTTATAATATTAGTATGATTATGCACATGGATTTAAATCACTAACAGATAATACTAAAATAAATATCTTCATATTTCAAGTATTTCAAGAAGGCACAGATAAAATAAGTTAAAATTACTAAATCTCTAAGCTAGACAGGCAATATGTCTAGACACTGCATGGCTAATACCTAAGTTATGGGGGAATGCTAAGCTCCTATACTTTACGGTTTACAAAAAAGCCTATTTGATATATGATGTGTCAATAAACTCGTATCGAATGGTAGTTCAAATGTTTTCTTATTATTTTATGAAGAATTAAATAAAACAACTTAATACACTTCCTTAGAAAATAATTAGGTAACTACAAGAAACTAAAATATAAAAAAAGTGTGTGTGTACTAGTGTACACACGTAAGAAGTGAAACTTCTTTATGATCTTATTTTTCAAAAAATAATTTACTATATGCAACTTTACAGAAATACGTCGAATCACGCGTGAATCATAAGAAAAAGATGGCGCGTAACGGAAAAATGTCTTCGTATTTCGTATTTATTCGGAATTTCTTATAACTTGACAAATACATACATTTATCTAAACAATACCTCACAAATATAATTATTGTATTAAAATTCTCTTCGTAGATAGTATACAAATTTTCATAAATCTTTAAACCATTCGTGCGAGCTTTGACTCTACATATTATTATACCATACAAAAATATTCAATCACGTTATCTGCGTACACGCCATTAATCGTAACATTCAATTTTCTAGAAACCGCGTTAAATATTAATATTCAAGCGACTTTCTATATTAAAGGGCGAAATAAATCTTGAGATAAGGCTGTTAGCTCCCCGTTAGCGCTCGATTAAGGTAATTGCTGTTCATTGGATGTCAATCTTGTAAATCAATGGGTATTAAACAAATGTTTGAAAAGAAATTCATTTGGGAAAGAGATCTGAATTTCTTTTTTATGGGAACAGATCTTTCACAGCGGGTATGGCTATATCCTTCTCTAACCTCCTAAGTAAACCTGGTAATCCTAAGAATCCTAAGAATTTTTTATTATTTTTATCATGAAATCGCTCCATTGCGCCTTAAAATAAAAACAGACCGACACACTTTCGCAGTTTGCACTCATAATGTTAGTCAAGATTCAATGTACGCATAATATATTATTTTTCTCCCAATTTCTCAGACCTTACGCAAATTACAAGTATAAATTAACACATATTACATTCTATTCGTGTACCACGCAAGTAAAACCGCACTCTGCAACTATGTTCAGAATATTCCTTGAAATCTCCGTAACTAAAAGGTTTAAAACCCAAAAGCCATTAATACGCCTAAAATAAGGCAAGCTATTTACAATTATAGAAACAATAACAGCGATAGTACCTCGTTCCGATTGTAAAGTAATTTGCCACTTATAGCTAGTGTTGTTCGAAATGTAGATGATTTATCGATATATAAAGTACAAGCCTCTGTTCAGTTGGCTTAACTGGTTTAAATGTGCTCGTGGAATACAATTTAATAAGGTAAATGGAGTAGAAATTTATTAATACACTTACAGATTCAGATGAGAGATGTTTTCTTTTATGTGTAATACAAATTCAAATTATTATTTTTTTTTAATTTTGTTTGATAAAATATGTAGTTGAATGGAAAACTTTATACTAACAAATATCAAGTTCATATCGATTGTGATCAGGCAACTGTATAACTTATTTTATAATTATTTAGCAATGTTCAAGTTGCTAAAAGAATATGTTACTAAAAATCAAACAAACAAAACTTATCTAATCGCACAATTCAATAGAGATTAAAATCAATCAATTGCTTAGAAATAAATCACCGTCAATAAACATATTAAAATCTATTCATAACAATTACTATAGATGAAAGGTGCATTTCCATATCAAACCAAACGAAACGCAAATAAACAAACCAATTCAAATATCTCAAGTCATTGATCCGACATTGATACGTCAAAACATCGACAGATTTATCGATAAACGTCTCGCACGTCACTATTTGTTTACTTAGCCCTGCCTATTTATATTTTCAACAGATTTCTACTTAGTCTAAGAGCAAGAAACTGTTATATTCTAGGAATCTACATTACGACTACAAATTTAATGTGAAAGCTTATATTGTTACATGTTTATGGTATTGAACTCGTAATGTATTCGCGTATATGTCAATATGTATAAGGCTTTAGGAAGTGACTTAAATAGGTGCATTTATCTTACGTGGTTAGAATTTGTTTTGAAGTGAATAAACGTATGTATGACAAAATACGGTGAATGATTGTAATAGGTATGAATAATTTTGTTTGATTTGCAGCACATTTGATGCTTTTGAATATTTTCCTTTTTGTCATATAGCTTTGGAGCTTTTGTTTTTGTTTTTATGAGTATTAGAAAGGTGTGTGGAATTCCTATAATAGAGGTTTTGGTTTTTGCTTTTCTCTGATATTCTGAACACTTTCCTGCGAATTAGCATCCTAGCTAGTCTAAATAAGTCTAGCCTAAATTTTACTTTGGAAAATACATTATTTTTAAATTGCTAAAAGGATTTGTTTTAATAATTCTTTTGATTTTTGTAGAAGTTTTCAGAAGAGTAAGAGAGATTTTTGTCACTCATTAACGCCAAAAAAAAGGTTTTGGTGAACTTTGTTACCAAAATAATTTATAGTGTGATTATCATATAGATAAATTTCTCAAGTAAGACCCAAGTGAAGCCGCGGGTTCAAACTAGTCGTAGCTAGGACAATTCGATTAAAGTTAGTAGCGAACATTCCATAGTTATTGTAACATTGTTAGGGCTATAGAGAATAGAATGTATGACATTCACACCGGGTATAGTGAGTTAGGGTTGACACAAATACTAATAATATTTTAGAGCACGTGGTATAGTAATATTTTATTTTAGTAGTAAGTATGTAAATCTAGAATTATTGTATTTGTTGTTTAGTTATTTGCTTTTTAGTTTAAGTGATTTTTTGTAGTAGATATAAGTACAAAAGACAGGCTGGTTAACAAATTAGTTAGTAAAATGAATTTAGGTCGAGATATTCTGAAGTTTTGAATTGATTTTTTTAACAAAACTCTGGTACAGTTATTTCTTATATCACCTTAAACACATGAAAACACTAAAAAGTAAAAACTATTTTATTCCAACACTGTAGGTATGTTAGAAATATCTACTAAGAAAACAATCCACTACTTTATACATCTAGCCGTAATTGAACATTCATTTTTCAACTATTTATATTTATATAGCTTTAATAATAATAAATTTCAAGTGACAACCCTAAACATTGTCACCCAAGTTCACAGTTACGCCCCAAAATTAAAAACACACGGTCGGCGCGACAAAGACTCGAGAAGCCAATAAATTACATTAAAATTATGCATCTATCCTTATGAGATCTTTATTTAATATTTATTAAGCCAACGGGATGATAATGGTAGTGATAAAATGTCCTGAGGGATTCAATTCCTGTCTCATTGTGTTAGAAATCCCATGCGAGATAGTTAAATGGCATTCGTAAGTGGAGAATATTTTGGACTGAATGTTGTTTTAGATATTATTATGCTCAATACATAATACTATAGTAATGTGACTGGACTAGTCAGCTTCAAGAATCTAGGGCTTTTTAAGGATGCGTGAAATAGGTTTCTGCTATTCTCTTAATTCTTAAACATTCGTTGCCTTGTACTCTACAACCATTGCAGTCTTAGATAAAAAGACGTGTGGCACTCGGGGACTGCCGCGGTAAGGCTATTGCATGCTATGCCTTCAAGCCACACCTCCGTGCCCGTCGGAGTGGGGAGCGTGAGGTTTTTTCGTTACGCAATTTCTGGATTCGGTCCCCGCGCTCGAGGCCCACGATAGAAGCTATGCAATAGCTTAAAAATAAACAGTATAAATAAATTAATTCATTCCTTATTGTAGGTACACACCAAAATAGAATATAAATTACAAAGTATCCTTTGATATAAAACGAAACTAATGGCCAATAGATTACTTTATTAAACATAAAACAATTATCATTATAACTTACTTGATAGTAAATCATCATTAATGACTACCTATTTATTTACATAATAATGACATGTCAATTACATAATTATTAATTGATTATAATTGAGGATTAACATTTGCGTGACACTGGGTATTGGCTATTGCAATCGAATCAAGTTTTATTTGACCTTTGTTATTATTAACTACGCAGCTTCTGCCGACTGCCGATAATAATATTTAATAGAAAAAATATTACTGAAGATATTTTTGTGTATGTTATTAAATAAATAAATAAATATTTCAGGACAATTTCACACACGGCACGATCTGATCCCATACTAAGCTTTCGCTTGTGTTATGGAAACCAGATGGCTGATAATTTGATAAACATACATATATAATTTGAAATAAATACTTATATAGATAATTAACACCCAGACACAGAGCAAACATCTATGTTCATCACACAAATATTTGCCCCGGATGGGAATTGAACCCACGAACTCTGGCTTGGAAGGCAGGGCCACTACCAACCAAGCTAACCGGTCAGTCAAAATTTATTATTATTGTGAGAGATTATATTTATTGTGAGAATATTTGAAGTATAACTAATATAACTAGTGATCCGCCCCGGATACATACGGGTGCAATTATCAATGTATAATAAATAAAAACCTTTCTCTTGAACCTCTCTATCTATTTAAAATACCGCATCAAAATCCCTTGCATAGTTTTAAGCCTAAATATGGCAATTGTGACCTAATACAGACAGCGGGAGCCATTTTTGTTTTATACTATGTAGTAATAATGCATCATAAAGTAATTTTAAATAGGCTATTCACTATTCAATAGATATATTTAGTTATAAATGTGGTATTTTAAATCAATTTACTTACAAATTGTTCTAATCACCTCATTCACAATTAAGAATAGCTTTCTCCGTTTATCTAAAGCGCCTGTCCTGTTATATTATCTTCTAATGAGAATAATAACTATTTAGATATTATTATAGATATTTAATAGAAAATTGTACTGCATTACGAAGGTTTAGAGAGGAATCTACAGTTATCACTTATCACTAAAGAAACTATTTCTAATGAGTAAACTTTTTCAGAGTTGTTTCTCAAACGACTTGAAGAAACAGGAGGTTTCAAATTCGACTGCATATTTTGGAATTGTTACTGCAGAAATTTCGACTGGATGAACCGATTTTGATGATTCATTTTTCGAATTCTAGTGCTATAACCAGCCAGTATATAATTATATTTTAGTCTCGTTCTGATTATTAGAAGGCGGTTTAATTTTGTAAGGAAGTAATCATTTATATAATTTATATAAAGATTCATTATTTAATTCAATTAATATTTTGCTAACTTTCAAATACGGAAAACGAAGCGATGACGAAGGGAATTATTGCGGTAAAACAGTAAACAAAATACCAGATGCAAAATGAATTGCGATTTTGATCAGTCAATCTTCGTTATGAGGATTTCTATAGGTATAATATCGATTGAGATGCAATGATTTGAGATATCTTAGTTCCATTTAAATAATTTCATAAAATACTATATAAGCAACTTGTTTTAATACATTCCACGCATAAACACGAGTAGGTGGATTTGATTTGGTGGATTTGTGGTGGCTGACAAGTTGCCAGTCGCAAATATTAAATTGAGTTAAGAAAGGTTGCCATCATACAATAATAACTTATTGAAATGTCAATGCACAATATTGGATTTTAATTTATAAATCAGTGACATGCAAAAATGGAATTAATTTTAGATATCGAAAATAAAATAAGAGCGGTGTTATTTAGTTTTCGCGGTATCTTATTTTAGTATATTCTTTTGGGTGGAATGATAAACAGTGTGAGTAAAATTAAATGTGTATATCGTTGTTTTTTTTTTCGTAACATTTCGTGTATCGATGCCGTCATCTCTATTCCATCTCTGCGTACATTTTTTACAATCTATCATTCGCTTCATTTTATATTACTCTATTCATTTCCAAACAGAAATGTTATTTAAAAAAAGTGAAGAACTGAAAGTTCTTTAGCAATATTCAAAGATACCAAAATCGTCGCCATGACGAAACCTTGAAATTTTACTCGCAACGCGCCTAAAGAAGTTTCACTACAAAAACATTTTCTTTTCCCGCCAAAATACAAAGCTGTCACTTTTACGAATTTGTGCTCACTGTAAAAGAAAATTAAATTAAAAATTAGCAAGCATGACAAACGCGTGTCACCTCCGCATGGGGGGTCCGCTGTCAAATTATTCCGTCGTATGTCAACTAACTGTCAACAATGTCAAATATTAATTGGACACGCCGACCCTTAACACTGTGATTGATATAATACCAATTGACTTTAACACTTTGGCAACTTTTTTTTCTTTACATTTTCATTACAGTGGGAAGTTTAAAAGGGATTGTTTAAAAAGCATGCCTTGCGGAATTTTCGAGTGTATTTTTATAGGTATTGATAATCTGTGGTATGTCAAACGTTACATATGTTTTGGCGGGAATTCAATCGATATTTATTTTGTTTCTTGATGCATATTAGTATCTACTACCTATACTTATAATTTAATATACTGTTGCAAAAATAATTAAAAATTAAAATAACTTTCTTACTTTAGAAAAAATAGCATTATTATATTAATAATTATATTGTTCTTGAAGTTGGCGGCAAATCTATAAGCTCAAAGTGACATCGTATCAAAATTAAAAAAACATTACAAAACACCACAGATAATATCTGTAGTTAATAACTAACACTATAAAATGTAACAATTTTACGACTTTCAAGCACTGAGGTTAGGAGTTACAAATAAACAAATTTAGAGATAATGGTTTAATAGCTTATGGTTTACATACTGTCGTTAGATATGTCGTATCAAATTAGGTTTAAGTCCTATAAAACGAGAGAACATGGTTTTGATGAGAAGAGCACATACAGGCGTGATTATACATCTACTACATACTTATTTAATTATAACTTAACTAAATACAGGGATGGACTTCAGTATGGATTCTAATTTCTATATAATATAGGTATAAATAGTTTTTCATTTTCAAGGTTTTCGTAGGCATTTGAAATTTCTAAACATACCTACCTTAAATAATATTAAATGTACCTACGTCAGGAAATAAATGAACTACCTAATTAATATTAATATACTTACCCTATATACAACAATTATTAATACACAAAGACGATATGTAATGTCAAAGGTAAATTCAATTCCTTGTACAGTAAAAATCTTACGAATATTATAAACTAGCTTTCAGCCCGCGGGATCGCCCGCGTTTTCAAAGAAAAACCAGCATAGTTCCCGTTCCCGTGGGATTTCCGTTATAAAACCTATCCTATGTGCTAATCCAAGTTACCCTCTATATGTGTGCTAAATTTCATTGTAATCGGTTCAGTAGTATTTGCGTGAAAGAGTAACAAACACACACACATCCTCACAAACTTTCGCATCCTACTAATATTATAATTAATGCGAAAGCTAGAGTAACAATAATTATAATACTTAAAGAATAGAGTCGTATTAGTTCTTAAAGAAGGCCTAACTTAACTAGAAGTAAAAATATCTAATTAATAGGTGTAAAATAAGTTCCACGCCTCATGCCCCATTTGATAAAACCTGTTTAATTTAATTACTTTCCTTTTAGATTCAATCTAGATTATTAACGTTATATTTCATTAAACACTATAAGCAGGTAGTCTATATTTTCACATTCCTATTATAAATCTAATAATGGTCTTAAAACAATTATTACAATATCGAGTTGTCTTTCTTGTTTTTTTTTTCGACAATTTTAGTAGAGTCGCTTATTGGCTCGCTTATTTTCGTAAAACTCTCACTGTTATGATAAATAAATGTAGGAAAACATAACATTTTATTAGGAATTATTTATATATATTTCTGCTATGAAAACGAAATCGTCTTCCATAACAATTAATAACACTATTAACGTCATTAACATTCAGGATAACAAAAATGATAAACGATTATATTAAAAACGAGTTAAATATGAAATAAACGAGTAGCCTAATAATTTTCTCACAGAATTAAAGAAAGAAAGAAAGAAAGAAAAAACATTTATTTCTAGATAAAGGTACACACACAAGAAGAAAACACAAAATAGAAGAAGAAAGAAAGTACGATACATAATAAAATTAGACATAAATTAGGCGCCATGTTTGTTGAGAATCTGGTACTGTGTGTGCACTGCATTTCCAGAAAAGGGTCTTGACTCAGCTTTCTGCCATAATCGCAGCAAGCTGCGACTACAGCGCTGGTATTCTGTCAAGACCGATGGAGGGTGTGCTTTCGACTTTCCACTGATTTGCTACAGAAAAATAATAATATAAATAATAAATAGATAGTTAACTAATACAAATAATAGATATTAATAAATAAATAAATATGAATATGAATTTAAATGATAAGAGATGCGGTGTTGATTGGTTGATTGGTGCTTTAAATACTATGCAGTAACTACTGTTCTGCCAGAAGTAGATGTTTTAACTTTTGTTTAAAAGTGATTTTGGATCGAAGTTGACGCAGAGGCGGCGGTATATTATTCCAGCATTTTGTGGCACAGTATTTAAAGCAACCACGAAAAGCCATGCTATGATGCTTCGGTACTGAGAGTACATCAACATTAGATCTTAAAGGATTCCGGCTTGTGTCCTTACGCCAGACAAGCTTCTCAAATAGATACAATGGGCGTTTAGTTTTCACAAGATCAAACAGGAAGCATGCCATGAAGAGCTTGTGTCTATTCCTCATGTTAAGCATCTTTGAAGAGTTAAGAAAAGGTGTTATGTGGGACCTGGCAGGAATATTAAAGCAGAATCTGGCACAGGCGTTCTGAACTCTTTGCAAAAGCCTCCGTGACCGTTCCAGTAGACAAGACCCGAATACGTTAATGCAGTAATTGAGTCTAGAAAGGACAAGGGACTCGCACAACACAATTCGGAGATCCGTATTAATAAAGGGACGCAACTTATACATTACTTTTAGACGATAGAAGCACCCTTTAACAATCTCAAGAATATGGCTTTCGAATTTGAGATTACTGTCAAAGATCACTCCCAAATTACGAGCCTCTTCCACTTCTTGAATCGGGAAGCCATCAATGGATATTGACAAATTCAGATTTTTTGCTTTATGAACCTGCCCCTTTGTCCCGATAATCATATATTTAGACTTGACGGGGTTTAATAGCAGAGAGTTGTTAGATGCCCAGGTTGCAATACGACTCAAATCCGCTGAGAAACCAGACATAGTCGCCGCGACGTTATCGTATTTTATTCGAGAGTATATTTGCAGGTCGTCCGCATATAGATGGTAGTTGGAGTTGATAAGGCACCGCGTAATGTCTGCTGAGTAAATTATGAACAAAAGAGGGCCCAATATCGAGCCCTGGGGAACACCACGTGTCAGCAAGAGCTCCGAAGAGACGTTAGAAGAGCCATCGTTGTTGTTCAGAACTACCCTCTGTACACGGTCTCGCAAGTAACTATCAAACCATTTGCAAGCGCCGTCATTAAATCCATAAAAGCGAAGCTTACTGATCATGAGTTCAAAATTGATCGAGTCAAAAGCTCTCGAAAAGTCCAACAGTGCGAGCAAAGACGCGCTGCCCATATCTTCATTAGATAAGAGATCGTCTACGACATTCAGCAAGGCCGAGCAGGTGCTATGGCTCTTCCGGAAACCTGATTGGTACTTCGGTAAGATATTATTCTCTTCACAATAAATAACTATTTGATTGTACACGATTCTTTCCAATAATTTTGAAAAATACGGAAGCAAACTAATTGGCCTTAGGTCTTTAAATTCTGAAGGTTCATTGTTTTTAGGTAGTGGTCGGACTAAAGCTATCTTCCAAGCAGATGGAAAAATTAAAGTTTCAAGTGAACGATTTAGAATAGCGGTCATGGCTTTTAATGTGGTTGGCAATGTAAGCAAAATCATCTCTCTCGATATTTTATCGTGGCCTTGCGCATTCGATTTTATCGCAAGTATTAGCTTCCCCACGGTTTCCTCGTCGACAGGTTTCAAAGAAAAGTATCCCGTTGTGAATTTATGATTGTTAAAGTAATCTAAGGTAGGTTTATGAGTCGTATTTGGAGCTGGGATATATTTTAGAAAATGGGAATTTATTGCATCTGGATCCCGTAAATGGTCAGGTATATCAGTACTGTCGCGAAAATTGGGCAGTACGTATTTTTTCAAATTCTTCCAAAGTAGCTTTGAGTTATGGGAATGTGATTGGATCTGAGACTGATAAAAAGCCAACTTTTCTTGTTGCATACATATATTAGTAAAATTTTTCAAAGATTTGTAGTATGACTTATCACTCTCGCACTTGGACGCCCTATATTTATCGTGAGCTTCATTTCGAGTTTTCATAATTTCACGAAGATTGCTTGTCAACCACGGCGAACTCTTATTTTTTAGAACTCTGGTAGTCTCTGGTGCATGCTTATCGAAAAGAAAACTTATATAGGTATTAAAAGTCGTCACCATTTCGTTTACGGAATTAAGATTGGAAATGTCGTCCCATGGTAACATCTCAAGATCTTTGTTAAAGTCTTCCAGTACTATATCACGAATAGATCTATATGTGAGACGTTTTGACGGGATTTTTTGTTTTTTTATTTTAAAATTTGCATATATCATGGCGTGACCTCCCAACTCTGGGATGTGGTGAACGGCTGTTGAATACACAGGCATGTTAGTACACAACAGATCAATAACTGATTCACTGTGATCTGTGAAATGCGTTGGCTCCTCTATATAATTGTCTAAGTTGCAGCATTTTAAGAACTGATTAAAAAGTATAGTCATATTATCTCGGTGTTTCCTGATGTTTATATTAAAATCACCAAGCAGAATAATATTATCAAATTCAGAGAAGTGTGCAATAGACTCAGTAAGCGCATCCAGAAAAATGTCAACATTCTGCCACGGTGGCCGATAAGCTGTTCCAATCAGAATTTTTTGACAATTTATATTTATGGAGATCCACATCTGTTCGACTGTGGAAATGGACTGGGGATTTGAACAAACACGGAAGGACAAACCACGCCTAACAAAGAACCCAACCCCACCACCACGCGACCTGGTGCCTAATTGGCGCGGTATGTGTCGAAAAGAATATCCGGGAATGCTTGGAGCCCTGCCTTCCTGACCGGAACGCAACCAGGTTTCATTAATTGCCATAATATCAGGATTGTGCGTCTCAATAGCAACTTGGAATTCATCATGCTTTGTGCAAATAGAACCGGCATTAAATAAACCAATTTTGAATTAATAATGTAATTACAAAACGCTATAAGTATGCTAAGATCGTTAATGGAATCATTGACTACAATTAATAGTAGCTTATGTTTTGAGGCCCTAAACACGCAATGCCGGGGGCCATGAATAAAAATATTCTAGAATTTGTTCGTCTTACTGGTTTTTATAAATTCTCATCTTTATAGCAAACATATGCATTTATTTTATGCCATTAATAAAAACCTTTTAAGTTTGTATTTCTATTTAGAAAAATATCTGAACAAATTCGATTAAAATTCAGCATGGCTTAATATATCAAAACCTTTACACGCAAAAATAAATCTTACTAAGAATGCAAAACTGAAATTATCATTTTAAGACCATCTTATGATATAGTAGGTGCTATTGTGCATCTTATGTTCATTTAAAACTTCTTCTAGAGTCACTATCTTTTTAACAACCGCAACAAATTCGTTCGTTGTTTTAAAAATGTAAGCATACAGCATACAATGTAAGTATGTGCATACAGACTTTGTTTTAGTATGTAGTGATAGTACATATTAAAATAGTGCCCCTAAATGTTCCTAGGGCTTCAATTCCTTAGCCGCTCCGTCCCTGCTCCCATACATTGAGCGGCGCGCGCGTTGCTCCCATAAACGGGCGATACATGAATAAAAAACAAATTTTACTGCCATACCAGATAGCTTGAATGAAATAGCTTTATATCAAAGGTGACTGAACTAAATAGTAGCGACACCTCTTTATTTAGAAGTAGGTTGCTGTTTTAAACGTTGTTTGTCTGAGTTAGGTTTAAGATATAGGTAACAAATTAAATGATGTTAATTAGATGTATAGTATATTGATAAACTAGCCACGTGCCTCGACTCCGTCCGTATAGACGTTTTGTAAGCTTTTCTATTTTTTAACAGTTTGACTTAATTTAAGTGGAGACTTGAATGTAACAAACTTAAACTCATTAAAAACTGTTCAGCCGTTCTTGACCACTTGGTACACATACAAGTGGTTAATTTTAAGTTATATTTTATTGATTTTTTCATTATATTTTATTAAGATTAATTGTAAAACTTTCTAAGAAATATCCTGTAAATTATTGAAAAAAACAATAATCGATCAATTATTTTACATTCAAAACGCAACACGGAAACAAGATATCTATTATCAAAAATGTATTTTTGCACGACACCTAATCAACATATTATATAATAAAATACCACCAAAGTGGATTACTTATCAAGCGACTCCGGGTCAAGCCATTAGCTTTGAACTCAAGTCGTTTTTCGATCATTGATACTTTGAGATTTTGCACTGGTTATAATATTGGGCATTTTAATTGACATTAATAGTGATGTGGTGTGTCGATAGTTTTTTTTTAAGATTATTTAAAATTGTAGACGTAAAAATTATATTGTTTTGCTCTAGTAAATTTAAATTTAAAATACACTTAGGTACGTGTTTGTATCACTTTTAAATCTTTCAGTTGACAGTTTTTACGCTTTGTTAATAATACAAATTGGCCTACTTCATACTATGGCCGGTGCCATCTTCATGGTAGATCTTCTTCTTCTTATATATAAAAATGAATCGCAAAATGTGTTGGTAAGCGCATAACTCGAGAACGGCTGAACCGATTTCGATAATTCTTTTTTTATTATATTCCTTGAAGTACGAGGATGGTTCTTATGTAGAGAAAACGTAAACATGTACCACGGGCGAAGCCGGGGCGGACCACTAGTTGTTTATAAATAGGATTAGAATTTGAACAATACTATTAACAAATCTTGAAATTAATTAATAATGAACCATCTTTAATTTCCCTTATATTTCTCAGAAAATAATTTATAAATCACTAAACTTAAACTTATTTAAGGCTCTATTTAAACATAACAAACTAAAACATTTTCCCGCTCTATTTCACTGCTTGAATCAATTACAAGTTCCAGAAACTAGACAAGCAAATAACCAATTGAAAGCTAACAAGATTCTCCCAAGAAATCGCGATTTGGTATACAATTCGTCATGTTTACAACGAATCTAACTGGTCTAAGGTTGCTAAGCGACGGTTTAAACAGACTTGGGAAAAGGCGGTTCTTTTACTTAATAAATTTATTTAATTACTAGCGGTCCGCCCCGGCTTCGCCCGTGGTACATATTTCGCAATAAAAAGTAGCAAAGTAGTATCAAAATATTTCCATACCAAATTTCATGCAAATTGGTTCAGTAGATTAGGCGTGATTGAGTAACAGACAGACAGACAGAGTTACTTTCGCATTTATAATATTAGTATGGATTGCTTAATAATAAGGTCTTATAACGGCTAACAACTATTACTAGAAATAAGAATCAACATTCATTTTTAGTATACATAATACACACATAAGTACCTCATAACAAAACAAAAAAAGTTTTCATAAAATTAAATGACGTTATTCCAACGTTATTCAGTAACAGAGAAAGAGTTTCTTTTTCTTAATTAATTGAAAGGCATAGCCCTATTTGCATGATAACATAATAAACTGTAATATCTTAGCGTGACACACAGATGCTCTTTATATTTTCAAAATAATTTCTACCAAGTTATAGTCAAACTAACGAAAAAGCACACAAATTTCACAGCTCTATATTTCGACATCGCTAAACATCTTGGGTATCTCAATCTCCCCTATAAAAATAAAATTATATCTTTCCACGCATCAAAACATTTGAATAGTCCAATCATAGATAAATATCTTAAACTTAAAATAACAGATTCATTTCAATAGCAAGGATTAATAAAAGGGGCATAAAATGATACATAAAATCTATTTCTACATGAGCATGCCACTTTGACACACTATTGACTATACTAGCTAGTTGCCCTGACTTCGCACGTTCAAACTTTACACAAACTATTGTATAAATATTGTTTGTACAATAGGTACATTATATTTTATTGCAGATAAACTTAATATAATAAATGCGAAAGTTTAAACTGTTAGATTTTTACTGAATCATGTATAATATTTAGACTTACATTTGAGCATACCTATTAATAATATCGCCACTACTGCAATAGCTGTAAGAATGTTAATATTTGTCTATTAATATCATCACTAACTGCAATAGTACACAATTTTACTGTAAGAAAACGCAATGAAAAGATCTATCGTATCTACCAACCCGCTCTTTGCCAACAAAATCACAGATACAAAAACCCATAGAAGTAACTATTCCTGCACTAGGAACAAAATAGACTGCACAATCATAAAATACATATAAACCTGCATATTTTTATACAGATCAAATAAAGAAATGATTTTATATTCTTGTTTTATACCAGAGGCGCTGAAAGCGTTAACAACTCTACTACTCGTAATAAAAAAACTCTTAAAAAAATTATACGACTTCAAAATGCCTCTGAAAATAGTTGAAAAATAGTATACGATTTGATAGTGTAAATAAAATATTGCTGTCGCTATAAAATCTTACTCTTTTCTCAATTCAATGGATTCGTAAAAATAGTTTTGTTTTGTCTAATGATAAAAGCGTGTAATGCCACAGAATAAAATTGTAGTGCATAAAATGAATATTCTTATAAATAAAACAATTTTCATACTCTAGAAATATTAATAGGATAAAATCTGTGGATAAAACCTATGTATATCTATGCGTGTGCCAAATTTCATGAAAATCGGTTGTGCAACTTTCGCATTTATAATACATATAGGTAGGATGATATGCATAATATAATGATGCACTCCTTTTTTATTCGTATTTACATAATCTATTTTAAGCTCTAACATATTATTATATAGGTTACTTTATTAAATAAAAGACATTATATATAAGAAAGCACAATTTAATTCATTAAAATTATAATCTAGTTACCAACTAATACTTATCATAAGGTTACATTTTATATTATGTTATTCATAAACTGATAAACCTATGCATAAGTGTATAAATAACATATACATATTATGATTTACAATTCGCATTATTTCTAATCTATTCTCAAACATTATTATGTAAAACACTCATATACTTCTAATTTAATAATAAAATGTATGTTTCAACCTGAAACATAATTTTTAATTTTAAAAATTAATATATCAAGAGATGTCATCGAGAGTGTTTTAATTCTTATAATTATTGTGTACAAAAAGAAACAAATCTATTATCCCTTTTTACGTTGCAATACAAAACTCAGAATCTTAATAATAACTGTTACGTTATTTGATAATTAGTAATTATTAGTAATTATTAGATACTGCTTTCCGAATCGGTGGTAAATTTTAAAATATGTAATGACGTTTCAAAAGTGCTTCTATAAGAAGTCTAATTGAATGAATAAATGTTTGAGTTTGAGTTTGAGTTTGAATTACTGTCATGTTATTTGATATCAAGTTTATGTACATATAGGTCACGCATTTTATTGACTTCCTGTAGCGAGACAAACGACGTGAAGAAAGCTTTTCAGTGTTGTTCGAACTGAAAAAAAGAGCGTGTATGCCGAGCACACGTGTCAGAAGTGAAACTTCTTTGGCAAGATTCAAAGGTTTGTCGCCTTACTCCATGACGTGACGGTGTTACCATGACGAAATTTTACTCTCAACGCGCCTAAAGAAGTTTCACTTCAAAACAAAATATGTACATATAAAGTTATTACTACAGTTTAGACGGCCTACGGAATATTCATATTCTTAGTATTTGGTTGTAAGTAAGCAGCATTTGTTAACTTTTTATACCAAAATGAATCACAACTGTAAAACAGTATTTTTATCATTCCTATGTCTATAAACAATTGGCACTCATTTAGATCGATGAACTTTACACAAAGACATAAATGTGTACATAAATTATACTAGCGTTTTATTGGTCCATGAATCACTGGTGTCTGACGCGTTACGTAAGATGGCCAAAAACTCATTAATTAGATTAAAATTTTACATACAAAGTGAGCAATTATTTAATTATCATACCTATAGAAGTAGTATTAAAAAGTGCAATGTACTTTTTTGGATACCGTTAATATTATTAAATGAATTAATAGCGAAGAAGTCAAATTAACTTAAATTTTCCTATGCATACCTAATTCAGGAAATGTGTTCCTTAGTGACTAGTGGCTCTTAAATTTTATTTATTTCCAATTATGAAATAAGTAAAATATCATGCAAATATAGATTATTACTCTACATTATAAAAAGCCTCCTTGTAAAAATTCATGCTGTACGTCAACAGGGATACATCCGGGTTCGAACAGTGGAAGAAAATCGAACAAACAGATAATTTAATGCATTAATTATCTGATAATTTCATATAATTTTCTATATCCGCTCTCACTAAAACAAAACAATCACACTATGCTCAGGCATTGTCCCTATTTAAAAAATAACAATACATCGCACTTTGCTTAGAATCATTGTACCTATTTTTAGAAGCCTAATATACAGTGAAAAAATCATTGAGATATACATATGGAGACGACACCGCCTACATCACTTATGTTCCGCTCAACATACGCCATATGGCGTAACTGCACGCTAATTTTTCATTTGTTTTAAAGTGAAACGCATCAAATATGCCTTCGTGTGTGTTACGATATTGCACAAATAATACAAATAATACGGAAAAGTGCAAAGGAATAACTTTTATCGGTAAGTACCTAACTAGATAATAATTTTTAAAACTTAGTTAGAGCAAAAAAATGGCGCACAGATTTTGTTCGTGGTGTCTCCTCTATACGTAGTAATATTATCTCAATGGAAAAAATCAATCATTTACTGTAGGTACCATCTTTCCATTAACATGCAAAAAAAAAATATTTACAAAGATCACTTCCGCATCATCTCAGTCTTACTCATTTATCGATAACTAGGAACGTCACTAGTACCTACGTGCGCGGGCGCATGTTGCCGCGTGTGACGTCACACCCGCGAAATTGCTAACAAGGCCGAACGATGACCTCACGCTTACAGCTTCAGCTAACTATTTTCGGTTTTATTGAGTGTAAGAATTTTTATTTACGCATTGACAATAGTCTTTAAAATTTTTTTGAAGAGATTTGTATTGATAGTATTTTATGAATAATTTGTGAACTATAAATAAAGTGAACTATGAATAATTTGAGGTTGTGATTGCAAAGCTTGAGTGTATAGTAAAGAGTAGCATACTTAGATAATGACTGATGTTTTAACTTGTATTTTAGCCGCTGCACACCGCGTAATTTAAAACAAGACTTTATATTTTATACCTGACTCTACATTTATACTTATGCTGACTGTATGTTATATATACGTGGTTTTTACACCTGAAACTGATAAATAAATAAAATTTTAATCAGCAGAGTTAACACGTAACAACGTATAAGATGAAAAAATGAGAGACATAGAGTTATTACTAGAACTCATCTGCAATCAAATAAATTGCAAGTGCAATACAACCAATTTATTTATTACATTATTTCCCGGGTTAAACCCCTGTTTACTAAATCCAGTTAAAACCGACGCACATACATTGATACATTGACATACATACTAACGTTAGAAATTAACTGGAACCGAGTGCAACAATGTAAGAATTAATTGTGTCAAAGTGTGTCAAATACAGCGGATTTCCTACAATTGTGTCGAATGTTGATACAATGAGAAATCCTCATTGACACGGGGAGACATGCCTCGACAAATATTTTATGTAATGTGGAGCAAATTGAATGTTAATATATTTGGGGCAATGATTTATTTGGGGATTGTTTGTGCCGTATTCATTGTAATCTATTTCTAATACATATTACTATTTTAAGAGTGAACCTAGACTTAAAATGAAATTATCTTAAGCAATTATACTCAATTATGCTTAATGCACTAAATAGTAGGTACATTATTCAAAGTTATCTTAAACCATTTTTTTTTAATATGGATTATGGTTGAACTCTATGATTTTCAATTTTAATGTCGTATTCAATAAAATAAGAATACTTCATTAGTTCATTACTCAAATATGTGTCTAGTTATCGTAACTTAAAATCCATACTAATATTATAAATGCGAAAGTAACTCTGTCTGTCTGTCTGTTACTCAATCACGCCTTAACTACTGAACCAATTTGCATGAAATTTGGTATAGAGATATTTTGATACTCGAGAAAGGACATAGGATAGGTTTTATCCCAAAAATCCTACGGGAACGGATTTTTCGTTGAAAATGCGGGCGAAGCCGCGGGTGGAAAGCTAGTTCCCTATAAAACCGACTCTTTCTCAATCTTTCATTAATTTGACACAGTCCTATCATACCATATCGCTTGGTCAAACCCGATTTTGACAGCTACCAGCTTTCACCATAATTATTATTTATACACCTTGTCTCTTCATAATTTCATTAGCTGGTACATTATCAGTAATATATTATAGATTTCTAAATGTCTCATGATTCAACGTTTTTTGATAAATCCAGTGGCTGTTAAATGGTGGTTGTCATAATTAGATACATTATCAATATCATATTTTAATTTTTAAAAATACTAGAGACCCGACCCGGCTTCACGGGTGCACATAAACATGTAACATAATATAATATACTTACTCTTGAATTATAAGCTTTTTAAAAGCTCATATCAAAATCCGTTGCGTAGTTTTAGAGATCTAAGCATACATAGGGACAGACAACGGAAACTTTGTTTTATATCATGTAGTTATGAGTATCTTAAATAAGATATGACGTCATTAACTAATGATAGACTTTTTCATTTAATAAATAGACACAACAATCTTTATTTTTTCAAATTAATATGTCTAGCAAATTATAGTGTCTAGCGAACATTTTAATACTATTTAATTAAATATTTCAAGACAAAAAAGTGTTATTTCCTAGCATCTAATACAGACATTAGTGCTAGACGTAGCCATATATTAAACTAATTGCGACAAAAAGGTGATATTCACACATCAAACGGACATTGATTGCGTTAATTAGTTAAATAACAACAATTAGAGAACACGTCCGTCCCCGTGTGTGGTCGTCGCGTGACTGAACCAATTACACGCATAACTAGCGCCATCTATTTTCTGTTGATCTATTTTTGCATCTAGACTCGTAATTGCTCCGAGCATCTAGACGTGATTTTAATAGTTTTTTCTATGGTTTAGTAATTATAGCTGAAATGTGAAGGATCGGTGGAAAAAATAGAGACAGGGATTTGCAGTGTATAATTATTTATGAAGTTTTTATTGTTATTTATTTTGATCTATGGCCTAGTCGTACAGTTTTCATATCTTACATAATATGCTAAGAACAATATAAAATAATTTTCTGAATGTAAATAATATCACAATATAATAATTATAAGGCCGAGTAAAAAATTTTGAATTTTATACATTTTATGAAATAAACCATTTCATAAAATGTATAAAATTCTCGTTGTTTCATAAAGTTTAGAATTAATTCAGTGCTTCTTGAATATTATATTCTAGGAATAACAAGATGGTCCCTCGTTTAGTCTATAACCGCAGACAAAAGGTGCCTAGCTCGTCGCATTAGGCTATCTAATAACGGCTATTTGCGATTACCTGTAAAATATTGATGTCTTTAAGCATTAGTCCGTGATCGCTTCAGGCGGGTTACTTGTATCCTTGGTTGAAGAATTGATATTTGATAAGACATGGTTGTTGTTGAAATTTATTGTTTGATTGATTTCTTAGTGTTTATTGCTTATCGTAAAACAATTGTAAAACAGTGGTGTGCTTAAATAATTTAATAATAAAAAAAATCCTGTAAAATTTGTCTTGTCGTCAAATTTACTTGAAAAAAATGATTCAATGCTTTATTGACGTTCAAGTATAAATTACAAAACGAAACGAAATAATAAAATTCCAAGTTTTTATTTTCTTTAATAACTGTTTTATTTTTCATTAGTAATAAAAATAGTTCGCTAACTTTCCATTATAGACTCTGATTTCGATAAAAAAATATTGCATTACATACATACTGCTCTATATTACTCACAATACTTCTTAATCCTATAAGCAACAACAATAAAACAAACAAACAATAAAGTTACACCAAAACCACCAAAAAAGGTAAATTGCGTTAGAGAAATTGCACGCAATACGCTATCCACTATCAGGTGATAATATTTATCTGGGACAAACATATTTTACGCTAATAACAAGTGAAGGCAAATCCAGGAAAACTGTATAAGGCATAACGAGGTATTTGTTGTTTTATCTGTATTCGTTTATATTGTATTATGAATTGCGCCATCTATGGAGAATTAATGCAAATTATGGGGATAAGAGGTGGTATATGGTGTTTTGCTGTGAGTCCATCAAAGTTTATAGAACTTCAGACTTATTGTGACTGTGATGATATCTTCAATCTTGCGTCGAAATTTCCCTGTAACAATTGAAAAAAAAAACGCGCAATAAACAAGATCCCAATTTTAAATTTATAGGGTCTAAGTTGGAAAGCTTCATCATATTATGAATAATATAACTACAACAAAAACATAAACTTCAGTTAAGTGCTTTAAATCTAAATGAAAAACGGAATTAGATACTATATACGAGATACATACACACTATATTACGGTGCATTTACATCAAACGAACATAGAGCTAGAGCTACTAGCTAGAGCAAGTAAAGCAAAGCTCGTATTCAGTGTTGTTCAGTATTAGAACATAGAATATTTTCAAACGCACTAAGAACAACGAAAGAATGCTCTACGCCTGTTTACACTAAAATAATTTGACATAGTGGGCTTAGAATGAGCATTCGCTCATTTAATGTAAATGCACCGTTACAAAAGGCAATGTTATTTTGTTCTACCTATTTATAATCTATTTAACAGTCAAAGGATTTATTTTCTAATTATTTAGAACACACTAACATTTATTCATTAAAAACTTATACAAAATAACTATATCTGACAAACTACATACCATATAGCCTCAACACAAATATTATTATACAGTAAATCTAACCCATAATATTTGTTACAGCGATACTTCAACGTGCGACGTTGAAGGTCGGCCTCCTGACGATCCAGGGGGTGTCCACTTGTCTCTACCTCTGCATGGATGCCTGCGGGTTTCAGTACGCAAATGTAAGTAATTCATTACATAAAAAGAATATAAACGTTCATAAGTATATAATCAATACATACCTATACATGCATTAAAAGTGAATAAGTAAATAGCCATTCATGATTATAAACAAAGGTTGTAATACTCTCGAAAACTTCTGCACCGATTTTCATTCTTTTTTAAATAAATAGCATGGTTCTCAAGGAAGATAATAGTGTATAATTTGTTAAGTTTTAGACAACGTGGGTGAAACTGCGGACAGAAAGCTGATAAAACTTTATTCACATTCGTTGTTCGGAAACAGATTAAAATATGTTTATGGTAGAGCGGACAACATAATAAATGAATGAATACTCTTTATATAGAAATATAGTTTGTTACATGGTAGAGATAGCTACTTATAATAGAGATGTACAAAGGCGGCTTTATCGCATGCCAGCTATTTCTTCCAAGCAACTAAAGCTGTTGGTTCGCCAAAGCGATCATCACCACAGAAAACACATAAAGAATGACAGACTTATCGCTAGTAAACGATCTCTTCCAGACTAAAAATAAAAAAAAGACTTAACTTTTTTTGCACTTCATTAAAATATCTAAACCAATTGATGTTGTAATTCGAGCAGTGTCGCGTCAATCATTTTTGGTATTATTAAATCCTTGGCCTGGATGCTTTAATTTAAACAATTGTTCTGATTACTGTTGATAATATGCACAGACTGTAATTAATTGAATTTCATTGATGATAATTTATTGTTTTGGTCTTTGAATCGGCTGTTGACTTTCTGATTACTTTGGTTTGCGTGCTTAGAATTTGTTGAAGGCATGATTAAGAAAAGATTTAAACATTGATGTATATTTTATAAAAAAGCTTGCTAAAGCTCCTATTTTTTTTATGTAAGAACTTTAAAATATCTAAATATTCATGAAATATTTTTAATAATTACATAAACCGTTTTTGACTCTGAATATTTTTATGATTGAAAATATTTTTGTTGTTATTAACTGCAGCAGTTTAAAAGTTTTGCATTGAAACTTATAATGGCATGAAACAATAAAAGAAGGTGGGTACCTAAACGTGTGTATTTGGTAGATCAGCACAATCTAGTAGAGTCTTTAAGTAGAGTGCATAATTATTCTTATAGAATTGCAACCGAATGTACCAATACTTTTTGCATTACAACAATGAGTGCATTAGCTAACTCTCTTTACTCTGTGCCATCGATGAGCGACAAAACCCAACACTGAACCTGTTACACAAACATCAACAGTGACGTAACATTAGTCGGAAGTCGTGTCATAAACTTTTAGTACTTGGGAGAGCGGTCTGAGATACGCGGAAGCGGGAGCGATTTTCACAGCGGTATGGAGTGATATTCATATTCAAGATTGGGAGCGATTATCAAATTCTCTATCAAAATCTATTTGTAGTAATAATGAGGCTAGAGTTTGACTACGTTAGTATAATGGTTAACGCGTGGATAAACAGAAAGGTCCGGGTTTCAATCCTCGGTGAAGATTGCTTAAAAAATGATAATCAACATGGTCTAAATGTATCTGCAGCATACAAAGCGGTTTTAGTCTTTACACTATTTATATATACACGTTCTTTATAGAGGATCAATTCATCAATCCATACTAATATTATAAATGCGAAAGTAACTCTGTCTGTCTGTCTGTTACTCAATCACGCCTAAAATACTGAACCAATTTGCATGAAATTTGGTATGGAGATATTTTGATACCCGAGAAAGGACATAGGCTACCTTTTATTGCGAAATAATATGTACCACGGGCGAAGCCGGGGCGGACCTCTAGTATTTTATAAAAAAGAAATTATTTTCGTTTATAAAGAGATTGAAGATATTTACTTCTAGCATGATTTTTGATTCTTGTTTTGTATTTAAACTATTCCCGCTTCGCTTACATCCACATTCTACCCCGAACAATTTCAAACATAACTACAGATCCCCGAAATAGCTTAATTAAATCATAACACCGTGTAATGGTGATTGCCCACAGATTATATCCGTGTTAGATTACAGTATAGACAACTATAATTATTATATGGGTGATATGTCATCTGATATTTATTATTTAATAGTGTTAAACTTTCTTTTTATTCTTGTTAGGAGCTGTTTAATTATACACCAAACATATTTGTACCTGGTATTACAAATATGTTTGGTCGTTAATTTACCAGAGTAAATTTAAAAAAATACGGACAGATAGAAATCATTCTAAAAAAAACACAGTATAGGGAGGGAACACACTATTAGATATGTGTTATCCATTAGGTAAAGTACATACTTTTGATATCAGTTTAAAGTTTTTCGATATCTGCAATAGTTACGGAATAATCGCCTGCGCACACTTAACGATTATATATACGCCCGGTATATAAATTCACTCTTTATAGCAATACGTCATACAGGTCACACTTTGAATATACGTAGGTACATAATTTATAATTTGCATGCGAATTATTTAAATAGCAAACTAATTAACCCGCCGAACTTTACGCCCCGTGAATTTTTTTCTGGAATTTTCTAATGTTACCTATTCTACCATTCAGGGCAGAATACTATTAGCAGGCTTAGAAGCTATTAAGACTTTCTATCTGTAAGAGAACATGTATAAGAACATGAAGAATTATATAATATTTTGGTTCAAAACCAGTTATATTTTGTCATCTTATCATAATACAGATAATCAAAATCCCAAAAACCAGGTTCACGGTCAAAACTTTCACCAAGCCTGTGGATCATTAATCATCGATTGATCGATAGATCTCGAATTAGATCACTCGATAAAATACACTTGTTGTGATACTATTGTGATTTTGTAATGAACTCGGTAATATTTTAACCGGACAATAGATTAGGTAATGGGCTATTTATTTTCGTTATATGAATTATGTGATGTTATGAAAAATTAATAATACTTATTCAATTTTAAGTAAATAAGCAAAAATGAATGAATTTAGGGCTGATTTTTCAATCCTTGGTTAAAACTTGTTCGTCGAATAATTTATAAAACTACCATTTTAAAAACGTATTCTAATTGCCCGTATTTGACAGTTTACGTGACATTTTAATATTATCGTGTAATACTTTATTGGACGGATATTAGTTTTAACCAAGCATTGAAAAATCGGCCCTTAATGAATTAAAGAAAATAATTGAAATTTAAAATCAATCTATACTAATATTATAAAGCTGAAGAGTTTGTTTGTTTGTTTGAACGCGCTAATCTCGGGAACTACTGGTCCGATTTGAAAAATTCTTTCGGTGTTAGATAGCTCATTTATCGAGGAAGGCTATAGGCTATATACCATCACGCTACGACCAACAGGAGAGGAGCCACGGGGGTGAAACCGCGCGGAGCGGCTAGTAATTAATGAAAGTGTAATGACGACAATAATAAAAAAAAGCTACATCTGTTTGACAAATCTTTTTTTTTATTTATTGTCTTTACGGACAAGTAGGTGATCAGCCTTTCTACCAGACCGAGATATTTAGCTCCTACCGGGAATCGAACCCACGTTCCTCAGTTCTACGTTCTCACAATAACCACTGTACAAAGTAAATTTCTTTCTAAAAGCAATTTCTATAGACAGAAACATGTCATCAAACAAAATTTCAACATCCATTTTGTTTATATAAAAATCCATTTATACAACAATTTTTCTTCACTATTGTTATTGATAGATTTGCGAGTGGGTGTGACAAACAAACAAACAATCGACAAAATGGTTTTATATCTATGTGATTAATGGATTCGTGAAATTGTCACTATGTGAGATGGCTTTGAAATAATTGTTGTGTAAAATAAGATATTGAGGGAGACTTTTGTTTGGGTGGGATTCAATATTCTATTTATTTGTTAAAAGTGTTATACATATAAACAAGGAAATCGTGTGAAAAGATGAATTAATAAAGGTTTGTACATAATGTAATTGTAACAGCGTTTTATAGGATTAGAAAATACGTATTAAAAAAAGAATTTGCCACTCGAGACGAAAAAAATGTCGAGTTTAATAATAAATTAACACGTTCTTTGGTTATTTCTTAAAAATAGCAATATTGAAACATGGACTGGAACATGCTTCCTGAGTCTGTGTTCCCCGACGAGTACAATATGGGGGTCTTCAAGCGTAGAGTGAACAGGTACCTTCTAGGGAAGCGCGTTCCATCTTAGACCACATCTCAGCTTAACATCAGGCGAGATTGTGGTCAAGCGCTTCCCTATTACCAATAAAAAAAAAAATTTACAAAGCACCTCAAAACTGCTAAAAAGTCCCAGAAAAGAATACTCCTCACTATATTTCTTTCTCTGCTCATAGTAAAAAAGTTTCTAAATTTATCAAAACAATAAATAACAATTAAAACCAACGTTTAACAACATCACCAGAATAAAAATTATTCAATTCACAACACATAAAAAGATCAAAGAAACAATTCAAAATAACATCTATAACATGATAGAGCGGTTAAATATAACATAAATAAAATTAACGACCAGTTTTTCATATTAATGTCCTAATGTGTTTTTGCTGAGACTAAATAGTAGTGAAATGATGTATGGGTTTTATTTTTAACTGAGCTTTTAATATTTAGGTGTATCATTTTTTGTGAAAAGTCATGACTTTCAAATAAATACGTCATAAATATTGAGTTTATAAACATATTTGTAATAATTTTATAGTCATACTAGCTGTACCAACGGTTTTACCCGCATTGCTCCGCTCCTGTTGGTCTTAGCGTGATGATATATAGCCTTATAGCCTTCCTCGATAAATGGGCTATCTAACACCGAGAGAATTTTTCAATTCGGCCAGATTAGCGTAAACAAACAAACAAACTCTTTAATATTAGTATCTATAGGTCTAAAAGGTACCTATAATATCTTAGGCTTTTCATGTGTTGTCAAAAATATAAATACCAAAATGACACAATGTAAAAAGAAAAAAAAACTTCAATTCGATTACATTTAACGAGACAAATTTTAATTTCGTATCTAAAAATATCTTTTAATTATTTTTTATGTGCATATCGCAGTTGATTTTATAGCCATAATTATATAGGGATGTTTACACCCACAAGCATTTGTTGTAATAATATAGAGCTGTTTATACGACCCGACATAAATCGAAAACACTTGTAGCCGCACTTGCTTGTGTTTATCTTTATTTTATCCCTTTCAATATCTAATAAAACCCATTAAAGGTAATATAGAACATTATTATGTGTTCGAACATCCTTTAATAGTATTTAAGACTAAAGTTTTTATATGGCTTATTTGTAGGTATATTTTCACTCTTTATTAAACTAGTTTTTGTATCAGTTATCCTATGTCTTTCTTGGAGATGTTTCGTTTCATTAAAATCTGTACAGCCGCGGCCGTTGTGGCATTAAAACAAAAATTATGCATAATACTTACCAACGTAATAGGAATATAAAACTTTGGTTATACATATTCTTAAAACGCTAGGATAGGATAATATCAAATATTGTTTTTAATACATAACATAGATAACATGTGAATGTATGTTTATGTAAACATTATCGTCGATCTCGAATATCCTGGGCTGGTTTCCACTGCTATAAATTTTAACAATTTACTCTGATTCGGCTTTCAACCCCTTTTATGTGCTCCATTGGATACAGAATATATTATACTGTACGACACCATTATGACTTCGTTTAAAAATTTTACATATGAAAACAAAAGTTGTTCTATAAATTCAAGAAATTCTGAAAAGGTAAGGTGATCCATTCTCCAAATTAAGAATTATTCCAACATTTTTATACATATGCAATATTAAAAAAATGAAATAATAAAACAAGAAAAACATCCTTGCCAATAAAATAACTATTAAGTAATACCATATCGCACGGAAAATAGTGTTAAAAGTGTTTTCAGATCAAATAGAAGTCGTTTTACAAATTAATATGAATGATCGTGAAAACATCTTAACATGTTACACATTGGTATCAATTACATCATTTATTTAATGTGACACCCCTAAGGATAGGGTCGCTATTCTAATAGTTTTCTGGCTTGTTTTTATGTATCACTGTTTAGGTTAGTTTTATTTTTTACAAGCTTCATAGTATTTGGCATTGATTGCTGTTGGCTGTTGTCGAAGTTAAATGTTTATAATCATACCTACACGTTATTAATATATGTATTGATTTGACAGTTACCACAGATAATTTACTATACTATGTAGTAGCAGTTACTATAACGAAGGTAGGTTGACAACTTTATAAATTACTAGCTTTCCACCCGCGGCTTCGCCCGCGTTTTCAAAGAAAAACCCGCATAGTTTCCGATCCCGTTAGATTTCTTTCTAAAACCTCCTATGTGTTAATCCAAGTTACCCTCTATATGTGTGCTAAATTTCATTGTAATCGGTTTAGTAGTATTTGCGTGAAAGAGTAGCACACACACATACACAATACACATCCTCACAAACTTTCGCATTTATAATATTAGTAGGATACCTTTTTGGTTACAATATTACTACCAGAATGTATTTCAAATATTTGATCTGCAAGCTACAAGTATTTTCAATCTTTCCGCATACCACATTACCAAAGCAATTGAAGAAAATAAATAGAAAAAAACAGACACATTACGTCCTTACAAGCGCCATTATGTTTCGGGCTATTAACTCCAAAGGGGAGCTTTCTTTCAGATTTCACTCAACAATTTGTTTTACAAATGACCATTTACATGTCAAAGGAGCATTGGAGGGTTTATTTGAAAGGGACGAATATAACGAACGATAACCATTGCAAATATGGAATATGGGAAGAAATATTTTACTATGTATGGTATTCAACAGTTATGTGTACTAAAAGCTTTTAAATACAAATTATGAATTCCTTAAGATTTACCTAGGTTTTGGTGTGGTATATTGATGCTATGATTCAAATGCATGTTAACCTTATGTTGATAAGTCTTTAAGACAATTTTAAACTATGTTTCAAGTGTTTTAAACGTTTGAATAGTTTAAACTCTACAATGATAACGTGTTTTTAGTTTTAGTTGACATAAAGCTGACGAAAATTGCTATATTAAAGTCTAAAGTAAAATCAGAAAAATATATTACTACATATGTATTAGAATATTTCTAGAGTCAGAAATCAATTTTGCATGATATAAAAATATGTCGTTGATCGTGTCCTGTCAAAATCCGTTTGCATGCAGCTCTTTTTTTTTCATCTAAACAAATCCATTACCAAAACGCTTTAAAAGTAAAGTGTGAGAGGGCGGGAATATCATTAATCTGAATCCTGAGTTAATTTAAATGTGGCAACACTGGCATTTGTCACTTTTAAGGGTTGTAAGCTTTTACGACTAGTTTCTCACCCATACTTCGCGTACGGAATAAAAATGAAATATGGAATACTTATATAGAAATTATGTTTAACTGGAACGGTGAAAGAATTAAAAAAAAATTGTTTGTTTATTTTTAACAACACAACATGCACATTTAACATTATAATTTCTTTGAAATATGAATCGAAACAAAATATCAAATTGCTTGAATTTTATCAAATAATCGACTAGTATTTTATCGCGAAAAGTACTGAACAGATTTTGATGATACTTATCAGGGGAATGTAACTTATAAATAAGTACAAATGCTTGCTATTACCCGCAGGTTTATGGGTATCATTTAAGCTATCACCAATTTAATTAGTTTTGTGTTTCTTAAATAATAGGGTTTGTCCTCAAAATAGTAGATCTGTCACCAAAATGTAGTCACCAAACAATGCAAAATCAGTTCCACAATAAATCACCTAAAATCCTGAGATATAAGGTCTAGTACCAAATAAATGTTTTTGTATGTATTTTAATAGGTGTGTCCTAATAAGTATTTAAGCAAACTAATTTAAAGAGATCACCAATAAATCATATTATGTTCATAGAAAATCATCGTTTCAACCAAAAGATTCTGCTACTTAACTAGACTCCCAAGGTTCTAAATTTCCACTGGTAGTATAAATTATATTTAAATAAAATTTTTAGCAGAGTAGTAAATAAAGCAATTAAAGTCAAAATAATCAATATTTATTGTTTAAAATAATTACCACTGAACAATCAGCTCTGTTTAATAGCTGGCTTATGGCTAACATAATTGTAGATAAATTAATTAACATAATTAAAGTTAAAATAATCAATTTTTAAAGCGCGCCAATTTGTCTCCGCCCCTTTGATCATTTTTTCATTAAAATTATAAATTGATGTATTAAATTGGTAACGAATATATAAATTTAATATCTGAACGAAATAAAATGTTACTACTGTATTGGTGACAAAATATCAAATAAAAAGGAGTCGCAGTCAGGGATCGATAATCGATTTATTTGGTGACAGATCTACCATTCTGAGCACAGAGCTATTATTTAAGTCACAAAACTGTTATTATAAGAACGAAGTTTATATTCATGTAATGCAATATAATTTTATTGGTTATCGATCTCTTATTTTACACATATATTAACATTAATTTGATAATTCATACCTGGGAACAATTTTTGATTATCTGAGAACGAAAATATTTCGTGGTGATAGATCTATTTATTAGGTGATACAACTTGATGACAAATATAAATTTTGGTGATAGAAAATATAGTTCCCCAGGTTTACCTGCAAGTGAAACCGCGCGGCACAGCTAATATAATATATTTTATGAAAGGAAGAAAGAGTGTGATATTTTATAATATAACATAACGATTCCCAACTTGTCCACAGAAATCAATTTAAATCTTTTTCCCATACCTTTCACACGCAGTCGACTGAAGCGTACTCAAAACAATGGGGTAATTGAAATAAAACAATAACGGATAATCGATTCAAGCCTTTATTGTTGACAGCTTTGATATAATTTAAATTGACGATACGAAGCCTCCATGGACTTAGAAACTTTGAGATAGGGTTGTCACAAAAAACAGGAAAAGTTTTAGTACGGATGATAAAAGCACAACAAAATAGGATTGATATACCTATTTGTAGAAAGTATAGTAATATGAAATTGTTGTTAGTGTTATCTACTATATAAAAATAAGTCGGGTTTTCCTTCCTGACGCTATAACTCCAGCACGCACAAACCGATTTCCACGGATTTGCATTCGTTGGAAAGGTCTCTGGCTCCGTGAGGTTTGTAGCAAAGAAAATTCAGGAAACGTATCAACAGAAAAGCGGGAAAACCTGAAAAATCATTTTTCACATACAGCGCTTTAAGTAACATTTCGTTTGGTATTTAAACATAAGATGGCGAAACGGGGTTCGCCGGGTTCGCTAGTCTTAAATATGTAGGACATCTGTAAATCGTTGTATCACTTCTTGCAAATAAATGAATTTAAATTGTTAAAGCGGTAAATACTTTCATTATTTATATTTATGAATTTTTCATTTAAGAGTTAATTTCAGCATTTTATAGCATGATCAATTAATTAATAGCTTTTTTATGATTATATGTTGGTATAATCTAAAAATATCTTTAATTATTTATTTTTAGTGACAACCCTAAACATAACGGTATGTAGAGTAGTTTTGTCTAACCCTAAGCTTGACATTCTTAACATTGTTAAGGGGATGATACTGAATTCTTAAGATTTTCATTAAGATATTCCTTTTGTAAGCAAACTCTACAAAATGGGTTATTTAAAGGTTAGAATAATTTACACGGGAGCTTTCTTGTGTTTGTTTTTACGTTGGTATTATTATTTATACTAATATTATAAAGCTGAAGAGTTTGTTTGTTTGTTTGTTTGAACGCGTTAATCTCGGGAACTACTGCTCCGATTTGAAAAATTCTTTCAGTGTTAGATAGCTCATTTATCGAGGAAGGCTATAGGCTATATATCATCACGCTACGACCCACAGGAGAGGAGCCACAGGGGTAAAACCGCGCGGAGCAGCTAGTTTAGAAATATAATACAACATACATTTTTAAGTTCGAAATAGTATTGTGATAAAAAACATGTATAGTTTTATACTTACTTATATAATAATTTAGAGCTCTATAGACTCTTCAGAGTTTGTTTGTTTTAATGCGCTCATCTCTGGAACTACTAGACCGTTTTTAAAAATTATTTCACCATATCAACGTCAATCCTGAGTCACAGATTATTACATAAATAGTTATGAAATTACACGGATCTGAAAATAATTAATACAAACAGATAACAGCCAAATAAAATAACTGTATTAACCGTAGTAAACTGTATTTATCTAAAAAAATAATACCATCAACGCGCTATAAACCGTCAGGTACCGTTAAAAACTTATTCAATTAATAGTTTTCAGAAAATTGAACCGACAGCTGTTTCGTAACACTGACACAATCGATCACTTTTATAATCTATAGTTACGTCACCGCTTCCTCTTGTAAATGATATTATGAAGTAGCTTCTGATTGGGAAGGCTGGAGGTACACTGGGATCTGATAAATATGATGTTGGTTCAATAAGTTTAACATGGTTCTAGTTTCATTTTTAGATGTATCTAATCAAAGTGGTTCTTCTAGATGTACTTGTAAATTATCGTTAATTACCGGATAATCGATTACCTATATAATATTTTTAATATGAGTATGCAAAGTGCAATAATTTATTCATAAAATGCTTAAAATTCAAATTCAATTATACCTTTTGCTCTATATTACAATTAATTTTGCCTCAAATTCAATTGTACTTATCTTCGTTCACAGTGCTTTATGCTACAATTAATTTTGCCTTTAACGACCTCCCTATAAAATAATAACAATTACCCATTGTGCCACCATCCTAACCGAATATATTGTATCGTGGGAGAGCTCACAGATCATAATAGTTTCCGTCTCAGGGCAGTTGATAAACCTGCACTATAATATATCAGGTTGATCCCGAACAATCAATAATATGTCACTCTTAATGTACTGGACTAGACCTACAGTAATGTAAAGTAAGTTAAAATGCGTTTTGTATGGGAAAATATACTTCTGCTCAATTTATGTTATGTACTAAATATAGAGAAAAGTACTCCGTCATTTTTAGGAGCATCAGCTTATAGACAGAACCATTTTAACATTTAAAATCGACGATTTCTAAGCTGTGTTCGTTTTATTAAATGAAGGCAATGAATAAATTTGAAAATGGTGTGAAGATGAATAAAAACTTAAGTATAATAACTAAACTCTATATATTTCTTTCAATATGCTGTAGGTAGGCATTTCAAACTAAACTTTTCCTCTTCTTTCATTTTTACAGGATAATAATAATTAGCACGTTTTATATAATAACAATATACATATTATAAACTTGACATTTAGTTTGATGGCATTCAATTAAACACATGTTTGTCCGTCAACTGCAAACGATTGTACGTTCGTTAAATTAAATATCAAACAGTCGGGACTATTTTTTACGCACATCCCTTAAATGTAGATCACACGCCCTTAACAAAATAGAGCTCCCAAAACAGATAATAGACAAAACTGTTTGCCCAAAATAAAGCGTTTAAAGATAATGGCGGGAAAAGGATTAATTACTAGCGTCAATGACAATGATAGCAACCCCGAAATAGCCCGCCTTCAATGGGATGACAAAATTAAGAAAAAAAAAGTAAAAGCATAGACTAAAGGTTTTTACCGCGCCCCGGGCGCCGCGGCCGTGAGTGTTGCCGTCACAAAAAATGATGATCAGAAAAAAAGTGTAAAAGGCCCATAGAATAGACATAATTTATCCTTGAATTAATGATAGCATTGTGTGTTTTCGTTGTAATTTTTATTTACGATTGTTTACCCTATTTTATGTTTTAATATGATACGATATTTATGGCCCTTTACATTTTTGTACTGAGGAATTTTGACTTTTTCCAAGGGTTGTTTTTATTTATGGCAACCGAATCGACGTTTTAATGAGACTGGTTAAAAATTATTCTCTTTGTTAAGTGACAAATGTTGTTCTTTATTCACAATAGAGATTTGTTTAATGGTCAATAAAAATTAGATTTTAATTCCTAAAAAGGACGATCGTTATCTAAATGGAAATGGCGTCATCCAATGTTTTGCTTATCTTTATAAAAAACTTAGAATATAATGCGTAGCTTAATTAAATATAATTGATAATCATTAATTTCCATAACTCAACGAAAACGTATTTAGAACTAAATTGCATAACATAACTTTCCATAAAGATAAACCAAAAATAATTAAAAAATATTCTTCTACTAATTATTAAATAGTAATAACTAATAACTAAATAGTATGACGACGATGTTAAAAAAACAGCCATCTTGATTTTTATATCAATTTTATTGTTACATACTCAGACACGCCGCGTTCTGTAAGATTAGGAGATTAAAATTCGTAATAAATTTAATATTGATTAATAATGATATCCAGTTTTGGGGTATTAGGTTAAAGATTTTAGATAATGGAAGGAATGGATAGTTGCGGCAATAAAAAGTCGTAAAATAACGATAATGATGTTTCGATTGTTCTTTGGATGTGGGTGATAATTATTGTTATAGGATTTTATGAAAAAGTCCTGTGTATTGAATATGAATATAAAGGTTGGAGCACATTCCTCTTACTAACACATTGTTTTATAAACTATTCGTTTTCTTTGGCAAAGAGGTAGATTGGACTTCAGAGCCGAGAAATATATTTTTTTATATATTAGTAGATATTCACGATTCAACAAAGGTTTCACGAGTTTTATTAGTTTAGATACAGGGACTGTCAAAAAACATGCCACTAATTTCACACAAAAGTTTCAAGACATAAAAATATGTTGAGTAGTTTTTACAAATACTATATTTATCTCTACATCGATTGACAAAGCAGTTTCTACAAATTAGGACCTTTATATTTCTTTACATTAAGAACATTTTTAGTCATTAAATAAATAATATTGTAATTGCCATATCATAAGCCTTTACACCATTACCTTGTACAAATATGAAAAAAAAATATTGTCTACGGTGAGCATAGACTTTATGGATTATTCACACTCCCACATAACCGTGTTCCCGCCACGAACATTATATCCAACGTTTTAAATTCCCATAAACCGAATGCAATGACACCATATCGGATCGTAAACTTTTATCTCTTCATTTCCTTTTATTTTATTTTACACCTTTTGTTCTAACGTTATTATAAAAACATCCCGATCCGTCGATACTGCCTTGACCAATGTGTGACGTTAAAAATAATGCGGCCATAAAGTTTTTATAATCTGTCAAATCGAAAATGTTTCAGCTGTGACATTGGTGAAAAAAAAAGATGGCAATTGTCTTTTTTTATTTTTCTAATGTCTATGCTAAACTTTATCTTATTAAAAAAGGTGTACCAATAAACCTACAATAATTAAATAATTCAATTTACTCATCCAGATCATGTTTTCTTGCTTTATAATTTAGAGTTAAACCAAATACGCAACATACTGAATTTCGGCATAGCTAGTTTACCATATTTCATTTCTACCTAGACATATTAAACATTAGAATTTAACTTAACCAGTGACCTTTCAACCTATGAATAAATAATCGATTTTAAAAACGCAACAAATATTTTGAAGCTCAAAAACAAGGCTAATTTCAAACACTATTATTATGCCTTCAATATAATGATGTGTTAGGATACCTACTAATTACTAGACCGAACTAAATGGGCGTATGGCTGTGCAGGAAATTAAGTTCTAGATTTGAATCTAGTATTTGAATTATGATAAAAAATTATTAGCCTTCAAATATATATTGATTGCTAATTATTTGAAAACTGTTTAGAGATGATGTTTAATGATTAGTCACGGACTATGTTATTATAGAGATGTTGTTTTACATTACATTATAATAAGTATTAATGTAAAAAACATAATTTACTAAACTGTATTATACTTACTTTTAAAACATAATCTATACTAGATAACATTATAAAGCTGAAGAGTGTGTTTGTTTGAACGCGCTAATCTCAGGAACTACTGGTCCGATTTGAAAAATTATTTACGTTAGTTATTTCATAAACTTTAAAACACTTTAAAACTTTAAAACACACAGCTAGTTATTTCATAAACTTTAAAAGTTATTTACTTTTGCAAGAAATATCTTATTCCTATTATATCCTATACCTATTTAATATATAGTAATGAATAAGATAAAATATATATTTAAGTATAATACTCTTTTCCACGCACGAAATTTTTGGAATTTAAGTCTCCTTCATAAAGACCATTCATTTGTATCAAATTTGCAAGTAAATGTATTTCCTAAACGTCGAATTCATTGATAAAATCAACATTCAGGACAATAATTTTAATGAAATTCACTTCGAATCGTGAACCAAAAAAGCGTTTATATTGAACAAATACTTTCTCAATTTGCAAGTCAAAAGTGTATGAATAATTCAGTTTCGAGCGAGACGAGCAAAAACACACCTATCATTAAAACCCGAATAGCATTATTATTGGTTTAGCAAATTAATGTTATTATGCACTCTTATTATTGCCTAGGTTTTACGTAATTATGCAGATAGAGTTTAAAACTTAGATATTATCATGTGTGATTTGTAGTTTGTGTGTTTTATAAATTATATCCTCTTTAGTTTATGTTTTAAATTATGATAATAATATTCCGCTCTTTAAAATATTATCCACATCAGTCGATGTTTCAATTGCGTTTTTTTTGCGATGATTCATTATGCATTCGCTTTGAAATCTATACTTACTAATATTATAAAGCTGAAGAGTTTGTTTGTTTGTTTGAACGCGCTAATCTCAGGAACTATGATACATATTATATACGATTACATAATAAATACCAATGCTTTCAAATAAATATCTTAATCACACATCAATTAAAATATCTCTACACATAAACGTTGACTAAGTATCTACATATTTTCAAATAAAACGTAAGTCCAATTTACAGATGATTCAAAGTAAAACTCATTTTATTAGCTCAATTCAAAAACAAGATGCAACATTAGTAGGACAATATTTTTACGCAGGCAACCCCGCGTAAATCTGTCTCGTCTAGAACCGCGTAATTGACGTATTTATTACGGGATAAATAACTCCCGAAGCGCGTAAATTAGTGTAGTACCTAATTTAGCATACACGGATTTTAGTACTCCCTAACAAAATAGAGTGGTAAAAATAACTTGGAGTAATAAATTACTATTAACCAGCTATGTCTATATTTTATAACCATTTGTAACAATTTGAGGACTTGATTGTATCAATATGTAAACATAAAATGGTAACAAATACAATTTAAATTCATAATAATTTAGGGAATTCGTATAGGTAATTTTTTAATGTTTCGGATTTTGATAAAAATTTGGCTGTATGCGCTTTAATCCTTCGCCTACTATTTGGGTTTTAAAAAAGGAACAAGAATCGGCGGGAAAAACATGAATGACACACGATGCGTAAAAAGTTGAAAATGGCGCCGAACTAACCCTTACCTAATAAGTGTGGTCAACAGGCCCGATTGTCATCATTTCCCCGAAGCGGTGGATACAAAGATCGATGGGCTATATAAAATTCCAGGTAAATACGGTTTTGTCAAGCGTTATAGTTATTTCCTACATATTTGTTAGTTAAAACTGTCGTCTGCGAATCTAGTGTTAATTTATCCCATTCCTTTGAGACTCCAAAAGATAACAAAAAGGAGATTAAGTTTTTATTGGTTCGCGATTTTGGCGATCGTTATCAACGGCCTTCTAGATTTATAAGTTTTCCCACGAGTATTTGTCTAACCTGTATTATGGAGCTGTGGTATTTTTATACGCTAATTTAGAATCTTCTGACGGATATAAAACGCGATTTATTATATATTTAATTCAGAATATGTGATATTACTTAACTTGAATTATCAGGACATGTTACATCTCAGTCTGTCCGTGACCAAGCGCGCCGTAAATTTTACGAAACGTCCGATTTATTAATAGATGAATACAGTCGCGTATATAAAGCAAAATTAAATATAAAACAAAAATCTGATTATCCAATTTCACTTTAGATATGAGAAAACAATTTGATTAGTGCATTATGGAATCAAAATCAACTGTTATACTAAACCGAAGCTTTCAACTTTTTATTACAAAAATGTGATCGAATGCAAAGAATTAAGCCATTTCAGTATAGTAAAGTAAAAAAAAATGCTTAACTTAATATTTAATTACCGTAATAAAGTAAACTTGAGATACCAATTACACCGTAATAAATGTTAATTATCAACATTTTTGTTTAATGTATTTATAATTTAACCAATTTGTTTACAAATCAAAACTTGTTTTAAATCCTACGGTTATTTATGAGGCTTTTATAATATTTTTATATTAATGCGGCTATGGTAATAAAAATGAATACTGGCTACAAGTTAAGAGCATTAAATTATAAATATTTCAACGCAGTTTTTTAAACTTTTATCATTGATAGACAGTTTGATATTTACGTTTAAATATGCTTAAATCAGAACCGATCTTCGATATTTATTTCTCTAGTGCCTATAACTTATTCAAAACATACCTACATAAGATTTAAAACGCGATTTATTTCACTATCTCACTTAAAGAGTTGTAATGTTGGATTATATATTATAGAAGACACATCTATGAAAATAAATATGAAAGAACTTCACTAGCTACCATTTATACATATATCTAATCACTATCGACTTAGCAAATAAACAAGAAATACAAAATGCATTATAATAATATACAAATCTTCAAAAATATAAACGCACGCACACATTTTTACAAGCACGAGTCCTTTCATGAATAATTACATAACTATAAAACGTATATGACGAGCATATCCTGGCGTCTGCCGTCAGCAGACTAGTTTAATTTTACGATCGTCTATATTGACACATGACAAGATTGGCCGTGTATACAAAATGGACTCCTAAATTGAAATCCTTACGAAGATACAACGTTCGCAGTCGTCAATCGATTCTAAAGATCGACAGAGATAAGCCTAGTGATGCCCTATTGTCCTTTATCGATAGCTTATCGAGTTATCGATGATTCTCCGCTTGACCGTTTGCTAAATAAATGTAAACATAACATCGAAAGCATTTGCATATTCTATTAGAATATGCTAGTCTGAAAATATACGTAACTTTCTGGAATTGTGGGAATCTGAATTATGCAGACGGTCAGCGGTCGCGTGTTTACCTCTTGAGAAAGTGTTGCTTGATATTAACTATTGAGTTTAAATCTTGTGTAATAAAGTATTCAATTAGTGAGTCTTGGAGCTGTAAATCTACGCGTTTATGTGATGTGAATTTAAATGACAAGATAGTTAATAATACACCCATAAATAGATACGAATTAGCTGAAACAGCTTTGTAATAAATAGCGTCATTATAAAGCAAGAAGAAAACTACCTACTTTTTTATTAATATAACAAAATTATGACTTATAGACATTTGTCACTCAGTAAGTAGGTATTTCAATACACCAGACACTACCTTTATTTAGTTTTATGTTTCAAATGTAGAAAAATTTATTGTTGTGTGTATGTGTCAATTACACAACTAAGTAACTATCTTACCCATAAAATACTCACGAAATATAAACAGTATCTAAGTATGATGATATGATGATGAAATAGATTAACATATTCCATCAAATTATTCAAACTATACTTATAAGTTTAATCATATACTTATCTCGAGACAAAGACTTCCAATTACGTGCGTCAAATAAACAACACACAATTAGAAATTTTATCGACAATCGATATCGAACCTATCAATCTCTAGTCGATCGGTATGAACAAATTTTTCCGACGTCTTCAAACTATTTTAAGAAATAGGGTATAATAGTCGTGATAAGATAAAATTTTGGAATATAGAGCGATTAATAAACCACTTAGTTATAAAATATGTCTTAATTAGTATGTATTTAAATTGGGTTCCGCAACTTGACATTGAATATCCAAAATCCAGAATACGTTTCGATTGACGTGTTGAAGAATAGTGGATGAGTCGGATGAGTGATTAATTTTACTGTTTAGATTAAATGCGTTATATAACTTTATGTCTTAATGAACTAATAGTTCAAAGAGTTTGACAGATTGTCTGTAGCTGTAGCTTTTTTAATCTGTGCATATTTGTGTTCAATTCTGTATCTGTCTTATTTAACCGATTAACACCAAAAGGATGATTTTGTTAAGCCGGTTTGTATGTTCGTCTATTTCAGTATATTTTCATATCTATGTTATACAATTTTAGAAACGGGAAATACATAGAAATGTCTAATCTACTAGCAATTTGAAGCGTCAAAACATAAAAATATAAATAGATTTATTTTCTTAATTTAAGAACGCGTGGTAGTCAAGTTTGGGACTAATTTATTATGTCCTGTTAGATGCAAAAGTAAACAAAATGATAACCATTAAACACGATCTTTAGTAATATTCCCTGTAATTGATTGGCGACGTTTCCCGTAATAGTTATTCTTAGGGAAGATTGTATGGTGGATAACTACAGGCGGAAGCGAACAAAAATCATAAGTAGGTACAGGAATACTTATTGAAGGAATCTAGGAATAGTTTTAACGGATTAAAATTCAATTCTTAGGCTTGATCTCGGTCATATGCAAAGATATTAAAAAAAAACAGTAGAAAATAAAGTAGGTTTCTACAGGCTGTTAACAAATTAATGTTTCATAATCTTTGAGCTTTTAAGTTCGGTTATTACTCATTACTCTTAAGACAAAATCTTTTTATAATATTGGTTTATATATATAATAAGCCTATAAAATCTATAGATTAATAAGGACATCCTTGATCTATCCACTAGATTAACGAGAAACACATTCAGTTACAACTAAATAAATAATACTTACATACAACATAGACCGTTCACATCAATTCTCCAAATATGCAAATGTATAACGTTGTCTATTTGTCCGTCTGTACGACTTTCGCTTGAGAAGTTTATTATAAAGTAAAATGGAATTATCGTCGGTGAAGTAATGTAATTGTGTCTGTTTATTTATATCACCGTATCGAGAATAGCAAGGTATCAGATTATATTACGACCTATTAGTTTATTTATGTTTAATAATAGTCAAATAAAACCTTCGCTATTGATCGTAAGTATAAATAGATTCTTATACAAAGAAGTATTGTAATAGCATTGGATTTAATCTGTGCTAAATATAGATTACGGATAACGTTTAGTTTCCCGCCAAATTGGTCATAGACAAGAAAATATTTTTAATAGGTTTGTCTATCTTTGATACTATCAAAATTGTAAATCCAAAAAAACTGAAACGATTTTTAATAATTTTTTATTTTACTATGATTTGAATTAAAGGATAGGTTTGACGTTGGCGACTTATTTGCGTCTTATGATTATATTTATGTTTGTTTAACAAAGTACAAGTAAGAAATGAAACTTTCATAAAACAGATTTAGTTGTTAGTCACTATTACATGAATTAAATCTGTTTAAATTGATACTTACTTACTTCAATGCTGTCTTTTAAGATAATTGCATAAGATAAATTGAATTGGTATATTCCCTTTCAATGAGGCTCTTCAAATTGATTATTAGTTTAAAATATATTTAGGTATAATATTCTTAACTTAATTTATAATAAATTTAACGCAAAATATGTATAGAATAATCTTTATTACAAGACATTAAAATAGAATTTATGCTTGAGCATTATTTCCTTCGACCATAAACAACACCTTGACAAGTTTTCTCCCGCCATTACCGTGACGTTCCATTTTACGGACATTCGCGTTGTCTTCACAGATTATAAATACGAATATAATTCCTTTTCGTGCATATGAGTATAGTGACCTCTGGCGTGGTGTAGCAAAACTAGCGCTAATTTGCCCTGCAGGATTCGCTGCGGGGGGTCCAACGTTTTGCATGATAAATACGGGTACCTCCGAGATGAAATTCTATTATTTATACAAAATTACTAGTTAAAGTCTGGGACTTGTTTACGACCAGACAGACTTCCTAATGGCGTAGGAGTCTAATTATTTATAAACAAGTATCTTACGTGTTAACTGCAATGTTGGTGCCTTTATAATATTGCTAATGTAGCCTATTCTGAACCTAATAATTCAAAAGACTTCCGATAAATAAATTGCCACCGCAATAAATCTGCGAAATAATATTAAACCGGCGGCCAATCGCTATATATCAAGGAATAGAGCCGATTGAAAACAACGTATTCGAAGCTAATGCTGAGTCGTGGCACAATTTGCGATACATTAGTACGACTTGCGGCAATTCTCTTATACATATTTATGAATGCGACGGACAATTTCTTTAGTTACCACACCGACTCGTTCGGATAACAAGGATCTTCATGATAGACCAATTTAAAGACAACTGTTCGAATTCCTCGCGGTAATATGTGTAAAGTCTATGCCGACCGGGCGACAGCTTTATCGAGCTATCTTTAGAAGTAGATAATAGAAACTCTTTGATCATTCTGCCCTAATAGCTCGGAGGCGCTTTCGCTCGTTATAAATCTAAAACTAAAATTGTAACACAACTGTACCGTTTAAACTGTATTAATTTTACTCAGCTCGCAAATTGGACGAGAAACTTGTCGCATAACAGTAATGATTGACTTCACAAAAATAATTGATGAATTACATCGATAACTAAAACTGGATTTCTTTTGTTTCAGAAGGATCTCACGGACGACTGTGTGTTCGATGAGTATATAGAGGAGAACAATTACAACACGTACTCGCGGATACGAGGCGACAAGAAGACGTTTCTGGCGCTCGACAACCGGGGCAAGGCGCGGCGGACGCAGATCCCACTCAGCCGGCCGCTGGGCAACCTGTCCGGGTACGCGCTCACACTGACCAAGCGCTGGGAGGGGCCCAAGCAGGCGCAGTGCCCGCCGCGCCGGCACCGCGGCAAGCTCAAGCGCCCGCCGCCCTTCCACCGGAACTGCCAGCGGCGGGTGCAGAAGCAGAACATGAGGAAGCGCAAGCACAAGAAAGCGAACGATCCGAAAAAGAAGCGGCACCCGAAAGCGCGGCGGAAACACGCGAACGGCACCACCTCGACGACCACGGAGGGCTGGGACGAGTCCACCATGTCGACGATGTCCACGACGGACGCGGAGTTTTTTCGGTCGGCGACCGCGCAAGAGGCGACCGGTCGCGCGTGAGCCGGTCGCTGCTCGCGGTCGGGGCCGCCGTGGCGCTCGCACACTAGCACCGTTCCACACTTACGCGCGAGAATCTCTTATCATTCCCACTCAACGCCCTTCCGAAGGAATGGCTCTTGATATTCGCACGCCGAATGAAACGGGCGACGCGCGCCCCAGACTCGTTAATCGTTACCCCTTGCGACTGCAGTCCGCTGATGTTTCACCGCGTAAGGATGATGTCTGTAATGTCCAGTGACCGCAGTCCGATTAGCATTTCCCAATTAAATACTCAACAATTCGTGACGTTGCATTTATAGTCGTCATCGTATGATATTACTCTACCAAAGCTACTGAAATTATCTATCTCAATTTATATTCCTAGTTCGCTTTAACGTAGTCGTATCGGCTTCCAATCGTCTTATGCGGGTGATCCACTGGCGAGCCGACGAGCCGACGGTTTAGATCGTTGACTCGTTGGCTCGTCGACTCGCGTTGGTGATCCATTAGCGTACCAAACAGTTTACTCTCATCGTTGGCGAAGTCATGGCGTGTTACTTGGGGGTACTTTTAAATCAGGAGAAAGAACAAAAAAAGAAGAAAAGACGCAGATATTGAATGGTGTTTTTAATATCAGATATTGTACCGTTGGGATCATGTTTTAGGTAGATCTCTAAAAGTTTATTGTACGCGGAAGGTTTTAGCAATTTATTTTTATAGTCTCTGCTGATGTACTTCCATAGACAATCATGTTCCTAAAAACATTTTATAAATTCCGACACAAACTCGCGACGAAACGAGCGTAAATCCATTTTTGTAGCTAGACGCAGCGCGTGCGGTCTACACGAAAGTCGCAAAAAGACTGTAGGCTCGCCGGCTCGCCTGATCCACTGGCGGTTTTCTGGACCGCGGACTTAGAATTTCAAGCATGCACAACGAGCCAGCGAGCAAATTCGCCGTTCTTTAAGTCCGCAGACTTTTAAGTGCTCCATTGGCGGTTTAGACCTTTGGCTCGCGAGTTCGTTAGCGTACCAGCAGTTTTGCTCGCCAGTGGATCACCCGCTTTAGTTATCATGAAATTATTAACATAGATGTTATCGATAACTTATGTAATGTCTAATGAATTCGTTTAAACGAGTCGAGATTGATGTTTGGTAATGTGGAACTGTGTTAGGGGAAGGACGATCCGTGTTCGCGGCAAATGGGCGGCGGCGGAGCGCGAGCTCGGCTGACCCGGCCCACTGTTCCTCTCGTCTATTATAACCTTTCGACCGAATCACGCGTCTGTTTATTATTCGTATATCATCCAAATCGATTTCCTAAGCGTCTCTTATTTAATTAACTCTAAGTGATCCGTTAATGGACGCTGTGCGGCCGTCGTATTCCGTTATACGCGGTTATCAGATCCGAATATCTCGAAGCCCGTCCCGTACGAACGACTCGAATATTGTCTATATTAATGTTATGGTTATAATTGGTGACGAGTCCATTAGTTGCGAACATGGATCGAAGAAATGTTTTTGTACTTAGACGGATGTGTTGGGTGTATTTTCATAAGAAATTGACTGAAAATATATGACTGAGTAATGTAGGTACCGTCGGTTTTGGAATAGGCTATGATAGTGTAAAGTGCGGCGGCGGCATGCTTCTGTTTAATTTAAGTTGCGATGGACGCGAAGCGATCGATTTTATTTATCTGTGACTCGATTCGAACGTTCGCCATTTCGCGCGCAAAATCCATCGCTTCCGTCCGCCCAAAAAAATGAATTAGTGATAAAATTTAACGGCGACGAAGTGACTATTAGTAGTTAGTTATAAAACGTGTATGTAATTTGTAAATTATTTATTTTATTTTCCATAGAGAAAGTCGTATTTTGTTAACGTTTTAGTTGATGTTTTAATTCTCTTGACCCCTTAGTTCCATCCGATGTAGATAGTAGGATGACATACGCTTGTAATGTTAGTGAGCCAATTTATGTGTATTATATTTATAACTCCGTTCTTTAACGATATGTTATTTGTATTGTTTGTATGGATGAATATTGTGAATGAATACATAGATATTATTACACGAATACATTCTGTATAGATCCCTCGCATTCGATTTATGTTCTTGGTATGTATGTATCATTAAAAAATTAGCGGACCGTTTCTATGAATGTTAATTCAAAATTCATACGATACAAATAAACGTATACCTATTAATCGATTTGTAGTGCATAACAATAACAATTAATGGTCCGCTGATTATAAATATTCAAAAGTAATGAATATTCATAGTAACAAGCTTTATGATTGTACCTACATAAGTATGTAAGAAGGATGATATCAAGTTATTTATTATGTCTTGTTGTGGAAAATGAAAACGACGTAATGTACTATGTAAATTGTAAAGCATTTAACCACATTTATCAATACATCCTGAATCAACTCGTCATTCAATACATGTTTATAATCGATTTTAATAATCGATACGCTATTATTTTTTTGTAAATATCGTTCTTTTAGCCTAGAAACAGTATTGGTGCATCGTGAAACTTCTCGATTTAATAACTAGTTTTATAATTTTGTATCAAATAAACTTTGTCGTAAGACTTTGTATTTTCATCATTCGATTATACGTGGTTATTTGAATTTTGATTCCTTTCAGACGTATGGCAACACTATATAAATCTCATACGCGTGCTCGAAAATATTCTTAAAAATTACCTATATTCTCTATGGTTTTAATAATCTATGGACAAGTTTTGAAGAACAAAGTTTTCGAGTTTCGCGCGAATTTTCAAATCATAGTACCTTCCTTGTCAATGTAAAAATAAATGTTATTTTTGTTATTAATACACATGTGCCATAATATCCCTACTTTTAATAGTTTTATCTGTCAATAGTAATTTGTAATAATTGTCTATTATCTGATAAGGGATTTAACAGGAGTCGGTCAATATATGTATTATAATATTATAATACTCCTTAGAAGTTCCAAGAATCGTAATACATAGCATGGTAAATGAGCCGCAAGGAGTCGGGGCCATATAGTTGCATTTTAAACGTGTTTATAAATTTAAGAAACGATATTTCGATCACGAAACACCGAGTAGGTATACAAAATTATACAGGGTGTCCCACTGTTGGTATACTAAGCTCAAAGGAGGTTATAGTTTTGCATACGCTGAGTTCGTAAAAAATACTTACATAATTCAAGGCGCATTTTTTTTTCAAATAGATGAATTCTTAAAACTCTATGTGTACCCCCATAACAAGCAACCCGCCCAACTTTGCCACCAGCACGTGAGCTATCGTTTAAGATTATGTTTTCATAGAAAAAATGCTCATATTAGCGAAGCCGTATATGCCGGCTGCGCGAAGCTAGAGAAGAAAATATGAATTTTCAGGATAAATTTAGCAAAAAATTTTTGACATAATTTTGTTGTTTAAGTATTTTTTTCGTGATCAGTGTATGCAAAACTACAAGTCCTTTCGCGCTTAGTATACCAATAGTGGGACACCCTGTATTATGGAGTAAATAATCACAGATTTTATACCATACAAAAATATTAATACACAGTATACTGTTAACATTTCAATATTCTTTAGGACAGTAAAGTCCTTACAGTTTATTAAAGTAATTTATCAATTTGCAACATATGGTCAAGATAGGGGGTAAAGAATTGGATATAGTAGTGAAAAATGTATCGAAAGCTTAGCTTGTACCCACCAATTTATGGCTCCTAACCCTGTTTCTCGAAGTTCGAGATACCGGGTAAAACTTGGGTCAAACAGTATTACTTAATTAATTTCGATACCTTTACATTTTTACATTAATATACCGGTATTCGTGATGCAAATGGACTCTTTATGCTTAATTGAAGTGTATTGCTGAATAATCAACATAAAACAGAATCATCCTCGAAGGACCATTTCCACGAAAATTCGATCGAATTCAGTGTACATACATATAACTAGCAATAATAGGTTTAAAATGTACTCATAAGAAATAATTATGAACACTTAATTCGATCCGATTATTGTAGAAGTGATATTTTAGACAAATATTCGAGCAAACCTTTATTATCGATATAGCATAATGTCGATTAATCGAATCGATTATCAATTCATCAGAATTAAAAAAAAAAATTGCACGACTGGCGGCATAAATTTATATAGGTTTATACAATTTATTACTTCATGTTGAGTCGTGCGATAGAATATCCAGAGGTTTCGGCTCACAATAACAAAATTTGCCAGAATAAGTAGACTTACCAAAAGAATGATCGAAACTTTAGACAATAACTTTTTACAGCCTCTTATACCGAGAATAAATAAAATGATTCTTTGAATATTGTACGATGTTTTATTTTGAAACCTATTTAGTTTCTATGTACACCTTTAGAAATAAAATCTATATCTACACTAATATTATAAAGAGGAAAACTTTGTTTGTTTGTTTGTTTGTTTGATTGTAATGAATAGGCTCATAAACTACTGGACCGATTTTGATGAAATTTGGCACAGATAATCTTTAGACCCTGAGAATGAACATAGGCTACCTTTTATTGCGAAATATGTACCACGGGCGAAGCCGGGGCGGACCGCTAGTATTATATTATATAGATATTGCAATAAAGTAAAAGAAAACAGTAGAGATAGCAAAAAGAAATGGGTATCTTACCTTACCTTCTAATCGTATTGTTTCATTGATCGATTTTTTTTAAGTAATTTTGTTACTCTGAATGAACATGGTAACTACACTAAAATCAAGACCAAAAATATGTAACATTGTATTCCGGTTATATTGAGAACATACCTTTATATTTTTAAACAGAAATATTAGATATTGTAGAGAGAAACGAATCAAGCATAATATTATCTACTTAACTAATCTTATGTTATGTAGTAGAACTGTAGTAGAATAATGAAAGTGAGATTCCTACTACATTACATAGATCACTGTGAGATTCACGGTCTATATATACAAGTTAAATATGCTGATTTGCACTTTAAATCTTTCTGGTTGTTGCTAATGTTTAAATAATAAGGAGATCCACATTATTATTCAAATTAATTCACGTTCGTAGAGCTCTTAGCAGTTATAAATCTTCATTGCAACATGTTGATAGACAACCAGTCTTAAAATATACCTAATTGGTTACATACAAGATGAATATCATTTATACTTAAGATTAAAAAGATACCTTTTAGCTGACTCCGAAACATTACTAATTACTACCGATTATGGCAACTGACACGAGAATATTATTACAAAAAATAATTTGTAAATTATTAATGGTATCGAGACATTCGCCTAAGTAAATGTACATAATGCCTTTATCTACATACTCTGCAAACCTATAGGTATCCGTCACAAACGGTATGTTTATAGCACAGAACATTAAAAACAAATAGAAGTGCTATAATGTCATAATTACTATGAAAACCAGTGTCGCCAAACCCACACATTTAAACCGATAGTAATACAGTACACTACAAGTAATCTATGCCTTTGATTGGACAGCTTAATTTGAGTAAAAACTAAAAACTGACTTAGGTTATAAATTCAGCATTTCAATATGTACCCTAAAGCACCATGTTACGGTTTATTTTAGTATAGCATCCCTAGGTATATTAGCTGTTTTGTTTCTCATTGCACAGAAATTCCAAATTCGAAAACATCCAGCTACTCCACAACAGAGGGCGTTAGTTTTCGATAGATATAACTTTGAACCTCAACACATAGAGATAAGGTTGAAATTTGTGTCACTCAACATTAATGACATTAACTTGATATTTATCTGATGCTATGCCCTGAGGGATGTCAGCCTTGTTATCGATAATTATAATATTATCGATAATTATTATAATATTTTTTGTGTATTTTTTTTTCTTTCTATTATATGAGTATAGTATTATGTGTCACATTTTGGAATATGTTTATTACTACTAAGTACGTCTTTTTATATTATTATTATTAAATAAAAAACGGAATAGAATAGTATTAATCTATATTTACAAAATACAAACAGAAAATATGCATTATTTTAAATCTTGGAACTGCCGTAGGTTTGCTGTATCGGTGGCCTTTGTTAGACCGCTTAGTGCTGTTCGGCATCCAGTTAACTCGTCACGTTGCATTTATCCATTTCTCTTTTAAATTAGCCTCTTTGGGAAATCTATAAATAAATTGGACAAATGAAAGCTAAGGAAAAATAAAATAAAATTTAATATTTATACTGTTTGTCTTTTCTAAAGTATCGATACTGTCGATATGCGCCACAAGCATCACTAAAGCGACATTCGTTTGTTTATTGCAACAATATTCCAGAAAGTCTTGTTTGCTGTTCAATCTATAATAGTACTAATTTCTTACGAATTAAGGTTCATTTTGACTAGATATTTGTATACAATTTTGACAAATTACAAGCGAAGTTATAAAATAAAATATTATATGTAAAATAAATAAAAATAAGACTTACCGATGGTATGAAATGCCTTCATTGCTGATATTATTTCGTCTGCTATCATTTTTGCACTCTAATACCGAACAACACGTCCTAATTAATGAATAAATATGGAAAAAAGGTTTGACAGCTGACAACCGACTCGAATATTTTTCTGCGCACAACTGAGAGCAAGTTAGGTGATCTTACCTTACAAGTGACACGTGGGCCACGCCCACATCACACTTCTATCTACTTTACTGTTCTGTGGTTTATAGAATGAAAACTAAAAATGAAAGAACTCATCATATTCAACTTACTATTTCATACTTAATTATAAACTATAAGCAAAGATTTTGAATTTCACTACGTTGCTGACATAATGTTCAGATCTGAGCACATGAAATTCCAATATAATCTGTATACTGCAAAAATAATAGTTCTGTCAGTGTCACTCGCTACTTTTTGACAGCCGCTATCGATGACATTATCTGCGTCTTTACTCGATGCTGTATTCGATCGACGCCATTTTGTCTCAAGTGAATTTAATAATTCCACGATTCGATACGCGTACAGAATCGGTTTCGGCTTATCATCAGAGATTCGACGGCGAATTGATTGATAATCGGGAATCGATAAAATATGAAGAAAACATCGTCCCTTGTATGGCGATTTTTCGATCGCTTGGAAGAGAATAAAAGATGTGTAGCTGTGGTGTGTAAATTATGTGATTGCCAATACAAATACTTTGGGAATACGACAAATTTGCGGACGCATTTAGTGAATAAACATCCTATACAATGGGAATTAGGACAGAATGGAACATTGGAAGATAGCTATCGAGTGGCTGACGATGAAGATACAAATACATCGAGATCTACTCCACGTAGGAAGAGATACACAAAAAACTACAAGAATGATAACGTACGTTATTCCATATCAGTTAATAAGAACCCAGATAGCATGGGCGAGGAGGGTGGCATACCTGTTATAAAAGTACGCAATGTGTTTATGTAATTAGCCTGTAGGTGTAGGTTAATGTTTTTTTATCTTAACTGTTGTATCGATTATAAATGATAGTGATGACCAATCGATAAGATCGATATCCAGTCCTGTCATAGCGTAAAATCGATATGGTTTTGTTATGATTTGATTAACATTACAATCCATTGGATTGAATCCAATCACCATTAAACTTAAATAAAAAATTAAGTATGAATTTGGATTGATAGTTAAATGATGATAATGGTCTTAATATAGAAAACAAGGAATCATTAAACAGTTTGTAAACAAACTAAAACTTTATAGGTACTTTTACAGCAGTTTTTTTCAAAAATTATCTCTATGTTGTGAATTTTCAATATTTCAAATATACCTATACCTATTTTAATATCTCTTATACTAAATAGCATTCAGATTTATAACTTTATAATCACTGAGTTTATTTTAATAAGATATTTTCAAGGTTGCTAACTAGAGTATGACTATGTTTTGTGTGAAAACAAAGAAGTTTTAAACAATATTCAAATTTTATATTACTGTGTTTTCGGTATGCACTTATTCTTGATATTTATTATTTTTTATTATCATTTAAACACTTGCTGTATTCTCGTCAACTTCTAAATATTAACAAACAATTTAATTGTCTTATATTTCAGGTAGATGTACTAGAAAATGAAACGGACACAGATCAGCATGATGATGATACCGAAGCAACGATAAACCTCGTGAAACAGATGGAAAACCGAGGTTCCGATGAAGAATGGTTAAACGATGAAGTATTTGAAACTGTAGAAGCGTACCAGCCACCGAAAAAGAAAATGAAGTATAGAACCATCAAACGCGAGGTCACAACACCCCCTCGCACAACTAACTACCAACGGACCCCCAAAGTTTCCAAACAAATTATAATCGACAATCGGAAAGACGAATATAGCGTTTTCGGTGAATATGTGAGCAATAAATTGAGGAAACTCAAAAATAATCAAACTAGAAGCAATATTCAGCAACTAATTACAACTATACTGTGGCAAGCGGAGTATGGTGTATATGATAGTATGGAGACCGTTAAAAGGGTGATTCTACACTCTGTACAAGATATGGATGTACAGACGGAACAAGTTATCGTACATCAGATTAACGAAACCAGTGAAGTGCAAGATCCCATTTTGGATCAGTAATTTTAATACCAAAGAAATGTGATTTATAGTGATTTAAGTTTATTTGTTGTATATTTAAATAAAGGTAAAGAGTTTGATATAAATAGTGTTTCTTCTTTCTTTTTTTCTTTATGGCAAGAAGATATTAGCCAAGCGGTTTCTTTGTTGGCCTTAATTTTAAAATAAGAATGTATTTTCAACTTAGATCATTAATCAAGGATTTTTCTTTTATTCTTGCATTTGGATCAAAAAATGATTGACTTTTTCTTGAACTAGAGAAGTTTTAATGAATTACTTCAATCTCATAACCTTAATTTGTTTTAAAAATAAGTCAATCGGAATAATTAATTATTACTTTAATTAACAAAATGCCCTACAAAACATACAAAGAGGTCAAAATGAGAATCTTATTCTTATATTTTATCAACAAAACGCGCATGCGCGTTCTTCATAGGCGGATGCCAATGTCAAATGTCAAATCAGCTGTTCTACCATCATGGCGACGTTGACTCGCGCCTCGCAAAAATTATTAAAAAACGCGAATTTTTCGCAAATAACCGCACGTAATATTAGTTTTGTGAATAAAAATAATTACAGAAATGTGTGGACCACCTGTGCTTGTGTTGTTGGTGCCGGTATTTTGTTCTATGCTGCTAAAAATAGATATGGAAAGCACACGGTTTACGCGCTCAAAGTAAAGGTGAGGTTTATTTATATTTGCGCCGGCTGCTAAAAAATTACATATTTTTGAGTATCTAGAAGGCCTATAATGTGATTTGAATCATTATATTGGAAATATGTTACGTTAATTTTCAAAATCGATAACTAAATCAGATCTGGTCTTTTAACATTTTTTTTCAGCTCTTTCCAATATATATGCCAGTATAATTACACTTTATTACATTAATAACAATATGTAAAATCTATCACAAACGCCCTTTTAATGGTAATCTATTTATTTTGCATAGAAAACAGACATTTTTTTATAATAAAGCTATGGTAACCTTTAAATTTGTAACATACTGTAAAAATTTCAGCTTTCAGCATAGTGAATAATACCCTACTTTTTATGTTGAGTGAAGTTTTTAAGTAGATTTTTACTGTAACATGATACATGCCAAAAAGTCTATTTTATTTTTATTTCTTTTGTATACTTTATATTTAATCATTTAAATAATAATATTAAAATAATAACTTCTGAGGATGAAATGCGGATACATTATAGTCTCTGTACCTTTGGGTATAGTCATTATCTAATATTATATAAACTCAAACTCAAACTCAAATATTCATTTATTAAATTAGACTACTATTTAGTAGCACTTTCGAATCGTCATTACATTAGTATTTTTAACATTTACCACTTTACATTTTTATAAAATTATTGTGTCACAATATTAGTTGCTCGGCTTGACCAATTTTCATGAAAGTTTGGGTGCATATTGTGAGAATCGGAGGTGTGAGAATCGGACAACATCTATTTTTCATCAGGAAGTTCTAATTGATAACTTTTTATACTGGATAATAAATTTATCAATAAAGGAATTAAGTAATTTTTTAAAATCAAGCATAATCCTATTAGTTATAGCAAAAAATAAAAGTAAATATAGCAAAAATAAAGTAGTTCCAGTAATAAAAATAAGGGTTCTTGCGCATAAACGACAAAGATGGATTTCTAAAGGTATAAAAAAATGCTCGATACGAAAACGGCAGCTACTATGGACATACAGGAGAAATCAGACTACAATAAATAAATTAAATTATAAACAATACTCTGGACGACTAAAAAGGATAATTAAATTGACCCAAAAATCACAAAACGACTACTTTATTAAAACCGCACATAATAAAGTAAAGGCCATGTGGAACGTTATTAATAAAAGCAGACAAAATACAGACAAATTCAATGAAATCTTTACAATTACTGTTGATGACGAGAAAATTGAAAATCCATTAAAAATTGTACAAATATTCAATGATTATTTTACAAATCCATTAAAAATTCAGAATATTATGGACATTCCATCTAAAGACTGCTTAAATTTTCCAAGCACATCACATTCCATGTTCCTCAATCCAACAACACCTACAGACATAAATAGGATAATAATTTCTCTTAACGACACCAATAGTACGGGATATGATGAAATAACAACTGGTGTCATTAAAAAAGTTTCAAATATTATATCGCCAATACTATGTCATATTATAAATGTATGCATGACCAGTGGTAAATTTCCCGATAAGCTAAAAATAACTGTGATCAAACCCATATTTAAGAATAAAGGAAGTCAGGAAGACATTAATTTTTATCGACCTATAGCACTCATACCAGTAATATCGAAAGTCTTTGAAAAGGTTATTTATAACCATCTCAATAATTATTTTGAGAAGAAAAATCTATTTGCTGAGGAACAATGGGGATTTCGTAAAGGTAAATCTATTAACATGGCCATTCATCAATTTCTAAAACGAATTATGATAAGCCTAGAAAACAAAAATAATATTTGTGCTATATTCATGGACTTGACGAAAGCATTTGACTGTGTGATTCATAAAATATTACTAGATAAACTAGAAAGATATGGAATAAGAGGTAACATTTTGAATCTGATTAAATCATATTTAACTGATCGTAAGCAATATACACAAATAAAGCGAATTTGTCCTGATACTAGGGTCATGAGAACATATAAATCAAAACTTGACACTGTTAGATATGGTATACCCCAAGGCAGTGTACTGGGACCGCTATTATTTAATATTTACATAAATGACTTCCCTAAAGCCATTAGAAATAGCATAGTTATGTTTGCTGATGATAGTACTGCAATTTTCACTTCGGAAGATATAATAAACCTCAAAGAAAATGTGACAAACTCCCTAGACAAAATGATTACATGGCTTAAAAGGAATAATCTGACATTAAATTTAGAAAAAACAAAACTAATGACATTTACTAGAAATAAATTGAGTAACCCCCTGAACATAATGTACAAAAACAAATTACTAACGCAAATAGATGAAACAAAATTTTTAGGTATATATATATAGATGAAAATTTGAATTGGAAGTCTCACATTGACCATATTTGCTCGAAACTAAGCAAACTGTCTTATGCCCTTTATATGCTGAGAAAAGTAGCAAACGAGGCAACTCTATTATCTGCGTATCATGCCTATGTGAATTCCATATTACGCTATGGTATAATATTCTGGGGTAATAGTACAGATATAGAAACCGCATTTAAGTCACAAAAACGGTGTATAAGAGCTATATCTGGTATAAAGCAAACAGACAGCTGTGTTCCATATTTCAAAAAGTTTTTTCTATTAACTCTACCGTGTTTATATATATATGAAGTTATAATGTTTGTAAAATGTAATCTCAGTATGTATGAACATTTAAAAAGTAAGCGTAATGATCATAAAATATGTATGTTACCCAGTAAATCTAGGCATTTTTCTAAAAGCATTTTTGGTATGGGTCCAACACTGTATAATAGACTACCTAAGGCAATAATAGATATAGAAAGTATAATTAAATTCAAATGTAAATTAAAAGACCTTTTAATAAAAAAATGTTATTACTGTATTAAGGACTATATTAATGATAAATCACTTGCTGATGTGTAATAATGATTTGCTTATAATTGTTACATAACTATTGACTTATTAGTGTATATTTATTTTATTAATGTATTTGACATAAATTTAAAATAATTTTGGACTTTAAAGATAAAATTATTATTTGTTTAGCTGTAATATGTATTTGTAATTTCATATGCCTAACAGGCAGGATATGGCGGGACTTATGTTTGTATAAGATCTGAATTGTACCCATATTCATGAATAAAAATATTTGAATTTGAATTTGAATTTGAATTTGAAAAAGCAATATGTGCGGAGCATAAATGAAAAGCGGTGTCAAAATATTACTTTTGAATGTAAACAAAGTTAAGAAGTCAATTGGTTACAAATAAATGAAGATCCAAGTTCCAGTCCTTCATCAAAAGCTGCTTAATGTGCTTGACGTAATTCTGTTATTATGATCATCCATCCCATATTATGAGAATTATATTCTAGGCGATTGCATTGATACTTGCTCATACGAGCTCACTGTAATGTCTCCTTCATAGTAGGCTGTTAGCTGAAATAATAAGTAATATTGTTAAAAAAAATAACTAAAAACACGCTTAAAATCATGACATTATTGTATTATCACAGATATTTATAAAAATATAAGTAACTTTATTTGTCTCTTCACAACAATAGTTACATTGCTTGCAAATACATTGTAAACGTATTAGTACGAGATCCGGCTGCAGGATTAGTGCGTTCATCGGTTTTTTGCTGAAAACCGAATTTTTATGTATATTTATAATTAGGAGAATATATATCGACTAGGTTGCCAGTCAAAATTTGGCCGCATGCATGTTTAATTAAAATTTTTCTAATCGATTTTTGGGAAAAAAATTCGTTCACTTGTTTTTTGAATAAAATGTAGTCTACATCACGGCAAATGATATAAAGATTCTAAAAAATCACGGTTGCCGCTTTTCACCTGGCCGCAACATCTTGGCAGCCTGGTGGAAACAGGTATGATTTCGATTCATTTTTACGTTCATAACGTACATTTATGAATCATATATCAAATTAAAGCTATTTTTTTTCTATTTATTATCATATATGGTTGCCTAATTAAATCCGGCCGCAAATAAGGGTTGCCGGCTGTTAAAAATTATAAATATTTACGCCTATTAGTACACCGACGCATTCTTTTTATGTTTATTTATAATTAGGAGAATATTATATATCGACTAGGTTGCCAGTCAAAATTTGGCCGCAAGCATGTTTAATTAAAATTTTTCTAATCGATTTTTGGGAAAAAAATTCGTTCACTTGTTAACAGCCGGCAACCCTTATTTGCGGCCGGATTTAATTAGGCAACCATATATGATAATAAATAGAAAAAAATTAGCTTTAATTTGATATATGATTCATAAATGTACGTTATGAACGTAAAAATGAATCGAAATCATACCTGTTTGCACCAGGCTGCCAAGATGTTGCGGCCAGGTGAAAAGCGGCAACCGTGATTTTTTAGAATCTTTATATCATTTGCCGTGATGTAGACTACATTTTATTCAAAAAACAAGTGAACGAATTTTTTTCCCAAAAATCGATTAGAAAAATTTTAATTAAACATGCTTGCGGCCAAATTTTGACTGGCAACCTAGTCGATATATATTCTCCTAATTATAAATAAACATAAAAAGAATGCGTCGGTGTACTAATAGGCGTAAATATTTATAATTTTTAACAGCCGGCAACCCTTATTTGCGGCCGGATTTAATTAGGCAACCATATATGATAATAAATAGAAAAAAAATAGCTTTAATTTGATATATGATTCATAAATGTACGTTATGAACGTAAAAATGAATCGAAATCATACCTGTTTGCACCAGGCTGCCAAGATGTTGCGGCCAGGTGAAAAGCGGCAACCGTGATTTTTTAGAATCTTTATATCATTTGCCGTGATGTAGACTACATTTTATTCAAAAAACAAGTGAACGAATTTTTTTCCCAAAAATCGATTAGAAAAATTTTAATTAAACATGCATGCGGCCAAATTTTGACTGGCAACCTAGTCGATATATATTCTCCTAATTATAAATATACATAAAAATTCGGTTTTCAGCAAAAAACCGATGAACGCACTAATCCTGCAGCCGGATCTTAGACTATATCATCTAGTGTTGTGAGAGACTGGTGCCTGAAATAGGTACCTATCTATACTAATATTATAAAACTGAAGAGTTTGTTTGTTTGAATGCGCTAATCTCAGGAACTACTGGTCCGATTTGAAAAATTGTTTCGGTGTTAGATAGCCCATTTATCGAGGAAGGCTATAGGCTATATATCATCACGCTAAGACCAACAGGAACGGAGCAATGCGGGTAAAACCGCGCGGAACAGCTTTGATATACAAATATTGTATTTAATTGGTCCATTTAATGTGGGCCAAAATCCAGTCCAATGGAGTTGGTTACATACAAACATGCCAACTATAATCAAACCGAATAATTGTGAACAGGGGTGATTGGAAACAACTTAAGAATTTGTATTTCTAATCATAATCAGTCAGGTGAAATTCCTAGCATTTTGAAAAACCGGAATCGGATCCATTAAAGGAAATATTATTTACAGTTGTAAAAAAAAGAGTTATTTAGAATAGGTATTAAAATGTGTAAGTGGAGTTGTTTCCAATCACCCCTGTGTACAATTACCCGGATTGAACCTACATACATACATACTATTGAAGCTAATAAAAGTGTATTAAATAAATTGATGAAACATCTAACAGAGATACCAAAACTTACTTATATTGATTTTCTTTTTTATTTTGTCAAGAAAACAAATGCAAGCGAAATTGAGGTGGAAATCTGTATTACTGTAATGCAATATTGTGAAGTGCACGCAAGCGAAGCCGTGATCGGAAAGCTAGTGTAAAATTAAGAAAATTGGTTTCTACTTAATTAATTAAGAAATAAAGACGGAGAATCAAAAATATTTCTACTTTTTCGATGCCCCGACGTAATGTATTTTTCGTCTACAAATTCAATAATTGAAAAAGTGGGTAGTTTTTAAATTAACTTTCGATTCGGCTCGATTTTGCATGGCAATACCACATTTTTTAACTTCGATACTAACATATTTTTTTGGAATGATGGTAAAAATTTACTATCACAGATTATTGAACAGTTATTACGTCTCGCACATAGTTGGTAGGTACTATATCGCCAGGAAATGTTTAACAAGGTGACCATTTCAAACAGACACGGGGGGCGACCCGACTGTAATTACTCTTGTGAATTATAGTAAGCTTATATTTCAAATGTTCAGAAGCATTCGCCTTCATCACGTACTAATGTTTTTTTGTACTAAATGCATATGGTAATAGACAACCGTCAACCACCCGCGTCGCGAAGCAGCGACGAAAGTAAGATAAAAATCCACGACGACTAATGTGAAACGATTAATTTGAACGGGATCCGATGAGAATCGTATCGGGAGTTAGGTGTAGGGCACATCGTCGTTTTTTACACGTGTTAGGCGTAATGAGCGCTGCGTGAATCGGTAATGCGACACCGCCGTGATTGCTTTCGATTTTTTTTATTCGGTTTCACTTTTAAGTGGCCGGGATTTTAAGGATCGGTCATTTATAACATTGCGCTATTAGGGTTAGAAAAATAGGTCGGTGGGAGGTGGTGAACGAAATTAATTGTGCATCGTGGACGGTTAATGAGGGAGGCTGGGTGTACATCTTAATTTAAAATCCCCCTATTAGAACTCATTATGCTATCAAAAATGCGTAAAGGGGCTCTACGACACGTTTCCATAGTAACATTATTCCCAAATTATATCCTATTTGCACAAATAATAAGGGTAAACGGATTCGGCACGCGCTTCATATCGTTAGTAATGATTTCGTTTTTATCAGAGAGGAAAATAAACAATAAGGTGACGAATCGGAAACCACATGCACAGAACATAACACACATATTTGTGGATTATTTTAAATAAGTTTTTAGATGTTGGTAGGATTATACGAATCAGGTATAGCAGAATATTGTTCTGGAGCTAATCTCTCACCGTTTGGCAGTATTTCTGTAAAGTTGGATTGCTATTGCCGACACCTTTATGGTGATATGTGGTTCTTGTTCTGTGTTTGTAAGTCTGCAGTTGTAGGTACTTCTACACATTTGTAAAGTTACAATAAACTTCCTTCCCTATTTACTGAGACAGTAAAAATTTAACCAAATTCTTGTAGAAGCGTTGTCAATTCGGACAAATTGGGTTGTCACGGATGGCATGTTTATACCGCCAATAAAGAAATAATAAATTGTTATAACGTGCTCTTCGCGTTTACTGCTAAAGAGCATTAATTGTAGCCATATCTCAATTCAAAGGTAATTCGTGGTGGCATGTTAAGATCATAATAAGGCCAGCAATTATCCTGTCTCACCATATAACACATATGTTAACGGCAACTTAATTGCTTCACTAATTGGCTTGTATCTGCTAATCGATGTATTATCGATATTTATTCTATCGAATTATGCTATACATGTCGGTTGTTATGATGTATGAAGTGCCAAAATTGTATGTTAATTTATACCATATAATAGGTATAAATTAGATTTCTGCCTACAGGCGCCTATTTATCTTTATCACCTTAAAATGCAGATAACACTTTCACTTAGATCCTATAACTTTGTGAATGCTCAATGTTCATGGGCAGAATAGTGCGCTTAATGCTTGCCATTTGGCGACCCTCCGTCTTGTACCTACATGTTTAAAAAATGCATTTTTTTATTAAATTTTCATAAATTTATGCTTTATCATAGGTATAATAATAAAGAGCTTTAGGCAAACCGCATGTGACATTCTGTAACTTTGGCGTACGAAAAATTGTAAGAAATTAAAACTATTTCCAAGAGATGTCTTCCAGCTTACATTTGTAACAGTATCAATTACAATTGCAACGGGCTTAGTGCTGTGCATGCCATGCTATCGATAATGTCGATATTAATCTCTAGTAGTCGACGATTTGCTCGTTTTGTCGACGCGGCGCCTGCGAGACGCCGTGCAAATCCTATCATTACTCGTGTCTAGTGATGTGTGGATGATAGCATTTATCGATAATGGGTAACAAAGGAGTTGATAGTGATATCCTTAGATGAGAGTTGTTTATTGCACCTACTAACATGAACTGCGATCTAAACGTAGGTAATATTGTGATATTAAAGTCGTTTATGGAGGGAATTCTTTGGAATTGGAGGTAATTTTATAGTGCAGATTTGTTACATACATAATTTATAGCAATTTAGTTGGCTCAGTAGTTACAAAAATTCTGACTTCAATACAATTTTAAAATTGAGGAAGCTTGTAAGTATAATTTCGTTTTGCAACATAAAGTAGGTACGTCACCAGTCACCACTAAGCAGTGTAGAGAAGCCTCTATGAACGAAAATATCCTGAAGAGAACCTAGTAGAGAAGCCTCTATGAACGAAAATATCCTGAAGAAACTAGCGTAAAATATATATTTACGATTTGTGTTTTCATTCTGCTATTTTATTTATTTCATGACCATTCTCAACAGAGTTTCAAAGTTCTTCAAGGTACCGTTCCATTCACAGCCGTGAAAGTAAAAGTAAATTCTCTTTATTGTAGGGCGCGGAGTCCTGAACCTTTTACGATTAAAAAAATGTTGTGTGGTTTTATGAAACCACGGTAAAAGTGAAACTTTCCGAACACTGCTTTATACCTACTCGGCAGCCGACCGTCACGCGACATGCGCTACACAGACCAAAAAGTTTGAGACGATGTAATAAAAGTTTCACTTTAATAAAATTTGATTAGATCAGATTAAAATAAATTAAAATCAACGCTTGGTTGTAACGTCATCAACTGCATTAGATGCTTTTGTTTTTTTACTAACGACAAGAATTTGGAAAAGTCAAATATTTTTTTTTTCATTAGCAAAGTAAATAATTAAAACTAAATCTGAGTACCTACATACTAATTTGCCTCAATTTATTCTTAGTACGTGCCTGAAACATGTTTTTAGTCTACAGCTACATATCGTTAAAACTTTAAGTATTTCCGAGTTGACTACCGCCTACGCAATTCAGTGGCCTACGCGTCTGCCAACACGTGGTTTCGCTTTCAACAGACGCAAGTGAGGCCTCCAAGTATCAAAACCTAATCACGTACATGCCATTTTCTTAATTGTCACTATAACTCAATCAATGTAGACCACCTTGCTGAATGAACTGTGACGTCATCGAGCGGTATAAGGACATCTCGATTGGTAAAACCGCAGCCTTTTTGATAAAACCTGATTGTCTCAGTTATAGGTTTGTCTAATACATTATTCATTATAGTGACCCCCGTGGTCTAGGAGTGTGATGTGGGAATTTGTAATTGATATGATTCAGTGGAATATTGTGACTAATAAGGCGTGTAAATTTAAAGGAAAAGTAGATCCCATTGTTTTGCTGTTTGTGACTAGCTTAAAGAGTTCCGTGAGGACTGATATGTTTCAAGCAACAAATCGCATCATAACAATCAGAAGAGTTGTTTTTGATTAATAGATTATGATTCCTCTTCCACGCAACAACGGCTGGTCGGATGTGTGTATTTGGCATAGATATATAGTTTAAAGTCTGTGTTAATAATAAGGTTGTAAACTTTTAATTCATTGCTAAATGGTGCTTATTATTTAATGCATATTTGCAACATTGTACATAAAGAATTAAGTCACAAGGAACAGCATGTGCCGTCGTATGTGATATTAAAGTATCCTTTGCATAAATCATTATACAACATTTAACTAAGAAGGAATGTATGTTGCCCCATTTAAACACCAATTCCGATATTATGACCCTCAGATCGACATGTCCCAGGGGTCACAAATACACCGTGTCTGTTTGTCTGTTTGAAAAAATATCACGTTTCTACAAGACAATGAAAAGAATGTTCGACATCGGACTTCTATCCCAAGCAATGTTTATTTAAATTATTTTTCTAAGCGACTTGGTACATTGCTCGGCTTTTTATTGTTACCGTTGACAACTTGCTCGTGTTTGGTACCTTTTTGGTTTTTGTCTTGGGAAATTACTTAAACATATAGCTTGTTTGAATTGCTTCGGATTAAAGTGAAATGTAGCTTGGTGGCGATAGAGTCGATATTTTGATACGATATTTTTTTAAAGAAAGCAATGAATGTAATACATATTATGACGTAATGCTTACTTGAATAAAAATAATGAAAGCTCTAAGTAGTTTTATGAAACGCAACGTAAACTTAATACATAGTTTGTATATCAGTGAACTTAGCACTTATTTGCGCAGTTGCTGAAATAAGTATTTAAATCACTCTATGATTAAAAAAAACCTGCATCTGAGTCCGCGTAGTGCGTAGCATTAAAGAACAAAGCATCTAAGCATACATACAGACAGACAGCTTTAAGAGACTGCTCACAATGTATATGCAAGCAATGTACCAAATATTGTTGTGAAGATACATATATTTAATTTATTTAATTATCTATCTATACTATGATTTAATCTAAAACGTCCATAAGATTCAATATCTCCCAGGCGTCGTTAACAAAGGCCTAGGTCACACTAAATGGTGTCAAGTTGATTCTGACCTATCTCCTATCTCTAACATAGTGATCGTGATGTTGTAATCATAAATAGTCTCCAATCTAGAGGTTAGTGTGTTGACCGAGATTTCGGAAAGGCAAGGAGGCTATGAGACACTGTATATTATTTAAATACATATTTTTAAATTGTAGGATAAAGTTACTGTTGTCCAGAAGTTAAAAGGAAATTGACATGCTGTATCGTTGCATGCTATTTTTAACTTTTCTTTATATTATCTGTGAATTGTATTAAAATATCGTTATTTTAACACGTTCAGTGCCACCGACTCGCCCGGAGAGTCCACGTAAATTTTATTCCAGCGCCGTAGACTCGCCCGTCGAGTTCAATGTGTTTGCTATTTTTTTCCAAAATGCATGTGTATTTTCTTGTTAAAATGATACTGAAGACTAAATATACCCTAATCTAAAGAATTACGTGGTGGGCCGGGTGTGCAGACCTAGTTTATAATCGAAAGAAAATAAACTATTCTGCAATGCCTTGAACTCGCTAGGCGAGTTCACTGACATAGATTCTCAAACTTTTATTAATGAAATATCTATATGTACGGTTGATACTTTTATTTTCATTTTACCAAAAGTCACATTCACTCGTAAAACTACGGCGGATTGTGTTCTACATCTTGCAGGGGCTCGAATTTGGTGTTATTATATAGGCAAAGGTTACCTTACACGCTACTTTATCACGCAATTGCCGACCTTATGTAAACACAATAAGGATAATAAATTGCATAGTTATTATTATGAAAAGCATTCCGAACCATTCAAAGTAATAAGGATTATGTAATAGTGACTTAACACTTGTGGAATATAATGTGCAAATAGTTGTCTATGAGCTAAAATTGTTTTACACAATATTAGATATTTAAAATATAACCTCAACAATAACCACTATTTATAAGATTGACAGCCACTGCATAAATTACGAAACAAACTTACCTTTTCTTTTATCTATAGTGTTTCTTGCCATTTTTATATGTTAAATTACACCGTATGTTAGTTAAACTCTTTTTAATTGCGTTAAACACGTAACGTACACTGTGACGGCCACAAAAATAACAAAACATTGTTTTTACCCTAACGCAATGCCACTGAACTCGCCTGGCGAGTGATTCAATTCGTGTTGCAGCGCCGGGGACTCGCCTAGCGAGTCCAACGTAAAATATAGGCGGCATCCGAGAAAACATCGTGAAAATCGTAGTGGTAATGAAAGTGTTAATCTAAGCTAGTGCAAAATCAAAAAGTTAAATGACCAACACTCAGAATGATATAAAGTAGATATAAACATTAAACATATTATCTAATAGTTTCACCTCACAAATACTATTGTTTTTAAAACACAATTCGCGCCACAATCGCGAAAAGAAAAGAATAAAAACCGTCTAGAACAATCTGTGTAAGTATTTACAGATGTCGGTTCCATCGCCCCGTTCACAACTTACATCAAAGCAAATAAAAAACACCCAGTATTCGTAACAAAATACTGCGTCGTGATATTATCGCTCTCACGATTAAAACTAAACCATTCCAATATCCTACAATAATTAAATAATTCAGTGTTCAACCCTTATTTTGGGCACATACAGGGTGTTCGAAGAAGGCCACCAACGAAGTTCTCAAAGGTCATTGGGACAGTTTTTTTGTCCGAAATACGTATTTATGATGCTCATTTTATAGTGATATTAATGTTATAATTTGTTCTCGATTTTATGTGGCGTTTATTGTGTTTCACGTATGAATGAGATGTCAAGTTTTGTTCAGTTTTTTGTTAAAATATGTTTTTAATAGCAACTCTGCTTAACGGAGTTTTTTGCAACCATTCGATTGTACGTAATATCTGTAAAAAATAAACATCACAAATAATATCAGAATGCATGGTCTTAAATGTTTTCATAACATTAGTTTTAGCATTAAATGTTTTTAAAATAAACTTTTAGGTTCAAAACAAAATTTTAAACATAAGGTTCAGGCGCGGTCCCAGGGGGGGGGTCACGGGGGACATGACCCCCCCCAAAATCGTACTCGATAAAATAGAAAAAAATTCTTATACTGTACAAAATATAAAAAAATGGCCAAGTGCGAATCGGAGTCACTCGCACTACTAAATTTCCGTTTAAACTTGTTTTTAATCCCTTGCGAATTTCGAAATTTGCGAAAATTTTCAGCATAAACAAGAAGTTTGATTTTTGACGTGACAACGTCTTAAATTAGGTTGCGACTGGGAGTCACTTATGAAAAAGTGTAACGCTCGGTAACGTTACGATGAGTCACCGAACGAGAGAGAAGCCCGCGGTCTGCCGCGCGCGCAGCACATAAATATTCTACCGAGAAAAAATGGTTGCCTGTAAAGTCGGTTTTACGGGCGAAGATTTTACGTGACAACGTCTTTTTCTCGGTAGAATATTTATGTGCTGCGCGCGCGGCAGACCGCGGGCCTCTCTCTCGTTCGGTGACTCATCGTAACGTTACCGAGCGTTACACTTTTTCATAAGTGACTCCCAGTCGCAACCTAATTTAAGACGTTGTCACGTCAAAAGACGTTGTCACGTAAAATCTTCGCCCGTAAAACCGACTTTACAGGCAACCATTTTTTTAAATATTTTTTACATAATCTAATTAAAATTCATGTATTTCGCAATTATTCCTATATCTATATTTTAGGACGTTACATTGTAACAAATTTCATGAATCTGTGTACATAGGCCGGGAGATACTGACACAAAATTTCGGGTCATTTGTAACAGGATGGCGGTTTTACAGGGGTCTTAGTACGCAATGACAAAAAGAAAAATGATGGTCAGAACGCTGGTACCGACGGACTAGTCGCGTGGGCGTTAGTCGAACTCGTCGGATAAATAGCGAAAGTCAAACGATTTGTAACACAAAAATTTTAGAATTAACCGATAGCCCATAAAAAAGTTGTAGGCGGTAGTGTCATGCCATACTTTACCGGTGTGACTTACAGCCCGCCATACCGACGCGAATGCGTTGATTTAAAAAAAAAACAATTCAACCATTTGTACCAGGCTAACTTTTGCACAGGTAACCATCTAATCGTCGTGCAGCCATTTACGAAAATCGCCATGCCATAATTTTCGGACGATTCCAAATGGTCACCATACCGCCGAAAATCTGCAAATTTTTTTTTCTACAACTCCTGAATGATTATAAATAGAAGTGTGATAATGCCATACCTGTGGGAGGTGGCGAATGTGTATAAGATTTTTTTTTATCGTAAGATTTTATTCGTATTTTGAATGATTTGTAGCAGTATGGCACTAATTTTTCCCTCTATTAAAAGTATAGCAAATATAATAATGGTCACGTTGCATCATATACTTTCCAAAACTCCAAATGCTATACTGGTACAAATCGCCAATTCTTTTCATTTTTGAAGTGAAAACTTCTTTAGCGGCGTTGGGTATAAAATCTTAAACTCGCGTCAGGACACGTGACCTGATCGAAAAAGCGTAAGACGGATGGATATCAAACATGCTCAACGTTAATAATCAAGTTTTCACTTCTGCCGGCACTCCCGGAGTGCAACCCGTCTTTTTTTTTTACGTCTTGGCTTAAGTCTTACAATCGTCCGCCCCATGTTTGCAATCTGCGATATTTTTTCTAGGTAGAATTGTATACTAACAAACAGAATATAATGATCCCATACTGTAAAAAAATATTTTACGTATTGTACAGTCGTATTTTTGAAACGTGAGGAATAAATTAATTTTTCAAGTATGGCAGCACTTTTTCCCCCTACTAGAAGTATGGCAAATATAATAATAGTCACATTTTATCAAATACTCTCCAAAAATCCAAATGCAATACCTACTGGTACAAATCGTTTGGCGAATAAAAAATTTTTGCAGATATTCGGCGGTATGGCGACCATTTGGAATCGTCCGAAAAGTATGGCATGGTGATTTTCGTAAATAGCTGCACGATGATGATTACCTGTGCAAAAGTTAGCCTGGTACAAATGGTTGAATTGTTTTTTTTAAATCAACGCATTCGCGGGCTGTAAGTCACACCGGAAAAGTATGGCATAACACTACCGCCTACAACTTTTTTGTGGGCTATCGGTTAATTCTAAAATTTTTGTGTTACAAATCGTTTGACTTTCGCTATTTATCCGACGAGTTTGACTAACGCCCACGCGACTAGTCCGCCGGTACCAGCGTTCTGACCATCATTTTTCTTTTTGTCATTGCGTACTATGACCCCTGTAGAACCGCCATCCTGTTACAAATGACCCGAAATTTTGTGTCAGTATCTCCCGGCATAACACGGGAACTACACTTGGTTTTGAATTCCTTACAAATGTCGAAATTTGCGAAAAAATGAAAAAAAATTGACGGCTGTATCTTTTGATTTCGTTGGCGTTTGATTTTATCTGTCTGGAACGCGTAGAGGTATCAAGCTGAAATTTATATCGAATACTCAAGTCTACGGCCCCTAAATGCTGTGAAGAAATCAACCTTATAAGCCAACGCAATCAAAAGATACAGACGTAAATGCTGAAAATTTTCGCAAATTTCGACATTCGCAAGGGAATCAAAACCTACAGGGTGCTTCCTATGAACACAGAGTCTTGAAATTTGGTACAAAGTAACGTCTTATAACACAGATATCGGAATAATTACGAAACATATTATGAATTTTTAATTACATTAAGTATATAAAAAAAAATATTTTCAATCATTTTAAACTTAAAAAGGTGGTTGCCCTTTACTCATGAACGCTTACATGTATTAAATTAACTCAAGTCTATAATATTCTATAAGCTGTAATAAAATCAAACTTCTATGTCAATACAGCCGTAAACGCTGAAAATTTTCGTAAAATATAAAAAAAATGTATGTATGTATTATAACTTGTATTGACTACGATTTTTGACGAGTATGATTTGGAGGCGGCTGAAAATGTAGCAACCCCCCCCCCCGGGTTGCTAAATTTTCAGCCGCGTGACCCCCCCCCCCCCAAAATATCAGGCTAGGACCGCGCCTGATAAGGTTTGTAATACATTAATTTAAAACGTTTGTGCAATTGCCGAGAACTTATTACACGAATATAAACAATCCAAAATTGAAGCTATAAATAAGGCTCACGTACAGAACCTAATTGTATCGAAATTCAATCGACGGAACATTTAATACTACACAATAAAATGTCACATATTACATTAGATCTACGACCAGACATCCGGGTCCAGTTTCTAGGTTATCTATCTCGTATTACCTGAAAATATAAGTACTATTTTACAATATTATCTGTGCCCTGACACAGCTTTCGTGTGTCATTCTATTGTTCGCGATATAACTTGTCGGAGGGAAATCTTATAATTATGGCCGGTCTGGAGGGCTGTTCCCTTGTATGAGCTTTGATATTGTATCGAAGCTGGAACACGGAAGTTTGGCTTTTAAACGGGGTTTAAGTCGAATATGGTATCATATTTGTTTGATGTAGATGATTTTGGGAGTATGTATAAAAGGTAGGGTTTTGAACAATAGTGTAAATGTTTAAATGTGATTGGTGTAATATTTAGAAACTAGAGGCTAGTCTGTAGGTAAAATAGGTTTTTGTATAGGTATATTCATATTCATGGTTCAATGTCCACAACAAAACAATTATATATACGTATATAATATTATTTTTATCCTTGTAACAATCATCATACAAATTAATTTTAAAAGCAGAAACGTTGTTCATAACAGCATTAAAACCTCGTGTGTTCGATGATGAATCCTTACCTCATTTATCCTATTTCGTTTAAATCCTGCTCGACACGCATCCACAATGCGATTCTATACGATTCAGACAAAGAACTGTTTAATCTCGTTCCTCAAAACGAAATTATCCTCACCAGATTCAACTTCCCCTGATCACTTTCATAGCATTGCACTCGATTGGTACGACGTTGATTAGGACTGGCGGCTGCTTGGGGTTGCTAAGTGGATAAGTGACTGGCTTGTAATCTAGTTACGTCTATGTGGGGCTGGATGTCTGAACTTGGTCACATTCGCACGAATATACTCTTGGACCCACTTCACAATGGGCAGCGTTGGCCCAACAAATGTTTGCCGCAGTATGGCGATTCAATCAGCCGATCATAGACTGGAAATGGTTTAAAATGAAACTCGAATTTAAAGTGATAACTTAAGTTAAATATATTTATTTCATTTTCACATATTTATCTTAGGAAATGCGTAGATGTCAAAGTAGTCGCTTAAAATGATCAATGATTAGAAAAACTGTAAAAAATTTTACTGAAAAAATATTTTTTATTTTTAATCTCTTAAAACATAAAACGCGTGTAGAATCCACAATAAGGGCCTACACGTTATTTCTAACAAATTGTCACTGGTTTTCATTGGTACGTATATTATGATAAATAGGAAAGTTATAAAGGAGAGAACATTCATTAGGATAAAATTAAGACATCTCCTTTTAGCGTCGCCGTACTCGAGTAATAAACTAATTAGTTATTGCAAACGACGTCGCATAATCGTATATTTGAATATAAGTGGGTTAATGTCATTCAAAAATATATAATATCAAGTAGAAATGTTTGATACAAATTTACAATTATAAACTACGTGTATAAAATTATCATTTAGAAGTAGATATATAATATATTCATATCTAGACCGTATCTTTTCTTTTAATTATGTCACAAAGCAAGGAGGCAAAAATCATACCACAAAATCGATACACTGCGACGTGAAAGAAAGACAAATAAACTCACTTTACCAGCACAAATAAACACAATGTTCGTGGTAAACTGAAATAACTAATTTTTTCTACAATAACACATGTTAACAGTGTATCATCTTCATAAGCAAAGATGGTATTTAATTTAAATATAACCACACATTTAATAAATTCTTAAATATACTACTCAAAACAAAATAGGGCCCACCCTGATTTTTTGCTGTGTTGTAAAAACTCTTCACTTTTTTCTTATTTTATGAATGGGTATAAACGAACAAGGTGTATGACAATTGTTTTAACGTAAACTTAAGCAAAAATTAGCGATTTTATGAAAATTATGCAAAATTAACAGTATTAGAGAAAAATTGCACAAATAAGACACATGACAAAAGTTTCAATAAAACCTTTATTAACAAAAAAAAACCTGGTTTATTTTGTAATTAGTAGCGTGTGGTACCCCCTCTGCTCCGTATGCACTCTCTGAGCCCTGGGACACTTTCAATCAAATGGGTTACATTTTCTTCAGGTATTTGCTCCCAACAGACTTTAAGAGCATTTATGAGATCTTGTTGGCTGTTTACGTTGCTGAAATTTGCTTCGAAGCTCTTTTTTAATTGATCCCACACATGCTCTATTGGATTGAGGTCAGGGCTCATGGCTGGCCACGGCAGAACTCTTATATTGGCATCAGAGAGTGCTCTTTGAGTGATACGGGCTGTATGTGGGCGGGCATTATCTTGCATTAAGATGAATTCTTCGCCAATTCTTTGTGAAAATGGGATCACGTGAGGCCGGATGACCCGTTCGACATAGGTAGTAGCAGTCACGGTACCTCCATCAAGAACTACGAGCTCCGTTTTGCCATGTAGGCTTATGCCGCCCCACACCATGACGCTTGGACCTCCAAATCGGTCTGTTCCGTGGACACAAGGTTCAGAAAAACGTTCACCTTCCCTTCTCCATGCACGCACTCGACGATCGTCACTTAAAAACTTCACTTTAGTTTCGTCCGTAAACAGTACTGCCCCCCAGTTATCCATAGACCAGTCTGAGTGATCACGAGCAAACCTTAATCGTGCTGCACGATGAGCACTTGTCATTTTCAGCCGAACAGCGCGAGTTCTGGACCTTTGGCCACCTTCATGAAGTCGATTCCGAATGGTTTGATCACTCACTCGCGTGCCAGTAGATTGCCGCAGTTGATTTTGTAAGGCACGGGCGGTTACCGTCCGCTGCCGACGCGCTGTTAGTCTGATGTACCGGTCCTCTTGGGCTGTTGTAGCCCGAGTACTTCCTGTTCCACGTCTTCTAGCAACACTACCTGTCTCTTGATAACGATCCCAAGCATTTCGGATAGCTCGACGTGACACACTAAGACGTATTGCCACCGACCTCTGAGAATTTCATTCTTGAAGCAAAGCAACCGCTCTTGCTGCCGTTTCCATATCCATATGAACGCGAGATCCAGGCATAATAATCACGAATAATACCGAAACCAAATTAAACTTTAAAAAATAACGATGTGCTACAGTAACATTCAGAATGAGACTTTGAACACAAGTGATTGAGAATTTGGAAAGAACGTGATTTTTAAACGTTTAACTTTTTCTGGTTACCCACTTGAGAATAACTTCAAAAAGAATAGTTAAAACAGCAATAAAGTTTCGTTAACATGTCAACAACGTAAGGGAATACTCAAGTACCCCAATAACTACCCTATAAATTACGTGTAGGCAAAACTTTGAGATAAGTGTAGGTGGGCCCTATTTTGTTTTGAGTAGTGTAATTACTACGTATATTAGCTAAGAAATATACATTTAAAAAATATTAACTACCTATTGAAGCATTTGCGATTATCTAAATATCAGGATGTACATGAAAACAATCTAATGATTAACTTTTCCACCAACAGATAAGGTTTTGTTTGAAGAAAAGCCTTCATTTAGTAAATAATATTTGTAAATCATGTCCAAAATAAACACCGCATACAATACCATCGAATTCCGGTCGTCAATACTTCAAATTTGAAGTCCTGCGTAGCCACACGCATTGTTACACGATAAACATCTTGTTCGTCAATCACTACCAGGACCTACCCCCATAAACCTGCAATAAAAGTTATGGAAAATTAAACCTTATTTGTAGAAAAATAAAGTTGAAAATTGAGGGTACCTGCCTTTTACCATAAACCACTGAATGGTTACTAAAAATTGAACCATAATGGTCAGAACATAAAGTTGAAAATTGAGGGTACTTGTGCATTAATTTATGACGATTAATGGAAAAATAGAGCATCAGGTGGCGATGTGTTCGCCTAAACATGATTTCTGAATCGCAGGGCGTTATCTTGACTGATCCAATTAACATAGTTCGTTTTATTTGGACGTAATATTATGACACATTTGAAGCGGTTTTCTTTACGGCATAATTTAGACCTTTTTGTTATGAACGATGAGGGGTTAACCTGTTAATAATTATTTTATTTAAATAGGCCTGATAATTTAATTTAGTTCAACGGATTTTAAGACATCTATGATTGTTATAATTTACTCATTATACACGTATTTGCCTAAATTAGATTAGATTTCGAAGATACGACAACTGCATCTGCAATTTGGACTCAATGCTCTCAATCTTAAGTGCCATTTCACAATTAGCAAAACCCGTCAAGATTATTTATATGGCGCGATCGGAGACGGAACCGATGCGCTCAATAAATCTCAATCAAGATGTACGATACGATATGATTGGTCGGTCTGTCGGTAGTCTGTCGGCGCCGGAGTATTGCATAACTAACAGCGTTTGGTAATGAACTTCTGCTTCTTTCTTTGGAAATAATCTGATGTATAAATGGCTTATTTCAATAGAGATAGCGTTAATGTCTAGTTACTAGTGTATGTACTGACTTATTCTGTTTCTTTCTTGATAATTGGCTGTGTAATGGCTTTGTTGATGTTCCAATTAAGAGTAGGGTGTTAATGAACTTATTGAAGTGTAAATTAATGTGATGACAAAAAGCGTACTTAAAGCAAAATTGTGGTATCTTTGTTTTATTGGTTTGCGAGCATAATCGTCAATTTCCTTACATCAACCAGTAAATGAATATCATTGAAACAATAACTAAGGTCTACCACGGACTTATTAGACTAGATGTACCAAACTACGACAAATAATAAAAACGTTTACTAGAAAGACTGAGTTCTTTTTATTTTGGAATCAAAAAGTCTATACTTCTATACAATAGAATCTGATAAAGTTTAACACTGAAAAAACATATAATTTGCTTATTTTATTTGTCATCTAGTCCAAACTATCCGTGTTCTGACCAATGGCAATCTGGAGTGGTGGTCGCGTCACACAACCCGAGCTATGTGCTGTACCGTGACTCCGCCGGCGATCAGTCACGAGCGCGTGCTTGTAATTATATCATCAACTGATGTGTAGACTGTAGATTCGCCCCGGGTCAATCCGGGATGCAGAAATGATCTATATATTGTTCGGTGAAGATGTAGCTTTCGAACGGTAAAATAATTTTTTAAATCGATCGATCGAAACAAAAAATGTTTCATACTAGTGCAAAATTAAAACATCTAAACGATTTTATATCGTAAATAAGAGGTTTACCTCTTATTAAGAAATACGAGAAATCGATAGATGTAAAATGCATACGTATATCCTCTGCGCAACATTAATGCCATATTATATAGAATGTTTATAAAAATATGTAATTAAAATTAACTAACCACTTAAATAGAATAAATAAAAAGTGTCTAAAAATAACTGCCCTTGAATCATTCGGACTCCAGAGACAAAGCTTTAGTTTTTTCATGTTGTGTCTATGATCGCCAATTTGTGTCGAAACTTGATTGATGACCAAATGGACGCGAAGCAAGGCATTGTAAGGCTCGTAACTAATACATCATTAACTATAACCTATTTAAATGAAGACTTAATTAGATTGGCGTTTTGTATTATAATAGAGGGTTTAATGAATTAATTAAATATTTCATAAAACTGTAAGCAAAATCATTAGACATTATCTACTCATATAAAGTACATATTTAGTTTGTCGTGTTATGGGATATAGAGTAAATGTATTTCATATCATCGTAGTTACCGTAAAAATTGTTTTTTTTGCAGACGGCCAGTAGAAGGTTTTTACAAAATATAATATGATTAAAATTAATGATATTTAAACCGTTTGTATTACATTACATTTAAAATCGACCGCTAACTGATTGTTCGAATCTTTCTCACAAAAATTCGTGAAGCTGCTCTAGTGTCCTTACCATTTAATCAACAGACAATAAGAGGAACCTTTTAAACCTACTTTAAATGCATACAATTATGTTCTAACTCGCCTATTTGTCAGATAAATAACAGAGAATATATGTGCGTTTGATAATACAGAGATAATAGGCAAAACGCATTACGGGCCAGTGATTTATCCCCCGAAATTTCGATCCCATCAACCAATACATCATTGTTCAGATGTATTCTTCCCATTGTCAAGTTAACCCCATATCTTATCTCGCTCTCCAAGTAATTGTATATTGCATGCCTTTTGTGGGACTCTAAGTCACACCCTTCGACAAATTAAATTCTTTAAGGATAGGCGCTGCTCTGAATTGGGAGTTCGGTATTTTCAAGTCTAAATGATAGTTAAATTGCAATATGTAAAACGTTTGAATATAAATTCGTAATCTTAACATATTCGTCTACATCAATAAGCCTGATTTCATAGAATTTAAAAGTCAGAAAGAAATGAAAGTAAAACGTCGCGACCAATTTGTAGCATCCATAAAACTAATTAGAATATAATGCAATACTAATTACCAATTTTAACTGAGCTATTCATCTGTTAAAAATTTCAACTGAGCTTTTTTACCTGTAAAAAAAGAAATAACCGACGAATCGAATGTATAATTCAAGCACACAATATAACACGTTCACAATTGTAATAAGTTATTAAACGAAATCAAAAGTCAAGCGAATGCCACAGTTGTCGACATTTGTTATTGAGAGGAAAAAAAATATTTCGCAAACAATGGGTCACTTTGTACGGTCACATGTTGCGGTGGGATGACGTTGATTTGACGGGTTCGAACCTGTTTCAGACTGGTCCTCATGTTAGATGTGTTTTCTCTTATTGGGATCAGTGTAAATTTCTGATATGTGTTACGACGATTGGCAAGAAATCTTCCGAAAGGTCTACAGAATTGTATGGTTAATACTATGTTATAGTTGTTGTTATACCTACTACGTACTACGATAGTTGCTCCATCGGTTCTTTAGCCTTATTTTAGTAATGTATTAACGTTTGTAATGTAACAGATAAGATGATAAATAATAAGCACATTATACGCACTTGCAAAGAGCGTTAAACCTTTAAAAAAGTGTCGTACACATCAATACAACGTCTGTAGTAACAACCAAAAAACGTGTACATTCTCGCCCCTTAACAAGAAAATTTCTTACGTTCAAAAACTGGTGGGAAAACACGTGCTTACGGAGATTCGGTACACCGACTTGCGGCCAAATTTGGCAGATGCACCCGTATGAATCTGTCCATCATTGGCATTGAATCAGTATTGGTATGACATACGACACTGATGGATCGCCCCGTCAGACACAAAATACTTTGCTTCTATGGTCTCACGTGGCGCCAAATTACCCCGCATTCGTGTGACGTATTTTGACATTTTGAAGGAGTGTTTAGAATTATTAATGTCATAGTGATCGATAATGACAATAGCCGGCTGAATGGAATCGCGGTGGAATGTGCTAGAAGGCCTAGAACGTCAATCAACGTTAAAGGATTCGGTTGTTTTGTTGGGTTATTATTGATATCGTATTAAGCAAAAATATATGACGAGACGTGACGTGATGTCGGCATTTCATTGTCGAGAGTACGACTGACTGTCTCTAAAATTAAGTATTTTAGAGACAGTCACTCCTAATTAATGTGTCCCTGAAATTGAATAATTTGTCTTTTTTCTATGGGGTTGGTTAAAATTGAATATTTGTGCATGTGTAATTAATCATTTGTAATAATGCAAAAGTTCTTATCTTACCGTTCTCACTTCATGTTCTTCTATCCCAACCTTAAAACTTTATATTAACTGTGGTCTGAAAAACTTGTTAAAACTGTTTATTTATAATAACCTTCAATTGTCAAATGGTATACCTGTGTACCAATCACTAAATCAATGTTTGTGTATAAATTGAGGACGTTGACAGCAATTTATGCTGGAACAATAAAGCAATTTTGATGACAGCTGAGAATAAAGTGCCGACGTACATATTATGTTATTATTGTCCCCTGCGGCAGTTTGATGCTCATTTTAACACTTATGTAATAAGATTGTTTTGGTTGAAGTAAGATAGGTACCTTTTTCAGTAGAGTTCTTTGGAAGACATTGTGTATAAATGTGTGTAGTGTAAAATTGCGTATATACAATATGAAGTAACGATACTTTACAGTTTACACGAATCATGATCACATAGTCCTGTTAAATTGGTCACAAAAGTTTCAAATTCTAAAGATATTATACTCGCGCAAAATGAAGCACAATAATTATTATTAATTCCATCGTTATTTTACACCAATACAAAAGATAAGGTGTTGAGCCAAGTTTATATCATGTGTTAAATACCTACCTGTAACCTGACACATTATTAGGCCCCAAATTCGCAAATCGCACTCCGTCTAATCACCAAGAATTATTTATGGCCCCGTTCCATACTTTTATTAGAAGACGTTCAAAACTTAGCAGTAAACAAGAAAACGAGATATCAAAATAAATTCAAGCAAAATAATCCATACCCCAAAGAAAAGATCATCTCTAACGAGCTATTTACGTTGCAAAAATCCGAACACGCCCAATAATTTCTAAGTAATCGAAAGAAATACCTTCAAATAAAACCCTCGTTAGGCACCATGGTCATGATGCGATGTATAAATGTATCAAGTTTAAATTGGAAGGTGCCGAGGTGCATACGATACGTAGGTGACGATAAAAAACAATCCCGACGCGATGTTATGGTACTTAAATATAGATACAAAAGGTCTAATACCGTTAGTTTGATGGGAGTCTTGTTTATAGCGGACGACGTGTCGTGTCGCTATCGTAAGGATAAGATATTTATGTGATACTGATATCGGCACGTATACGGTACATATAATTCCAATTCAAGGTAATATTTAGTGAAATGAAGTATGGAGAGGGAATAATATCGAATTCTGTATCGAAAAAATACACTAGTTTTATGAGTGACGAATTAGATTGATGAATTTATCTTATTAGGTTCTTCGCATTTTGGACATAGATTGGGTTATTTATTTATTTATTCACAAGTTTTCAATTGAAACGTAAAAGTAAAAATGAAAATTGCAACTGTTATCGCGGTAAGTTTAAATTGTTACAATAAATAAGAGATAAGAAGAAAGAATAAATAAGCTTTCGATTCTAACAATCCCATTTTCCTCTAAAATAAACATCAATAAAGTATGCATTAGTATGTCTGAATAAATATAGTTTATGGATTCTGGCAGTGACAGACCCTAAGCATAAACGCTATATTTCTGCATCAAACCACAATATACAGATACATACAGTTAGGAAACTTCATACAAAATGTTCGAAATGGCTCCCCCCAAGGCTCCCCCCCCATCAAGCGTGTTTACGAGGGTATTGAGGGGGATCGATAGTAGCGGGTGACACATCCACAGATTTTGAATGACAAAGATACATAGTATAGAAAAAAGTTTAAAGTGATGTCATTTCACATTAAATAAATATCGATTGTTTCAGTTTGTAGCCCTTTCAATAAATATATTTGTAAATACCGTATCTGACTACAAGTTAAAAAGAGACTATTTTTTAATTTCTATAGATATGGCAGTATGAGTTTTAAATTATGTTGACATATTTTCTACCAAAATGATAGCTACAAATAGTACCTATTAGGAGTCCAGTCTGTTTAAAGATCGCATCTATTTTTTACGCAATCTAGAAGAGCACGAAAATCTAAAAAAATGGAAACCTTAAAAAAATCTTGTTTAAATTTATGTGCATAATTACGTAAATATTAGGGAAGAAAAAGATAGATATTATAATTATTGTATTTTTATCGATACGTGACTTTACCACTTTGTCAAGCACTAAGCCTGTCAAACTATTTTCTTTTTCATCCTAAAACAAAAAGGTTCTATGCTCGTATAATAATAATTTTAATTTATTTTTGCATATTTTGTGTTTTTTAATTTAATTTAATTTATCGTTTTAAAAATAATTTAGTAGGTATACCTACATACAAGTATTGTTAATTCTGGTTTAAAATAATTATTATTGAATATATGTATCATACAAATATCAAGCATTATAAATAATTTAGGTACATTAAATAGCCTTCGGCGTCCATAACAAAACAAGATTTCGAAATATAGCACTGAAAAAAAGTATTTACTTTTACAAGGTATATTTATTCGGATTGTTTCTTCTTGTAAATTCATATTTGAGTATGGCCGCCAAATATTGTACAATAACAGTCGTGAAATCGTAACACACCGTAACATACGTGACTGATAGTAACATACGTGATTTTGTTAAGCCTAGTGTACATTACAACTAATAATGCAGGAGATTTTTTTTACATTTCTGTTTTATATTATTATGTTTTATATTATTATTATTTGATTAAATTACTTTAAAACTCAATAAAACAAATTTAAATATTAAAGAAAAAGTTTTATTTCTCAAATTTTGTATTTCTATAATACTTACAAATGCAAGAATCATTCACAACTTATGATATTAATTACGAATACGAATTATTATAGTAAAAAAGTTACTAACTTCCGAAACATGATAGTTTTTGAAGTGGGTTCTCTTTATGTAAAAAAGTAAATTTTTAACTTTAGATTCTCTAGTGAGTACTACCCCTAACAGCCGATCACGAATGTTACGTAACACAATAGTAACACATGGTATCATTCGTGAATCAAAATATGGTTGGACACAACTTAAAAAGCCTTTATTCGTCAAAGTTTTGTAGTAATAAGACGCCGCATAGTTTGATTTGTTACTAGAACACTAAAGCTACACACATAATTTAAATAATATGGTAAATTTGTATTCTTACCTTGCATAATTCTCACTCAAAATTATTAAAATGTTCCGAGACAAAAATGCCGACTACCTTTCGATCAACTTTGACAGTAACAAAATGGCGATTTTTTGTTCTAAAGGTTGGCCAACATGTAAATTGGTGTTGCCATTACTTAAAAATATTTATGTGGCTTGGATATCTAGTTATTTAGGGTGTTATTTTATGGTAACCGTGCGTGAAGTATCATTCGTGAAAAAAAGTGAGACATAGTTTTAAGTGAGTTTTATATTAATTTATTTTATGTTATTTTTATTAGAACTTGTTAAAAGTATCCACAAGTTTACAGAATAATTTAGAAATACTAAAATTTTACAGGTATCAATAGATTTGTGCATAATTTTGTGACTTCAAAGTGTGAGATGACTAAGTTGGACACATGATTCTAGTATGGAAAGGAAAATAAGCATTTCAAAAAAAAAAATATTGAGCTTGTTAAAGGCACTCAAAATTAATTTAAATTATTAATATAATGATAAATATAACATAGTGAAGCTGAAACTATTTAAAAACTACCATAATTACTATATAAAAAAATCTGGTGTTATATAAAATGACAAGAACATTTTTTTTTCTTGAATGTACAATTTTTGGCGGCCATACTCATTTAGGCTAAGTACACCATTTTTGTATTTTAACGGGTTTTAATCTCAAAATTACCACAAAATCATCTGTGAAAAAAAAGCAAATAGAAATATACAGGCCGAATTGATAACCTCCTCCTTTATTTTTGAAGTCGGTTAAATATCAAAAAGGTAACAGCCCTATAGCTATAATAGTGCTTATGTCATAATTTCATCGCAGGGGCTTTGTTTCCTAACTGTATGTACGTATATATCTGTCAACTGTGATCAAACGATCCTTTAATCGATGTTAAGGTAATTCGATTTTATACAATATGTTCCTGTATCGTTAAAATTTATATGTAGATGTGTTTATATGAAACATACGCTAAATAAAGTACAAGAACAATAAATTAGTAAAACTACAATATAAAATAAACATACCTACAGAAAACGATAAAATAATCACCAATCTAACCGGAAGGAAGTTAGCGCGGAAAGTTTTTTTTTTTTTAATTATTAATATCTCAAAAAATTGCTCCTTAAATGCTCCATCAGAAACTGAAATTGCTCCACTTCTATAATTATTAGTTTATTTACAATTAATTTTTTAAAAAATCCAAATACTGAAAACTTGATTTCCCTATAGAATGAAAAATATTCACTTTTCATAAAAAATTTTTTTACAAAAAAATTGCTCCCGATTTGCTCTATCAATTACAAAAAAAAATTATTTAATTTTGATAATTTTTACAATAATTAACTGAAAAACTATGTTTGCATAGTTAACTACCTACTGCGCTGTGACGTCATCAATTGTCGTTGCGATGCATAAAGGCCATATTTACATGTATCAGCACTGCAGCGATATCTATAGACCTTAATGTTTATGTTTTCTTATTTATATTATTTACTAGATTTCCGCCCGCGGCTTCGGCCGCGTTTTCAAAGGAAAACCCGCATAGTTCCCGCTAACGCAAACGATAGCAACTTGACACCGAAACATGAAACAAGCGACTGAAACACAAATTAATTAAATATAAATATTTCAGGACAGTTTTCACACACGGCACAATCTGATCCCATACTTAGCTTTCGCTTGTGTTATGGAAACCAGATGGCTGATAAACATACATATATAATTTTAAATAAATACTTATTTAGATAATTAACACCCAGACACAGAGCAAACATCTATGTTCATCACACAAATATTTGCCCCGGGTGGGAATCGAACCCACAACCTCTGGCTTGGAAGGCAGGGCCACTACCAACGCCAACCGGTCAGTCAAAGTAATTAAAAAAAATTACTTGAAGTTTTAATATTACGAATAAACGTGATATGCGAGTTTAGGGATGGGTAGGGAAATGTTTATAAACATACCTATAATAAGAATGATTTTAAATACATACATAATAATATCTGTTCCTTTCAACATTTGCTAGATGAAACTAAATAATTAAAATATTATGTCGCATAGATATTATTAGCCTTTTAAAAATACGGTTCCGTTGTTTATTTAATATTCTATTTTACTTATCTTTCTAATATAAAAATAAATAATTAAATAAAACACAATCATATTACAATTTAATATAAAAGTACCATGAAATGACATTAATAAGTTTTATCATTTAATGCTGGGAATAATATTATTATTTAAAATTTACCTTATGTTGCTATTTATACTCTATATCCATGCGACATATTTTAATTATTTAGTTTCATCTAGCAAATGTTGAAAGGAACAGATATTATTATGTATTTAAAATCATTCTTATTATAGGTATGTTTATAAACATTTCCCTACCCATCCCTAAACTCGCATATTACCTACGTTTATTCGTATTATTAAAACTTCAAGTAATTTTTAATTAATTTGTGTTTCAGTCGCTTGTTTCATGTTTCGGTGTCAAGTTGCTATCGTTTGCGTTAGCGGGAACTATGCGGGTTTTCCTTTGAAAACGCGGGCGAAGCTGCGGGCGGAAATCTAGTAAATAATATAAATAAGAAAACATAAACATTAAGGTCTATAGATATCGCTGCAGTGCTGATACATGTAAATATGGCCCTTATGCATCGCAACGACAATTGATGACGTCACAGCGCAGTAGGTAGTTAACTATGCAAACATAGTTTTTCAGTTAATTATTGTAAAAATTATCAAAATTAAATAATTTTTTTTTGTAATTGATAGAGCAAATCGGGAGCAATTTTTTTGTAAAAAATTTTTTTATGAAAAGTGAATATTTTTCATTCTATAGGGAAATCAAGTTTTCAGTATTTGGATTTTTTTAAAAATTAATTATAAATAAACTAATAATTATAGAAGTGGAGCAATTACAGATTCTGATGGAGCATTTAAGGAGCAATTTTTTGAGATATTAATAATTAAAAAAAAAAACTTTCCGCGCCAACTTCCTTCCGGTACCAATCTAATAACTTAATTCATTAAATACACTCGTCTCAATTCTTATCACTACATAGTATAAAACAAAGTCGCTTTCTCTGTCCCTATGTCCCTATGTCCCTTTGTACGCTTAAATCTTTGAAAGTACGCAATGGATTTTGATGCGGTTTTTTTTAATAGATAGAGTGATTCAAGAGGAAGGTTTATATGTATAATAACATCCATCAAATAGTGGAGAAGTACTGTTATTTTTGAGGTTTCTAATGTGATGTCGTAAAAAATTACATTTTCTCCGCTTACATTGCAAACGCAGGCTGAACCCTACGCGTTTTACCAAAATAATGTACTAAGTATTATACACATTGAAAAGGTCTACAGAAAAGTCCGCGGTGGTATATGTCTATCTCTTATGGATAACCCACAAAAACTTTTTTTTGTGATTTACTTTTTACGACAAATAATGGCTAATTTTCGAAGCGATTTTAACCAATACAGCATTAATCCTTAACCAATTAAATACCTTGAATACATTGTTCATTTAATATAGATCTATATGGCCCTTTACACCGTATGATTTAAATGAATATTTTCGAAGATATTACAGATTTAAAAATTGCGGGACGTAGCGTTTGCGGCGGTACCGGCCGGCCGCCCGGCTATATATTTTATACCCGTGCGAAGCCGGAGCTGGCCGCTATGTTTTTATATATTATGTACAACGTTCACAGTTTTTCTGTAGTGTATTTAGTATCAGCATTGCACCCGTGCGAAGCCGGGGTGGGTCGCTAGTTAAGTTTATAATGCAAAAATAACTGCTCTCCAGTGTTGTTTCGTTTTTCTTAAATTAAAAACTGATATAAAAATAAAATTACATTACATTACGTGATTAAAATACACGATACATCAAGTCGTGTCGTATCTTATAAACAGTCGTCCAGTTGCCGAAATGAATTAGTGAATCGGCGTCGGTATTCCCGATGCTCTCGCGCAGTAAAAAGCGCAGCTCTAATTTATTTATGAGAAAACGGATCAACAATGGACGGTTGGATGTCCAGGAGAGCTCCCGGGGTATGGTTCACTTGTTTATCATACAAGTCTAAATCTAAGCTGATATTATAATGATTCTTTGTTTGTTTATAACTCGACCGGATAAACTCAAATGAAAAAAAGGATTAAAATTGGCCTAAAGCGTAACTCTAATGAGAAGAGGATTATAAATGGATTATTCGCCTGTTCGATCGGAGCATCTAGCAATTGCTTAAAGGCTAGTATATAGGCTAACAGACAAAAAAATCCAACCACTTGTTAAATTTGTTTAAATTTACCATCTCTACGACATTATCCATATAAAAATTAAACACAAATATAACTTGGTGAAAACCAAAACTTCAAACGACGAAGTTTTCCCAGCGAACTCAATATAGATCTAACATAAGCTGTACTACACTAACTCAAAATACATTTAATTAACTTAGCGCAGCGATGACAAGCGAAAGTCGTCAAGTTATAAATAAGTCTTGCATAAGTAAATTACATTCAGATCCGTACGGACAAACAGATAAATCTGTCCGCTTTGATATATAGCTGCGTTCACTTCCCTGAAAATGCCTCATGTACGAGAAAAAAGTGATCAAGTGATGACTTCGGTTGTCAATGATCAGCTTAGCTAGTACGTGTGTGTTGATTGAGATGTTGGACTTGTTCGTAGAAGTGTTCTAGTGTTTATAGTAGAGATGACTGGAACTCCATGTGAGATCGCTTGGTGTTTGTTAGATGGCCTAGGGGTGGAATACATCAGAGATAGGAGTTTGAAAAAAAAATGGTTTGAAGTATATGTTCCGTTTTCTAATAAAAAAAATAATAATGTGTCCCTTTTTGTATGGTCCCTGAAGATTTTCTTAAAAGCCTACTTCTATCAAGAAAATATCAGATATAAAAGATAACATTAACTTCAAATAAGATTCCTAATAACAACATCATCATATCTGCTAATTAATGTTGTAACTCCTCATCAAACCGAAACAAAACACAATTATGTCACTTTACCTGTTTTACAATCTCATGGAATAAATATTAACTGTTTAAAGTGTTTCTTTTTTTAACAGCTTGTCATCATACCCAGTAATACTTGATACGAGTAATACATCAATACTTAAACAGGGGAAAAACTAATTTGAATATTCTATTTACAAGCAAAGAGACCGCAACTTGTAACTGACATTACATGTTGTTATTTCAAACTAATTAAGTTTATTTTTAGACGCGTGTAAAAATTGCTAGGTGGGAGTGCAAATGAAATTATGCTTTATGAGAGTGGTGTAACGTTGAAAATTGTATGTGACGTAGATGGATGTGCTTGCTAGGGTTGTCAATTTAGGTTTTAGGGCATGGAAATTATTCAAATTATGGAAAACTTTATACTGTATAAATCTGCTTGTCATTTGAAGAAAGAGAAATAAACTCATAGAAACTCATACAACAATGTTTATTAATTGTTTTAATTTTAATAACTCTTTCTACAATGTAATTGGATTGTAATTTATTTGCTTATTTTGACAAGTAAATCGATTAAAAAAAAATGTAATAATCAATCTTGTACACACACAATGTGTTTATATGATTATAAACACATTGTGTGTGTACAAGATTGAGACCAACCAACCATTGAGACAAATAAGCTGAAAACAAAACATGCCATGTGACATCCACGACTTAAAACTTATCTAGCAATTGCTACGTGACAGCCCTAGCAACAACATCGATATTGGTAATAACTTAAATGACAGGCTGATCGATTACGAGGGAGACACATCATCTAATGGTCCCCAAGACCACTTCAGCACCAGATCATGTGTGAAGGTGTTATTAGAGACACCTTGGACAAGGTAACTGGTAATTATGTAATCTGACGCAATAGCTATACGGTTAATAGGAGGATATTTATGTCATTAGTGGTGTGACTTTATTTGTGATGATTCTCGTATCGGCAATATGTTAGAAATTTTCGGTTTAGGGAATATGTCTATTTATGATAGGGATGCAAATATTTTGCTGTGTTAAGAGTCATGCTTCTTATGTGAAATGCAATTTTTACAGGAACTACAGCTGGTGAAATAATTTTGGATATATTTCTCAGCTTCTACTTAGCTTAATCGTATTACACTTACTATCTTCGTTCAACTTTTTCTTTAATCATCAAAGTATATAACGGTTCCTACATGTATTTATTTATAAATCTTTAGAAGGATCTAAAGATTTATAAATACAACAAATCATCATGTTTAGCCCCTGATTTTCGTACAACCAACTCTAAATTTAATAAGGTAATGAATAGCACAAAAAGATAATTACCCGGACCACCGACGACCATAAGTATCTAAGTCCATGATGACTACATTATCATAATGACCACTCATCGAGTGTGATAACATAATCGTTTCATTTAACTTTTTGTTTAGTCATAATCCAATTGGCAGGAGGTTTTTTTCTTCTGTTACGTGGGTGGGTCGTGATGGTTAACAATGGAAAATCTTTTGTTGATGTTCTGAACAAGTGTATAGTTGTAGACTGCTCAATCTATATACAGGAATCTATGGAAACTAAAAGCTTATGTAGATTTAAGTTTCTAGCTGTAATCAAATTGGGAAATTGATAAAAGTTTTACGCAATTGGAATGTTACTATCGACCCGTAAGTATGTAGAAGACTACTTTTAGAATCTGGTAAAAAGAGCAGCAGAGAAGCAGCTAGCAGGAGCAAAATACTGCATTGGAGAAGACAATACATCTCATTCCATTAAACAAAATTAAATAAATGGACCTACCATAAATATTTGCAATGAACTCATAATGATTTCAACGATCACATCTAAAAGCTACTACAAAAACAATTCCAAATGGGGCGCAATTGTCGGCAAAAACTTGGAGCGAATTCAAACGATACCTGCGCCTGCGGCGGTACACGGTGCCCGAAATGAGCGCGTGCGGTACCCAATCAGTTCGCTCCAACTAGGTATACCTACCGACATTAATAACCCATTAATTTTATTCATAACTATCGCTTTATTGACTATAGATTCAGAATGTGTCCACCCCTGCCTCGAGGCTGGTGGCATTAATGAAGCGGCGATTAATTTTTTGAGGACTTATGAATTTTAATGGTGATTATTGATTAATATGATGGGTGGCAAAAAAAAATGGTTTTTACTTTAATTTTAACACATCAAATCGAACAAATCTCCGTGCTGGACTTGGTCAAAGACACGGGTGTACAATAAACCGTTTTTTTTAAGTTTATTAGTTAGTGTCTATTTTGTGTTTTCTTGTATTGTTTTAGTTGATGTTGTTACATTGTTGTTTATTTTTATGTTTCTATTATATTCTCAGGGTTATGTCCTTTTGTTTCTTGACAAATATATTCTCCTTTCTTTAGAGTTTAATGAATCAATAGAGGAGCTCAGTTAGAATACAAATTCCGTTAAGGAAGTTAGCACATTTTTGCAGAGTTACGCACTGGCTACGAGTTCAATGCGAACCTTTCATTGTTAGAAGCTTTATATTTCTTAGGAACTATTTATTCGATAACCATCAAAGCCTATCTTATCACTATGAAAATACAATTCGGCTTCTCTTTCGTGTACTTCGTGTTATGGCTTGATTGTAGTACATATTCAGTTGCTATTTCAGTCGTATCACATTTTGATTTCTTCAAACAAATACCCTATGTCTTTCTTACCTCAAAACCAAATCAACTTATTCTTAGGTACTTAGTCGAGGTGCGAAATCATAATACGTAGGATTTACTTTCGTATAAGGTGCACGCATTAATTATAATATTACTAGCTTTCCGACCGCGGCTTCGCACGCTTTGTCTTAAACCTTATAAATTATAAACTAATACATTCCTCTTGAATCACTCTCTCTATTAAAAACAGAGAAAACGTATCTGTTAAACAAAGAGACAGAGAAAGTGACTTTGTTTTATACTATGTAGTGAAAAGTATATTATGAAAAGTAAAGAAGGAAGTATAGGTTAGGATTGTACCGAAAAGATCTCGACAATTTTGCCAGTATCAGAACGCCCCAAATTTGCAAAGGTTGAAATGCACAAGCAAACAGTCAATCAAATAACGCAGTGATTAATATCGAGGGTTGCTGAAGACAGGCGCAATCAGCCGTGTTGAAATATCGAGATTTCTGGTTATAAATACTGGGTTTAACAGGGTCTGTACAAGTGTACATGTGTGTATTATGTTTTACGTACGTTTGGATAATATAATGTAACCAAACTGCATGAAAAAGGTGTACTTTAAATAATTGTAAAAGTAGGTAATTAAGGTCATTTTTAATTACATTATAAAATTTGATACAAAATGGTTCCTTTCCGAAATTTTATTTTGTGCCTATACGAAAACGCAAACGCAACGCAAACGAAAGATTTTATAAGAATCATCAATATATTTAAAGCATGCAGTAGCATCAGTTTAAACAATGATTACCGCCGCTCGTCTAAAAAGCTTTGCTTGCTACGGCAAAATACGTAAAGCTGAACCTGCAATACTAAAGTTATACCATGACGTTATAGTCTTGGTTTATACCAAGTAGGGTAGACTGCGTACGGTTGTGACAATTTTCAAATGATTGACTATAGCTTTTTATTTATGCTATTAATCTGAACAAAAAATGTATTCTAATGAAGTTTATTCATTGCTTAACGTATAAACATGAAAGTATATGTCTAAATCAAATGGTTAGTTCATAAAATGAAATTAAAAAAAAAAGGTAAATTGTCACAACCGTACCCACCCCAAGGGCGGTTGTGACAGTACTGGGGGTCAATAGTGACACGATGAAAATACTGTAATATGATCACAAAATAAGATAAAAATACTCTAAAATGCCAATAAAACACTTTAATTGCAAAAAATATTTATTTATTTTTATATAATAATCAACTAAATTATACTTTCCTAACAAAAGAAATAAAATCTTTGAACATTTTAATTTCTTACAACATATAAGGCACTATAGGATCTTTGGTTACAATCAGTAGTCTTCATTAGTACATATCCTGTATATATATATTGTAGATATCCTGTGGTTCGTAAGGATGTCTATCCATAACAACTTGCAAGTTGTCGTAAAAAGCTTCCACATTTGTTTTATTGAAACTAGTTGCCCTTGAAAGGCTTGTAGCTTGAGCTACTCGAACAGATAGAGAAGGATTTCTATTCAGGAATGAACGGACCCATTCTTCGCCTGCCATCTCATTCTCAGCCCAAGTAGCAGGTTGCTTTAGGTTATATTGAGTTGCAAGCTCAAAAGCCAACTTCCGCACCTCTTTTGGAGTAAGTCCGAAATAAATGTCCGCGCAACGCTATAAATATTTTGACAACTGCTGCTCTTGTTGTTCAAAAAACACTTTATTGTGAGAAACATACCCCATGCTAATGCTATTGTTTTCACTATCGCCCGTGCTGGCATTATCGCGTTTTCGAATATATCTTAATAGTGACATGCGATTAACATCATGCATTTCCGCAGCTTGTCGCAAAGAAGTCCCGCGTTTAGTTTCTTTGTAAGCATCTTCATACTGATTCAAGCTGCACTGTGCTCTTGTAGTCTTTCGTTTGCGTATTCTAGGCATCTAAAACAATAAACAACCGCTTTTACTTATGTCGCAACCGTACCCAGTAAAAATGTCACAACTGTACCCACAGATCGTTTTAATAAAAGAAACACCACCACGTCAAAACAAAATAACCTACAATAAATGTAACCACTGATATTACACTGCTACTATTTGATTTATATCGATGAACAACACTCAATACCCTATCAGTATACATGTAATAGCAATTACGAAATAATAATGAATCAAAATACTTACTTTTTGCGTTCAAAAATCAAAATGTGCTCCTGGTCACGTACACTCTGCGCGTCGGATGACGCAACACTGTGACACAGGTTGAGACGTGCAAGGCGCCCGTCTTTCCCCTTGCACGCCCCCCGCTAATCCCTATATTTTCGACAATACAGCGACTGTCACAACCGTACCCTGGCACAACCGTACCCAGTCTACCCTATATATAAGTTTTTGTAATAAGACGGTATATATCTATATACATAAAAATGAACCCGTTTTCCTTGATCACGGCATCACGCGTGAACGGGTGGACAGATTTCGATAATTCTTTTGTTTATAATATTCCTTGAAGAACGAGGATGGTTCACATGGAAAGAAAACATAAACATGTACCACGGGCGAAGCCGGGGCGGACAAGTAGGTTATAAGTATCAAGAATCCTACTTCTAAGATAAACAAAAGACGTCAACGAGTCGTATATCAATTAATGATTGACTCTGCCTATTTATTGGGATGCGAAATTGAAATTTACGACATGTCCAAATTTTATTGCGGTTCTTTAATAGGCGATTGACCTCCAACGTGGAACCACGTGGGTCTGTTTCTGGGCTTTTATGGGACATTTATTTAGCACAAATACAGACAAAGGATCTTTTAATTTTATAAGGAAACTGATTCATTTGATGTCCATTTGTTCCCTAAGAAATTTGATAATATAGGAGCTTATATGTGTGAATAACGGACAAAAAAATGTATTGCATTAGGTGCTACGAATAACTATTGAAAAAAAATCCTAACCACCATCAAATTCTCAGAACTAGAGAAAATTTAAATGGGACCAATCAACAACCGGAAGGCACGAGCTTTCAAATAGAAAAAGAATCATCAAAATTGGTTGAACAAGTAGAAATTTCTAGGATAACAACCCAAAAAATATACAGTCACATCGAAAATCTCTCCCTTTTTTGAAGTCGTTTAAAGATACAAAATCGCATCTCGTCATATATTGAACACGTCATTTTGCAAATACATATATGCATCTTACTGCTTACAAACTCAAAGCTGACTATATTAGGCAGGTATTTACATAATATTTGTACTCTAAAGAGTTCATATTGCCAAAATTCATGCTAATACGCTTCGGGGAACACGGCGAAGCTAATTGACCATACTTTGTTAACAGGAGTCTAAACATGCCTGCGTTGAACTGTAGGCCTGTTGCAGACGGGACGCTGCGTTTTATTTTTTGGGGTTCTTAAATATATGTGTAAGGGATCGATAGTTGTACAAGTGATCTTGATCTTTGTAACTTTAGTAAAGAAGTATTTTTAATATTATAATATATTTGAAATTGGTAAGCTTAGCGTGCAGCCATCTGAACTAAATAAACAATTGTTTTATTGTTAAGGATGCTACTCCTAATATAAAATATGTACTTAAAATAATAGTGGAGTGGTTCAGGCAATAGTTGATACGCTTGTGAACGTAATTATACTTTATTAATTGAATTAGTAAATCACAGATTTTCAATTATTTCAGCAACAACTGATAAGTGTGTTGGACCGTGGACGTAAGGGACGTTCAAAAAGTGCAGTGAAACCTTAAAATAATTAAAGAAACAAGCTGCCAATATGCTCCCGCCCTTTCGAACCCATAATAAATTAACATAAGTCGTGAGGGTGCCGTATTTGAGTCGTAATCATGACTGATTGTTTCACAAATCCTACCTGCAAAAACATTAAGACGAATTTGGCTACCACAATGTGACGAAAACTAATAACTTGAAAAAAGAAGCTGACCACTTTAACTTTTTAAGATTTTGAAATAGATTTTCGTTAAAATTTTAACGGAAATTTGCAATGATTGGAAATAATTTGGCGACACTTATCTATATTTCAACGAGTTTGACCAATTATGGTCACTGTTAGAACAAATCGAATAACACTCTTAGTAGTAACTTTTATCTTGCCATTGATATTATAGACCTCAGAAGTATATAAACATACAAAAACACAAAACATAACCTGTCTTCGCCAAACAAATAATTTTGCAAGTTTTACAGAGCAAGCGCCACAACTAAGATCCTGAGTACATGAATCTTAAGTGCTCAAATGATTAAGATGCAAATGTATTGAATAACACAAAGAACACACATTTCTAGACGGGCACGATTAATTCGATATTCATAAGGTCTCCAGGCGATGGAGACGTGGTAATAAATTATTTCGCAATAACTCTATTTAAATTGACGATTTATAAAATCAGGCGTGTGGCACTTCTTGTATTAATTTGTAAGTGTGTATCTTCGACTTTTCGTTAGTTCTTTAAATAATAGGTAAGATAAATATAGGCTAAACTCTTGCTACTACTACACCATATTGTTCCACTGTATAAAGAATTTCTTCGGTAGATACTAAGGCTATTGATGATGTCATTTCATAATCACCTATAGATACTTAGCTGCTGTTCTACATTTAATTTCGGTTTTTTTTGTTTTCACAAAAAGCCTGATACAGTTTGAGTTTTCTCAATCCATCTCTATCTACAAAAACAAATCTATCGCTTCTTTCAAAAGATCACTCATCACTGATATTCAAACACCATTAAGCATAATGAATCAGCGAAAGGTCCTATAATTGGCACACTTGACCCCATATGGATGGAGTTTCCCTAGAAATCGCCTAATTAAAACCTAGGACACACTTTCTAAGAACGTCTAGATGGCTTGATGATATCATGGTATAAGGCCTGTGTGGTCTGGCCCACCTACATGATATATGAAGACAAACTTAATTAGTGGGAGTCTGTATATAGCATTGTTTCAGACTAGCTTATTAGGTATGGGTCACGGGACTAAATCAAATGATGGAAGATCGTTTGGTTGGACTAGTTTTTATGGGTCAGAGCAGTAAAAGAATAACGTACGTTTGTCCTACGTATAGGTGATAATTCTTGAAAGAATTTAAAGTTCAGAGTTATAATTGTCGATGATTTCATGATTCAAAAGCTTATTTTAATAAATTGAACTATACATTTTCGTATTGTGCTAAAAGTCTGTCATATTTAATCAGCAAAATTTATAAAGTTCAGTCGAAACCTATTCATAAAATTGTAATATGAAATTGATATTACGAAGCATTTAAATTTAATATGTTCATTCTCCGTTGATAAGTTACTCTATATGTAGACTGAAGCCTTAACTATCCTCATTTCAAAAATAAACTCCACAACCAAGCGTCCTATAAAATGAATCACATTTTTAATGCATTAAGCGTACTAATTAGTGTAAACAAGCCCTCAACAAAAAGGTCAAACTTGATATTGATTCGGAATAACCACGCACCAGTCGAGCGAAAGCGTAAACAATTTAATGAAATAAAGCAATATTTAACGATGAAATAATACGACACACTCACGATATGTGCGTACGCGCATTTTGCTATGGATCACCCTGTATCGTAATTGATATGGCTCGCCTGGGCGGCACTAGTTAAGATGTCAGTGTTTTTTGTTTTGTTATGGGTACAATTAATTTAGTGGATATGATTGTTATTGTTGCTAAGGTAAGGATTGTGAGGTGGTCGAAATTCAACCTTTTCATTGTAAACACTCTCACGCCGCGATAAAATATATGAGCTTGAGATCTGAATTTTAGTATGTGAGCAATGATAATATAATAAACGCGAAAATATTAAGGAGTCTTTTTGTGTAGATATAACATACGATTACATGATATTCATCTGCATTACACCTTTCTATGCATCAAAATAAAGCATTCTAACAAATATTTGATATTGACTTAGCTGATTAGATTTTACACTTACAAATTCGTCTTATCTATTATCACTTTTTTGTTAAACAATGTAACCCGATTATTGCTCAATATTCTCATCCATCATGTTACCAAGCAATTTCACCAATTTATTAATAATAGCTACCACCTTAATTGTAGGCATAAGTGGCATCTTACGTAAGCACTTAACTCCTACTGATGTTTTTTATATGCTCCATATAGAATAATCGTAACTACCATGATCATAGCACATAAATCGTTGACACATAGCCGATGTCGTAGCTGCGTAGGCGCATAGCATAAAAATATTGTGTGACCACAACCGTGTAATAGTTTAATTTTCTCAATCGACTCTTTATTGTGTTTAGCGTCAGATAAAATTTATTGTGATTGGTTTGCTGCTGTTTTTAGTCTGTTTATATTTTATATTTATTATTTGCGATGGTATTTATTGCGGAGTGACAATGAAAAATGGAAGGTTCAAATGTGTCGATGTCTTGTCCTTAATATTATAATGCTGTAATATCAAATGTTCTTGTTTTGTCTTCAATATTATGTGTAATTCACTTATAGTCAAAGTTTGGGATGAAGCTTTAAAGGATTAAAATGCTTTATAAATTAAATTTCTTAAAGCCATTTTTTGCGTAAAGCATGCGGATTCGAATTTCGTCTCGTGATCGTACAATTCTTCAAAATCAAAATTGTTAACAGCTTTTGGTAAAAGTATAGAAAATATAATATACTTACTGAATAATAAGCCAAGTTTGTAAAGACAGCTTAGATAAACAATAACATGCTTGTAACATACTTAAAATAAATGAAATTTAACTTAATCAATGTCAATTCTACAACAAAGACAAATCTAACGATACATCATAAGTTGAAATTAAGATAAAAAATAAATGGCGTGTGTCACTCGGGATGATGTAAGGATTCTAATAATATGTACAATATTCATTAATATCTGTTCTGAATATGAAAGTTACGTTAGAATTAAGAACTATGAAACATACTTATACTTATTGAGGAGTATTACATTTCATCTATATGCGTTATCGTATTAAAATATTTCTTTAATTTCATATTTTGTTAAAATAAGGAAATGATTATAAATGCCAAGTCAAAACTATGTGCAATCACATTTATAACTTTATAAGTATCCTCTGTCGTCTTAAATCAAATGTCCTATAATTTGCCTTCCTTATCTTAATCTTAAAATCGTAAAAGTACATGTCGTTTTACTCAATGAACAATATCTAATACTTTCACACGATTATTTACGTCCAAAACATCATGTCGTACATCATTTTACATCAATTTTAGTCATTTAAGCGATTATTAAGACATGCGTGCGGATAAACTGTTCGTGATGGCAGCACCGATGCAATTTTTGCCAATTTTTCACAAGTGGCAACAATTTATCGCCTCGTACGGTGGATTTCCTCTCATTGACAGATTTGATGCATGTTATTGCGGTTAAGCGGTGGCAGGATGGTTCGTTCGATGTATTGGTGCTCTGGTTATGTGAATGTGGTGGTTATGATGTATTGGGTCATGAGATGGTTCTAGCGGTTCTAAAATGTTCTGGAAGAATGAACGTGTTTAGGCGAATACAGGCTGGTATCACAACCATCTGTCATAGGCACGATCTGATACGATAGTGAGATAATTATTAATAAATTATCCGATAATACCCATTGTATTGCCTTACTAGCCTTGTTAAATCAACTACAATTCGTATGATACTCAGCATCCACCAAGAACAAAAGCCCGATTTATTCACACGCTTTTACGGCATTCCTAACCTCAAATCACGCCATAAGCACTTTACACTCAAAATTAGGAGACATGACCCAAAACAAGGTCCTGTTGTATCCAACGGAGCAGTGCATATCGAGATTTTATGACCCAACAAACAAATAAAATAACCATCAATATACAATATAGAGTATTGAATTTAAAAGTCAAATGTTAGTGCGTTTTTATCGACGACATCAAGTGGCGCCGCGTGAGGATCTAAGTTTAATGTAAATGTAGGCACATGTTCTAGCAGCTCATCTTATGCGTATTGACAAATGGGTCATGAAATTTTTATATGAATATCGAATAGTTGGGATTCGTATTTAAATGGAAATTGGTATTACTATACAATTTAAGGAAACGATACAGAACCAAAAAAAATGTTGTGTGGTTTTATGAAACCACGGTAAAAGTGAAACTTAGGCACAAAATTATCGTATTTGTACGATAATGACTCCGAACACTGCTTTATACCTACTCGGCAGCCGACCGTCACGCGACATGCGCTACACAGACCAAAAAGTTTGAGACGATGTAATAAAAGTTTCACTTTAAAACATTTTTTAATTAACTTTCCCTTTCTTTCAATTAATGCTAAATCGTTTACAGTTTTTTTATGGCTGTTCTAGTTCCTATATCGTTTTCCGAATGTTAATTTTCTCTCACATAGGCCACCTCATCAATAACATCTATGACTACGAGTTGATTATTTGATAACGTCTGTGATTACGACAAGTTCAGTAGTAGTAGTAATCATTTCGTAGCAGTCGTGACATTCATTACGTACTTAATTCTTTAAAAGCACCGTATTCCAAAAGTCTGATAACGTCTACGATCACTACAAATTAAATAGTAAGTATTTTTTGAAGTTAAATAGTAAGTAGTACTAACTTAAGTATCGTGAGATTATAAGCTTTCCGCCCGCGGCTTCTCCCGCGTTTTCAAAGAAAAACTCGCATAGTGCCCGTTCCCGTGCGATTTCCGGGATAAAATCTACTCATTAATCCAAGTTACCCTCTATATGTGTGCTAAATTTTATTACAATCGGTTCAGTAGTATTCGCGTATAGTAACACATCCATCCGCACAAACTTTTGCATTTATAATATTAGGTAGTAGGATAGGTTTCGTGAGATTACAAGTAATTCTTTCACCCAGGGCCGCTGTAATCGCGCGCGTGCCACCCGGAAGTGGCTTAGCCGATACGCAGGGGTTATCTTTGAGGAATGGTGCTCTCCAGCAGATAGCAGCCTCGTTTAGTATTAAAATGCATACATTATTCAAGCGGTATCGCGTCGTGAGTGTACAGGTGGTGCTCTGTATGGGAATATTGTTTAATATGTGATATAAGTCGATATAGGTTGGTTTGGGTGAACGTTGCATGCATAGATCGTACTAATGTGGGGGTAAAAATCGGGAATTATTGTCAATTAAGTAGCCATTCTTGTTATGGTCAATGTCTTGTTGTTGAAAGAGAATGAACACTGATACAAAAAAAAAAAACAATGTAGAAAACATTTTCTCTGTCGATGCCTTACCATGTCATCCAATTTAAAATAAACAGAATAACTGCTTGCGTTACTTTAACTGACTCTTCACAAACTCAATCGCGTCATAAATTTAAAATTTCAATTCAAAATATTATTCACAATATCACTAACCATAACAAATAAATCATCGTGCACTGACAATGCCAATTCAAATATCCAGGTACGATCAGTTAGACACATGTAACGCCAGCGCGGTAGGCCTAGATCCAGATACAGGTAACAGAACACAAGTACTAAACGACTACAAGTCTGTAAACAAGGAAATGCCTCAAGCCACCATTTATCAAGTAGCAAGGATTTTGAGTCAAAAAAGGTGTTATAATGGTATTATTTATGGTAACTCTGGTGTCCTAAAACGGGTTGTTTTCTATTATGGTTTGCTTATTTTTGTTGAATGTGATTATGTCACAATTTGTTTAAAAATATACTGATGATTATGGATAACGTCAGGATGTATTTATGGAAAAGTTTCTAACTTTCTTTAAATACATCGTACTAAAAGTTCAACCAGAATTGAACTTTTAATAGCCATTTCAATTAGATTTTTTTTAATATCATCCCACCTTAATCAAATATTTCAGGAAGACTTAGACATTATTTGGTCAACATGCGATATTAACTTACGCCACAAAGCTCTACTTAATAAATTGACAGGGAGCAATTAAAACTTCTAATGGGATAAAATATGTAATTATATTCCAGTATCATTTTAACTCCAATTCACATATTCCTGACAAAAATCCAAAGAATTTAATCCTCCAAATAAACAGGAAAAACAAATGTAAATACCCTTTCTGGTATCATAAACCACTCCATAATTCGGACTTATAAATTTGTCACTCAAAACTGGATTTCCAGAGTTTTTGACTGCATTGGACTGCAGTTTCCGTAAACATTGCTAAATCTATCCACTGACAAGCTGCAGTACGCGACACGGTCGACGCCCACGTCGGGATGTACGGCGTGCGTGTGCGTCGTGTTCGGTGTTAACCGTCGCATGTGCTTAGATGTGCTCTAATGTTGGATTAGAATTGTACAATGAACTTGTTTGTGGCACGAGGGCTGTTAATAATTTGCTTGGGAAGATGTGGAACTTTATTTTGCAGGATATCTTTGGGACTGTTCATTTGATATGGAGTTGATAGTTTGCTTGGTCTGGAAAGATGTGGAAATTGATTATGTAGAAAGAACTTTGGGAAGTGTATTTGATGGACAGCTGTGTCGTGGTTGAATACTTTTTTCTTTGTAATATATTATTTATGTTTTTGGTCTTTATTTGTCCCGATAAAATCCGCATTAGCATACCCTATAAATTCTTTCTTACCTATATCCTATATTGATTTGAATTTCCTAACTTACTAAACTTTTAAAACATCATCAATTATTTTATCGTTGTTGGGTATTGGCATCCCTATTTCAAAAACACCCATACTTTCGCATTCCAGGCTATTAAAATTAGATCGTATTTGTGGGTTGGAAAATAATATATGAGGGAAATAAGTAAACGACATCGCATGGACATCTAGATCGCATGCGTGTAGCATGCTCGGAGGTGTCTAAGTGTTAGATTAGATTTATAGATTGAGTTTTATCCGACTTTGAATAAAGATAATTTATTTATAAGTTCTTTATAGGAGTGGGAAAATGAGCTTGATTAATAAAAAAATGTATTGTATTGTTTATAGAGAATTAATTAATATTGTTTTTTTTTTATTAAAATCTTTAATAGGTGTTAAGATGATGATTTATAATGTAACGATCCAAACGTTTTTATTCTGCACTAAGTATTTATTGTAAAATTGGCAAATTAAGCCTACTTTGTTATGGAAAATTCAAATGCCGATAGCATCACACCTTTTATGATGATGATAATCCTATAAAAGCCTTATAATAAAATATTTACAAACCTTGTTAAAATTTTTGCATAATTATAGAAATATATTATATTACATCAGTCTTTCCCAACGTGGGCGATAACGCCCCCTTGTGGGCGCTGCAGGCCTAAAGGGGGGCGGTAAGAGACCCAGAAAAAAAAGGGGGCGTTGTGTAGGGCTTTGGGGTCGATTTATAATTTCATCTACCTAGCTAGGAAGACTCTTAGAAACCGACTGAGCTCTCGACTTCGAGAGTCGACATCTTGTGAACATCAACTAATATTAATTAAGATATAGCTCAAAATCGGTTCGATATAATAGACCGCGGGCAATCATGTTTTAACAAGTTTTTGTTAAATAATCCGATTTGTACATTCCTGTATCAATCGGCTGGTTCTATAATACTTGTTCTTGCTTGTCGAGTACGATTGGGCGTCGAATGAGATAAACGAGTTTATGCACGTTTGATGTCTTATTCCTGTTGGTGCGTGCTGCTTATGCAATCCTATATAAACGACGTAAATTTATTTTATTTTCATTTGCGGTTTCGCGCATAATAGATAAGCAGTACTTGATTTCAACACTTACGTATTTCTCAAAACAAAACAATGTCGGAAGTAAAAAAGAAGAGACGGCAATACTCTGCGGAATATATTAAATTCGGATTTATTGAAAATCCCACAAACCCGTCGTCGCCTTTGTGTCTTCTATGTCTAAAAACATTTTCGAACGAAGCAATGAAGCCTTCAAGACTGCAAGATCATTTGAATAAAATGCATCCAGATAAGAAAGACAAGAATGTAGCATATTTTCAAGACCTAGAGAAGAAGCATAATACTCAGCCAAGTGTATCAAAACTATTTTCGGCGGCTGCTAAGCAAGATGACGACGGACTTCGAGCTTCGTACAATATCTCTTTGTTAATTGCTCAAAAAGGCAAACCACACAACATCGGAGAAGAGTTAATTTTGCCAGCAATAAAGGAAGTAATAACTACTGTGCTTCATAAACCGGCCGCAGATATTATCCGAAAAATTCCTTTGAGTAATAATTCTGTGCAAAGACGAATTGATGAAATGGCTGAAAACATTGAAGAATCATTGTGCAATCATCTGAGGACTAGTCAATTCTCAATTCAGCTCGATGAGTCCACTTTACCAACTAATGAAGCGTTGTTGCTATCTTACGGGAGGTTTATTAAAGATGAGAAAATACGTGAAGAACTATTGTTTGCCAGAAATTTGGAGACAGATACAAAAGGCGAAACCATATTCAATACATTGGAAAAGTTTTGTGAAGAGAAAGAGATTCCTTTGAAAAATATTATATCAGTTGCTACGGATGGCGCTCCGGCTATGACAGGGCGCCATAAAGGCTTCATAGCGTACTTAAAGAATAAAATTCCAGATGTCCTTGCTATACATTGCGTTATTCATAGACAACATTTGGTTGCTAGAAACTTAAGTGAACGACTATTTCAATCACTGCAATATGTCATCAAAGCAGTCAATAAAATCCGTAGCAGCTCTTTGAATGATAGATTATTTCATCAGCTTTGTGCTACTAATGACGAAGATTTCAACCGTTTGTTGCTTCATACTGAAGTTCGTTGGCTGTCAAGAGGCAATTGTCTGATTCGATTTTACAACCTGTTTGACTCTGTGATAGAGTTCTTGGAAACTAAAGATACAGAACTGCGCAACAATCTCATAACATCAAAGAATGATATAGCTTACATGACAGACCTGTATAAACTGTTCAACGACATGAACCTCCAACTGCAAGGCGATGAACTAAATTTAATTAAAACAAAAAATGTCGTTGCTGCTTTCGCAGCCAAACTGCTTCTGCACAAAAAGAATATGGGCAGACGTGAGTTTCACAATTTTCCGAATTTATCAGTATTTTGCAGTAACGACGACTTGTTTGCCTACTGCCAACATTTGGAAAACCTCCACATTGACTTCACCGAACGATACCAGGACATTTTAAACTTGGAAATACCAGACTGGGTGTTGGATCCGTTTTCAAATGTCAACACAGCAATGTCACCTCAGCTGGAAGAAGAACTTATAGAATTGACAACAAACGAAGAAACAAAAATCAAGTTTAAAAATGGATATCAAGAATTTTGGCTACAAAAACCGATCCCACAATTGTACCCTGGATTGTGGTCAATTGTTCAACGATTCTTGATAGCATTCCCATCGTCATATTTGTGTGAACGTGGATTTAGTGCTGTGGCAACGCTGCTTACTAAAAAGAGAAATCGTTTGCGTGTTACCGAACGTGGCGACTTGCGGCTGTTTTTGAGTAAATTGGAACCTGATATCAACAAACTTATTGAACAGCATCAGATTCAACCTTCACATTAGTTTTTATATAAGAATTGATTATGTTTGTTTTATTTTCAATAAAAGATACTCTACTATAAAGTTGCGTTTCAATAATCAGTTATAAGTACTTAGCGTTTTTTAAGTATGTTTAAAAAGGGGGGCGTTAAAAAATAATTTATTCTTAAAGTGGGCAGTAGACAAAAAAAGGTTGGGAACCCCTGTATTACATAGATAACACAATAATTGGGGAGTAAAATTAGTTAAATTATTCTTGAAGCGAAACTTCTTTAGGCGCGCTGAGAGTAAAATTTCAAGGTCGCGTCATAGAGTAAAGCGACGATTTTGGTATCTTTGAATCTTGCCAAAGAAGTTTCACTTCTGACACGTGTGCTCCGCACACGCGCTCTTTTTTATGCCAAATCTATATGGTCTACTATAAATCTATTGCTTTTAATATTAATTCATATTTTAATCTCATTATTTATGATTATCCTTTAGGCTTTGTAACCAGTTAAAGTGGTTTACTTTACTGAGAGGTTTAAAGCAATTCTAGTTAGTAGTAATATTTTTTTATGATTTCAATTTAAATCATAAATTAATAAATACCAGTTTTATGTTATACTCAATGACGCAAATAAGTATCGAAGCGAAATATAAAGTAGATCATTATAATGACGAATGTTTCTATATTAATATATTACATAAATATTTTTTTAAACTGAATTTCTCTTGAATCTACGACAACTTCATTCGTTTTGCAGTGAAGTTTTTGGTGAATTATAAGTATTGCGTATAATTGTCTGATTCAGACAATTTGGTGTAGTTTTTTTATTAAAATAATTATTTTTATAAATAAGGCATTATATTTAAATACTCTTATCTAATAAGCTACGGACAGCTTCTCTGACAAAGCACGGTGGCCTTAACAAAGGAGCCTCTAGTCCTGCTAAATCAACGATCTTCACGTCGACAGAAGAAGTTGCTTCTACCACGGAGATGAGGGAGTCGTCAGCCAGCTCACAATTACTTGTATTTCAATTGGGATTGTATAAATAAGGAACTATATATATATATAATGTATGTTTTACCTAGTGGGCCCTCTTCACAATGGACAGAGTTGGGCGAGTAAAGGCATTTACGATAGTGTAGACTGTAGAGGGTCTAAATGTCTATGATCGGCCGTCAATGTAGATAGATGTTTATTCATAATCGCCGTAATTGCGGTAACCATCCACGATCATTTGTTAGACCAACGCTGCCCATTGTGAAGAGGTCCCATTATAATCTATTTAAGACAGGAGTTTTTCTGACAAAGCACAGTGGCCTTAACAAAGGAGCCTCTAGTGCTGCTAAATCGGACGATCTTCACGTCAACAGGAGAAGTAGCTTCCACCACGGAGATGGGAGAGTCGTCGGCCAGCTCGCAATTGCTTACTTGTACACCAATGGGCGTGCAAGTGTCATCCTGAAAGTGGAATGTATATAATTAGCTTTCCGTCCGCGGTTTCGCCCGCTTTGTCTATACCCTAATAAATTATATACTAAAACCTTCCTCTTGAATCACTTTACCTATTAAAGAAGGCCGCAAGAAATCCGTAGTTTAGTTTTAAAAATTTAAGCATACTTTATTATAGTGATATTCTAGGGATATAGAGACAGAGACTTTGTTTTATATACTTTGTAGTGATGTGAAGGCAGAACATCATAAAATATCAGTGAGGATGATGAAAAATACATTGAAAGTTTCTCGAAAGTTATATGAATTGGTACTGAATATAGTTTACACTATACATAAAATTTTGAGCTCAATAGCTGAGATCCTGCTATAAGATATGGGAATATGTCGGGTTAAATAGCTCTACTGTAGGTACTTAGGAACATTTTTATAATTTGAAAAATATGAAAGAAATACAAATAACACATTATTTAAATAAAAAAGTGAAGTCCCATGTCCCCTAGTGGGGTAAGGGGCAGATGCATTATACATCTGTTTCACTGATCGATTTTCTTTAGGGACAAGTAGGTGATCAGCCTTCTGTGTTCTGCCAGACCGAGACATTTTTTTTTTCTTCGTCTCCACCGGGAATCGAACCCAGGACCCCTCGGTTCTACGCTCACGCGTCAACCACTGTACCAAGGAGGTGGTCATTATTTAAATAGGTACTTACATAATTATTTTTAATGTCCAGAACGGTGTGGGTTTGATAATTCGGTATGTAGACTGTGGGTAAGTCGATTCTTGCGCCGATTTCCACTCCTGGCAAGTTACCTTTAAAAATAACATCCTATAGTTATAACTTGATGTCAAGTAAAATATAACTAACCATCACGTAATACTTAAATGTAAAAAATAATAGTATATTTTGGATAAAATATAAAAAGTACCTACTAAATGGCTGTAGAGTTAATTTGAAATCAAATTCAATATTTTTTTAACTTCTTCTAATTGAATTTTTACATTTTCTCCCAGTAAAGCACAGAAATTAAAAAAAACAGCTAAATCTATATGTTAGAATTCCATAACAATTGGTCGAAGATGATTAATTAAATTATGAATGAATTTATTCTCGTACCTATCTCATACACTCGCATTTTCGTATAAATATTAATAACTAGCTTTAAGAATTTTTCAAATCGGACCAATAGTTCCTGAGATTAGCGCCTTCAAACAAACAAACTCTTCAGCTTTATAATATATATTATTACTATTAAATAATAATAAAAAACAATACCATAACTCCCATAGGAACATGTGTACGCCTGGCCAGCGGGCAGCAGTACAGCACACGACACTAAAACCAACACTAACATTGTTCTAATTATCTATCCCTATGTATATAGCCTTATATATACGAGAAAACACGCGTGAAATATCATTAAAAATAATTAGTGAAAAAATTCGTTAAGTGGATTCTGGAACGAATGTTCGATGTTATTTGTAATGTTGTACAAACAATAAGAATGTTGGTAGTTAATTTCTATTTTTTTGAAGTGAAACTTCTTTATCGGGGTTGGAAAAAAATTTAGTGTAACATTTTTTCGTTATGCGTGACATTTTTACGTTACGCGCCATCTTTTTCTTATCCCTACCACGCGTGATTCGACGTTTTTCTGTAAAGTTGAATATAGTAGGTAAATTATTTTTTGAAAAATAAGGTCATAAAGAAGTTTCACTTCTTACGTGTGTACACTAGACAGTACACGCACACATTTTTTTAAATAGAAACAGACTGTTTGTAAGGGAGTAAATAGGGAGTAATAAGTTGATACTTGATAATGTAACTCAAATAATTAACTATCCAATGCAATACATACATATTTTTTTGTCCATACCTAGAGGTCAAAGTTGTGTATAAATGTATCGTAGTTTTTATGTTGAATTGTATTACATCTGTTGTTAAAACCTTTTAAAGAAATCTTGGTGTATGTATTCAGTTTTATCTATCTTTCATTATTTGTATGATATTTAAATAATATCTTAGTATGTGGACAATATGTTGTACTTACACTGACACTTTCCAACTCAGCCCATAATAGTTCAATCATAAATGCCCATACATTTACATCAATAGCGGTCATTAAACACGGAATATAATAAAAGTGTCTAAATATCAGTAAAACAGTGGGTGGTAGTGATCCAGGCGAGATCGAGGCGAGATTTATCGGTGTGAAACATTATGACAACGTGATGCAACTGTGATGTTAGATTGAAGATCGTAGTGTTTAGATCAGGTGCATTTGGTTGGAAGTTATTAACTTGTACACTGTTTTCAAAGCATTCATAGAAGTAAACGCGAAATAAGAAACATATATATCAATAGTTTAAATTGAATTGAGACATTTTTTATACAATTGATTATACTATACATAACTACGTATCAATGTCTGAAGGTTCCAATCGAATATATTCATAGAGTATAGACTGTTCTAAGATTCTCTCCTTTCGCTAGAGAAATACAACCTTTCTTCCTTCACAATTTTGACATCACACAAAGAATCTTTCTATCCTTATTTTCACTGCCGTTGCACTTCATATTAGTACCACAATGAAATTATATTGTTTATAATGCTAAATATTCGTAGTGCGGTAGTATTTCATACGTATGTATCGTTGTTTTACCCGAACTTTTCATTTTCAGGTAATATATAACTCTACTTTCTGAGTACAACTATTAGTGGTGAGTTTATTATAGTGTAGTAGGTTTCCGCCCACGGCTTCGCCCGCGCAGTCAAAGAAAAACCCGCATAGTTCCCGTTCCCGTGGGATTTCCGGGATTGCGTCATTTTCCCGGGATATAACGTAGCCTATGTCCTTTCTCGGGTATCAAAATATCTCCATACCAAATTTCATGAAAATTGGTTCAGTAGTTTAGGCGTGATTGAGTAACAGACAGACAGACAGAGTTACTTTCGCTATAATATTAATAGTATGGATATGTTGCATCGTCAATTTGAAACAAAGACTCTTTCTTTGTTTCAAATTGAGGAAAGAAAAGATATTTAATTTGGTGTAAATTGCAATTGTTGTAATATATGTAGTAGCTAACTGGCTTAATTAGTCGTTTGATTAAGAGCCTACTTTAGCTTAGCCTACTTACCTAGGCTCATAACCACGACATACATATTAATCTATATATGGAGTGGTTATATTAGTCCATAACATATAGGTCACCATAATTTGTTCTTATCGCCTCTAGCTATGATTTATTATGGGCAGAAACAATTACCTCTTGTATATATAGATAATTTGCTAACAAACAGGCTAGGTAATACGCAATTGTACAAACACTATGAGCAATGTTGTTTTATTTATAGCTACTGCAGTTGATCAATAATTTTGCTACCTTAGCGCAGTGGTTGAGTAGTGGTTCTTATTATGACGGGAGAGATTTGGATTCGATTTCCGCTATTAAGGAAATGTACTGTTAATAACTAATTTTAAATGAACGTAATTTATTATGTTCTCCACCCTTACTGTTCCTATTGACCTATAGTATATATGTGTTAAAGATTTGTTATTCAAATATGCAGCAGGTACGCACCTATAATTATTTGAAAAGCCCTTAAACATCGTATAGTTAAGATTTACTTCATCATTTATAATAATAGGTGACATGACATGAAAACTGTTAAGTATTTATTTTTTCTCAAAATTTTTCCTTAACTACAAAAATATTGTATTAGTCTTTCAGAACAGTTTATCCATTACTTAATTGATCATAAGCACAAATCCACAGCAACAATACGCCAACCTGTCCTCTATTCCTTACAAAGCTTTGTTTAATTACTTAGACTCTGATAGATGGCGCTGACCGCGAATATATCACTCGCATGTCGCGTCCGATTGGCGGATGACAGCGGACGTGTCATGGCGCCCGCGCCTGCGCAAATTAAAGTAACGTGTTTGAGTTTTAATTTGCAAGGCTTTTAAAAGAAGATGGTGGGTAGTTGTACGTGGGTTTAGGGGAGGTTGTTTTATTTTTTGTGTGTATTATAAGTAAAAAGAGAGATAGATATTTTACAGTTCAATAAGTAGTAATCTATAAGGCCTATTGGCCACAAACAATGCGCGTCATGTTTTCGTCAAATGACGATTCCAAGATGAATGCTTGCATCTAGCGTTGAAACAATCAAAATGTACAACTGTGAACTATGGGCAAGCTCGAACATCTCCAATTATTATTTGCAATAAAAGATTATTATTTGTACCAACATTTATTCTACATCAACTCAACCAAGAAACGGACACCTCAAGGAACCGGGTACAACGTAATAATTCAAGAAATAATGACGTTAAGACGATAGTTAATAAGTTATTAAATACGTGTGACACGGGACCGCTGTAAATTAAGAGACGCGAGCTGGAAGGTAATCCCTTACAGTGAGGAAGTGAAAGTTGATCTGATCTGTCTGATACGCAGGTGCTAAGGTGGTCTGGTCTTAGAGATGCTGCTTCAGTGTTATATTGTGATTTTCTTTAAAATTTCTGTATAGGTAGATATCTTTAATTATGTATTATGTAAATAATACACTATATCTTATTTTTGAATGTCATAGTTACCCAGACCTAGAAGGTAGTAAAATGTAAATAGTATTTAGTTTTTAAACTTAGTAAATTTTAATATAACTTGAAAATGCCACATCGCCAGAGGCGGCGTAAGGCGTGGGCGACGTGGGCCACCGCCTACGGCCTCGTGGTACAAGGGGCCTCGCGCCTCAAAATTTTTTAAAGCGAGAATAAAATAAAATAAAAATAACTACATTAAAAACAACCGACTTCAAAAACGGAAAAGCAAAAATTAAAAAAGATTTGATATTATTAATTACTACATATTATTATTTTAGATATGCTATTTACTAAAAACTAAAAAGGTTTGATGTCAGTGCACGCATTTATTACTAAGTGCTTAGTGCTTGGCACCGACTTCAAACCCATTTAATAAATAGCACATCTGAATAAGTAATATGTAGTAATTAATAATATCAAATCTTTTAATTTTTTGCTTTTCCGTTTTTGAAGTCGGTTGTTTTTAACGTAATTATTTTTATTTAATCATTTTAGTGTATTTTTCAACACGAATCAAACGAGCCCAAACTTGATAAAGTTAAGTCAATATATTACTGAGTTCCTATGGCCACCTTCCGATTCCATCATCAAATCAGCTCTATATCATGATAATGTTTAATCGCTATCCAATTTATATACGTACCTATACAAAATTTCAGCTCAATTGGTTATCGAGAAGTGAATCAAAGTTACTTGCTACATTTCAATTAAGTCATCGAGATTAGACGAAAATGCTCATAAAATAAAAACTACTGGGCCTATCCGAATAAAATTTTTATGGGACCAAATCGACAACATTCCGTATCAAACAAAAAAAGAATCACGTAAATCGGTTCAGAACCCTCGGAGTAATCGGTGTACATACATAAAAAAAATATACCGGCCGAATTGATTGAAGTCGGTTAAAAAAGATATAAATCAATTTTGTTGTGAAACATGGTTTCTTAGTCTGGCAACATTTGCCACCGACCGACCAGAGTTCCAATGCCTTAATAAATTAAAAAAAAAACAACCAGAGTGCGGGGAATCCCTGGTTTTATTTGTTTACTTTCTTGACTAGGAAGACAACCAATCAAGTCAAAGTACGCAATTGTTTTTATTATTTTATAAAATCCGTCTTCAGGTCGCCATAGAACAGGGCCTCGCGAAATCTGTCTTGCCCATATCAAATTTAGGTCTTGCCCCGCCACTGCACATCGCGCATGTTTGGTTATGACATGCAATAAATCAATTTAAATCAACGATAACATATTTTTTCATAAAATAGCAATATCGGCAAACATTTCTTGGGAAATTCGACAAAAAGATCGGTAGATTAAGTTAATTCATTGTTCCGTTTATTTTTGAATTAACAACTTTTTCTTTCGCTAGCTCCTAGACTATTATCCCGTAGATCAGTTATTAAGCGATCTAACAGCGATATCGGCGCGATATCTCGCTATCGATCTGATGCTATCGGACCCAAGCGTCGTGGTTTATTGGATAGTAGTTAATATTTGTTATTATGTTCGTGCGTATGGTATTTATTGTTATATAATTTTACCGATTGGTAGTCGGTTCGATTACGGTAATGGCTCGTTTTGGGAAAGTTGGGTTATTATGTTTTAAATTAGCTGCTTGCCCCGGCTTTGTCTATATAAAGCCTGAATAATGTAGCTGTCTGTTAAATGACAGAATTTTCGTGATCGGATCAGCCCCTTTAGCCAAACGTCAAAACGCCAAGGAATAGAATACGCTATCGATAGAAATTGACATAAGCGTATGATGTTTTGCCTAAGGATTCGGTCACCCTACCAACGACAACGACGACCACGAAAAAAATTTTCATCCAGTCGCAATTAAATTAAATTGTGCAAAACACAATTAAAAATGAAATTTAAGAATTTCCTGTCGTATTGGTGTTTGGAAAAAAATTTTTTGAGATCAATGGATAAACAAACAGGTTTTTCATAGAAACGGTGGCTCCTAGAAAAAAATGTATTTAACCTTTTTTATAGATAATTAGATGATCTACAATTTTGGTTCAGGTGATTGTATGATAAACTTACCGTCTCGGCGAAAATCACAAAAAACCCTATTTCTTTTTATTAATTGACCTCGAATTTTTTTATTTCCGAGTACCAGAATGACGGGAGATTTTAATATTGATTTTGGACAAATTTCGGCAAGATTGGAACTTTGGTCGTGGTCGTCTGCGTCGTTGGTAGTGTGATCGAACCATTACCAAAATGTCATGAGCTTATGTCAATAATTAGCGTTAGCAGTTTCTATTCCATGGCGTTACGTACGTTTGTCTAAAGGCCCAGTACTATGAACTTTTATCTCTTTACAATATTAGTGTAGATGCGACGATAATATTTGTTTCTGTCTTGGTTCACTCATTTGCCTACAAAGATTTGCGCAATGTACGAATGTTTGCACTCATGTAGGAAAAATAAAAAAAATATTTGCAAATGTAGTCGTACACTTTTAGGATTGCGTATTCTTACGAATGTGAGTGACCGACATTATAATAAAATACATGATAGACATGCTATAAAATGTATTTGTGGTGCGTTTTTTTTAAGTAAACCTATATATACGCTGTATTATTTTCATTTTATCATAAAAATTGCTAATCGTCAACGCGTAGGCGCATATATTTTGACGTTTCGCGAATTGTCAACACGGAATTCACAACGTGATTTGTTTGTGTCTGTCGTCGAGTTATTTGCGAGTGATTCATTGCAAAATCTTCATACTGAATACCTACTCAAGAGTATCTTTCTCGTTAAATGTTTTAAATGTTCGTGTGAAAGGGGTTCAGATTTTGGAAATTATGCGATGGATCGTAAAGGTAGGTCAAGTCGTGAGTCCATTTATTCCAAATGTAATTTTTGAAGTGAAACTTCTTTAGGCGCGTTGAGAGAAAAATTTCAAAGTCGCGTCATGGCAATACCGTCACGTCATGGAGTAAGGCGACGAACTTGGTATTTTTAAATCTTGTCAAAGAAATTTCACTTCTGACACGTGTGCTCGGCACACACGCTCTTTTTTATTAATGTTTAATCAATTTTTAAAAAGGTTTGAAATAAGTTCAAATGATTCGGGAAGAAGCTTCTGAACTAATTTTAAACACAGAAATTCGTAAAAAAGTTTTTTTTGCAATGTAAGTATGGAAACGAGCCACTTTAAATTAATAAATAGCACATACAGGTCAAAAGTATCATACACCATACTCCAGAGTACTTAGGTACAGTTCACAGGGTTTCATGATTTTATTCCTCTCTATACTTAATTATAATCTCGCACATGCAAAGTGTTTTAATTTGTCCTGGATACGGAAAAAAGCCTCTAAAGTTCAAAAACCCAATCTATACTTCTATACTTCTTACTTATCTATACTATCTATGCTAATATAATAAAGCTGAAGAGTTTGTTTGTTTGAACGCGCTAATCTCGGGAAATACTGGTCCGATTTGAAAAATTCTTTCGGTTTTAGATAGCCCATTTATCGAGGAAAGCGATAGGTTATATATCATCACGCTAAGACCAACACGAGCAGAGCCATGATTGAAACCGCGGGGCGCAGCTAGTAAGATAAGATTATCAAATAACCCAACATAAACACTGTGTACATTGTTTCTTACAACAAGCGGTTATTGTTCTAGAAAAATCAGTTTATTATCCACTCGCTAACTGGTTAAAAGCTGCACAAACGTATTGGTTTGGTTGTGCAAATATCTATGGGTATATTCCTATAGTAAGAATAATATATGCGTATGAAAAGATAAGCTATTTTATATAAGCTGAAACTGGTATTTATTAATTTAACAATTTTATATATCATTATAAATTTCAATACATAATATTAAAAGAAATGGAAAGCATGCATAGCACATAAGGCAACCTTATCGCTTATGGTATTACTACCTACGTACGTACGTAGCATAGATCCAGCCGTCTGTCCCTATGTATTGTTAGATATTTAAAACTACGCAACGTATTTTAATGCGGTTTTTTCTGCAGCACTCTGGTAAAAAGTTCGTCTAATCGTAAAGTGTTGAACATACACTGAGTTATCGTTTTAATAATCTAAATATTCTCTCTAATACACTTTATTGTTTTTGATACGCAGAATCAGTTTTGGGCCTATTTTCACACAAGAAATGAAAAAATTAAACCACATTAACTTAACTAACTGAATACAGGTGTAACTCACCTAATAAATAATTACATTCAAACAGTGGCATTATTCACAGTTGAATTATATACATACTATGGCGTGTAACATACACTTATAAATTACTTTACAAACTACCTATAATTATTTTTCTTGTTTATATAGATGATTTATTACATGTTTCACAAGCTTTCAGCCGCGGCTTCGCGCTTTGACTAAATTTTAAAATAATAAACTAAAGCCTTCATTGATAACCACTCTATTTATTTAAAAAAATCGGTTACCTATCTTAATCTCGAATTTTAATATTCCGAATATCATAATCCAGAAAACGTTTGGACATTTTTTCATAACCCCGAATTTTAAAATTTCGAAGTTTTGTTTGCCATATAATCGCAACTCCGAATTTCATTTGCCCATTTCTTTATTTGTACGACGTTTTACAATCCAGACGAATGAGTTCCAGACATACGAAATCTAAATGCACAAAATCCAGATGACCGTAATCCATATGCACAAAAGCCAGATTTTTAAAACACAAATTTTTGAAATACAGTTAATTGATATCCAGACAAACAATGTCCAGATTTTTGAAATTCAAATAAACGATATCCAGCAAAACGTAATCCTTCCAGGGGGACGCCGCACGAACCTAACCTAACCTTCTGAATAGATTTTAACACTTTAACCTTTCTGTAATGGGCAAGTAAAACAATAGCGAGTCGGTTCTGGCACTCGCCGGCCGCTGCCGCGGCACGCTCGCTTCGCTCGCTCGGCTCGTGCGTAGGGGGTCACAGTTCAAACCTAACCTAACCTACTGAGTCGAATTTGACACTTAAACCTTTCTGTAATGGGCAAGTAAAACAATAGCGAGTCGGTTCTGGCACTCGCCGGCCGCTGCCGCGGCACGCTCGCTTCGCTCGCTCGGCTCGTGCGTAGGGGGTCACAGTTCAAACCTAACCTAACCTACTGAGTCGAATTTGACACTTAATCCTTTCTGTAATGGGCAAGTAAAACAATAGCGAGTCGGTTCTGGCACTCGCCGGCCGCTGCCGCGGCACGCTCGCTTCGCTCGCTCGGCTCGTGCATGGGGGGTCACAGTTCAAACCTAACCTAACCTACTGAGTCGAATTTGATACTTAAACCTTTCTGTAATAGGCAAGTAAAACAATAGCGAGTCAGTTCTAGCGTGGGGGTTGTAGTTCAAACCTAACCTACTGAGTCGACTTTGACACTAAAACCGGTCTGTAATGGACAAGTAAAACAATAAATTTACTTACTGACAATGTTTATTTTCAGTCGATAGTAAAGGTATAATCACGATTGTATGGAAATCAAATAAAAATATTATGAAAATCTGGCAATAGTTTATCTGTTAAATGATTATATGGGAACCAAATAAAAAGATTATGAAAATTTGGCAATAGTTTATTTGGAAAATGGTACGATGGGAAACAAAAAAAAGTATTCTGAGAATCTGGTATAATGAGATCTGGATTATGAGAATACGGGAAACAAAAAAATACTTTTTAAAAATCTGGTTTTGGTGCATCTGGAAATTGATTCATCTGGGAAATTAAAAAAGGAATTTTAAAAATTTGTCATTCATTACATCTGTCTTTTAAAAGTTCTAACAACCGTTTTCGGGGTTTTAAGATTCGGGTAATAGAAATTCGAGTTTTTAATAGGTTACCAAAAAAATCTCATAAAAATTAGTTTTGTTCACAAGTAAACTTAGAGACAGATAGACAGCGGAATGTTACTTTGTTTCATACTTTGTATTGAACTTTAAGGGTGTTTTTCCACCAGGGATGTGCGAGGATGCGTAGCGAAAGAGGTGTTCGTAGAGAACCAATCATATCGCTTTATCTAGCGTTTGAAGCGATTCTAGGCAATTAGTTCTTTGATCAAACATATACCTCGCTCCTTGCACATCTCTGGTGGAAATGCACCTAAAGGAGAGAATTAAAGATTGGCTATACTCCTATACTTAGTACTATTTATAGTAACAAAATAAAAGCTAGCTAATTAAAAGTCTCCCAAATCTCAGTATCGGTAAACACGGAATAGTTTTCAATCAGCACACGTGGTACGGAGCGAGGGTGTAAGCCCGTCGATGTTTCGCTTATTGCCTCGTTGGGGACGAGAGGTGCAAGATTTATGGTGGTACAGGGCTGGCAATTGTGAATTAACGTGGTTGAAGTAAATTATTAAGTTTCTACTTATAATAATGCAATACGTTGACTGGAGTAAATTCTGGTAAAGTAGTTTTATTAGAATACGTATTTATTTAGTTCATTTTTTAATATACAAACTTAAAAAATTATAAAGATAAAGTGTTTTAAACAGAGCGCAAAATGCTGCCGTATTCCTGAACAGAATACTCTGCTAGGAAACCTACTAATTATTATCATTATCTCGGCGTACTCCTGATTTCGCCAACAATAAGCGTTCATGGAAACAACACCGAACTTTTTCATCATAATTTTACATTATAACACAAATTCAGGTATTTTACCAAAGTTATTTAAAATCCTTTAAATATAGTTTATGTTGAAGTTCTACTTTATTTTCATAAAAGGTTTATATTCATAACTTTGTTCATATTTCATGTTGTGGCAACCCTAACGCACACAGTTATTCCCGCAAAGAATCCCAAAGGATTACCTGTTAAACCCCAGCTAATAGCTATCTAAAAGCGCGTCAAACTGTCAAACTGTTGCCGGCAAGATGTTCAACTGTTTACGCTTCTCTTGTTGATTATTATTGGTTTTACTTTCAGTTTTTGCTAAAATTTATACTTTTTTGGTAGCCCTATTTGAAGCCTTAAGGGTGCACTCACACACATCAGTCACCGTCAAGTCACCGATGACTGATCGGTGACGGTTCGTGTACGTATCCACAAACACCAGTCACCGTCATGTTGTCCGTCAGTCACGTCGCCGGTTTGACTGAATCATTGAACACATACATCAGGTTAGTCAGTGATTAGACGCGTGTCACGCTAGAGAACATGTAGCAATTATTGACGGTAGCACGACGCTGACTGAACTGAGACGTGACGGCACCGGGTGAGTGGGGATAAAAGTATGATACATGTATGGAAAGATTATTTGACGTGCCTGACCGGTGACGTCACTGATAGATTTCGTGCCGGCGACTGTCGTGTGGGAACAGAGTCATACTAGAACTATTGATACATATTTTTTTTTTAATCCTGTCCGGTGACGTGCCGTGACGGTGACTGATGTGTGTGAGTGCACCCTTATCCGGTAAACGTGATGTTCTAAATGTGAATACATCACTAATATAAAACAAAGTCCATCCGTCCCTATTGGATTTTGAAGCAGTTTTTTAATAGTCTATCCTTAAGTCTATCAATATTGTTAGTAATTCTAAAGGAAGGTTTTAGTGTATAATTTGTTAAGCTTTCTACAAAGCGAGCGAAGACGCGTGCGGAATTTTAAAATGCGGAAATTTATGATAAGCGAATTCTAACCGAAAAAAACTGTACTGCACTCATGTTTAAAAAGTCAACATTATGTTAAAATGTTGTAAATGTAAAAAGTGGAAAACAACTATTACAATAAGTCTAGATTCTAGTTATAACAATTAAATATTTCAACCTAAACAAGTCCGCATTCTTAAGATAATTAAAGCAGATACTTAATAAACAGAACAAATGTTAATAAGTAGGCAAAAAGCTTAATTATTGGCGGCAATTCACTTTACGTTTTATTTTCCATTATTTTTTACCAACGGCAATATAATTGTCGCAACAAGGAAAATTTAAGGAGACTTTTATTATGTCGACGTTTTTCAAGTCTGATCTGAAGTTCATGAAGTAGGTATTTTGTTGAGAATATGGTTGTCCCTTCACAGACCAAAGACTTTTTTTATTTGGTCCGAATCTCAATTAGAAAGAAAGCAACCATTTATTTGTAAAAAAAACTTATAGATTTAAATATGTATACAAAAAATAGACTAACCTTAGAACTAAAAAAAAAACAATAATAATACAAAAGAAATTGAAAGTAATTAATCTTAAACATTTAAATATACAAAAAATAAACTAAACTTAAAATTAAGAAAACAAATAAACAAAGGAAATTAAAACGAAGTGACAGTATTTGGCTCTATCTTTAATCCATATTAGGGACAATATCGAATGGTGTAATATTACAAGTTATATTGTTTTATTGAAAATGAAGAAGAAGAAATAAGATCATTTATTTAACTCCACAAGATTACAATAAACACTTTTAGCACACAATACAGTTAAAATAAGACAATACAAATCAAACACAACAATAAATAAATGTACAGTAAATTCAAAATAAGAAGCTAAAAAGTGGAGCCAAAACGGTAGCCACTCAGCATAAATTGCAAGTGTTGCAACTACACTGATTTTCAGTGGCCCTTATCTGAAGCGAAAATGCATATTCGTTACTTATTCCCACTAGCTTAATTTAAATAATGTAGAAACGAATTTAAAAAAAAAGGCCTCGATGTAGGCAAAAATACATGACGTATTATGATTAGAAGAAATTAAAAGATATACAATCAAACTTTACGTAGATGTTACCTAACTAGAGGTACTACAATAAAGTAGAAATGTAGGTAATAATTTTGTGCTTTCCGGTAAATTAATAACCAATATAAACGCTACTTGAGAAGTAGGTAAGGGCGTGACCAAATAGGAAAAGATCGAAGCGTTAAATCGTCGATATCGCAGCATCACACCCCATAATCAATGATTTTCGCTTCCACTGAGAAAGCTACCGTTACAAGTAACGAGTGTTAGGCTGATTGTACACGAGGTAACAAGGTAGGAGCTTAGGCTTGCAATACAGTCGTAAAAAGTCAGCAAAGAGGTTTAAAGGTAAATGTAAGCTACGTTTGCAATAGTTACGAATGTAAAGTGGATTTGGCATGAGATATTGTAGTAGGAGACCTGGGCTAAAGTAACAACATAGTAAAAAAGGCTTGTCATGTAGAAGGCAACGAGATGGGTTCATTTAGTTACTCAGGGACCAGGGTGCTTAAACCCTAGGCGATGAAAAGTAAATGTAAACATAAAAAGTACTTCTAATAACAGATTATATTTGAAAAAATATGTTAAACGCCTACCGTGTAAAAACCTACAGTAAACATAACAGATACAACACGTAACTAACTTACTAACACCCGGTGGTCAAACTCGTGCCATTCAATTGTCCATCTCGAACAAATGGCGGGAAACCGTGGGAAATTACCGTGTATAGCTTTGGTAACGAATTTAATTTGATAGGTGTTTGGTGACCTCTGTCCAGAACCGAATATGGGTTTGATAATCGTAAGGATATAATGGAAATGAGTAAGTTATTTATAATGGAGCTTTCTTGTAAGAAAAAAAGTTTTAGCAATACAATTGCTATGCTTTCTTAAAATTAGAATCATCCAAAAATAGAAGACTAAGCCTTTAGATCTTAGATAGCCTGCTAGATCTTTATATTCATACAACATTATTGTAAATCGTATTTTTTATGACCAAGTAATGTTCAATGTTATAAACACCTTTGTTTTGTCAGGTATTCCTTGAAAATGCGTAAAACGAGTGTATGTTTTTAACGTTGGGAAATTCATAAACGCATACCTACTAACTAAGTTAACCGAAATGTGTGTAACCTTAGTTGACCTGACCTAACGATGAATTTGGAACATTCACACCGTTTAGTCCTAATCCTAGACCAATATTGTCTGGCAGCTATCCAGTGAACAACCATTAACCACTTGTCTTCATCGTAGAGCATTTAGTGAACTAGATAGTGCATGTGTCATTTATGTAGGAAAGAGAAATATAGGTAATAGCCAATATGTATTCAACTATGTATTTTGCGTGATAATGATTTGGCGTTCGGAAAGCAGAATGTAAAGTTTATTTCACCAGAAGTTAGGTACTAGAAATAATCGAAGATTCGACACGCTTTAACTCTTAGAATATTGTTGTGTATTTTTCACTTCCTATAATTAAATAAATGATTACTTTTCAATTCGATACTAATAACTACCTCTGAAAGTAATCATTTATTTACTCGATAGTAGCTCACTGGAATCGAATTCTTTGTTAATGACTTACTTCTATTAGCATCACATACAATATGGTTAATCCTTACGTTATCTAGAATATCAATGATCTATGTAACATACGAAGCTGGTTGCCAAAGCCTAACCACATCAAAGAGTTGTGAGTTCGGGACTGGGAGCATGCCAGCGTGGCTTAATTAGGGTGCTTTGAACTTTTACTATTCTTTATACAGTGCCAAATATGTTGCGGTTGCCGAATTTTGGATCCTTTTGGAGTTATGAGGTTTGGGAGAGCTTAATTCGGTTACCATGACGTGATTAGCTTCCGTGATAGGATTTGTTTTGGCTTCACGACTATAAACCATGATAATTCACTTGATGTCAAGTATTTTATTTATGTCGAAGCTTTATTCTGTTAAGACAGAGCTTTAAACTGAACTTTGCGGTTATAATAACCCTCAAAGTCTTTGCTACTCTTTATCATCTGGACACTTTCATTAATTAAATTATATCGCAGGAAAAAAGACTTAGCCTAATCACACTAAGATTAATTATTATAGAGCGGAAATGTGTCTGTAAATCCCATCTCTGAACTTGAACCTGCGATTTCTAACGCACCGCACGAAGCGCGATAACAAACTGAACTTAAATCAAGAAATCGTGACCCATATAATATTGGTATCAAAGCGTTAGCCTACTAGTTGTGACCATACTATTAAATCATGAAAGATTCGCTTCCTTGGTGTGTGTTCCTCTGAACCGTGTTAAAGAGCAGATGCTTTATCTGTTTCTCTGATAAATTTTCTTCACCTACAATTAGAGTGGTTCAGTGTCTATCTCCTGCCTGACGGAGGCAATACTTTTTGTTAATCCTAACCGGGTGAACCCAGGATCACTCGGTTCCGTGTTCAAGCATGAAGCACTATACCTCACTATATGATCGACGTGTGAATACATACAGGATATAAAGAGTAAATTACAGTCAATCATTTAATACGCTAAGCTACCTATAATCGACACTTGACAAGATCTCGTTACGCAAATTAAGGTCATAAAACACGTCGCAATAAATAAATTATAAGTACGGTAAATAACCGTGCTCCGGGTCTTAATGCCGTTAGGATAACAAATGGGTAACCATTACGGGTGAGGCATGCGCAGGGGAGGAGCGACTAGCGGAGAGATTACAGGAATTATTGTCAAAAAAAATTGTAGGACTTGATCAAGAAGGAGTAAAGCCAAACATTAACTCTTAATTTAGTAATCATCAACTATTTAAGTAACATATTTTTTAGCAGTTAATTAATTAATGGTTGAATATAAATGAAACTTAATAGTTATAACCAATTCCAATATAAATTCGCAAATATATGTTGCACATGACTTCGAATACAGTGTGAAGAGAGCATACATCATCATACATCCGCATAATATAAAAAGATCGCAAAACGCCCCTTACGTGATCACTACCTTACAGCCTAGTGCTGAAACGTTAACCGAGACCTTGTAAATGTTGGTGTTAGATCATAGTGCATTTAGCGCAATATAAGATAGATTAGTTAGTGCCTTGAATGTGATATTTTATCACATGTTTACCCGCTTCCGCTTAACAATTCTTAATAAAACACAAATAACCTTATGGCTTTGGCAGGCAGAACGCGTACTTAGCGTGCGTCAGAGCTAAGCTGACGTCGCGCTATGTCGCCGATATATGTCATACGGTGATGGTTGTGTACCGTCAAGCAGAGCGCTAGCGCTAACAGTACGCAACGCTGGCGCTCTGTTTGACAGTATGTGAGCGCGTAGTACAATAAATCTCGGCGTCATAGCGCCTCTCTGAATCTTCTCTTTAGCATAATATGTTTTTCCGCTTCAGCTTATCAAATCGCTCCATTAATGACCACAGCCTTAGAGCCTAGTGCTGAAGCTTTAACCAAGACCTTGTAAATGTTAGTGTTAGATCACAGGGCGGTTGCTGCGCAGATTGTAACATTAATCACGGTGTGGGAGACACTATTAAATAGTATTTGATACGCTGTATTTGGTATAAGTGTTTTATAATAATGATGGTTAGAACCTTGTTAGTTATTGTGTGGTTAATACACATCTAGGAAATGGGCTGATACAAATGTATAATGGGTAGTTTATGGTGTAATTGTGATTGTTACGAATAGATATATGGTAATGTTTAAATAGGTTTTGAGATAATTATATTTATCTATGAAAATAAAAACCAATACTATTTTATTGAAATGGTAAATGATATGTTAGGATATCTTGCTTTAATTAACTGGTGGATAATAAAAAATGTTTCCATTTATTGAGTGGTGAATATTTCGTAAGACTGGGCTCTATTTAGGGAATGCAATCCCGATCCCGCGGGATCCCGATCTCGCGAGATCTCGTGTAATTTTTCGGGATCAATCCCGACGCATCTTATGACGAGATCCCGTTCGAGATTGACGGGATTGGGCGGCCAAGTCAATTACCAAGCAAGTATGTTATAAGAAAAGGAATAAAAAATATAATCACACGATTTTATCGTAAAGAACCAAACCAAGCAGATATTAATACGGCAGTACTAATCGAAGATGACTTGCCTCTTTCAATGATTGCAGAAGATTTGAATTTGTGCTGCACAAACTAATAAATCGCTTCAAGAGGAATTAGAAGAAACTCTGCGAGCTTCTAAAAGTCCTTTTGCACGTATATCCACGTCCACGAGCTTAGACAAATTAGAATCTACCATTAAAAAAGAAATGGATTTGTTTGAGTGTGGAGGAACAAGGGGGCGATTTTTGCAGTTTGCATATAATCGCTTCGCCACGCTGTTGCCAACCAGCGTTGAGTCAGAGAGGGCATTCTCAGCAGCGGGGTACATTGCAACGGACATTAGATGCCAGATGATTTTAGCAGATGAAACTATTAATACCCTTTGTAAGCTTATTGTTTTGATTACCTAATTTACCTACGTTAATTTCCTTACAACCTGATTATTATTTAGTTGGTAAGACTAAAGAATAAAGGTTTTTATTTTCTTTCGAGTAATATGTTATTTTAGTTAACCTCACTATCACAAACAAGCAGTTATTAGCTTTTTCAGTCATCTGAATTCAACATTTTTTTTTTAATTAGACGGGATCCCGAAAATTCCGGGATCCCGCGGGATTGATATTTCTAATCCCGCGGGATCTCGAATTTGCAATCTCGAGTCGGGATTGCATTCCCTAGCTCTATTTCAGCCAACGCTTGAGCTTTTAGACGACGTGGTTGTGATGAAAGGTTTCGTCTAAAACTTATAAATTATGCATTATTCGTAGATTTGTATAAAGCTTATTTTAATGTTCAATTAACCGCAACACAGCTTACAGACATCATATCATGATCTCACTTACCTAAACTGTTAAGAAAAATTAGCGCATATCACACAAAAGGACATGATACTTCATTTTTTTCTTTTATCGCCTGACCATCATGATATATCATGACATCAAGTGTAACTATAACTTCTGCATGAAATTGAATATCCCTAAAAATACCTTTTTCTATCCATACGTATGGGTATTAATGAACATTTACTTTGATCAAATTGCCATGAAATGAGATGTGTCAACTGTCACTGCAGTAAAACGTAGCCTTTGTCACTCTCTAGCCCCCTAATCCAGACACAAAAATCATATCCTAAAACCGCTCTAACTCATACATTTATGTATTCAATTAGACTTCTTTTAGAAGCACTTTCGAATCGTCAATACATATTTTTAACAATTACCACCGATTCGGAAAGCAGTATCTATGGAGAAGAACCGGCAAGAAACTCCATAGTTGCTCTTTTAAAATCATGCTCCGTTGAGACTTCGCACTTACAATAGTAGTAGGTCTAGTAGGATAAATTCACGTTCACACTCAGCCTACATCGTCTATTAACCGACTGGCCTGCATAATCTATCACCACTAGGCGTTAGGTTTCAAATGTTGCGATTAGCACTCCATCTTATCTGCTAGTTAGCACTGGTTCACTTGGCTTTCTAAAGGATTAAATGGATTTCATCAATGATGAAATCCATTTAATCCTTTAGAAAGCCAAGACTTGATGGAATGTATGTACATGACTTTGATGGAATGTATTTGTATCTCAAATTTATTCAGTGCTGTTTGTTTAGGTATGCGTATTGTAGGCGTTCGTAGTTATTGTGGTTGAATTTAAAGCTTTCAGCTATATTTAGTTGTATGGTTCGTGCTTATGACAGTTAGAATGAAATTTATAAATCTTTAATTGTATTTTCGATAGATACATTGAAAACGTTATAGATGAATATGTATTACCATTTAATTTCTATTATATAATTCGTTTAGTTTTAACATGTTTAAAGAAATATGCAGTGATTCCAATAAATGATTTACTTATGTTAGAACTTTTCTGATTATTTCTTTTCAGTCTTCTTTATTTCAGAATTATACTACTCTTAAACACAGTTTTAATACTCACAAATCATACTAATCTAGCCAATCATGAGATTAACTGTCGCCATCAGCCCATAATAGCCCCAATGTACGTTGCTTCGGTTGAATATTGAGCAGCTGATAACAGAATCTTATCAGCTGATGGATCAAATGATTCATTATCTTAAACGGTGAGATAACGAAACGTGATGAAGATGATTCATTTGAAATGCAATTAGGGATGGCTGGATTTATTGCATTTGATTTAAATTAACTTATCGATGGATTTGATTAGTAGATTTGTAGTGTTAAGGTGAGACATGACTGTCAAAACAATATTTTGTACAAGAAAATAAGACTACTTCGTACAAACTGAATTTTGGGCAGTGATTCAAGTACTGATAGATCAATAAATACTATTGATTTTGAGGCTGTAATACAAAAAGGTACCAGCAATAAGTGATGGATAACATCTACCAAAAATACTTAACCATGATATTATTACGTTTTAGTTGAGGGAAGAGCCATATAATATATAACGTAACTAATCATATGTTTTTGGGCGGTGGTGACCACTTAACATCAGATGACCTCTTTGCTTGCTCTGCCATAAAAGAAATCATCAACGAAAACTTCCAGCTATGGAAATTGTTTTCTTCTCAAATATTGGCATACAAACTTTCACTCCCAATTTGACTAAAGATTACAAAATCCCTAGAACAGCAATACAGTGAATTATATTCATGCAAATTTGTAAATCTGAACACGGTTTCACTGACAAACTAACTTATGTTCTACAATATTCGAATAGACAGCAGGTTATATTTTCAATACAGTTGGAGATATCTTGCATAGGCTGAAATTAATCGATTTGGGTGTTCGTTGACTGATTTTAATACTCTTCAATAAGATGGCTTAGAATTAGTTAACGATGTATTTCATATAAAAGATCTCAAGATTAAGCACTAGATAAAAAAATCTGTACGTTATTTATACCGTACCATACTTAGTGGGCATTGAAAAGTCTTTGGATTAAAACTGAAAATTACTATACTAAACTTTTGTGAATACAATGCACGGCTGCATTGTTGAACTGAAAAGTCGCCTAGAATTATACTTTACAAAACTTTTGTTTCCAATTCGTTCTATTGACTTCAGACTATAGAATCATTTACAGAATTGATCATTCTCAGTACCGTAACCTTACAAAGCTTATAATGTAAGGTACTCTTCCACAAAACCTTAGGTACTCTTCCACAAAACACAGATGCCTTTCAAAAGAAACTTTCCCGTAATATTTACGTAACAGCCACAGAGTCTCACAGTTATTTACCAGCAATTGTACGATAAGGAACCAGCTCGGAGCGTTATTTATATATTTTGCATCTAATTACGATTATTTACGAGGTAGTACTGTCGGCCCGAATATGTGTCAACACATCCGTTATATTCTACTATTGTAAGATTAATATTAATGTTATAAGTTCAGGAGACATGGGAAAGTATTGAATTGTTAGATATTTAGATTATCCCGTGTTTGAGACTTCTTGTTCTTGAAAATTGTCTTTTATTTCGATTGCTTGCGAATGTGAGCATTGAAGATGTTGTTTATCTGTGTTTATGGTGTAAAAGTTGCAAAGTAATTAAGATTCTGATGATTCATCATAAACCGAATTTTCAGGGCTTAAATATATCTAATATCAAAATTTCTATATTGTGAAGGAATTCCATTATTCCTACAATTTCTACAAGATATACGATTCAAATAACAACGCCTACAATAATGATATCCTATTAGTTTACAATTAATGTCAATTCCATTGCGGGAACATCTGGGATACAATAATTCTTAGATAAAATCTAGCACCACATGATCTTCAAGTATCTTAATTCTTAAGGTATCAAGCTCGGACATCATATCAAACATAACATTCTCTCGTATTAAGAAATAGCAATAAATTCAAGCACCCATTACAATGACAAAACGCTACATACAGACGGAGTGACAAGCGGCGTGTATAAACAAAAACCATATATTATTGAGTGCGCGGGCGCAAACTGACCGAGATTTGTGGCGTTTCAAATTTTAGTATTTGTGTTCGTGTATAATGTGATATTTTTAATTGCTTTATGATGTTGGGTACGTGTTGTTTGATATTTCAATGGTGTAAGTTAATCACTTGATGAGCTAACTCGTGAATGTTCTGTTTGTTTTATTATATTATGTGGGTACTTTACAGTTACTGGTTTAATGTAATGGATGGTAATTTTTTTTCGACCTAAGACATGTAGTAATGTAAGCCTATACATATTTTTTTATAATATTTGTGAAAGGTATATAATTACTGTTTATCTGAATAAATATTTGACAAAGCGTTTAGTATGCGGTTGCAATCGCTCTCTCTGTGACGGTATATCTTTAAATTATGCAAATCACACTTACAAATACATAAAAATAAAATATTTTATTCCCAATAATACGTTACATATAAATATTTTATATATTATGAAAATAAAGATTTTTGCATATTTTCAGTTTGACTTTTACAAGGTTGTGTCAACTTTACTTTTTATTTGTGGAAATATTTTAAGATAAAAGCTTCGTGTATACTATTCAAATATTCCTCTTTTCCTCATGTCCAGTTATGTCCAGCTACATCGATGTATTACTATCAATAGTATTCTTATTTCTTAGTAAACTCAAACTCAAACATTTATTTATTCAATAAGACTTCTAGAAGCACTTTTGAATCGCCATAACATATTTTTAAAAATTACCACCGAATCGGAAAGCAGTATCTATGGAGAAGAATCTGCCGATTGAAGAAACTCCATAGTTGCTCTATTATTTAGTAATAGTTTTATTACAGTTCATTTAATTATTATCTGTGCTAAAAAATAGTATAGAACGTGCCATCTACCATGACCGCACTATGATACATTCGAAAAGGAGGAGGAATGTCGTATTCGCTTCTGAACATTATTGTTTTACCTCGTCACCTGATGATAGTAGTCATGCTAGTCGTATGATGATCACATGCCTGTATACGTGCCAAACTCCAACAGTTTAGATTGTGTATCATCACTACATAGTATAAAACAAAGTCGCTTTCTCTGTCCCTATGTCCCTTTGTATGCTTAAATCTTTAAAACTACGCAACGGATTTTGATGCGTTTTTTTTTTAATAGATAGAGTGATTCAAGGGGAAGGTTTTAGTATATAATTTATTAGGTTTTAGACAAAGCAGGGCGGTAAGCTAGTCTAGATAAAATTATTATTGTAATTCTATGTTGTGACGTTGTGTTATGGTATGAAGTTTTGTAACAACATCCAATGAAATTAGGCCAAAAGTACTGCATTCAAAAACACTCAACTTAATCCTATATCACAGTAAAGAGCTAAACTAATATCACACACTATTCCTTTGGTTGACTACGACTAAAATATTTCTACAATATTGTAGGAACGCATCCCTACACTTGTCCCCCAGGGCAGAAGGCAGATTCTCACCCGTCATCGCCATGCCAAATTTTTGCTCAATAGCATATCTACTGCTTGCAAAAATTGGGGACTCGAGTAACAGGTGAGGAACCGTCTCCTCAACTCCAGGCTGACATAGACACGACGGATTATCCTTCAGCTTTGTTGTTTGAACGGGCTAATCTTGGGAACTACTGGTCCGATTTGAAAAATTATTTCGGTGTTAGATAGCCCAGTTATCGAGGAAGGCTATAGGCTATATATCATCACGCTAAGACCAACAGGAGCGGAGCAACGCGGGTGAAACCGCGGAGCGCAGCTAGTACAGTATAACTATCGTCTATACATCATTACCCCTACCATACGTCACGGACCTACAATGGGGAGTTCAGAATTTATAGCTCACCCCACACGCGCTCGAATTACAAACAAAGTTAAAACCGTGATGTACAATACACGATCGAGTGTCTATTTATGCGACACTCGTATTTTGTTTTCGATATTGATTATTCATACTATTAATAATGGCGAGTGTTGCGAATTTAGTATTTGATAAGAGTTTCTAAAGAGTTTGTTTGTTTGAACGCGCTAATCTCAAAAACTACTGATGCGATTTGAAAAATTCTTTCGGTGTTAGATAGCCCATTTATCTAGGAAGGCTATATCATCTCGCTAAGACCAACAGGAGCGAAGCACAGTTAGTTAGCTATACACCGCACAAGAAACTTAAACAGCTCGATGTAGAAAAACCACCACGCCAAGTTAATGCCACCACCGAGAGAACGATACAAATCTACATTCATTTACCTCATTACGCATAGTAGGTAACACGGGTGACGCTACACCATAATGTACGCCGACTCATAATAAACATGCATCAATAAGTAATACACGATAAATTAAATAAGGGATATCAAGTTTAAGTGCATTCTTAATGGTGGACACTCGGATTGATATAGAGCCCACGTCGGGTGGTATTTCGTAATAGTAATGCGCCTTAATGGTCTTAGTTTCAATTAAATATAATTACCGGTTAATATTTAAAAGTGTTAGACGAGATTGATTGCGGTGGCTCTGATAATGCAGAAACGTAGGTGTTAAATTGGAGGTTGAAGTAGCTTCTATACAAGCTTCTTCTTTGCAGATCTAGTACTAGTATTGTAAATGCGAATGTCTCACTATCTGTCTGTCTGGCCATTGCGCTATTACGCTAAACCATGGCATCGTTTTAATCGAGATTGAATATGAAAAAAGTTGAAGAACCAGAGTCAAACATAAGCCCCTTTTATTTCCAAAATCAACTCTTAATTTATTTTTTTATTTTTTTATTTGTACAGGTTAATAAGATGACAACAATAGGTTTTAATTTAGCAAATCGCCAATAATGAAATAGTTGATAATTGATTGGCGCATGTAAACCGTATTCAACAGTAGTTTTGTCAGCAGTTCAAACCGCAGGACTATGATAATTACGAACTACTTATACTATTATGATTTATACCAACTAGTTATCCAAAACTTGCATTTCCCGTAATATATATGGTAAGCTTTCATTAGTCAATATTTTATGCTCGATTAATATGTCTTGTAGGACCTAGGAGACTTTCGTACCTTTCATATGTTGACACTAAATTATTTATTTGAAACTTGTAGCAATAAATATAGCCAATTTACTTGTAGACATTGCACCTTACACCTTGGTCAAATTCATAATGCCTAATAACGGATGTTTCCTTGATTTAATAATTGAATAAAGTTTGATTATGATCATTGATATTATTAATTTGTATTTTAAAGACTAATAATATAAAAATTTGGTCAGTAAATCAAGATCTGGGGATTTTTTTTTTTACTTTTCATTGGTCGGAGATCAGTTTGTATAAGTATTTTTATACGATGAACTCAAAGATGTCTGCAATTTGTTTTAGTTCTATAATCGGTATCGGCAAAGCTCCTTCCTATGAAATATTAATCGACCGTCAAAAGGTATCATATTGGGGATCAATCATATATGTTTAGCTTGTAGTTTTGGTATAGCACATATTTAGGTATATCGAAATGGTCATACTTATGCATGTTTGAGTGTTCCTTCTATAATTATTTCCTATATATTATCCAATTTCTTCTTCTTTCCTATACATTATCAGATCAACAAAAATATGGTAATAAAACATGTCGGGATACATTAAAATTTGGCTAATGTTTCTTTCTCTTGTATGCTGAAGTAGCTGATTAACTACAGGTACTTCCTGAAACCTATATTATACCTACTCCAAAGAAGGATATTTAATAATATTCCATACTAGCTGTGCACCGCGGTTTCACCCGCGTGGCTCCGCTCCTGTTGGTCTTAGCGTGATGATATATAGCCTATAGCATTCCTCGATGAATGGGCTATCTAACACTGAAAGAATTATTCAAATCGGACCAGTAGTTCCTGAGATTAGCGCGGTCAAACAAACAAAAACACAAACTCAGCTTTATAATATTAGTATAGATTAGAGATGCGCCGAATAGTGGTTTCACCGAATAACCGAATACCGAATACTATTCGGTTAAAACCTTACCGAACCGAATATTCGGCCGAATTATTCGGTTCAATGTTTTGACGTGTTTTGACGCGTAAACCGGTTCTAACGGGTCGCAAGTAGCTGCTGGCTCGGTTGCGAGCCTTACCTCACCGCCCGCCCCCCGCGTATATCGCCCGCGCACTCCGTGCCGTCTCAGTTGTGTTGGAACATCGCACGAATACGTTACAAATTAAAACAAAAAAATATGTATTAAAATTTATTGTTTAAAAGTTTTATATTTTTACTTTAAAAGTTAGTGCAATATGAGCGGACGTAATGTCATTTTCTATTGGGATTAAAAGCATTTTCTTCAGACTTCAGGATTTAAAGTATAATAAATATTAAATACTGACTAAGTGCTAATAATAAACATGATTAAATTGATGTAAATTTACGAAATAAACGTTGATTTGAAATGGAATAGGTTCAACACATTCTTCATAGGATTTCTTGGACTTGTATATAGTACCTATGACATAAATTATTCATAATATGAAGTTATTTATTTAGTTCTATAGCCAAGAAAGTAGAAGTACTCATAACGAATATATTCGGCACCTAAACCGAATAATTCGGCCGAATACGAATAGTGAAAAAGATGCCGAATATGCCGAATACCGAATATGTATTCGGTATTCGGCGCATCCCTAGTATAGATTATTTGATAAATCAATAATTATGAATACCGGTAGCAATAAACAGGTGAATAAACGTCGAGGGTTTATAACGAATGGACCACGATGGACATTACCATAAGTCATGGATGTGAGAAAATTGTTTAATTTCAAACAAGCTGTAATAGTTGGGGAGGCGAGGTAGCTAAATGGCGTAATTCGACGGCGCCGTCGAGACTTATCAAAATCGAAAGATAAAATAATTTCGAAAAGAAAAGCTTCTATGGTAAAAACTAAAAACCATTTTAGCGGTGGGTTTGGCGTGTACGGTTTTTTAAAAATGTAAAAAAAAAAACAGTTACTTGGGCATTCTCGAGCGCGTCAGATATTCATACTACGTATGCCCCAAGTGCCTCTGATAACAACGGTATACTAATCTGCCGGTTTGCGTGGTGGGGCTAGGCATATAAATCAGTCAAAAATGCACAAAAAAAAAATTTACTCGAGCGCGTCAGATTTTCGGAAGGGGTGTTAAGTAGGCCCCAAGGAAGCTCCCCTTAAAAAAACTGACGATTTCGGCGTGACGATAAGTTACGATGAATTTTTGAAAATGCAAAAAAAAATAAGTCCTTTTGAAATACTCGAGCGCGTCAGATTTTCGTAGGGGAGGATTATCTCGGTATCCTAAAAGCATATTTTCTTAATCTGACAAAAATGTTGGTGGGTTCTCTTAATCTGACCGAAAAAGGTTTTTGGGTTTCTTTTTTTTAATCATCGTTATTTCATATCAATTTTCTTTAACACCCTCAGTTTTCGAGATATACTCAAAAAACCGGAAGTTTAAGTTTTTATGATGCTTCAAGTCATAAAGTTTTAACTTTGGACAAAAATGTAAAGAGACCTTCTTTGTGTAAAATAAAATTACCTTTTTTGTGTATTTATACTTTTTTTTTTGTAAAATGTATCGTTCGCGACTTATATACTGCAACGCGTTTTTCGGAAGACGAAATGGCTCCTCCAGACTTCTGGTCATGCGGAAACCGGCAGATTTTGTATTTTTAGTAAGTTTTAGATTATATTCTTCAAAATAAAAAATAAAAAAATCGCGCTCGAGAATGCCGGATTAACGTTTTTTTTTTACAAGTTCGCGACCCTATAACTCGGCGGCGTCAAGGACTTATCGTCAGATTGGTTAAATTTAGTCTTATAACACTAAAATCAACCCCCAATATCTTAATCTGACGCGCTCGAGTATTTCAGACTATCGATTTTTTTTTACTAATCTGATCGTCTATCCTAGGCGCGCGTCACTACATATAGAGTTAAATAGTTTACAAGGTTGTTCTATTAGGTCTAAGGTATCTCTCATATCTTAAACTGCCACGCTCGAGTATTACCGAAAATTCCCCTATTCGCCTCCCTATCTATAAGTGGCTATTGTGAAAGTTAGATTATTTGATTAAACACTTAAATACCTATGTAAAAGGTGTATTTGTTAAAACGATGTTTAAAAATTGTGAAACTTAAATTCGGTACATACAATGAGTGAATTTAGAATAAGAAAGAAAGAATGCAGCACTACACAAAACAAACAGAAAAAAAAATACAAAAAAATGAAACATACAATAAAAAATGGTGCTTATGACTGACATACAATAACATATATATATTCATAGTACATAGTGATCACTTGTAGTCTATATTTTTTTTTAAATACGTCATAATCTATTAACGCTCATCATATTGTCTACTAGCTTCCGCCCACGACTTGGTACGTGCATCCCCGTTTTTCCCCGTTCCCGCAAGAATTTCGGGAAATCCTTTCTTAGCGGATGCCTACGTCCTAGCATCTACCTGCATGCCAAATTTCAGCCCGATACGTCCAGTGGTTTGGGCTGTGCGTTGATAGATCACTATATCAGTCACCTTTGAGTTTTATATATATAGAAGATTATGCGTTAAGAAATTACAAACATCCTTGCAAACTGCAGTGGAGTGAGTGGAACAACCACGACTGATAAAAAAAAATATTTAATTTATTAAAACTATTATCATAGAAACAACAAGCGCGAAGATTCACAGTTTTATGTCAAGCTCTACTAATTAAAAAGATTTATTCTTTCCCCGTTAATTTATCGTCAACCCCAAGGGGTGTTATTTATCTGTATGTCTGTACGTTTGTAACTGAACGCCGTTTAAACGGTGTTTTTCGTGATTTACTGTAGCGGGTAGTTTTTAACGTCTTTTTAGATTGATAGAGCGATGTTATCTACTAATTGTTGGGATAAATTGCCTTGTTTGTACGTTTTGCAGTGTAATTATGGTTTGCGTTGATTAATTGGATTGGTAGTACGAAATATGAGTGTATCTATCTTGTACTACAAGATATAGTATGTAAAATATGAAATGTAAAGGTTTAAGTACTTATGTTTGTGTAATTTGTTGTAACTCTTTCCATATATTTTATTATTATAAACTGATTTAGGAGTATATGGAATATGGATACTTGTTTCGTTTCGAAGCACTAAAACGAAGTCTATGTGTAAAACTTAAATATAAATTATATCAAATTAATTAAAATTCTTCTTTAAGTTGTTCTTGTAAGAGATAACTAATTTAATGCTTACTAATTAATTACTTAGATATAATTTCCATCTAAAAAACCGACAACACAGTTCATAGACGTACCCTAAACTAATAAAGACAAACAGAAACTAAATTAAAAAATAGAAAGTCTCATTTATACCCATTGTGACCAACACACATTGGATTCAGTTTACAAAGAAACAAGATACCTACGTGATGTGTTTTCCGCGTTCCGTCACCGAAATAATATTCGGAAGTAGAGAGAGAATAGCTTGGTGGAAGCCGGCTATTTGTATCTTTTGTCTTTTACGACGATGTGTGGTGGTTTAGATGATTTAGAAAGTTCTTAGTGATGTTATAATTGGATGAAGGAAAAATGTTTTGACGTGACAACGTCTTAAATTAGGTTGCGACTGGGAGTCACTTATGAAAAAGTGTAACGCTCGGTAACGTTACGATGAGTCACCGAACGAGAGAGAGGCCCGCGGTCTGCCGCGCGCGCAGCACATAAATATTCTACCGAGAAAAAGACGTTGTCACGTAAAATCTTCGCCCGTAAAACCGACTTTACAGGCAACCATTTTTTTAAAAGAAAGAAAGAAAATAAGCATAAGAATTTGAATTTGATGAATTATAATAAGTACCATTTTTATTTTTATTTTGTAGGTGCCGATACATATCTATATGAAATTTTAAGCTCCCTATACTTTGCACAATTGTGGCACATATACTTTTAGCCTCTTGAATTTTTTTTGAATTTACATCTGAAAACAGCCCGTGCGTAACTTTCTCTAGAAAGAAGCTCTTGTTATCAGAAAACTAAGATTTTTATTCTATGATGTATATCTCAATTATCTACACTGCGTTATTTTTTCGCTTTTCCGTTTATATTTGCTGGTATCTTGATTTCCTATATCTACTAATTAGCCGAATTTGACCGTCTACAATACATTATTAGCGGCTAATATAAAAAAACATTTTATACAATCCTATAATCGTCTTTTAAAATTCTTGCTCATCGTTTCCTTAATCCTTCTCAGTATTGCAGTGTTTCACAAAAAATGTTTAAAAATCACCTAAATCAAACAACAGGCTAGGTCGAAGCGTGGTTCCTATTTCTGACAGTAGTAATTAACATATTACGAGTTGCGAAACATAACATCGATAATCATAGTGTAGGAACGAATAATCTTTGTTTGTTTAAATATAATGTCTTAATCTGTTATAATATACGGCTTAATCTAAGCTGAGAAGGGTAGTGTTTGTTTTGACGTTGAAACCGAAAATTGATGGGTCGGATCTTTTTCCTTTATTGTAAACAAAATGATGTATAATTAACCTTAGTAATTCATAATAGCCTTAGTAATTCTGCCCGATATAATATCATGCTCTTGAGCTTAACACCTCAAGGCGTTTCGAATGAACCACCGATTTGAATTAGGACATATTATATGGGTCCTCTTCACAATAGGCAGCGTTGGGCGAGAAAAGGCAATTGCGACAATGGAGAGGGCCTAAATACGTCATTGTAGATGTTTATTCATTATCGCCTTAATGGCGGCAAACATGGGCGATTATTTGTTGGGCCAACGCTGTCCATCGTGAAATCCTGCTCAGGAATTTACGAAAAACGACTATAGCAACGAAAATAGGACATGTTTTACTTTAAAAATTTAAGTTTAAGGCTTTAAAGGTGATTTATTACAGGTCAGCCATATCAAAGCACCTACCAACAACATCAAAATTGCAATACAATATTTCTCACACGGATCTTAGACTATGGGATGTTTAATTTTAATCAATAGCTGAACCGTATATAGATTAGCTGTGGATATTGTAATTACAATGTCGAGACGCCTTCCGGGTTTGAACGTGTTATTAATTAGACTGCGAGTGGATACACTATCGACTCTAGCCTTGTTTTGTGCCTGCCATTTGGGGCAGATTCTAGTTATTAAGGGAATTGGTGTCTTTACTCTGATTGTGTTACACCTTACCATTAATAATGAATACTAACTGGGCTACTTTTTAAATGTTGGCGATGTCAAATATTAGAAAGGGTGGTTCTGGTAAGACGTCTGCCTTTTAATAGTCGTAGGTCGAGCAGGATAATCTTTCAATGATGGTACAGATCCCACCTTATTTTCAATTTGAAATTGGAGATATCTTTGGTTTATAACTATAGGGACGACAAAGAACTATTGATTTATGCATCAGTTAATCATTTACTTCTATAGCGACATTAAAGTTGTTGCAAAAATATTCCCTTTGAGCAGACTTTCGCAGATGAGTTTTGGTCAGTTGGGTAAATAAAACCATATTATGTTTCAGCAACCCGACGAGCTGGCGAGATCCGTGAAGCTGACGTCACGCGAGAGGCGCTTCATCAAGTTCGCTAGCGTGGAGCACGGTGGGCAGCTGTACATGACGCCGCAGGACTTCCTCGAGTCGGTGGTGGAGCAGGAGCCGCGCCGTGAGTTGCTAGTTATAGCTATATGAAACATAATAACACCTATGGTTGTTGAAGTCGTTAAATGTGGTTCAAGTAGTATTCATGATTACGAGACCGTAAGAGAATGGAACTTCTAGTAATGCAGATTGGACGGTTGTCCCATAAGTGTGACCTTATAAAATGCAGCTGAATTTGGGGTCAAGAATTGGCAATTAAGTTGGTTGAATGTTATATATAAAAGCTAATAAATAAAGTAATAACAATTCAGTTAACTAGATTTTTTCAATTTAACAACTACATAGATAAAAAAACTTTAACAATTTATATACTTGTCAATATACTTCTTGAAAACTTAATTATATAAGTTGCTAAAGCACCATTTCAAACGCCTACCATTTATATCTGAGCAAAAACGAGCGCCAAAACTTATGACAAACAACTGAAACGAAAGCACCTTTCTAAAATACAATTCCACTGTACCATTATGTCACTCATCTGTAAGGAGCTGGCCAATAAGCACCTTCCCAGTATTTTGTCCATATTAAGCGTTCACAGAATTGCCTATTTGATTGGGTAATTAAGTTACAAGCGTGTATTTCCACAGCTCGTCTGAAACGTCGTGTGCTCACTAGTAAGGAGATCGAGCAGCTGCGAGATCAAACGCCGCCGCTGAAAAAGGGCAGCTCGCAGATGTTCAGAAACATGAGGGACAGAGGTATGGTATAATTGTAATATCAGATTATGAAAATTGGTAAACAAAGTTATTTTGAAATGATTGGTACCTAATAATTAAAGAATTTATAGAAGACCAGCTGACCCGACAGATGTTGTCCTGTCTTCTCGCAAATAATCAAACCCTTGAAGTGTATGTGGCAGTTATGTTTTCGCATTTTCCATAATTTTTTGGCTCAAATTTCTTGAGTTTTTCTTTAATAAGATACTTCTCCTGGCAATAACTAACACGTCAAAATAAGGATCGAAATCGGTCCAGCCGTTCATGCGTGATGCCGTGACCAAGGGAAACTGGGATTCATTTTTTTTATATATATAAAAGAGATGATAATATTATGTTGTTGCTATATCTGACATGATTATTATTTTAATTTTTCAGGAATAATATCGTACACGGAGTACTTGTTCCTGCTGTCAATTCTAACGAGTAAGTTTTTTTTTTCTATTTCACTAGCTTTCCGCCCGCGGCTTCGCCCGCTTTGTCTAAAACATAATAAATTATATATTAAAACCTTCCTCTTGAATCACTCTATCTATTAAAAAAAACCGCATCAAAATCCGTTGCGTAGTTTTAAAGATTTAAGCATACATAGGGACATAGGGACAGAGAAAGCGACTTTGTTTTATACTATGTAGTGATTAGGTAGTTTAATTAAAAATGGCGTTACTGACATCTCATATGGACACTTGAAAAACAACCAAAAAATTTAAATTTGAATATTTCTAATTTTCCTTGTCCTATCAAGATAAAAGATATTGTTTTTAATCATTATTTCTATTTTTTTTCAGAGCCAGCGTCGGGTTTCCAAATAGCATTTAACATGTTCGACACTGATGGTAACCAGCGTGTTGATAAAAACGAATTTCTAGTCGTAAGTCATTTTTTATTTCATGTTTTTGTAGTTTGAAATAGTGCACCAATTCATTATTATAGATAATGCTTTATATTTTAGTTTATTAGAGGTGAAAAGTGGATTTTAATTATTATTTTGTTGTTCTTAGAGATAAAACAAATAGGTATTATTTGGTTCATATATTGGGTTGATATAAAATTATAATTCATATAAATTTCCGAATTAATTATTTATGTTATTCTTAATGTTTTTTTTTTTTTACTAATAACATAAAATATATTGAATGCAATTACCTAGTTGATAATTATGGGTGGTTAAAAGCATTGTGTATTTGTATCCAATTTAGTAATTAATTTTTTGTAGTTTCATTTTAATTGCACCTAGTATTAAGTAGTTGTTAAACCGTTATTTCTATCATAATGTAGAACTATTTTTTATAAACTTAGTGGCACTGCAAGCAATATGTGAGCACATGCATTTGCATTTTGATATGCTCCCTAGTTTTGGAGGTGAAGACAGACTTATAATCATTTATATCTGTATATTATAATCAAACTAAAAATTCATTTTTCCTTTTAAAGCTTCCTCTTATTCAGAAATCATAGGTACTTTGGGAACACTATAAGTCTTTCGTCAATCTTCTATAATTATTAAAGTGAATATTTTTTATGTAAACTAAGTACGTCTATTAAAATACTTAATGGATACGTAAGACATAATTTACATCGATATTTAAAGTAACAACATTGGTAGTAGTAAAAAAATACTATACATGCTTGTAAAAGTTACCATTTATAAAAAATGAGTTTGAGTTAAAAAAGTTTTAAATTTTAACAAAAATCTGTTCATAAATTATTCACTTTAAAAGACATCGCTTGACAGCCCTTAACACTCATTAAGGCGGGGGTCACACCTTCGTGTTATTTTTATTTAATTTTGCATGATTAGATACTGCGTCTTCTCGGCGGTTCAATAAAGGAGCGGAAAGATCTGGACATGCACACGCAGCGGGCTGTGAGTTCGATATGTGGTTGTCGTGGATCGGTTTTTGTTCTGGTGGAGGGTAATTTTATAAATAAATGTTAGGGAGTTTTGTACGTGCCCCTAATGTAATGTACTTTCTATAGGTCGTGTGTTATTCTGATGTATGAACTGTATTACTGTAAAGTTTTAACCAAATCCGTTTTCGTGAAAGAGTAATAAACATCCATCCTCACAAATTTTTGCATTTGTAATACATATTAGTAGGATAGGCTATTTCAGGCATTTGTACTGTCCTATTCTATGGCATTTTGATATATGAAATGAGGTTATTTGTTCGGTTCGTTTCTTTTAGCTCATAACGCTTTTTTATTCTTTATAACGTATTTGTTGCTATAATGTTAACAATTATTTCATTTGTTATTTAGAAGAAACATTAGAATGGCGTACCATAGCCTTATTTGGAATTTGAACTCCATAAGCACAAAATATTCGATACCTACTACAAAAATATATTAAATTATTGAGGTTTTTCTTAAAATTCTTTAAGGGGTAATTCTCTTGAGTAAACCATCGTATTTTTTTTTTCTTAACAGTGGATTTAACTTTAAAATTCTGGAATAGAGCTAATAATCTTTGTAGCTATCAGCATCAATTTATAAAAGGTATTAAAAAAGTCGATCCACGATAATTTAAATTGTATCTAACACAACAAATTCAGCATCACTTACTGCTCTTAACAGGTGTTACAACGCTTCGAAAACTTCGTTTAAAAAAAACATCTAGCAACTGGCAACCCTACTTTATTCGGCCATTGGTCTAACAGACAGATGATGATATTGCCAGTGAAAATAAAATATGCTTTTTATAATATATGTTGCTATTTTATGACTCTTTCTTCTATGTTAAATTATTATTTTTCTGTTGGCAAGTTTTTCTAAACACTTTTCTTAAGAAATTTGCTTGTTTTTAAATGGATTTCCGATATAAAATTAAGTTTACATTTCTGAGTCTACCTCTCTACTATATATGTATATTAATATATTATATATGTGCCTACGTAGCTGCTTTCCTTAGTATCGACGAGTTCGCTCAAGAACCGGATCAATCAAGGCGAGGACAAACCTAAACCGTCCGTTGTAAGTGTTGCCATATAAAAAAGAGCGTGTGTACTGAGCACACGTGTCAGAAGTGAAACTTCTTTGGCAAGATTCAAAGATAAAAAAATCATCGCCTTACTCCATGACGTGACGATATCGCCATGACGCGACCTTGTAATTTTATTACGCGCCTAAAGAAGTTTCACTTCAAAATATTTATGCATTGTTGCCATAGACGCTTGCTGTGTATGTCGAGCTTTATTTGTGGTGGTGTTATTAATCAAATTAATTGTCTGTGGTGTATTTTAATCATGTTTAGATTAAGTGTTTGGTTTAGTTTTAAGTGTGAGTTTTAGAAGTGTTGTAAGTGTAGAAAATAAGTGTTAAATTATTGTTTATTGTCCGTACATTTTCTTCATACTTTAAATTTACTTTCAATAAATATTTTTGTAATTTTTGTAATTGTAATAAGATTTATATTTTTGTAATTGGTGGCAAATAAAACACTTTCTATTTCTATTTCTATAATATAATACATGTTTACAAATTTTAAAATGTACTTAATATATTAAAAAAAAAAACATGAAGCTGAATTTTGTGCATTATTTTTTATAGATAACATATTTATTATGACAGATATTGGTAAGTTATCTGTGATGGGTTTTTCAACATTCTTTCTCTATTTTTTAACTTCTCTGTGTATTTTATTCTCGTAATTTGTTTGAGTTTTTTCTTCGATATTTATTACTATTTACATAATACTCTAATATACCTAATTACTTAACATATTTTAATAAGTTTTTTTACTATACATCTGATAAGAAAAGCATATAAAAAGGTGCATTAAATAACACACTAAACAAAGCTTCATCTAAAATTACATTACAAAAATCATTGAACAACTAATATTAATCTGTACGTATTTAAATAATTTTATGTCTAAGAAATGTACATATATATATTTTAATATTTTAACTGTATGCAATATGCTTATAAAAAACCGAAAATTACAAAAAAAATAGGCCGATCTATTTCTGATCAATTACTTTATTTTTAACACCTACAATATTGGGTATTCAAAACTGTATGCCATATCTAAAATAATACAATATTTTCCTTTATAAACTCTAAACTTCTATCTACCCTCAAAAAATGCATCTAAATCTACAGTTAAAATAAAAAAAAATCCAACTAACAATAAGTAATAAACCCATATTATACACGATGCAAATATTCTAGATGGAGAAGATATTCAGTTTCGCGTGGCGCGACAAGCGTGGTATGGCCGAAGAGGTTCCGGGGGGCAAAGAAATGCCAGACGCATATGATGATCAGGGCCTGCAGAGGAGGCATAATGTGGATACTATGCTGCAGGTAATTTTTTTTTGTTACTAGCGGTCCGCCCCGGCTTCGCCCGTGGTACATATTTAGGTTTTCTCTCCATAAGAACCATCCTCGTACTTCAAGGAATATAATAAAAAAAGAATTATCGAAATCAGTCCACCCGTTCACGCGTGATGTCGTGACAACGCGAAACGGGTTTCATTTTTAAATAACGTATATAAGATGTGCAGAAAATGTGGAGCTAATGAGAGATTGATTAGTTTGATAGAAATAAGAGGTTTGTTTAGTTCTCTCGTGATCCATGTCTGTCCCTTAGACACATAAAAACGTAAGTGTAGAAGAAATTCAATTGCTCTGGCGGGATCACGGGTGGCCGAGAGGCTAAGCGTCGCCCCGGGAGGGCGAAAGACGCGGGTTCGAATCCCGCCTCCTGATAAAATAATACACAGTGTGACGTTTTTTGACAAAACTCACTTTTACTGGCAAATAAACTTGGCAAATTAACTTACCCGAAATTTTGTGTCAGTGTTTTGGGTCATTTGTAACAGGATGGCGGTTCTACAGGGGTCTTAGTACGCAATGACAAAAAGAAAAATGATGGTCAGAACGCTGATACCGGATACCTTAAGATACTGTAATATTTTATATTAGAGAATCTTAACATAAAATATTATAGTATCTTCACCGTGTCTGATGCGCTTAAATGTTGTTATTATATTAACAAGTCTTTATCAATAAACTTTTCAGGTACATTTCTTCGGCAAAAAGGGCAACAGTGACCTAAAATTCGAGGGCTTCCGTCAGTTCATGGAGAACCTTCAGACTGAAGTACTGGAGCTAGAGTTCCACGAGTTTTCTAAAGGTTGTAGAAAATTTATTTTTTAATTCTGTTTTATATGTAAATATTTGTAACGCGTGGTTCTAATCGTGGACAAACCCGTAGGCAGAAGCAAGTATTTCTATAACTTGTGTTTTTCTGGTACGTAAGCTACATCACCGCCAAACATCATCAAAATCTGTTGTTTTTGCGTGAAAGATTAACAAACATCCTTTATAATAATAGTTATTATTTACTAGCCGATGATATATTGCCTTTAAGCTACTACAAAAGCAGTCTTTATTAATTTAGACACACTTTTCCTTCATTCTTACCTTATGCCTATTTCTCCAAATCCAAACTGATTACCCACTACCTATTTTTCTTTAAATCTTCATTCTACAACCATCAAATTAAATTCCAGGCCACGAAACGATATCCGAAGTAGATTTTGCGAAGATCCTCCTACGATACACGTATCTAGACACGGACGAATACGACATGTATCTAGACCGACTTTTAGACCGAGTGAAGTATGGAAGAGGAATTTCCTTCCACGAGTTTAAGACTTTCTGCCAGTTTTTGAACAATTTGGAGGATTTTACGATTGCTATGCGCATGTATACGCTCGCTGATCATCCGATATCGAAGGGTGAGTGTTTGGGAATGTTCTAGAAGGTTCTAGGAGTTTCTAGGTTTTTCGAGAAGGTTCCGAAAAGAAGGTAGGATTCCCAAGCTCGTGAATATCCATGGAATGTAGATATTCTGTACACTTTATGTATCTTTTATGGGTTTATTTCCTTCCACGATTTCAAGACTTCCAGTTTCTGAACAATTTGTAGGATTTTAACATTTTAATGGTACCTATTATTTATTTTATAACACCAATCCTTTAATAGCTTACACAAAATTAGATCAAAAAGAGCACTTGAACTAGAAATGATGATCGGATTTTTATATACTTAATTTGATTTTATTTAAATGTTTATTTTCAGATGAATTCCACCGTGCAGTTAAGATATGCACCGGTATATCTCAATCGGAGCATCTCGTGAGCACAGTGTTCGCCATCTTTGACGCGGATGGCGACGGGCTGCTCAGTTATAAGGAGTTTATTGCCATTATGAAGGATCGACTGCATAGAGGGTTTAAGGTATTTATATAAATACTAGCGGTCCGCCCCGGCTTCGCCCGTGGTACCTACATGTTTAAACTATCCTATCTCTCAAGTTGGATCGAACTGCACATGGTGTGCGAATTTTATTATAATCGGTTAAGTGGTTTAGGAGTCCATTGAGGACAAACATTGTGACACGAGATTTATATATATTATTATAAATATTTGTACAAGCAGAAGTATTGAAGATTTTTTGTAATAGCAAAAGTATTTAATATTATTATCCTGTCCTACTTCCTACTAATATTATAAATGCGAAAGTTTGTGAGGATGTATGTGTATGTTTGTTACTCTTTCACGCAAATACTACTGAACCGATTACAATGAAATTTAGCACACATATAGAGGGTAACTTGGATTAACACATAGGATAGGTTTTATCCCGGAAATCCCAGGGGAACGGGAACTATGCGGGTTTTTCTTTGAGAACGCGGGCGAAGCCGCGGGCGGTAAGCTAGTGTTTACATAAATATTAACAGTTTATAATGCTTTAAATAATACTTTACAAATATGTAATGTGTTAGCCACTCGCCCGGCTCTGAAAAGTATTGTTTTTTTTGTTTTCAATTTTTTTGCTTGTAGTTGACATTAAAAGATATTTTTGTTATAAATTGTAAGAGTTATCAAATTTCATCAAATTAGACTAGTGATTGTATTATGAAGTAATATTCTAAATTCTGATCTAAAATAATGTGGATGTTTGAAGTAAATTTAGATTTTTAGATCAAAATATCCCTCAATAAAATTCCATCCATATTTGTTCATCCAATCTCACGCTTGATTTTGATTCTCTAGTTATTTTAAGTACTTATATTAAAGTATTAATAATTTATTATTTTTAATTTTCAGTCATACGCGAAAAACGAAGGATGGGAAGCGTTCAAGTCTTGTGTGAAACAAGAAATGAAGAGTGCCGTTTAAATTTCAATATTTTGTTAAGAACAGAGAAAATAATGGAGTAGACAGATGTTAAGATTTGATGTATGTATTGGAATAAGGGTCAGATACGTGAGGCTCTTGAACAAAAGTCTTAGAAAATGCCAAAAATTAAAAGATTATAATGTTTACTTTATTATTATTTATCAGAGGAAACTTTATAGCAAAGATTCTCATGACTTAGACCTGTTGTAATTATAAGTTACTGTTACCAATGAAAATGTTATATTAAAATTGTTTATTTTACGATCGTCCACTCCATTATTTTCTCTGTCCAAAAATAATGAAACTTATACTCTGTACTAATTCATGCACAAATATTCTACTTACTCTAAATTGTACCACTACGTTTTTAATATTAATATATACTGCATTTTTATAAGCATAAAGAGGGATATAAATCATAATATGTTATGTATCAATATAATTTTTTTCTATATTTTTTTATGTCATTTTATAAATTCAAATTTACTGTATTTGATTTTATATAAAACATGCATTTTAATCAAAGAATCAAAAAACGTGCGCTTTTTATTTTTTTTAAGCATTTAATGCTAAATACAGTTAACTTAAATAAATTTGACAGAAAAACTAAACTACAGTGCCACAAACTTAACTGACCCGGTGACGGTGTCACTGATGTCGATTTTAGTGCCGCTAAATAGTATTTCCCCGGATGCAAGGGTAAAAATAATGTCATTCCCAATGGTGTAAATTAACATTAATAAGTAACTTTTTATTTATACAAAATATTCCGTTTCAGTCTGTGAAAATGTGACATTTCAAAAAGGCGGCACATAGTTCCAGTTTTTGCCACCGGGTCGGTTAAGTTTGTGGCACTGTATACGAGTATATGCGTGAACTGTCATTATGACATTTAACGCTAAAAAGCATTGAAAATCATGTGATTTTTTTTTTAATATTAATACATTTTACGTTATGCTATTTAATGCCAAACTAAGTTTTGCTCAGAAAATAATATTTAATACGCTAAATAATTACCTTAATTAATTTTACATTACTCTAATAGTCTCGAAGTGTATTGAATACACATAAGACATAAGTATTAATTTATTTATTTTTTCTACCATCTTAATAATTTATTATTTTTTATAAGTTTTCGGTCCTAAACTTGCCAAAGAAAATTATGCAAGACATATAAAATTATAGCCATAGAAAGATCTCAGTTTATTGCCGCAAATTATTTTTTAAATAATTCTTTTTAAATGTAACTAGTTAGTTTTGGATTAAACAGTTAAAGGATTTTTATAGAAACACATTATTATTCTTATATTGTAATCACTTCCAATTAAAATCTAATAAGTAATGTAATATGTCAAATTGACTCTGTATTCATAGCATTTGATAATTTCTAAGTAGGTAATTATTGCAAATTTGTCTTATTACTTATAAACATACAAAATAGACAATTTTATTATTAAATAATATCAAATCAAATTTTGATATTGTATATTTATATGCTAAATATAATTTCTCTCTATACTAAAGTCATAAAATAACAAGTTTTCATTAGTATTTATTTTTCTATAACAAAGGTTGTTTTGAGTGAGATTTTAATTGTTTAGTTGTGTGTTGTGTTTTCATGTAATGTGTTGATTATTTAATAATTTAACTATTAGTTTTATATTGCTGGCGATATTTTATTCTTTTTAATGTAAATATTGTGTACTTAATTCAGAAAGTAATACTTAGTCATAACAAGAAATGAAATGACACAATTTGTGAAACATTTTAGTATTGTTTTTTATAAGAGTCTTAAATGTATTTAATATCTATAAATAATAATTTTATAAGCCATATTTCTTGTCAAGTCATTACCTAGTATGTATAAGTGAATAAATAACTTGATTTTATAATTATAAAGATTTTTTGTGATGTTTTAGTTTCACGTATAAAATGTAAACGTAATAAAGTGTATTGGGGTTATCCTAAAATTAATATGGTTTCTACAAACTATAATGTGCTAATTTTGGTTATAAAATAAAATTAAAATGATATCTTTATATTAATAATTATACTTATGTATATACGATGAAGTAAAAACTGACTTGAAACTAACTCCAATACACTATACAGGGTGACTGGTAATTCGACGTGATCCTTCAAAGGGTCTACTAGAGGTCATTTGCAACAAATTAAGTCCAGTTAACCAGGGGTCAAAAATGGATGGTTATTGAGCTATGACGGATTTTGATATGAAAATTTTCTGCCTTTTTACCAAAAACAATTAATTATGAAAAAAAACTACTACACTGTTAACATTCAATTGATATTTTTTTGAAAGCCGAAGAATGAGCGATCAGTTTAAAAAAAAAAACTTGCCCAAAACTTGCATCACCTCAAAAAGAAAAGGGTCATAGCTCAATAACCATCCATTTTTGACCCCTGGTTAGCTGGACTTAATTTGTTGCAAATGACCTCTAGTATAACCCCTTTGAAGGATCACGTCGAATTACCAGTCACCCTGTAAAAATAATTTTAAATGTGTTGGGTTGTGTGCAGTTACAGTATTGTCATAAATTTATTAGTAAAATTGACTGGTTTAACCATCATAGTTAAATGCAACTAGTCGTTCACCTACTTATTAAAAGTGATTTGTTATTTATAAATATTGTGATTATTAGCTTTTGTGAAATAAATTGTTTGAAATTATTGTGTTGTTTTTTTGAAGTGAAAACTTCTTTAGCGGCGTTGAGCACTTTTTCTGTAATGGGTATAAAATCTTAAACTCGCGTCAGGACACGTGACCTGATCGAAAAAGCGTAAGACGGATACCATTCCAAAATATCAAACATGCTCAACGTTAATAATCAAGTTTTCACTTCTGCCGGCACTCCCGGAGTGCAACCCGTCTTTTTTTTTATTCGGCCAAATTTCATCATTACTAACTTTCATCTTAATCTAAAGAAATAAAGATTCGTTTATCAAGGAATGCTTACATCACATACACATCAATAAGTAAATCTGAATATTACTTACATAAAAAGTATGGCTTTGAACCTAAAATTTTCAAAAAAGATAACATCCCGTACGAATCCAGGGCGTAAAGCTAGTAATTAATAAAAATTATGCAAAAACATTGACTTTGAAAGCAGACGGATTTGCGTGGATCAGTTAATATAGGTTCTAAAGATGTGCGATATTTTGTAAGCTTGTGTAAAGAAACACTCCTTTACTATATTTTACCTTACAAGTTACAACAAACACTAAATATTTTGTATTCGGTAAATTGTTGCGAATCAAACACAAATAACAAATCAAATCTCTGCTTCTTAAGTATCCTAAATTATTATCAATGAACCCTTTTTTTATGTGTACGTACATATACGTGTGCCTACACGCGCAAGTATATTCAAATTCAAAATAGTTTATTCAATCAAATACCTAATTTTAGAGCTAAATTAGGTGTAAATGTATCACTGATAGGTAAATAGCAATTAACAGTTCGAGTCTGATATCTTTGCTAAGTTACCGAGTAAATATTCCCATAAAATATGCGTGAAATCGATCACCACGCCATCTAGTGCTAAGTATTGTTCAGCCAAATATTTTTTTTTTTAGTGCAGGGATGCAGGGGAAATATAAATAACTATTGCTTAACGATCCACTGAGCTGTATTTTGTACTTGTTTGTAACAAATGCGAAAACTGATTACTCGATCAGACGAAACCTCTCGTCACGTTTTTTAAATTTTTATCAGACAACGAAAAATGCTGACTGGTCAATTTTTTAGTTCATGATCAATATTGGAGCAACGGTCGGAAATTTATTTAGATTTTTTTTTTTTCTGAGAACTATATACACTTTTGCTCTATTAGACGTTTCCATCTGCACTCATTTTTGGTATGAAAGGTGTTTTTATTATCCTACTTATATTAAAAATGCAAAAGTTGCGTATTTTTATTTCTTTGCTACTCCTTTAAAATGAAAAAACTGCAGAACCGATTAACATTAAATTTGGCACACATATAGAGGGTAACTTGGATCAACACAGGATAGTTTTAACCCCGAAACTCCATGGGAACGGGAACTATGCCGGTTTTCCTTTGTTTTCGCAGGCGAAAAACTAGTAACATGACTAAATAATAAACATTTTTAGTACCACAAGTAGTGAGGATCGAACCCACAGTCGCTATCCGTAATTTATTTAGGGGAAAATTGTATAACATTTTACTAATAAAAATTGTATGTAGATAAGGAATTATAAGGTAAATAAATAAAACAGAATTGTTCCACAATTACTTTATTCACAACATTTCTTACATAAATAATTTTCTAATTCCACTGTACTTATTTAATAACTTAAATAAATTAAATTCACCATCTTCCAAGTTAAATCAAAAAATTAAAATAATCCAACATAATTTATAATTAAATATCGGATACATTTTTCAACAGATTTTATTTTTTTATATGACGCAGGCAAGTTGTTAAGTCAGCCGTTTTATTTATAGCCTAGGATCTTTATTGAGAATTTTAGGGAATCGATTAATTAACTTTTAGACGATTTGGCTATATATGTATTATTCAAATAAAATGGATGATTTAAACTGTTGCCAGCGACATAAATGTATTAATAATTTGTAAATGCAAAATACAGAAATCAACTACCGAGATTTATAGATACATATTACAAATATTCATTGAGAATTATTTTGTAGATTTCTTAACATAAATGATGTTAATAGCGCCTCTATAGGATATTTAGTAAAACTATAGTATTTATAAGCACGCATAGTTTATAGCAAAATGAAACTAAGCCCCGGACGGAAATAAAAAAAAATAAACTTAGCAAATAAAAAAGAGCGTGTGTACGACCACACGTGTCAGAAGTGAAACTTCATTGGCAAGATACAAAAATCCTCGCCTTACTCAATGACGTGACAGTATTGCCATGACGCGACGTTGACTTTTACTCTCAACGCGTCTAAAGAAGGTTCACTTCAAAATATAAAACTTAATTATTTCGAGACTAAAAGCTAATTGAATTTAAAATGCTCTTTCTGAAATATTGAATTTATAGTGACTGTTTTTTAAGCTATTGCATAGCTTCTATCGCGGGCCTTGAGCGCGGGGACCGAATCCAGAAATTTAGTAACGAAAAACCTCACGCTCCCCACTCCGACGGGCACGGAGGTGTGGCTTGAAGGCATAGCATGCAATAGCTTTACCGCGGCAGTCCCCGAGTGCCACACGTCTTTTTTGTATTTTTCACGCATACATATAAGTAATGTTATTCGCACCTTTTTTAAATGTTTGTGTTTTTAATTATATTTGGATATTATTATAAATCCATAACACGGTTATAGTCACGAACCAGTTAGATTTTATTTTCCATAATCACATAAGTCACTTAAAACAGCGTTAAATACTAAATTTTACAAATATTATGGAAGATAATTAATAATTTTAGTCATAGAATGTCATAGAATCATTATACATATTATTTGAAATGAAAAATTAAATATAAAATAACTTGTGATCATTTATTTATTACATAAATAGGAAATTCAACTATCTAGATATTAAACAGATAGCTTATGAAAATACTGAATCTAATCAAATAAGTACTAAGCTGTTATTTTTATATTTTTAATATCTATAAGTAAAAAAGAAGGAACAGAAAATGAGACCTGACTGGTTAAAAACACTAATTTTTATAGCAGTCTTGACGTCACAAAATTCTATTTAATAAATCTATTAGCATCTGAAATAGTTATGTAGATTATTTACATTTTTTTCAATATTTGATTGAACTTACAAAATAACGCTCAAAATATACACATTGTATAACTGAAGAAAAGAGTAAGTAATTCGGAATTAAATGTCTTAAACCAATTTGTGCAATTTTTCTTTAGAGCGGCCGTACACGGGCAGCTCGAGCAGTTAACCGCGCAGTTGACGGCTTGAAGCGGTCGCGACGGCTCGAGTCCGTGTACGGCAGTGAATGAGTGTCTATAGTTCACCGCGCGGTCGCGGCTTCAAGCCGTCGGTCTCAACTGCTTGAAGCGGTCCGTGTGCCCTTACTCTCTTTATCGAAAATAATATTTGATTTCAACACACAAAAAATCTACTTAATCCATTTAAGTATATTATATAATATTTTTTGAACATTTTTTTTTTTTTTTCAAAATACATTGATCCCATTTTCTTTTTCTTTTTTTTTTAATCTTTTGTTATTTTTCAAGTCCAATCAAATAAAGCAAGTACATTTAACAACCGGGCGCCGAAGAGAGTTGCATGTTTTCTCCATTTTCCGTTGGCGATGTGAGACGGTGACGTAGCAGGAAGGAAGCTAGTACGCGGCTTACCTGATGAATAGTAATATTATTTAAAAAAATCAACATAAAAAAAAACAAAAATTCTAATCAATATAAAACTTTATTATTGTATATGTTCTCTACGTATATTGAAAAAATAAATATATAAGAAATTACACGCGAGGCCGGGTTAAATATTAGTTTGAATGTAATAAGAATGTACTGCGATTCTACACAGCTACCAAATTGATGTAGGTAGTTGATAACAAATCGCAGCAAGTCAACGACTATTAGCAAAGTGAGGGTAGTTGGGTCGAACGTCGTATAAACAACGTCCGAGCCCCTAGGCACGATTCGTACGAATGCGCCACGAGTCAAAGGAAAGCGGCAATTTATAGTATTCGACAGCTAAACATGTTTTGACAGGAAATAGTGACAACTATATTGACAACTATTCATCCACAAAAATATTAAATCAAAAATTACGTCTAACAAATAAATGTAATCATGCACCACCAATTCTTTTTTTATTTTATTTCCAATAACTTGAAAGTGAAAAATATTATCATTTTCCAAAGATTACTAATATTTAATTTGAAACGTAACATGTATGAATAAGTTTTATTTTTCTTACCTCAGCGGGCGAATCCTCGTGTACAGCGTGACCACAACGCGTTAGCACCTGCATTTGGAATTTGCCTGTAAATTAGAAAATTATGATTAATTAGTATGCAGAAACAATTCTTATAATAATTATTGTATTGTCCCTTTTGCGTCCCAATCTGGGCAAGATCCTCCCCAAGGCGCTTCCATGAAACACAATCTTGTGCTATTGTAGACCAGTCTCTATTAAATTGGTCCAGTTCACCCCCCAACAATTAAAGAAAATAAAATATTTTTACATGTTTTACAGGAATAATGCTTAATTTATATTTGCCAGCGAGATGATTGCATCGGCAATGTAGCATCTGCTTTCAAATGGCTAAACTCGCCCCTGCCATCATTCAATACGTAGTTGTTTGAACAGCTGTATCCATAGAAGTCTAAATAACAAGACACTAGAAGTCGTAAGCACGCGTGACCTTGTCGCCACTCAGGTGACTTCCAAGCCACCAGTGCGTTCGTCGCTGATCAGTTGCTCTCGAGACGTGCGTGTGTAAACATAGTGTGTTTCATCATTTCCCATTGCGGAAATTCATCCTGCTATACTAATAAAGGAATAACATTTCACCGGTAATTATTTTTTTTTAGAAATAATGCCGTTTTTCCTTAAAATTAAAGAATATTTACAAGTAATACGAATGTCATCGTAGTAACCTAAATAACAATGAATGACACAGTCGACCGTTCTTATTATCACGTTTAACACAAATTTCAACCTTATTTGTATGTGTTTAGGTTCAAAGTTATATTTATTTAAAATTAACGCCCTCTGTTGTAGAAAAGCCGAATTTTTTCGAATTTGTATTTTTCTGAGCAAAAAGAAACAAAACATCTCATGTACCTGGGGATGTTATCTATACTAATATTATAAAGAGGAAAGGTTTGTATGTATGTATGTATGGTTTTCACGCATAAACTACTGGACCGATTTTGATGAAATTTGGCACAGATAATCTTTAGACCCTGAGAAAGAACATAGGCTACCTTTTATTGCGAAATATGTACCACGGGCGAAGCCGGGGCGGACCGCTAGTTCGAAAATAAACCGTAAAACCGTGCGTAAGGGTACTTAATAAAATGCTGTATTTATTTTTTTAAGTTAGTTTTCACTAAAATGAATCTGTCCAATAAAAGTCATAGTTTACTTGTGTGTACTGTTTAGACTTTAGCTGTTAGTTTTAAATGTGTTGATTTTGGCGACAGTGGTTTTCATACTAATTATGACATTGTAGCACTTCTATCTCTTGTTATTTAGATTTCTATGGCTGTATCGAAGGGTCAAATAAACAAACTGACCCTGCATCTGCCCCACAGTGAGGTCCCTATCGAGCCCGTCGACGGAGGCCAGCAGTAGCAGGCGCGGCGCCCGAGCCGACAGGATAGCACTTCTATAGTGTTTTGTTATTTAGATTTCTATGGCTGTATCGAAGGGTCAAATAAACAAACTGACCCTGCATCTGCCCCACAGTGAGGTCCCTATCGAGCCCGTCGACGGAGGCCAGCAGTAGCAGGCGCGGCGCCCGAGCCGACAGGATAGCACTTTTATAGTGTTTTGTTATTTAGATTTCTATGGCTGTATCGAAGGGTCAAATAAACAAACTGACCCTGCATCTGCCCCACAGTGAGGTCCCTATCGAGCCCGTCGACGGAGGCCAGCAGTAGCAGGCGCGGCGCCCGAGCCGACAGGATAGCACTTTTATAGTGTTTTGTTATTTAGATTTCTATGGCTGTATCGAAGGGTCAAATAAACAAACTGACCCTGCATCTGCCCCACAGTGAGGTCCCTATCGAGCCCGTCGACGGAGGCCAGCAGTAGCAGGCGCGGCGCCCGAGCCGACAGGAAGGCGGCGCTTAGCCCGCCGAACCAGCCCGCCCAGTGCTGCTCCGTGCGGGACAAGTCCACGCGCCAGCGGTACCTAGCACACCGTAATTTTTAACCGACTTCAAAAAAAATTGTTTGTAAATTAGGTTTACGATCGAGATGTTTACGTGATAACATAATGCAGTGGCAGCGCTCGAGATGAGACGGGAGATCGGTCCGTCTCTCTCTCGTTATACCTGCGATCGCGCTCGTGAGGTTTTGGTGTGACACAAATTTCTGAACATGTCACCCGACTAAAACGATTTTAAAAACGTTATCACGTTAAAAAAGGAGGAGGTTATCAATTCGGCCAGTTATTTTTAACCGACTTCAAAAAAAAGGAGGAGGTTATCAATTCGGCCAGTTATTTTTAACCGACTTCAAAAAAAAGGAGGAGGTTATCAATCCGGTCGGTATGTTTTTTTTTATATATGTATGCTACAGTCAAAACCCTGAACCAGTCAATATCCTTATTGACGGTTATTAAGGTTATTGACTAAGGGCGTCGGTTAATATCCTTATTAACTGATTTTATCATTATCAGATATAATCAGCCAATAAGGATATTAACCGACGCCCTTAGTCAATAAGCTTAATAAACGCCAATAAGGATAATGACTGGTTCAGGGTTTTGACTGTAACATGTACAGTGTACACCGATTAGTCCGAGGTTTCTGAACCGATTTACGTGATTCTTTTTTTGTTCGATGCGATATGGTGTCGAATTGGTCCCATAAAAATTTTATTCGGAGAGGCCCAGTAGTTTTTATTTTATGAGCATTTTTGTCTGTATTTGTAAATGTTACAAGTAACTTTGATTCACTTCCCGGTAACCGATTGAGCTGAAATTTCGTATACGTATGTAAATTGGATAGCGATGAAACATTATCTAAATGCTATCTATCAATATCTAAATAATATGTAGTAATTAATAATATCAAATCTATTTTATTTTTTACTTTTGCGTTTTTGAAGTCGGTTGTTTTTAACGCAGTTATTTTTATTGACTGTCCATTTAGCTTGGTTGGTAGTGGCCCTGCCGTCCAAGCCAGAGGTCGTGAGTTCGATTCCCACCCGGGGCAAATATTTGTGTAATGAACATAGATGTTTGCTCTGTGTCTGGGTGTTAATCTTAATATATCTTAATACAGGGTGTCCAGTGGCAGATTGCAATGTTTGAGGGCTTGTAAAAAAATAAGTATTATTTCTAAACAAAATATTTTTATTAAAGTCAAAAGAAGACGAGTGCGGATTTTATCTCCTGAAATTTACATTTTCCAAATGACGCCCTTCTACTCTCACACACTCCTCAATCTATTCCGCATGTTGAGAAAAACTTGTTTGCAAAGGGAACTGGGAATTCTGTTTGTTTCAGCCCGGATATTTTCCTTCAGTTGTCTTATGGTTGTTGGATTTGATTGGTAAACCACAGTTTTTAGATAGCCCCACAAAAAAAGTCTCATGGACTTAGGTCTGGTGACCTGGGTGGCCACGGGATGGTGCCATTTCGGGATATGTGCTTTTCAGGAAATAACTGCCGCACTGAATTTATTGACACATTAGCAGTATGACACGTAGCAAATCTTGAATAATCTGAATTTAGTATGGATGGAGCTTAAGCTTTTTTCGCATAATGACCTGTAAAATCGATTTAGGAATTCCCAATATCGACGAACGTGTGCGAAGTGATAAACGAGGATTTTCAATTACAGAATTCATAAAAAGTTGAATGTTTTCTATCGTGGATACTGATGGTGCTGGTCCCGGCCTAGGGTTATTAATGACTGAACCTGTAGCCCTAAACCTTGCTACCCACGACTGTATCAAATTTATCGAAGGTCCATCTCTTAAACGATGAATTTGATAATGGTTATTAAACCGACGGCTTGCTTTCGCCAGCGAAATCACACGAAAAGTATGCCTCCATAGCATAAGCGTTATGCTCTCCGCTCCACTGCTCCATGGCGACTAAAAAATCCGCAGAACTCACGCGCTGAATGACACCCCCGCGCGTCCGCGTTAAAATGTAGAAGCCCTTCTGGCTAACATTGAGAGACACCACAAATAAAATAAAAAAAAAAAAAAAAAAATGACACCCCCCGCGTCCCCCTCGCACGTCGCGTTTTAAAACTAGAAGCGTTCAAGCATTGAAATCTGCTACTGGACACCCTGTATATTATTGTTTATTGTCAGGTCACTCACTGCCACATTACTATTCTTAGGAATAAGATTCTTTTTATTTAATTATTTTTCTTTTTATTTCTTTTTGTTTTAAATGTATCTCGTGTTGTGATCTTGACAATAAATGTATTTTTTTTTTATTATTATTATATTATAAAGGCGAAAGTTTGTAAGTATGGATGTATGGATGTTTGTTACTCTTTCACGTAAAAACTACTAAATGGATTTGAATGAAACTTTACCACAATATAGCTTATGCATCAGAATAACACATAGGATAGGTTTTATCCCGGAAATCCCACGGGAACGGGAACTATGCGGATTTCCTTTGAAAACGCGGGCGAAGCCGCGGGCGGAAATCTAGTTATCTATATAAGTATTTATTTAAAAATTATATATGTATGTTTATCAGCCATCTGGTTTCCATAACACAAGCGAAAGCTTAGTATGGGATCAGATTGTGCCGTGTGTGAAAATTGTCCTGTAATATTCATTTATTTGAATATTTATTTTAAAAAAATGGTTTGACTCTAACTCGTGTTTATTTATTTATTTTACACGTTTCTATAAGGTGCGGTATATGTATGTAACCGAATAATACATAATTAAGACGTAACAGTATTTTTTTAAAAATAATTTTATCGTTTAAGAAATTATGAATATGTGCCAAATTGCAAATGTGCAGCGGATATGTTATGCTGCCAACTGATAAATTGCAAAGATAATAACTGGCAGCTCCAAGAATAAAAGTGAATTTAGAACAATAAAAAAAAAACAATAAAAAACATATTATACCTACCAATGAGGCAAATTATTATTATTTTTTTGAACTGAAACTTCTTTAGGCGCGTTGACAGTAAAATTTCAAGGTCAAGTCATGGCAATAGAACGATTTTGGTATCTTTGAATCTTGCCAAAGAAGTTTCACTTCTGACACGTGTGCTCGGCACACAGGCTCCTTTTTTTAACACAACCGCTCCTACCTCATAGCCCCGTTAGTAACCACCGGCGTGGGTTTAGTGAACCCATCCCCCTCCCCATCCCCGTTCCCCTCCCCATCCCCATCCCCCTCGCTCTCCTCGAGGATGACATCCCCGCGGGTGAGAGGAATCTCGCCGTCGTCGGACTCGCAAGTGTAGGACTCCACCTCGTTGATGGCTAGCTGGTTTGTTGTGCAACTGGGAATTTCAATTTTAACGTAACTAATATAATTCACAAATAATGTATTTTGTAAAATTTAGGTCCGATTTTTCAATGCTTGGATAAAACTTATTCGTCGAATCCATACTAATATTATAAATGCGAAAGTAACTCTGTCTGTCTGTCTGTTACTCAATCACGCCTCAACTACTGAACCATTTTGCATGAAATTTGGTATGGAGATATTTTGATACCCGAGAAAGGACATAGGCTACTTTTTATTGCGAAATATGTATCACGGGCGAAGCCGGGGCGGACCACTAGTAATGTATAAAACAACCATTTTAAAAACGTATTCTAATTGCCCGTATTTGACAGTTTACGTGACATTTTAATATTATCGTGTAATACTTTATTGGACGGATAAGTTTTATCCAAGCATTGAAAAATCGGCCCTAAATTGTAAAACTGACATGATTAAAAAGAGCAACTATGGAGTTTCTTGCCAGTTCTTCTTCGTAGATACTGCTTTCCAAATCGGTGGTAAATGTTAAAAATATGTAATGACGTTTCAAAAGTGCTTCTAGAAGAAGTCTAATCGAATAAATAAATATTTGAGTTTGAGATATTTTATTTGTGTGTTCTTTAAAGTATTAAAAAGGACCAAAAGCAAGCCGGTCAATACCAATACAAAATCAACCGTCACATGAATTAAAGTTGGATTAACATTTTTGTTCAATAGATCATATTTTGTCATTAGTTATTAATGATTAATGAAGTATCCTTTTTTTCAATTAATCACTACATTTTCGAAAAACATCGTAAGTATCTAATAATAAATTACCTACTCTGCATCATACATATTCCTAGAATGCAATGCATTTTATTATTCATCACATGTGATTCTTTTTTTCACTATTATTTGAATCCAATTAAGTTTTTTAATTATCTCATTTATGCATGCAATAAGTATAGATAAATTTTACAAGTCACTTACTTGACAATTTGACTGGGCATAGACACTCGCGCAGAGTCAACATTCCTTACTTGTCCACTCCTCACACTGTTGAAAAAAAATTTTTTTTTACATAATCAAAAAATGCAAAAAATAATGTTTTTTTTTTTGACTAGATGTGCATAATGTAATGAATAATAAACAAACAGTGTAAAGGGTGAAATTATCAAATTCTTCAAAAAAAAATACTTTAATTCAGTTATTGTTCGTATATTACTAGTTAAAGGCTAGTTTACGAGAAAAAATATATTTTTATTATTTATTTAACTCTTTAATAGTTGTACAGATAGGTAACGTTAGAACTACTTACAGATAGAATAGAGTACAACTATTTTGGCGGCCTTATCACTTAGTAGTGATCTCTTCCAGGCAACCACGGTGAAAGGTAAACAAGCAAAATGATCTCTATTAAAATATACTTTTTTTTATATTTAAGACAAAACTGTTTTTTCATGTTGTATAAAAAATGATTTATGTAATTACTAGCTTTCCGCCCGCGGCTTCGCCGGCTTTGTCTAAAACATAATAAATTATACACTAAAACCTTCCTCTTGAATCACTCTATCTATTAAAAAAAACCGCATCAAAATCCGTTGCGTAGTTTTAAAGATTTAAGCATACATAGAGACATAGGGACAGAGAAAGCGACTTTGTTTTATACTATGTAGTGATTATTGAATACATACCACCACTCTATGGCATGCTCTATGCTCTTGAAATGCGTCGGTCTGCCGCGCAAAAAGCTCTGCATGCTCGCAAGAGCGTCCATAGCAGTACCTGCAATGTTAATATGATAATAAATATTGTATCTAAATAAATAAAAAAAAATAAAAAAAAATGGTTGTCTGTAAAGTCGGTTTACTGACGATAGTTGAACGTGACAACGGCCGATTGTGCTTCTTTGTCGCTCGTTCCGCGCTCTCGCTCGCACTTCAAGCCTTACATGGAACGCCTCAGAGCGAGGTAACGCCGCATGAGTCATGTTTTTTCGTGCGTGCAGCCGGCTATCGAATTATAAGACGTTGTCACGTCAAAAAGACGTGTGTCACTCGGGGACTGCCGCGGTAAAGCTATGCCTTCAAGCCACACCTCCGTGCCCATCGGAGTGGGGAGCGTGAGGTTTTTTCGTTACGGAATTTCTCGATTCGGTCCCCGCGCTCAAGGCCCGCGATAGAAGCTATGCAATAGCTTAAAAATCGCCGGAATGTTTGTACGCGCATAACTTAACTAAGGGCCGATTTTTCAATGCTTGGATAAAACTTATCCGTCCAATAAAGTATTACACGATAATATTAAAACGTCACCACAGAATACATAATAGTAGCTAAACGCTAACTGACGTCACGTAAACAGTCAAATACGGGCAATTAGAATACGTTTTTAAAATGGTTGTTTTATACATTATTCGACGAATAAGTTTTATCCAAGCATTGAAAAATCGGCCCTGACTAAACTAACAATTATAGCAAATTAGACAAATTTTACTTTTATTCTTTGTTATGTTGTTTCCAAAAAAAAACTGAAAATCTTGCTAAAAGAACGGATCGGGCAGAACTGGGGCGAATAGCTAATTTTCAATTAAAAATATTTTATTATTCATATTAATTTGCATGATGAAGTTTCTGATTATTGTGATAATTAGACATGTTATCTATTCAACGATTGAATCATTTATATTCTTTCAGATTACATAAAAAAAAATACAATACAGATTACAGTTATTAAATCATTATCTACAAATAGATTTACCTAACATCCATTATTCAGAAATTTAACATAAAAAGAGCGTGCGACGAGCACACGTGTCAGAAGTGAAACTTCTTTGGCAAGATTCAAAGATACCAAAATCGTCGCCATGACCTGACGGTATTGCCATAACGCGATCTTGAAATTTTGTTTCTCAACGTGCCTAAAGAAGTTTCACTTAAAAAATAAAAAAATGTGTGCTTGTATTAGTGTACACACGTAAGAAGTGAAACTTCTTTATGGTCTTATTTTTCAAAAAGCAATTTACTATATGCAACTTTACAGAAATACGTCGAATCACACGTAGTAGCGAAAACAAAAAGATGGCGCGTAACGGAAAAATGTCACGCGTAACTAAAAAAATGTTACACTAAATTTTTTTCCAACCCCGATAAATAGAAATAGAAATAGAAAGCGTTTTATTTGCCACCATGTAAAAAAAAAAGACGGGTTGCACTCCGGGAGTGCCGGCAGAAGTGAAAACTTGATTACTAATGTTGAGCATGTTTGATATTTTGGAATGGTATCCGTCTTACGCTTTTTCGATCAGGTCACGTGTCCTGACGCGAGTTTCACATTTCATACCCATTACAGAAAAAGTGCTCAACGCCGCTAAAGAAGTTTTCACTTCAAAAAAAAAGAAGTTTCACTTCAATAAAATTACCCATACCCTCAACAACATCGATAACCGCTACACCCTGTATGTAGGGCTCCAATGCGGGAAGGTGCGCCGCCCTCACGGCGATGGCGCCTCCCATGGAGTGTCCTAGGAGCACTAGAGGGGGCAACTCGTCTTCACCGTACAGTTTATGTAGGATTTGTTCAACGTCTCTGTAACAAGTTATTACGTGCAAATTTATAAAGAACTAGCGGTCCGCCCCGGCTTCGCCCGTGGTACCTACATGTTTAAACTATCCTATCTCTCAAGTTGGATCGAACTGCACATGGTGTGCGAATTTTATTATAATCGGTTAAGTGGTTTAGGAGTCCATTGAGGACAAACATGACACGAGATTTATATATATTAAGATGGAAAAATAACATCATTATATTTATAAAAAGCTTTTGTATGCTATACAAATATTCAGAGTACATTTATATATATATGTAGGGGTTTTGCTTACTTACAAAAGATATAATGTAATAATAAATGTAATGTGTAACACAGAGTGAAACTTGCGATTGACATCGCCAGACATATACGCCGAGCGCATTAAATATGTATGCGAGTATTTCATTTAAACCCTAAATATAAAAATCTACTATATAAAAATAAGTCAGGTTTTCCTTCCTGACGCTATAACTCCAGAACGCACGAACCGATTTCCACGGTTTTGCATTCATTGGAAAGGTCTCGGGCTCTGTGAGGTTTATAGCAAAGAAAAGGTGTCTCTTCGCAATATAAAGCATCAGTCGCAATATAAATAAAAGTCTATTGATGTAAATTCTCAATTAAAAAATAATGTAATTGATTCAGTTTCAATGAATAACTAAACATTAATAGTCCATTGTCCTGTATTAAAAATTATTCAACACTGTCTGACGATAAAAAATTGCCTTGCATAAAATTGCATTGATTTGCACTTAAATAAATCGATACTTAATATTATAAATCTGAAGAGTTTGTTTGTTTGAACGCGGTAATCTCAGGAAGTACTGGTCTGATTTGATTATTTTTTTCAGTGTTAGCCCATTCATCGAGGAAGGCTATAGGCTATATATTATCATGCTAAGACCAACAGGAGCAGAGCCATGCAATGAAACAGCGCAGCGCAGCTAGTAGAGTATAAATAAATAATAAATAAATATTTCAGGACAATTTTCACACACGGCATAATCTGATCCCATACTAAGCTTTCGCTTGTTTTATGGAAACCAGATGGCTGATAAACATACATATATAATTTTTTAAATAAATACCTATATAGATAATTAACACCCAGACACAGAGAAAACATCTATGTTTATCACACAAATATTTGCCCCGGCCGGGAATCGAACCCACGACCTCTGGCTTGGAAGGCAGGGCCACTACCAACCAAGCCAACCGGTCAGTCAATTAGTCAGTATAATTAAATAAATTTATGTATGTGTTAAATAAACAAAATCTATAAAATCTCTTACTTTATAAGAGTATCAATGCTCAAATCATCAGGGTTTTTGGCCTGCGTCTCTCCGTGACCTCGCACATCTATTGACACAACCTGGCAGTGCACCATGTTTGTTATTTCTTCCTGCAAGAAAAAAATATATTTTGGTAATACAGTAAAAGCTCCTTATTCGCGCTTCCTTCACTCATTCATTCGGTTTCACTATTCGCGGATGAAAAAAATGCGACTTAATTCCTATGTTCGCGGCATTAAATTCTTTATTCGCGGATCAAATTGCTGCATCGGTACATACATATACAGTGGTGGACGTTTAATTAGAAACACGTAACACAATGAAGTAGTCTACAAATTTTTTACATTTGTGTATTAACGTATTAGAGATTAAGCATTATTTCATATGTAATAGAACACCCGTTTATCTAGTTTTATGAGAAATTGCTTCATTTTAATCAAACGTTAGCTTAAATTAATAAAATTAAAAAACTTTAAGTGAAGTCTGATTTTCGAGTATTTTCAGTCTGGACAACAAATTAGAAACGGCATGGTTCGAGTGTTCCAAAGTCAAAACCTGTTGAAATGCCGCCAATATTTTTTTCTTCTACAAATATTTGCACCATTTTTTAAACATTCCATCTAAAAGTTTCTGAAAATTAATTTGCTTTGCAGTATAAATGGGTAAAAGTAAGATTTGTTACCCATCAACAAGAAAAATAATTTTAAGTTTACATTTTGACAAAAACTGGAGTTACAGGAAAATTGCAAATCATTTAGAGTGTTCGATAAAAAGATAATCAATGCTACAGTTTATTTAAAAGAGCATGGTACTTCTGATTAAGTGCCTAAAAAAGCTCGACCGTGGAAAAACCACTGCTCGCGAGCATAGGCAAATAATTCTTTTCGCAAAGATGGATCCATTTAAAGGTTCCAATTCTATTAGGAAATTTTGCAAACATGTTAAAATCTCATACAATCTAAGCCACGACGTTGTAAAGCCGTTGTTGTCTATAAAGATTATAACAATCTAAAAACAACCCCATACGTGCCCATACTATAATGTTTCCTCCGCCATGCTGAACTGTTTATTTATTATCTAAGGCCTGGTTAACTGAACGACGCGCGTATCCTTTGCCATTAGAATTGATTAAATTAATTTTAGTTTCGTCCCAAAATAAAACTTTTTCACTGGCGGACTGTCCACGAGCAATATTTCTTAGTGTGAAGAAATGGAGAAAATAAAATTGCAGCGTAACGACACACTTATTTATTTTGAAAGTTTTAACAAGAATGATCCACGTTTAGCAATGGCAAGCTAATATATAGGCTTATCCCCTCCGCGTGGCTGGCTGGTAGGCATGGCGGTGGCATGGCGGCTGGCAGGAGGGGATGTCAACATGGCGGCTTGGCTTGACGGGGGTGACAGGCGACGTCACGTCCGTTACCACAGAACACATATTACTGTCCGTTACATTAGTAAATGAAAATCGTTGTTGTCGCTGTACTACCTAGTAACAAGCTGTACTTTCCTGGCGTCTCTCCCAAAAAAATTTGCCTCGACTTACCGCCTGCGAACCAATCTCATCGACTCATTGCGAGGTTCATCTTCGGAAAAAAACTAATTTTATAATAGAATTTGAACTTTTAAATGGATCCATCTTTGCCAAAAGAATCATTTGCCTATCCTCGCGAGCAGTGGTTTTTCATGGTCGAGCTTTTCTAGGCACTTGATCGGAAGTACCATGCTCTTTTAAATAAACTATAGCATTGAATATATTTTTATCGAACACTCTAAATGATTTGCAATTTTCATGTAACTCCAGTTTTTGTCAAAATGTAAACTTAAAATTATTTTTCTTGTTGATAGGTCACAAATCTTACTTTTACCCATTTATACTGCAAAGCAAATTAATTTTCAGAAACTTTTAGATGGAATGTTTAAAAAACGGTGCAAATATTTGTAGAAGAAAAAAATATTGGCGGCATTTCAACAGGTTTTGAATTTGGAACACTCGAACCATGCTGTTTCTAATTTGTTGTCCATACTGAAAATACTCGGAAATCTGACTTCACTTAAAGTTGTTTAATTTTATTAATTTAAGCTAACGTTTGATTAAAATTAAGCAATTTCTCATAAAACTAGATAAACGGATGTTTTATTACATATGAAATAATACTTTTTTTTTTTTTTTTAATCTCCTCTAAACCTGCAATCTGCCTTATTAAGCATTAAGCTGGTGGTTAAAAGTTTTAATGTTGGCATGCATGGCAAACGCCCAGTGGCGTCTCCATATAATATTTTCTATGATCATGGTGAGTCTGAGTCTACGGTTGAAGGAGGTCTTGTGGAGCTCTCCGTTTTATGCGCTTAAAAGTGCGAGTGGGCTCCATCATGTTCCAGACAAGTATGTTGGGGTGATTTTTTATACGGCTTTTATATGTCTTAAGTTTCTTGAGAATTTCCTCTTTAACAGTTAGAATAAACAAGTCACGGTGAAGATGACAATTGCTAATGAACCACGGAGCTCGAGATATGATACGAAGTATTTTTGACTGGAAACGTTGTATAATTTCCAGATTAGAGTGAGCTGCAGTACCCCAAAGTTCAACTCCATATGACCAAATTGGTTTGAGGATAGACTTGTACAAAAGAAGTTTGTTGTTCAGTGAAAGGCCAGAGTTACGCGCCAAGAGCCAGTACAATTTGCGAAACTGTACACTAAGAGCTTTCCTTTTTGTGAATATATGTTTCTTCCATGTAAGACGTCTGTCCAAGTATATACCCAAGTAACGCACATCTTCTGACTGGGGAATTGTTATTCCGTTAAGTTGAACGGGTGGACAAGTATCGCGTCTGAGGGTAAATGTCACTTGCACCGACTTCGTTTCGTTGGCTTTTATTCTCCAGTCTTTCAGCCACACTGAGACATCATTTAAGCTTTGCTGTAACATTTTCGAGGCAGATACAGGATCCTCATGCATTGCGATGAGAGCAGTATCGTCAGCAAATGTCCCAACGAGAACGTCATCTTCTTTAGTCGGTAAGTCATAAGTGTATATTAGATATAATACAGGACCCATTACGCTGCCCTGCGGAACACCAGCCTTAATTTCGTAGAGATTTGTTCTGTCGTCTCCATGCTTAACATAGAAGTGTCGTTGTTGAAGATATGACTTAATGATTAGGTAGAAGTTTATAGGTAAAGCTTGGAATATTTTATAAAGAAGGCCCTCATGCCATACACGATCGAAAATAATACTTAATCTCTAATACGTTAATTCATAAATGTTAAATTAATTTGATGACTACTTCATCGAGTTACATATTTCTAATTAAATGTCCACCACTGTATGTATTTACCTAAATAAAAATCATTCGCTATTTCTAGTAAACGCCTGATCTACAACTAAGAATTTATAATGTCTAAATTTATAAAGAATAGAAAAAATTCGATCACCAGGCGGGACTCGAACCCGCATCCTTTCGCGCCATTCCGGGGCGGATGCCTGACCAACTCAGCCACTCGTGACCCGCCAGAGCAATCGAATTTATTCTATTCTTTCAGTTTTATGTGAATGCCTTAACCAAAAATATCAATTTCAATTTATAACGTCGACAAAAAAAAAAGAAAAACAAGTAAAAAGTGCCAAGCCATTGTCTAAACCTGATGATAATACCTAATTAAATGGTAATTAATAAATACGTATAAAAAACTTCAATTAAACTGATTTCCTTATGTATTTGCTTATTCCCTGTCACTACATCATGTGTGAACGCATGATGTAGTGACAACGCGAAACGGGTTTCATTTAGATAGATATAATAACAAGGCCTAATCAGAATGAATTTCTTACTTCATTAAATCATTGAAAACAAATAGGAGCTGATAAATAATCGCTATAAAATACTGTTGCCTTAATAATAAGCTCTAAAAGCTATACCTACTGTAAAACAAGCCCAGCTGAGACCAGAATAACCACCGCCATGCAGCGTCACAATCCTCGGCCTCTGTGGATGATCAGGTTCCGGTGAAAGGTAGACTCGGAAGGTGCCTCCATCAGTCTCGAGATCTACACACTTCTCAAAGAACTGCTTCCATGATACTGGTGTGTAGTCGCGCTTACGGGACGCGCCGAACGGTGCCAACCTAGAAATATGTAGTGATGTACTATAGTCCTTTTCACCTATGATGATTCCTGTGACACTTCATCGTGTTCCGAATTACGTATTTTATGTTTAAAACGCCAAAATAATTTTAGTGCATAATATTTTTATTTTATGGCGGAATTATTGCCAAAAATATAAAAATAAAACATCTTAAACTTATAAATCGAAAACAGTATTGTTTAGTTTAATATAATGTTATATATAGTTATAAAAATAAAATAACACAAAAATATAATACCTACGCAATTTGTGTTCATGAAATGGATCGTTGAAAAATCATAGAGTTGGAAAATCATATAATCGGCGCCCATCTTGTGATCGTTTGTCAATCGAGTCAATCGTCTGTACGAGTGCGTCCGCCATGTATATAAGTTGCATTTTTATAATGATACTTTACGTGGTATTCTGTTATTGTTACTAATTGTTATTGTTGACTTTTTGTCGCTGTTGTTTGCTAAGTTTCCTTAGTTAATTGTTGGCGAAATGCCGAAAAAACTAATTTTGGTACTTTATTCAAATCGATTTAATTTCCATATAAAATATTATCGATTATCGAAAACAATTGATATGATTTCAGTAAAGACATCTCTACACGTGTCAAAAATCCATGTGTCACAGAAATCATCTTAGGTGGAAAGGACTATAAATTATTATATTCTGTTGAAATCAATATTATAGTCCTTTTAGTTGTTCGCTTTGCAGATAAGAAGATGCCTTTATCACAAAATTGTATGTTAATCTATTATTGTTTACGCAATACACATACCTACAGTTATCATCATCAGTAAGATATTTGCATTTTTTTATAGAATTATGAACTATTAGAAAAATGTTTGATAATATTCTATGTGTCTAAAATGAATAATGTTGATTGATGAAACACAATAAATTGAGTTCATGTAAACATTTGAAATTATTGTAAAGTAAATATATTCTCTCCCTTTCCAAAGCTGTTACATTAAAATGAATAATGTATGATTGGAAATTTAGTTGAGATAACTCTTAGATCATTGTGGAATAATACTACCAACTAACAAAATACATAGACATGAATGTGCTTAGAAAATAATATAACTCAATTTAGAAATCAAATTAAATTAAAAAAAAATATCTTACTTGGATACGCCTGAGGTTCGTGGCACTCTTGGAGGGAGTTTGCTTTTCATAATACTTTTTTGCAAGGAAGACATTCTGGTCACAATCTTTTAAGTAAATATAGAAATATATATGTACAGTTAGGTGTTTTATTTACGGGATTTATTTAAGATTAAAAATAAAACAATTTAGCACAGACGCCGATTCTTCAGCATTTGCGATTTGTTTTGACACATGAATGTTTGATTAATATGTTTGACTTTTGACATTTTAATCGAGGTGATCCCGTGCTGCCAGCTGAATAAACTGATCGAATTTTATATTATAATCGAGGTGATCCCGTGCTGCCAGCTGAATAAACTGATCGAATTTTATATTATAATCCAAATTTACAACATACGCAACAACATAAATGATGAAAATTGAGAACTAATTACAAAAAAGTGATTATAAATAAGAATAAAAAATTTCAATTTTGATTGTTCTAATGACATGTTCATTACTTGCTCTGTGCCCTGTGGACATCATAGACTATATACGTGCTATATACTTATCATTGGTTTCTCTGTCATGGACTAAGAGTATATTATAGTATCTATAGAGTGCGAACAACCAAGTGGGAACAGTAGGCACAGGTGGGAACAACACGACGTTCCCGCCGCGCGCGCTCGTAGTCGTGGTTGAGTACTGACGAAGTGCGTTGCTCTGGAATTTTATTCATATTTACGAATAAACATGGTGAAATATGCAGTTCTATCTTGCAAAAACGATACTATAAAATACACAAAATTGAAATCCATTATCACATTTCATCAGTAAGTCGATTGTTATACTTATTTTAATGAAAATAAATCTAGCATCGCGGGGGTGAAGAGGAGGTGGGAGGCGGACACGCGCAGGCTCGCTCGCGCGCCTCACTGCCGCCACGTGATCATAGTGATGTGACCTGACCAACGCCGTACTCGATATAAAGTTTACTAGAAGAACTATTTTCTAACAAATTATTTATTTAACTTTAAAATTAAAACTCTTTTAAAATGTATTATAAATAAATTTGTGGTGTGTTTTGTATGATAGACTTTCTAATATTATGAATGCGAATGTATTATAGTGTAAATGTAAAGTATGTAATGTTACGATATATTTTCTGAACCGCTAAATTGATTTTGAACATTTCATAGTAGAATGGATAAAATTAAATAAAAAAAATATTAATATTATTTATTATATTATCATTTTAAATTATTAATTATTTCTTATTTTTATTTAACATTTTTAAAACATTATAACTTAATATTGTTTGATTTATTATTAAAAAAAAATTGCACTAAACCTGATCTTCTATTTTATTAACATTATTATTTAAGAAGTCTACACGTTTTTCTGATATTCCAATTAAACATATTTTTTTTAAAGTACTTATAATAATTAATACAAGAAATATTCAAATGGAATAAACAAACTTTATTCAGTTGGTAAAAAAATTTAAAATTACATATTTATATTTTATTCTTATATTTCTCCTTTAATAACATAATGAACATAAAATTTACTTATGATACATATTTATTTACAACTTATCGATAGCTCAACACGCAATTGATACCTACCCATCCCTATTGGTCACACACACATCTATATAGTATCTATAGCTCATCTGCCTACGATGTGCATTAAGCAATTTGTGCAATACACGCGCTCTATACTACTGTAATATTATATACTCTAAGGTCATGGACTAATAAAAACGTAGACAGAGAATCCGTCTACTACGAATAAAAATATATAGGACTTACCTTAGATTACAAAATAAAAGGCAGATGGAGCATGACAATCATCCATCGCCCTTGTCAAAGAAAATACGAAATCAAAAACGAATACGAACCTCCGCCAGTGCTATAGCGATTCTAGTGTCATGCAATACGTCAAAAGGGGTTTGCTATTTTAGTAAAAAAATGCTGTCTTGTGATATTAAAACGCTGTAAAATTTGTTCCCGAAAACAAACAAAAAGATAAAACATCGTTTTACAGGTTCTCTATAGATTATTTGGCTTATTTAATTTTGTATACAAATAATAATTTTACATATACGAAGGAATACAAAACTTCAACGTATGCTGCCAGTATTTTGAAAATGAATTTGCCAGTTTTATGGGTAAAACGGTAAAATGGTTAAAAGATCTTCGAGGTAGTGCTGTTGGATTTTTCTGTCGTGAATGTGATTATTTGTATAGTGCAATAAAGGTTCATGATCATTATAAGATAATTTTAATAAGCATAATACTTTTTTTTTGTTACTTTTATATAGCTTAAAAACGTCAGAGTCGTTTTCGCCCGCGATTTAATTCATTTGAACTCCGTGATGGATATGACAAAATTATTAATATTCAGGAATTATATTTATTTATTATCCAGTAAAGCAGCTGACAATGTGGATGTCGTAAGGTGTCACTGAAAATCAGTGTTAAGGTATTATGCCTCAGGTATCCTGAGTGGCTTCCTTTTTTAGCGCAAGCAACCATACATAAATTTATGTTTCTATTACCTTTTATATTTATTTCTATTCATAATTTACAATGCTAGTGGTGTGTTTGTCTGTATTGGAATAAATGGTTTCTTCCTTCTTTCTTTCTAAAAATAAAATGTCCCGTGTTCTAGACTAAAAACTACCGCTATCCGCATTCATATATTTTGAAAATAAAAAATAATATAGGTAATCACTGTAATTTTGAAACATTTTTTTTATGTAATTTATTTAATTAAAAATTTATCGTTTATGTAACAAAAGATTTTTTACAATATTATAAAAAATTATCATAAACAAATATTTATATTAAAATTAAAATTAAACCCTGACAGCTAATTTATGTAACCAACGTCACTAACACCACTACCATAATAATTCAGATGATTGCAATGTCACCTCATAAATCAAAATCGGTTCAGCGGTTTATACTGCAGGGCGTGCCAAAGAAATATTATACCTACATAGATACACTCGAAAAACATAACCCTCTTTCTTCCGTAGTCGGGGAAAAATTTGGGAAAATTTTCAATATCTGGTAACATAACACCCACACAGAAGCACCGTGTACGTACAGTGCAGCGGCGAAATGACAGCACACATAGCTTTATGGAAATGACGATAAATTATTCGGTTTAGTTCGGCAACGCTCCATCTGTCTTTTATTTTGTAATCTTAGGGACTTACAATCGCCATAGCTGTGGCCATAGTAAAAAACGTAACTCGTCTCTCAGTTCCCAATTTTGTCGATAGATGTCACTTACAGCAGCATTTGGCATTTTTATAAGATTTTTTATACGTTTAAGAACTAGATGTCGCCTTAGGGCGTATTCAGAAAGAAAGCTTGAAACTTATAAGCGCTTATAAGCGCTTATCGGCGCTTATAAGCGCTGGTAACCCGCGCAGGAAAATATATGAACATGCGCTTATAAGCGCTGATCGGCGCCGACAAGTTCCAACAAGTTTCAACAAACTTGTCGGCGCCGATCAGCGCTTATAAGCGCATGTTCATATATTTTCCTGCGCGGGTTACCAGCGCTTATAAGCGCCGATAAGCGCTTATAAGCGCTTATAAGTTTCAAGCTTTCTTTCTGAATACGCCCTTAGAGCATTAAGTTGGTTTAATGTAGCTAAGAGATGTCGCTACTAAAAAAATCAATGTGCCAAAATATTATATATTATCTGTTACATGGACTAATAGAATCCATGATATAACGTATGTTAAAAATTTATGTGAAAATAATTTTTTGTCTATGAGTTGATTTAGTGTATACTATATAACTTAGCTTACTAACGTAGCTTTCCACCCGCGGCATCGCCCGCGCAGTCAAAGAAAAACCCGCATAGTTCCCGTTCCCGTGGGATTTCCGGGATAAAACCTATCCTATGTCCTTTCTCGGGTATCAAAATATCTTTATACCAAATTTCATGCAAATAGGTTCAGTAGTTAAGGCGTGATTGAGTAACAGACAGACAGACAGAGTTACTTTCGAATATATAATATGTAATAATAATATAAGCATGGACCAATAAATATCAAGGTATAAGTAATGAATACGCCCTAAGTATGTATATGGAAGTATGGATTGGTATACTTTCTTGATTTTAATATTTTGACTTATGACGGTCAGTGCTGCCAATGTAGGCGATTTTTCACCATTTAGGTTACTCAGAACGAGAATCAGCGACGAAAAAATCTAAAAGGCGACTGGTCGCCAATAATAATTATTAGGCTACTCTGGACAACTAACTTGTCACTTTCGCTTTGTACTTCTCCTGTGCAATTGTTGTGCAAAATGGGTAAACATGGTAAATATATCAAGCATTATCGTGATGAATGGGGAAAAACTACCAGCATTTAAAAGTTTTGCGGATGCCTTATTATTGCTAGCAGAGGATGAATTCTGATTCGAAGAATTAGATTTAGAATAATTCTAATTTAGAATAATTCTAATAATTCAAGATTTAGAATAATGCTAAATATTCTTTCTAATTTTTGTTTAACTGTTTATGTAGATTTTAAAATGAACTAAAAAACGTCATTTTATTTTATTCATATTGATAGTTTGATGTTTGGGATAGGTACTTTAGGCTACTAAAGTCTACAACTGAAATGCGGCGATATTATAGGTAAACCAGAATCTGATGGCAATTTGGGAAATCAAAATTTTGAGTGTGCAACCCTAGGGAAAATGGACTGAACGATCTTGATACTGCTTATTTTTTTACTTTGTCCTCAATATCATTAGTCACATTACATAATGAGATATCCACTTAATATTATTATGTAGGTACATACTTACATGTATTATTATAGGTACATATTCGTTTTATTTATGTAATACATATTATTATTTACACATACCTATATTTGTATATACATATTATCATTATCATTATGCCATATCAAAATATGGATGTAATGATAATGCAGATTAAAACTAGATTGCTTATAATTTTTTATAAAATAAAATAAAAATAAAATAAAACTATGTTTATTTTCGTAAGTATTAACAGATACACACGTTATAAAGTTGACTTGGACAGCTTGGACTTGACGAATAGCCGTATTGGCAACTCCTGTAATAAGTTTTCATAAAATTATATTGTAATCAACAAACAATATTATAGGTACCTACTTATAATATTTTTAATTTAAAGTATCAAAACGGGTAAGTCAAATTTACCAATAAAATCTTTAAAATTGAAAATTGTGATGTTTTTGACCCTTCTTCATCGAATATTTTTCTATAAACATTTTAAACAACACCTCTTGCTTGTGATCGCTGCGGCTTTTTCGACATGTTCGAAGATTTTTTAGACAAAATTCTAAAAATTATTCATCAACTGCAAAAAGACAAATAATTTGACAACCAATTTGATAGTTGTCAAATAAAGTTGCCACATAAAAATCTTTTATTTTTTATTTATTTATATATAAATATGCCAGATTCTGGTAGACCTATAGCCTATTATACATTATACTCTTTGCCTATAGGCTACTTCATGCACGAGAAACGGCGACATTAGGGCCAGCTATGTTGGCAACACTGATAACGGTTTCATCGCTGTTCGAGAGTGACTTCGTGTTTATTTTTCTGGTTTCTTTCTACTATTTTACGACCCCTGCTTGCCCATCGGACCCTTTTCTCGCCCAACCGTTTTGACCCTTGCTTGTACCTGGACTTCGTTTTATGCTCAACCTGTGACTACGGCACTGGTGATACTTGTGTGTGGAAGATGTCCTACGTGAGATGTGTTTATGTAGGATGCGAAAAAACAAGTCGAGACGTATCAGTGTTTCGGTTTCCAGTTAACGATGAAGAACGACTTTCGCTCTGGATACAACATTCAGGTAAGGTAGCTCCATAATTTTTATTTTATTTTGCGCTATTACTTACCTATCGACACGGGGGGCGCACGGTAACTGTTTATTATCTTGCGGCACCCTACTCCTAGGGGTAGGGCAGGCAATTAAAAGAACCCTGTAAGTAACCCTGTAGTAACCCTGTAAGTAAGTAAGTTAAAACCATTACAATTTAGAATAATAACCTACTGACCAATAAAATTGTGCCATGAAGCCCTGGCTTTCTGCTTGTCACTAAAAAGTAAGTACAAATTTAATAATTTGATTAAAATTGAGCTTTAATCTTTGCAGGAAATTTATTTTTGGATTCCTTGACCAAAGATGAACTATACTGTAGATTCATTTGTGCTGACCACTTTGATGAGTCCGTCATCCATAAAGGAATCAAGAGAAACCGACTTATTGGAAAAGCAGTACCTGTCCATTATCAAAAAGCTTTCGTTGTTGAACAACCATCGATTTCTGCACATGCACAGAAAACTAAAGATATGGAAATTGGTAAATATTTCAATTCATGTTTTAATTTACTAGGAGATACTTATGTTAATAATTGTAATTAAAATTCATGCCTAAAATAATTCTGATCCACATTGACAGGATGTTACAGTGGTTTTCACTCTTTAATTAATTAAAAAAGCCTGCAAACATAATGAAACTGAACAACTTTTACTACAGTGCAGCACTATACTATGTACAATGTACATACATACCGCAGTACAGTGCGCTCAACTAGCCTCAGTAAATCTTAATACTATTATAAAGGCGAAAGTTTGTATGGATGTATGGATGTTTGTTACTCTTTCACGTAAAAACTACTGAACCGATTACAATGAAATTTAGCACACATATAGAGGGTAACTTGGATTAACACATAAGATAGGTTTTATCCCGGAAATCCCACGGGAACGGGAACTATGCGGGTTTTCCTTTGAAAACGCGGGCGAAGCCGCGGGCGGAAATCTAGTAGTCACATAAATAAATGTATCCAAGTTAGCTAACTGCATCAATGCATTTAAGTCAATAGCTTGTATTCAAACCGATGAATGTAAATGCTGGAATGGACTGAACGGACAACTCTTTCCATGGCAATGATTAAGACGGTTTTGAAATAATCTACATTTTAGTTCAAGCCCTTTGATTCTATTAGTCCATGATACTTATTGTGGACATGTTGACAGATGTCAATGTCATAACAATTTGAATTGCTATAGGGCGTATTCAGAAAGAAAGCTTGAAACTTATAAGCGCTTATCGGCGCTTGTCATGTTCATATATTTTCCTGCGCGGGTTACCAGCGCTGACAAGCGCCGATAAGCGCTTATAAGTGCTTATGAGTTTCAAGCTTTCTTTCTGAATACGCCCTTACTTGCTCTGTGTACTATATTACTTGCTCTGTGGCTCTGTGTTCAAAGTTCAAACTTCAGTCTTCAATATTGTTTTAAACTTTAAAACAGCACACTAAATAAAAATACTCACACATTATGCTTTAATATAATACACCAAATTTTCATAGCAGTTTTTATTAAATAAAATATGACAATTGACACAACAGACTTTCAGGACATATGTAGAATATGTCTTGAACGATCCCGAGCAACTTTTAATATTTTCACTTGTTATTACGCGAAAATATTATACTGTGAAATGCTGTCGGATTGTACAAAAATAAAGGTAAACTTTAAGTTTTTACCAAATTTTATAGCAGAAAATGTCATTCTTCATTAATTTTCCATAATATTGCAGCCTGATAAAGAGGACGGTTTGCCACGGCTCATTTGTAAAAATTGCTTTCGGCAGTTGAAGAGAACATATATTTTCAATATACAATGTATAGAGAGTGAGATAAAATTAAGGAACCTTCTATATGGTAATGATACTATAATTACGGTAGAGAAAGAAAAATGCATTAGAATCGAAGACGAAATACAAGATCTATGTGATAGTGTTCAAGATGAAATAGAAGATTTGAATGACAAATCTGTAGAATTATTGTTAAAAGAAGAAAAAGCTATTGATGAGGATATAAAGTCAGGTAAACTTGTTTGAGTATAGTTTATTATCTTATGAGAAAACCATAATTTTGTTATAAAAATTTCCACTAAAAATTAAGTAGTTTAGTTACTTCATAAAACAATATTAATTTCAGAACCTGGTTACAACGACAATGAGGAAAGTGACACTTGGAATGATGATGATGATAATTTACTTAATCAGTTCAAAACAGCACCAGAAGCTGAAGGTTTGTGATTTTTTATTATTTTATGTATACAGGGTGTACCAAAAAGTAGTGATGAACGGAAGCTGAGAGGTAGAGGACCTAGAGGGCTATCCGAATCACCCCCATGTATGTTATGCGATTTTTCGTATTTTCGGAGTTATGACGATTTTTTCAATTTTTCACCTATCGCCGAGTACAATGATATTTTCACTCATGCTGATGTCAATGATTGCGGAAGATGCTTGATTTTTTTTGTGTGCTAAGCTGAAAGATAGGCCAATTCAGTATGGTAACATTTACTATCGTTAGATCTTTGAATGGAATAAAAAAAAGAATTAAATGGCAAGAAAGATAAAATTACCCAGTATGTTCACCACTTCAAGGGCCCGTAAAAAAATAAAATCACATAAAAAAAGTTTTCCGTTTGACTTTTAAAAACTTGCTCTATCTATCAGATAGCTACCCTGAAAATTTCATTTTATTATTCAGAAGGCTTCAATCGAAAAATTTAAATCTAAATGTGGTAAGTGCAAAAATTGAATTAACATGATGATCATTAAAACACCTATTTATTGGTTTTAATGATCATCATGTTAATTCAATTTTAAAAATTTAAATCTAAATGTGGTAAGTGCAAAAATTGAATTAACATGATGATCATTAAAACACCTATTTATTGGTTTTAATGATCATCATGTTAATTCAATTTTAAAAATTTAAATCTAAATGTGGTAAGTGCAAAAATTGAATTAACATGATGATCATTAAAACACCTATTTATTGGTTTTAATGATCATCATGTTAATTCAATTTTTGCACTTACCACATTTAGATTTAAATTTTTCGATTGAAGCCTTCTGAATAATAAAATGAAATTTTCAGGGTAGCTATCTGATAGATAGAGCAAGTTTTTAAAAGTCAAACGGAAAACTTTTTTTATGTGATTTTATTTTTTTACGGGCCCTTGAAGTGGTGAACATACTGGGTAATTTTATCTTTCTTGCCATTTAATTCTTTTTTTTATTCCATTCAAAGATCTAACGATAGTAAATGTTACCATACTGAATTGGCCTATCTTTCAGCTTAGCACACAAAAAAAATCAAGCATCTTCCGCAATCATTGACATCAGCATGAGTGAAAATATCATCGTACTCGGCGATAGGTGAAAAATTGAAAAAATCGTCATAACTCCGAAAATACGAAAAATCGCATAACATACATGGGGGTGATTCGGATAGCCCTCTAGGTCCTCTACCTCTCAGCTTCCGTTCATCACTACTTTTTGGTACACCCTGTATACAAGTGGTCCGCCCCGGCTTCGGCGGTGGTACATATTTAGTATCCTATGTCCTTCTCCTGGCACTATACTACTTCCCTGCCAATTTTCAGCTAAATCGGTTCAGCCGTTCTTGAGTTATAAGTGGAGTAACTAACACAACTTTCTTTTATATGTATAGATTACTTTTGTACATGGATTAGATTCCAAGTTTTTATAAAACATGATCACAAAAGGTTTGGTCTGTATCTCATATTTTCTCATTTTCCACCATATGGCATACAAATATGCTGGAAATTTCCATTGTAGTCCATACCTTTTTAATAGTCAAAAGCGTTATTATTTTCTGTAATTATATAACATACTTTCTTCACACCCCGGACACTCCATACAAAATTATCGTTTTGACAGTTACACTGTAGAGATTGCAAATGTGTGTGTTAACGCTTTATGGTTGGCACCATGTTGGCACATTTGTGACTAGCGTAAAAAAAATCGCGTTTTTCTGATAAAATACATCCGTAAACAGCACAATATCTAACCATTTTCTACGAAAAACGATAATCACAAATCCAAAATAATAAAATTACTTTAAGTCAATTTGATTAATGTTGTCAATCTTCGTTGCGTATCGTCCTTGTAGAAAAATGTGGACTATTTTTAGACTGATCGTGCGGGGTGAGGTAAGTGTTTAATTTTGGCGGGAGGCGGAGAGTGTCCGTTCTGTAGCGTTTAGCTACTATTATGTATTCTGTGCTTTCTTATTATTATTTCCTCTTAAGTATTCCTTCTATTTCATTTTAAAGTTTGAACTGAACTTTTTTTATCAAGTTTCCATAAAAATTAACAATCACATCTTGAAACTGAAGCATGACATTACATTTGTTTCCAGAAGCAAATGGCGAGGTAATAACAAAGAAAAAAAGAGAGCGCAAGAAAAAAGGTAGGACTAGTTCTTTTTTATCATAAATTGAATTATTAAAATCAATTGAGTGCTTGAGTTAAATCATAAGAAACAAACAAAAATCTTCTCTTCATCATATAACAACTATTTTATTAAGCAACTTACAATATAATAATAGTTAAAAAAAACTAAAAAACACGCTTTTTATAGAAAACCGAACTAAAAAATAGAAAATTTTATCAAATTAGTGTATTGTCATCGGTCCTCAATAAATCTACAAAGTTTGAACGAAATCTGGCCGTTTAAAGTGGGTCAAAATCGCGCCCAAAGAAGTCGGTTACAAACAAACAAACATACAGGTGAAGCTAATATAAAGCGTGTAATTTTATCATGTTAGATGGAACATGGTACAGCAAGTTACCACACCAGTGCGAAGTCTGTGGCAAGATACTGTGTTCTATAAGCAGTTTGAACACCCACAAAATAACTCACACGGACATCAGGCGTTATAAGTGTACCGAGTGTCCTGCGACTTTCAAGTGAGTTTCGTTTATTATGTTTTATCTTATTTTCTGTGATTAGTATACATTTTTTTAGTTTTTGAAATGTTTGGTATTATGACCTTACCTTACCTACCTTAACCTTACCTACATAAGGTTATTATGGAGGATATTACTTTAATGATAAATATGCTATCCAATCATAACTAATAATTATATTTTATTTATATTATAATTATAATTAAGATTTTAAGTTGTCACCAAGTGGCCGATTCACTGCACTATCACAATGATAAAGTCATTCTTTCATTCTGACTGACCTTTGCTCGGCTTGGTTGAAAGTGGCCCTGCCGTCCAAGCCAGAGGTTGTGGGTTTGATTCCCACCCGGGGCAAATATTTGTGTGATGAACATAGATGTTTGCTCTGTGTCTGGGTGTTAATTATGTATATAAGTATAATTTATTTAAAATTATATATGTATATGTATGTTTATCAGCCATCTGGTTTCCATAACACAAGCTAAAGCTTAGTATGGGATCAGATCGTGCCGTGTGTGAAATTTGTCCTGAAATATTTATTATTTATTCTGCTTTCACACTCATGTTCAAAAAGTGTCAAAGCAAAAACCTGTATACGCGATAAATAGACTTTGAGCTTTACTACCACGAAGTAAAGTCCTTATTTCAATAAATGTTTTATGCAATGGTGTTCAGACATAAAAAAAAGTCTTTGAAAGCCTAAAATGGTCTTGTTCATCAGTGTCTTGAAATATATATTTTTTATTACAGAGGATACAGCGGTTTGTTCCAACACAAAAGCTTACATACTGGCGAGAAGCCATATCATTGTGAATATTGTCCGAAACAGTTTAGAAAAAAAAGAACACTCGTTAATCATATACGGGTGCATACAGGTATGATATATTTTTTTGTAAGTTAAGCTGTGTTTGTTTAATTTATTAAGCATTTAAAGTATTAATGTAATGGCTCAGTAAAATTATATTTCTGTTTTTGTAGCAATTTGTAAATATTTGGTCCTTCGAGTCGGTTTTTTTCAAATTAAAAGAAAAATATTCTTGTTTGTATAGTCCCTTTATCGAGAAAATATTGTGTTATCTAGTATAGTTTATTAATAAAGCAGAAAGTAATATTAATAATATCCTTTAAAACTATTAAATATAACATTTTCAGGTGAAAAGCCATACAATTGCAATATTTGCTTCAAGAGATTCTCTACAAGCACGGTTCTGGCGATACACATTAAACGGCATACCGGGATCCAGCCGTATCTGTGCCAGGAATGTGGGAAAGGTATATATTATAATTAAAATAAGAATGATTTACTTTTCATAAAAATCTATCGGTCAATTAAGGAAAGCTGGCATGTTCACAGTACTCACACTTATGCAATTTCACTTACAGTATGCTCAAAAATAAATGCGACTCTAGTTTCATTTTAGACTTGAATTGTAAAATGGTGCGTTGTAGATAAATATATGCAAATATAATTATGAAAGCTCTCATAATTTACCTGTAAAATTATAATTTAAAAGTAAATAAATTGATGAACTTAATTATTTATTCTAATAATAATCAATTGGAGTCATAAAAACAATACAAATAACACGTGTACGCGAAACTATGAACTAGGAACTATGCGGGTTTTCCTTTGAAAACGCGGGCGAAGCCGCGGGCGGAAATCTAGTAGTCTATAATTCTTCAATTTACTGTATCACAAAATTCTTCATAGATTTTTAGATATTCGTACTACACCAATTACATCACCCTGTATTTATAAACAATTGCAAAATAAAAGCTACACATAGGCCGGGAGATACTGACACAAAATTTCGGGTCATTTGTAACAGAATGGCGGTTCTACAGGGGTCTTATTACGCAATGACAAAAAGAAAAATGATGGTCAGAACGCTGGTACCGGCGGACTAGTCGCGTGGGCGTTAGTCGAACTCGTCGGATAAATAGCGAAAGTCAAACGATTTGTAACACAAAAATTTTAGAATTTACCGATAGCCCATAAAAAAGATGTAGGCGGTAGTGTCATGCCATACTTTTCCGGTGTAACTACGAATAAAATCTTACGATAAGAAAAAAATCTTATACACATTCGCCACCTCCCACAGGTATGGCATTATCACACTTCTATTTATAATCATTCAGGAGTTGTTGAAAAAAAAATGTAGGGTGGTACAAATCGTTTGGCGAGAAAAAAAAATTCAAAAATTTGCAGATTTTCCGCGGTATGGCGACTATTTGGAATCGTCCGAAAAGTATGGCATGGCGATTTTAGTAAATGGCTGCACGACGATGGTGGAAGTTAGCCCGGTACAAATGGTTGAATTGTTTTTTTAAATCAACGCATTCACGTCGGTAAGGCGGACTGTAAGTCACATGGTAAAAGTATGGCATGACACTACCGCCTACATCTTTTTTAAGGGCTATCGGTAAATTCTAAAATTTTTGTGTTATAAATCGTTGGACTTTCGCTATTTATCCCACGAGTGTGACTAACGCCCACGCGACTAGTCCACCGGTACCAGCGTTCTGACCATCATTTTTCTTTTTGTCATTGCGTACTAAGACCCTAAACCGCCATCCTGTTACAAATGACCCGAAATTTTGTGTCAGTATCTCCCGGCCTAACATGTGCAATGTGTAAATGTGTTGACGTTCCAGCTCTTCTTAATATAGGTATACCGTACTTACAAGTTACACAAACAATGATGTAAAACTGATATTATTGCAGGATTCCCAATAAAAGCGGAGCTCAATGTGCATCAAAGAGTACACAATGGAGAGAAGCCATATTCTTGTCATCTCTGTGAAAAGACATTTGCCACGGCTAGCTATTTGTCCATCCATGTACGAATACATAAAAGGGAAGTTAGGTAAATATTTATTTTCTTATAACAACTTAACAACAAGAATGATTTTATATTAAGTTTTTATCTCTAGGTACATAAATAATGAATGGTATAGTGATAAAATTGGTTATAAATTATCTTATTATTATATTAGAAGACAGGTGAAAACTGTACCCTAAAGAAGTAGATTTCCCTTAAAATTCTTATGATTTAATTCTAAAATTCAATCGACCAGCATATAACATTAAGTATTAATTACCTGACTCTATTTACTACTACTATCTACTTATGTAAAGATACGTATTATATAAAAATATTTACCTCTTTCCAGATATAATTGTAAATACTGCAACCGCGGTTTCATAACGCGCAGTTCCTACAATGTTCACGTAAAACGTCACGGGCAAAAGGACTATGCCTGCGAGTGTGGAAAGACATTCTACACTTCTTCAGCACTAAAACAACATAAAATAGTACATACAGGCGAAAAAAGATACCAATGCAAAATATGCGATAGAAAATTCACGCAAGGGGGCCATTTAGGTCGACATTTTAGAAAAGCCCACGCGAAACCGAACGCGCCTTTACCACCGTCGGATTACTATAAAATAAAACTTCCACAGACTAACGAAAGTTATAAAAAAAGAAAAATTCGTCACTGTTCGGCAACTGTCATATTCCCCGAGGCTCCGAAGATGATATGTATATAGAGTTGCATTACTATGCATGAAGAAAATACATTTACTACTAGTACTATTACACTTAATATAATTATGAGTTTTATTTTATTGTGATTTTATGGTAAAAGAGATAAGTATTGAAATTTGTACCGATAATTCAATGTAAGTTAATAGCGAGGATAAGCCACACGATTGCGAATATATATTTGTTGTATTGATTTACTCGGAAAATTCTATACTTACAACTATTAAAGTGTCTTACTGAAGCTGGCGTAATCATGGATGCATGGAAGATTAAAATAAGACAAAGTTTATATTTAAATAAATGATTTTAAAACACTGGTTTTCATTTAAATTGTAGAAATCTAATCATTAAAATCTCAGTCCAAAGGATTTACAGAATCAGGGATTATTTCTATTTCTGATATCGTAGAATGATCAGAACTTTCATTATGCTCTTATTAATTTTCACTTTCCCCACTACTATCTGCTACCTGTGTAAATAATCATTTTATCAGAAAATTCAACTTTGAAACAAAACTAAGAAGGGGATGTAACAGCAGCTCTTTATAATTTCATACAGAGATAATACGTTCGGTCATCACCTATATATAAAGACGACTGACGGATTTAAGAATTTTTTGCCTGACAGGCTACCGTCACCTATCGCCTGTATTGTTTTCGATTGTGTATGACTCTGAATTGACTCCTATTTCTTTTGAACAAGGTGCAAGATGCAAGTACATTGTTTAGGGCACTTACAATTCAATGATTCGGGGTGATTCGGGTGTTTCTGGAAATACTATAATTAGCGAAGATCTGCATGCGCATTATTAATTTTGGAGTACTGTAATTATCTGTGATCTGTGGTAATTATAGTCCTTTTCCCAAGCCTTTTCCCTGTGCTTTTCCCCTAAGATGATTCCTGTGACATATCGTTTGTTGACACGTGTAGAGATTGCCTTTACTGAAATCGTATCGATTGTTTCCGATAATCGATAATATTTTATATGGAAATGAAATCGATTTGAATAAAGGACCAAAATTAGTTATTTCGGCATTTCGCCAAAAATTTACTAAGGAAACTTAGCAAACAACAGCGACAAAAAGTGAACAATAACAATTAGTAATAATAACAGAATACCACGTAAAGTATCAATATAAAATGCTACTTTTATACAAGGCTGACGGACTCACAGACGATTGAGATTGTAAAGTAAGTGATGACCGCTGCAGTTGATGCATATAATTTCTTCAACATCGCATTCCTTGTATGAGTGCTGTCCAGCACATGAAGAGCACATTTGTGTAGTGTACCTCTGCAAGCTTTTGCTGAATGATTAAACTTAAGGCATTTATAACATTGTAGCAAGGGTGGGATGTACAACTGGATCGGGTATCTGAACATTTGTATATAAGCATATTGCGGCAGTGTCATAGCTCGAAAGGTTACTGCAATAGTACCTAATAGTGTCAGTTTTCCATTTACTTTTCTCTGGAATCGTTTTATTGAAATCACTTCCGCATCACAAATAATCTTGTATATCTCTTCATTTGTTAAATCTGTGGGGACATGTCGAATGACCCTAGTGGATTCTGTTAAGTGCGACGGCACAAATGCTTTTAATTTATTTTTTAAAAGAAATTTCTCCATTTTAGATACTGTTTTTTTAAATGTAACACCAAGTTTAAAAGCATTGACTCTGTGGCCTGTGCACACCAGCAATACCACCTTTAACATGCTCAGTGAAAAGTTTAGTAAGCGCTATTGGATTTTTATTACCAATTTTTTCACTGTCGAGAGATTCTACGTATAGATAATATACAGTCTGTGCTTTGATTATCTGGGAACTGTCTCGTATAATTTGGTTTGGTAAAAATAATTTTTGAAATCGAGATCTTTCTTCGTCGTAGTCAATTTTCTTTTTTTAGTGTCTTTTTGACGGGGCTTTCGCCACCGAATCGACTCCCATAATATTTAAAATATATTTTGGTGTGTATTAATTAACTAAATAAACAATTATTTACAGTATTTACTATTTATACAAAATGTTGAAAAATTTAATCGCAGAAAACATCCAGCTTAGTTTGACTCAAGTTTGACTTCCCGCCAAAAAGTCAGCCATTTTAATCGAGGTGACCCCGTGCTGCCAGCTCAATAAACTGATCGAATTTTATAATAATCCAAATTTACAACATACACAACAACATAAATGATGAAAATTAAGAACTAATTACAAAAAAGTGATTATATAAGTATAAAAAATGCAAAATATAATTTCAATTTTGATTGTTTTATGACATGTTCATTTCATATTACTTGCTCTGTGAACATGTTGACAAATGTCAATGTCATAACAAGGTATCAAATATCGTCTTTGAATTGCTTCAATTAACAATATTGTTTTAAAACAGTACAGTAAATAAAAATACTCAAACATTAAGCTTTAATATTAATACACCAAATTTTCATACCAGTTCTTATTAAATAAAATATGAAAATTGACACAACAGACTTTCAGGACATATGTAGAATATGTCTTGAACGATGCCCAGTAACTTTTAATATTTTCACTTGTTATTACGCGAACATATTATACTGTGAAATGCTGTCGGATTGTACAAAAATAAAGGTAAACTTTAAGTTTTTATCAAATTTAAGGCTTATACATGCGCTAATAACCTTGACCATACTTGACGGATCTCAAATCTCTCCCGCTGCACCTTCTTTTTTCCTCGCATTTTGTATTTAAAAAGATACCAATCAGTGAAACAAAAAATCCTCGTCAGGGAATGTTGTGTAACTGATAATTTATTAAACATAAAATTTTCAGAGCTCTAAGTCAGCAGGTTACGAAGTTTATAGAGTATTTGCGGAAAAATCGATGACCACGGCACATTTTTTTTCTAGAAATCTATTAACTTTGGAAAAAAGTCCTCGCGAGCAATTAAAGATCAAAGACCATCCTATTTTATATATTTTTTTCGGTATTGTGCTTTATGTTGTACCAGACTTTATAGAGGTTGAACATAGTCGAAATTGCCGGGTAACGCCTTAATAGCAGAAAATGAAATTCTTTATTAATTTTCCATAATATTGCAGCCTGATGAAGAGGACGGTTTGCCACGGCTCATGTGTAAAAATTGCTGTAGGCAGTTGAAGAAAACATATATTTTCAATTTACAATGTGTAGAGAGTGAGAAGAAATTAAGGAACCTTTTAGAAAGTAATGATACAATAATTACGATAGAGAAAGAAAAATGCTTTGAAATAAAAAACAAAATACAAGATCTATGTGACAGTGTTAAAGATGAAATAGAAGACTTAAAGGACAAATCTATAGAATTATTGTTAAAAGAAGAAAAAGCTGTTGATGAGGATATAAAGTCAGGTAAACTTGTTTGAATCTATACTAATATTATAAAGGTGAAGAGTTTGTTTGTTTGAACGCGTTAATCTCGGAAACTACTGGTCCGATTAGAAAAATTGTTTCAGTGTAAGATAGCCCAGTATTGAGGAAGGTTATAGGCTATCTTTACTTTACGGCCAACAGGAGTAGAGCCACGGGGGTGAAACCGTGCAGAGCAGCTAGTAATGTCTTATCAGAAAACCATAATTTTGCCATAAAAAATTTCCACTAAAAATTATGTATGTACTTCATAAAACAATATTAATTTCAGAACCTGGTTACAACGACAATGATGAAAACGATACTTGGAATGATGATGATGAAAATTTACTTATACAGTTCAAAACTGCACCAGAAGCTGAAGGTTTGTAATTTTTTATTATTTTATGTATATATTACTTTTGTACATTGATTCCAAGTTTTTATAAAACATGATCACAAAAGGTTTGAACTGCATCTCATATTATTTTCTCATTTTCCACCATATGGCATACAAATATGCTGGAAATTTCCATTGTAGTCCATTATACATTTTTAATAGTCAAAAGCGTTATTATTTTCTTTAATTACATAACATACTTTCTTATTATTTCCTCTTAAGTATTCCTTCTATTTCATTTTAAAGTTTGAACTGAACTTTTTTTATCAAGTTTCCAAAAAATTAATAATCACATCTTGAAACTGACATTACATTTGTTTCCAGAAGCAAATGGAGAGATAATAACAAAGAAAAAAAGAGGGCGCAAGAAAAAAGGTAGGACTAGTTCTTTTTTCTTTTATAAATTGAATTATTAAAATCAATTGAGTTCTTGAGTAAAATCAAAAGAAACAAACAAAAATCTTCACATCATCCGTAAACAGCACAATATCTTACCATTTTCTACGAAAAACGATAATCACAAATCCAAAATAATAAAATTACTTTAAGTCAATTTGATTAATGTTGTCAATCTTCGTTGCGTATCGTACCTGTAGAAAAATGTGGACCATTTTTAGGCTGATCGTGCGGGGTGATGTAAGTGTTTAATTTTGGCGGGAGGCGGAGAGTGTCCGTTCTGTAGCGTTTAGCTACTATTATGTATTCTGTGCTATAAGTTTAAGCTTTAAGTAATAACAGAATACTAGCATAGTAAAGTGTTATAAATAAAAATATATTTTTTCATCTCAAGATGAAACAACGGTAGCACACAGCAAGCTTCCGCATCAATGTGATATCTGCGGCAAGATACTGAGCTCCAAAAGTAATTTGAACTCGCACAAAATATGTCACACGGACTTAAGGCCTTATAAGTGTACAGAGTGTCCTGCGACTTTCAAGTGAGTTCTGTTTATTACTTTTATATATTTCGTGTTTTCGCCGTTTCTATGCTTTAGGAAATGTTGTAAGGCTAAACTTAAAATATCTAATTGTAGCTAACGTAACTACCTGCGGTCAGTAATATTAATAAATATGAAATTCTGTACTATAATAAAAGCTATAGATACTATAACCATTAGATCGTTTTATAACTTAAAGCCAATGACTTAAAGCAAATTATTTTATTACAGAGGACACAGTGGTTTGTTCCAACACAAAAGGATACATACTGGTGAGAAGCCATATCATTGTGAATATTGTCCAAAACAGTTTAGAAAAAAAACGGCGCTTGTTAATCATATACGTATGCATAAAGGTAAGATATTTTTTTGTGATGGTTAAGCTGTGAACAATAAAAGTATTCTTGTAATCATTTAGTGAATTTTTTTATTATATTTCTGTGTATATAACTATTTTTAAATATTTGTTCCTTCGAGCCGCGAAGATCGTACTATTTTAATTGAATAATAGTTTATTGATTCAAATAAATATATATTAAAATAAGAATATAATAAATTCTGCTGATGAATGCATGTGTAACAGCTTTTTACTGAATGTAAAAATAATGCATAAGCACAAATATTTGTTTGCTCTTTGGTAAATATACAAAAAATTATTAAGCATTATAAATTTAATGATTAATTAAGCGTTATACAGAAAAACACTAGTTTTGTCAAAAAATAAATAAAAAAGACGGGTTACACTCCGGGAGTGCCGGCAGAAGTGAAAACTTGATTATTAACGTTGAGCATGTTTGATATTTTGGAATGGTATCCGTCTTACGCTTTTTCGATCAAGTCACGTGTCCTGACGCGAGTTTAAGATTTTATACCCATTACAGAAAAAGTGCTCAACGCCGCTAAAGAAGTTTTCACTTAAAAAATTCAATTTTCCAGGTGAAAGGCTATTTAATTGCAACATTTGCTTCAAGAGTTTCGTTCAAAGCGGTCAACTGGCGATACACATGAAGCGGCATAGCGGGGTCAAGTCGTATCTGTGTCAGGATTGTGGGAAAGGTATAAATTATAATTAAAACATTGAGATAGTATTACTACGTATGGAGGAGACACCACGAACAAAATCTGCGCGCCATTTTTTTGCTCTAAGTTTTAAAAATTATTATCTAGTTAGGTACTTACCGATGAAAGTTATTCCTTTGCACTTTTCCGTATTAATTGTATTATTTGTGCAATATCGTAACACACACGAAGGCATATTTGATGTGTTTCACTTTAAAACAAATAAAAATATATATAATATGGCGTATGTTGAGCGGAACATAAGTGATGTAGGCGGTGTCGTCTCCATATGTATATCTCAATGAATTAAAATTATTTTTATTAAAAATCTACTTACCGTATTTAAAAAATTAATGCTTTAAAATTTAAACTCACAAAAATCATAATCTATCTTTTTTTTAACCAATGTGCACAATAATGACAGTTCTCGATTTGTTTTTTTTTATTCTTTATTTTTAAGCTATGTTTTCTCAACTAATCCACACAGGTAATAAAGCGAAATTATGCATAACACATAAGAGTGTATTGACAAAATATAATAAATATACATCAAATTAAATTAGACCTTATTTGAATGATATAAAGTTGGATTTACAATGCATTAAAACTTAAACTGTCGCTTTTTTGTGGCTGACTGTGTATTATATTTAAGGATTAAAAATTTCGATTAATTATTACGGTTAAAAAAATATACTTATTCCAGGATTCCCAATAAAAGCGGATCTCAATGTGCATCAAAGAGTACACAATGGAGAGAAGCCATACTCTTGTCATCTCTGTGAAAAGACATTTGCCACATCTGGCAATTTGTCCATTCATGTACGGATACATAAAAGGGAAGTTAGGTAAATATTTTTTTTTATTACGACAACAATGAATATTAAGTTTTTATCTCCAGACACATCCTACTAATCCTATCGCGGCTGCCGAGTAGGTATACCTACTCGGCAGCCGACCGACACGCGACATGCGCTACACAAAGCAGTGTTCGGAACCGTTCGAACAGTTTCACTTTTACCGTGGTTTCATAAAACCACACAACATTTTTTTATAAGAACTCTGCACTCATCAGTAAAGAGAACCTGCTGGCATTCGTTCAAATCCCAGACGATGTTCTCGCGCATCGGTTTCTGTTCCGCTAATTGTGCCGGTGTGTGTATTATAAATGCGAAAGTTTGTGAGGATGTGTGTGTATGTGTGTTTGTGACTCTTTCACGCAAATTCTACTGAACCGATTACAATTAAATTTAGCACACATATAGAGGGTAACTTGGATTAACACATTGGATAGGTTTTATCCCGGAAATCCCACGGGAATGGGAAATATGCGGGCTTTCCTTTGAAAACGCGGACGAAGCCGCGGGTAGAAATCTAGTAAATAATACTGAATGGTATTTGATAAAATTGGTTACAATCATTGACTTATTATTATTTTATTAGAAAAATAAAACAGCGTCAAAATCGTACCGTAAAGAAAAGTAGATTTCCGTTAAAATTCTAATGATTTAGTTCTAAAATTCAATCAATTACCATATATCATAAAGTATTAATAACCTGACTCTATTCTACTCATGTAAAAATACGTATTATATAAAAAGACGGGTTGCACTCCGGGAGTGCCGGCAGAAGTGAAAACTTGATTATTAACGTTAAGCATGTTTGATATCCATCCGTCTTACGCTTTTTCGATCAGGTCACGTGTCCTGACGCGAGTTTAAGATTTTATACCCAACGCCGCTAAAGAAGTTTTCACTTCAAAAATATTTGCTTCTTTCCAGATATAATTGTAAATACTGCCACCGCGGCTTCGTAACGCGCAGTTCCTACAACGTTCACGTAAAACGTCACAGCGGCCAAAGGGACTATGCCTGCGAGTGTGGAAAGACATTCTACACTTCTTCAGCACTAAAACAACATAAAATAGTACATACAGGCGAAAAAAGATACCAATGCAAAATATGCGATAGAAAATTCACGCAAACGGGCCATTTGAGTCGACATTTTAGGAAAGACCACGCGAAACCGAACGCGCCTTTACCGACGTCGGATTACTATAAAATAAAACTTCCACAGACTAACCAAGGGTTGGTGTTCGAAATTCAAAAAGTGGCGCCAATTGAAGACAATATGAAATGTGAGGAAACCTAGCGAAGAGCTGCTGGCTGGCTGGATACAATTGTTTGTGTTGTGTTGTGTTGCGAAATTTGAATTGTGCACGATTGTTGAATGTGAAGGAAAATGACGATGTTATTTGAAGCGTGAATCCACTAATTTTTGACGTGTCAAATTAATACGTATCGTTCGAAATTTGAATTGTGATTCAATGGTTAGAGCTAGCGCGCAAGAGCAACTTTTGTCTCCGCAACTATTTTGTCTCTCCCATCAATTGTATGGGGAGTTGCGTCGCTACGTGCGCGCACTTTCATACTAGCCCATAGAGTTGATGGGAGAGACAAAATAGTTGCGGAGACAAAAGTTGCTCTTGCGCGCTAACTCTTATTTGCATTGTGACTAGGATTGTAATTAGAAATTGTGCGGCGCGGCAACTATGAGCTATTATTACTACGTATAGAGGAGACACCACGAACAAAATCTGTGCGCGCAGCTAGTGAGTCATAGATTAAGCGAGGTCACCAACTCACCGCTATAGAGGCGACACTTTGTAAATATTATGCCTATTTATACTTAACAATTAAAAACAATCAATGTAAAAAAAATATAATTAATCTAATAAAGAAATTATTAATAAACTTATTAAAAACTTTTCAATTAAAACCAATCAATGTAACAAAAAAAGAATGATACGTAGGTAATTAATTTTCATCTTTCAAGATTTCAACCTTTTTTTCAAATAATATCCACAGTACATAAATGTGTAAAATTATTATTTTCCACTATAAAAATTTACGTCGTGTAATATTACTATTTAGACATCTTTCATACCCAATGCCATTTCTTAAATTTTTAGTCTATGATAAATGACGCAAAATGGCGCCCGCCAAAAATTTTGCTCGATCCAAGTTTTAAAAATGATTATCTAGTTAATTAACGATGCAACATTACTCCTTTGCACTGTGCCGCATTACTTGAATGATTAGTATAATATTATCGTAACACACTTGAATTGATATATTTTGATGAGTTTCATGTTTTTTTTGTTTTGAAACAAACATAACATGAACGTGACCATCGTGCTATTAAAGCGACTGAGTGCAGTGTGGCCGGTTGACCTATGTTGAGCGGAACATAAGTGATGTAGGCGGTGTCTTCTCCATACGTAGTAATAGTATCTCGATTCGCGACAACGTCGCATCGTGCGTTTGTGGACACAGTTTTATTGTTTCTATGCAAGAGGCAATGTAATAAAATAATTGAACATTAGTGGAAATAAATGATGGTTGCGGTTTTCAAAGTGGAATCTATGCACTATTTTTAATTATGTGTAACAAAGAAAGTTTTTTTTTCTCTGTAGGTATCATAATATGCATTGAGTTATGGCAATGTTTAGAAATTAAAAATATTAACGGATTTTTAGCGCGATTTATTCAATATATTATTATCCTGACGTTTCGCACACTTTGCAGCGTTTAAAATCCGTTTAAATCTTTAATTTCTTAATGTATAATACTCGCGTAAAATCAACACTAGAAAATACTATATGGCAAGGTTTTAAAAATGCATTAGGTTCAACAGGATTGCATGAACAAATGAAGAGTGCCATAACAAGATCGAATTTAAAAAATGGCGTCTTATACTGGTCCCAATTTTAAAGAAAATATATTATACTCATAATATATTATTTTAATGCGAAAATTTAGTTCAATAAACGAAAACCTCGCTTTTATCTATATTGCGGTAAAACCATTGGACCGATTTTTTTTATTATTATACGATCAAAAATCTTTATCTTTACCAAGTAGGTACATAGGCTAAATTTTAATTTATTCCGGCTAAAACCGGACGAAGTCGGGTCAATCGGCTAGTCTAACGATAAGGTAGAAAAATTAATTTTCATTTATTATGTTGAATCAGTTGTATGTATCGAATATCGATAATGATACTTATCAGCGTGATAAAAATTAGTTTAATTCTTATACTTTTTGAAGTGAAAACTTCTTTAGCGGCGTTGAGCACTTTTTCTGTAATGGGTATAAAATCTTAAACTCGCGTCAGGACACGTGACCTGATCGAAAAAGCGTAAGACGGATGAATATCAAACATGCTCAACGTTAATAATCAAGTTTTCACTTCTGCCGGCACTCCCGGAGTGCAACCTGTCTTTTTTTTTATTACTTACGATTCTTCTCTATCTTTATGAATTTTAGGTGAAATTTTTGTAACCCCTTAAAAATATTTCTGTAATGTTACATAATGTCATACTCAATTATTTTTAGCTGTAAATAAACTATTTTTGTATATAGTACATATATGTATATATATTTATATTTATTTATTTTAAATAAATGAATTTAAACACTCTAATCTCAATATGAAATATTTGGTTGTGCGTATGTGTGCGTGTTTTATTATAGTTTTATACTATTAGAGTAAGATTATGTTCTATAACTAGATAGATTAAGTTGTTTTTCAAATTCAGACACGTGATTAAAAATACTGTAAGGGCCGGCGCAGATATGGCGTAGCGCAACGCATTTTTCACTGTCAAATTATTATCGACATTGTCCTTATTTAGATAACATTCAAAAAAGCGCAGCGCGCTACTTTTCGCGTGTGACGCTTCGATGCTACCTGAAATAAATTGTTTTTATTTGATTTATAATTTTATTTTGATGAGAACAATGTCGATAATAGTTTGATAATAAAAAATGCGCTGCGCCATATCTGCGCCGGCCCTTAGTTTTATAATCTGTCGCGAAATTCTAATTACATATTGTAAATTTCAATTTGGCTAGATAGATAATAAAGTAACGGTGTTTATTATTTGACGATTATATAACAAGATCCAAAGGTCTACAACCGACTTCAAAATATAGAAGTTATTATTTTTTTAGTGTTTGTTACCTGAAACATTTCGACTGGATTTCTTTGAAAGCTGGTGTCTCTCATGTAGGCCCATTTAAAGGCCTGTTCAAACTACAGCGGTATCCGCTACCGCCATGGGTACCGGTATCCCGATGAGCACGCGATTAAATCGCTTACGTACTATATTATAGAGACTCTTATAGCGTACCGATCCGAGTACGGTAGCGAACAGCCGATCGGTACGCGATTAGAGTCTATAATATTATACTACGTAAGAGATTTAATCCAGTTCTGGATATTTGAAGGTTTATAGTGTTAAAAAGAATTATATTAATATTCCTCAATTTTTTTATACGCTTCTATAATACAAATATAATTGAAAATGTTAAAAGCATTTGTAAAGAATATTCTACTTTTCTTGAATATATTTCTATTCACAATTTTTGTTGTTTTATTTAAACCTTAAACATAACGGTTTCCATACCTGTAACTATAATATCTCATAAAGTAAACATAATTCAAAAAAAAATAATGTTTAAACTTGAAAATGGGGGGGAAAGAAAAAGCCATAGCAAAGAAAAGCAACACAGGATAAGCTATTTTTAGTTATTTTTTCCGGCCCAGTGGCTTATGCACGTAGAAACGTGGGTTGCACTGTTCAAATCCCAAAGGACCAACTATAGCTCACGCCCAGTGAGTATAGGTATATTTTGTTTGAACTATAAACACGACTAGCTTTAGCTTTTTAGCTAGGTTTCATCCGCATTGCTCCGCTCCTATTAGCGTGATCACAGAACATATTGAGCGTGATGATATATAGCCTATACTCTATAGCCTTCCTCGATAAATGGGCTATCTAACACCGAAATAATTTTTTTAAATCGGACCAGTAGTTCCTGAGATTAGCGCGTTCAAACAAACAAACAAATTCTTTAGCTATATAATATTAAGTATAGCTTAGTATAGATTATTTGGTGATTGGCGCCCAAGACTAAAAGCATAGTATAAAGACTTTATACTATACTAGAAGTCCATTTAAATGTTTGAAATTGAATTTCTATCTTTCTTTCATAAACACTCAAAAATAAAATTTATTTTGGTAAGATATTACCATTTAATTCCAAGCACGGATTCTGGAGCTAAAAAAATTAAAATAGATCGATTAGTTTTCTAGATAGTAAGAGAAAATAAAAAAAAAGCAAATCTTTTCTCAGTGACAAGATTTGTAGAGCATCTACAGAGTTCCTTGCTGGCTCTTTTCTGTAGAAACTGCGTGGTAGGTCGGTAGTAAGACGGTGGCTAAATTATATCCTTGATGATGCAAAACTGTTTCTGAAGGAAGCCTAGTTGAATTACCTAACAGATGTTTGATTTTGAATTTAGCACACATATAAGTAGTTCAATTTCGGAGCTCATCTTCTCTTTCTAATAAAATAAAGAGAGATAATGTTACTTACACTATATTCATTAGGTAGGTACCTACTCAAGGACGAATGAATTTTAGACCTGCTATTTGGGTGCACAGGACCTAGTATCTAATCTGTGACAGGACATAGTTTTTTGGTCCATGACAGGACTCCGGAGAACAATGTCAGAAACACACAGAAACGACAGTACAAGCTGTGGTACAAGAGTTGAAGGAAGTGAGATTTCCGACGAATAGGGAGCGCCGAGCGGGTGTAGCCTTTTACAAAAATCAGAAATATGAACGAAATAGAAGATTGCAAAATTGAGAAGCAGCGTAAGCCGAATCTGGATGCAAAAATTGAATTCTTTTGGATTGGTTTCATGCGTTTAATAGTGTTTTTTAGTCTTTTTAAACTATAATTATATTAATTATTTATAAATTAGGGTCGTCACTCAATTTAAAGATCGATTAATTTCCCTAGGAAAAAAAGTATAATGTCTGGGATGTTATAAGATGGATATTGTAAGTCGAAACCGCGACCGGCCGGCCCTGTCTATGCGTTATTTGATCAAACATATTATAAAATCATGTATAAGTATTGTAATAACAGATTTCCTTCAGACAACAGAAACATAGATAACTCTGAATATATATATTTCGTGTCTGCGTTTGAATCTTCACTTCCAAGACGCAGAGGGAGTAGGAAGTCAAAATTATTGAATTTAAAAAATAAATGAAATGATTTCCAATATTATAATATCATTGTGTATATACGTATTCGTCTCTTGTTTCGTTACCATTAAGACAGGTGAGATATTTTTCTTTTATTTTGGTTTGGGCTATGCGTTGATAGATCAGTTAATCAGAATCATAATCTAAATCAAACCTTTATTTACGTTTTATATAATACTAGCTTACCTCCCGCGGCTTCGCCCGCTTTGTGAACCTAATAAGTTATATACTAAAACCTTCCTCTTGAATGACTCTATCTATTAAAAAAAAACACATCAAAATTCGTTGCGTAGTTTTTTTTAAAGATATAAGCATACAAAGGGACATTCAAATATTCTGAATTTTTTAAATAGTCCCTCCCATTTATATGATCTGGGCAAATGTGGATGACAAAATCGTGAAACATTGACGATGATAATAATTTGGTCAAACTAAATTGGCCACATCATAAAATGCGACCATTCCATGAAATTATTGAGTATTTCATGAAGTGATCAAATCTACGATATGAACACGACATCTACATATAGAGTAACTAATATCTATAGGTACATAATATAATAAATCGTAGGAAAGTCAAAACTGTATAATGAATATTTTTTTAAAAGAATACTTGGGGCATGATCTACAATAAATACCGAAATCAAAAATATAGTTTTTAGAATGTTTGTCTGTTTGTCTGTGTGTATGTCCGGGCTTATCTCAAAAAGTACTGCATGGATTTACATACCTACTTCAATTTGGTACAGAGATAGCGTGAGACCTGAGGAAGGACATAGGATAGGTTTTATCCCGGAAATCCCACGGGAACGGGAACTATGCGAGTTTTTCTTTGACTACGCGAGTGAAGCCGCTAGCGGAAAGCTAGTATTAGGTATATAAGCAATTTATTTGGATTATATGATAAACGATTGGCGCCTAAGCCTAGATAGAAGTCCATTCAAATTGAAATTATATCATCCCTACATAAACACTACAAAATTAATGTCTTTTAGCAAGAGAATACCGTTTATTTACAATCTTATTACCTACACTTACTATTATCTACATAAGTAACATACCACGGTGGATATTGTTTACGAAGAGCAAACAAACATGATAATTAAATTTTTACACGTGTCGCAAATTCGATCTTATATTTAAATCTTAGTGCAAATATACATTAAAAGAAATTTAAGCTGTTGAACAAAGTTAAAAATTTATTTTTTAATACAAAATAAAACTAAAAATAGGCTACAGTTTTCATGAGTTTTTACTTTTGAAGAAGAAGCTTTCATGTTTGAACCGTTGCTACGATGTATTCTTTTAGGGTTCCGTTGAAAGGGAGAAACGGAACCTTATTATTATTTATTGAGACTTCGCTGTCAGTGAGGTAATCAGTTTATTCCAAGTCTATTCCGTAACCGCTATATTTTATGAACCGTTATAGAAAGACAGTTAAAATTGACAGAAAAGACGTATTTCTGTTGCCGCTACAGCAACAAATAAAAAATCCAGATTTCAGCAACGGCTGACCAGGTTTTAAATTGGAGGTGTATACAATTTTTTTGTTTGCAGCTGCTCTTTGGATTATATTTTGTACAGAACCCTAGTATCGCGAGTCCGACTCGCAGTTTTTCTGTCTTGGTTTATAAGTTACCAGCTGTGCTCCGCGGTTTTACCCGCAGTGCTCCGCTCCTGTTGGTCTTAGCAAGATGATATATAGCCTATAGCCTTCCCCGATAAATGGGCTATCCAACACCGAAATAATTTTTGAAATCGGACCGAGGCTAGCGCGTTCAAACATACAAACTCTTCAGCTTTATAATATTAGTATAGATTTATTTCCATGTTCCTATTAAAAATACACTATTTTTAGATACACCATGTGCGGCGAGGCAGATATCAGGTCAATCTGTTGTGTGTGTGTGCAATGCGACATACTGTGACGATTTCACCAGGGATGAACCCGAGCAAGGGTCGTACAAGATCTACACATCTTCGGAGGTAAAATATATACCTATGTTAAGATATGAAAAGTGTTTATAGAGAACTTTTAATATTTGTAATACGAAAGCATCAATGTTTAGATAAGTAACAAGTATGGAAGTAAATTATTTCAATTGAATCATGTTTTTAATACGTAACTAGCGGTCCGCCCCGGCTTCGCCCGTGGTACATGTTTACGTTTTCTCTACATAACAACCATCCTCGTACTTCAAGGAATATAATAAAAAAAGAATTATCGAAATCGGTTCAGCCGTTCTCGAGTTATGCGCTTACCAACACATTTTGCGATTCATTTTTATATATAACTAGCTGTGCCCGCGACTTCGTCCGCGTGGAATAGTGACTGCATAGTAGTTACTACTTAACACACAATTATTGAGTAAACACGTCTTGAAACACGTACTACCATAAACAACTAAATTATAAGTACTTACAGATTATTTTACAGTTAAGAAATAAAAAAAATAATGACACAAAATAACTGTTAGTAAAATTAAAACTAAACTGAGCTATAAAACTTTGTTACAGAAGAGTTCAAAATTTCCAGGGTGTGGCTATCCTCTCGCTCCCATGTCCCCCTCTTCTTTCACAGCCTTTCAACCCTTCCCTTTCCATCCCTAGTAAATGGCAGAACCGATTTTGATGTAAATAATATTATCTCATTGTACCTATATGTACACGTCATATCCTATCGTTTGATGCTCCATTTGGTTTATTTATCTAACCACTGTCACCCCTAAAGTGCCCTATATGTAATAAACGGATGAACCGATTTCGATAAAACATTACTAATTGTAATTCACCCGTTATGCACATTCATTTGATATATCACTTAGGTAGGTACTATCACAATATTTGACAACATTCGTTTCTTTCATTCCCACTTATACCTATACAGTAAAGTAAAAAAAGTAGTCAAATTTTATCAAAATCGGTTCATCCATTTATTTGATATAGAAGGTATAAAAGTGGTAGATAATAAAAAAAGTGAATTTTGACTCAAGTGACATATGAAATGAAAGGGCATGACGTGTAAAGTATAATTAGACATATTTAATCAAAATCGGTTCATCCATTTAATATACCTATATACAGGGTGTAATCGTTAAGTGTGCACAGGCGATTTTTCCGTAAGTATTACAGATAACAAAAAACTTTAAACTGATATCGAAAGTACTTAACCTAATGAGTAAAATGGCCGTAATAAATTTTTAAAAATAAATCGAGAAATATCAAAAAAATTATCTTTAAACCCTCCCATACATTAAGTATGAAATATGAATATCCCATATACATTTAATATGAAAGATTTTTAGATTTCTTTTTCTTTTTTGGTTTTCTGCTTTAATTACTTCGCAAATTTGAAGTGGCATTTTCCACGCTTTTTCCGGAAATTTTCACGCATTTTCCGGATATTTTCCGGGGATTTTCCGTGCATTTTCCGGGCATTTTCCAGGCATTTTCCACGCTTTTTCCGGACATTTCCACGCATTTTCCGGATATTTTCCAGACATTTCCCTGGCATTTCCGGTTATTTTCCGGGATTTTCCGGACATTTTCCGGGAATTTCCCAGGCATTTTCCGGGGATTTTCCGAGCATTTCCCGGGGATTTTCCGGATGTTGCCCAGACATTTTCCGGACATTTCCCTGGCATTTTCCGGGAATTTTCCACGCATTTCCCAGGCATTTTCCGGACATTTCTCAGGCATTTTCCGGGGATTTTCCAGGCATTTTCCAGGCATTTTCCGGATATTTTCCGGATATTTTCCGGGAATTTTCCAGACATTTTCCGGACATTTCCCTGACATAGCCTGTAAATGTCTGGAAAATCCCCGGGAAATGCTCGGAAAATCCCCGGAAAAAGCCTGGGAAATTCCCGGAAAATAACCGGAAAATGCCTGGGAAATGCTCGGAAAATGCGTGCAAATTTCCGGAAAAACCGTGGAAAATCCCTGGAAAATGCCAGGAAAATATCCGGAAAATGCGTGAAAATGTCCAGAAAATATCCGGAAAATGCGTGAAAATGTCCGGAAAAAGCGTGGAAAATGCCACTTCAAATTTGCGAAGTAATTAAAGCAGAAAACCAAAAAAGAAAAAGAAATCTAAAAATCTTTCATATATACATTTAGTATACGGGATATTCATATTTCATACTTAATGTATGGGAGGGTTTAAAGATAATTTTTTTGATATTTCTCGATTTATTTTTAAAAATTTATTACGGCCATTTTACTCATTAGGTTAAGTACTTTCGATATCAGTTTAAAGTTTTTTGTTATCTGTAATACTTACGGAAAAATCGCCTGTGCACACTTAACGATTACACCCTGTATATAGGTATAGTAAATGGATGAACCGATTTTGATTAAATATGTCTAATTATACTTTACACGTCATGCCCTTTCATTTCATATGTCACTTGAGTCAAAATTCACTTTTTTTATTATCTACCACTTTTATACCTTCTATATCAAATAAATGGATGAACCGATTTTGATAAAATTTGACTTATTTTTACTGATAGGTCGTTCACTTTCATTTAATATATCACTAAAGTATATTCGACAACTTTAGTTATTTTCATTCCCACTTTTACCCCTATATACCTAGTTACAATAAATGGATGAACCGATTTTGAAACAGTTTATTTAAGAACCAGCGTCGGAAAATATGCTGCCTAACAAAAAAACATCATCTAATTCGGATTACCTGCTAGCGAGCTACGGTGGCACAAACACACACACACACAGCGATCAAACACGTATCACCCATATTTTTGCATCGGGGGTTAAAAATATAATATTATAAATACGACATAATTTAAAGGACATTTTATGTATAAAATTTACCTAGAAATAAGTATAATTTTAATTTGACCCCTCCCCCCTACTACCTCAGCTTACCCCCCACCCTTGGGGACTTTCGATATGATCACTTGGACATAACTGTAGCGTATAACAGATAACTTACGTTTTATCGTACACTGTATGTGTACCATAGAATGCCTTAGCAAATGTTCGCCGTGAGTACTTAAATGGTCATAACTTTTTTATTTATGAACCGATTGACATGAAATAAACACTAAATGTTAAATGAAGATTACCACAATATATTAGTGAAAACCGCATCGAAATCGGATAAGCCGTTTCTGAGATTAGCGTGTTCAAACATACAGACAAACAGACAAACAGACAAAAAATTTTTTAACTACAGTTTTGGGTTTGGGATCGATTTAATAATAACCCCTGCTAATTTTTTTTTACATATTTTCATTGTACAGACACCACTTTTCTAGAATTTTATTATATGTATTGATTCTAAAAGTGTAATATAATACCTACCAACAAAAAACATGAATTGCTATCATTATAAAAAATAAATACCTATAAGTAACAACTTACTTTTTGTGGGAACGCATGATGGTGAAAATTCACAAAACACGAAGATTGCATTTGATATTTTTGGTTTTATGGCATTCAATTGCTTTATAAATATCACTACATAGTATAAAAAAAGTCGCTTTCTCTGTCCCTATGTCCCTTTGTATGCTTAAATCTTTAAAACTTCGCAACGGATTTTGATGCGGTTTTTTTAATAGATAGACTGATTCAAGAGGAAGGTTTTAGTATATAATTTATTAGGTTTTAGAATTTAGACAAAGCGGACGAACCCGCGGGCGGTAAGCTAGTAAATTTATATAATACGAAGATTTTTAAAATTGTAACTAATGAACGCAATCAATATTAGATTAACTGTAGATAATGGTGTCTAGTTTTACTTAAAATAATAAACATCTACCCTCACTTTAAAAAAATGTAGTATATTTATTATTTACACGAAATATACCTTATAGGGAAGGGAAGATATGGGCTAAAGAGTTAAATAAATAACATCATTATATTTAAATTATTAATTTCCAACTGTGTATTCAGTAGTGTTAACATCTAAATTGATTTGATTTTTACGAAATCTCATAGATGGCGCTGTTACAAAATTAACATTATACAACTTACATTCTTTAAACTATGTTTCTCTTCCCAAGTTACTTAAATGGCATAATTTTTATAGTGTCAATCTAGATATTGTCAAACAACATTTATATATGCGTCATTTGATTATTAATTTCCAATAGTTAAGATGTGTTTGATTTTTCTAACACTTCATAGATGGCGCTGTTTCAAATTTGTCTTTATACTGCTAAGATTCATTTAACTGTTTCTCTGCCCAAATTACGTAAATGACATAGTTTTTATTTTGTAAAGCTAGATAATAGCATGGCTTACTCGAAACCAACATTTAAACATGAGTCTTTAGATTGTACGCTGTCGTAGTACACGGAATATGTAAGAAAAATAAAGGCTCACAGCTCCTCCCCCGAAGGTGATACCATGATAATATGTTTAAACTATCCTCACCCGACCTCTTAGGAATATTCATGCAAAATTTGAAGTAAATCTATGCAGTACTTTTCGAGATTAGCCCGGTCAAACATACAGACAAACAGACAAACAGACAAAAATTCTAAAAACTATATTTTTGGCTTCTATATCGATTATAGATCATGGATTATGTATTCTTTAAAAAAAATATTCAATGTACAGTTTTGACTTTCCTACGATTTTATTATATGTATAGAAGATTACTTATAACACTTTATAGGAAGTAAGTAATTTATCCGAATTCGATTATTCGAAAATAATTTATTAAATGAAATATAGTTTTGTGCTTTCTTAAAAGATACCTACCTATTTCATTTGTTTTCAAGGAAAATTTTTATGCAGAAAACACATTCATAATCGCATAATTGGTGGTGATTATACTATTTTATGACACAAAAACAGCCTACAATCATAAATCCTTAGAAAACACAAAGAATACAAGTTTTGATTACGGAAATACCTAGGTACTTAGGTACCTACCTTAAAAGATTATTGTTATCAATCGCATCATGCCTTTGCTATGATGATATGTTTTATGAGATAAGTCTATCAATTAAAATAAAACAAACGTTTACATAATTTCTAACTGCGAAAGGTTTGTGATGTTACCTATTTATCAAATAATATAACTAAATTGTGTAATAACTCTTATAAAACTGTTTAAGAAGTTTATTTGTATGTGGTTTAATAAATTAAACTAATAAAAATACTCATGTAGAGATAATTTCCTTCACTCATAATTTACAACCTGATAACTACTAATAATATTGCATCAAATCTGTTCATTATGTAATTCTGTTTATACGCATTTATTTCCATACTCGCGGTCCGCCGCGGCTTCGCCCGTGGTACATATTTCGCAATAAAAGGTAGCCTGTGTTCTTTCTCAGGGTCTAAAGATTATCTGTGCCAAATTTCATCAAAATCGGTCCAGTAGTTTATGCGTGAAAACCATACATACATACATACAAACCTTTCCTCAATATTAGTATAGACACAGACTAATAATAATATACTACGTGTATAGATATTTTACAAACGGATTTAAAACTTTTTTTACCTATATTTCAGAGTGGCCTACGTTTCAATAAAAGCGAGGGAACTTTAGGAGAAAGTAAGTTAATTAAATACGAAATATAATTTGTAACTAACGATTCATTAAAAAAAATTACGTATTTCAGGTACATTATGCCTCTTGTGTAGTAATACTTTTGAAATACAACCGGACAAGACTCATCAAGAAATCCAAGGGTTTGGTGGAGCAGTGACTGACGCTGCTGGCATCAATTGGATGAGCTTAGATTCAACTATACGGGACTATTTGATAAAGTAAGTGATATGAGCCGGTACTTTATCCGAACCGCGAGGGACTGGAACATGCTTCTTGAATCTGTGTTCCCCGACGAGTACAATATATGGGGGTCTTCAAGCGTAGAGTGAACAGGTACCTTCTAGGGAAGCGCGTTCCATCTTAGACCACATCTCAGCTTAACATCAGGCGAGATTGTGGTCAAGCGCTTCCCTATCACTACATAGTATAAAACAAAGTCGCTTTCTCTGTCCCTATTTCCCTATGTCCCTATGTCCCTATGTCCCTTTGTACGCTTAAATCTTTGAAACTACGCAACGGATTTTGATGCGGTTTTTTTTAATAGATAGAGTGATTCAAGAGGAAGGTTTATATGTATAATAACATCCATTAAATAGTGGAGAAGTACTGTTATTTTTGAGGTTTCTAATGTGATGTCGTAAAAAATTACATTTTTTCCGCTTACATTGCAAACGCAGGCTGAACCCTACGAGTTTTATCAAAATAATGTACTAAGTATTATACACATTGAAAAGGTCTACAGAAAAGTCCGCGATGGTATATGTCTATCTCTTATGGATAACCCACAATAACTTTTTTTTGTCATTTACTTTTTACGACAAATAATGACTAATTTTCGAAGCGATTTTAACCAATACAGCATTAATCCTTAACCAATTAAATACCTTAAATACATTGTTCATTTAATATAGATCTATTTGGCCCTTTACACCGTATGGTTTAAGTGAATATTTTCGAAGATATAGCGTTTGCGGCGGTACCGGCCGGCCGCCCGGCTATAAATTTTATACCCGTGCGAAGCCGGAGCGGGCCGCTATGTTTTTATATACAACGTTCACAGATTTTCTGTAGTGTATTTAGTATCAGCATTGCACCCGTGCGAAGCCGGGGCGGGTCGCTAGTTCCCAATAAAAAAAAAACTTTTTTCTTTACCCTACCCAGTCTATTCGTTTGTTCACGTCAATCGTATTTTACTTATCCCACGACACTATTAATTGTTAGAGTAAAGTATAACTTTCCTCAATCTTACCAATCCATGTATTTGTTCCCGATAATACTTTCAGTATCCTTTAAAAGCGGGTAATGCACCTTTGCAAATATTCTTCCGCGCTTACCATCAGGCGCTCTCGGCTCTTTCTTCTTCATCACTACATAGTCTAAAACAAAGTCGCTTTCTCTGTCCCTATGTCCCTTTGTATGCTTAAATCTTTAAAACTACGCAACGGATTTTGATGCGGTTTTTTTTAATAGATAGAGTAATTCAAGGGGAAGGTTTTAGTATGTAATTGATTAGGTTTTAGACAAAGCGGGCGAAGCCGCGGGCGGGAATCTAGTACGTAAATAAAAGTTTTGTGTTCTTTCGTGTTGTAACGCTTCTAAAACGATAATAAGTATGTATTTCGAGTTCAAAATAGAGAAATTTGAGAAGAACTAACTAAGGAGTCGACATAAATTAAATGTTTAAATGTAGATAGATATCATGTGATATCATGTGACCATTTTGCAGTTTACCTATCCAAGACAATTTTTGAAACGGCTGATTGAAACGTTTTGTTGCTGCATAAACCTTAACTAAGTTAAATAAAAAGTGTTTCAAGTCTGAAATCTGTATAGCCAAGTTGCTAATTAATATATATCTTATTCCCTTTAGGTCATATTATAGCAACAAGGGGTTGGAATACAATTTTGTGAGAGTTCCCATCGGTGGTTGCGATTTCTCTACACGTACGTATGCGTACAATGAACTGCCTGAAAATGATGTTAATCTCTCCAACTTCACTTTGTCACCAGAGGATTATGAATATAAGGTACATAATTTCACGAAGACATTAAATTTAAAAAATAACTGGCGGAATTTTGTTCAAGTCTGGATTTATTTCAATCATATCTTAATTATTTATTAGTCCAATTATTAAAACGAAAGATAAAACATAATACATATAGGTAAATTATGTAGATAGCAGGCGCGGTCCCAGGGGGGGGGTCACGGGGGACATGACCCCCCCCAAAATCGTACTCGATAAAATAGAAAAAAATTCTTATATTGTACAAAATACAGGGTGACTGGTAATTCGACGTGATCCTTCAAAGGGGTTATACTAGAGGTCATTTGCAACAAATTAAGTCCAGTTAACCAGGGGTCAAAAATGGATGGTTATTGAGCTATGACGGATTTTGATATGAAAATTTTCTGCCTTTTTACCAAAAACAATTAATTATGAAAAAACTACTACACTGTTAACATTCAATTGATATTTTTTTGAAAGCCGAAGAATGAGCGATCAGTTTAAAAAAAAAAAACTTGCCCAAAACTTGCATCACCTCAAAAAGAAAAGGGTCATAGCTCAATAACCATCCATTTTTGACCCCTGGTTAGCTGGACTTAATTTGTTGCAAATGACCTCTAGTATAACCCCTTTGAAGGATCACGTCGAATTACCAGTCACCCTGTATAACAAAAAAATGGCCAAGTGCGAATCGGAGTCACTCGCACACCTAAATTTCCGTTTTAACTTGTTTTTAATCCCTTGCGAATGTCGAAATTTGCGAAAATTTTCAGCATAAAGAAGAAGTTTAGTTTTTAAAAATATTTTTTATATAAACTAATTAAAATTCATGTATTTCGCAATTATTCCTATATCTGTGTTTTAGGACGTTACAATGTAACAAATTTCATGATTCTGTGTACACGGGAACTACACTAGGTTTTGAATTCCTTGCGAATGTCGATTTTTGCGAAAAATTTTAAAGATTGACGGCTGTATCTTTTGATTGCGTTAGCTTATACGTTTGATTTTATCTGTCTGGAACGCGTGGAGACCGTATCAAGCCGAAATTTATATCGAATACTCAAATCTACGCAAGCGCGGATCCAGGGGGGGGGTCACGGGGTCATGAACCCCCCCTGGGCTAGGTCCACGACCTAAGTGGACCACTAATTTAATATTAACTTTTTTAAATTAACAAATTAATACTGTTCAACATGATGTTTTTATTGAATTTTGAGACATAAAAGTAATATAGAACAATGAAATCAATTACAAACGGTGACGGAAGAGAATATAACAAAAATTATAGAAAAAGTTTATTAGGGTCGACCTGTGGTCGTAATTAAAGGACAAAAAACAGGTTTTTCGATTTTTTTTAAAATCTATATCTGCTGATTAAAGTGTAATGGTAAAGTTGTATGTAATTAATTTTTTTTCTACAACTTTTGCTGTTACACTTTTCACACAAAACCTCAAATATCGAAACATCCCAGTTCGTGGATAAGACATAAAATAGCAAAATTTTTTTTTAAATGAACAACAGAAAATACAGTCAAATTACAACAAAAAATCGGCCAAATGCGCGTCGGACTCGCGCACCGAGGACTTCGAGCAAACATATTTTTTCATTATGTTGTATCTTACAATTTTGTTTAAAGGATTTTTTTCTTTATCTGTGCTTGTAAGTGCTTAAGTCGTTGCTTTTAACCAAATTTCAAGACTGTGTTCACGGGAAGTATACCTTGTAGGTTTTGATTGATGATTCCCTTGCAAGTATAGTTGCGAATTACAGAATATGCGGCTCTAATTGCTTTTTCTTCAGATTGCGTTGACTTAGAATTTGAATTAAATAACAGATTTAAGTTATTATAGACCTGAGTTCTGATGTGAATATCAATTAAATACATGTATATTTTTATTTAATTTAATTAAATAATTAGGGTTTTCGCAGTTATTACAACATCTGTGCTATAACACGATACTTTTTACTCAATTTCAAGACTGTGTTTACGGGACAGGGTATTGATTCCCTTGCTAATGTCGAAATCCTACGGTCTACGGTCCCTTGATGCTGTGAAAAATTCAAACGTTTTAGCCAACGCAATCAAAAGATGCAGCTGTAAATGCTGAAATTTTTCGCAAAATTCGACACTCCCTAAGAAATCAAAACCTACAGGGTAGTTCCCGAGTACACAGAGTCATGAAATTTAGTACAATCAAACGTCTTATAACGCAGACTAGCTTACCACCCGCGGCTTCGCCCGCTTTCTCTTAATCCTTATAAATTATATAACAACTATTCCCCTTGAATCACTCTATCTTTAAAAAAAACTGCATCGAAATTCGTTGCGTAGTTTTAAAGATTTAATCATACATAGGGACATAGGCACAGAGACAACGACTTTGTTTACTAATTGCGAAAAGCATGAATCTTTCCTTAGATTATAATATAAAAAAATATTTTTAAATTTTTTTAACTATAGTACAGATACAGGAATAATTGCAAAAAATATATTTTTTTCAAGTTTGTCTGCCTGTCAAGACCCTTTTTCTCAGGAACGCGTGGAGGTATCAATCTGAAATTCATACCGAATACTCAAATCTACGGTTAAAGCTGTGAAAAAATCAAACTTATAAGCCAACGCAATCAAAAGATACAGACGTTTATGCTGTAAATTATCGCAAATTTCGACATTATCGCAAGGAAATCAAAATCTATAGGTATTGTACTACTTCCCGTGAACACAGAGTTCTGAAATTTGGTTAAAAGCAATGTCAGCACAGATGGAGGAAAAATTGCTAAAACATACATTTCATGCTTATCAACATTCGCAAGTGTTGCCAGGAATCAAAACCTAGAGGGTACTTCCCGTGAACACAGAATCTTGATATTTAATGTTTATTTAATAGAAACTTACGTCTTATAGCACAGATAAAGAAAAAATTGCAAAGAGCATAAATTTAATATTAAAACATATAAAAATGTTTGTACGGAACTCTTGGTTCGCGAATCCGATTCGCACTTGACCAATTTTTTTTAAATCTACGTATCAATTAAATTACCAAAATATAGCTTTTGAAAATTGCCCACGTCTATGTGACCCCCCCCTGGCACTAAGGCTGGATCCGCCCTTGAATCTACGGTCCCTTACAGTGGCGGATTTATCAGCAGGCTGAGTAGGCTGGAGCCTAGGGCGGCAAATTTTAAGGGGCGGCAAATTTAGTTCATAAATTTATTATTTCGGTTTACAAATTTAAAAAAAAAAAATTATTATACACACACATAATACGAATTTCGAAAATTGGAGAGAAATTAAAATATTTAACAAAAATCGAAATATTCTCATATACAGTGCTAATTAATAAATATTTCAACATCTCTGCATGAACAATTCCTAAACGCTTTACTAATTATACATTAATGATTATGAACTTTTAGAATATCGCGATTCGATATTATAATCGAAATTTAGTAATCAATATATCAATACATATAATAAAATTCTAGAAAAGTGGTGTCTGTACAATGAAAATATGTAAAAAAAAATTAGCAGGGGTTATTATTAAATCGATCCCAAACCCAAAACTGTAGTTAAAAAATTTTTTGTCTGTTTGTCTGTTTGTCTGTATGTTTGAACACGCTAATCTCAGAAACGGCTTATCCGATTTCGATGCGGTTTTCACTAATATATTGTGGTAATCTTCATTTAACATGTAGTGTTTATTTCATGTCAATCGGTTCATAAATAAAAAAGTTATGACCATTTAAGTACTCACGGCGAACATTTGCTAAGGCATTCTATGGTACACATACAGTGTACGATAAAACGTAAGTTATCTGTTATACGCTACAGTTATGTGCAAGTGATCATATCGAAAGTCCCCAAGGGTGGGGGGGTAAGCTGAGGTAGTAGGGGGGAGGGGTCAAATTAAAATTATACTTATTTCTAGGTAAATTTTATACATAAAATGTCCTTTAAATTATGTCGTATTTATAATATTATATTTTTAACCCCCGATGCAAAAATATGGGTGATAAGTGTTTGACCGCTGTGTGTGTGTGTGTTTGTGCCACCGTAGCTCGCTAGCAGGTAATCCGAATTAGATGATGTTTTTTTGTTAGGCAGCATATTTTCCGACGCTGGTTCTTAAATAAACTGTATCAAAATCGGTTCATCCATTTATTGTGTAAAAGTGGGAATGAAAATAACTAAAGTTGTCGAATATACTTTAGTGATATATTAAATGAAAGTGAACGACCTATCAGTAAAAATAATTCAAATTTTATCAAAATCGGTTCATCCATTTATTTGATATAGGTATAAAAGTGGTAGATACCTAATAAAAAAAGTGAATTTTGACTCAAGTGACATATGAAATGAAAGGGCATGACGTGTAAAGTATAATTAGACATATTTAATCAAAATCGGTTCATCCATTTACTATACCTATATACAGGGTGTAATCGTCAAGTGTGCACAGGCGATTTTTCCGTAAGTATTACAGATAACAAAAAACTTTAAACTGATATCGAAAGTACTTAACCTAATGAGTAAAATGGCGGTAATAAATTTTTAAAAATAAATCGAGAAATATCAAAAAAATTATCTTTAAACCCTCCCATACATTAAGTATGAAATATGAATATCCCATATACATTTAATATGAAAGATTTTAGCTTTCTTTTTCTTTTTTGGTTTTCTGCTTTAATTACTTCGCAAATTTGAAGTGGCATTTTCCACGCTTTTTCCGGACATTTTCACGCATTTTCCGGATATTTTCCGGGGATTTTCCGAGCATTTTCCACGCTTTTTCCGGACATATCCACGCATTTTCCGGATATTTTCCAGACATTTCCCTGGCATTTTCCGGTTATTTTCCGGGATATTCCAGACATTTTCCGGGAATTTCCCAGGCATTTTCCGAGCATTTCCCGGGGATTTTCCGGATGTTTCCCAGACATTTTCCGGACATTTCCCTGGCATTTTCCGGGGATTTTCCACGCATTTCCCAGACATTTTCCGGACATTTTTCAGGCATTTTCCGGGGATTTTCCAGGCATTTTCCGGATATTTTCCGGACATTTTCACGCATTTACTGGATATTTTCCGGACATTTTCACGCATTTTCCGGATATTTTCCGGGCATTTTCCAGGGATTTTCCACGGTTTTTCCGGAAATTTCCACGCATTTTCCGAGCATTTCCCAGGCATTTTCCGGTTATTTTCCGGGAATTTCCCAGGCTTTTTCCGGGGATTTTCCGAGCATTTCCCGGGGATTTTCCGGATGTTTTCCAGACATTTTCCGGACATTTCCCTGGCATTTTCCGGGGATTTTCCACGCATTTCCCAGACATTTTCCGGACATTTCTCAGGCATTTTCCGGCGATTTTCCAGGCATTTTCCGGATATTTTCCGGACATTTTCACGCATTTACCGGATATTTTCCGGACATTTTAACGCATTTTCCGGATATTTTCCAGGCATTTTCCAGGGATTTTCCACGGTTTTTCCGGAAATTTCCACGCATTTTTCGAGCATTTTCCGGGCATTTTCAGGCATTTTCCACCCTTTTTCCGGAAATTTCCACGCATTTCCGGATATTTTCCAGACATTTCCCTGGCATTTTCAGGCATTTTCCACGCTTTTTCCGGAAATTTCCACGCATTTTCCGGATATTTTCCAGACATTTCCCTGGCATTTTCCGGTTATTTTCCGGGATTTTCCAGACATTTTCCGGGAATTTCCCAGGCATTTTCCGAGCATTTCCCGGGGATTTTCCGGATGTTTCCCAGACATTTTCCGGACATTTCCCTGGCATTTTCCGGGGATTTTCCACGCATTTACCGGATATTTTCCGGACATTTTCACGCATTTTCCGGATATCTTCCAGGCATTTTCCAGGGATTTTCCACGGTTTTTCCGGAAATTTCCACGCATTTTCCGAGCATTTCCCAGGCATTTTCCGGTTGTTTTCCGGGAATTTCCCAGGCTTTTTCCGGGGATTTTCCGAGCATATCCCGGGGATTTTCCCGATGTTTTCCAGACATTTTCCGGACATTTCCCTGGCATTTTCCGGGGATTTTCCAGACATTTTCCGGGGATTTTCCGAGCATTTCCCGGGGATTTTCCAGACATTTACAGGCTATGTCAGGGAAATGTCCGGAAAATGCCTGGAAAATTCCCGGAAAATATCCGGAAAATGCGTGAAAATGTCCGGAAAAATGTGGAAAATGTCACTTCAAATTTGCGAAGTAATTAAAGCAGAAAACCAAAAAAAGAAAAAAAAAGCTAAAATCTTTCATATTAAATGTAGGTATATGGGATATTCATATTTCATACTTAATGAATGGGAGGGTTTAAAGATAATTTTTTTGATATTTCTCGATTTATTTTTAAAAATTTATTACCGCCATTTTACTCATTAGGTTAAGTACTTTCGATATCAGTTTAAAGTTTTTTGTTATCTGTAATACTTACGGAAAAATCGCCTGTGCACACTTAACGATTACACCCTGTATAGGTATAAGTGGGAATGAAAGAAACGAATGTTGTCAAATATTGTGATAGTACCTACCTAAGTGATATATCAAATGAATGTGCATAACGGGTGAATAACAATTAGTAATGTTTTATCGAAATCGGTTCATCCGTTTTTTACATATAGGGCACTTTAGGGGTGACAGTGGTTAGATAAATAAACCAAATGGAGCATCAAACGATAGGATATGACGTGTACATATAGGTACAATTAGATAATATTATTTACATCAAAATCGGTTCTGCCATTTACTAGGGATGGAAAGGGAAGGGTTGAAAGTCTGTGAAAGAAGAGGGGGACATGGGAGCGAGAGGATAGCCACACCCTGGAAATTTTGAACTCTTCTCAAAGCCACATAGGCCTGGCCCTTGGCAATTTTTTTTTCTTAAATATACCACTTCTTTTGCCACTGTGGTCCATTACAATTTATGCACGGTTACGGCCCAACTTAAAAGATGTCAGATGTAGGAATGTATTATGGAGGTAGAGGTAGGTCTCGCTCACTTGAAAATATTAAATGAAAATAAGAAACCTAAGTTTAAAAATTAAAAAAAAAAAACCCAACGCAACGAAGGAAAAGGAATATATATAATTTTACAAACTTCCCGACGATCTTTAAAATTAAGTACCATTATAAAAAAATATATATATAAGATATATTATTATGATAATGATGGTATGGTATGGTATCCTTAACTTTTACCAAAATTGTAGATTATAAAATTATCTTTAAAAAACTTCACATACATTTTTTTCTAGGAGCCACTGTTTCTACGAAAAATCTATTTTTTCATTCATCGTTGATCTCAAAAATAAAAATTCCAATCACAAGAACGACAGGAAATTTTAATAATTGATTTTTAATTGTGTTTTGCACAATTTTATTAAATTGCGACTGGATGAAAATTTTGTTCGTGGTCGTCGTCGTCGTTGGTAGGGTGAACAAATCCTTAGCAAAACATCATACGCTTATGTCAATTAGTATCGATAGCTGATTCTATTCCTTTACGTTTTGACGTTTGCCTCGGCACTCAGTTGCTGCACAATATATTGTCAAAAACATCCATACAAGGAAGGAAGGTAAATAAATTTGCTCCTCTCCCTCCTGGTGCCTAAAAAATAATATGCCATAATTTAAAATAAATTTTACGTAGAAAATTAATTAGGCACTTATTTTTTTTATTTTTTAGCTCAGTTTAGTAATAAATTTTACTAACTGTTCTTTTAATTATTTATGGTAGTACGTGTTTATTCAATAAAAGTTAAGTAGTAACTACTATGCAGTCACTATTCCACGCGGACGAAGTCGCGGGCACAGCTAGTTTTTACATATATTCTTCACTGATAACTGCTATAATTTTTTCTCTGTGTATCTACCTAATAATTATGAGATCTGCTTACCCAATTCAATCGATATACCTAATATCGATGGTCTAATAACAATACTGACCAAAATGGACTAATTTTTATTAAATAAAAAACTAGTTCAATATCTTATAGAGATCATATTAATCAAATAACTGAAAGTTGAACGACTGTGACTTGACAACATTGAGATAATATTACTACGTATGGAGGAGACACCACGAACAAAATCTGTGCGCCATTTTTTTGCTCTAACTAAGTTTTAAAAATTATTATCTAGTTAGGTACTTACCGATGAAAGTTATTCCTTTGCACTTTTCCGTATTATTTGTATTATTTGTGCAATATCGTAACACACACGAAGGCATATTTGATGCGTTTCACTTTAAAACAAATAAAAATGAGCGTGCAGTTACGCCATATGGCGTATGTTGAGCGGAACATAAGTGATGTAGGCGGTGTCGTCTCCATATGTATATCTCAATGCTTGACAATAAAAAAATTCCCTCCACAAAATATGAAGTGAGACAATTTGCTCATTAGAAAATTGATACATTTTAATAGTTAATTATTTTATTTGCAGTAAGAAAAAGTTTGGAAAATCCAAATGTGAAGGCCTTAAGCGCTCATGTCGTACACGAATTATTTAAATTAAATGTTTACATCAGTAGATTTGATAACTTTTTCGCAAAGCCAACTTTTTCAGAAAATGCCAATCGGAATGAATTAATTATAATAAGATAAAACAATACTCAGCTGCAATTTTTTATTCAACGGCTTCTCTCCAGTTAAACAAGTATATAAAAAAAAATTGAAGTGAAAAAATTATTTTTTCGAAAGTTATCGTGTTTACTGTGAACACGATCATCCAAAATCCATACGATATGGCATTAAAATTATTTCCTTTTAAATAAAAAATAATTAATTATAACCGAAAAAATATTTTTTATAAGCTCAGCGATCATTTTTCTTTCCGATAAGTTGCTTTTTAAATAATATTCATGTACATCATATTTGTTAGGTACGGTTTAATGTGAGAAAACATCGAATTTCGATTTTTAGGCAAGAGTAAAGCATACCTACTACGCGCTTCGCACTTAAGGCCCCTCGTACCGATGCCGAGCCCTTGTCACCAACGACGGCCACCGAAGTAAAATCACTCATCAAGTCACTTGCCAGTAGAAAGTCCCCAGGCGGAGACTCTATTCCCAATAGAGCTCTGAAAAGCCTGCCGCCCGCCCTTATCGCTCTCCTAGTAGCTACTTTTAATTGTCTCCTGGCCAATTGTACCTTCCCCGCTAAGTGGAAGGAAGCAATTGTGATCGGGATCCACAAACCGGGCAAACCCCGGAACGTGGCATCTAGCTACCGACCTATTAGTCTCCTCAGCTCTCTGGGGAAAATCTATGAAAGAATCATCTCCAAACGCGTCTGGGACGCAGTCATTGCCAAAAAACTGCTCCCAGACGAACAATTCGGCTTTAGGCGAGCTCACTCATGTCCTCACCAAGTACACCGCATCACGGAGTACATTCTCGCGGGCCTCACCCGCCTCAGACCCCACAGAACGGGAGCGGTCTTCTTTGACGTAGCGAAGGCGTTCGACAAGGTCTGGCACAACGGTTTGATTTACAAACTGTACACTCTCGGCGTGCCAGACAGTCTCGTGTTCATCATACGAGACTTCTTGTCTAACCGGTCGTTCCGCTACAGATTAGACGGCACGCTCTCGTCTTCACGTCCCATCCAGGCCGGAGTCCCTCAGGGCTCCGTCTTGTCGCCCCTCCTATTCGCGCTATACACTAGCAACATCCCAAAGCACGATAAAGTGCAACTATCCCTCTTCGCGGACGACACGGCACTCTACGTGTCGAGTCCACACCGCAAATAATAGCTCCACTCCTACAATCCGCGACCGATGCATTAGGCAAATGGTTTCGCAAATGGGGTATCACTGTGAACCCCGACAAGAGCGCCGCCGTGCTCTTCAGGCGCGGCGGCCCCGAGGCCATAGATAGTGTCAAACTCTATGGCCAAGTCATTCCGTGGCAAAAGCACACCAAATTCTTAGGCGTCACTCTAGACGCACACATGTCATTTAACGCCCACATTAAGGCAGTCCGTAAGAAAGCCAGCTATGTTCTTAGCCGGCTCTATTACCTTATTAACAGACGCAGTAAAATGTCCCTTAGAAATAAGGTGACACTTTATAAAACGGTGGTCCGTCCAATCCTCACTTATAGTAGTGTAGTTTTCGCGCATTGCGCTCCCAGCTCCATACACAAGCTCCAGACGATTCAGTCGCGGTTCATGAGAACAGCGACTGGAGCGCCCTGGTTCGTGCGTAACGTGGACCTACATAGGGACTTAGAACTCCCCACCATAGCCCAATGGATGAAGCAAGCGTCTAAGCGCTACTTCGACAAGGCTAAAAACCACCCCAACCCATTGGTGACAAAGGCCATCGCATACGTCGCGAAACCCGATCCCACTCATCGTCGCAGGCGGCCAAGACACGTCTTGGACGACTCCGACGATGATATTACCAAAGCTAACGCACGGCTAGACTCGGCGATTGAAGCCCAACGTCGAACAAACCGCGACACCGCACACACTACAGCAGAAAGCGTACACCGTCTTCGCCGGCGAAGACGAGGTCCCTTGTTCCGCGTTCCCGCGCCCACCCGGGTGAGCGCCCGTCCGATTAGGGCCCTTCTGGCCTCCTCCACTCAAGCGACAGCCCAAGCCGAGGTTCGAGATCCCCGTCAAGGGGGGACGCCCTTGTGCATGTCGCTACCAGGGTGAACCTTCAGTTCACCCCCGCGTCCGCGTTAAAATGTAGAAGCCCTTCTGGCTAACATTGAGAGACACCACACAAAAAAAAAAAAAAAAGCACTTAAGGCATGCAATTGCGTAGTCGTATTTGTATCGTAACGCCAGAACAAACGACATGACGATTCGGTAAGAGTGTCTGGCTGAATGGATAGCACAAGTGCAGCGCGTTTTTTGATAATTGTAAAAATAATCAAGGATCTAACACGGTACCATAGTTCTCAATAATAATAACTTGTATATGAGAAAAGTTGATGTAACGAGGATGATGGAGCACAAATTATAAAGTTGAAATTTTATTGATAGAAAATTGATATGATTTTGGACTAAGATATAAAAATTTAGAGGCGGCAAAAATTGAATAGCCTACGGGCGGCAAATCTATAAATCCGCCACTAGGTCCCTAAATGCTGTGAAAAAATCAACCTTATAAGCCAACGCAATCCAAAGATACAGCCGTAAATGCTGAAAATTTTCGCAAATTTCGACATTCGCAAGGGAATCAACCTACATGGTGCTTCCAATGTACACAGAGTCTTGAAATTTGGTACAAAGTAACGTCTTATAACACAGATATAGGAAAAATTACGAAAAATATGAATTTTTAATTACATTAAATAAAAAAAAAATATTTTCAATAATTTTAAACTTACAACCCCCTTTACTCATGAACGCGTATTAAATTAATATTCACATCAAAAACTCAAGTCTATAATATCTTTAAGCTATAAAAAAACCAACTTGTATGTCAATGCAATCAGTACCTCTACCATGAGTTGACATAGTTAAATCGTCTGACGTAACTACAATAGTAAACGTGAATAGTTCACGAGATTATTTTCCGTGAATGACGTATCTATCATCGAATAGTTATAAACTATGACATATGTCAAAATTAGAACTCATGATGCAAAAATTGTATGGTTACTACAGCGAGTGTAGTATAGTTTACTATACGTTATCTACTGTAGTATACTATAATGCACCTCATGGTAGGCTTTTTAGTTCCGCTACGGCACACTAGGGGCGCTGTACGAAATTTCATACAAACCGCTTACTACAATCGCTAGCGAGTATCGTGTGCGTAAACTCATGGTAGACCTACAGGAGATACAGCCGTAAATGCTGAAAATTTTGGTAAAATATAAAAAAAAATATGTAAAAATAGTATGTATTATAACTTGTATTGAATACGATTTTTGACGAGTATGATTTGGGGGGGGGGGGGGGGGTTTGCAACATTTCCAGCCGCGGAACCCCCCCCCCCCAAAATGTCAGGCTAGGACCGCGCCTGGTAGATAGGTATATCTATCTAATTATGTAAGAGCATACCTATTGTGTTCACTCAACTGCAACACACAACAAATACACAAAAGTAATGGATGCTCCTAAATCCTAATTCCTAATCATTGCTCTATTTTTTTTTTAATATTTTTTATAAAATTTTTTTCATCGATTGTATTAATATTTAATATATTCTTGCCTAAAGTATTCTATGTTTCTTACCTCTATTTAACGTCGCAACTAGAGCATCATCTAAAATATTGCATATGTAAAACCCACAAAATACTATGTTCATAACTTTTAGATTCCCATGATACAAGCAATAAATGCGGCAAGCAGTGTTCCCGTCAACATCATGGGCACCACCTGGTCTCCACCCGTGTGGATGAAGACTAACAACGCGTATACTGGAGTCAGTAGATTAAAGGCTGAATACTATCAGACGTATGCTGATTATCATATAAAGTGAGTAAGAATTTGATGGTAAATTTTTTCATAAATGCTGCTTCGCTCTAAATATTTTCAGCTGGAACTACGAGAGAAAGCCGACAAAAACTATTTTCATTATAGTATTTTAAAATGTCATAACTTTATCTGTTTCAATGTTGTATTTTTTATATTAATTGATGCAATTCCGGCAGAAATAAATACTAGAACATGTTTTAAACTGATTTTATTTCGCAAACGTTATTTAAAACATATTAATTATTAACTGAAATTACGAAACCAGATTCATTGAAGAATACGCAGCGGAGAACATTACAATATGGGGAATCACCACAACCAACGAACCCCTGAACGGAGTTCTTGGAATCATTCCATTCAACTGTCTGGGATGGACTGCTAGTGAATTGGTATGTTATGCCTTTTCTATAAAATTTTCGGTTATTAATTTTATTATAACATAACCATAAACAAAAGAGTATAATAAAATTATATACGTTTCTGCGTGTCAAATATTGCTTTACAAATTATAAATGCGAAAGTAGGTAACCCTGTCTGACCGATTCTTTTTCACGTCGAAACCACTGAACCGATTCAGATGCAATTTGGTACAAAGATAGTTTGAAACTTCCACAGAAACGGGAACTGGTTTTTTTTACTACTCGGACGAAAAGCTAGTCGTCTACAATTATTATGAATATTATGTACTATTAATATTATTTAAATAACTTGCAGGGTAGCTGGATTACCAAGTATTTAGGACCAACGGTGCGCAACTCTACATTCAAGGATATCAAAATCTTGACTGGTGATGACCAGCGCTACTCGGTTCCTTTATACTTTAATGTGGTGTGTGAAACTTTATTTGTATAATAGAACTAGCGGTCCGCCCCGGCTTCGCCCGTGGTACATTTTTACGTTTTCTCTACATAAGAACCATCCTCGTACTTCAAGGAATATAATAAAAAAAGAATTATCGAAATCGGTTCAGCCGTTCTCGAGTTATGCGCTTACCAACACATTTTGCAATTCATTTTTATATATAAGAAGATTACGTTCATATTAAGTTAATCTTTCTACTGTTTCAAAGTCACAGAATTCTGACGAGTTGTTTAAACTGATACCTGCCGCAGAATTCCACCATCGTTCTGCCCGACAAGGCAAAGTTAGATCTTTGGCGTACGAGTACAGTGCGTTTTTCTAGTAACTTTTTACCACGCACTACCAAATTATGAATTAGCCTTCCCGCGGTGACATTTCCTAATGGCTACAACTTGAGTGTCTTCAAAAAGAGAGTGTACCTCCATCTCAAAAAGTCGGCAACGCATCTGCATAAACCCCCGTTGATGAATATGGGCGGTGGACTCGCTTTCGATCAGGCGCTCTACTACACAGAGCAAGTAATATAGTACTACTAGCCCGTTTGCCACTCTAATATAAAAAAAGGATTTGAAATACTTATAATAGCAATAAGCATAGATAATAAAATACTAATATTAATACAATATGAAGTGGATATAAATTTAAATGATATTGTGTTTGTTTACAATTACAGTAGGTATATGTCACGTATAGATTGCCGCCGCATTGTCTAAAACTTTATAAAAGCATATGATAAAATCTTCCTGACGAACCACTCTATCTATTAAAAAAACCGCATCAAAGTCCTTTGCGTAGTTTTAAAGTTATGAACATACATAGACAGCGGGAAGCCGGGAAGCAACTTTGTTTTAGACTTGTTTTATTTTATTATTTTTTTCTATATAGTGGTTAATGATTTCAGTTATTAGCAAAGTATCCAGAAGCCCTTGAATACATAGATGGCGTTGGTGTGCATTATTACGCGAATGCCATAGTCCCAGCGGAAATTCTAGATATTTCTATAGATCAGTATCCAGGAAAGTTCATAATGGGCACTGAGGCTTGTGCAGGTAAGATTTAGAATCTATATATATAATAAAATCGTAAGAACGTCAAAACTGTACATTGAATATTTTTTTTTAATAATAGTCACCCGATCTACAATCGACAGCCAAAAATATAGTTATTAGAATTTTTGACTGTTTGTCTGTGTGTATGTTCGAGCTCAACTCAAAAAGTACTGCATCGATTTATTCTAAATTTTGCATGAATATTACTAACAGGTAGGGTCAACATATAGGCAACATATCACGCGACCAATAGGAGCGGAGCAATGTGGGTAAAACTGCAGGACACAGCTAGTTAATATAAAATTATTTATTGTATCATTGTGACTTTATTTGAAGTCAGTATTTACTAAATGTAATATCTCATCATTCTTTTATTTCTTTTTTGCGCTATCCTTATTCTTCTCACATTTCCTTTCCTACCAGGTTGCCTGGCAGAGATTGCTGTGTAGCAATAAGGCCGCCTATTGTGCAAAATTTTTGTACCTCATTAATTTGTACCACATTTCCTATATTGTTTTGTGCAATGGTCAATGAAGTGTTATAAATAAATAAAATAAATAAATATCTGTGAAATTTGATGATCATTGATACGTGTTTCAGGATTCTTACCGACCGACATAAAGGTTCTTCTGGGCTCGTGGGACAGAGCGAACTCGTATATAAAAGCAATATTGCAGGTAATATAAATGGCAATTTATAACACTAATTCAATCACTTATTCAAAAATTTATTTTTTCTACTGGACATATTCTGTTAGTTAATTGATTCCAATGACTATTTTATAATAGCTACATCGCTGTAGGTTCTAAAGCTTATAATAGCTTAGTACAGCTTAGGACTTAAAAGCCTCGGCAAATCCGAGGCTTCTCTTATTCAAGATTCTCTATTCCACCTGAAGACAGTAGACACACAAAAAATATACCAAAACGTATTTTCCAGGATCTGAACCACGAAGTGAGCGGCTGGATCGATTGGAATTTATGTCTAGATACAACAGGGGGACCAAACTGCGCGTCAAATTTCGTTGACTCCGCCGTTATTGTGAACGCAACCGCCCAAGAGTTTTACAAACAGCCAATGTATTACGCTCTAGGACATGTCTCCAAGTTTGTGCCTGAAGGTTCTGTGAGAATCGAAGTTTCCGAATCAAAGGGACTGTTACAATCTTCCATACCTAATGCAGCTTTCTTGACGCCGAGAAATACAACAGTATTGGTCCTTGCGAATACGTAAGTATTATTGTCTATGGTCGTCTGGTTTAAAAATTAACGTACTTTTTTAATGGCAATTTGTGAATGGTTATAATCTATATGTCGTGGCCATATCGTACATTTGCTCATTTCATGAAATGATTGGCCATTTCACGAAATGGTCGCATTTCGTGAAATGGCCAATTTAGTTTGGCCACATCATGATGTGGCTTGAGCAGATCAATGATAAGAAATCGTTTCACGATATGGCCAACTAAACGCGCGGTTTTTTCATGAAATGATCAAAATTATTTGATCATATCGTAAAATAGTTACATTAATCATTGGTAGAGGCGCTGCAAGCTCTGTGTTTATGTGATAAGATGGCGGCCGCTGGCGAAAATTTAATTATTCGCAGTTAAAAACTTGATAATTCGTGAAGAATGGAAAATGTGGATATCTTATATGTATTGAAGAAAAAATGCGTCTTAAATAAAATAATTTAAGACGCATTTTTTCTTTTACGATATATATTTATATATCCTACTATATTATTATAATTGTTTGTTTTTTAAAAAGCGATCCGCTTCTGGCACTCGCCGACCGCTGCCGCGGCACGCTCGCTTTGCTCGCTCGGCTCGTGCGTTGTTTATCAAAGTCTAACCTAACCTAACCTAACTGTTTTCTATTGCAAAAACGATTCGCTTCTGGCATTCGCCGGCCGCTGCCGCGGCACTAACTTAAATGACATTAAACAAGTTTTTCTATTCTGAATTTTTTAAATATTTTATGGACTCTTTATATTTTATACGATCTGGCCAAATGTGGATGACCAAATCGTGAAACGTTGACGATTTAACGATCTGATCAAACTATGTTGGCCATTTCATGAAATGCGACCATTTCGTGAAATGATCGATCATATCATGAAATGAGCAAATCTACGATATGGCCACGACATATATATATCAAAATGAAACCCGTTTTACTTGGTCACGGCATCACGCGTGAACAGGTGGACCGATTTCGATAATTATTTTTGTATTATATATTCCTTGAAGTACGAGGATGGTTCCTAAGTAGAAAAAACGTAAATTTGTACCACGGGCGAAGCCGGGGCGGACCGCTATTTAAGATATATTTGGATATAACTCATGCCGTTGATATCTCATTTATAATTTCTATCTACCTACATTGAGTAGCTATTATAATATTATAGGTCTTTCTAATAAGATTCAGATATTAAATAAATACTTACATGAACAAAGCAATTAAGGCCAGACTACATTTAATAATAAAAACACGATTAAGAAAATATTTTAAATAATTATAATTTATAAATTAACCATTAATGTTTCAGTGGAGGAAACAGGAAGGTGAAAGTGAAGCGTTCGGACGACTCCATGGTGTTGGACCTCATCGCAAATTCTATTGTGACCGTTGAGTTTAACAATTAAGGATATTTAAAAATAGTTGTAATTTTTTATAAACCTTAAATCATCATATGAACTGCAAGTGCTATTTTATAATACCTATAAGTATAAAACTCGTGTATTTTTTACTATAAAATAAATAAAAATTTTATTGTGAAAATATTCTGTCTTATACAATAGGTACTTGTTTATGCAATATACTTATAATTGTAATTTTTGAAACCAATATTTATAAAATTATGTTTGAAATTAAATATATATATTAAATAAAAATTAATACTATCAAATTTGTGTTTCATTACATACCTTAAATTTTGTTATGACAAATCTTAACTTAATTTTATAAATGCGAAAGTCACTGTCTGTCTATCGGTCTGTCTGTATTTTCTTCACTCCTAAACTACTGATTTGAATGAATATTGGTAAAGAGATAGTTTGAGACGTGAGAAAGGACGCTTTCACCTTAGGTCCTGTATATAGGCATGGACCAATATACAGGGTGACTGGTAATTCGACGTGATCCTTCAAAGGGGTTATACTAGAGGTCATTTGCAACAAATTAAGTCCAGCTAACCAAGGGTCAAAAATGGATGGTTATTGAGCTATGAGCCTTTTCTTTTTGAGGTGATGCAAGTTTTGGGCAAGTTTTTAACGTGGTAACGTTTAGTTCAGAAACTTGTGTCACACCAAAACCTCACGAGCGCGATCGCAGGTATAACGAGAGAGAGACGGACCGATCTCCCGTCTCATCTCGAGCGCTGCCACCAATAAGACGTTATCACGTAAACATCTCGATCGTAAACCTACTTTACAAACAACCAATTTTTTTTTAAACTGATCGCTCATTCTTCGGCTTTCAAAAAAATATCAATTGAATGTTAACAGTGTAGTAGTTTTTTCATAATTAATTGTTTTTGGTAAAAAGGCAGAAAATTTTCATATCAAAATCCGTCATAGCTCAATAACCATCCATTTTTGACCCCTGCTTAACTGGACTTAATTTGTTGTAAATGACCTCTAGTAGACCTTTGAAGGATCACGTCGAATTACCAGTCACCCTGTATGTATAGGTTTAATCCCGAAAAGCTTACTAGTATAATAGAAAGCTAGTATAAAACTGTATTATATTAAAAGTACTTTAGATACCTACCTTCTAAGCCTTCTTTTTTCCTCATCAGCTGCTTATCTTATTGTGTTATTGTTCTTATTTTCTGTTTTTGTGTAGTTACTATTCTCTAAACATATTTCAAGTTATAATAATTCCTAATATATAATTAAAAAGCCAATTCGTGCACGTATTTTAATTAATAAAATAATCCCACCCCACATTCCCAGTTTCCAACCTTTCACTAGTTTTCTTCTTTTTATTTTTTAATTCAAATTTAATCGATGTGAATCGATTCCTATTAACTCGATAAACATCAACAATCTTAATCTATACAATACATATATACAGCAACAATATTATATTCTTGCTGTATAAATTTTCTACATAATCTGTACAGAAAAAAAGAAACACTTTTTCTAATTGTCATCTGTCATTGTCAAACGTCACTTTTGTGTTTGGTGCTTGTGACTTAGCGTTTGTGTTGATTTTATTTTTGTTTTTCATTATTTTCAAACTAAATACTAATGGTTTGGTACATTATTACACATTAGGATGACAATGGAAAGAAGAATAAAACTAAAAACATTAAACAGTCATATTACATGTAAGATTTGCCGCGGCTACTTCATTGACGCGACCACAGTTACTGAGTGTCTTCATACGTGTAAGTATTATTATTATTAAGCATTGCTAAGTTCTAAAAACGTATAACATAAGCAGCAAAGCAGGTGTAAGATATTTCATTTCACAGTATACAATATATAGATATTTCATAATTTTTATCTGACTTTAAGATAACCTTGTATCCAATGGTATATGGCCAGGCAGTACTTATACCTAAGGCCTATAAGCATTTCGGAGTGTTATGAACTTTAAACAGTTAGTTGTACTACTTATGTGGACTACTAAGTAGGTAAATAGATTAAACTATGTCATGAAATTTATCTACTGTATGTAAAGGTGTCACAAACCACTATAAGGTATATAAATTTTATAAGAAAGTATGTAAAAACAAATGGGTTGACTTTAGAAACGTGCGGCACGAATTTCGGCGCGATTTTAATTTTTATCGATCGATAATGATGCCCCGAAACATACATTAGCGGCTTTTCGTGCGGAAACGTGTAATTACAGAGAAATCTTTTTTTTAATTTTTGAGATTATGTTCAAAATTGTTTGAGTTACATTGACAAAACTACAAGAATTGTGTTTGAAAGAGATAACAAATGTCTTAATGTACATATTAAAAACCATAGTTCATTCAAAAGCATGTTGCTGAGGGGACAACAAGTCATACGGATTATTGGCGAGCATATGATTGTTTGGGGCAATATGGGTATGTTCATAAAAAAGTTAATCACTCAGACCCAGACAACCCATTTGTTGCCTCTGACCCATTTGAGTCCCAGTGGCAAGTTGTAAAAAGATTTTTTAAAAAAGATAACTATAACCACCCAGCAAACTTCGGTGATAATATTATAGAATATGTGGAGACGATGGGTGGAAAAAAATAAAATGGATTCATTCATTGCCATTGTAAATTGTATCAAACATGTATACAAGATTTGAATAAATAATTATTTAAAAAAAATATTTTTATTGTATGTATATTGCACACAAATTGTTAATCACAGAAACGAATCTGTCCACCCCAATTCCACGTGGTACTTGTCTGTCATACACTAGAGTGTATTAAAAATGTCGGAGGCGCGGAGGAGCGTGGCGCCCGCGTGTGCTGAGGAGCAGGCAGAGTCAAGCGAGCCGGCGACCAAAAAGCCGAAGCTACGAAGGCGAGTGAAGACTCCTGCCTGCAACGAGGTACACGGGGGCAAGCGCCACGTTCTGCAGCGCCGGAGCAGTCAAGAAAGCCCATAATCTTCGTTATATTTCTAACTACATCACTACATAGTATAAAACAAAGTCACTTTCTCTATCCCTATGTCCCTTTGTATGCTTAAATCTTTCAAACTACGCAACGGATTTTGATGCGGTTTTTTTTTAATAGATAGAGTGATTCAAGAGGAAGGTTTTAGTATATAATTTATTAGGTTTAAGTCAAAGCGGGCGAAGCCGCGGGCGGTAAGCTAGTATAAATATAATCTCAAAAAAAATTAAAAAAAAATAGAAGGGGGGGTTTCCGCACCCCCCCACTTTATAGGGGGTCTCCCCTTACCTCCCCCCTCCCTTTCCCTCCCCTCCCCCCCCCTTAATTCGTGCCGCAAATTTCTAAAGAAATACCAAACAAATAAATACATACCATAAAGAGGAGGGTTTCAGTATGAAGAAAATATTAAGTGAAAAAAAATCTTACAAAACAGAATGAATAAGTAATTCTTTTATAGGACAAATTTGGCATTGTAAACCGTGTGTGTGCACAAGTATTTTTATAGAGTATATGTTATTCTGGTACATTAGCTACAACACTGACAAATATCATCAAAATTTGTTATGTATCAAATTGTATGTATATTCATTCTTACAAATTTTCATGTTTATTATAAAACAACTAGCTGTAAGACATGGTTTCACTTGCGGCCAAAACTGAGGGCACATCAAATGTTATTTTGATGTATAACCTATATTCCTATGAAAGTATATTTTTCGAAAAAAAAATTATAAACATACATCCAATGATCCATCCTCACAAACTTCACATTTATTGAAATGAAAACTTCTTTAGCGGCGTTGAGCACTTTTTCTGTAATGGGTATAAAATCTTAAACTCGCGTCAGGACACGTGACCTGATCGAAAAAGCGTAAGACGTAATATCAAACATGCTCAACGTTAATAATCAAGTTATCACTTCTGCCGGCACTCCCGGAGTGCAACCCGTCTTTTTATTATAGTGGAATACTCTCCAATATTTGGCCAGGCTGAACGTAAACTATTCACTAATCCATACTTATAAGAACCACATTCACATATTACTTATATTTTTGTTTATTATTTACCTTCCAGTCTGCAAGAGCTGTCTAGTGAAGCACTTGGAAGAGAACAACACGTGTCCAACATGCAACATAGTGATACATCAGTCCCACCCGCTCCAATACATAAGCTTCGACAGGACGATGCAGGATATTGTGTACAAGCTCGTACCCGATCTGCAGGACAGTGAGTATGATTGTATCGTGTGGTTTTGGTAGTGTGGTAGGTGAAAGAGGGAAGGAAAGGTTGATGAGCAATGGTGGTTTAAATATTTAAGATTCTTTTAAGCAATGAAAGTTAGCAATAAATAAATATGATGAGGAAACATTTAAAATAAATTATTCAGCTAATATAACAAATTATGTTACACTTTTAAGTTTCAATGCAAATAAGATTTAAATTATCTTTTCTTCATTATAATGTTTTTAAAATTAGGGATGAAGAGTGGTCTCATATGAATTTTTCAAGATTACTGCTGTAGAATTAAGTTCAAATAAAAAAAAAATATATTAACAGAAAGATACAAAAATACTTTTGCCAGTCATAATTGATTAAACTGGAAGTTTTTACTTGAAATATTGAAAAAAAACATTTACTACACTCCACAAATTTCAGATGAAATTAAACGTGAGCGTGATTTCTACCGCGCCCGCGGGTTACCATGTCCCAAGGATGCAGCACTCGCCGCGGATAAGCCTGGCGGTGGGGACGAGCCCGAACAGCAGGATAATAGCGACTGTCATAGGAAGGATGAACAGGTATGTATTATAGTGTTATGTGTTTGATGATGCAAAAAAATGGGGATTGTTTGTAATAACAGGATAAAAAGAAATTGACAGAAAATTGGTATAGATGAATTTATGATAGTAGGCGATTTGTGGGGAATCTTTTTTAACTTGTTTTGATGTGCGTTGATAAATGATAAAGGCAGTTTTTTTTTGTATAGCAAACTGATAACTGTAAAGGCACTATTCTAACTTAATAATTCACATGCAGAAAGTTTATATATAATATAATATAATTCTAATATCTTAATTTCAAATATATAATAATCCTAATATCTCAATTTGCATATGTGCATTTGAACCTTTGATAAATTAATGTTTACCAAAATGTGTAGAGAACATTGTTTAAATAGTATAATAATGTTACAGGTGAATGTTTGCTTGGAATGCATATCAACATCGCTTAGAACGTTAAAACGTAGTTTCATTCGATGCTCAGCACAGGCCACCATCACGCACCTCAAGAAGTTTGTAGCTAAGAAAGTGTTGAATGGAATAGACAAATATAGAGAAGTGAGTATTTTTTGTTTATGTCTTAAAAATATGTTATTACTAGCTTTCCGCCCGCGGCTTCGCCGGCGTATTCAAAACCTATCCTATGTGTTAATTCCAGTTACCCTCTACATGTGTGTTAAATTTCATTGTAAAGAGTAACAAACACACACATACACATCCTCACAAACTTTCGCATTTATAATATTATAATTATATAATTATATAATTATTATAATTATATTAAGTAGGATTAAAAGTTGTCCTTATAATTTTATGCAGACCAATTTTTTTTTGGAATTTATCTCCATAATTTTAATTCATGTATGATGATGGGGAGCTGGCTATTAAATTGCCCTTTATATTGTTTGAAAGCAACAATTAGATTTAAAAATCAATATCATAATTATTCATCACATTACTCAATACAACCTCTTGAACATGAAAACAATATAATATTATATGATTACAAAATATTCATACATAGCCAAATCTCTATGTACGATATATTTTCCGAATAATTTGCGAGTTATTAATAATTATTTTTATTTATTTCAGATTGACATACTATGCAATGACGAATTACTAGGCAAGGATCATACGTTGAAATTTGTTTACGTCACTCGGTGGAGGTTCAGGGACCCCCCGCTACGGTTACAATATAGACCCAAGATTGACATATAATTTATTATTTCTTGTGATTAAAGATGAAATTTGTTATTAAATAGGGCATAGACTATAGAGCAGCTTTGTTTATACCGGGTGTATGTATAATCTATGTACATATGAAATTTCAACCATTTCTGTTTTGTAGTTTTTGGGTAAAAGACTTATTTTCACATCTCTGATCTCATGCAAATTTTTACTACGTGACCAAGCCAACTAGACCCTTTTCAACTGTGACGTCACCCGCCCATGTCTCGGGTACAGATAGCAAAAAAAAAATATTTTTTAGATAATGTAATAATTTTTAATTCACGATGTAAATAAATTACATAATTACATAAATTAAATTAAATACATACCGACAAATAACCTCAAATCTATAAATGCACTCAAAACAGTTTATTCAAATCAGTTTTATCACTAATATTCAATGTATAGAAATATATATATACTAATAAATAATAAATTATTAGTATCACCGTCGTATATGAAATTGATTTAATAAAAACACCAAAATAATAATATTTATTTATTCACACTGTTTAATTGTACCCTTACGAAACACGTGTTCTACATATAAAAATACTAGAATATACAACTTGAACATAGTTATCAATTTTCATACCACCTAGAACTAACTTTACGATTAACAATAAAAAGTACAGAAATAATGCGTCGATGCTGCGAACCGTACTAAGGCGAACGCGGTACCTGAGGCGGTAAGCGGGCGGGGAGGCCGCATTCCACCCGAGCGTCTAGTTGGCTTGGTCGAATAATATGTGTAATTACTAATTTAGTAGTTAGTGTAATGACAATAATCAAGTAAAATTTGAATACATTACCATTTAGTAAAACAGTGTAATATCAATAAAAATGACTTATATAATTTTCAAAATTTTCATTTTGGGGAAAGATGTATAAAAATAATGGAGTGATAATGGGGACCAGAAAGTAGGTATGTTATCACGAAAGTATTTAATGTTGTAAGCATTCAATGAAGGAATTTGTTCAATTATATTTTCACCTTAAAATGCTTCATAAATTAATTTCGATGTATGAAGCATTTAAATTTACTTTTTTTGTATTTACTATATAATTTAAATATTTAAAACTGATTTTAAAATAATATTTCACTATTATGTTGTAGGTAGTAAGTTTGTAACATGTTTGTAAAGAACAAAATAACATTTTATTATTCTTCATCTTTAATCATACAGATATAATCTCAGCTGTAACATTATGCTCATAGATAACAAGTATTATAATGTTTATTTGGAGGTTTTGTTAGTGACATAGCGGCTAATTTAATAAAAAATATGTATACTCACAAACATTTTGTAGATTAACTACAAAAACGGGTAAGTTTCCTTGCAAAATTGGTGTAAATTTGTTAGAAATAAGCACATTACAAATAAAAATTGACAAAAAAATAATATTGTAACAAATTGGTTTATTGATGACGAAACATTTCTGACACTTTATTTTTTATTTTTTGGAAGGATCGATTCCATTCCTATTAAAAAAAATAAATTTACCTAACAGCGAAATAGCGTATAAATTAATTTAATTTAGCGGAATGTCACTTAGGTGTTATTTTTTAGTTAATTTTTAAAGTAATGATAGTTCAATGTCCATTTTAAAAGATAAATGTCTGTATATTCTTATGAATTATAGTGTTTATGGTTTCAGTGATATAAGAAAATCACTTTTACCATACACACTAATCCTAGTGTATAAAGAATATTTTATACTCTAATATATTATAGAAAACATCACTTAGAGCTAGCGCGCAATAGCAACTTTTGTATCCGCAACTATTTTGTCTCTCCCATCAACTCTATGGGCTAATAAAAAAGTCTCCCGGGAGTTGCGTCGCTACGTGCGCGCACTTTATAGTTGCGGAGACAAAAGTTGCTCTTGCGCGCTAGCTCTTATTCATACTTTTTCTATAATTCACTTTAAATAATTGTCTTTGTTCATTTTTCTCACATTGCAACACTTTGTTTTACTTTTGTTATTTTGTTTTAGTTATTTTTATTCAGTTATTAGTCTGTGTTTAGATTCATAATTATTAACATTATATTTAGTTAGATTTTTAAGTAAACAAAACAAATTTATTTAAATATAAAATACAATTTATGTAAAATATATTATTTCAATACAATACTGCATTTTATTTTTCTTCAACATACCGTTTTTTTGCTAGAAAATTAAGAGTTTAATAAATGTATTTCTTTTTATTGGTTTCTTGCTATTTTCTTGTAAAATTAAAATAGAAAATAGAGGGACTGCTATAAAGCGCTTGGTATTTTTTTCGTACGTCAATCAAAACAAAAAAAAGACTTGAACATATTTTGACGACATTAATAATTTATATTGTGATTGTCTTCGCGAGCGGAGCTGGGTGTGGAAACTGGAAAAATAGTTATTAAATAAATAACCAGTTATGATACATAATTTGTTTCCGAGCATAAACTATTCGATGTTTTATTCGAATAGAAAATCGATATGAGTTAGCTGTAATCTGTGCGACTTTGACATTAACTTCTATATATCTGTGCAAAAGTAAAACGAAATTGTTTTTTATTTTTAATCTTTGTTGTGAGATTTTTGCAAATTGCATACATGTGTTTGTGACTATTGTGATTGCAAAACGAAAATGGTCGGCTATTAATATTTTTGTTGCACGTGAAGTTAGTATTTTATATTAGTATAATATAATCGCCGTCAAACTGGGTGCCAAAACGGTGGAAAGGTTTTTGAACCTAGCTGACGACAATTTTATTGAAGATGTCAGGGAAGACTTGAAATGTTTTCTAGCCGAAAAAAAAATTGACAGGTACAATTAATATGTATACATTTATTTATAATAAACATTGCTTTATGGTACTGCACATGAAAGCATGATAATCACCGGTAAAGTGCTTGTTTAAATTGATGAATAAATAATTGATGATTACTGAAAATAGTTGGTAAAACTAAAATGATTCAAGGTTATTGTCCAGTGATGATCGTAGGACGTAAAGAGCATATCCGAGTATACATAAAGGCACCTTGAACACGAATAGCGAATCGTGATATGACAAAGGCAAGGTGTTAAAATTGGAATTAAATCTGTTTGTTGTTTATGTATAAAAGTCTTGTGATTTTTTAAATATTCACCTTACCTTTGTTCATAGCAAAGCACCTGTAGCATTTATATTCATTTCATGTTGTAAATAATAAGACCAGTATATATATTACTAGTTGTTCCCCGCGGTTTCACCCGCATTGCTCCGCTCCTCTTGGTATTAGCGTGATGATATATAGCCTATAGCCTTCCTCTATAAATGGGCTATCTAACACCGAAAGAATTTTTCAAATTGGACCAGTAGTTCCTGAGATTAGCGCATTTAAACAAACAAACAATCAAACTCTTCAGCTTTATAATATTAGTATAGATTATAAGATCTCTTCACATAGAAAGTATATTAATAAGAAAATGTATTTAAAATTCAATCAACTGATATTTAATCTAGAAATCTAAATTAATTCTTATGATTTGCAATTGTGACTTACTCTGACTTACTCTGTGACTTAACTCTCATACATAATAGTCTTGTTTCTAATAAATAAACGAGCATGATCCGATTTACATGATTACATTTCAATAAATTAATCCTGTTTATATTTCTAAATCGCTTATTGAAATCTTAATATATATAAATCTCGTATCACAATGTTTGTCCTCAATGGACTCCTAAACCACTTAACCGATTATAATAAAATTTGCACACCATGTGCAGTTCGATCCAACTTGAGAGATAGGATAGTTTAAACATGTAGGTACCACGGGCGAAGCCGGGGCGGACCGCTAGTATTATATATATACTTTATTATATATACTTCAGTATTTATTTATTAAATGCCTTTTTCTCAGTATTTTCTTTTGCAAAAGATATACTTCTCGAAGCCTGTTTTCCATGTTATTTAGGGCAGATTTTTCAATCCTTGGTTAAAACTTATTCATTGAATAACGTATTAAACTACCATTTCAAAAATGTATTGTAATTGTCCGTATTTGACAGTTTACAGGTGACATTTTAATATGTTCGTGTAATACTTTATTGGACGGATAAATTTTAATCAAGGATTGAAAAATCGGCTCTTAATCAAAATTTTATTTAATATTCACTTTGTTGTCTAAAGAGAGCCATAACTTTAAACACATTCTTATGAGTCTTAGCGCACATACAATCTAAGCTAGTGTAACTAAACAATATTAAAGAATGCTGTAGATACACATATTACATGATTGATACAGTAGGTTGGTCATCTATCAGAGCATGAATGAAACTGGTCGATCGATCGGGTGCGATCATAAATTGTGAAGTTTCATGTAATCTACATTATTTTCAGATATTTTCACATGTAATTTAACAAAATCTACATTTAAGCTATTGCATAGCTTCCATCGCGGGCCTTGAGCGCGGGGACCGAATCCAGAAATTCCGTAACGAAAAAAACCTCACGCTCCCCACTCCGACGGGCACGGCGGTGTGGCTTGAAGGCATGCTATGCAATAGCTTTACCGCGGCAGTCCCCGAGTGCCACACGTCTTTTTTTTTGTGGTGTCTCAATATTAGCCTTCTGGCTTCTACATTTTAACGCGAGCGCGTGGGTGAACTGAAGGTTCACCCTGGTAGCGACATGCGCAAGGGCGTTCCCCCCTTGATGGGGATCTCGAACCTCGGCTTGGGCTGTCGCTTGAGTGGAGGAGGCCGGAAGGGCCCTTGTCGGACATGTCTAGTGTAAGGGATATTTGAAAGAATTGGAGGAAGTTTCTTTATTGATTTTTATATTGATACTTCAGTATTTATATTTATTGAATAGCTAAATGGAAAAGGCAAGATAAATGAAAAGGACAATTTATTTTGCAATAAAATTGAATTTATTTCATTAATTAATGATTGGATTGTTTTATATTTATTTCTTCTTCTTTGGTTGTTTATTTTCTACATTATAGAATATCAAAAATTAAAAAGAAGATAGCATAATAATAATTTTTGTTTAGTAAGGTATGTTTTAGATATTCCTTCTATATTTATTATCTAGGACTACAAATAATCTCAATCTAATTCTTTCTCATGATCTAATATCATAAAGAATGTTATAAACTCACACACAATAATTCATACACATATACACACATGCAATGAATGTTTTATTTTTAAATTGGGTCATACTTTCTGTATAATTAGCGTAATGGTTGAGTTTCATGAAATTTTGTGCTAGAAGCTTGTTCATTTTGTGATTGATTTAAATTAATGTAATATTTTATTTGTATAGATTAAAAAAAACATAATATTAAATTAGTTTTTTATTGATAGACTAGCTGTGCTCCGCGGTTTCACCCCCATTCCTGTTGGTCTTAGCGTGATGATATATAGCCTCGATAAATGGGCTATCTAACACCGAAAGAATTTTTCAAATCGGATCAGTAGTTCCTGAGATTAGCGCGTTCAAACAAACTCTTCATCAGCTGTATAAAATTAATATATTAATTTAACGACGCGGTTGGCGCAGTGGTAAAGTAACTGCCTACTGAGCCGACGGTCCCGGGTTCGATCCCCGGTCAGGGCAAATATTTGTGTGATGAACTCAATTATTTGTTCTTGGGTCTGGGTGTTATCTATATATGTATTTATTAAATATTATATTTATCGTCGCCTAGTACCCACAACACAAGCCTTAATTGAGCTTACTGTGGGACTAGGTCGGTTTGTGTAATAATGTCCTATAATATTTATTTATTTATTTATATAGATGAAGCTCCTATTGTTAATTTAGCACTATGCGAAAACAAACCATAAATATACCATTTTGTTTAATATCTGTACATTATCCTTATAACCAAAAATAGTTACAACTGGATGAATTTTGTTTTGTTATATCTAAGCTATTAGTCCTTGGCAGAAGAATTTAATTACATTCAACGCACACGCGAATGAATTTGCTCACACAATAGTATAATATTATAGTTTAGATCTTTTATGCTTTATGCAGTTGTTCAATAAATACGCTATATTATCTACTAACAACCCACCCGCGGCTTCGCCCGCTTTGTCTAAACCGAATAAATGGTAACATTCCTCGAGATTCATTCTATCTATTTAAAAAACCGCATCAAAATCCGTTGCGTAGTTTTATATATTTAAGCATACATAGGGACATAGGGAAAGAGAAAGCGACTTTGTTTTATACTATGAAATGATGATGCAGTACATAAAATTAATATGCTTTATGCTATATTCTCTAAGATACAGTTTACATACACAGTGTGCTAGTCTTCCCGCCCGTGAGCAACTACCGTCGGTTCCTGATACATCGTTGTGTGGAACAACTGAACCGGCCTGATCTCGCGACCTTCTCGATTGGTGTTAGTGACGAAAGGCGGACCGTCGTCTGCTATAGAGACCGGCTGCTGAGGTAAGAGAATGTTAGGAAAGTGCTTTATATTCCTAGGAATTTTAAACTTCTTGGCTCTTGCTGCTATAGGGACCGCCTGCTGAGGTAAGAGAGTGGTTTTTAACGTTATTCATAGAAATTTGAAACTCCCTGACTCATTAGACAAGGCTTTGGATAGGAGGAAATATTATAGCAATCGAGCTTGGAAATGGGGGCTCTTTAGTTTCGGTGGTTCCTGATCAATATTTGCTATAGAGACCTGTTGCTGAACAAACACTTTATATGATTTTAAGTACATCCTTATTTCTAAAGATGTAATTTCCGATTAATTTTAACGGTCCGGTAATATCAACCAAACTCTTCCTTATTTTTTATTTATTTGTTTAGATAGAGAATTTATTAAAAAAAAATTCTTCTTTATTCCATCTATACAAACAAGACTGTATTAAGTTCCGTTATACGCATTACATTTAAAGAAGAGAATAAGAATAGGTATATTTGTTTGCAGTGATGAAGCCTGCGCCCGGCCAGCCATGGGCCTGACACCGACTGACCGGGGCGATGCGGGCCTCACTACGAGTGAGTATTATATTTTTTACATATTATATGAAAAGTAAAGTTTGTACTTTTAAAAAATTTGTCCATGTATAAACTTTAAATTGAATTGCGATATATTAAATTCATCATTGAACTTAGGAGTTCCATCTGTAAATGTTAAACATGCTAAACATTATCTTAATATGTATTAATATTATTGATTGCTGATATACATGATATATGTATGTATATATGATATGAAAGATTTTCCTGTTAAGTTTATAGCACGTTTATTCGGGGAAAATTCTTAGTCATTATTTCTAAGTGTCCTAATTCACAAATGCGAATTCATTTGACTTATTACTCATATAAAAACAGCCTTTTCATCTTTCTGTATATCAATTTCATTTACCATGTGAAAGAGCAAAAACAGACACACAAAAACAACTTATAAATGAAGTGCAATACTTACGTCAACCATTTAAGTTGAACTATAAAACTACTTCAATACTTATATAATTCACACCATTATATGATAGCAAATCTTAAGACTTAAACTAGTACGTTACAAAGTAACGCATACATACATAAATCCTTGTAACAGTCGAGTTTCCTGCAATAACATCCTTTTCCTGAATACCTAGTTAGTAAAAAGTAGTTGGAGCTTAGCGCTCATACTGGGTTTTAATGGCGGTAGGTTTATGACATCACTTTTTTTTTTATTTTGATTGCTGATACTCAAAAATTCTGCATATTCCTAGGTAACTAAACCTAGCGTTTTGATACTTACTATAGTTAAATTGAAAATAAGGCCATTTTAGAATCATTATTTGGCTGTAAATGTGTGTGTAGTGGCAATAAGTCGTGGCTTTTCTAAGTTAAATCGCTGTCGCTCCCTAAAGTTTTTTCTTATGCTCATAAAGAGAACTTCCTTCTACTACATAAATGTCTTCACACTGCGAATTAAAACAAATTCAATATTTATGTTAATAGACCATAAACTGTTCTGAAACTTACTAAATCCGTTGTCTGGAACTTCAATCCTTTTAGCCTTATCGTATAAAGTTAGGTCTCGTTCACATATCATTTGGAAAGGAGACTTCGATGCAATATAATACTAAAGTACTTGTGTAATATTGCACTATAGTCCACACTGATACCGCGAAGTTGCAACAGGTCGCTTGCTCAAGCTGTATCATTACTATTCACTATCGAATAGTTTGCGATAGTAGTCGTTAAAGTAGTGGATTAATGTCAAATTTAACAATACTAGTAACGGTGACATTTACAGTGACTGCGGAATGTGTTGCACAAGCGTATTTTTTCACTTATAATACCACAAGAGCTTCAAAATTATCGGGTATTTTCCGATAGGTTCGTTGTAAACAAATGAAGGAGTCAAGTTTTTAGGCAAGGTTAAAAAATCACGAGCGCGAAGCGCGAGTGATTTTTCCTGAAAAACTTGACGACTTTATTTGTTTGCAGGGAACCTTGAGGGAAATGCCAGGTAATTTTGAAGCTCGTGTGGTATTCGGGAGATTATTTTTCCGTCCCAAATGTCGGCCAATAATTTCACAATTGAATTGAACCTGTCAGTTTGACGTCAACGACCAGAGAAAATTTTCAAAAAATTATCAGTATAATACCATGTAGGTTGTACCACGTGACGTCGAATGGTGCAATTCTATTGGTCGATATTTGGGTCGGAAAAATAATCACTTATAATACCACAAGAGCTTCAAAATTATCGGGTATTTTCCGATAGGTTCGTTGCAAACAAATGAAGGAGTCAAGTTTTTAGTCAAGGTTAAAAAACCACGAGCGCGAAGCGCGAGTGATTTTTCCTGAAAAACTTGACGCCTTTATTTGTTTGCAGGGAACCTTGAGGGAAATGCCAGATAATTTTGAAGCTCGTGTGGTATTCGGGAGATTATTTTTCCGTCCCAAATGTCGGCCAATAATTTCACAATTGAATTGAACCTGTCAGTTTGACGTCAACGACCAGAGAAAATTTTCAAAAAATTATCAGTATAATACCATGTAGGTTGTACCACGTGACGTCGAATGGTGCAATTCTATTGGTCGATATTTGGGTCGGAAAAATAATCACAGTAAATCCTTACTTACCACCTATAATGTGCGACGATGTGTCCAAAACTAATCGTATCAATTCATTTAGTTTGATGCATTTGGCGTTCGAAGCGATAAAATTGCTTACTTGGAAACACATTCCTCACTACTTATACTTTCACATTATTTGTGGTAAGCACCCTTAAACTAAACAGGGTTGCAAGTCAAATGACTTGGTTACAGTAAAAATTAGGACGTCATCTATAAAATTGTCAAAAAGTGCAACTCATGTCTTCCGTAACCGTTACTTTAACATGTTTGTTATTGCTAAAGTAACATGTTGCAACCCAGCCTTAGTATTTACTATCGAATAGCTAGGCGATAGTGGCGCAGGCTTATAATTGCACCGTTATAAGCAGAGGCGGCGTAAGGCGTGGGCGACGTGGGCCACCGCCTACGGCCTCGCGGTACAAGGGGCCTCGCGCCTCAAAATTTTTTAAAGCGAGAATAAAATAAAATAAAAATAACTACATTAAAAACAACCGACTTCAAAAACGGAAAAGCAAAAATTAAAAAAGATTTGATATTATTAATTACTACATATTATTATTTTAGATATGCTATTTACTAAAAACTAAAAAGGTTTGATGTCAGTGCACGCATTTATTACTAAGTGCTTAGTGCTTGGCACCGACTTCAAACCCATTTAATAAATAGCACATCTGAATAAGTAATAATATGTAGTAATTAATAATATCAAATCTTTTAATTTTTTGCTTTTCCGTTTTTGAAGTCGGTTGTTTTTAACGTAGTTATTTTTATTTAATCATTTTAGTGTATTTTTCAACACGAATCAAACGAGCCCAAACTTGATAAAGTTAAGTCAATATATTACTGAGTTCCTATGGCCACCTTCCGATTCCATCATCAAATCAGCTCTATATCATGATAATGTTTAATCGCTATCCAATTTATATACGTACCTATACAAAATTTCAGCTCAATTGGTTATCGAGAAGTGAATCAAAGTTACTTGCTACATTTCAATTAAGTCATCGAGATTAGACAAAAATGCTCATAAAATAAAAACTACTGGGCCTATCGGAATAAAATTTTTATGGGACCAAATCGACAACATTCCGTATCAAACAAAAAAAGAATCACGTAAATCGGTTCAGAACCCTCGGAGTAATCGGTGTACATACATAAAAAAAATATACCGGCCGAATTGATTGAAGTCGGTTAAAAAAGATATAAATCAATTTTGTTGTGAAACATGGTTTCTTAGTCTGGCAACATTTGCCACCGACCGACCAGAGTTCCAATGCCTTAATAAATTAAAAAAAAAAAACAACCAGAGTGCGGGGAATCCCTGGTTTTATTTGTTTACTTTCTTGACTAGGAAGACAACCAATCAAGTCAAAGTACGCAATTGTTTTTATTATTTTATAAAATCCGTCTTCAGGTCGCCATAGAACAGGGCCTCGCGAAATCTGTCTTGCCCACATCAAATTTAGGTCTTACCCCGCCACTGGTTATAAACATTGCATAATTGAAAACGATTACGTTACCATAAATGTCGGTGCTAAACAATAAAACTGCTATTTATAACGCTTGATATTAATCGGAATTTCGATCTAAATTATTCCGTTAATCGTGTATTATGTATGTCGGATAATAGTTCAACGTTTGATTTAATTATATGCAATAATTTAAATAAGGCTGCATTTTAAATGAACGTAGCAAGCTGGATTAGGAGCTATCATAATATTATGATGGTTATTAGCAAGAATGTGTCTGTAATTTAGTTTTGTTGTTATGGAGCGGAAAGTGAATGGTAAACAAAGTCGGTATTGTAGTCCATCGAGGAATCGCTAAATGCATAATAATATGTACGTTGTTTTTTCAATTGTATTTTATGGCATGAGAATGTAGAATTCATGTAGATCTTATTCACTGACTTAGCTAAATAATATTTGATTAGAATTCTTATCCTGTCTATATTATAAATTCAAATAATTGATTTTCCTACTCCTGTCGTTCATCTCGGAATTAGTTTCTTTCTCAATCTCAGATGTTTATAAAATTCAGGTCGTCTTTGATCATAATTACAAGAAGTAACTGTACAATGACTGCCGGCGTATACCGATTGGCGTGTTGAAATTTCTCATGTTTTTGTAATGATGGTACCTATATCATCTTCATTGATTTCATCCTTGTTTAGATTAATATTACAAAAGCCATTTCTATTAGCGAATCTTCGGTTATTATTGGTTCTTTTACCAGTAGACTCAAACGTAGGTCTTAGGTCTTCAAACGTAGAGTGAACAGGTACCTTCTAGGGAAGCGCGTTTCATCTTAGACCACATCTCAGCTTATCATCAGGCGAGATTGTGGTCAAGCGCTTCCCTAATCCCTATCGATAATAAAAAAAAAGTCTCAATAGCATATTCTGTTTTCGAATCTTCCTTTCTTATTGAATTGACACTGCTAGTAAGATTTAGCAACAGTGTCAATATATACAACATTCGCGCAATAACTGTATCACGCCCCATTTTGTAACCGCCAAGATTCTTCCTTCATTCTCCCTTATGCCACAGAATATACTTATGCTGAGTCAATATTCACGCAATTAATTGACATACAAGAATCACTACTGCACTGCATCACGCCCCCATTTTGTAAACGCCAAGATTCTTCCTTCATTCTCCCTTATGCCACAGAATATACTTATGCTGAGTCAATATTCACGCAATTAATTGACATACAAGAACCACTACTGCACTGCATCACGCCCCATTTTGTAACCGCCAAGATTCTTCCTTCATTCTCCCTTATGCCACAGAATATACTTATGCTGAGTCAATATTCACGCAATTAATTGACATACAAGAACCACTACAACTTCACTGCATCACGCCCCATTTTGTAACCGCCAAGATTCGTCCTTCACAATGTCGGTCGCAGCAGAGCACGAACCGCTATGACATAAGGCATGTTGTAAGCGGTAAATGACCAGCGGACAAAGTGGGCCGACGATAGTGAAAGTGGCACATTCGCGCAGGGCATCTGAACTTAGATTTTGTAACTGCATCTCGCGATTGTCTGTGAATACAACCTTTTCTGGAACGTTTAAAGGGGTCATTATGAACGGACTGTGTGATTGGGAAACTTTTAAGGGGTATTTATGGTTATTTTCAGTCTTCGCAGTCTTTAAATAAGGGAAGAGGTTCAAATTCGATTATATTTTTTTGGAGTTGTTACCTCAGAATTGTCGATTGGCTGAACCAATTTTTTTTAATCTATCTTTATTTGAAAACAACTGTTTTCCGTTTGGTCCAATTAAAGTTCTGTCTAGTTTTGGCCATTTGAAGGTGGTTGAACTTTTGTTAAAAAAATATTTTTTTCATTGTGTCGTGTTGTTTATTTGTATAATGTGTGAATGCTATGAAGACATGCACATAATATTTCTGGTTTTTAATAAATTCCAATCTTGACTACGAATTCGTATTATTTATGCAATTCGAGATACATCATTGGGTCAACATCTTTTCCTGTCGTTGCTATTGCAGAACCGGCAACGTGTTTTGCGATTGTTGCTTTAAAAGTAAGGTCACTTTACTTACATCACTGTCTCAAACCTACATGTGAAAATATATGCGTGACCCCGAAGTTAAGTTTCAATTTAACCCGTGCGGTTTGACCTAGATCTTCACATTTCATTTGCATTCATTAAGGACGTAATAGTTCCTTAACGGTTGTCTAAATATGGATACATATGGAAATTCGTTCTCAGTTTTAATCACATGTTATTTTATCATTATCTAATTAGACCGGGAGGTATCTCCCGGTCTAGTTTTGATTGCTGTTTGCATATCGATATCAACCACTGAGTTTCCATCGTTACATATGGTCTAGTCCTGTTTTATAGGTGTTTTTCAATCAACCGGGAAAAGCAGTTCTAGATTTTTCTCGTAATCGATACAATTTTTTTCCACTGACCCGCGTATTACGTAAATGATATGGAAGTCGCTTTGACTTATCGTAATACACTTATGTTTTGTAGAGCATAACCATTTATGTAGAAATGGGTAATAAATTTGTATTATTTTGAAGGAATTGGAATTCGTATATATGTGTGTTGAAATTATATCTTTAGCATTGTTATATTTTCTAAAGAAGGAAGTCTATTGGCCTGAATAACAATAATAATAGTGGTATCAAATAAATGACTACCTAGTTCAATTGGATTAGGTAAGCCGTAAGAGGATTAGATCTAAAGAATGTCGTAAGTTGTTTGATATGTGTTTTTCTTATGGTTATTTCTTAATTAGGTAGGCAAGGAAAGCCGCTAGTTACGAGTCAATGTTGTTACGAATACGATGTTTTTAAATTAATTGATGACTGATTGGATTAAGTGATTAGTTAATATCACAGATAAGTATGGGCTTAATCTATGTCGTTTTAATTTTTAATGATAGGTTTAATAACGTCCATGTTGTATTTCTTCAAAAAAACTCAGGATGTTTGTTTTTTTAATGTTGTTGTGTTTGTTTGATATTCGTCGTTATTTGTTCGAAAATATCAACGTTAAAGAAACAGTATGCGTGTCAATTTGCGAGCTATGTGTAAATGTGACAATTAAGGTGATTACAAGGTTATAAATACTAATTAAATCGTTAAGAAATTAATGACCGTGTAAGGTGAATAACACGCATAGCATTAAGAGTACTTATGGTTAATGGCATTAACTCCCATTATCTTAGCTATTAGTCTTTTCTATTTCGTTTGATATTGATTGATGATTATTTATTTATTTATGTGTATGTGTGCATGTGTAATCAGTTAAATTTGCAAAGTGTTGCTTATTTTCTTAGTGTCAAGTAAATTATATTGTTTATATAAATATTTCTCTGGTTGGTTTCTATCCAAAAGGGATGGATGCTGGTAGTTCTTCCTGAATTAATTACCCCAAGTATTTTTGTACCTTGCAACATTTTTCAATTTAATTAAATTTGTTGTATGAATAATTTCCCTGTTTCGTATTTTTTCACTAAGGATATTCTGTATTCCGCATTTGATAAAAATAAGTGCCTGTAAGTGTAAGTTGTCTTGGTATTTGAAGTCAAATAGTCTTGAGAAAAAATTGGGTCACGCGAATGCTGGGTCAACATTCACACAAGAGGCGTCATAGTGGATATATTCCTATAATATAATATACCTAAACTTATACGCTGGTCTAATAAGAAAAATATATTATTTAAGTACGTCGTGTCAGATAGATGAGATTTTTCAAGTGTCGTTGTTTTATAATCTGCTATCGCTCAGCTCCGCCAATTCAAATCTCTAACCCATTTTGATGACTTCACATCATTAAAATGTGTAAGAGTCGTCGTCGTTGACGTCCATTCATGATAATCAAAGGATTTTCTCTAAAAATGTTAATCGAAAGTAAACTATAGGGTCAAAGATATCTACTAGTTACATAGTTCTTAGAATCTTCACCAATTACCGGCTTAGAAATACGGTAATTTCCATCTCGACTTGCCTTCAAGGATGTGCCAACTACGAGCTCAAACGAGCGAACACAAAACACAAACAAAAGAGTCGTGATTGCGATCGCATGGGAACATTGCATTGATGTAACACTACGCAACGCACACGTTCGTTATCTTGATGGACGCGATATGTTTTGTAAGACGTTATTTAATAAAATTATTGACCTGGCTTGTACGTGTGTGTACATAAGCAGGTGATGACTTTCGGGTCGGAATGGTAGAGGTGAATGCTATGGCATAGTTCAAGCGGGGAATTAGGGCATATGTGGTGTATATTAGTTTTTCGACTATCTATAACGGTTACTAATTCTGAGAAAAAGTAATTATTTGGACTATCTATAATGTTGGTATGTTAGTTTTAATTCTGAAAAAAAAGTAATGTTAATGATGCTATTTCCTGGAGCTTTAACATCCCCTAAACAACTTTAGAATGTATTCGGATATGTTGTATAATGTATTGTTCTGTCATATTACGATTGTGGTTTACCATTTTCAAATGCAATATGATAGAATAATGCAACAGTATAAACGCTTATTATCTGTGATATATTCCTGCCTGTTAACAGTTCTAGAAACGATTACAATCTCTCATATAAATTTCCCTGTTTACAGTTCTTGTATTAGATCTAAGTATCTATATTTTTACATCCTATCACACTTTATCAACGATGACCGATAACCAAAGATCGATTTGACATAACCACACCTTACAATTTGATTTCTATCACTGATAATTTAAATTGATGATATTTGTAAGTTATTATTTCCTAGTTCAATTAATATCGTAAACATGAATCTGTCACTGTGACAAAAAAAAAATTAGTTTCTTTTGGAGAATATTTCTATATTTGTGCCAAAATATTAATTAAAGTTGTTCTTTTTCAAATATTAATTAAATTCTAACCCAAAAATATCAACCCACATTAAAACGTGAAGCAACCGGCACCGTACGAAGGTCTACGAAAGTGAAACAACCCAAATTACTTTCATTTTCGATTGCTATATATTTTTAAATGTCCATGATTCTGTAAGCTCGTTACAGTTTACACCATTGGGTGTAAACCCTTGAAGAGTAAAAAATTCCTGTAAATCATGGTGACATTGTGTTTTTGAAAAGTATGAAAATCCTTGAAGAGTAAAAAGTCCTGTAAATCCGATATCATGGTGACATTGTGTTTTTGAAAAGTATGAAAATCCTTGAAGAGTAAAACGTCCCGTAAATACGACATTGTGTTTTTGAAAAGTATAAAATCCTTGAAGAGTCCCGAGTATCCGAAATCGTGGTGACATTATGTAACTTTGCAGGCCCGGTGGGGGGTGAGCCGGCGCGCGCGCAGCTTCAGGAAAAGCCCAGGTCAGTTGAACACTTCCTACATCTCCTCATTCCTTATCCAACCGTCGACGGTGACGGACGCGTTACAATTATTACGTATTGTGTTACGAATTTGTATTGTACAGTGATTGTGTTATCAGTTTGGTGTTTGTGTACGAGTGACCTTGTGGATTGTTTGCGACTGTTCTCTGGTAATTGTTTTTTTAATTACTTATGGTATTACGTAGTATCTATTGTGAGTAGTTAACCTTATGTTTAATGGTAATGCCATTTTTAATTTAATGTGAGCATGTTTTGCTTCATTGAATACACCAAGATTAGCATAACATCTAAAGGTCATTGAACATATGGTTTGTTGATGTTTTTCAGTTATGTGCTATATAATAGTAAATAGTCCTTAGAATAGTCCTTACCCTTCATTAATTTCATATATAAATTACATAGTCAAAAGTTTCTTATATTTAATTGCATAACATGATACAATTAAACTGAATCTTATCAACAGAAAGATATGTCAACATTATCTGTAACAAATGTTATGCCACACGACTCATATTATGTTTGTTAATTGTGTTTTGATAAAAGATATACAAAGATATTATACGTATTTACTGCAGTATACATTAAATAAGTATTTAATTAATAGAAGATAATAGAGATAAATGTTATTCTACCCTCTTTTTGTTTACCATCTGACGTCACATGCCTTTAAAACTGATTTAGTAATCCTAACTAATATTATAATAATGCGAAGTTGTGTGAGTATGTATGTTTGTTACTGTTTCACACAAATACTGCTGAACCGTTTATAATTAAAATTGGCACACGTGGAGGGTAAATTGGATTAACACATAGGATAGGTTTTATCCCAGAAATCCCACAGGAACGGGAACTATGCGGGTCTGTATTTGAAAAACGTGGGCGAAGCCGGGGGCGGAAAGCTAGTACATAATGATTACACCGCATTAGGTAATAATTGAGTCCTTACTCGAGTTAAATTATGTAAGGGGGCGTCCATAAATTACGTGAGTTGTTTTAGGGGGGGAGGGGGTCGAGTAAAATCTCATCTAACCTTACGTTGGGGAGAGGGGGGGTGTCGGCAAATATCACGCAATTTTTTTTAAATTGAAACAAAGCAAATTATACTCTTTTGGTCCATTTAATCCAAATAACATGCTTAAGAGTTTAATGTTACGGTTAAGATTTAAATATTCTATTGTTACCTTGTTATAACACTTTATAACTTTCAGCAATATTAATTACTATTTTTAACTAGTAAACAAAAGGTCGAAGCAATTTTTTTTCTTTTTACAATGACAAATAAACATAAGAAACATAAGAAACCCACATTTTGAAAAATCTCACGTGAGATGGGGGGATGGGGGAGGGGGTTCAATAAAATCTCATGATATCTCACCAGAGGGGGAGGGAGGGTCAAAAAATGGACAAAAACACCGCACGTAATTTATGGACGCTCCCTAATGGATAAACTGATAATCTTGTGAAATGTGTCGAAATAATAACAATAGGTACATATTGACTAATAGTTGCCAAATTCGCTACATTATATGATTTTTAACCGAATTCAAAAAAGGAGATTCTCATTTATTTATTTTTTTGGTTTGTGGGCTCAGAACTATTGACTGGGTGAACGGTTTTTGATAAGCCAATATTTTTATTTGAAAGTTTAGTGCCCACAATTAGAACGCGGTTTAGTTTATTGTTAAAGATTATTATTATGTGCAGCGTATTTGAAATAAATCTTATAACAACTTCAAATAAGATGTCATTGGTTAAGCGGGCTTTAAGGTTGCTATAAGCCTTATAAGTTACAATAATAACTTGGCTTGAATAGACCTTTAGTTTGCCATTTGGCGCACCCATATAATATTACTAATGCCAATGTTATGTTGCAATAACATTGGTCGTAAACAATCACATAATAGAGATTTTTTTTAATATTCTTAAGAAATGTTGTAAACATGCTTATATTTGCTTATTTATTAAAGATAATAATCTCGTCTGATTTGTAGATTTTGTGTTTCACAGCAAGAATAACTAATAGCATGTACTTCGTTATAGTATCGACTAGCTTTCCGCCCGCGGCTTCGCCCGCTTTGTCTAAAACATTATAAATCATATACTAAAACCTTCCTCTTGAATCACTTTATCTATTAAAAAAATCCGTTGCGTAGTTTTAAAGATACATAGGGACAAAGGGACAGAGGAAGCGACTCTGTTTTATACTATGTAGCGATGGATGGATACTTGATAATACTGAGGACAATTTTAAAGTATGACATGTTGAAAGTAAAGGTTTTAGCTGAAAGTTTTAATTTCAATTTTATATTAATAATTTTCTTAACAAGGCTTTAAGCATTTCTCTTCAGACTACGTATATAGGTCAAAAAGCATATTACGTGAACGATATTTTATGTAGTAACTATAAGTTGTACATAATTTTTTACCAAAATAAGAAAAACAATAACAATAACAAAAACAATATCCGTAGTAATTGTCGTTAAAGGCAATTTGTTTATCTTTAAAAAAATAATGGTTTCATTACTTAATTATTGTTTTACACATTACAGTCTTATCACTGGAGGGTTTTCGTTCATTTTAATTAACTAAACTCAATTAAGGCGATAGATTTATATTTTCGTTAAACCTATACTAATATTATAAAGCTGAAGAGTTTGTTTGTTTGTTTGAACGCGTAAAACTCAGGATCCACGCGTCCGATTTGTAAAATTATTTCTCTGTTAGATAGTCCATTTATCACCTCCGGGAAGTTGGCACCGCACTTTGAAGTTAGAAAAATTTTAAAGGTTGTTCCAGGTTGTTCTAGGTTTGTTCTACATTGTTCCAGAATTGCATACAGCTGAGATTAAAACTTTTCGAGAAAAGTCAAAAAACCCGATTTTTGAGCTGGCACCGCACTTTTTAGATATCGCGATTCTGGCAGTTGTTCCAGGTTGTTCTAGGTTTGTTCTATATTGTTCCAGAATATCGCGTCCGAAAAAAATTTATTTTCCACAAAATTCGTAAAAAACCAAAAAGAAGTTGGCACCGCACTTTGAAGTTAGAAAAATTTTAAAGGTTGTTCCAGGTTGTTCTAGGTTTGTTCTATATTGTTCCAAAATATCGCGTCCGAAAAAAATTTATTTTCCACAAAATTCGCAAAAAACCAAAAGGAAGTTGGCACCGCACTTTGAAGTTAGAAAAATTTTAAAGGTTGTTCCAGGTTGTTCTAGGTTTGTTCTACATTGTTCCAAAATATCGCGTCCGAAAAAAATTTATTTTCCACAAAATTCGCAAAAAACCAAAAAGTAGTTGACCTCCGGGAAGTTGGCACCACACTTTGAAGTTAGAAAAATTTTAAAGGTTGTTCCAGGTTGTTCTAGGTTTGTTCTATATTGTTCCAAAATATCGCGTCCGAAAAAAATTTATTTTCCACAAAATTCGTAAAAAACCAAAAAGAAGTTGGCACCGCACTTTGAAGTTAGAAAAATTTTAAAGGTTGTTCCAGGTTGTTCTAGGTTTGTTCTACATTGTTCCAAAATATTGCGTCCGAAAAAACATTATTTTCCACAAAATTCGTAAAAAACCACCTCCGGGAAGTTGGCACCGCACTTTGAAGTTAGAAAAATTTTAAAGGTTGTTCCAGGTTGTTCTAGGTTTGTTCTATATTGTTCCAAAATATCGCGTCCGAAAAAAATTTATTTTCCACAAAATTCGCAAAAAACCAAAAAGAAGTTGGCACCGCACTTTGAAGTTAGAAAAATTTTAAAGGTTGTTCCAGGTTGTTCTAGGTTTGTTCTATATTATTCCAAAATATCGCGTCCGAAAAAAATTTATTTTCCACAAAATTCGTAAAAAACCAAAAAGAAGCTGGCACCGCACTTTTAAGATATCACAATTCTGGCGGTTGTTCTGAGTTGTTCTAGGTTCGTTCTATATTGTTCCAAAATATCACGTCCGAAAAAAAATTATGTTTCAAAAATTTCGTAAAAAAAATGGCGAATGTTGAGTCTTGTTAGCAATTGGGGGCAGTCAATATTATTGTTTAAAAGTTTAGGTACGAAAATTAGATCAAAAATGTCCCTTCGATTTTCTAGTGAAATCATATTGAAGTTAGAGAGTCGGTCTTTGAGTGTAGTTTTTTCTTTGGTGACCCATCTACAAACTACACTTCTATTATAAAAATAATTCAATTTTTTTGAAGATGTATCATTTTACGAATATTTTATTTTTTACTCAGCAAGTATCACAGACTCAACACCATTCAGCACAACTCTTGTGTTTTTTTTTAGTTTTCGAAAATGGTATGGTCAACTTCTGTAAAAAACTCATTTTTTTTGTGTCTTCATTAACGAAAAATTAAATTTTTTCTCCAGCACAACGAGTAGTAGAAAGCAAACTGTACATTTGTACAGTAAAAGTTCCTTATTCTCGGGGTATATGTTCCATAAATATGCCGCGAATACAGAAACCGTGAATACGGAATGGTAATTTTAATTTATATGGGATTATTGGGAATACGTTCCTAGGTGACGAAATAAAAAAAAAACATGCATAAAAAATTAATTAAAATTGAAGTTTTTGAACATTTTAATTAATTATCTTAAGACAAGGCAATGGTTTTAAGAATTTTGTAATTTTTTCTTGCTTGGCAGTTTTCAAAAGCTCCTTCAATTCAGACTGATACACAGCAGTCGCATTAGCAATTTGCCTCTTAAACCTTAAGTTCACTTTATGTGGTAACACAGATTTTTTTCGTGTCGAAACTCGTTTCTCATTTTTTTTAGTTGACATTATAAACTAGGAAGAGTGCAGTAGACGATTTACTCTATCACAATTTTTGCAACGAATGTGAAAGACGAAACAATAAAACACGCAAAGCGGCTTTTACTATAAACGGAACTACATTTAAAAATGTACTTTATTTATTGAGTTATAAGGTTGCTTCCATTCTGTTTATTTAAATTCTCAAAAACATCAATCGCGGCAAAGGCCTAGGCGGCTTGCGACAAAGGCGGCTTATGTCAAAGGCCTCGGCGATATCATTTAACAACTTATTATGTACTTTAGGCCAACTTGTAATAAGATCTATTTTACTTTCTTATTAGTCCATTTGACAAGAATATTGGGTTAGCGGACGCGATATTTTGGAACAATATAGAACAAACCTAGAACAACCTGGAACAACCTTTAAAATTTTTCTTACTTCAAAGTGCGGTGCCAACTTCCCGGAGGTGGTTTTTTACGAATTTTGTGGAAAATAAATTTTTTTCGGACGCGATATTTTGGAACAATATAGAACAAACTTAGAACAACCTGGAACAACCTTTAAAATTTTTCTAACTTCAAAGTGTGGTGCCAACTTCCCGGAGGTCAACTACTTTTTGGTTTTTTGCGAATTTTGTGGAAAATAAATTTTTTTCGGACGCGATATTTTGGAACAATGTAGAACAAACCTAGAACAACCTGGAACAACCATTAAAATTTTTCTAACTTCAAAGTGCGGTGCCAACTTCCTTTTGGTTTTTTGCGAATTTTGTGGAAAATAAATTTTTTTCGGACGCGATATTCTGGAACAATATAGAACAAACCTAGAACAACCTGGAACAACCTTTAAAATTTTTCTAACTTCAAAGTGTGGTGCCAACTTCCCGGAGGTCAACTACTTTTTGGTTTTTTGCGAATTTTGTGGAAAATAAATTTTTTTCGGACGCGATATTTTGGAACAATGTAGAACAAACCTAGAACAACCTGGAACAACCTTTAAAATTTTTCTAACTTCAAAGTGCGGTGCCAACTTCTTTTTGGTTTTTTACGAATTTTGGGGAAAATAAATTTTTTTCGGACGCGATATTTTGGAACAATATAGAACAAACCTAGAACAACCTGGAACATCCTTTAAAATTTTTCTAACTTCAAAGTGTGGTGCCAACTTCCCGGAGGTCAACTACTTTTTGGTTTTTTGCGAATTTTGTGGAAAATAAATTTTTTTCGGACGCGATATTTTGGAACAATGTAGAACAAACCTAGAACAACCTGGAACAACCTTTAAAATTTTTCTAACTTCAAAGTGCGGTGCCAACTTCCTTTTGGTTTTTTGCGAATTTTGTGGAAAATAAATTTTTTTCGGACGCGATATTCTGGAACAATATAGAACAAACATAGAACAACCTGGAACAACCTTTAAAATTTTTCTAACTTCAAAGTGTGGTGCCAACTTCCCGGAGGTCAACTACTTTTTGGTTTTTTGCGAATTTTGTGGAAAATAAATTTTTTTCGGACGCGATATTTTGGAACAATGTAGAACAAACCTAGAACAACCTGGAACAACCTTTAAAATTTTTCTAACTTCAAAGTGCGGTGCCAACTTCTTTTTGGTTTTTTACGAATTTTGGGGAAAATAAATTTTTTTCGGACGCGATATTTTGGAACAATATAGAACAAACCTAGAACAACCTGGAACAACCTTTAAAATTTTTCTAACTTCAAAGTGTGGTGCCAACTTCCCGGAGGTCAACTACTTTTTGTTTTTTTGCGAATTTTGTGGAAAGTAAATTTTTTTCGGACGCGATATTTTGGAACAATGTAGAACAAACCTAGAACAACCTGGAACAACCTTTAAAATTTTTCTAACTTCAAAGTGCGGTGCCAACTTCCTTTTGGTTTTTTGCGAATTTTGTGGAAAATAAATTTTTTTCGGACGCGATATTTTGGAACAATATAGAACAAACCTAGAACAACCTGGAACAACCTTTAAAATTTTTCTAACTTCAAAGTGCGGTGCCAACTTCTTTTTGGTTTTTTACGAATTTTGTGGAAAATAAATTTTTTTCGGACGCGATATTCTGGAACAATATAGAACAAACCTAGAACAACCTGGAACAACCGCCAGAATCGCGATATCTAAAAAGTGCGGTGCCAGCTCAAAAATCGGGTTTTTTGACTTTTCTCGAAAAGTTTTAATCTCAGCTGTATGCAATTCTGGAACAATGTAGAACAAACCTAGAACAACCTGGAACAACCTTTAAAATTTTTCTAACTTCAAAGTGCGGTGCCAACTTCCCGGAGGTCCATTTATCGAGGCATATTTCATCACGCTAAGACTAATAGGAGCTATGCAATGCGGGTAAAACCGCGGGGCACAGCTAGTATCAAACGTAAAACGTGGAAGTAATTAATTCTATTAGGTGTTGATAAATATTCTAAAGAAACACCTTGCGTCATTAATGTTGTCAATTAATGTACCTACATTAAGCACCCATAAACTTCGGAAATTACCTTCACTTATAGAAAATAAAACGTGGTCTAGAAACACCCAGACAAATCTATACTAATATTATAAAGCTGATTAGTTTGTTTGTTTGTTTGAACGGGGACCACTGGTCCGATTTGAAAAATTCTTTCGGTGTTAGATAGCCCATTTATCGAGGAAGGCTATAATATATCATATCGCTAAGACCAACAGGAGCGGAGCACTGCGGGTAAAACCGCGGAGCACAGCTAGTGAATGAGAAAATTTAAAAGTACCTATAGAAAAAAGCGTCTGTGCCGAGCCCACTTTTCAGAAGTGGAACTTCTTTGGCAAGATTCAAAGATATCAAAATCACTGACGTGATAGTATTGCAATTTGCAACGACGCGGCCTTGAAATTTTACTCTCAACGCGCCTAAAGAAGATTTATTTGAAAAGTGGTCGAAAAACACCACGATAAATAAAATTTACTGTATAAGTAGGTAGTACTAGTAAACATATTATTTTCATTGATGTTATGTTAATATATGTAAATAATCTGAATATGATACAGTTTATTGTTTTGAGACAGAATTTTAAGAGGCAATATAATAAGGACATAGTAATATATTTGCTACTAGGTTTCCGCCCGCGGCTTCGCCCGCGCAGTCAAAGAAAAACCCGCATAGTTCCCGTTCCCGTGGGATTTCCGGGATTACATCATTTTCCCGGGATAAAAAGTAGCCTATGTCCTTTCTCGGGTATCAAAATATCTCCATACCAAATTTCATGAAAATTGGTTCAGTAGTTTAGGCGTGATTGAGTAACAGACAGACAGACAGAGTTACTTTCGCATTTATAATATTAGTATGGATTGATGCTTATGTTAGGAATAGGCAATATAGGTTAGAGAACAATTTTCAAAGAGCTATGTGGTAACTAAAAAGCGTTGTTTTTCTTTGTCACGTAATATGTCTTAAACTTAATACATAGTTATGCAGTTAAAAGCCTAAGCTGCATACTTCTGTCAAGGAGGAGTCTCTATACCTCGTCTACTAAATTTCCGCTAGCGGAATCGCCCGTATGGTAAAAAAACCCGCATGGTTCCCATTCACTTGGGATTTCCAGGATAAAACCCATCCGATTTTCTTTCTCAGGTCTCAAGCTATCTATGTACCAAATTTCATCCAAATCGGTTCAATGGTTGAGTCATGACTCATGAAGAAGTAATAGCTATAGACAGTAACTTACGCATTTGCAATATTACTTAGGGAAGAAAATAATACTTATTATGTGCCTGTTAACATTGAATTATTTTAATACATTGTACAATTCGATCAGTACAAATCTGCTTTTACTTGCCCTCGGCAATTCTTAAGTGCAAGGCTTGTGACGTCATTAGTAAATACTAAATGGTATTACAATATGTACATATCTAGTGTAAAGTATTATCTGATTGTAACCGAAGATTAGAAGGTAAATGTGTAAAAATAGTTGATTCTTGAAATTGTAGTTGTTTCAATGTTATTGTATGGGATTAGTTGATGTTTATTTGTTAAACATGCAAGAAAAACACAAACAATTACGTGGTTAGGTATAATACAATCGCAAGCGAACGGAATTAATAATTATGCCTTAGAACACAGACAAATCAGCATACTATCTTACCCAGGTTATGCAGTATTTGCCTGTGTGTACCTACCGCTAGTCTTTTCTTAAAACTTGCCTTGCTAATTGCGTTATATTTCTCGCGTTTCTGGCTACATCAATCATCAGACTGATGCAGTATCTACCACCCATAAAGTACCTAGTTCTATATTTTTTAATTTCTGAGCACATGATATTTGTATAAAATAAAAAGTAAGCATTACCAATTCAGTAGCATTTTCAGGTTCAGTTGCGTTAACGAGAAATAGAACATGTTAAATAAAATATGGATTTAAAATCGTAGCCGTATTTTGTCTATTCATGTGTACAAGCTGCTTCTCTAGGCATTTCGACTTTACAACTTTAAATTCTCGCAAATTAACTACTGTCATATAATTGCTACCTTGAGTCTTAAATAGACTACACTGTCCATTCAGTCGTGTTGCAAAACCATCGGTGCAGCAACAATTTAAATCGATTAATAATCATGCAACTCTAAATTAGTATTATGCTATGAAATTCTGCATAACTGATCGCGATTAGAAACAGGATTAACTGCTTTTGGGTTATGTTTACGTGATATTTATTTATTGCTAACATCGTGTGTTGTTTGAATTGTGGTTGGTGAGGTAATTTAAAATTTTATATATTTTATTTTGAAAAATAAGAAAATGAACTGTAGTTATTATCGTCATAAAGTTGAATTAAATCTGTCCGTTTAAAGTGGGTCAAAATCGTGTCTAAAAAAGTCGGTTACATGCACACATATAAACTCACAAACATACAAATGAAGCGTGTTAAAAATAGGTATTTGTAAAATCAAAACATTCACACATTTAAACAAACACGATTTATTTACCAATATCAATACGCAATGCACGTAAAAACATAATTTCATAACAGCCGGTAACACAGCGATTAGAATGCGCGCGCGCCGAAAGTGTGTCGGCCAGTGAGAGGTTACGGTGACCTTGGCCGAGATGCGGTGTAAACCGGCTAGATGGGTCGGTCGGTTGAGAGTATGTAGGGGAAGGGAAAAGGGGGGTTTTGTACTTGTTTGAGTTGTTATCTGGAAGGGTGGGTAAACAGGACGCGTTGTATCTTTAACGGAGGGAAATTAATTGGGTTTATAAATTGGGTGGTTTTGCCGATGTAGAGGAAGGGAAAGGGGGGATTGGACAGGAAGGAAATAAATATTAAACAAATTGGGCTATCAGGCAAATGTATAGGAAAAGGAAGGGGTTGCTTTTGTTATTTTAATATTTGTCTGGGTTATTTTTTTTAACTTGGAATCGTAATTTTATAACGTAAATAAACCGAGCGTAAAGTGAACAGGTACCTTCTAGGGAAGAGCGTTCCATCTTAGACCACATCTCAGCTTAACGCCTGAATCGGGTAGAATTCCCTTTTAATACCGAAAATTAACTCTAGTTATAACCGTTTTTTAACAATTGGAATGATTTTAAAATCAATACATAGTGTATATTATGTCTTATCTAAAAGGTGTTAGCGCCTACTTATGTGTCAAAGATGAATAAATAAATATTCCTAATCACTACATAGTATAAAACAAAGTCGCTTTCCCTGTCCCTATGTCCCTATGTCCCTATGTCCCTTTGTACGCTTAAATCTTTGAAACTACGCAACGGATTTTGATGCGGTTTTTTTTTAATAGATAGAGTGATTCAAGAGGAAGGTTTATATGTATAATAACATCCAGTAAATAGTGGAGAAGTACTGTTATTTTTGAGGTTTCTAATGTGATGTCGTAAAAAATTACATTTTTTCCGCTTACATTGCAAACGCAGGCTGAACCCTACGAGTTTTATCAAAATAATGTACTAAGTATTATACACATTGAAAAGGTCTACAGAAAAGTCCGCGATGGTATATGTCTATCTCTTATGGATAACCCACAATAACTTTTTTTGTCATTTACTTTTTACGACAAATAATGGCTAATTTTCGATGCGATTTTAACCAATACAGCATTTAATGCTTAACCAATTAAATACCTTGAATACATTGTTCATTTAATATAGATCTATATGGCCCTTTACACCGTATGATTTAAGTGAATATTTTCGAAGATATTACAGATTTAAAAATTGCGGGACGTAGCGTTTGCGGCGGTACCGGCCGGCCGCCCGGCTATATATTTTATACCCGTGCGAAGCCGGAGCGGGCCGCTATGTTTTTATATACCTACAACGTTCAGTTTTTCTGTAGTGTACACAGGTAGTGTATTTAGTATCAGCATTGCACCCATGCGAAGCCGGGGCGGGTCGCTAGTAAACTATAAAGTTAAACCAGTTTCTAGCATCAGATGCAAACATCCTACTATCGTATACATATATACGATTATAGATATTTTTGACGTGACAACGTCTTAAATTAGGTTGCGGCTGGGAGTCACTTATGAAAAAGTGTAACGCTCGGTAACGTTACGATGAGTCACCGAACGAGAGAGAGGCCCGCGGTCTGCCGCGCGCGCAGCACATAAATATTCTACCGAGAAAAAGACGTTGTCACGTAAAATCTTCGCCCGTAAAACCGACTTTACAGGCAACCATTTTTTTTTATCTGCATCTCTTTGTTGTGTAATAATTTTATTTTTAGGTATATTCATGACACAATTTTGCAATTTAGAAAGTAATAACCTATGTACAAATATTTTAACACAAGTATCAAAAATAGACTGTTTATTTCCGTAAAATATAATTAACACACAATTTGTATAATTCATTAAACGAAAACTTGTACAACATTTACAAGTATAAATGTTATGTAATGTACAAAATTATGCAGAATTCCATGATATGATTGCGTGAGTTGAATCTTTTGTAATTAAGACAATCTTCGTGGGTAAGTAACAAGGGATAGGGCCAGATAGAAAGCTCTACGTGCATGCAAGATGGGGTCAGAGTTTAGCTTCCTAATTACGTCACATGTTTCTCTTTTAGGCACAAGATAAAACTAATTGGTGAGCAACTGCTTATAATTAGATGAGGTTGATAAGTTATGAATGCCATTGATAAGAATGACTTATTACAATGTAAATTAATTGTTTGTAATTACAGTTGTTTATGCTAAAAGTGCTAATAGGGCTATAGTTAATATTGAACGATTTCCACAAGCAATCACCTTACTTCCTACGTTCTATACGGGAACAAATTTCTTCTGCGCCTTCGTTAACAATAGTCTCATTTAAGTCAATGCAATTCGACATAATTGTGCGACTCTTGCGGAAGCGCAATTAGGTAAGATCGAAAAAACTAGGTTACTAACATTATAATCGCGTCTTTGTTCGCAGATCCGGGCCGACGAAGCCCAGACGACCCGATCGAGCGGTGTACGTGCCGCGGGCCTTGCGTGCGACGGAAAACACGACGGACGAAAACAAACCGCTGGAAAACAAGAGAACTAGCCACAGCGCAGACGGGAAGTGTCCCAAATCGCCCGCTTCCAAAGAAAAATCCGCTCACGGTACACCGAAAAAATCTCTCAACAAGAATTTCTGCAACGTCTACACGCCGCCCCATCTCAGGAACCAACGATCTGCGCCCAGCATAGAGAACCGGGCTCCCGGCGACCCCGAGCCGACCGTGCCTTCCCCCTGCCCAGTGCCAAACGGTGATAGTGCAATATCGAATAGTGATAATAGTTTTAAAGAATTAGAAGTAGGCGAGAGTTTTTATATAGGAGATTATTTTGCTAATGGACAACTAGGTTTTTATAGTCCCAGTTTTTACGAGTACGCCGACAGCGAGAACACGGACGACAATTGGAGGACAAATGAATCGGAGGTGAACATGGCCGTGCACGAAACTCAGAGCAATATTATAGATAATAGTGACTATTTGTACGATAAGGATGAGGACGTCGAGAAGAATGAGCTTAAGCGGGCGTCACAAGAGATAAATAGAAGCAGCAAACGAATAATTAAGCAAAGTTTCGACTCGGACGTTTTAGTGATATCAGATCCGATAGAGGAGTCCCCGAGTCCGGTCAAAGAGGAAAAAGAGGTTCAGAAGGAGATTAAAGTTAAGAAAGCAAAGCCAAAACTAGAAGCGAAAGTGTCCTTAAAAAGAGAAGAGAATGACTGGGAGGCGGTGTTCGACGACAGCGGGGAGTGTTTGGACCCATCCTTACTAGAAGAATTAACATCGACTGTAGGCAAAGTGCACATATCCAAAGCGAAGAATAACTACGATCAGTACCAAACGCGTGGACAGGCATTGTTCAACGGGCCCTTCGATGAAACGTTCGCGCACGTGGTCGAAGTGTATGACTTTCCGAGCGAGTTTAAGACGAACGATCTACTCTCATTGTTCAGTGAATATAAGGATACGGGCTTTGAAATCAAATGGGTGGACGATACGCACGCCTTGATTGTCTTCAGCAGCGCTAAGATTGGTAAGTTTTCTTTTATATTGCTTTTTAGATTTTGTTATGGTCAGTATAATTAGCTTTGATACAATAGGTATGTATTTGTTGGTATTGGTTAAAAACTAGCTTTAATCATATTGACATGAGCATTTTTGCTTTAAATAGTTATTTATAATAGTTCGGTATCAAGTTTGGTGTCTGAGACTGTTTCTACAACTCCTTTAAATTAGTAAGTTAATTAGTAAACTTAATTCATATCACGTTACAAAGACATACATATAAACGAGTCGTGACTGAATACTATGAATAAATAAAACCTTATAATAATAATAACCTATATAAGAAACAAATAATCGTTTCTTTGTTAATTAATTTTATATATTTCAAGATTAACAAAAACAACCTTCCAAGTTAGTACTAATAACACGCAAGGAAATTTTATACAATTATCGAAATATTTGATCGTATAAATGCCTATAGCATAGTATAAAGAGAACAAGTAGGCCGACTCCCGGCGTTTAGGAGCGCACGTTACCTAAACTCGCGAGGCGCAGGGTTGTCACTTGTCACATTGATATTTTAAATCACTACACAGTATAAAACAAAGTCGCTTTCTCTGTCCCTATGTCCCTATGTATGCTTAAATCTTTAAAACTACCGAACGGATTTTGATGCGGTTTTTTTTAATAGATAGAGTGATTCAAGAGGAAGGTTTTAGTATATAATTTATTATGTTTTAGACAAAGCGGGCGAAGCCGCGGGCGGAAAGCTAGTAATTGTATAAACAAACACCGACCGCTCACAGCAATAGCGCGGCCCTCACGAGAACGGTCCATGAGAAGGAACCGAGCGGGCGTTGTGTGCGTGCGTCAAGCTTTCGTATGTACATGAACGGGGGGCGTGGCCAAGCACTCCGCGTACATGCAAACGGCGCAATGTACCTTTAAATCTATACTAATATTATAAAGCTGAAGAGTTTGTTTATTTGTTTGTTTGAACGCGCTAATCTCAGGAACTACTGGTCCCATTTGAAAAATTCTTTCGGTGTTAGATAGCCCATTCATCAAGGAAGGCTATAGGCTATATATCATCACGCTAAGACCAACAGGAGCGGAACCACGCGGGTGAAACCGCGGAGCGTAGCTAGTAACCAAATAAAGTAGAACTAGTGAATTGTGTGTTTCTATTACTATACAATGTACCTTTGTTCGAAGATAACTTACTTGTTCTCTTTATACTATGCCTATAGCTACTACGGTACGATTATTAGCGAGTACATAGATTGCAGCGATCTAGAAACGCATCGAGGCGGAACGATGAACATGCAATGTAGTTGCATAAGATTATCTGCTATGTTTGAATGTTTGAGATATTTTTAGAAAAATTTAAATGAGTCTATTTAGAATTAGGGAATGTATGACCTTATGTAAGCTTTCCGTGCTCAAAGGAATCTGATACGCAAAAATATAACTCAAACGCTCTAACATACTTTCGCATTTATAAAATTAGTAAGGATATTTATTATAGATATCATTAAATGCCTGCCTCTGTAGAGGTCTGCGACACACCATACTTGGATGTATTTATTTGAAAGTGAAACACGTTAATATCTCGTAATAGACTAACGCACCACAGATATAATTAAGACATAATATTATGGCGTCCCACGATTCAATTATTAATCGTAGAACTTAATTGATTATATTTAATGATGAATCAATTCGTAAAATTATTGTAATGTCACCGATCCTCGACACAAAGTTGAATTAAATCTGTCCGTTTAAAAACGATATGCTAAAGGAGTCGGTTACGTGAAAATATGCCGGAAAAGCTAAGAAAAGCGTGTAAAGAAATTACAATCTATATTTTAACAACATGCACACAATATTCAAGTTTTTCAGAGCACATATTCAAATGTCATATAAATAAATTAGCACGTGGGATACATTGATAACTATAGAATAGAAGCAAGGCGGATAGAAATTTCTATTATTGTAAGTTCTCCCACGAAGTAACATCTGCAAAGATGGTAGGATAATTAATTAAGATACATTTGATATTATATTAATGATTATTTTAATAGTAATTAAATATATGATTGTTTCAAAGGTATTTAACCTAGCTATTACAAATTAATTTACATCATCATTCAATTATTTTTAAAGCGTCCCTATTTAAAAATGTTACTATTTAATAAAATTTAAAAATGCCGAAAATAAAATTAATTTTCATTATAATACATAGCCCAACCGCAACCCTAATTGCCTATCAGCTGTATGTATAATGTATATACGAGGAGAGGGAGCTGTATATACAAAAAAATCCTAACCTGCCACAATACTATCCATTCATTACGCTAAACTTGTAATATCAGTATATTTGAAAGAAAGAAAGAAAGAAAGAAAAAAAGCTTTATTGCCAACAAAAACTTAGACGTAAACACATATTAGGCAATCGGAACAGACTCAGCCATGCTGTGGGCTAACACCCGAACAGCGCTGATTTTCAGTCTGCCCGCGTATTTTCCGAGGTCCTACATTTATATAAATACTAATAATAAAATTACATCCATAACTATTCCTACCAATAAAAGTAAAAATTTATAAATACGTCTACATATTGTACATATATTTTAATTAATAATATAAGCATATAAATATTATAAAATAAACAAAATTATTATACTTACATAGATATTTAAATAATTCAGATAGATATGTGGGCATGTATATGTATTTATTAATGAATAAAAAAAAATATATATATATGTGTGTATGTATATGGATGGGAATATTTGTAATCAATAATTTGTTTTACCTGCGTGTTGATTCTGCTGTCTGTTTGTTCAAGAGTATCCTTTTGTATTTACACTTGAATGATACATAAGACATACTAAGCTTTAAGGGTGGTGGAAGGTCGTTCCAGATCTTTGAAGCAGAATACTTGAATCCACCCTTAAAACCTGACGTGTGGTGTTTCGGTATGATTAAGGCATTGTTGCTTCTACCTCGTGTATTTTTCGTATGGTACTCTTGAGTCCATGTTAGTATTTTATAGAGGTAGACAGGAGCCCCCGTGTGCACCAGCCTATGTACCAGACCTGCTAAATGTAACTGTATTTAGTTAGGTAACCTCAATTTCGTATTTTTCAGAAGGTATTGGTGGAAATTTCTGCCACAGTATCGTCTGCCTACAGTTACTATATTATCCATTAATTACGCCACACCCTGTATAATAGCTATCTGAGCTCGGGTTAACTTGTAACTTGTAATATTGACGCAATGTATTACGTGTATTTTGACGTAACCGGTGCGCTAATGTTTATTATCGATATGATATGGTAGTTAATTATATTCGTAATGTGTTTTTATTTGCGATTTTATGATTTTTTTAAAGGGGCTGATATACCTACAATTTAAGCTAAAGCTCGGTAATTTTTTTTTGAAATATTAACGTTTTTAAGTATAAGTTTCTGGTAACAAGTAAGGTTTGATCGAATCGGTTGTTCTAATTGTCTATGGTTATTGTTATTTAGTCCGCAGCTCGGGAATTTGTGATCTAGGTTCTATTATTTGGGTTTTAAATGTAATTTGATGTTTAATCCCGTATACATTGTACAATCACATTACGAATCAGAAGCGCGAAAACTATCATCGAAGTATTCGTATTGTCAACGAAAGCATTTGCCTGGGAATTTGAAAAGCGCTCCTGCCGTTTGGAAAAGGAACAATTTTTTTTATATATAAAAAAAAACTAGTTCATTTTACTTCTGGAAGCGTAGTTGGTTGTGATCCTTAATTAAGTGCTATATGACTAGACTATAGGTATGACGAAATGTGATGGTGAAATTTCCAAAAACATACATTCATCTATTTTAATATATCTTTCTTTATTCCTAAAAAATACATTTGTCCCTATAAGGAAATGCTTACTTGTTATCATCGTTTTTCAAAATTTAATACATTCAAACATTTATCGACCATAAACAAACTAAAATAGCATAAACCGTGTATAATCTGTGACAACTTTCAATTTCATGCCGCGTGCTACTTTTTAGTATACATACTGTGTATGTGGATACTGTATACATAGCTATACTGGTTTGTGGCGCGTGCGCATCGCCTTGAACTTGGAATTGTTTCGTTAATTAGTTTGCATATCGTATTACGTGATGTTTGCTTTTTTCACCTGTGTGTTCGTATGTTTATTATTCTCTATGTAACCCACACCTTTAGACTCGATTTTGAACGAATTTAAAATTATTAATTGTACAGTGTACACCATATAGGCTACATTTTAAAAACTTGACAATTTTTTACTCACTTTAAAGGGATAGATTTAATTCAAATTTTATACACTTATAAAGGATCGATGACAATACAATAATTTAAAGAGTTAGTTTTTAGTCTAGTTTTTCTAAACTATATTTAATTTTGTTACTTATTGTGTGGTCGGTTAACATGGATTTGGAAGGGTCGAAAGGAAGTGTTGGAATTGTTGTTGTGTTGAAAAAGTTAAGAAATGCATTTATTTTATAATAGAATTCATTTCGCATTATACCTTACCTACTCCACATCAAAACAATGGTACCAATCGCTTCCCACATTCATAGAGTAAGATCCCAGAGCGATAAGACATAACTTATTTTCTAAAAGATGAAACCTTAAGTTCTCAGTAGTGTCTCATGTACTTTGTATACCTGCGTGTTTGTGAAGTTTGCCCAGTGACACCTGGGCAGGTACCAGGTGAGAAAGGTGACTAAAAATAAGAGTTACTTTACTTAAATTTAGATGGCTGATTTTTAGATATATTTTATAGAATATCATTCTCAAATGGTATCGCAAGTATCAGACACTTTTCATGGACCAAAACTTTTGTCAGACGCTTTAAAGCTCCACCAAAAATAAATAAACTTTACTTATTTTTTAATGTCTGATTTTTTAATATGTTATCAACATAACTATTACAAAATTATATTTAATCAGTCAGACAAATTGGAATGACCAAAAATCCACTAAACACAAAAAATATTTGGCCGTGAGTACGAACGCGAGAGCATTATGCATGCGTATTGCGTTTCAGAGCGAGTGAGACGTCCATAGTAACCCGGTTCTCCTTCTTTAACTCACATTCTGTTTCAGTCTACTGTGTATGTGCCCGCAATGTATAGTATTAGACCGGGAGATATTGACACAAAATTTCGAGTCATTTGTAACAGGATGACGGTTCTACAGGGGTCTTAGTACGCAATGACAAAAAGAAAAATGATGGTGTGAACGCTGGTACCGGCGGCTTAGTCGCGTGGGCGTTAGTCGAACTCGTCGGAAAAATAGCGAAAGTCAAATGATTTTGTAACACAAACATTTTAGAATTTACCGATAGCCCATAAAAAGAAGTAGGCGGTAGTGTCATGCCATACTTTTCCGGTGTGACTTACAGCCCGCCATACCGACGCGAATGTGTTGATTTAAATAAAACAATTATTCAACCATTTGTACCAGGCTAACTTTTGCACAGGTAACCATCGTCGTGCAGCCATTTACGAAAATCGCCATGCCATACTTTTCGGACGATTCCAAATGGTCGCCATACCGCCGAAAATCTGCAAAAAAATTTTTTTTTCGCCAAACTTTTTGTACCAGTATTGCATTTGGATTTTTGGAGAGTATTTGATAAAATGTGACCATTATTATATTTGCCATACTTCTAGTAGGGGGAAAAAGTGCTGTCATACTTGAAAAATTAATTTATTATTAATTTATATAAATGAAGATTTCCAACACCTAGATCTTTGAAATTTTGTATTTATATTCGTTGATCCTCAAACTTACAGGAAAAATAAGTGCCATACTGTTACAAATCGTTTGACTTTCGCTATTTTTCTGACGAATTTGACTAACGCCCACGCGACTAAGCCGCCGGTACCAGCGTTCACACCATCATTTTTCTTTTTGTCATTGCGTACTAAGACCCCTGTAGAACCGTCATCCTGTTACAAATGACTCGAAATTTTGTGTCAATATCTCCCGGTCTAATACTATACATTGCGCGCACATACACAGTAGACTGACACAGAATGTGAGTTAAAGAAGGAGAACCGGGTTACTATGGACGTCTCACTCGCTCTGAAACGCAATACGCATGCATAATGCTCTCGCGTTCGTACTCACGGCCAAATATTTTTTTGTGTTTAGTGGATTTTTGGTCATTCCAATTTGTCTGACTGATTAAATATAATTTTGTAATAGTTATGTTGATAACATATTAAAAAATCAGACATTAAAAAATAAGTAAAGTTTATTTATTTTTGGCGGAGCTTTAAAGCGTCTGACAAAAGTTTTGGTCCATGAAAAATGTCTGATACTTGCGATACCATTTGAGAATGATATTCTATAAAATATATCTAAAAATCAGCCATCTAAAATTAAGTAAAGTAACTCTTATTTTTAGTCACCTTTCTCACCTGGTACCTGCCCAGGTGTCACTGGGCAAACTTCACAAACACGCAGGTATACAAAGTACATGAGACACTACTCAGAACTTAAAGATTCATCTTTTAGAAAATAAGTTATGTCTTATCGCTCTGGGATCTTGGACTATCAACTATGATTATCGATGATTGTTCTCTCGACTGTTTGTCTCAACGTTCACTTCCATGTTTGTTACGTGTATTATTGCAATGTAATTGGGTCATGAATCTTGTCTAGATGGTGTGTCGTGATTATCTATACTAATATGTATAATAAAGCTGAAGAGTTTGTTTGTTTGTTTGTTTGAACGCGTTAATCTCGGGAACTACTGGTCCGATTTGAAAAATTCTTTCGTTGTTAGATAGCCCATTTATCGAGGAAGGCTATAGGCTATATATCATCACGCTACGACCAACAGGAGTGGAGCCACGGGGGTGAAACCGCGCGGAGCAGCTAGTAAATTATAATGTTCGGCTTAGGCTGCTTTTCTGCAGAGATGTGCGAGGATGTGTAGCGAGGAATGTTTTTGTCCCAGCACCCCTGAGCCGTTTCCACCAGACCTGGGCCTAGCGAGGTGACGTAAATGAAGCGATACTATTGGTTCTTTAAAAGGCATCCCTCGTTTCGCATCCTTGCACATCTCTGGTGGAAACGTAGCCTAAAGCTCGGTTTATGATCTTTTAGTATAATTATGCATTGAGATGTGTTACACTCATAGTATCCTGGTACTTTATATTATAAACGCGAAGCTTGTAAAAATAGAGTACTGAAAGAGTACTGAAAAATAGTATTCACTTCGGAGCGCTGTAAAACCTCAGCTATTTACTTAATGAAAAAATGTTGTATATAAAAGCTGTTCCTCGAAAAATAAGCTACAAAAATGGTCTGATATAATTTCTTCGTAAAATGATAAAAAAAAGTTTTATTGAAAAATATAAATATCTCTAATTTCTGAACATTTTCGCTTATAACTTTTTTATTTATAATTCTACGATAAAAAGTTACTAGACCAAAGTTGTAGAGAATTTAATTTGCAACAAATATTGTTAACAATTATTTTTTATCAGATAAATAGTTTAAGAGATATATCGTAAAAACCATTTCAGCCGCTATTTTCAAGATGGCGGCCGTGGGACAAGGGTGGCGACCCCACAAACTTGGTTTTAGCTTCACACTGACCCCCCCTACACATCACAAAAATAAAATTGCGTCCTCTAAAAAACGTAACCCCAAATGTAACTTTTCAATGGACTAAAATTGCTAAATTGGTGCAAGGATAAATTATATTCTGCATTATAATTTTTAGTACATGGGCTTTTTACCCGGGTACCATGCGACATGCAAGTGATGCCGCGTATTTCAGCTAGTATAGTCTAATAACCTCCGGGAAGTTGGCACCGCACTTTGAAGTTAGAAAAATTTTAAAGGTTGTTCCAGGTTGTTCTAGGTTTGTTCTACATTGTTCCAGAATTGCATACAGCTGAGATTAAAACTTTTCGAGAAAAGTCAAAAAACCCGATTTTTGAGCTGGCACCGCACTTTTTAGATATCGCGATTCTGGCGGTTGTTCCAGGTTGTTCTAGGTTTGTTCTATATTGTTCCAAAATATCGCGTCCGAAAAAAATTTATTTTCCACAAAATTCGTAAAAAACCAAAAAGAAGTTGGCACCGCACTTTGAAGTTAGAAAAATTTTAAAGGTTGTTCCAGGTTGTTCTAGGTTTGTTCTATATTGTTCCAAAATATCGCGTCCGAAAAAAATTTATTTTCCACAAAATTCGCAAAAAACCAAAAGGAAGTTGGCACCGCACTTTGAAGTTAGAAAAATTTTAAAGGTTGTTCCAGGTTGTTCTAGGTTTATTCTACATTGTTCCAAAATATCGCGTCCGAAAAAAATTTATTTTCCACAAAATTCGCAAAAAACCAAAAAGTAGTTGACCTCCGGGAAGTTGGCACCACACTTTGAAGTTAGAAAATAAAGGTTGTTCCAGGTTGTTCTAGGTTTGTTCTACATTGTTCCAAAATATCGCGTCCGAAAAAACATTATTTTCCACAAAATTCGTAAAAAACCACCTCCGGGAAGTTGGCACCGCACTTTGAAGTTAGAAAAATTTTAAAGGTTGTTCCAGGTTGTTCTAGGTTTGTTCTATATTGTTCCAAAATATCGCGTCCGAAAAAAATTTATTTTCCACAAAATTCGCAAAAAACCAAAAGGAAGTTGGCACCGCACTTTGAAGTTAGAAAAATTTTAAAGGTTGTTCCAGGTTGTTCTAGGTTTGTTCTATATTGTTCCAAAATATCGCGTCCGAAAAAAATTTATTTTCCACAAAATTCGTAAAAAACCAAAAAGAAGCTGGCACCGCACTTTTAAGATATCACAATTCTGGCGGTTGTTCTGAGTTGTTCTAGGTTCGTTCTATATTGTTCCAAAATATCACGTCCGAAAAAAAATTATGTTTCAAAAATTTCGTAAAAAAAATGGCGAATGTTGAGTCTTGTTAGCAATTGGGAGCAGTCAATATTATTGTTTAAAAGTTTAGGTACGAAAATTAGATCAAAAATGTCCCTTCGATTTTCTAGTGAAATCATATTGAAGTTAGAGAGTCGGTCTTTGAGTGTAGTTTTTTCTTTGGTGACCCATCAAAGAAAAAACTACACTTCTATTATAAAAATAATTCAATTTTTTTGCAGATGTATCATTTTACGAATATTTTATTTTTTACTCAGCAAGTATCACAGACTCAACACCATTCAGCACAACTCTTGTGTTTTTTAGTTTTCGAAAATGGTTTGGTCAACTTCTGTAAAAAACTCATTTTTTTTTGTGTCTTCAGTAACGAAAAATTAAATTTTTTCTCCAGCACAACGAGTAGTAGAAAGCAAACTGTACATTTGTACAGTAAAAGTTCCTTATTCGCGGGGTATATGTTCCATAAATATGCCGCGAATACAGAAACCGTGAATACGGAATGGTAATTTTAATTTATATGGGATTATAGGGAATACGTTCCTAGGTGACGAAATAAAAAAAAAAACATATTATGCATAAAAAATTAATTAAAATTGAAGTTTTTGAACATTTTAATTAATTATCTTAAGACAAGGCAATGGTTTGAAGAATTTTGTAATTTTTTCTTGCTTGGCAGTTTTCAAAAGCTCCTTCAATTCAGACTGATACACAGCAGTCGCATTAGCAATTTGCCTCTTAAACCTTAAGTTCACTTTATGAGGTAACACAGATTTTTTTCGTGTCGAAACTCGTTTCTCATTTTTTTTTAGTTGACATTATAAACTAGGAAGAGTGCAGTAGACGATTTACTCTATCACAATTTTTGCAACGAATGTGAAAGACGAAACAATAAAACACGCAAAGCGGCTTTTACTATAAACGGAACTACATTTAAAAATATACTTTATTTATTGAGTTATAAGGTTGCTTCCATTCTGTTTATTTAAATTCTCAAAAACATCAATCGCGGCAAAGGCCTAGGCGGCTTGCGACAAAGGCGGCTTATGTCAAAGGCCTCGGCGATATCATTTAACAACTTAACTAAACGTTTTCATTTCATTTCTTATTAGTCCATTTGACAAGAATATTGGGTTAGCGGACGCGATATTTTGGAACAATATAGAACAAACCTAGAACAACCTGGAACAACCTTTAAAATTTTTCTTACTTCAAAGTGCGGTGCCAACTTCCCGGAGGTGGTTTTTTACGAATTTTGTGGAAAATAATTTTTTTTCGGACGCGATATTTTGGAACAATATAGAACAAACCTAGAACAACCTGGAACAACCTTTAAAATTTTTCTAACTTCAAAGTGCGGTGCCAACTTCTTTTTGGTTTTTTACGAATTTTGTGGAAAATAAATTTTTTTCGGACGCGATATTTTGGAACAATATAGAACAAACCTAGAACAACCTGGAACAACCTTTAAAATTTTTCTAACTTCAAAGTGTGGTGCCAACTTCCCGGAGGTCAACTACTTTTTTGTTTTTTTGCGAATTTTGTGGAAAATAATTTTTTTACGGACGCGATATTTTGGAACAATGTAGAACAAACCTAGAACAACCTGGAACAACCTTTAAAATTTTTCTAACTTCAAAGTGCGGTGCCAACTTCTTTTTGGTTTTTTACGAATTTTGGGGAAAATAATTTTTTTTCGGACGCGATATTTTGGAACAATATAGAACAAACCTAGAACAACCGGGAACAACCTTTAAAATTTTTCTAACTTCAAAGTGTTGTGCCAACTTCCCGGAGGTCAACTACTTTTTGGTTTTTTGCGAATTTTGTGGAAAATAAATTTTTTTCGGACGCGATATTTTGGAACAATGTAGAACAAACCTAGAACAACCTGGAACAACCTTTAAAATTTTTCTAACTTCAAAGTGCGGTGCCAACTTCCTTTTGGTTTTTTGCGAATTTTGTGGAAAATAAATTTTTTTCGGACGCGATATTTTGGAACAATATAGAACAAACCTAGAACAACCTGGAACAACCTTTAAAATTTTTCTAACTTCAAAGTGCGGTGCCAACTTCTTTTTGGTTTTTTACGAATTTTGTGGAAAATAAATTTTTTTCGGACGCGATATTTTGGAACAATATAGAACAAACCTAGAACAACCTGGAACAACCGCCAGAATCGCGATATCTAAAAAGTGCGGTGCCAGCTCAAAAATTGGGTTTTTTGACTTTTCTCGAAAAGTTTTAATCTCAGCTGTATGCAATTCTGGAACAATGTAGAACAAACCTAGAACAACCTGGAACAACCTTTAAAATTTTTCTAACTTCAAAGTGCGGTGCCAACTTCCCGGAGGTAGTCTAATAAGGCATTGTACATTTCTTAATAAATAACAATGAGTTAACACTCTTGGAGTGATTGGACAACATTTTGATTGGTATCCTGCCCTTTTATAGAAGTAATTTACTGTAATATAATCTCTAATAGAGTGCAGCAATTGCAAGGATCATACAAATAGGTTCAGACATTTTAAATTCTAATTCTATATGATTGATAGTTAATACGAGATGACTATTACATTATCTGTGCTATTACTAATGTCATCAATGCAATAGGTTAACTATAAGTTGCACAATCGAAACATACCTAGTAAGGCTTAATAGTTTTGCAGATAGAAGTTAGCCAATAGCCTCCAAAAGGTCAACGACTACCTTGTTTGAATAATAGGAAACTTAACACATAGAAACGGTGCCTGTGTCCTTAAAGAAACAATTGATAGTATCTTTACTGTCCTTTTCTCTCCTTCCCGGCTTTTTCGAGGCTGAACGGGAATACAAACAAAATTGCCATCTAATTTTCTACTAGATTTTTCTTCTAGAAAGAATTATTAAAATCGATTAAGTACTCTTTCGGTTTTTCATAAAAAAACAAACCTCCTTTATAAGATATTCTTATCATTCAATTAAGCAATATCGATGTGACCCACTTATATACTTTTGTCATAAGAAGTGTTACGATTACGTAGGCGGCAACCGAAACATTTAATAAGGTAACTTAAGAAGTTATACGAAGTAAGTTAAGTAAGGTAAGTTTGAACTTTTGAAACAAAGTTACCAAGCTGAAAATAACTTACATCACATTACTTAACAGTAACTTCCTTGACTTAAAGTGGAAAGTGGGTTTGGAACGGGTTTAAGAAAATACTATCTGATATACATTCTAGCGACGGTATTTATAAGTAATAAAGTGTAGGGCTTTTGTTAAAGGCTTCCGTGTTTACTTTAAATTTGCTGGGCGGGATTATGTTCTTGTATGAATGGAATAAAGGGGATTTTTACGTGTATTTTCTGGATTTGCTCCGCTATTTTGGTCGGTAGTATAATATTATATAGCGTAGTCTTTCTTGATTATTAAGCTATCCAACAAATATTTATTTGAAGTAGTATTACCCGTGATTGCTATTACCGAGATTAGGTCATTTTACAAGACAAATAAAGGTTCAGCTTCATAATATAGGCCAAGAATATGCCTTTACATTCCTTATGTAATACCTTATTATTCTTCTGCCTTCTATAAATTATTTCTTTTCGCACAAGCTTTTTGAAAATTTTGGGTAAGGAAAAAAAATTTCATCTGTCACAATTTTAAATAGTTCTGCATTTATCTGTGAGAATAGAGGGCAATAAATTTGCCTTTAAATCTAAGAATCACAAACTGCTACAAGGTGGAAGTAATTCAACATATAAAGAAACTAGAATATACTAGATAATTTATCTCAACGTATTGTAATTATCCACGCTATATTGGCTTAAAGGCTGTTCAATCAGGGTCAATAGTGCAGGATGTTTTAAATATGTGACTAGTGCTATAACTTATAACAGAGAATGAATTTACATAATTTATTCAATTTAAGATATGTTATTTTGTTTATCAATTATGTTAGGAAATTATTAAACAACATGGTATTTTTTATGTGATTTTTATTAGATTTTAATCTTGCATAAACAGGATTTAGGAATAATTTATATCCGAGCATAAATTAAATACTTTACCTTACCTGCAGGGTCTATTTTTTTTGAAGTGAAAACTTCTTTAGCGGCGTTGGGTATAAAATCTTAAACTCGCGTCAGGACGTGTCCTGATCGAAAAAGCGTAAGACGGATTTTTTTTAGCCCTTATATTCCATGCGTAAGATGGTTACCATTCCAAAATATCAAACATGCTGAACGTTAATAATCAAGTTTTCACTTCTGCCGGCACTCCCGGAGTGCAACCCGTCTTTTTTTTTAGTTTTTACCCTAGAAATTTCGACTGGGTGAACCGATTTCGATGATTGTTTTTTTATTTGAAAGCTTGTGCTTTCCAGTTAGTTCTATTTAAATTCAGGCTTGTTCTGACCATTTGAAGGTGGTTTAGATTTATCTTAAATATAATTATTGAGATGGTTTGGTTAATTTTGTGTATCACTATCGTAGCTTTTTTTCATGTTCCATTATTATTTTACCGATTTTTTATTATATTTATCACTCCTTTACTACCAAAGGTATACCCACATCGATCCCAGACCGGTAATTGCCTGCTGCAGTATAGTTGCGCGCGCGCCGGCACACTTGCTCAACGTTGCGTCATTGTGTCGTTGACCCCGCGGTATGTAGGTTGTTGTTCGGAACAACAAAACACCTAGTATGGTGTGAACAGACGTAGGTATAGGTGTACGTTTGAAATGGTCTAATGATGGTAACATAATTTGATACTTACGAGGGTCGTAATACCCCAATTATTATTATTTTATTTTTGAAGTGAAACTTTAGGTGCCTTTACTTTTTGAGAGTAAAATTTCAAGGTCACGTTATGGCAATACCATCACGTCGGGAAGTAAGGCGAAGATTTTGGTATCTTTGATGCCAAAGAAGTTTCACTTCTGACATGCGTGCTCGGCACACACGCTTCTTTTTTAATTATAGCGATTTTATGATAGGATTTTTGTGTCTGGAGATGGTAAGGAGGCTTGTTTACTAGGTACGTTGAAAAATTTGACTTACAAGAAATTTTTTAAGCTACGTGAGAGAAACTGCGGGCTTCGGCTAGAAAACGGTCTAATGGTTTGTTTTTTGTCTGTTTTTGGTGGTATGTCGTAATAACGTAATAATATGGCCTAATGATGATAGTCTGCATGATTCGAAAGAAAAAAAAAAAATGGTTAATGAACTGCCATTTTGCAAAAACTTGGCGTAACCTATTTTTGTTTTTTTTTGCATTGTGTCCGCCTGAGCCATGTGGGCGCAAGAAACATAACAGAACAATTATTACTGTCGTGACAAATCCAATTGAAGATTTTGTAAGAGTTTTAATTATGAAGACTTACAAACGAATCAATTAACCGTCATAGAAAGTTCACCGGGTCACGACTAGCGAGGTATTAAAAACAAATCATAAATTAAATATGTATTAATACATTTCTAGAACTGTGCACTAAATTTCATAGGTAGGGAGCCGATCACCTTATTTAGCGTGAATAAGTAACATACATCCATACATTTTTTTTACAAAATTATGCCGTGCGGTGTAACCCGCGAACAAGTATTTCTATAGCTTATGTGTTATTCTGGTACATACTATGTAGCTTATGTACCAGACCTGCTGAAAGTTATTTGATATCTGTCATTTATATGCCAGATATCAAAATCAGGTTTTTCGCTTGAAAGAGGAATACACTTACATAGATGTATCCATTCATTTCCTGCATCATTTCGCGTTTATTGTTAGGATTTTAAACAAATTTAAGAACGATTAAAACTCTATTATCACCAATATATAACAATGTCTTGTTATTACAAAGTTCCTGAGCGAGACGCGCTAGACCAGTCGAAGCAAGGGTGTTGACCTAAGCGTGGTTTAATGAATCGAACGGTACCTTATATCGGGTCTCCGGTCTGGTAGTCTGGTTTCAAAGAATCACGTGCTAGTTCAAAGAAGTATTTTTTTCGAGTTTGCTAGTGTTGAAACAGGTTGTGTAGCGCCATCTAGTTTTGATCTGTGACAAATGTATAGTATGCAGTTCTTTTTACATGAACTACACATAATATTTATTTTAGTTAGATACGATTTTTGATAATATGAGGTCAGTTAGCAACACTAACTGGTAAGAAATATATTTATTTATGAGATTTTTTGTACCACACTCATTATTTTAAATGCAAATTTAACTGGTAACCCTGGTAATTTAATAATATATCAGTATTCAGAACGAAATGTATGTAGTAATATTATATGAACGAAGAAGTTAAAAAGCTTTATATAAATTTATAATTACGTATTTATATAAAATTTATTATCAATTACATTGGTTACTTATTATTTTTTTCCAATTTTCAGCTGCAGAGGTGTTGTCAACGCAACGTTCGCTGGCCAAGTGCCGGCCGTTGCACGCGGCGACGCTCGAATCTAGAAACAAGGCGAAGAAGTGCGCCGAGTTCTTACAGCCATACAGGTAAGTGTAGCATCGATATATTGAAGACTAGCTTTCCGCCTGCGGCTTCGCCCGCGGTTTCAAAGAAAAACCCGCATAGTTCCCGTTCCCGTGGGATTTCCTGGATAAAACCTAGCCTATATTACTCGTGGATAATGTAGCTTTCGAATGGTGAAAGAATTTTAAAATCGGTCCAGTAGTTCATTACAATCAAACAAACAAAGTTTTCCCCTTTATAATATTAGTGTAGATAATATGATAATGTTGCTCCGTTGACTCTCCATATTTTTCACCTAAAAATTGTCACCGATCTTTGATATGTGTCTTTTACATATATGTAATACGAACTTAAATACAGGTGGATTTAATGTGTCAAAAATGGAATCATTTTCTTGAAACTAATATAATCGTGTTAAAAATGGAAACTTTTTGATGAAGCTAATTATAGGCTTGTTTAAAATGGAATCTTTTTTTTAAAGCCAATACAGACGCTTAAAATGGTATCTTTTTGTTGAAGCTGATAAGCGAGTAAAAAATGGAATATCTTATCTTCTACTGACCGGTTGGCTTGGTTGGTAGTGACCCTGCCGTCCAAGCCAGAGGTCGTGGGTTCGATTCCCACCCGGGGCAAATATTTGTGTGATGAACATAGATGTTTGCTCTGTGTCTGGGTGTTAATTATCTATATAAGTATTTATTTAAAATTATATAAGTATGTATGTTTATCAGCCATCTGGTTTCCATAACACAAGCGAAAGCTTAGTATGGGATCAGATCGTGCCGTGTGTGAAAATTGTCCTGAAATATTTTTATTTATCATCCATAATCATGTATGAATTGCAGGCAACGTCCCGAAACGTGCACGGCGCTGGCTCGCCGGCTCGTGTCGGGCGCGCTCGGCGTGCGGCTCAGCACCGCGAGACAGGAGAGAGATGAGGAACGACGACTTATCATGTTAGCTAGAGGTACGTGCTGTGAAGTAATAATATAAATTTAAATTTATAAAGAATAGAAAAAACTCGAACCCTAAAGGTGCGTATAAATTAAGCGCGGCAGCCGCGCGAGCCAATGTTCGACCAGAGTTGACGTTCATTTGCTGCGCGAGCCAATATGTAGATATATTTTAAGTTGAACGTAGTTGCCGCGCGCGGCAGGCGATCCATCACGAACATGTCTTCTGTAGGTCGCCAAAAGTGTAGTCATTTTCTTTTTCAAGTCAGGAATAGGTATATCCATTTTCTTACTGATTTCTACCCACGCATCATACCTCAGCGATTTATTGTGGCATTGGGAGGATTTGCTGTTCCACAAAAATTCATTAGCGCCATACAATTGTATTAGTAAACGGCACTTTTCGTTGTCCATTTTTACATATACGCCGCGCGAGCCAAATCACCAAAACTACACACCGTCCACACGGCGCGCGAGCGAACGGCTGAAGCTCCTTTGATGCGGTCTCAAAAACCGACAGCGAGCGGATCGCCCCGCGGCACGTTCGAGCGCGGCAATGTTCGCGTCGCCGCGCGCGGCGATCCCGTCTACATAGTGCGCGGCCGCAACGCGCGCCAATGTTCGATGGTTTGCCGCGCTTAATTTATACGCGGCTTAACGGATGCCTAACCAATTCAGCCACTCGTGACCCGCCAGAGCAATCGAATTTATTCTATTCTTTCAGTTTTATGTGTCTTAGGGACACACCGCGAATTTTTTCTATTCTTTATAAATTTACATTTATAAAGCATTTGAATGCCATAAAATAATAAATATCAATTTCAATAATATACATTTCAGGACAAATTTCACACACGGCACTTTAGAAAACCTATGACATTCTGTAGTTTTCATACTTCAAGTCTGTTATATTTTTTTATTACCTTCTTACCTACTGCAATTAAATATGTCCTGTCCCGGATTTTTCCAGCCAACCCATGTTTATTACATTTTTTAATAAACAAAATCCATACTAATATTATAAATGCGAAAGTAACTCTGTCTGTCTGTCTGTTACTCAATCACGCCTAAACTACTGAACCAATTTGCAAGAAATTTGGTATGGAGATATTTTGATACCCGAGAAAGGACATAGGCTATCTTTTATTGCGAAATATGTACCACGGGCGAAGCCGGCGCGGACCTCTAGTTTATTATAAAATTGGTCTCAATCTATTATCACGCCGGTGAAGGTCGACTTATATTCGGATTTTCTACCAATACACTTGATGTCGTCTCAGCTATACATTTTACACTATACACGATATATGACATACGACACACTATAAAACAATAACACTATATACGAGAAAATGATACAATATACGTGATACACAGTATACGAAACACCATATACGATGAACGATACAATATTCACGATACACTACTCACGAAATTATACAATAAAGTGTATGATATGATACACTATACAATATACACGTGGCACGTTACAGAATACACGATACACGTGACACGTGACTAAAATTTACTATATAGGATACACTACACAGAATGAATTTTTCTAATAGGCAAAACCAAGAATGACAAAAAACGCTGAATCACAAGAGCGATTTTGATGAAAATTAAAACTACATCATAATTTTTTGTAATGGTCATTGACAATATTTTTAAAATTTTGTTTTATTTATTTATTGTATACCTTTCCAGAAAAGAAGCGTCAAGCGGCACTACACAAGGAAGCTGCGTGGGACGGGTCGCTCGCCGACCGCGCGCTGCACTCGCCCTCCTGACCGCACACACGCACACGGTAATGGCACGTAGCACATGACACGTGGCACGTAGCACATGACACGTGGCACGTAGCACATGACACGTGGCACGTAGCACATGACACGTGGCACGTAGCACATGACACGTGGCACGTAGCACATGACACGTGGCACGTAGCACATGACACGTGGCACGTAGCACATGACACGTGGCACGTAGCACATGACACGTGGCACGTAGCACGACACGTGGAGCGTTGCAGTCAGAGGGGCTAGTGTGAGTTTGATCGAGTACGAAACGTTACTATCGCGTCTGCGTCACAGCGAAATTTGTATGGGGAATCAAAGCTTCCCCATACGTCCGCTAGGGGCGCTGTTCGATTTCCCATACTAATTCTGTGACGCAGACGCGATAGTAACGTTTCGTACTCGATCAAACTCACACTAGGGGTACAGATGTGGCACGTGACACGATATGGTTACATGTGGCACGTGGCACGACACGTCACACGGTACGGTAACATGTGGCACGTGACACGTCGCTCGATACGGTTACTTCAAGTAACGATACGATTGTTTCAAGTCCGTATCGATTAATTCACTTTAAACGATGTTTTTAAGCAGGTCATCTCTCTACGAATACGATACGATAAAATTAATAGACGTCAAATGTTGCCTATTAAATTGGCTCCACTATAGATATGTGACCCGACACGATTACATAATATGACATGTCGAATTTACACAAATACGAGTCGAATAACACGTCTACGTAGACGTGTTATAACGTTGATTTATTGTTAACTGTCAAGGCACGGTTAGTTAGGCTACGATCCAGTCGTTAACGCGTTCAAACAAACAAACTCTTCAGCTTTATATATACATATATTATAATATATTAATATATTAAAATAGAAAGTACAGATGAATTATAACTAAATAGTATAAAACAAAGTCGCTTTCTCTGTCCCTCTGTATGCTAAAATCTTTAAAACTACGTAACGTATTTTGATGCGTTTTTTTTAATAGATGGAGTGTTTCAAGAGGAAGGTTTTAGTATATAATTTATTAGGTTTTAGACAAAGCGGGCGAAGCCGCGGGCGGTAAGCTAGTTATTTATAAAGATAAATTTAAACACTGATATCCTCTTATACTTTTATCTTACATATCTTATACATTACAGGTGCAATTACTCTTCGCCACTGCACAGCCGTGGAGACTCTCACATTATAGATATAATATAATAATTAATTAAATAGTCATATTGGTTTGATCAAAAGGGACATACATACATGGAATGTGGCAATATAGTCGTGTTACCATGGCAACGTATAAACAGGTTTTTGTTAAGAAAGTTGTAGTGTGTGTTTCCCTTTTGATCACAAAAAGTTGATATTATACGTGAATGACGTCACTGTTTTTAATCTGTGGAGGAATTGAAGATACAACAAATATCACTATTTTTTGTTTTATTTTTTTTTAAACGAAAAATGACTTAAATTATACTCAAAAATCTTGTAATAGAACTATTTATTACTTCTAAATGGTATATGGCTATAAAAATGAATTTGTTCGTACTTGATTATGAAACAATCTGTCTGTCCGTCTCTTTTAAACTCATAATGTTGGATGTAAGAAAGAGTGAGACAAAATATATATTAATGTAAAAGATATGTGACGTCATTTACGTATAGTTAAGTATTTTTGTAAACGAATTAATATATCACTGTATTGTCGATAAGACCGTTTCTGCAATGTGAGTGAAAAAGAAAAAAAAAATCGCTGAATAATAATATTTTTAATAATGGTTAATTTTTTTTTGTAGGTATAAAATACAGATTATATTATAATTGAAAATAATTCTTGTATGTATACCTTTTTTGTATGTTACAGCATTACATATTAAATAACTTTTTTTATTTCCAAAAACTTAATATTTACGGATTTTTTTTTTCATTTTCACACTAGAAAAATAAACAGGTTTTATAAATAATACAGTGATAACAAACACATAGCTATGCGCAGGTTTTGGTCGCTCTAGCGTAGTTAGTTCTAATTGTAGTTAGTTTTGTACGAAGAGGGTAGAAAATAAAAACACTTTTCTTTTATATTCAAGAGGCTTTTGGTATTGGGCGGTGCAATATATAAATATTTATTTTTATTTTTATAGTAAAATAAGCGTCTTACGATGATACTTTTCAACTGACTTGAAAAAAGGAGGTTAATTCGAGTACGTTTTTGGGTTTAATACCTCAGAACTTTCGATTTAGTGAACATATTTTGATGAATTTTTTACTTGATAGCTAGTGCTTCGCCAGCATTAAAAAACATATAGTTCTGATTTATAGAATGCTATTTAAATTTGACCCAATACGCTTGATTGCTGTCACAAGTATTTTTTATTTATCATATTTTTTTTTATAATCGTATGTATTCCCGTTTATTAAACGCATGCGAAGCCTTCCACGGTGTGTTGTCTGGCGGAAAACGCCACTAGGAATAAGACGATCTCTTTATATTTATCGAAATAAACGGTTAAGTTTCGCCCTCTTCGTGTCAGTCTCAATTGTGAGTCGAGTGAATGGTTACAATGCATAATATTTTGTTTTTTGCGTTTATTTGTCTCTCGCGTTCTCTGCACACGCTCTTTCAATACTGATAAACGTTATGTTTATTTTTATCACATGGCACATTGAAATTTAAAACTAAAATGGGTAGGATCGGTTTCAAATCGATTTTAATAGAATATTGAGTTGCGATGTATTATAATCGATTTTATCATACTTTTAACAAATTTATAACACATGCCTTCCACCCAACGATTTTTTTTATTTGTTTTTTTTTTATAGTATTCGTATACCAAATAAATATTATTATTATATAAGTGTTTGTTATTGTGTGGCTCGTTTCTAGTCTGCTTAGGTAATGAGACCAAAACCTGCGCGTATATTTACATATTAAGTAAATTGTCTATAGTTTTATGGACTATTGAAAAATTGTCTATGCTCGAAATAGACTAGGTATTATAAAAAAAAATTGTCTATCATAGACTTAAGTCAAGCATGACTGTCAAGTGTTCATTTTATTTATTATGTGCGTTTTTTTTAATGAAAAAAATATCTGAAATGTCTCTTTACAAAAAATATAGATAATAAATTGTCTGTGGTTGTTTAACGATAACTGTATAGTGTTCTTTATTTACATGTCTCATTGTAATATTGTTTTTATTCGATAAAATGATTAAAAAATTAGTAGAATGTGTATCTAAATAAATTAGTACTGATTTTGAATAAAATAATTTTTCTTCGACATGAAATTATATTAGATAATGCATTTATTTTATGTTGTTTCTGTTTGATTTGCACTTTTTACATATAAAATGATGATTTCATATATACAGATTTATCTGCATGTGTACATTTTATTTTCGATGTATAAGTCATATGTTAAAATAACATATATGTATTACCAACTGATATTTCATGCATATTAATATTATTTGCATACAAATGACATTTTTGACATTTATGAAGTGGTACTTTAATAATGTCAAAAATGACATCGCAAACAATGTCTGTGTCGAAAGGAATTTTGCTAAATGGATTTGGATGAAATTTGACACACAGATAGGTCTAGAATAATTGATATAAAAATATTTTATTATCTGTGTGTCCTAATTATTTATTTTTGAACTTTATTCAAAGACAACGAGTATGCGATCGCTTTTTAAATAGAGAAAAATAAATGTTATTTCTAACTGAAGAAAGGATGTGAAAAAATTGTTTTATCTGTGGAAAACAATATAGTAAAATTATCTTTTTTAACTCAATTATTGGTAACTGTTACCATTTTAACACCAAAGATGCGAAAAGCATTCTAAAAGTAAAATATTAATGATATTTATAAACATTTGATGCTTTATATTTTATTGCTTAGATCAATTTAAAAAATAAATAAAAAGGCAAATTTGAAAATCTAAAAATAAGAACATTTGAATGATAATATTATGATTGTCCAAATTTTATTTCGTCAAAAATTTTCATTCACAGGTATTAAAGTTCTAGTAACTCGAAAATGAAATGGTAGGGAAAGTAACCAAATATAGGCTACCATTTTGTTTTTGGGCCAAAAATAAAAAACTTTTTGAAAAATAAATTTTTGTTTATGTAATAGTAATTAGTCATACATTTTTTCATAACACCGTAACAGTCTTATTTTTTATTAATAAACTATAATATTAAATTTGAACAAAAAACAAAATTAGAAAAAAGGCACCAAATATGGACCAGACCCTCAAATATGTATAGGCCACCTATGTATTTCTTAAGAAAAAACAATTATAATATGTTAATATCTACGTAGAGATCAAAGAAATTTGGTAATTTTAAGAAATTAATAGTTTTACTTGCAAAAGTCGCATATCCATGTATCAAATTCTGGCCCAGCACAATCATTATGTGCCCAAAGCTCGCACATCAAGCACCGAACCCAGAGTTCTCCACTTGTATTCTCTGAAAAAAGTTGCTGGCAGAACATACATTCTGCATCTGCAGAAGTAGGAGCTTCTTCGCCAATTATAGGATCAGGATCAGTGTCCGAATCTAAGGGGATATCCTCTTCATCTTCAGTATCAATGCTTGTCATATTCTTTTTTTTCGTATCTTTGGACTTCTTTTTCTGTGCTTTGCCTTTCTTGTTTTTATTGGTTTTCTGTTCATTTGCTATTTTCTTTTTATTTTTTTCCATCAGGTCATCTTTATATGGTGATGAAGTTATAACACTAGCCACGGCAGCTTTTCTACCCCTATTAGATGTCTTTCTGATTTTTTTTGGTACAGGACTTATGTCATAAGGAGATACTAAATTTAGGCTGCTACGATCACGATCAATTCTGGAAGAAGATTGTTCAGCAGCATGCAAATTTTCATTTTCGATTCCGGATGTAGATGCTGCTTAATTTTCATTCTCATACCTGGATGTTGAGGTGTAAGGTCCAGATGCGAGAGAATTTTCTATTTCAGATAGTCTCGATACTGATGCAGCGGTAGAAATAATATTTTCCTCATTAAGTGTAGAAGTTGAAAGGGGTAATCTGAGATTATTATCTGTCATATCTTCATTATTAGATGTTGTTTTTTCGTGAATTTCTGTACATCCATCTTTTACAGCGTTTTGTTCTGCTGCAATGAAATCTACATCACTAAATATGTTTTTATTTAATGGCCAAAGTCCTGTAACACGAAATCCATTAGATGCAATTTCACCAGTTTCATATGAGCTCTCCCAAATAGCTCCATAATGTCAAAAGGACTCAGTGTTCTGTTGTTGTTCCTGATCCACATTCGTATTTCTTCACTATAATAAACTTTTAATGGTCCCATAAATGTTTTGTCTAGTGGCTGCATCTTGTGCGTTGTATGAGGTGGTAAAGATATAATGTCAACGTTATTGTCTCTAGCTAGGTCTAATACATCAATGTTCCTCGTATGGCTGAAGTGTCCATCTAAAATCAGTAAAACTCTTGATTCTGGTGTTGGATTTGTGTGTTTTATAAAATGTTTGAACCAATCGGTAAATATATTCATTTGAATCCAGCCCGATGGATGGGCAACTCCTTCAGCTCCAGGAGGGCATCCTCTCATCAGTTGGGAGCTCATATTTTTTCGGGGAAATATTACAAACGGTGGAACAAAATGACCAGTGGCATTCATGCACACTACGATTGTTACTAAAGAACCTCTTTCAGCTGAAGTTAGTGCAGCTATTTGCCTTTTTCCACGGTGTCCAATAACTTGCGGAATTCTGCTTTGCACAATTGTTAAACCTGATTCATCAACGTTATAGATACGATTTGGAGGATATTTATTTTTTTCGTACATCTCGTCCAGAAGTTTAAAAAAATTATCAACATTTTCTTTATTAAACCCAAATGCTCGTGCAAATGACGTTCCTGTAGGTTTACTTACAGACAATTTGTCTTTGTGTCGTTTTAGAAACAGTCTTAGCCATGTTTTGCCAGCTATGCCAGATTCTTTGAATGGATTTTGTAATTGGTTACGTTTTGCCAGCATATATGCCATTCTGCGAAGGTCTGCTCTCGTCAATCCATGAAATTTGCTCTCCATTGTCAAAATATATTCAACTAAAACATTTTCTAGTTGTGGACCTAATACTGTTTTTCTACCTAATTGACTGGCAGCTGCATCTTCAGGAGAAAGATCAGTTTTGTGGCTTAAACGTTGCAAAGTTGTTCTTGGTACATTGAAAGTTTTGGCAGCTTTTAGAGTACCCATCTTCTTCTCACGAACCATTTTGATGGCTTTCACCATTTGTTCTTCATCCCAATTCTTCCTCATATGCTTTGATTGCGTCGGTGCCATTCTAAAAAATAAAAATGGTCACCTTTAAAGGCCAATGTTCAGCCAACTATGTACTGGTACTTAAATATGGGCTAGCCCATATTTAGGACCACCAACATAGCCCATAATCGAAATTCTTAATGAAAACAAACTTAACCTTGCATCTTTTAAATAATAGAAAACAAATAAGTACTTAAAACTTCCAAACACATGAAATTAAACTCATATCCTACGAATAAAACATATAGTCATTACACTAATCCCTTATTTTCAATGATAAAACAACATATTTTTACGTACCTTACAAAATTTTGCGGCAGCGGTGCAGTGACGACCTCTTACCCCAACGGCAACTCGCGCCACACTGATGAGATAGAGTGATTGCGCTCATAGGACGAATGAAAGCGACAGAAGATAGTCATTAGTTGCGGCTTTCGATTGTTTGTTTATGAGAAATGTTACTAGCCCATATTAAAGCACTAGCCCACATTTAGTTACTTTCCTCAATCATAAATTACTGAAGCATTTCTTTTATGATCTGTAAAAATGCTAAGAAAATGTCATACTTCGACAAATCCCGTCTGTCTTATAAGAAAATAAAGATTTATTTAAAAAACGCAATAATACAGATAAGGCTGATGAGATTTGTCACTAAATCTCACAAAAAAATCTACGAAGAAAACGAAATTTTTAGAGCAATTGTCGATAAATTTCGATATAATGGGACTTCTTCATAATGGGCAGCGTTGGACGAGTAGAGGCAATCACGATAGTGAAGACGTAGAGGACCTAAATTCCTATGATCGGCCATCATCGTAGTTGTTTATTCATAATCACCGTAATGGCGGCAAACATCGACGATCATTTGTTGGGCCAACGCTGCCTATTGTGGAGCGGGCCCATAACATAGCACTTAGTTAATATTACAGCAATAAGTTGTTAATATTGTAATTAATTTGATCACAGTCCAAAGGCGCGATGAGTCTTATGATAAATGTTTCGAGTTTGGATCTGTACAAAATGTAAAGAATCGTTATTTTTGTAAATCTAAATTGTCTTGGTTGACATAATAAATAATTTGTGACTGATTTGTGCTTTTTATTTTACCTTTTCTAGAAGATAAACTGTATTTTCCTCTTACACATACACAACAGAGTACATAAATAACTTTATATTTGTCTCAAATGAATGTATTTCTCAAATACTATCCTGAAAAGTATATTTTTAATCCCTGAAGATGGCAATTATAATAAATTAATTTTATGGCAAATAATAATTAAATAATTATGTAAAGAACTTGTAGCGAATAAGGATTCGTTATAAAAATGCAAGGCAGATAGAATTATATCTGGTATTATTGAAAATTTAAAATCTAGATACTGTAACGAAAACAATTATAGAATAAGTATAGAAAAAAGCAAAGAGTTATCGATAATTGAGATAAATTTAAAACAATTATCATTCACCGTGACAAATTGAAGTTATTAAATTAAAATAAAATACGAATCGATACGAGACTTATCAATTAAGTACACTGTATAAAATAAATAGGTAAACAATGCATATCCGAACGCGAAAATCCTGCACGAGTTTTGCAAGTGAGGATATGTCTTAATAATTTTGACCTATTGTCGACTCCATTGTCTCATAGAACAATGTTCATTGCGATAAACAATAAATATAAACAGCGTAAACAAATTTGTCTTCAGTGTTCTTGGTCGGTTCGCGGAAGCACACCTCATGTAGCGAGAAATGAAACGGTCAATAATTATATTTTACCTTTTATCTGGTGCCTGTACTCAAATGAAAACATACCAACATCAGGTTTTTATGGCGAGAAAAACAAGGTCCAACGCACCGCCTATGCAAACGGGATATTCTTATAGTAGAATTAACGACGGACCAGGAATCATTTCGGTGTTTAATAATAAAATTGGAAACGAAACAGCGTCACAAAAAACTATAAATAAAATCCAGCATGGCAACACAAAATCCAGTGATGAAGATGATACAAATAATACAACAACCAATTTAATGAAGACAGATAGTATTTTTTCTGATAGTTCGCCCGCGAATATGAAGGAGAAAACTAAGACTGCTTCTGAAACCAATTTAAAAAATAATACTGAACGCTTGGAAGCTAAGCCTAGTACTTTAAATGAGTTCATAATGAATTATAACGGTAATACCGATTATCGAGTGGACGATGATGATTTAAGAAAGGACTCTAATATGTACGATAGTTGGCCGTACTTTCATCGTAGTCCGTATGACTATGAGCATTTAAAGTATGATAATGAAAACGACAAAGCAAAAGATAAACGTTTCATTTACGATATAATTGAGAGAGTCATTCCTGTACAAGAAGTAATTAATAATGACATTCCGCCCCCTTATTATAATCCTGCCACCGAGTCAAAGGAAAGAGAACCTGAGTATCCATCGAATAATAACTATGATAATCCTATGTATGGAAATCAACCATTTTTTTCATCAGTGATAAATGACTATGTTGATAGTAATTATGAAGACGATCCTTTAACTTTCAAGGGTCTTAATTGGATTAGTAATGACATTGATACTAAAAATACGTATTCAGATATTGATGATAATAATAAGCGTGTTAGACGTTTACATATTGATGAACCGACACATGAGTCTCCGAGAAATAAATATTATAATAATTATAATTCTGATGAAAATTCAGCAGTTACAGATAAAGGTTATAATAAATACAGAAATACTGAGGATGAAAGTTTGAAAGAAAAAATAAAAGATGACAATAAAAGAAGATATAGATACAATGGTGATAACTATAGAGGATTCAAAGATTTTGTTGATACCTTTGCAAACAAATTTGGCTCAGAAGGCCATAATAAAGACACTAATTACAAAGTGAATAGAACACAGGATAAAGGTGAGAAAAAGAAAGGTTTTCGAAGAGTGTACCATAAGGATGAATATCAGGAAGATAACGAGTTCTATGACAATACCAATAACAAAACTTCGTTGACAGAAAATGGTGGTTCAAAGCATAATATCGGAGGATCGGAAGCGATTTTAGGGTCACGAGCAGCCGCTGCAGTTAGTAATGAAGGGAACGCCGTAAGTCAAGTTGGAAATAAAGAAACTCTGAGGGATTTCAATAGGAATAGGGATAGATACAATAAGAATGGGTATGATGCTGACTTTAATCGCTATAAAGATATTGCAAGAATGACTGCGATACAGAACAATGCAGATTATTTCGATCCGTTTTAAATTAGGATGTCAAATTATTTGTTAAACTATTTATAGTAATAAACGTTATTATGCAATGCAAAGTGTTTATTGAATTATAATAAAAACAAAATTTCCTTGTAAAAATCATTTAATCACCCACATAGGAAAATAATACAAATACATTTCTTAACAAAGTATAAATTGCTAAATTATTATAATATAAAATAAAAAGCAGTTGTTGATCTGTACAATTTTGTTCATTAATTTTTGTTCCCTTTTAGAAATATGTACTAAATTATGGTAAAACCGTGCATGATTTTTTACTCTTTACACAGGCATTTTAAAAAATTCAATTGTGCATTACCCCATCGTCCCCATCCTACGAACAATTAAAATATATATAGAACGTCATAATATAATTAATGATTATCTACCTCTTAACGGATTCGCTACTGTGTTGTCTAAGAATGATAAATCTTCACTTAATTTCTTAGCTTGAGGTACTTGTGGAAATATAGGCAAAATGCTTAAAAATTTTGTCATCATATTAGAAGTTTTCTCGCCTAGTTTATCAACGTATGTTCCTAGACCTATATGCCAGGGTGACCTGACTATTCTTACTACGGAACGTGTGAATTCACTGCTATCTTCAAACTCATCACTGTCTTCATCATCATCTTTTTCGCGCTTAGAATCTGTAGTTGCTTGTGTAGTTGTTGAAAATTCTTGATCATAATCGTCTTCTTTCATTTTGTCCGCCGGATTTCTCAGATTAATAGAGCCTATATTTCTAGGGAAAATATTTTTTTGTTTAGCTAAAGATCGAGCTTTTTTAGGCTTTGGTGCTTTCTCTTCTTTTACAGTTTCTTTTGGGCGTTGGAGCTTTGCGACGAATTTAGTTCTCGGTTCTAAAGGTTTTCTTCCACTTACAAACTCGTCGTGATTTACATCAAACTCATAATCATTAATATTGAAATCTTCGTCTTCATGTTCAGCTGAGTCTTGGTTTTTTGTCCATCTATTACGTATCTGGTAATCTTCTCCGCTGTTAACTTCTTGGTATTTAGGTATTGGTTTCTTCACTAAAACTTTCTTCTTTTCGGGCTTGCTTTTTGTTGTATTCTTCGGGGCTTGGGTGACAGTTGGATTCCTGGGATTGCGTTGCTTGCTACTATGAACATTTATATATTCACCAATTTTATCTTTAGTTACAATATCAGGTTTATTGGGTTCAGCTATTAATTTCGAGACAGGCTTGTCTGTAGTTTTTTGAACCAGTTTTGCAAGACATGTCGATACAAAAAAGTAAATCAACGCGAGTAATAGTAATACTTTCATTGTGAAGCGTGATGTTATTCCTGCTAGCGTATCTCAACTAGCACTCTGATGTTGTTTCAGGCTTAAAGTAAACACCGAATGTTTTTAGTTATTGTAGTACAAAGTTAAACAATGTATGCATAAATTCGTAGTGTATTAATAGATAATGTTTAAAAACAAAATACAATTGCGTACACTAGGGTTCGGTAAATTAAATTTGTATGCGTGTAAGTAATAATTTTATATCGCATATTTTTATCTCTATCTTAGTCTTATAGAGTCCTACAGTCAAGTCGTTCTAGAGTTGTAGCGATAGAACGAAAAGCAATTGATTTTTATGTCATAAGAATATGTTTTTTTTCTACGTTTTACTTAATAGAGATTGAATTCTTCGATATGAATAGAAAAGTCTGTGCTATTTTCATGATTGGGAGCTGAATTGGAGAACATACCTACAGCAAATATTTAGCTTATTTAGCTAAGTTTGTAGCTTCGGTTCTAGATACTCAGAAAGATAGGTGCCAGGTGCCTAGTTAGCTATGAGAAAGAAAATTTCACTACAAACATTGTTCTTCATGAATCATTTGTTTGCTATAGACCACTTGTTGACGTGTTTGTAAACAATCAATAAATTATCTCGGATCAATTATAAAACTGCTATATTGATCTGCTTCACATTAGTCTTTATACCGTAACGGCAAGATGAAGGTGTTACTAGAAATTGTATCTCTGCTTCTTTATTTCGAATTTATACTTTCAGTTCAGATGAACTATGTGTATAATGACAATCCTAATCTGGGATATATCGCCGCTATGCCTAGCATTGGATCTTATACAAAAACAAAATTCAACGGACCGAGAAAATATTATGTCGGTAACACGAACCAGAAGTATATGAAACTGGTCAACGAAGAAGCAATAAATTCACTCTTCAGTGTAAAGAAGAATCCACCGAACACAAATGATCTAGTTTCTGACAAGAATCAAGATAACGAAGCTAAAAATTTACAGTACGATAAACATTGGCAAGTGAGGAAATTTAATAATAACATATTAGTGAATAATGCAAATAATGCTCAAGAAACGTCCTCTATATCAAGGGATACCTATAAATCACCACCGTTGAAAAATGATATTGTTAAAGATAAACCAGCAGTATCACAAGAGCGTAAGCATTATGACCATTATGGAATCCAAGACAAATATAATAAAGTCAACATTAAATCGGTAGCAAAGCCACAAGTTGATCAATTTAAAGCAACTATACCAAGTCCTCAGAGACTTCTACCAGAAACAAACAATGAAACAAATGTTGACTCTAAAGACGATGCATTTAAAAACAATATCATACATAATGACTACACAATGACAAAGCTATTTAGTGACATGACCCAAAAGGCTTTTGAACGTTATCAACGGAAACAGGAATTTAGAAAAAGAGAAACAAATAATCAAAAGGGGAGACCAGTCAGTACAAATGCTGATAAGTCAAAAATCAAAACGAAATCTGATGTGAAATTCCACAAGGAACACAATGTAAAATTTTTAGATAACAACAGGCATATACCAGCAAGAATCGGTAAGAATGAAGAGAACGACAAACCTTACGCTCTTTTTTATAGAAGTCATGAAAATTTTGATCACCGAGATTTCTATACAGGTGTTGTTGATCAAAGTTCTTTGGACAATACCATTAACGGAGCAATTGATATTGAAATCAATGTAAGAGATAAAACAGATAATAGAAGTGATAATAAGAAAACTAAAAAGATATCTAATGTAAAATTAAATAAAAGGCAGAGCAGTTACGATGATGCGATGCCCTGATGATAAAATGATCTAAGTTATCCAGTCTTTACCTGTGCTACTGTGTGACATTTAACAATGCATCGAGAATAAGTGAAAAACATATAACAAAAAATACTTAAATGTGTTTTTTAATTTTTATTGTATACAGTGGGGTGATTCACAAATGACTCACCGATCAGAAGAATATTTTGAAGAAGACATCAGAGAAATTACTAAAAAATTAACTCAAAACTGAAACTGTTAATTTTGCTTAACCGCAAAGATGTTTGGAACATAAACTATAAAAATTATCTTCTACAATTTCATATTATTAGAATAATAACTTCGCGAATATTATATTTGTGCCTAGTGTACTTTTTCTTTCTCTTATAATACCCTGTACTAATATGTAAAATACATACTTATTTATAAAATATATTTTTTTACGTCAAATAGAATAAAATAATATACTTAAATTAATTTGATGATATCAAGGAAAACTAGGAGAAGGATATGGGTAACTTTTTTGGCAAAACGATATCTTGACCTATTTTCAAACAGAGAGAAACTTGATTGTCTACGAAAAGTTTGGATATTTTTATCAGCTATTATTATACATAACAAGTTTCAGGATAATGCTTTAGATAATAATAAATCTATTTACACACAATACGGCTCAAAATATGCAATTCCTTGCCAAGTATTACCATGAGCAAAAAAATCGAATCATTCTTACCTATTTCCAAAACAAAATTGTTTTGAAACTTACGACCATTATTAATTAAATAGTTTCATACTAAACATAGGTAAATGCTGTGGCAAATAGACCGTGACGATGGAACGCATAGCGCATGCCATTGTTCAGAGAAATAATATTATTGTATTCAATATATTGAGCTATGGGTCAAATATGCAATTAAATTGGTTTAATTTTCACTTGGTAATCAATTAAATATCATTGCGTAATTTCATGGTGTTTTAGAATTAAAATTTCCCATCTTACGCCATCTATTACTCCGAAAAATAACAAAACTTACCGAGAGAAATAGAAAACTGTTAGGTACATAAAAAAACCTACTTACTTTAAATTATTTTCTTCTTCTTTTTAATTAACCTGTATTGTACTTAATCAAGATGTTAAAATAAATTTAATTTTCAACTACATTGTAGTTAATATGATAATATTTTTTCATCTAATGAACAGTCGACATACCTTTAACATTTCTATACTAACTGACTACGAAAGCATCGTCGTCACATAATTTCCAAAACGAAGCAATTGTTTACATAATATTTGTGCATCTTATTCCTAAGCTCCATTGGAATTCTTAATCTATACTAATATAATAAAGAGGAAAGGTTTGTATGTATGTATGTATGTATGGTTTTCACGCATAAACTACTGGCCCGTTTTGATGAAATTTGGCACAGATAATCTTTAGACCCTGAGAAAGAACATAGGCTACTTTTTATTGCGAAATATGTACCACGGGCGAAGCCGGGGCGGACCGCTAGTATTTTATAAGAATACTTGTTCTATGAGAATTTAATGAAGGGCTTAAGGGAAGCTATTCTTTTTCTTCTAACGTGGCGTAACCTAAATCTATTCGAAATGCTTTAATAAGAAAAAATATTTTCCATAAAAAAAACATCTGAATAACAATAAGTACCTACCTAGTTATCAATTAGTATATTTTCTCGACAATGCACTAGAAACGACCCATTTACAAGTGTAACGAGCAGGCATGCACCGTACAAATTAAAGGTTTTTTATTATCATTGACACAGAAGAGCATTGCACAATCGCGAGAGAGCAAGATTCGGGCCATTGATGAATGTCAACGTTCGATACTCTATTATAAACGCTATATAAATATTTGCTGCGACCTTTGCCGTCATTTCTGCACCGAAACGCTGAGATAATGCCACGTCGTATTGTTCTATTACTTATAATTGCTCATGGCTCTTGCATGGAAATGCGGGAGACAGTCGAACGAACGGTCATGGTTCGCAGGACCGGGTCTGATCTTCAACCAGCCGCTACAGGATATATTTACAAAAAAGGCAGCGATGGAGAAGCTGTCGTTACAAAAATGGGTGAGACCGAAGTAATGGAACAGCTATCAAAGTTGTACGAACAACCAAAATCTTTTGCTGCTCCCATCCCAATCAGTTCTCCGTTCGCAGAAGATGATACCAAAGCGGCACTTAAAGCCAAAGATCATGTAATACCAGTTAAAGAGAATTCAGAAGATGCAGTAGATGGTATAGCTGATGACGACTATAGAAAGCTTTTTGACGAATATGCTTCTACATTCAACGACTATTTAAAAAGCTTAGGCGGTTTTAAAAGTGGTGAAAATGATGATTTCGGCAAACAATATGGATATGACGTCTATCATTATAATCCAAAGAAAGATTATAGCTATGGAAAGCAAGGAGCAGGTGATTACGATAATAAAAAGTTTGAAAGCTACTATCTATCTAAAAAGCATGATAAGCCTTACGATAGTGATGTATACGGCAAGCTTTATAAACATCAAGAATATAATCACGATAATAATGATAAAGGGTTCGGCTCATATAAAGAACACAAAGATGAAGGCAACACATTTCAATACAAGAAAGTTGATGAAAAGGACTACAATAAGGACGCAATCAAGGACAGTTACAAATACAGCGATGAGCCAAAATACTACGGACATGCGGGCAGTGGAGATGGGCATGCTTATGGTTCAGAACACCACGACGCTCTGGGGGCTGAAGGAACAGAACATGACAACACAAGTGAAAACTCCGAAGAAGATAGCACAACAAATGGCTACGGAGACTTCCCGATTAAAAGCGGACTTGCTGCAAGTAAAAGCTTCAGCTATGAAGTTAAGCATTAACCCGGCTGTGTTTGCTATTGTTTTATTGTTAAAGTTTCGTAGTTTTGTATATATTTAAGTATAAAATAAGATCTCTTTATATTGGATTTTTTATTTATGTTCCATCCCATGAATTTTGTATGTTCCCAAATTATATTATGAAATGTGTTGATATTAAAAATATTAATTATCACAGTTAGTTACTTATTTATTTTTATCACAGTTACTTAGATATTAAGTATGTTAGTGTGTGTGTTTTCATGGAGGGTGTTAATAAATTAATAATAGAAACAGATCTTTGAAAGTAAATGATGATTTTAGCTTGGTTTATGTACTAGGTATAATGAATTCACAAGAAATACTAGCTTTTGATTTGTCTCAGGGTTTCGTGCGGGTATAAAATATGATACATAATGAAAGTCGGCGGTAACAGCTAAACATACAACTAAAGTCAAACTCCACGGGGACGAAACTCGGGCAAGAGCTATTATTCGCAGAGATTTTTATGAGCTCTTCTGATTCAAATATCTAGACAATGAAATAAAAGACAGATAACTTTTTCAAGGAAAACATTAATTAATTACATACCTTCTGAAGTAGGAATGCTTGCTGTGTAAGTATTAAAATAATCTCGCTCTCACGAATGAGAAAATCAGATAAGTAGTACAAATTCTTACACATAATCTATATATAGAATATAGATTATGTGTAAGAATATTATAAAGCTGAAGAGTTTGTTTGTTTGTTTGAACGCGCTAATCTCGGGAACTACTGGTTTGATTTGAAAAATTCTTTCGGTGCTAGATAGCCCATTTATCGAAGAAGGCTATAGCTGGCTATAATTATCATCTCGCTAAGTCCAACAGAAGCGGAGCACTGCGGGTAAAACTGCGGAGTTAAGCTAGTTGTTTTATATAAAAAAAGGCAAAAGCATTGCTATATTTAAAAAAATATTTTCATAGTACGTATGCTTAATGGCTTATAATTTGAACAATAAATATATAAACAGAGAAACAGTATTGTGACTATAATAAACTAATTTCCGTTTACATATTTTAATGTTTATGCAGATTAAAAAGAAATATTTTGTATTGTTCATGAATTTTAAAGCACTCCTGTAAGAATTACAACTCTTATTGAAAAATGAGAGCAAATCATATGATTAGTATCTTAGCCTACAAATTACAATATCTATAAACATTGCTTTTTAGTTTTTATTAAAGTATTTTTTTACAAAAAGACATAAGCTTTGTCACAATCTACTATATAAAAATAAGTCGGGTTTTCCTTCCTGACGCTATAACTCCAGAACGCACGAACCGATTTCCACGGTTTTGCATTCGTTGGAAAGGTCTCGGGCTCCGTGAGATTTATAGCAAAGAAAAGGTGTCTCTGGTGGCGAAACGGAGTCCGCCCGGTTTGCTAGTAGTTTATGAAAGTACATAGAAGCTCCCCAATGATGGTAGGTACTAGGTAACCATTGAAAGATATCTATATTGGCTTTATGTATATCGTTTTTAGCTTTATGGTTAATAATGTTATATCATCACTACATACTATTAAACAAAGTCGCTTTCTCTATCTCTATCTCCCTATGTATGCTTTAAAACTACGCAACCGATTTTGATGCGGTTTATTTTAATAAACAGAGTGATTCAAGAGGAAGGCAGGTTTTAGACAAAGTCGCCGCAGCCGCGGGCGGAAAACTAGTAAATTACTTATAATATGATAAGATGTCATTCTAACGCAAGGTAATAAATATTTTGTTACCTTAAAATATTTTGTTAAATTAAATAATATGAACGTGTGTTATTTATCGACCACGTGTCGATTCAAAATGAGTTTTCCAGTTAATCCGACTAATTAATATTATGTGTATGGATGTTTGTATGTATTTCTATGTAATTTATATGTAAGTACTCTTTCACGCGAAAACCACTGAACCGATTTTCATGATACTTCACACGGATGTAGGTAAGGTAAATAGTTTGTGTAACCAAAATACCATACAAGTGATAGAATTGTTTGATTTTTCGTGAAACCGCATGGCATAGCTACTTAATGATATTTTATTTCCCGAAATATTTTCATTCATATTTAATAATAGCTGAATTTAGTATTAAGAATTCACAAGTTAAAATACAATGGAACTATACCTATTAAATTGTATCATAAATCTGAGTCACAAAATATAAATTATTAAACTGGAACAATAAAAATACATAGGCTAATTTGCGGTAAGCGCTACATTGCACAATACAGAGTTTTTCATTATCTAACTTCTTTGTCACCTCTAACCTCGCAAATCGAACTGTTACATGGCTACCAGAAAGGTGGCAGTGGAACACTCATGGTCCTTCTGCACTTAACACTGATATAAATATTGAGCAATCGAGTTATGAAATTATTACAGCACAGCTAGCAGTACAATAAACATCTCAACATGAAGATCCCTATTACAATTTTGTGTGTCGCCGCTGCAACGTCAGCGGTCCAGATTGGCGTGCCTCCTGCTACGGGATACATTTACAGGAACGATCACAATGGACCAGCCAGTCTCATCCAGTTAGGAGCGCATTATCAGCAGCCAAACTTCCTTCCAGCTTTACCTCTTTCAGCACCAATTAAAACTATCGAAGCCTACGATATCGCCCCTGTCCCATTGCCATATATAGCTGCTAAACCGATTGCTATCGAAGACGCTGAAGATGAGAGTTCGGAAGAGGAATCTGCCGAGTACAGCGATGGCTTAATCGGCCTAGGTCATGGAGGCGGCGGTGGTAGCGAATATGAGGAAGCTCATCACAAAGCTCACGGCGAAAAGGGAAGTAAAGGATACCATTCTAAAGGTCACTTTGCTAAAGGACAAGCTGGCAATTACGGAGAAGTGCACAAAGAAGGACATCATAGTGAAACCAGTGGGGAGAAAGGAGCGCATCATTATGAAGCCGACTCATATGGAAAGCATCATAAATCGGGTAAGGGCTACAAGGGCGGCGACCACGGACACAAGAAGTACCACAGCAAAGGAGAGGACATCACCGGATACCACAAAGTCTTCAACAAGGACGAGTTCAAAAAGGACCACGACTTCTATGACGTTGCTGATAACAGCGGACATTTTAAGAAGCATGGCTCTGACAGCAAGCATTATAGCGAGCATGAGGGAGGTCACAAGGAAGGTGAAAAGGGGGTGTCTGGGTTCGATAAAGGAGATTTTGGAAAGTCTGGCTATCACAACAAAGGACATATTGACGATGGTGAATCGGGCCATGTGAGTAAAGAGGGAGAAGAAAGCCATTACAATCACCATGAAGGCTACGGCAAAAAGGGCGGGAAAAGTCATGAAAAGGAATACGAATATGAAGACGAAGACGAGGAATAGATTAATTTTCTGTGATACTAAACTCTAATGTAATTTTGTTATGTTTGATACACAACGCTGTGATTTTTAATTTATTACCGAATAAACGAATTTATTATTAACAATGTAATGTGGTGCATTATTTACACAATCCATTTATACTTTTATTTAAGTTACTACCTATTTAAAAACATGCATTGCTTATACTTAGATTTGGCTTAAATAGATACAAACAATTATTTCACTCAGAATCATGACGATACTCGTGAAGAAGAGCAAAGAGTGAACTTTACATGTAATTGAAATTACAGTTAACATTAATTAAATTGTAAAGATATATATACAACGTATTTTGTTGGTATTGGAAAACAAATATCTACTAATTAAGTACCTAGGTAGATATTAAAAAAATGTCAATTACTTCTGGTTAACAATCGTTATAAAATAATAACAATTAAAATTAGATTATTTATTTTTAACTCAATAACAGGTCGATACGAATATAAAGCTTAGACTATTACTTTGTAAAACCCTTTTGTCATACAACAAAGATTTTTAGTTTCTTCGACTAGATTTAATCTTTATAATATTGTTCAATTTAATGCGTTACCTACGCAAAGCACACACTAGAACCTCGATAAACGCATAAAATATAATATTAAAGAATAAATTAGGTACCTACCCTAATTCCAAACCTTTGTGGACCTACAAACTTAAAAACCAATAAATATAATGATTAAATAATCAACTTCAAATAACGAAATGAACATAAACAAGGCATTGACAATAAACTACAATATCTCGGTACAGGCAAAAAGGAAGGATATTTTTTAAAGAATTTCGACAATCTGTTTCTATACCTTTAGGTATTACTATTATTCTTTGACTCAGATTTCAACATTAATTTGTTATTAATGCTCACCCAAAAAAATTAAAACAAGGTCAAAATACAGATAATAAATACAAATGATATAGACTTTCTGTTATGGTACGGGAGCTATTAACGTTTTAAAAAAAGTCATTTTAGTATAGTTGGGTTTTTGATATACTGTTTCTCTTGCTATTTCGGTTAGAGTCCGAGACTCTAAAAGGAAGAGAAACAGTATATCAAAGAACCAACTATACTAAAATTCTCTCTTGTCAACGTTGGTAGCTCCTATACAATTATTGGAATTCGGATTAGCAAATAGGTTCTTACGAGAAGCGTAATATATTCTTAATGTTTCCTTGTCCTTCCTAAACGCGCTATTCCTGAATTTCAAAGAACTATTAAACATTAACCATAATATAAGTTAAATCATTACTAATTAAAATCGGATAATTTGGCAATGAATTCAGTTTCTAATCACCGACTTCACGTACCAAATAAAATATTACCAAATTAATCACGGCTAGCGAAATTAATTTACCAAATAATTAAATTGTCTTTGGCCAACGACCAAGAACGATAATGTTGGAAATTACGAGCTTATTCAATCGTGAACTTGACAAATTTGAGAAAATTGTATAATACCAGCACATCCGTTATCGTAATTCCGTTTATTGAAATAATTGAAATAAATACAAAGATAATTGTTTTAATAGATATTAGAAACTTCATATTGGGTATAAAATGATGACCACACGATACTTAAAAAAACTTATCACACAATTAGTGGCTAGCCAATTCAATTATGAGTTTATAATATTTAATTCATGTAGAAGAAAATAACGAATGTTTTGTCACTTGTCGATTTTTTGTCTTCCGAGTTCCGACCCACAATAGAGCTGTATTTAGTTACTTGTAATGTAGCTTTTGTTGCTTGATATCTGCAAAACAAACCTGTATTATAGCTGTTTAGATATTTTACTTACATAGGGTAAACTTGCTTAATTCGTACCTGCGCCTAAATCGTACCTCGTCTATATCTCGGCTTGGGTAATAGTTGCCAGCGCCTCTGATGGCATAAAATGTCAATAATAGTCGGCCATATTGCCATGTGACAAATAAACACCTGTTACGTTGCTCCCGACTAAAATATTGAACAGGTAAGTTTTTTCTTACTTTTTGAGTAATTTTTTCGCATACTTCACAAGAACTGTCTTCCAAGTATACCGTTCATAAGTTGTTTAACTGTTTATTATATATTTATGTGTATATTTGGGAATATATTTCACATAGTAAAGCCGGCTTGTTCGTTGACAGTTTTTTTTTGCGGCAAATTTGAAATTCATTTGATACTTGTGCCTATTTCGTACTCGCAGCAACTTCTTAAAACGTACCGGTACGAACGAACGAACGATCAAGTGAAATTATAATTACTTAATATAAATAACTGTGTATCATTGTTCATTTCCAAAATTTTTGAGGTTCTCCTTAAGTGGTACGAATTAGGCAAGTTTACCCTATTATTTATTAAAGAAAGGGGTTACCAAGGTTTTCACCAACCAAGGGGAACCTATTGCGTTTAGTTCCACAAATTCTTCTCAACCACCTAATGATTTTATATTAAAAGTTCACACCTGTAATACATTCAGTTCGAATATATTATGCAATTGTTCTGCTATAAAAATGGTTCCACACATTAAATACCTAGGAGTTATAATCGATAACTTTGTAAATGGAAGCAACATATTGAACTTATAACCACTAGAGTTCGAAAACTGTCGTGGATTTTTAAAAGACTTAGGGTATTACTGGAACACAATATCATCTTTATGGTTTACAAAGCTCTTTGCCACTCAATTATCCAATATTGCATTTCGGTATGGGGTGGCACTTTCAAAACGTCGTTATTAATTCTAGAAAGAGCACAAAGAGGCATTCTCAAGGTCATTCTTCATAAACCTTTTAGATATCCAACTGACCAGCTGTATAGGGAAGCTAAAATTCTGAATGTAAGGCAGACATATATATTGCAAATAACACTTAGACAACATAAAATAACACCTCTTTGTGCTGTCTCTTCTGGTAAGAGAAGAAATGACCTTGTATGCTCTAACCTTATTCCGCGTACTGGTTTCCTTCGTCGCCAATCTTCATACATGAGTATATTTTTATATAAAAAGGTCAATAAAAGCCTTTCTATACACAATCTTACCTTAGTAAAATGTAAAAAGAAGGTTACAGAGTGGTTGCTGACCCAGAATTATTCAGATACTGAACAATACATAGTTCAAATAAAAATTTAGCAAACGCAACCACTATGGCCACTACATCCACTCACGCGCTTACACACTCATTCTCACATACATTCACACACACACACACACACACACACACACACACGCACGCACAATATTACATACACACACGCTCACAACATGCATACAAACACGCACACTCATTCAAACACGCACGCACAACATATGAGTATATCTACTAAACTTGAGAATGTATAATTTAAATTTTATTTTGTATAATTTTGTATAAAAAATAGCTAAATTACCTAAATCATTAGTTATGCTATAGTTTTGTTATTATTGTGTCATTAAGGAAGGTGGACCCCAAAATACAGGCTGTCCTAGTTTGGGGTCCAAATGTTACATGTTTGTACCTAACCCACAAATTGATCAATAAATGATTTTTATTTTTTATTTTTTTATTTTTTAAAAAGGGGTTACCAATAATCTACAAAATAACGTATTAAGTTTCTTTTTAGAATATATTAAAAGCGTATTGTATTGTACAGTATTGTACCTCTATTTATTTAAACCAACAATAAAAATCATACTTGCCTTTCATCAGCTTAACAATATTAATTTAAGTAATAAATGATATTATATATTTAAATTCAAGAAGCAATCCTTGATCGACACAAATCGTCGCGCGATTGGGCATATTGATTAGAAGTTCAACAGCCCGGAACCAGACAATTTGATCATCTCAAAAAAACACCCTTGACCAATAAAAGGCTATATAAACTAAACAATGGACATGTATGTCAGTGTCGCAATCCACTCCAATTGCGCAAGATCCGACAGAGAGAAAAATGCAAAAGAAATTCGTTCTTGTATCGCTGACATTGATAAGTTATTGGGTTGAAGCGACGCCCGTGAACTTGGACACGCTCGACTTCGACAATACAGATGTATCTGATCTTAAATATAACTCCAAAGATCTAGAAGATTATTTGAAATTCCTAGAGAGCGGAGATGATAAAGGGAAAGATAAGACGAATAAGAAAACATCAGCGTTTAAGAAGAAGAACACAGAAAATAAAGGAGCTAAAGTTAATTATAATATTGAAGATTTGAAGAAATTCTTTAAAAGTCTCGGCGTCAAGGACGATGGATCCTATGATGATAGTGAAGTGTATGGCCTTGCTGAAGGAGAAGCTTTAAAAGCAGTCGGAGTAAAAGGAACTGAAAATAGAAAGTACAAGAAAGGCACAAAAACTAGAGGCTTTCACAGAGTGCAACATAAAGATGAATACAAGAAGGACAAGGAATTCTATGAAGATGACGAAGTAAGTGGTGATATTAAGAAAGTTGGGGCGAAAGGATTTGCCTATGATGTTTCTGGGGGCTTAGGTTTTGATAAAGGACAGTTCCATCACGTGAGAAATAAGGGAATTTACGGCAAAAAGGGCGAATCGGACAAGGGAAGTGCAGAAAAGGATTACAGTGGTTATTCTGATTCTCAAGGGTACGACGCATATTATGACAGTGAAAATAATTAATAAGTAAGTAGGTGCGTAAGAATTTTTCCATAATTTTTATATTGTAGATTCGAAGGGTGTAGTAAATTGTACTAGATTATTATTTAAGTAAAGTAATAAATCAATGTTTTTAAATGCGTGTTTAATTCATTACTTTGCAAATATATCCTGATGTCCGTTACAATTTCTGACATGTATTTAATAGAAAACGTGCGTGACATTGTTTTATTTGCCCATTTTGGTTCGGACTAGGTTTTTTTTTATACTAAAAACATAATTTGTTGTTGTAAAATATGGGCTTTTTTACTTATTGCTCAGGTAAGACATACCTTCTATATAAATAAATCGATTGATCCTAATATCAAGCTGAAGAGTTTGTTTGTTTGTAATACAGGCTATAGTATATGTACCAAAGGTCAAGGCAGAGCTAGTTAAATATATGTATCTAAACGCCTATTTACATTTTATATTATCAATAGACGAATAATTACATTCTTTCATTTTCCAGCAATTCTTCTAACATTTTTTATGGAATCTTCACAAGCTTATCGTTTTATACAATATCGTCAAACACCATTTGCAAACATTAACCCTCTTATTTTGAGCCCAGAAATTGATCCGTATTTCTCTACATTAAAACATTATGGATTAACAACAACACCCATAAATGATGACGATCCAACAGCTTTAAAAGCATACAGTTGTTCTTTAATGGTATGCCAGGACCAAGACAATTTAAGTCCGGTATGTGCCTGCAATTTTAATACGGGCAATGTAGTATCGTTCAAAAATCAATGCGACGTACTTAAACATAATTGCAGATTTGATACGGGTAAGTAAACGTTCATCTTTTAATACTACAAAGTAATTATTGTTGGTTTATCTTACCATGCTTACTATCGCGTCGATCGTCGTCGATGTTTTTTTCAACTGAGTGATTTTATGGTGTGATTTTTGAGTCTGGAGATATTTAGAGTGTTATGGAAGTTGTACCTTGGTAGAACATCAGCTCATTGTTATGGGAAGATCTTATTATTATTAAGATGCGTTTTTTTTAAATTCCCATAGATGGCGCTATAAATATTAACTTTCTTTGACCATACGGGTGAAGCCGTGATTCGTGAATATTCGGCTATTTTTTTAACATACAATTAAGTACTTTAAACATTATCTTAATCGACGAATCCATTTATCGACAAGACAACATAGCAAGGGTACACTTATCTTACCTAGATTTAGGATTTCCCATTAGGTATACCTACATTCCATTTTTTTAGGTTTTCGAGTCATTATGAATGAGATTTGTCCTTGGGAGTTTCAATCAAGAAGAGACAACAGTCAGATGGAGTTTGATTACAATGACCCTAAGTATTATAATGACTAAAGTCAATCACAAAAGAAGTAATCCGTAATCCATTAATGATTAAAGGTGTAAAGACAATACTTACTGTGTTTCATTCAAGCGCGGATCCAGGGGGGGGGGGTCATGGGGTCATGACCCCCCCCTGGGCTAGGTCCACGACCTAAGTGGACCACTAATTAAATATTAACTTTTTAATTTAACAAAGTAAAATTGTTCAACATGATGTTTAATTTACTTTTGAATCATAAAAGTAATAACAATGAAATCAATTACAAACGGAAGAGAATACAACAAAAATTAGAGGAAAAGTTATTTACGGTCGATCTGGCCGTTGGGATTTAAGGACAAAAAATGGTTTCTCGATTTTGTAAAAAAAAAAAAACTACTTATAACTGCGGAATAAAGTTAAATGGTAAATTTGTAGGTAATTAAAATATTTTTTACAACTTGCTGTTAGGCACACTTTTCTCACTAAACCTCAAATATCAACATATACCTATCCCAGTTCGTAGATAAGATATAAATAAAATAGCAAAAATTTTTTTAAACGAAACAAGGCTTAAGTTTCGATCGGTATCAGGTCAATTTATATGGTAAATAACAATAGAAAATACAGTAAAATTAGGATAAAAAGGCCAAGTGCGAGTCGGACTCGCGCACTGAGGGCTCCAAACAAACCTATTTTTTTTTATTATGTCGTATCTTTTAATTTTGCTTTTAGCAATTTTTTCTTTACCTGTGCTATTAGACGTTGCTTTTAACCAAATTTCAAGACTCTGTGTTCACGGGAAGTACCTTGTAGGTTTTGATTCCCTTGCAAGTAGTTGCGAGTTTCAGAATATGCGGTTTTAATTGCAATTTCATCTGATTGCGTTGACATAGAAGTAGAATTAAATTACAGCTTATAGTTATTATAGGAATTTTTCCTTTTTCTCAGGAACGCGTATCAAGCTGAAATTTATATCGTATACTTAAATCTTCAGTCCCTTGATGTTGTGAAAAAAATAAAACTTATAAGCCTACGCAATCAAAAGATACAGCCATAAATGCTGCAAATTTTCGCAAATTTCGACATTCGCATGGAAATCAAAATCTTCAGGGTGCTTCCCATGAACACAGAGCCTTGAAATTTGTTACAAACTAACATCTTATAACACAGATATAGGAGTAATTACGAAAAACATGAATTTTTAATAACATTGTGTAAAAAATATTTTTAATAATTTTAAACTTACAACCTCTTTACTCATAAACGCTTACATGTATTTAATTGATATTCACATGAAATACTGAAGCCTTTAATATCTTTAAGCTGTATTAAAATCAAATTTATATGTCAACGCAATCAGAAGATACAGCCGTAAATGCTGACAATTTTCGTAAATTTCGACATTCGCAAGGTAATCAAAATTCAAAACCTACAGGGTACTTCCTGTGAATTCACAGTTTTGAAATTCGGTACGAAGCAACATCTTATAGCACAGATAGAGGAATAATTGCAAAAAAAATAATAATAACATAATATGTTACATAACAAAATATATTTAATAACTTTAAAGTTTGTCTGTCTTTCAAGACTTTTTCTCAGGAACTCGAACGCGTGGATACCTCCACGCTGAAATTTATATCCAAAAGATACTTAAATCTAGGGTCCCTTCAAACTTATTACCCAAAGCAATCAAAAGATACAGCCGTTTATGCTACAAATTATCGCAAATTTCGACATTTGCGATTGTCGCCAGGAATCAAAACCTACAGGGTACTTCCCGTGAACACAGAATCTTGAAATTTTAAAAATAATTTAGAAAGTTACGTCTTATAGCACTTACAAAAGGAAAAATTTGCAAAAAGCATAAATTTAAAGTTAAAACATAAAAAAAATGTTTGTACGGAACTCATGGTTCGCGAATCCGACTCGCACTTGGCTGGTTTTTTTTAAATCTAACTTAGTAGTTAGATTTAAAAAAAACCAGCCAAGTGCTATCTACGTATCAATTAAATTTATCAAAATATAGCTATTGTAACTCGACTTCGACTCTGTGACCCCCCCCTGACATTAAAGCTGGATCCGCCCTTGGTTTCATTTACATTTTGTTTTCGCCTAGATCGAACTAAGAGAGAATTAATTATACTTACAATTATTAGGTATTGTTATTGTTTATTCCAATTTGAATTTCATCCATATCCATAAATTTCATCATAATAAACCATTTACCAAAGTTATCAAAGAGTCTTGCACAGAACACTGAACGTGCACTGAACAACTGTAATATTAAAGTACCTATAAAAGGCTTATTAGACCACCCAATTTTTAGGGACCCTAACCCTAACTAAGAGTGGTGTAATAAGACTTAGGGAGTTAGTGTCCCGATTTAGGGCGATCGGGTCTGCCCGATCTGCCTAGCTCCCTAAGCGCCCTGCAGATTGGGTAATGTAATAACGTTTAGGGCGGTTAGGGAGCTCAGTTGCCGCGCGACTAGTGCGTGGAGTGGCTGCTTTTGTATGTAAGGTGTCACCAAACTTCCCTACTACAGGTTTATATAACTTAAAAGGGAAGTTCCAAATGTTTGTGATCACACCGCCATGTTAACAAATAAATAAATTGTTAAAATCAATTGTTTATTTAATTGTTTTAAAACTCAACAAGTGTTCAAATTGTTCTGCACCTACTCTAATTAATTCATTAAAACTCCCGGTTCAAGCACGCTTAGTATTTGCATATTTGAAAGCTTTTCACGTAACCGCAAATACTCTTTCACCCAGATCTTTCTCTTCTTTTTTTAATATTTGTTATTGCGTCAACGGTTGCCACTGCTACAGCAACTTTTTGAAGTTTCGATACTGACGGCGGCATAATGTAAAATGCAACAATACGTTTATCTCTCTAGACATTCGCGTATAAACTGAGTTAGGGCCCAATTCGCAGAGAAGTGTAATAAGCGCCGCACTAACTAGGGAACACGCCCACCCTAGATGCAGGGCCCTTCATATCGGGTAGTGTAATAAGCCTTTAATAGTCTAAAGTCTTGTGTGATTCGAAAATGGGGCTGCAGAGAAATCGTTAAAAAAAGCGGGTGGAAAGCAAGTTTATGGTGTACAGATAATAATATTATATTAATATCACTACCTGTAACTTTAGAAGTGAATCTTTCCTAGTCAACTTCATTATATTCATTTATAATGAACATATAAAATTTCATAAACATAATTATGCATTAAATAGGCAATTTAAGATGTTAAAATATTTTTATATACGATTAGGTTCCTATTTTTGTTATTTCACTGTGTATAATATTTTTAATCTGTACATTAAGTTGCTTGTCTTTGCATGTCAAGTTGTCATTATCAAATGTCAATCTGTCAATCGTTCAGCTCTTTAGTCTCTGTCTCTGTGGTCTCTGTTTTTCAATTGAATGAATCAAAGTGTTTGTGTTAATGATTGTGAAACAAAGAATTTTACAAGACGAAATAGATGAGGCTCAATATAGTACAATTATTTAACATTACTCATGAGTACGGAAGAGACTCTGTTGAATCTCGACTTCGACAAACCGAACACAAATATTCCGCCTCCTGATGACGGCGTGGTATCTTTATCGAGCAGTGCTGAAGACATTTGTTTAGTGCCAGAGATCGGGTTCGAGGGCACCGTGGATTCTCCGGGTGTAAACAGAGAGTCGCAGCCGCTGCTCGGCGGCCGCGGCGACGTAGAAGTATCATTCAATCATTTCCCAGGTAAAAATGCAATATCATTTCTCCAATAATTAATTCATTAGAATCATGTTTTTTGCGATCTAGCGTGCATTGTTGGATTAATATAGATAAATTTCTCCCATTCGCACTTGATGGTCTTCATTTACCTTTGTTTGGCTTCTTTTGACCGCTGAATAGTCAATTTATGTGGGTACAGCGTAATCTGAAATCTCGAAGATTTCAATGAAATTTCACCTTGACACGAAACTGCATTTTCCTGTTCTCAGTATCGATGACTAAATTTCGTGTATATTATGTCCATTTTGAAAATTTGCACAAAATAAAACATATTATTCTAAAAACACATTTGTTTACTCTGAGCAAACTTCAGCTCATTAATCGGTTTTTTGTTTCAAGAAACTTTGCATATTTCAGTTAGACATTAGTCTGAATGTAGGTACAGTAGCACTGATGTCAATTTTCAGTGAAGCGTAACAGCAGTAAAGTGTTTTCAGGTGTTATATTACTGTATATGTTTATTATTTATTATGGAATTCCCATTTCTTTGCAGTAAGTGACTTGTAAACATATGCTTGATGTTTATTTGTGAACATTAGGCTAATATTGTAGTGTTTCGTGCATTTAGAGTTGTCCATATGTTAACACTTGTAGGGTTTTACTGTATTTTTATATATTTAAACCAATTATTTTTATCAGTTGATTGTGTTTGAACTGTTTAGGAGTAATGGAAACATTTTATGCAGCTTTGTGTGTTTTATTTTTATTATTTTATTTGTGTTAGATATTTCTTTATAATCATCTATTTATCTGGAGAATATGTAAAGTGTAGGAACTTTTATGCTTTTAATTAATATAATACTATATCAAGCGTTAAAAAAATATAATAACATACATATAATATAAAATACTTAAAAATAATTATAATCTACAAAAGTTTTAATAATTTTACTTATTTGTTTTTAAATTTCTGCCAGCTCAGCTCATTATGTCATTAATTATTTAATAATTATGTTAATTTGATTCACACTTAAGTCTTTAATTGCGAGACCAGTAAATGACCAATTAGTCATGCCTCATTGAAGCTATATCTAAAAACAATTAGAAATGATTAATGCAAACCTACAGTGTTACACACTTGCTAATAATATTAAATTTTACCCACATATTTGCATTGTTGCATCTTATTAATGTTATATAACTAGCTGCGCTCCATGGTTTCTCCCGTGTTGCTCTGCTCCTGTTAGTCTTAGAGTGATGAAATATAGCCTATAGCCTTCCTCAGTAAATGGGCTTAACACCGAAAGATTTTTCAAATCGGACCAGTAGTTCCGGAGATTAGTGAGTTCAAACAAACAAACAAACTCTTCAGCTTTATAATATTAGTAATAGATGTGTGAAATTCCAGATAATGTAGGTTTGTTACTCTTACATGTGAAAACCGATAAACAGACTTTGATGATACTTGCTAGTTCAATCATTAAATTCAATTCAATAATTTTATTTTCCAAACTATTACGTGGTTATGTGTGTAATTTGAACACTGAATATTACACTAAAGCTGTAGAAGCAATTTGAAGTGAAACCGTGTAGTAAAGCTTGAAATATAACAGCAGTAAAATATAAGTATTTTAAATAGTTTTAAACAGTCTATTAATATGAGAGAGGTACACACTAGGGTATACAAACATCAAGAACGGCCTGCAGTTATAGAAGTTCTCTTGAAATAATTTTCTTCAGACTACAAGCTTTACAAAGATTCTAACCAGATGGCGTTAGGTAATTATCTAAAACTAGTTGTGCCCCGTGTTCTCACCCACGTCATACATGAAGTTAAATAGCATACAGCCTTCCTTCATAAATGGACTATCCAACACTGAAAGATTTTTTCAGATCGGACCAGTAGTTCCTGAGATTAACGTGTTCAACCAACAGACCCTTCAAATTTTGGTTATTAGTATAGATTAGAGTAGTCGTAATTTTAATACAGATAATATCAATAAATACGCAATTGATAAAGTATATGAGTCGGTTTGGTTACTCGAGTAAAATAAACAGTGGAAACTTGTTGATATCGTGACGCGTCATATGTTGCACGAAAATATTGGTAGGATTAAGGTTTGGAAATAATCCATACTAATATAATAAACTAGCTATTTTTAGCATGATGAAATATAGCCTTCCTCGATAAATTATAACCATGAAAGAATTTTACTCAGCTGAACCACAGCACCATTTTTGATGAAATTTCGAGTGAATATAGTTGGCACTGGCTTCTTTTTTTATAATAACTGAAACCTTAAGTTTTGTGGTGAATGAAGTCGCGAGGCACATCTAGTATTATATATGTGTCAAATTGATTACTTTCCCTTTTTGAAGTCTGTTGATTAGGGTGCCATCTATAATCTCATTACTGTTACAGTCGTGGGCAGAAGCTACGTATCTCTACAGTAGAGATACGTAGCTTCTGCCCACGACTTTGGTATCGTAGGCGTAAGTATTTCTTGTAGGGTGAATATAAAGATGTATTTTAGTTAAAGACAGTCACCAAGGTATACGTACGTTGGTACGTTAATTGTCCATTGAACGTAAAGGGACGGGACTAGATTTAGTCAGCTTTTAGGCATTGATTTCAAAAGGTTTATATGGTCGTCTCACGTAAAATTATGACGTAACTATGTTGAAGATAATTTACAAAACTACTCTAAAGTTAAATAAGTTGAGTCTTGAACATTTATAGTAAGAATAATAAAGGTGGCACATGGTATATATGTACCATACAGCCTACAGGATTACTTTCGCAGTTGTGTTGCACTCACGCACAATCCAATATCTTTGATTGTATCTACGAATCAATAAATATATCAATATACTGTATAATATATAATATATATCATTACCTGTTCTGGGAATATTCAACAGATGGTTACGTAGATTTTCTCGGGCGGCATATTATTATAATTTTTATGTAGATACTATGGACGTTATATATAGACTACAAGCCGGTATAGGAAAAAAATATGGGTCATTTGAACCACCAGGTGACTTATCTAGAACGATAGAAGAGCATAAAATAATAAGATTCAGCACTATGCCGTCACTTGTAAGCTGTCCAACTGAGTGCAGATGAGAATTCGAAAGTACAGGTAGACTCGGTAAATTTTGGTCATATATTTTTGTACGGCATTCTTAACCACCGATAGATCCATTAAAAAAAATAAGAAAACGCTCAGTGCCGTACAAAAATGGTGGTCCACAAAGTCGGAATTTTTATTTAATTTCCGAGAGTTACCGGGTTAAATTTGGTCATTTGACCATGTACGGCATCTGTGTCATACTATTTCAACACTGCTTTTAATCCATTATTCCGCAACGCCGTACAAAAATCATGGGGACAAGGGGAAAAAATCGAGAGTTGCAATCCCCTCTCTTTCCCCACTCCAGGGGGTCATTTGACAAAGTACGGCTTCGGTTCCAAAACATTATCTAGCACTCAAAAGTACTATTAAAAGCAATGCCGTCAAAAAATAATTGTTCTTTTAAATGTATACCAATAATCATCTTAATTTCATCGTATTCTTGATATAAAGAGCTGTAAGGTCATTTGACCCTGTACGGGAACTTTTTTTTTAACATGATATTGTAAAATTCAATTGTTGTATGGTATTGCCGTTCAAAAGAAACCGTTCTAAAAAAAGGTAACTCTCGGAAATTAAATAAAAATTCCGACTTTGTGGACCACCATTTTTGTACGGCACTGAGCGTTTTCTTATTATTTTTAATGGATCTATCGGTGGTTAAGAATGCCGTACAAAAATATATGACCAAAATTTACCGAGTCTACCTGTACTTTCGAATTCTCATCTGCACTCAGTTGGACAGCTTACAAGTGACGGCATAGTGCTGAATATTATTATTTTATGCTCTTCTATCGTTCTAGATAGGTCACCTGGTGGTTCAAATGACCCATATTTTTTCCTATACCGGCTTGTAGTCTAATATATGTGTTTAGATTTTTTTATATATGGCTTGCAAGTATCGATGTATATGATTGGATTTATTATTAAATCTATGACTAGTGACTAGTTACTATGAACAAATAGAAAAGTTATTCAATATATGAATGACTAGTGTTCCGCTCACGGCTTCGTTCACGTTTATATCACGTAAACTAAAAATAATAAATAAAAATCTCTAATTGATAGGCTTTTCGGGTTCTTAAGAGAGGAGCTTAGCATCCAAAATCCCTTTAGTCGTGAAAGCGTTCGTAATTGTAAATGTACGTATTTGTAAATTGTTAGTTTAGTAAGGACGCGTAATTTATGGACGCCCCCTAAGATTTTAATATGCGGATTGCGGAGATATTGAAACCCTTTTACGTAATCTACCTACGGAATTGAAAAAGAAGCTCATAAAAGATAGATAAAATGGCATTGGTGTTGTGTAAGTTTGTGTAATAGGTATTTGAATTTAGTGTGATAAGAGCTAACAAGTTTGTATGCAAATTATATTGAGTTAACTGTTAAATGCTTATGTGGGTTAGCGGGTTATCGATTTTATCATATGGGCGGTTGATGATCGTTGAAAGTATGTATGCAATCAATTTAGAATAGGATCGGTGCAGCGCCGATTAGTGACGTCATAACTGTTAATACATACAAAGGTATTTAATATTTATTTATTAATCTGAATTCAACAAGAATTATATGCCAAATGGCAAAATTAAATACAAACGTTCGAATAAACTGTTATTGGAATTGAAAAAGGGTGTCTAACTAAATTGCATTTTTTCAAATTGACACGCAATTGAATAGTGTTAAAGTTCATTGCATTCCATTAGTTGGATGGTATTGCATCTTCAGACGCGAAACATACCTTTGTACCTATAGTGTAAAGCTGGCCATACACGCTAGGGTGTACCTGACAGGTTTGCCTGTACAGGTCACCTGTTCAGGTTAACCGGAGCGTGTATGTTACAGAACTGTGCAAGTTTTCACACCTGTTCAGGCGACAGAAAAAATATGAAAATTGATATTTTTTACGCGTGGGTATACCTGTGCAGTTTAACTGTGCAGGCAAACCTGAGCGTGTATGGGGCGGTTCGACGTAGTCGTCAGTTGTCCAGTGAGTGCTAGCAGGGAAACACGTGCATATGTGTAAAGGAGTCATAGCTGCTAATAGTTTGAGATACGTCTTTTCATCGTAGATAGTTGCGAAAATCATTCGGCTCAAATATCAATTCTTTCAACAAGTTCACATGAGAGTATAATAACAATAACTTTGCAATAACCATGATTTGCACCATCGTTCACGGTATCTTCGTTTATATTTCTTTTTCTTCAATAAAATAAATAATAAATCAATTAAAGCTACTGCGTCGATATCAAGCGCCGCGGCCGAGGGCATGGTTTCAAATGAGAGTTTGTGCAGGTTTACCGCTGCGTGTATGTCCTCTTCTCAACTCAACTTTACCTGACAGGCGTAACTGCACAGGCAAACCTGTCAGGTACACCCTAGCGTGTATGGCCAGCTTAAGGTAAAATACCTTATCACTAAAAGTAAAAACGTAAGCAGGTAAAAACGATGGTAACTAATTCTATTATGAAATTATCAACGCGTTTCCTTTTGAACCTATACCTACTAATATTATAAAGCTGAAGCGTTTGTTTGTTTGCTTGAACGCGCTAATATCAGGAACTACTGGTCCGGTTTGAAAAATTCTTACGCTTGCGCCTGTTTCTTGAGGATGGCTTTATCATCACGCTAACAAAGTCGAGGAGCGGAGCAATGCAATAAAGTTGGATTTGTCTCATATACTATGCAATATTATTGTTCTTACGGTGTTATATTAGATTAGAATTATACGTAATAGTATTCATATCATATCCTGTTTATTATTAGCATATCGTCATAAAATATTTTACATGTTTTGATGCAATTCGTTTTGGTTTTACCTTTTAATTAAAATAATTGATTTTTAATTCTTACATGACCTTGTTATATGAAAGATAATCTCGATGTGATTAATAGATGTAAATCTTAAATAATTTATAATTAACTCAAAAGTTGGTCTAAAAAGTATTTGCGTTTTATGTAGTGTTATTATTTCGAAGAATGATTGTATACAGTTACTAGTTAGTGTAGTGTTACACGACTTTTAACAATATAAAGCAAGAAAATATCTTAGTTAATTTATTAATTAACTTTAAGAAATAAAGAATATTAAAAATTAAAATCATTAAGTAACTCCGAATAACTTTACTTCTTGAACACACTTTCAAGTCGAGCAAAATATGAAACTTTTTGTTTATATTTTATAGGTATACTAGCGACCCGCCCCGGCTTCGCACGGGTGCAATGGCGGCCGGCCGGTACCGCCGCAAACGCTATGTCCCGCAATTTTTAAATCTGTAATATCTTCGAAAATATTCGCTTAAATCATACGGTGTAAAGGGCCATATAGATCTATATTAAATGAACAATGTATTCAAGGTATTTAATTGGTTAAGGATTAATGCTGTTTTGGTTAAAATCGCTTCGAAAATTAGCCATTATTTGTCGTAAAAAGTAAATGACAAAAAAAAGTTATTGTGGGTTATCCTGTATCCATAAGAGATAGACATATTATACCATCACGGACTTTTCTGTAGACCTTTTCAATGTGTACAATACTTAGTACATTATTTTGATAAAACTCGTAAGGTTCAGCCTGCGTTTGCAATGTAGGTAAAAAATGTAATTATTTACGACATCACATTAGAAACCTCAAAAATAACAGTACTTCTCCACTATTTAATGGATGTTACTATACATTTAAACCTTCCTCTTGAATTACTCTATCTATTAAACAAAACCGCATCAAAATCCGTTGCGTAGTTTCAAAGATTTAAGCGTACAAAGGGACATAGGGACAGAGAAAGCGACTTTGTTTTATACTATGTACTATGTAGTGATAGTGAAGAAAAGTCGTAAAATATGCCGTGATATTCCTCAGCAGAATTATTTCAGGTCAGCTAACATAAATATTTTTTATATCCAGCTTTAAATGTGTAATACATTTTTAGTACAAATGTAATCACAAGGCCGATATAAAATATTTCTAGGTTAATATCAATGGCCAATGCTAATTGCTACAAACAGGAATTGAAGTCGACTCTACTATTTTAGTCGAGTTCGAGACACGATCGAGTTTTTAATGTTAATTACGTAATATTAATGAGCTATGGAATAACTTAAATAGTTGTTTCTTTTAACTAGTTACTATGTTGTGTTGAAATCTTAATGAGATCAGATAAGAATATCATTTCTTTTATTTCTTCTAAATATAAAATTATAATACCTAGATTTAAAAGATAATAGATAAAGAACGACCATACCTATATGCTAGATATGTGAAACAAACATAAGAAAAAACGTTTTATAATACATATCATTATAATATAAAATTATGGTAAACTAGACGAGACCGAGGCTTCACCCGCGCTTTCAAAGAAAATAAAATTATGGTAAACTAGACGAGACCGAGGCTTCACCCGCGCTTTCAAAGAAAATAAAATTATGGTAAACTAGACGAGACCGAGGCTTCACCCGCGCTTTCAAAGAAAATAAAATTATGGTAAACTAGACGAGACCGAGGCTTCACCCGCGCTTTCAAAGAAAATAAAATTATGGTAAACTAGACGAGACCGAGGCTTCACCCGCGCTTTCAAAGAAAATAAAATTATGGTAAACTAGACGAGACCGAGGCTTCACCCGCGCTTTCAAAGAAAAACCCGCATAGTTCCCGTTTCTCTGATATTTCGGGAATAAAAAGTAGCCAGTATGTCTTATTCTGGGTCTTCAGCTACCTACGTCACATTCCATTGTAATTGGTTTAGTAGTATTTGCGTGAAAGAGTAACAAACATCCATTCATCTATCCATCCTCACAAACTTGCGCATTTATAATATTAGTTGCATTTTTTCAGGAAAGAATGCAAATATATAAATACGTACATAAATCTATGCATATTTTGTATGATATATCACATTGTAAAGTTTGATCAAGTTGCTTGACGGCGATGCATGATGCAACTCGATATTTAATTAATTAACACAAGGTGATGTTTATCCAAAACCGCAACCACTTTCCGACCTTCTGTTCTGTACAATACTGAATTTAATAGTGTGTATACAGTTTCATTGTTACTCGGTTAGGGTAGGTCGTTTTATAGTATAGCTTTTAGCCCGCAGCTTCACTCGCGTTGTCTAATAAAAAGTGAAGTCCCGTGTCCCTTAAGGGGCAGATGCATTATGCGTACATCTGTTTCACTGATCGGTTTTCTTTAGAGACAAGTAGGTGATCAGCTTTCTGTGTACTGCCACACCGAGACATTTTTTTTTGCTTCGTCTCCACCGAGAATCGATCCCAGTACCCCTCGGTTCTACGCTCAAGCGTCAACCACTGTACCAAGGAGGCAGTCAGCGTTGTCTAATACTTACAAATAAATTCCAATTTTCAAAATTGAGTTTATTATCAACGAAGTATTTTCTCTTTGTTATAAATGTACATTTACGAACTTATCATATTTCAAAAAGCTCTAAGGTTTCACAATGCATCGAAATACGGTGATAGAGTTCTTGGAAGTATTTAAAAATATTTTAGTTATAATAAATAGTATAACGTTCGTTATTCAAGTGTATCTAGACAATCGTTGGAGATGTTATAACGAGTTCAGGGTTGATATAAAATTAATACAGTTAATTGACTTCAATCTAGGCTGCAATTATGGTGGCCATACACCATACTTCCTATCGTCCATTCGGCATGACGCTACCGATTGGATCAGTTAGAACTGACCATGTGTGGGAGTGGATTGGCATTATTTGGCATGATAGTTATACTTGACGGAACAATCGAATTTCGATTCTTTTGGCTTGATCATGGCGATTGGATCATGTCGATTGGACCGTGTATGGCAGTATGCGATCGTCACTTCAGTCTGGTCAAGATTTTTCGTCCAAGCTGAAGCATAGGCGCTTCGCTCGCTTGGTCGATAAATATGAAAGTATATGGATGTTTAGATGTCAACGGTTACGGATTTGGATAAGATTTGTTTGGGAGATAGATGAAGTACCAGATTACTTAACACATTGGGTACTTCTCATTAAATAGGTACATACAGTGTGTCCGGACATGACATACCGATATTTGAAGGGGCTATTCTCCAGGTATTTTTATCGACAATTCAACCCCTCTACAGTCCCCTACCTCACCCCCCTCAAAATGGTTTTCGAATTTTTTAAAGTATGTTTCATCACTCTTATCAATTAAATTTGTTTAGTGGTCCCTAGAATAACTTGTTATTGTTCAAATAAAACCAAATTTAGTATTTTGTGACACTCACTTTCGAAGTTATTACAATTTTCATAAATTCACTATCTGAATTGATAGGTTTGCCATTTTGAGGGGGGTGAGGTAGGGGACTGTAGAGGGGTTGAATTGTCGATAAAAATACCTGGAGAATAGCCCCTTCAAATATCGGTATGTCATGTCCGGACACACTGTATATATAACAACAATCTTCCCGGCATATAATCCTTTTTTTGTTTCATTATTACGAATAAAACGCCCAAAAGCACTAATTCCAGTTTTATCTAAGATATTTGAAAAGGTAATTTTAGAAAGATTTCAAAATTATGTTGATAAAAACAAGATATTATGTCGGGAACAGTTTGGATTTAGAAAAAATAGTTCTACTTCTTTAGCATGCTTCGACATGGTGAAAGAAATTATTCAAGCCTTTATTGAAAAAAAACCAGCAGCCACCATATTCTTAGATATGAGCAAAGCATTTGATTTTGTGGACCATCAATTACTCTTGTTTAAGTTGGAGAAATATGGGATAAGAGGAATTGCTAAAGAATGGGTAGCAAGTTACTTAAATGATAGATATCAGTATGTGGAGATTCATAAAATGATAAATCAAACACGAAATTCATATAGGTCAGAGAAAAAAGTTAATAAATCAGGTGTACCACAAGGAAGTGTGCTCGGCCCATTTTTATTCCTCTTATATATTAACGATTTACCGAGATCAGTGAAACACAAAACAGTTTTATTCGCAGACGACACTACCCTTATTGTTAAATGCACGGATAAAAATACATATGAGAGAGATATAAATACAGCATTACATAATATAGTCCGTTTTCTTATGGGAAAAGGTATACATTTTTGAGTAAAGCAATGCCATTTGGTACGAATGTTGTACTCGTCCACCTAAGCCCAAATCGCCCGGTAGCCAGTCATTACTCCCCGGAAGAAGGGAGGGAGGGGGGGTTAAAGAACAGAGCGCCCGGCGCTCGGAAAAAAAATTCTAGCGGATTAATTTGGACCTTTGAGTCGAGTTTGGTGTCGTTATCAGGTAACTAGATAATGCCCGATTCATTCCCCATACTAGGTTTTTAGGGTTCGATAGCAAAATATGTCACAATCCTTAAAATATTAAACTTTTAGTAGTGAAAAAATCCAAACAAACCAGTATAGTTTTATATTTTTTTATGAAACTTGGTTTATAAAAAATACTGTCTGAAAGGCCATTTAATGCAGATTATAAAAACATTAACATGTAACATATATTTTATCATTTTAAATGTAAAAAAAAATATACAAAGTACAGAAACGTTCGACAGCGCAGCGTAGGGGACGGCTAATAGACCCGAAAAACAAGCAATACTAGCAAAAAACAAACAGCCAAGTGCGAGTCTGACTCACTCATCGAGTGTTTCGTACTTATTTGTCCAATACCATGTTAACTGGTCTGGTAGGACCTGGATATCTGATACTCACAAACTTTCGTCTATATAATATTAGTGTGATTTTTAATCATCTTTAAATTATAAATGAAGTCAGGTAACATTGTTAAAAATAAAGATATATAATAATAGAACGTTATAGTATTAATAATAATGACAACCACCTTCACAATTACATAATTAGGTACCTATATTAGAGCTGGCGTTTAGAACACTTCAATCTGGAACTGCAAGATTTCACGCACCGATATCTTATTAATTCAAAGCTTCTCTTTTCTTTTTATTTCAGATGGGGAAGGAATATTCAGATTTTTTTGTAGGCCCCCAAATATACACAGCCTGTAAAACTGCCCTTAAGGTTGTTTAAGGGCAGCTTCTGTGGGAGGCAAATTTTCTATTTGCTTTTATGTTAAAAATTGTTTGCTACCCTCATTTACTGTCACAGCGGGGTATGATCTGAAAAACAAACATGTACTTATAATACTTATAAAAATATAAGTTCTGGATAAGAGTATCTTTAAAATATCGTGACCGTCCTTACCTATCATGCATTGTAATCACAAACTTTTCGATTTCACTGTCTGCATATTTGCCATTGTAAAGTGCTTCATACCCTCGTGTGGCTTTAGGATATGCTTTCCATGCCTCAAATGCAGTTTATTTGCGTCTTGCATACATTTGGTAAAAGAATGGAATAAAGGCAAAACGTGTGTTCTTTGTGGACCTAATACAAGAAAACCATTTCTTAAGTATTATTTGTCAAGAAATTAATTTGGGTAGTAAACTGAAACTCTAACATTTATTTATTTAATTAGACTTCTTATAAAATCAGTTTTGAATCGTCATAACATTTTTTTAACATTTATCACCGATTCGGAAAGCAGTATGTATGCAGAAGAACCGGAAAAAAGAAATTCCTTATTTGCTCTTTTAAAATCGTGTCAATATTAAGGTACAATTTAATTTTACATAATAATATGTAACTACTAATGTGACCATTATTTAAACATGAAGCTAGCATTGTTACATACCAGGTATTGGTGATTTCGTCCTGTGCCGATGTGTACCCATAGTTCTTTTAGACCTTCTTGCTTTGGAACACACGATATAGTAGTAGTAGCCAAAATAATGTTAAGAACAGTCGACACATATAGCTAGTACAGAATATCATGTGTTCCAAAGCTAGAATGTCTATAAGAACTATGGGTACATGCATTTGAGGCATGGAAGGCATATACGAATGTCATACGAAATATGCAGACAGTGAAATCGAAAAGTTTGTGATTACAATGCATGATAGGTAAGGACGGTCACGATATTTTAAAGATACTCTTATCCAGAACTTATATTTTTATAAGTATTATAAGTACATGTTTGTTTTTCAGATCATACCCCGCTGCGACAGTAAATGAGGGTCGCTAACAATTTTTAACATAAAAGCAAATAGAAAATTTGCCTCCCACAGAAGCTGCCCTTAAACAACCTTAAGGGCAGTTTTACAGGCTGTGTATATTTGGGGGCCTACAAAAAAATCTGAATATTCCTTCCCCATCTGAAATAAAAAGAAAAGAGAAGCTTTGAATTAATAAGATATCGGTGCGTGAAATCTTGCAGTTCCAGATTGAAGTGTTCTAAACGCCAGCTCTAATATAGGTACCTAATTATGTAATTGTGAAGGTGGTTGTCATTATTATTAATACTATAACGTTCTATTATTATATATCTTTATTTTTAACAATGTTACCTGACTTCATTTATAATTTAAAGATGATTAAAAATCACACTAATATTATATAGACGAAAGTTTGTGAGTATCAGATATCCAGGTCCTACCAGACCAGTTAACATGGTATTGGACAAATAAGTACGAAACACTCGATGAGTGAGTCAGACTCGCACTTGGCTGTTTGTTTTTTGCTAGTATTGCTTGTTTTTCGGGTCTATTAGCCGTCCCCTACGCTGCGCTGTCGAACGTTTCTGTACTTTGTATATTTTTTTTTACATTTAAAATGATAAAATATATGTTACATGTTAATGTTTTTATAATCTGCATTAAATGGCCTTTCAGACAGTATTTTTTATAAACCAAGTTTCATACAAAAATATAAAACTATATTGGTTTGTTTGGATTTCTTCACTACTAAAAGTTTAATATTTTAAGGATTGTGACATATTTTGCTATCGAACCCTAAAAACCTGGTATGGGGAATGAATCGGGCATTATCTAGTTACCTGATAACGACACCAAACTCGACTCAAAGGTCCAAATTAATCCGCTAGAATTTTTTTTCCGAGCGCCGGGCGCTCTGTTCTTTAACCCCCCCTCCCTCCCTTCTTCCGGGGAGTAATGACTGGCTACCGGGCGATTTGGGCTTAGGTGGACGAGTACAACATTCGTACCAAATGGCATTGCTTTACTCAAAAATGTATACCTTTCCATACAAGCATGCCCATAAGAAAACGGACTAATATAGTAAAATGGCTACAAAATAATAATCTGAAAATAAACTTAGTAAAAACAAAAATAATTCAATATTATACAAAGAATTGCACCAAAATTAATCTAGATATAAAATGTAATGATCAAGTAATCGAACAGGTAAAACACCATAAATTCTTAGGTGTTCTGGTAGACGAAGGTCTAAAATGGGACAGTCATATTGAATATATTTGTGATAGGATAAATCGTTTCGTTTATGTATTACGTCGCCTAAGAGATACTGTATCTATGAATGCTGCAATAAATGCCTACCATGCATATATATCGTCGATACTATCTTACGGAATAATTCTTTGGGGACAGTCTTGCGAGGTGCGGAAAGTATTTGTGGCACAAAAGAAATGTATCCGAGCCCTGTGCGGATTACATCAAAGGGACAGTTGCAAACCAATGTTCGGTAAATTACGTATCCTTACACTGACCTGCATATATATAAGAGAAGTATGTTTATTTGTTAAATACCACCCAGAATATTTTAAAAAGAAAGGAGAAGTAAATTCGCATATGTTAACGAGGTATCAAAATAAACTGCACTTTCCAACATGTAGAATAAATCAAGCAAAAAATAGTGTGATATTTATGACTATTACAATATATAATAAAATACCGGATAACTTTAAGGATCTCCCAGTAAATATATTTAAGAAGAAACTGACGAAATGGTTAATGGAGAAACAATTTTATGATATTCAAGAACTTATTACATTGCGGAATCTGTGACAAGGAAGAATTAGTGACGTTTAACAATAGTGATTAGTGACGCGAAGAATTTGTGTAGTGTTGGTGTAGTGTAATTTAAGTTATTTCCATTTAAATATTTGCACACCCAGAAAGTGGGTAGAATGTATTAGCACGTTAACATTGTAATAACACCTTTTTTGTAACTACATTCTTGTAAATAAATGAAATTTGAATTTGAATTTGAATTTGAATTTGAAAACGGCTAAAACATCGTCGTCTGTCACCGGTGACGCCATGGCTTCAACTGAACGTTGCTGCCGATTGGACAATTCAAACGTTGTGTGTGTGGTCTCTATGGACAAACTGCAGATTGGATCAAGCTGCAGCGTCATGCCGATTGGACGATAGAAAGTATGGTGTATGGCCAGCATTAGTGATTATAAATATATATTTTGATTATAAATAGCATGATAAACTTTTGTCCTTTTTAAATTTCTTCATAGCTCTGTTGAATATTTTAGCGACAGTGCAAAGTATGAAAATTACTTCATAATATGTGTAGATGGATAAAAGTTTTGAGATTAAATTATATTACTTAATGGAGGGATTCAAATATATGATATTATTGATCAATTAGATGACACTTTAAATTACTAAACTCAAACTCTAACATTTATTTTTTAAATTAAAGTTCTACTATAAGCACTTTAGAATCGTCTTATCCTATTTTTAACATTTACCAACGATTCGGAAAGCAGTATCTATGGAAAAGAACCGGCAAGAAACTCCATACTATTGAAACTTTCATCATAGGGCCCTTTAACTTAATTAATTCGCGTCGTAAAACGTTCAACCGCCAAAGATTAAGGCAATCTTTAACCTTCTATCTAATAAAAAAAAATTGTATTTAAAATTATCCGTACTTCCACCCAGCGAAATTATTTAATTTGTCTATTTGTCACAATTTTTACGTATGAAAAATTATGTATATACTCACAATATACCCAAAAATATTATTTTTAATCCGGAAAATCCGTAACCAGCCAGTTTCTATTAAAACATACTAGAGGTACATACGCAAAATCTTTACCATGCAAAGCACACAAGACGTAACTCTATTGTTATGTTAGAATTAATCAATACCTATGACGCAGATTTACTATCAGCATCGAATCTATGTTTGTGTACATTTCACCTACGTAGCAATTAGCAGGGCGTATGTTTGTTCATTGTATCAATCTCATGATGGATATGGTAGACTTCTGCCCGTGGTTTTACTTGTGTTAGGGCCGATTTTTCAATGCTTGGATAAAACTTATCCCTCCAATAAAGTATTATACGATAACATTAAAATGTCATGTAAACTGTCAAATACGGGCAATTAGAATACGTTTTTAAAATGGTAGTTTTATACATTATTCGACGAATAAGTTTTATCCAAGCATTGAAAAATCGGCCCTTAGAGAAACTATGTTTATTTCACACCACAAGAACAGATTAATCTTAACAAAAAGCAGATCTCTTAACATATTATTATCTTTAAATTCTCTCCCTTCAATTTTGTTTTTAACTAGATTTCCGCCCGCGGCTTCGCCCGCGTTTTTAAAGAAAAACTCGCATAGTTCCCGTTCCCGTGGGATTTCCGGGATAAGACCTATCCTATGTGTTAATCCAAGTTACCCTCTCTATGTGTGCTAAATTTCATTGTAATCGGTTCACTAGTATTTGCGTGAAAGAGTAACAATCACACAATCAAATCCTTTCGCTATTATAATATTAGTAGGATTCATTTACCTGTCGCCTTCAGCAAAGTTTCAATATTTATTCCACTTAAAACAAAGGTTTAAGTTATATTTAATTTACATACTATATTGTCTTATCATATATGCTATAGATAATTGTTTTTGGAACTAATATCAAGTCTGGGAATATAAGTTTGTGGTAAACAATTTCTTTTTACATTGTAACGTACCTGCTTACGTATTAATTTATTTTTAGACATAGCAATCGTTGTTTATGATTTCTGCTTTTACTTTTTCATGCGTAGTACGAAATATTTTAATATTTTGTTGGGCTTTTTATATTTCATGTATGGCTATGTATCAAAACACTTCAATTATTAAAATCATTGAACCTTAATTTTGCGTTCAATGACCAAATGCCGTACCTAGGTATAATAAAATTATTAGTACGGTTATGATATTCCGGATTTTATGTGTCTAATCCGGTGATTACCTATACTCGAATCTTTTGACGTGACAACGTCTTATAATTCGATAGAGCCCGTTGCACGCACGAAAAAACATGACTCATGCGGCGTTACCTCGCTCTGAGGCGTTCCATGTAAGGCTTGAAGTGCAAGCGAGAGCGCGGAACGAGCGACAAAGAAGCACAATCGGTCTTAAGACGTTGTCACGTTCAACTATCGTCAGTAAACCGACTTTACAGACAACCTATTTTTTAACATTATTAAGTGTATTAGCTGACCCGATAAACGCTCTGTTTTATCATATTCTACCAAAGACACATAATATTTCAGGAGCGTAAACAAAATCTGTTAGGAAATTTTTATGCGTTTGATACGTAACAAATTTTGTGTATTTGCGTGAGACGAACAAACAAACTTTCGCATTTATGTATAAGTAAGGGTCGGTCGGCGCGAACAGGCCACATGTGATCACAGCCACTGGTGGCCAGCGACAGCCACTTGACTTGAAACATTTTTTCATTATATGATGTGGCTGTATTCGGTGGTCCTTTTGCGCCGACCCTAAGGATAATGTATCTAGAATCTTGATAGTTACGTATATTATACAATTCTCTTTTGTCCCCAGATGACCCGCAGTTCAGCGAACTGGTGTGGCAGGCGGAGGTAGCCATAGACAATGGTATATTCCCAGAGCGGATATACCAGGGCTCGAGCGGCTCGTACTTTGTCAAGAACCCGGGAGGGGTGAGTTGAATTTTTTACATGATGGCGGATAATGGAGACAGATTGTAAAAAATTTGTTTTTGTTTTGGGACGTTTGCTATACATATTTTGTGTATATCAATGAGATATATACGATTGGATTTAATTTTCTTTTTAATTGAAAAGTGAATATGTTTAAATTAAAACATATTATGAGATGTTATTATTTAATTAATCAGGCTATGAGCTTTTCATTCCTACAAATAAGATGAAATTACTTTGAATGACTGTATCAATTGTATTTTGGGTAAGAAATATTTGTTTATTTTTTTAATTATTTAACACAGACTTTATGCTAAAATTTGTACTACTGTGTCCGTTATAAAATTATATTGAAATTGTACAGGTTATTGACCTATATATCTTACAGCAAGTTTAATAACAATATTTGCACGCTTCTATCTTAACTACTTTATACTATAATTATTTTTATAATATTATAGTAAAAATAAACTGAAGCGAACATTGATACCTTCGCGGGGTTAAGGAAATTTTAAGACACAATTCCTTATTTGGTGTGAAGGGTACAAGAAAAAATAAAAATAAAAGTTAAAATAAAAACTGTTTCCGCCCGGGATCGAACCGGGGACCTTGTGCGTGTGAAGCACACGTAATAACCGCTACACTACGGAAACCGATGGATATGTTAGTGAAATTAAGTATCTGTTAGTTGACAGTTATCAACTGATTATAGTCCAAGATACCACTGCTTGATAGCACCCTGTTTTCTTTTAATGAATTTAATTTGAAATTAATGTTGAGGGAGTATGCAATGTATAAGCGATAGATTGTAAAATTTGTAGGCCTGTAAAATAACTGCCAAAAGTATCTCTAATTAACTAAAAATTTATAGAAATCTTCAATCTTACTATTTAAATATAATAAGTCAAAACAGTGTTTTAAAATCGATGTCAGGAGAGGTCTTTACTACAGGACTGGCTGTTTTATACGAAATCGTAAAGTTTAATCAGTTTATTTAAATGTTGATATCAGTTGATAATGTTATTTATTGAGTTCGAGTTCATTTTGAATTGTGTTTTAAATTAATATTACTTTTTTGTTAAATTTTGGTAAGAATGCAGAAGGTTTTAATAATTAGAAAACTTATTGTTTTTTTAGCTTTGATTAATTAATTAAAAAATTACAGCTTCACATATTAGGTAATATGTGAAGCTGTCATATCAATATTTTCATAGTTTAGAAAAAAATACTTCAGCGATGCATGTGTGAACTCTGCTAAATTAATTATCAAATTCACGAGAATTAAAGAATAACTTTAACCTTTATCTCTGTTTTTATCTTTTTTTTTTTTTTATTCATGAATAGGTAAACATTTGGCCGCTGTTTCACCTGATGGTAAGTGACAACGCGTCCTAAGTTGGAACATGTTTACCTAGAAGGTGCCTATTCACATTTGCTTTAAATTTGGGTAGATTGTAAGAAGGTGGAAAAACTGTATTCGGTAGAGAGTTCCAGTCCTTAGATGTTCGCAAGAGAAATGATGACGTGAATCGCTTTGTGCGAATTTTAGGGATGTCTACAACATAAGGATGGAAATCTGCTCGGCGTCTGGCTGTTCGATGGTGAAATGGTGATGCCGGTATCAAGTTATGTAACTCCTCGGCACATTCACCAAAGAATATTCTGTAAAATACCGACAAACTGGCAACCTTACGACGATGCTCGAGGCAGGTCAATTTAGAATTGACCAATACGTCATTGTTGATAAGCCTTTTCGCTCGTTTTTCGATTGAATCAAGTGCTGACAGTTGGTAATTCGCAGCTCCAGCCCATAGGTGACAGCAGTACTCTACACACGACCGAACTTGTGCTTTATAGAGATTCAGAAGCTGTTCCGGTGTAAAGTACTGCCTTACCTTGGCAAGTATACTTAGCTTCTTTGCTGCAACACTTACTTTGGATTCAATAAAAGTTTTGTAGTTTAGATTTGGAGAGAGCGTAAGACCAAGAAGATCCAATCTGTCGGATAATTCCAAAGATACTCCGTGAAATGTTGGTGTAGACTTTAATTGACTTCGTTTCGCTGTAAACAAACAAGTTTGCGTTTTCGATGCATTAAATTCCACACGATTGCCAACGCCCCAATTAGATATTTTATTCAAACCTATATTTAAACGATCAAGCATTGATCTTTTTTTCAATGTCTAGTTCATGTTTAAAAGTATGAACCTTTCTCTACAAATTCTTTACAACTTAAACGTTGACTTAAATAATTTTACAAGTTACCTTCAGCATGAATTTAGAACATCTTTTAATCTAATAAAAATATATATTACAGAAAATAGTGGGCGTGTTCAAACCAAAAGACGAGGAGCCTTACGGCCGTCTCAATCCAAAATGGACAAAGTGGATGCACAAGCTGTGCTGCCCGTGCTGTTTCGGGCGATCCTGCCTAATCCCCAACCAGGGTTATCTGTCAGAGGCGGGAGCCAGTCTGGTGGACTCGAAGATTGGGCTGAAGATCGTTCCTAAGACTCGGGTAAGGATTTTGTGAAAATTTAAAAGGACTAAATAAATAAATAATTTAATGGAAAATATCCCAAGTTTAATTTAACTTTGTCTTTATCTCGATCGAATCTCATAATCTACTTTTATGTGTGTGTGTTGTTCTGCTCAGGAGATTGTAATGATAAGTGCTATTGAATGGTCATTTCCAGAAGACCATAATTCTGAAGAATTTTTTGGAAAGTAACTCTTTCTCTTTACTTGGGTACCTATTTGTTTAATACATTTTCATTTGGATACCAAACTTAATGATAATAATTAGTTTGGTTGCATTTTCACTTAATATCAAACTCAATAATGGTTGGGTTGGAAATACATACATTTAAAATTATCCTAACCAGTAAAAACAGGCATTGCTTCGTTCAAAGATTAATTATAGAGACCCAGTTATGTCACTCTAAATACTCTAGAATTATTTTTATTAATGTTTAACGAATATCACACGCAGTAGGTGGAGTCTTGAACACAAATAATAATAGGTCATTGAATGTTCTTATCTTAAAAATGTAATATGAATAACATTGTTTGTTGTTATTGCTAGTTTATCGAGACTTTATTGAATAGAAGTGATGCCTGAGTTGGAAAAAAATACGTGTTCTTTAAGATTATAAAAAATCAAAATTATTAAAATTTTCTACATAAAGAAATCATGTTATCTTTTCTGATATTTGAGTCCATAATATAACACACCATCTATACTTTTTTTTTATTAAAATTAACAAAAAAAATAACATAATTTTGGTACTGAAATAAATTCAAAAGCCAACTTGCCAAACAGTATTAATAGCAGAAAATCTTGGATTTATCTTTAAAAACACACAAAAACAAATAAAAATGTGTAATCCAATAGACTGCACGAGAAAAATCACATGCAAAGGAAAAAAAAATCGAAAAACACACAAAATTACAGAAATACTCGAACAAAATCACACATTTTGCCCATTTTTTTACAATTTTTTTTGCAAACAATTCCAGGTGGTGAAACTAGTGTCAGAGACGTTCAACTATCTGCGGATAGATCGAGAAAGGTCGCGACTTAAGCGGGCCATCACGGAACAGTTCCCCAACTTGAGGTTCAACAGGATGGGATTGCCGCCTAAGGTGGGGTTTGTTTTTTATTGAAAAAAAAATGAAAAAAAATAATGAAAAATATATTTATTTAAAAACCATATGTTTTACACAGTTACAATTGTATTTATATTGCACGTTTTACATACATTTGGCTTTATCTAGGTTTATAATATTGGATTATATGTATGAGAATTAAAATTTAAAATATGGTTAGTAACTATGTTGTAGATTATTAAGTCATGCACTTAGACACCCCACTCGACACACATGGGATTTGAAATAAATGTTAGATAAAATATGATGTTGGGTTATGTAGCCAAAGGATAAAAACAGGCTCCTTTTATTGAACGTTATAGATAGACCGTTCAAATTTTCAGAGATGATATATTTCTATTGCCCTATAAGAACAAATAATAAAATTCGAAGTTCAGCAACGGTTGGCGAAGTCATACATCGGATGGGTGACCAATTTTTGCAGTTGCTCTTTAGCTGATCAGTACGGAAGCCTTAGTTTTATAAATCTGTCTCGCACTTGACAGATTTAAAAATAAAATTGGTTGTTTGTAAAGTCGGTTTACTGACGATAGTTGAACGTGACAACGTCCGATTGTGCTTCTTTGTCGCTCGTTCCGCGCTCTCGCTCGCACTTCAAGCCTTACATGGAACGCCTCAGAGCGAGGTAACGCCGCATGAGTCATGTTTTTTCGTGCGTGCAGCCGGCGCTATCGAATTATAAGACGTTGTCACGTCAAAATTAATAAATTAACATTGCCTAATATTAATTTATATTTACAATTGCAGATGGGATCATTCCAATTATTCGTAGAAGGTTACAAGGATGCAGATTATTGGCTGCGACGATTCGAACAGGATCCACCGCCCGAACATGTTATGAAAAAGTGAGTATTTTTGCCAACATATTGAACAACATAATATATAAAAGAAAGGAAGGAATATCCTACTAATATTATAAATAAAAAAGTTTGTGAGGATGGATGTATGTCTATGTGTAGGTGTGTGGATGTATGTGTATGTTTGTTACTCTCACGCAAATACTACTGAACCGATTACAATGAAATTTAGCACACATATAGAGGGTAATTTGGATTAATACATAGGATAGGTTTTATCCCGGAAATCCAATGGGAAGGAGAACTAAGCGGGTTTTTCTTGGATAACGCAGGCAAAATGTTTTAGTGATAAATATTATAATTTATGCATTACTTTATTAGATAAAACTTAAATGAACAGAAAAAAATAATAAACAAAATATCAAAATAAAAATATAAATACATAAATAAATACTTTTTATATGTGTGTGTGCCGAATAATAAATGCATGGGGGTAAAACTTTTAAGTAACACGAGTGCCGCGAGTCCGACTCGCACTTGGCCGGTTTTTGGGAACTTTGTTTATATAATTTGGTATTTTTGAACTATATTTTTGACAATTTTTAGAGTGAAACTTTTATTACATCGTCTCAAACGTTTTGGTCTGTGTAGCGCATGTCGCGTGACGGTCGGCTGCCGAGTAGGTATAAAGCAGTGTTCGGAAAGTTTCACTTTTACCGTGGTTTCATAAAACCACACAACTTTTTTTAATGATATCCGCCTATAAAAGATTCCAGTTGCAATTCGAGCGTCTCGTGGTGTTGGACTACATTATTCGGAACACGGACCGCGGCAACGACAACTGGCTGATCAAGTACGACGCGCCGAGTAATAGAACGGACCACGATATGACTGAGCCTTCGGTGAGTTGAGTTTTTGTACATTTTTAAGCTATTGCATAACTTCTATCGCGGGCCTTGAGCGCGGGGACCGAATCCAGAAATTGCGTAACGAAAAACCTCACGCTCCCCACTCCGACGGGCGCGGAGGTGTGGCTTGAAGGCATTGCATGCAATAGCTTTACCGCGGCAGTCCCCGAGTGTCACACGTCTTTTTTTTTGTGTGAGTAAAGTTTTAAGATGTTAATTAATATTATTATCCTATGTAAACGATTTCATTTTGTGTATGATTTTGCTCTAGACCATGAATTGAATTAAAATGTTTGTATTCTGCAATTTTGGAGTTTAACCCATTGATCGGTCCACGACACAATAGATTTTCTATTGTGTCTGTGATTCCGGGGCCTGAGTTATTATAGTGGAGCCAATTTAATAGGCAACATTTGACGTCTATCAATTTTATCTTCGAAGAGAGGTAACCTGCTTAAAAACATCGATTAAATTGAATTAATCGATACGGACTTGAAACATTTGTCAATCGAACTTGAAACACATGTCAATTTTAAAATTCATCAGGCGAATGGAGAAAAGGAGCAAAATAAGACAAGTATAATACATTATTAAAAAAACACAACGCATTTATTAAGTTATGGTGATTTTTATTCACAAGTAGGTAATTAATGCATTCGATTCTAGATGTCAGATTTTGATTTTTAGAGTAACGTCTCTGGTATTTAAAAAGAAAAAAGGTTTACTGACACAAAATTGTAGCGACGTCAGTTCTTTAAATCAGAAATTGTTTATTATGTATAGAATGGTTTATCAGTAAAATCAAATCTTAAAATTACTTATATCGGTCATTATTATTATAAATATGTAATCATCATCATCAGCCCATATACGTTCCCACTGCTGGGACACGGGCCTCCTATGAGGGTACAGGCCATAATCCACCACGCTGGCCAAGTGCGGGTTGGCGGATGACACATGTCGTCGAACTTTTGATTCTTCGACTTGTCGGTTTCCTCGCGATGTTTTCCTTCACCGTTCGAGCAGTGGTGATGTTACAACATGCGCAGATATATTGAAAAATCAATTTATATCCTGCGCGCTCGCCTGGTCTCGAACCCCGGACTTATCGATTCGAAGTCCGAGGTCTCACCACTGAGCCACCACTGCACAAATATGTAATGGTAATTGAAAAAAGTTAAGCAAATATGCAGTTCGAACAAAACGAAATATCATGTTATTCTATTGAATTTATATTTTTGGTTTTATGGCATTCAAATGCTTTTATAAATATAAATTTATAAAGAATAGAAAAAATTCGATCACGAGGCGGGACTCGAACCCGCATCCTTCGCGCCATTCCGGGGCGGATGCCTGACCAACTGAGCCACTCGTGACCCGCCAGAGCAATCGAATTTATTCTATTCCTTCAGTTTTATGTGTCTGAAGGGACACACCGCGCGCCATCTATTGAGATGATTAACAACCATTTCAACCAATATGAAGCACTTTTCAGTGAATACAATATTGTAACGATGGAACACGACCTTTTTTGTTGAATTTATAGAGTCCCGCCTCGTGATCGAATTTTTTCTATTCTTTATAAATTTATATTTATGTTATTCTATGTCGTCGTTACTAAGTTACGTTGTTGAATTTTGTTGAACTGTCAAATGTTGCCTATTAAAATGGCTCTACTATAAGCTTAGGATATGACAATACTATATGAACCATAAGAAGTATTATTACAAATGGCTTCATGGTTACAGTAAGACTGATCAAACAACACAATTTTGTTTGCTTTTTATAGCGTTATCGTGTAAAAAAAGTGATATTCCCAATAATTGGGAATATAATTAAAATGAATAATAATGCCCTTTTTTGTACAAGGAAGGAAGGTATATTGTTTAATTACTGTAATCGTCAAATTTTTTTAACACACTTATATTTAAAAAATAAATATAGTTTGAAAAACTAAAAAACACGCTTTCAAGATAGATAGAGATAGATAGAGAAGACCACTAAAAAGTAAAAAATAATTATTACTCTAGGAAATAATAACCAATAATTAATAGTATAATTCTGAAAACAGCGTGGGTCGCTTTTCAAGAGCTGATTATACCAGGCTTATTTATTTAGCAAGCTAGTAATATTATAAACATGAAAGTTTGTAAGAATATAATATAATGTTTGTTACTCTTTCACGCAAAACAGATGATCGGATCTTTATGAAATTTGGAACAGGGATAGAGAATTGTCTGGAATAGCACATGGGCTACTTTTTGTCCAGTACCACGCGAGTGAACCCGCAAGCTAAAGCTAGTTACTTATAAATTGAATAAAAACCAATAATTCTTTAATATATTTATTATTCTTCAAAGGAATAGGTACTTTTGCTATCAAAACTTGGGTCTATTTTAACTCAACTCTTCTGTTCTTGTTGGCAGCCTTTTCCGGCTTTTCGGAAAATCTTCATGTGTCTGAAAAGAAAATCAATGCTTTAAAATCATTCATAAAACTGTATTAGATATTATTACGAGCTGTGCCTCGCGGTTTTACCCGCAGTGCTCCTGTTGGTCTTAGCGTGATGATATATAGCCTATAGAGTATAGGCTATAACCTTCCTCGATAAATGGGCTACCTAACACCGATAGAATGTTTCAAATGGGACCAGTAGTTCCTGAGTTTAGCGCGTTCAAAAAAACAAAACTCTGCTTGTGTATACGCCATTGTAATAGTGTAATATTACTTAAAATGTAAACAAATGTCACATTTTTCATTCGCTCGTAATACCTTAGTTATGGTCGTCTATATGTGGTTTTAGACTTACCTTTTATACCCACCTATTACCTTCTAGCTCACTAGCTGTGCCCCGCAGTTTTATCCGCATTTTTCCGCTCCTGTTGGTCTTAGCGTGATGATATTATATAGCCTATAGCCTTTTTTTTTCAAATCGGACCAGTAGTTCCTGAGATTAGCGCGTTCAAAAAACAAAAAAAAACTCTTCAGCTTTATAATATTAGTAGGTATAGATAAAGAAAGATGAAACTTACTCTTCACAAGTGATGCAAAGTCCCAACCCAGCTCTAACTCTCCCGAATGGACATGATGGCGTGATAATCTGCGAAAATTTTGGACTTTTTACACTTTTTCCTTTAAAAGTCATAAACTATGCGTTTCCAACAAGTAACATTCACCACATTAATAAAGCTAATTAAATTTGAAACAATTTAAGCCTAACCGCATCTCTCTAAACCTTATAACAACTAAGCTGTGGCCCTTCAAAGATGGTTCGTTTTTCCCGAAAATTTGAAATTTTTAGTTTTGCTCCCGTTTGAAGCAAAATATTGGCAAAACCGCTCGTTCTATGAGAAGGTCTTAAAAGTTAGTTTATCACGTGATGCGCAGCGAGAACAACTTTTTCGAAGTTGCAAATTGGGATTTACATCACTCTAGCTGATCCAAACAACATACCTGACAATCTGTCCCGGTTCCATGTAATTCCATATATTCTTCATATTCTTGATCAATAGATTTATCACTATTCTCATGCTTATGCTTAGGATATGACAATACTATATGAACCATAAGAAGTATTATTACTAATCGCTTCATGGTTACAGTACGACTGACCAAACAACACAATTTTGTTATATTTTATTTGCCTTATATATATTGCCTTTGCGTTATCGTGTTTATATTTGGGCTATAAATAAACCAGCGGCTCTAATAATTAATATATTAATTATTTATTCGCAAATTATATTCCTGTATAGTAATGGCCCTCTTTTTGTACAAGGAAGGAAGAAATATTCTTTAATCACACTGTCATCGTTAAAACATTTAAACACACTTATATTTAAAAAAATAAATGAGATTTAATGCATAAAAACTGTTAGTATGTTGTTCAATGTCGTGTTGCATATTATACAAAAAAAATTGATGTTAATGCCATATAATATTACGGTGCATATCTTTCATTTGGGTTTAAAAATGCTATAGTCGAGCCAATTTAATAGGCAACATTTGACGTCCATATGAATTTTATCTTCGAAGAGAGATAACCTGCTTAAAAACATCGATTAAAGTAAATTAATCGATACGGACTTGAAACATTTGTCAATCGAACTTGAAACACATGTCAATTTTAAAATTCATCAGGCGAATCCCTGTCCCAGTAATATACTTTCTTTCGTAAATTTAGGGAGCAAAATAAAGTATAATACATTATTAAAATCACAACGCATTTATTAAGTTATGGTGATTTTTATTCACAAGTAATCAATGCATTCAATTCTAGATGTCAGATTTCGATTTTTAGTATTTAAAAAGAAAAAAGGTTTATTGACACAAAATTGTAGCGACGTCAGTTCTTTGAATCAGAAATTGTTTATTATGTTGAGGTTTATCAGTAAAATCAAATCTTAAAATTACTTGTATAGGTCATTATTATTATAAATATGTAATCGTAATTGAAAAAAGTTAAGCTAATGTGCAGTTCTAACAAAACGAAATACAGGTAAATTAGCTTGGAGAAATTTTTGCATATGTAGTGGTGTGTATATTACTCAGATCTTAGAGCGCGTTTCCACTATATCGTTCTGGCCTATACAAAAATGTTTCGATATCCTAATATTACTATTTAATTTTATACTTATTCCTAGCAACACTTTTGTTTTCAATAAAAACAAGTTTTTATTTGAAAGAAAATGGTTTTGACTTTATAAAAAAAAATATATCATTCAATTTTACGTCCTTGAGCAAACGACAAGGCGACTACCGTGAAACAATAAAATATCGTGTCCATAATAATTTGTTTCATAATTAATATTTGACCATAATAATTACGAAACAAAACAAATAAATAAATCGTCACTTGATAGTGGAAAGTGGAAACACGCACAAAACCAGAATAAACCAGTTTACGCTGTCCGCAGGTGCCACGTGCAGTCGTTTGGTACCGTTAGAACATAAAGCACATTTCATTCAAAAATTATAATTATTATGTACGTAGTTTAATTGATAAATTTTGTATTTGTTGATTGTTGTTATTATTTGTTATTATTGTTATAATATTTGTTGAAGTGAATTACATGTCCCGCAGCCGGAGGCCCCAAATGAAAACTCAGATGTACTTTAAAACTACATTTAATAGCTAAAATGAGACTTTTACACCCATGTCTGCACGATGCAGACCGGAGTTAAAGAATGAATTTATACAGTTTAATAATTATAAAGACGTAAGCTTGGATGCTAACTAAGGGAAATCGCATCCACATTCTATTCCCGTGCGAACGGCGTATTCAGCAGTTTTGTATGAAGGCAGGGCCATAACTAGTGTTTAATTTGTGTGTAAGTGTTGTAACTTTATATTGTTAATTCAATATGGCTCCAGTGTTAAAACATGGTCGAGGCAAGCCTTTGACTTCTCAAACTAAAGAATTAAACTTTAAATGTCGTTTCTTTTTCAGGTTAGTAAATTTTTCATTTTAGTAACATTGTTAATGTAAAAGTTATATGTATGTTAAATGTGCAAATATTAAAATAAAGTCGCATCTTTTTCAGAGGAGAAACACATATAGTTTAATTTAAAATCCCTTATATATACATATAAAATAAAAACTAAAAATAAAATGTTGTTTTATTTTATTTGCTGACCATACACTACTACAAACGCAAAAATTTCTCCAAGCTAATTTACCTGTATCATGTTATTCTATGTCGTCGTTACTAGGTTACGTTGTTGAATTTTGTTGAACTGTCAAATGTTGCCTATTAAAATGGCTCTACTATAATAAGTGTTTTCGATAAAGAATTTAGATAAGTAATTTGGTATATCGTCAAAAATTTGGAATAGTTTATCCTGTTATATTACAAAAGTATAATAAGCCTATTTGATGATATTTCAAAAGTCTGATTATAGACCAGGGTCGATAATTTTTGAAACAAAAAAAAATAGTAGTAGGATGAAACCCATTAGAAAAGGAGGGGAATGTGATAAAAATTAAAGGAAAAATAAATTACAGACAATCCGAGTTCGGGAAGTGGGAGGGGGGGAGAAAATTGTGAATACAAAAGTTGTAGAACTTTTTATTACCTACAACTTTGCCATTGAACTTTTTTCCATAGGACTTGTTTGTTGTAGTTTTGTCGGAAATCAAGAGAAACCATTTTTTAGCCTTAAAAGCTCATTATCACACTGTTTGTATGCATTTTCTGAGTAAATTTACTATGGTAATGTATATTATAATTTACACCATCAGAAAGTAGATATTTCAACGAACAAAAGCCCCCAAAATTTTTGAAAAAAGCTGATATTTTGACGTCAGAATTTTCGATTGAAAATTAGGTTGTTTTTTTGGTGTTAAGTTGAAATAAGGCGAAAAAATAAATTTTTTCAATCAAATAAATTACAGTGTATTTGGGACATAATAAAGTAAGTTTTCACCAAATTTCGTAGAAAAAAAAAATAAATTTTGAAATAGATAAAAATAAAAAACCAAAAACTTGTTTTTTTTGAATTTTTCACCTAAATTTTGAGGTTATGTGAAAAAATTGCAAATGCAAAAGTTGTAGATCTTTTTATTACCTACAACTTTGCCATTGAACTTTTTTCCATAGGACTTGTAGTTTTGTCGGAATTTAAGAGAAACCATTTTTTAGCCTTAAAAGCTCCCCCCCTCCCACTTCCCGAACTCGGATTGTCTGTAATTTATTTTTCCTTTAATTTTTATCACATTCCCCTCCTTTTCTAATGGGTTTCATCCTACTACTATTTTTTTTAGGTTTTTATCATTTTGGAAGGGATTGACCCTGGTGTATCAGCCTATTACATTGTTTCGATTCTAAATATCAAATAACGGCCAATTTTTGTATTCCCAATTCTAAAATTGTTCCAAATCTTGTCAATTATGAAATTCCAAACACTATTCCAAGCGATAAACATCCAATTTCCACATTATAGGAGTGGAACGGCGGTATAGAGGTGCGCATAGCGGCGATCGACAACGGGCTGGCGTTCCCGTTCAAGCACCCGGACTCGTGGCGCGCCTACCCCTACCACTGGGCCTGGCTGCCGCAGGCCAAGCGGCCCTTCAGCCAGGAGACCAAGTCAGTACATAGCTTATAAGGGCGACCGTACACGGACCGCTTCAAGCCGCGACCGCGCGGTGAACTATAGACATTCATTCACTGCCGTACACGGACTCGAGCCGTCGCGACCGCTTCAAGCCGTTAACTGCGCGGTTTGTAGCGACAGCTCGAGCTGCCCGTGTACGGCCGCTGTAAGTGTTTTATTTCAATATTTTTAAAGTGAAACTTCTTTAGGCACGTTGAAAGTAAAATTTCAAGGTCGCGTTATAACAATACACTCACGTCATAGAGTAAGGTGACGATTTTGGTATCTTTACTTTATCAGAAGTGAAACTTCTTTGACAAGATTCAAAGAAGTTTCACTTCTGACACCTGTGCTCTGAAAACTTTTTTATATAGACTAGTTTTAAACAGCGATTTTGCCTGCGCTGTCGAAGAAAGCGAGCAGAGTGGCAAAACGATGAGAAAGTAAGCTATGTGCACCCCTACCACTGGAGACCAAGTGAATACATAGCTTACTAGCTGTGCTCCGCGGTTTCACCCGCGTTGCTCCGCTCCTGTTGGTCTTAGCGGGATGATATATAGCCTTCCTCGATAAATACACTATCTAACACCGAATTTAAATCGGACCAGTAGCTCCTGAGTCGAAAGTAGCAAACAAACATACTCGTCAGCTTTATAATATTAGTAGATACATGACGAAAAACAATTCCACAAAAAAATAAACCAGGTTCAAATCATAGTGATCACATTTGTAACAAACGAAATTCTTATTTCAATCCGTTTAATCACTACATAGTATAAAACAAAGTCGCTTTCTCTGTCCCTATGTCCCTATGTATGCTATCTTTAAAACTACGCAACGGATTTTGATGCGGTTTTTTTTAATAGATAGAGTGATTCAAGGGGAAGGTTTTAGTATATAATTTATAAGTTTTAGACAAAGTGGGCGAAGCCGCGAGCGGTAAGCTAGTTTAATATAAAGTACAAACATGTTTTATTTTACGTGTGCCACTACACACATATTATGTTATTTTAACTGCCACTAATTTAATTCCACTAGTAGTGAGATAATTTTAAATATCAGTATATATTCTCAAATTTCAGGGAGTTGGTTCTGCCGCTGCTGTCAGATATGAATTTCGTTCAGGAACTATGCGATGAACTACATATATTGTTTAAGGTGAGGTATTTTTTTTCTACATTTGTAAATATATGTTGAGATATTACTAAATTATTTATTTGACGTAATTTAAAACAAGGTGTGTATCTAAAAAGTAACTAAAAAGTAAAACTTTTAAAGTGGAATAGTTATTTCTCTATTTCAAGAAACCGTATCCAGAAAAACTGCGTTTGGGAATCGTACCCGCGTGTTTTGATAGGTAACATATTAATTATCTCCATTACGAAATCACTTGTGAAGTCTTATGTAAATACATACTAATATTATAAATGCGAAAGTAACTCTGTCTGTCTGTCTGTTACTCAATCACACCTTAACTACTGAACCAATTTGCATAAAATTTGGTATGGAGATATTTTGATACCCGAGAAAGGACATAGGATAGGTTTTATCCCGGAAATCCCACGGGAGCGGGTTTTTCTTTCTTCTGCGCGGGCTATGCCGCGGGTGGAAAGATAGTATTCTATAAAACAACTTGACCCAAATTAAATGAAAATAATATAAATAACTGATGAATAAAACACATAAAATATTACTATGCAGCAAGACAAAGGCTTCGACAAAGGCTTGTTCGAGCGGCAAATGTCGGTAATGCGGGGACAAGTTCTGAACCTCACACAGGCGCTAAAAGATGGCAAGAGCCCCGTGCAGTTGGTGCAAATGCCCGCCGTTATTGTGGAGCGGTGAGTAAATAGAGAAAAAACAATTGGTTTATTTTATTTTATTGATGTGACAACGTCTTATAATTCGGTAGAGCCGGCTGCACGCACGAAAAAACATGACTCATGCGGCGTTACCTCGCTCTGAGGCGTTCCATGTAAGGCTTGAAGTGCGAGCGAGAGCGCGGAACGAGCGACAAAGAAGCACAATCGGACGTTGTCACGTTCAACTATCGTCAGTAAACCGACTTTACAGACAACCAATTTTTTTTATTTATTTATTTTTGGTAATCCAACAGCTTTACATGTAATAAGATTTTACTATTTTGTTGATTAATTGAACAAATTGCCAATAAGGATTACAACATCTTATTCTTAAGAATAGATCATAAACTATACTCGGATTTTTAATTAGACAAAGTAAACTGACGTTTACTGTGTTGTCAGTTTTTGATGAAATAAAAATAGCGTTGTCACAAAGTGAATGATTGAAAATCAGGAATGAATGAAATTGAATCGATCGTCTAGTGAATATTTAGTGTGTAACAATATAACATCGAATTAACATAACAATGTCAACAAACACAACGTAATTAGTTACAATTAACGAAAAAATTACAAAAACAATAACGTAAACAGCGTAACGTTTATAAGTAACCGGATTAATATTACGATCATACTTTTCTTTTCTTTTCAATTTGACGACGCGGTTGGCGCAGTGGTAAAGTAACTGCCTACTGAGCCGACGGTCCCGGGTTCGATCCCCGGTCAGGGAAAATATTTGTGTGATGAACTCAATTATTTGTTCTTGGGTCTGGGTGTTATCTATATATGTATTTATAAATATTATATTTATCGTCGCCTAGTACCCACAACACAAGCCTTAATTGAGCTTACTGTGGGACTAGGTCGATTTGTGTAATAATGTCCTATAATATTTATTTATTTATTTAATTTACTAGATATAAGATTTTCTCTTGCCTCTTTTTGTGACGTCTGTATTCTAAATTTGAGTTCTAAAGGATAATTATCAAAATTGTACAAAGGCTCAACTTGTGCAGATTGCAAATTTGATGGTAAATTACATTTCTTACCGAACACCAACTCATAGGGAGTAAACTTGGTCTCTGTATGTACCGCAGTGTTATAGGAAAAACACCAAAATGGAAGCCACGTGCTCCAAGCTTCTGGGTGATTTCCTGTCTGTATTCGCAAGTAGTTACCCAATTGTTTGCGGTACATCTCAGTGTGTATGTTTGTGCGTGTGTGCTAGTGCTTGTTTAAAAAACCATTTATTTTAGATATTTCATTAGCAAATTTTAAAATTAGCAAATTCTTTTGGTTGTCTGTAAAGTCGGTTTACTGAGGACAGTTGAACGTGACAACGTCTGATTGTGCTTCTTTGTCGCTCGTTCCGCGCTCTCGCTCGCACTTCAAGCCTTACACGGAACGCCTCAGAGCGAGGTAACGCCGCATGAGTCATGTTTTTTCGTGCGTGCAGCCGGCTCTATCGAATTATAAGACGTTGTCACGTCAATAAAAATAGATGGATACAAGTGGTCTTAGTTTGAGAATTTAATATAAATATATAGGAAAAAAGAGCGTGTGTGCCGAGAAAACGTGTAAGAAGTGAAAATTCTTTGGCAAGATTCAAAGATAGCAAAATCGTCGCGTTACTTCATGACGTGACGGTATTGCCATGACGCGACCTTGAAATTTTACTCTCAACGCGCCTAAAGAAGTTTCACTTCAAAAATATTAATAAAAAGTGTTCATAACAATAATGTAAAGGAAATTAAGGAGGGGAAAACGTTTTTTTTTATTGTACGCAGAAATGTTTACAATAATATATTCTACTAACGCTTGACAAGGAGATAAAACAGCCCATAGTATACCACCCAGGATACCACCCATCCATACCCATTAATTGTGTTGGGGAGGTTTTGGGGTAAATTATAAGATTGAGATATTTTGAGATAAATTGAGATATTTATTATTAATTCACTATAATGGGATGAGATGAGATGATGTAGCTCCGCCCGGTACGGAATCCGACTGCGAACTGAACTTATTGTGTGCTAAAATAATAATTAATACATTTTAATAAAATATGCAACATCGACGCATTGCATTCCGGGAACATGTATTGGAAGAAGTTTGTTTCTATAATCTATTTAACTAAAAGTACTACTTTAGAGCGATGAATAATAATTAACCTCCGACACTTCAGTGGGTGAATAAGTTATTTTATTAATCTAAGAAAATTTAAATAAGCCTACATAAATTTAAGTGAAGATTGCTTTTACTACCTTGGAGATATCTTCTCTACTTTGCGTCGAGTAAGAGTCGAGTGCGTACTACATAATTTAAGAAAAACTCGGTGATATTAAACGAATAAACTTAATGTATTCAATATTTAATGTGTTTAACTAAAATTTTCAGGTCGAAAAGCGGTACGACGTCATCGCGATTCTTCGACTCGTTCCAGCAGCGCTTCCAACAAAAGTCGCCATTCTTCTCCTGGTGGTGAAGATGGTAGTGTGCTGTTTATTTATTCATTATTTATTAAATAAGTAGTACAGATAGGGAGGATAACACGTGAAACACGCTCAACACATTACATAACATGCAATACAAACAGAATAACATTCACAACACAGACACCATAATGAATTACATACACTGCAGATTGGATAACACGCGCTACACATCCCATTGAGTGTATAACACTTGCAACACACCCTACACAGTGTATAACACGAGCTACACGATCTACAGAGTGTATAACACGTTCTGCAGAGTGTATTACACGTGCTACACGTTCTACAGAGTGTATAACACATTCTACAGAGTGTATAACACGTGCTACACGATCTACAGAGTGTATAACACGAGCTACACGATCTACAGAGTGTATAACACGTGCTACACGATCTACAGAGTGTATAACACGAGCTACACGATCTACAGAGTGTATAACACGTGCTACACGATCTACAGAGTGTATAACACGTGCTACACGATCTACAGAGTGTATAACACGTGCTACACGATCTACAGAGTGTATAACACGTGCTACACGATCTACAGAGTGTATAACACGTGCTACACGATCTACAGAGTGTATAACACGTGCTACACGTTCTGCAGAGTGTATAACACGTGCTACATGCTCTACACAGTGCATTTCATGTTCTACACTGACGATACCACATGCTAGACGATCTACAGAGTGTATAATACGTGCTAAACGTTCTGCAGAGTGTATAATACGTGCTAAACGTTCTGCAGAGTGTATAACACGTGCTACATGCTCTACACAGTGCATTTCATGTTCTTCATTGAGGATAACACGTGCTAAACGTTCTACAGAGTGTATAATACGTGCTAAACGTTCTGCAGAGTGTATAATACGTGCTAAACGTTCTGCAGAGTGTATAACACGTGCTACATGCTCTACACAGTGCATTTCATGTTCTACACTGACGATACCACATGCTAGACGATCTACAGAGTGTATAATACGTGCTAAACGTTCTGCAGAGTGTATAATACGTGCTAAACGTTCTGCAGAGTGTATAACATGTGCTTCATGCTCTACACAGTGCATTTCATGTTCTACACTGACGATACCACATGCTATACGATCTACAGAGTGTATTATACGTGCTAAACGTTCTGCAGAGTGTATAATACGTGCTAAACGTTCTGCAGAGTGTATAACACGTGCTACATGCTCTACACAGTGCATTTCATGTTCTACACTGACGATACCACATGCTAGACGATCTACAGAGTGTATAATACGTGCTAAACGTTCTGCAGAGTGTATAACACGTGCTACATGCTCTACACAGTGCATTTTATGTTCTACACTGACGATAACACGTGCTAAACGTTCTACAGAGTGTATAACACGTGCTACACATTCTTCAGAGTGTATTCAACGTGCTACACGTTCTGCAGAGTGTATATTACGTGCTACACGTTCTGCAGAGTGTATAACACGTGCTACACGTTCTGCAGAGTGAATTACACGTTCTGCCGAGTGTATAACACGTGCTACATGCTCTACACAGTGCTTTTTATGTTCTACACTGACGATAACACATGCTCGACGATCTACAGTGTATAGTACGTGCTAAACGTTCTGCAGAGTGTATAACACGTCAACACGTGCTACATGCTCTACACAGTGCATTTCATGTTCTACATGGAGGATAACACGTGCTAAACGTTCTACAGAGTGTATAACACGTGCTAAACGTTCTACAGAATGTTTAACACGTGCTTCACGTTCTGCAGAGTGTATAACACGTGCTACACGTTCTGCAGAGTGTATAACACGTGCTACACGTTGTGCAGAGTGTATAACACGTGCTACATGCTCTACACAGTGCATTTCATTTTCTTCATGGAGGATAACACGTGCTAAACGTTCTACAGAGTGTATAACACGTGCTACACGTTCTGCAGAGTGTATAACACGTGCTACATGCTCTACACAGTGCTTTTTATGTTCTACACTGACGATAACACATGCTCGACGATCTACAGAGTGTATAGTACGTGCTAAACGTTCTGCAGAGTGTATAACACGTCAACACGTGCTACATGCTCTACACAGTGCATTTCATGTTCTACATGGAGGATAACACGTGCTAAACGTTCTACAGAGTGTATAACACGTGCTAAACGTTCTACAGAATGTTTAACACGTGCTACACGTTCTGCAGAGTGTATAACACGTGCTACACGTTCTGCAGAGTGTATAACACGTGCTACACGTTGTGCAGAGTGTATAACACGTGCTACATGCTCTACACAGTGCATTTCATGTTCTACATGGCGGATAACACGTGCTAAACATTCTACAGAGTGTATAACACGTGCTAAACGTTCTACAGAATGTTTAACACGTGCTACACGTTCTGCAGAGTGTATAACACGTGCTACACGTTCTCCAAAGTGTATAACACGTGCTACATGCTCTACACAGTGCATTTCATGTTCTACAATGACGATAACACATGCTAGACGATCTACAGAGTGAATAACACGTGCTAAACGTTCTACAGAGTGTATAACACGTGCTACACGTTCTGCAGAGTGTATAACACGTGCTACATGCTCTACACAGTGCATTTTATGTTCTACACTGACGATAACACATGCTAGACGATCTACAGAGTGTGTAACGCGTGCTACACATTCTTCAGAGTGTATAACACGTGCTGCACGTTCTGCAGAGTGTATAACACGTGCTACACATTCTTCAGAGTGTATTCAACGTGCTACACGTTCTGCAGAGTGTATAACACGTGCTACTCGTTCTGCAAAGTGTATAACGCGTGCTACACGTTCTGCAGAGTGAATTACACGTGCTACACATTCTGCAGAGTGTATAACATGTGCTACACGTTCTGCAGAGTGTATAACACGTGCTACATGTTCTACACAGTGCATTTCATGTTCTACACTGACGATAACACATGCTAGACGATCTACAGAGTGTGTAACGCGTGCTACACATTCTTCAGAGTGTTTAACACGTGCTGCACGTTCTGCAGAGTGTATAACACGTGCTACACATTCTTCAGAGTGTATAACACGTGCTACATGTTCTACACAGTGCATTTCATGTTCTACATTGAGGATAACACGTGCTAAACGTTCTACAGAGTGTATAACACGTGCTACACGTTCTGCAGAGTGTATAACATGTGCTACACGTTCTGCAGAGTGTATAACACGTGCTACATGTTCTACACAGTGCATTTCATGTTCTACATTGAGGATAACACGTGCTAAACGTTCTACAGAGTGTATAACACGTGCTACACATTCTTCAGAGTGTATTCAACGTGCTACACGTTCTGCAGAGTGTATATTACGTGCTACACGTTCTGCCGAGTGTATAACACGTGCTACATGCTCTACACAGTGCTTTTTATGTTCTACACTGACGATAACACATGCTCGACGATCTACAGAGTGTATAGTACGTGCTAAACGTTCTGCAGAGTGTATAACACGTGCTACATGCTCTACACAGTGCATTTCATGTTCTACATGGAGGATAACACGTGCTAAACGTTCTACAGAGTGTATAACACGTGCTAAACGTTCTACAGAATGTTTAACACGTGCTACACGTTCTGCAGAGTGTATAACACGTGCTACATGCTCTACACAGTGCATTTCATGTTCTACACTGACGATACCACATGCTAGACGATCTACAGAGTGTATAATACGTGCTTAACGTTCTGCAGAGTGTATAATACGTGCTAAACGTTCTGCAGAGTGCATAACACGTGCTACATGCTCTACACAGTGCATTTCATGTTCTACACTGACGATACCACATGCTAGACGATCTACTGAGTGTATAATACGTGCTAAACGTTCTGCAGAGTGTATAACACGTGCTTAACGTTCTGCAGAGTGTATAACACGTGCTACATGCTCTACACAGTGCATTTCATGTTCTACATGGAGGATAACACGTGCTAAACGTTCTACAGAATGTTTAACACGTGCTACACGTTCTGCAGAGTGTATAACACGTGCTACATGCTCTACACAGTGCATTTCATGTTCTACACTGACGATACCACATGCTAGACGATCTACAGAGTGTATAATACGTGCATAACGTTCTGCAGAGTGTATAATACGTGCTAAACGTTCTGCAGAGTGTATAACACGTGCTACATGCTCTACACAGTGCATTTCATGTTCTACACTGACGATACCACATGCTAGACGATCTACTGAGTGTATAATACGTGCTAAACGTTCTGCAGAGTGTATAACACGTGCTTAACGTTCTGCAGAGTGTATAACACGTGCTACATGCTCTACACAGTGCATTTCATGTTCTACACTGACGATACCACATGCTAGACGATCTACAGAGTGTATAATACGTGCTAAACGTTCTGCAGAGTGTATAATACGTGCTAAACGTTCTGCAGAGTGTATAATACGTGCTAAACGTTCTGCAGAGTGTATAACACGTGCTACATGCTCTACACCGTGCATTTCATGTTCTACACCGACGATACCACATGCTAGACGATCTACAGAGTGTATAATACGTGCTAAACGTTCTGCAGAGTGTATAACACGTGCTTAACGTTCTGCAGAGTGTATAACACGTGCTACATGCTCTACACAGTGCATTTCATGTTCTACACTGACGATACCACATGCTAGACGATCTACAGAGTGTATAATACGTGCTAAACGTTCTGCAGAGTGTATAATACGTGCTAAACGTTCTGCAGAGTGTATAATACAGATAATACACTGACGATACCACATGCTAGACGATCAACAGAGTGTATAATACGTGCTAAACGTTCTGCAGAGTGTATAATACGTGCTAAACGTTCTGCAGAGTGCATAACACGTGCTACATGCTCTACACAGTGCATTTCATGTTCTACACTGACGATACCACATGCTAGACGATCTACAGAGTGTATAATACGTGCTAAACGTTCTGCAGAGTGTATAACACGTGCTTAACGTTCTGCAGAGTGTATAACACGTGCTACATGCTCTACACAGTGCATTTCATGTTCTACACTGACGATACCACATGCTAGACGATCTACAGAGTGTATAATACGTGCTAAACGTTCTGCAGAGTGTAATACGTGCTAAACGTTCTGCAGAGTGTATAATACGTGCTAAACGTTCTGCAGAGTGTATAATACGTGCTAAACGTTCTGCAGAGTGTATAACACGTGCTACATGCTCTACACAGTGCATTTCATGTTCTACACTGACGATACCACATGCTAGACGATCTACAGAGTGTATAATACGTGCTTAACGTTCTGCAGAGTGTATAACACGTGCTACATGCTCTACACAGTGCATTTCATGTTCTACACTGACGATACCACATGCTAGACGATCTACAGAGTGTATAATACGTGCTTAACGTTCTGCAGAGTGTATAATACGTGCTAAACGTTCTGCAGAGTGTATAACACGTGCTACATGCTCTACACAGTGCATTTCATGTTCTACACTGACGATACCATATGCTAGACGATCTACAGAGTGTATAATACGTGCTAAACGTTCTGCAGAGTGTATAATACGTGCTAAACGTTCTGCAGAGTGTATAATACGTGCTAAACGTTCTGCAGAGTGTATAACACGTGCTACATGCTCTACACAGTGCATTTCATGTTCTTCACTGACGATACCATATGCTAGACGATCTACAGAGTGTATAATACGTGCTAAACGTTCTGCAGAGTGTATTACACGTGCTACATGCTCTACACAGTGCATTTCATGTTCTACACTGACGATACCACATGCTAGACGATCTACAGAGTGTATAATACGTGCTAAACGTTCTGCAGAGTGTATTACACGTGCTACATGCTCTACACAGTGCATTTCATGTTCTACACTGACGATACCACATGCTAGACGATCTACAGAGTGTATAATACGTGCTAAACGTTCTGCAGAGTGTATAACACGTGCTACATGCTCTACACAGTGCATTTCATGTTCTACACTGACGATACCACATGCTAGACGATCTACAGAGTGTATAATACGTGCTAAACGTTCTGCAGAGTGTATTACACGTGCTACATGCTCTACACAGTGCATTTCATGTTCTACACTGACGATACCACATGCTAGACGATCTACAGAGTGTATAATACGTGCTAAACGTTCTGCAGAGTGTATAATACGTGCTAAACGTTCTGCAGAGTGTATAACACGTGCTACATGCTCTACACAGTGCATTTCATGTTCTACACTGACGATACCACATGCTAGACGATCTACAGAGTGTATAATACGTGCTAAACGTTCTGCAGAGTGTATTACACGTGCTACATGCTCTACACAGTGCATTTCATGTTCTACACTGACGATACCACATGCTAGACGATCTACAGAGTGTATAATACGTGCTAAACGTTCTGCAGAGTGTATAATACGTGCTAAACGTTCTGCAGAGTGTATAACACGTGCTACATGCTCTACACAGTGCATTTCATGTTCTACACTGACGATACCATATGCTAGACGATCTACAGAGTGTATAATACGTGCTAAACGTTCTGCAGAGTGTATAATACGTGCTAAACGTTCTGCAGAGTGTATAATACGTGCTAAACGTTCTGCAGAGTGTATAACACGTGCTACATGCTCTACACAGTGCATTTCATGTTCTACACTGACGATACCACATGCTAGACGATCTACAGAGTGTATAATACGTGCTAAACGTTCTGCAGAGTGTATAATACGTGCTAAACGTTCTGCAGAGTGTATAACACGTGCTACATGCTCTACACAGTGCATTTCATGTTCTACACTGACGATACCATATGCTAGACGATCTACAGAGTGTATAATACGTGCTAAACGTTCTGCAGAGTGTATAATACGTGCTAAACGTTCTGCAGAGTGTATAATACGTGCTAAACGTTCTGCAGAGTGTATAACACGTGCTACATGCTCTACACAGTGCATTTCATGTTCTACACTGACGATACCATATGCTAGACGATCTACAGAGTGTATAATACGTGCTTAACGTTCTGCAGAGTGTATTACACGTGCTACATGCTCTACACAGTGCATTTCATGTTCTACACTGACGATACCATATGCTAGACGATCTACAGAGTGTATAATACGTGCTTAACGTTCTGCAGAGTGTATAACACGTGCTACATGCTCTACACAGTGCATTTCATGTTCTACACTGACGATACCATATGCTAGACGATCTACAGAGTGTATAATACGTGCTAAACGTTCTGCAGAGTGTATAATACGTGCTAAACGTTCTGCAGAGTGTATAATACGTGCTAAACGTTCTGCAGAGTGTATAACACGTGCTACATGCTCTACACAGTGCATTTCATGTTCTACACTGACGATACCACATGCTAGACGATCTACAGAGTGTATAATACGTGCTAAACGTTCTGCAGAGTGTATAACACGTGCTACATGCTCTACACAGTGCATTTCATGTTCTACACTGACGATACCACATGCTAGACGATCTACAGAGTGTATTATACGTGCTAAACGTTCTGCAGAGTGTATAATACGTGCTAAACGTTCTGCAGAGTGTATAATACGTGCTAAACGTTCTGCAGAGTGTATAACACGTGCTACATGCTCTACACAGTGCATTTCATGTTCTACACTGACGATACCATATGCTAGACGATCTACAGAGTGTATAATACGTGCTTAACGTTCTGCAGAGTGTATTACACGTGCTACATGCTCTACACAGTGCATTTCATGTTCTACACTGACGATACCACATGCTAGACGATCTACAGAGTGTATAATACGTGCTAAATGTTCTGCAGAGTGTATAATACAGATAATACACAGACGATACCACATGCTAGACGATCTACAGAGTGTATAATACGTGCTAAACGTTCTGCAGAGTGTATAATACGTGCTAAACGTTCTGCAGAGTGTATAACACGTGCTACATGCTCTACACAGTGCATTTCATGTTCTACACTAACGATAACACATGCTAGACGATCTACAGAGTGTATAATACGTGCTAAATGTTCTGCAGAGTGTATAATACAGATAATACACTGACGATACCACATGCTAGACGATCTACAGAGTGTATAATACGTGCTTAACGTTCTGCAGAGTGTATTACACGTGCTACATGCTCTACACAGTGCATTTCATGTTCTTCACTGACGATACCACATGCTAGACGATCTACAGAGTGTATAATACGTGCTAAACGTTCTGCAGAGTGTATAACACGTGCTACATGCTCTACACAGTGCATTTCATGTTCTACACAGACGATACCACATGCTAGACGATCTACAGAGTGTATAATACGTGCTAAACGTTCTGCAGAGTGTATAACACGTGCTACATGCTCTACACAGTGCATTTCATGTTCTACACTGACGATACCACATGCTAGACGATCTACAGAGTGTATAATACGTGCTAAATGTTCTGCAGAGTGTATAATACAGATAATACACTGACGATACCACATGCTAGACGATCTACAGAGTGTATAATACGTGCTTAACGTTCTGCAGAGTGTATTACACGTGCTTCATGCTCTACACAGTGCATTTCATGTTCTTCACTGACGATACCACATGCAAGACGATCTACAGAGTGTATAATACGTGCTAAACGTTCTGCAGAGTGTATAACACGTGCTACATGCTCTACACAGTGCATTTCATGTTCTACACAGACGATACCACATGCTAGACGATCTACAGAGTGTATAATACGTGCTAAACGTTCTGCAGTGTGTAGAATACGTGCTTAACGTTCTGCAGAGTGTATTACACGTGCTACATGCTCTACACAGTGCATTTCATGTTCTTCACTGACGATACCACATGCTAGACGATCTACAGAGTGTATAATACGTGCTAAACGTTCTGCAATGTGTATAACACGTGCTACATGCTCTACACAGTGCATTTCATGTTCTACACTGACGATACCACATGCTAGACGATCTACAGAGTGTATAATACGTGCTTAACGTTCTGCAGAGTGTATAATACGTGCTAAACGTTCTGCAGAGTGTATAACACGTGCTACATGCTCTACACAGTGCATTTCATGTTCTACACTGATGATACCACATGCTAGACGATCTACAGAGTGTATAATACGTGCTAAACGTTCTGCAGAGTGTATAATACGTGCTAAACGTTCTGCAGAGTGTATAATACGTGCTAAACGTTCTGCAGAGTGTATAATACGTGCTAAACGTTCTGCAGAGTGTATAACACGTGCTTCATGCTCTACACAGTGCATTTCATGTTCTACACTGACGATACCACATGCTAGACGATCTACAGAGTGTATAATACGTGCTAAACGTTCTGCAGTGTGTAGAATACGTGCTAAACGTTCTGCAAAGTGTATAACACGTGCTACATGCTCTACACAGTGCATTTCATGTTCTACACTGACGATACCACATGCTTGACGATCTACAGAGTGTATAATACGTGCTAAACGTTCTGCAGAGTGTATAATACGTGCTAAACGTTCTGCAGAGTGTATAACACGTGCTACATGCTCTACACAGTGCATTTCATGTTCTACACTGACGATACCACATGCTAGACGATCTACAGAGTGTATAATACGTGCTAAACGTTCTGCAGAGTGTATAATACGTGCTAAACGTTCTGCAGAGTGTATAATACGTGCTAAACGTTCTGCAGAGTGTATAATACGTGCTAAACGTTCTGCAGAGTGTATAACACGTGCTTCATGCTCTACACAGTGCATTTCATGTTCTACACTGACGATACCACATGCTAGACGATCTACAGAGTGTATAATACGTGCTAAACGTTCTGCAGTGTGTAGAATACGTGCTAAACGTTCTGCAAAGTGTATAACACGTGCTACATGCTCTACACAGTGCATTTCATGTTCTACACTGACGATACCACATGCTTGACGATCTACAGAGTGTATAATACGTGCTAAACGTTCTGCAGAGTGTATAATACGTGCTAAACGTTCTGCAGAGTGTATAACACGTGCTACATGCTCTACACAGTGCATTTCATGTTCTACACTGACGATACCACATGCTAGACGATCTACAGAGTGTATAATACGTGCTTAACGTTGTGCAGAGTGTATAATACGTGCTAAACGTTCTGCAGAGTGTATAACACGTGCTACATGCTCTACACAGTGCATTTCATGTTCTACACTGACGATACCACATGCTTGACGATCTACAGAGTGTATAATACGTGCTAAACGTTCTGCAGAGTGTATAATACTTGCTAAACGTTTTGCAGAGTGTATAACACGTGCTACATGCTCTACACAGTGCATTTCATGTTCTACACTGACGATACCACATGCTAGACGATCTACAGAGTGTATAATACGTGCTAAACGTTCTGCAGAGTGTATAATACGTGCTAAACGTTCTGCAGAGTGTATAATACGTGCTAAACGTTCTGCAGAGTGTATAATACGTGCTAAACGTTCTGCAGAGTGTATAACACGTGCTACATGCTCTACACAGTGCATTTCATGTTCTACACTGACGATACCACATGCTAGACGATCTACAGAGTGTATAATACGTGCTAAACGTTCTGCAGAGTGTATAATACGTGCTAAACGTTCTGCAGAGTGTATAACACGTGCTACATGCTCTACACAGTGCATTTCATGTTCTACACTGACGATACCATATGCTAGACGATCTACAGAGTGTATAATACGTGCTAAACGTTCTGCAGAGTGTATAATACGTGCTAAACGTTCTGCAGAGTGTATAATACGTGCTAAACGTTCTGCAGAGTGTATAACACGTGCTACATGCTCTACACAGTGCATTTCATGTTCTACACTGACGATACCATATGCTAGACGATCTACAGAGTGTATAATACGTGCTTAACGTTCTGCAGAGTGTATTACACGTGCTACATGCTCTACACAGTGCATTTCATGTTCTACACTGACGATACCATATGCTAGACGATCTACAGAGTGTATAATACGTGCTTAACGTTCTGCAGAGTGTATAACACGTGCTACATGCTCTACACAGTGCATTTCATGTTCTACACTGACGATACCATATGCTAGACGATCTACAGAGTGTATAATACGTGCTAAACGTTCTGCAGAGTGTATAATACGTGCTAAACGTTCTGCAGAGTGTATAATACGTGCTAAACGTTCTGCAGAGTGTATAACACGTGCTACATGCTCTACACAGTGCATTTCATGTTCTACACTGACGATACCACATGCTAGACGATCTACAGAGTGTATAATACGTGCTAAACGTTCTGCAGAGTGTATAACACGTGCTACATGCTCTACACAGTGCATTTCATGTTCTACACTGACGATACCACATGCTAGACGATCTACAGAGTGTATTATACGTGCTAAACGTTCTGCAGAGTGTATAATACGTGCTAAACGTTCTGCAGAGTGTATAATACGTGCTAAACGTTCTGCAGAGTGTATAACACGTGCTACATGCTCTACACAGTGCATTTCATGTTCTACACTGACGATACCATATGCTAGACGATCTACAGAGTGTATAATACGTGCTTAACGTTCTGCAGAGTGTATTACACGTGCTACATGCTCTACACAGTGCATTTCATGTTCTACACTGACGATACCACATGCTAGACGATCTACAGAGTGTATAATACGTGCTAAATGTTCTGCAGAGTGTATAATACAGATAATACACAGACGATACCACATGCTAGACGATCTACAGAGTGTATAATACGTGCTAAACGTTCTGCAGAGTGTATAATACGTGCTAAACGTTCTGCAGAGTGTATAACACGTGCTACATGCTCTACACAGTGCATTTCATGTTCTACACTAACGATAACACATGCTAGACGATCTACAGAGTGTATAATACGTGCTAAATGTTCTGCAGAGTGTATAATACAGATAATACACTGACGATACCACATGCTAGACGATCTACAGAGTGTATAATACGTGCTTAACGTTCTGCAGAGTGTATTACACGTGCTACATGCTCTACACAGTGCATTTCATGTTCTTCACTGACGATACCACATGCTAGACGATCTACAGAGTGTATAATACGTGCTAAACGTTCTGCAGAGTGTATAACACGTGCTACATGCTCTACACAGTGCATTTCATGTTCTACACAGACGATACCACATGCTAGACGATCTACAGAGTGTATAATACGTGCTAAACGTTCTGCAGAGTGTATAACACGTGCTACATGCTCTACACAGTGCATTTCATGTTCTACACTGACGATACCACATGCTAGACGATCTACAGAGTGTATAATACGTGCTAAATGTTCTGCAGAGTGTATAATACAGATAATACACTGACGATACCACATGCTAGACGATCTACAGAGTGTATAATACGTGCTTAACGTTCTGCAGAGTGTATTACACGTGCTTCATGCTCTACACAGTGCATTTCATGTTCTTCACTGACGATACCACATGCAAGACGATCTACAGAGTGTATAATACGTGCTAAACGTTCTGCAGAGTGTATAACACGTGCTACATGCTCTACACAGTGCATTTCATGTTCTACACAGACGATACCACATGCTAGACGATCTACAGAGTGTATAATACGTGCTAAACGTTCTGCAGTGTGTAGAATACGTGCTTAACGTTCTGCAGAGTGTATTACACGTGCTACATGCTCTACACAGTGCATTTCATGTTCTTCACTGACGATACCACATGCTAGACGATCTACAGAGTGTATAATACGTGCTAAACGTTCTGCAATGTGTATAACACGTGCTACATGCTCTACACAGTGCATTTCATGTTCTACACTGACGATACCACATGCTAGACGATCTACAGAGTGTATAATACGTGCTTAACGTTCTGCAGAGTGTATAATACGTGCTAAACGTTCTGCAGAGTGTATAACACGTGCTACATGCTCTACACAGTGCATTTCATGTTCTACACTGATGATACCACATGCTAGACGATCTACAGAGTGTATAATACGTGCTAAACGTTCTGCAGAGTGTATAATACGTGCTAAACGTTCTGCAGAGTGTATAATACGTGCTAAACGTTCTGCAGAGTGTATAATACGTGCTAAACGTTCTGCAGAGTGTATAACACGTGCTTCATGCTCTACACAGTGCATTTCATGTTCTACACTGACGATACCACATGCTAGACGATCTACAGAGTGTATAATACGTGCTAAACGTTCTGCAGTGTGTAGAATACGTGCTAAACGTTCTGCAAAGTGTATAACACGTGCTACATGCTCTACACAGTGCATTTCATGTTCTACACTGACGATACCACATGCTTGACGATCTACAGAGTGTATAATACGTGCTAAACGTTCTGCAGAGTGTATAATACGTGCTAAACGTTCTGCAGAGTGTATAACACGTGCTACATGCTCTACACAGTGCATTTCATGTTCTACACTGACGATACCACATGCTAGACGATCTACAGAGTGTATAATACGTGCTAAACGTTCTGCAGAGTGTATAATACGTGCTAAACGTTCTGCAGAGTGTATAATACGTGCTAAACGTTCTGCAGAGTGTATAATACGTGCTAAACGTTCTGCAGAGTGTATAACACGTGCTTCATGCTCTACACAGTGCATTTCATGTTCTACACTGACGATACCACATGCTAGACGATCTACAGAGTGTATAATACGTGCTAAACGTTCTGCAGTGTGTAGAATACGTGCTAAACGTTCTGCAAAGTGTATAACACGTGCTACATGCTCTACACAGTGCATTTCATGTTCTACACTGACGATACCACATGCTTGACGATCTACAGAGTGTATAATACGTGCTAAACGTTCTGCAGAGTGTATAATACGTGCTAAACGTTCTGCAGAGTGTATAACACGTGCTACATGCTCTACACAGTGCATTTCATGTTCTACACTGACGATACCACATGCTAGACGATCTACAGAGTGTATAATACGTGCTTAACGTTGTGCAGAGTGTATAATACGTGCTAAACGTTCTGCAGAGTGTATAACACGTGCTACATGCTCTACACAGTGCATTTCATGTTCTACACTGACGATACCACATGCTTGACGATCTACAGAGTGTATAATACGTGCTAAACGTTCTGCAGAGTGTATAATACTTGCTAAACGTTTTGCAGAGTGTATAACACGTGCTACATGCTCTACACAGTGCATTTCATGTTCTACACTGACGATACCACATGCTAGACGATCTACAGAGTGTATAATACGTGCTAAACGTTCTGCAGAGTGTATAATACGTGCTAAACGTTCTGCAGAGTGTATAATACGTGCTAAACGTTCTGCAGAGTGTATAATACGTGCTAAACGTTCTGCAGAGTGTATAACACGTGCTTCATGCTCTACACAGTGCATTTCATGTTCTACACTGACGATACCACATGCTAGACGATCTACAGAGTGTATAATACGTGCTAAACGTTCTGCAGTGTGTAGAATACGTGCTAAACGTTCTGCAAAGTGTATAACACGTGCTACATGCTCTACACAGTGCATTTCATGTTCTACACTGACGATACCACATGCTTGACGATCTACAGAGTGTATAATACGTGCTAAACGTTCTGCAGAGTGTATAATACGTGCTAAACGTTCTGCAGAGTGTATAACACGTGCTACATGCTCTACACAGTGCATTTCATGTTCTACACTGACGATACCACATGCTAGACGATCTACAGAGTGTATAATACGTGCTTAACGTTCTGCAGAGTGTATAATACGTGCTTAACGTTCTGCAGAGTGTATAACACGTGCTACATGCTCTACACAGTGCATTTCATGTTCTACACTGACGATACCACATGCTAGACGATCTACAGAGTGTATAATACGTGCTAAACGTTCTGCAGTGTATAATTCGTGCTAAACGTTCTGCAGAGTGTATAATACGTGCTAAACGTTGTGCAGAGTGTATAATACGTGCTAAACGTTCTGCAGAGTGTATAACACGTGCTACATGCTCTACACAGTGCATTTCATGTTCTACACTGACGATACCACATGCTAGACGATCTACAGAGTGTATAATACGTGCTGAACGTTCTGCAGTGTGTAGAATACGTGCTTAACGTTCTGCAGAGTGTATTACACGTGCTACATGCTCTACACAGTGCATTTCATGTTCTTCACTGACGATACCACATGTTAGACGATCTACAGAGTGTATAATACGTGCTAAACGTTCTGCAGAGTGTATAATACGTGCTTAACGTTCTTCAGAGTGTATAACACGTGCTACATGCTCTACACAGTGCATTTCATGTTCTACACTGACGATACCACATGCTAGATGATCTACAGAGTGTATAATACGTGCTAAACGTTCTGCAGAGTGTATAATACGTGCTAAACGTTCTGCAGAGTGTATAACACGTGCTACATGCTCTACACAGTGCATTTCATGTTCTTCACTGACGATACCACATGCTAGACGATCTACAGAGTGTATAATACGTGCTAAACGTTCTGCAGAGTGTATAACACGTGCTACATGCTCTACACAGTGCATTTCATGTTCTTCACTGACGATACCACATGCTAGACGATCTACAGAGTGTATAATACGTGCTAAACGTTCTGCAGAGTGTATTACACGTGCTACATGCTCTACACAGTGCATTTCATGTTCTTCACTGACGATACCACATGCTAGACGATCTACAGAGTGTATAATACGTGCTAAACGTTCTGCAGAGTGTATAACACGTGCTACATGCTCTACACAGTGCATTTCATGTTCTACACTGACGATACCACATGCTAGACGATCTTCAGAGTGTATAATACGTGCTTAATGTTCTGCAGAGTGTATAATACGTGCTAAACGTTCTGCAGAGTGTATAACACGTGCTACATGCTCTACACAGTGCATTTCATGTTCTACACTGATGATACCACATGCTAGACGATCTACAGAGTGTATAATACGTGCTAAACGTTCTGCAGAGTGTATAATACGTGCTAAACGTTCTGCAGAGTGTATAATACGTGCTAAACGTTCTGCAGAGTGTATAATACGTGCTAAACGTTCTGCAGAGTGTATAACACGTGCTTCATGCTCTACACAGTGCATTTCATGTTCTACACTGACGATACCACATGCTAGACGATCTACAGAGTGTATAATACGTGCTAAACGTTGTGCAGTGTGTAGAATACGTGCTAAACGTTCTGCAAAGTGTATAACACGTGCTACATGCTCTACACAGTGCATTTCATGTTCTACACTGACGATACCACATGCTTGACGATCTACAGAGTGTATAATACGTGCTAAACGTTCTGCAGAGTGTATAATACGTGCTAAACGTTCTGCAGAGTGTATAACACGTGCTACATGCTCTACACAGTGCATTTCATGTTCTACACTGACGATACCACATGCTAGACGATCTACAGAGTGTATAATACGTGCTTAACGTTCTGCAGAGTGTATAATACGTGCTAAACGTTCTGCAGAGTGTATAACACGTGCTACATGCTCTACACAGTGCATTTCATGTTCTACACTGATGATACCACATGCTAGACGATCTACAGAGTGTATAATACGTGCTAAACGTTCTGCAGAGTGTATAATACGTGCTAAACGTTCTGCAGAGTGTATAACACGTGCTACATGCTCTACACAGTGCATTTCATGTTCTACACTGACGATACCACATGCTAGACGATCTACAGAGTGTATAATACGTGCTAAACGTTCTGCAGAGTGTATAACACGTGCTACATGCTCTACACAGTGCATTTCATGTTCTACACTGACGATACCACATGCTAGACGATCTACAGAGTGTATAATACGTGCTAAACGTTCTGCAGAGTGTATAATACGTGCTAAACGTTCTGCAGAGTGTATAACACGTGCTACATGCTCTACACAGTGCATTTCATGTTCTACACTGACGATACCACATGCTAGACGATCTACAGAGTGTATAATACGTGCTTAACGTTCTGCAGAGTGTATAATACGTGCTTAACGTTCTGCAGAGTGTATAACACGTGCTACATGCTCTACACAGTGCATTTCATGTTCTACACTGACGATACCACATGCTAGACGATCTACAGAGTGTATCATACGTGCTAAACGTTCTGCAGAGTGTATAATACGTGCTAAACGTTCTGCAGAGTGTATAATACGTGCTAAACGTTCTGCAGAGTGTATAACACGTGCTACATGCTCTACACAGTGCATTTCATGTTCTACACTGACGATACCACATGCTAGACGATCTACAGAGTGTATAATACGTGCTAAACGTTCTGCAGAGTGTATAATACGTGCTAAACGTTCTGCAGAGTGTATAACACGTGCTACATGCTCTACACAGTGCATTTCATGTTCTACACTGATGATACCACATGCTAGACGATCTACAGAGTGTATTATACGTGCTTAACGTTCTGCAGAGTGTATAATACGTGCTAAACGTTCTGCAGAGTGTATAACACGTGCTACATGCTCTACACAGTGCATTTCATGTTCTACACTGACGATACCACATGCTAGACGATCTACAGAGTGTATAATACGTGCTTAACGTTCTGCAGAGTGTATAATACGTGCTAAACGTTCTGCAGAGTGTATAATACGTGCTAAACGTTCTGCAGAGTGTATAATACGTGCTCAACGTTCTGAAGAGTGTATAACACGTGCTTCATGCTCTACACAGTGCATTTCATGTTCTACACTGACGATACCACATGCTAGACGATCTACAGAGTGTATAATACGTGCTAAACGTTCTGCAGTGTGTAGAATACGTGCTAAACGTTCTGCAAAGTGTATAACACGTGCTACATGCTCTACACAGTGCATTTCATGTTCTACACTGACGATACCACATGCTTGACGATCTACAGAGTGTATAATACGTGCTAAACGTTCTGCAGAGTGTATAATACGTGCTTAACGTTCTTCAGAGTGTATAACACGTGCTACATGCTCTACACAGTGCATTTCATGTTCTACACTGACGATACCACATGCTAGATGATCTACAGAGTGTATAATACGTGCTAAACGTTCTGCAGAGTGTATAATACGTGCTAAACGTTCTGCAGAGTGTATAACACGTGCTACATGCTCTACACAGTGCATTTCATGTTCTTCACTGACGATACCACATGCTAGACGATCTACAGAGTGTATAATACGTGCTAAACGTTCTGCAGAGTGTATAACACGTGCTACATGCTCTACACAGTGCATTTCATGTTCTTCACTGACGATACCACATGCTAGACGATCTACAGAGTGTATAATACGTGCTAAACGTTCTGCAGAGTGTATTACACGTGCTACATGCTCTACACAGTGCATTTCATGTTCTTCACTGACGATACCACATGCTAGACGATCTACAGAGTGTATAATACGTGCTAAACGTTCTGCAGAGTGTATAACACGTGCTACATGCTCTACACAGTGCATTTCATGTTCTACACTGACGATACCACATGCTAGACGATCTTCAGAGTGTATAATACGTGCTTAATGTTCTGCAGAGTGTATAATACGTGCTAAACGTTCTGCAGAGTGTATAACACGTGCTACATGCTCTACACAGTGCATTTCATGTTCTACACTGATGATACCACATGCTAGACGATCTACAGAGTGTATAATACGTGCTAAACGTTCTGCAGAGTGTATAATACGTGCTAAACGTTCTGCAGAGTGTATAATACGTGCTAAACGTTCTGCAGAGTGTATAATACGTGCTAAACGTTCTGCAGAGTGTATAACACGTGCTTCATGCTCTACACAGTGCATTTCATGTTCTACACTGACGATACCACATGCTAGACGATCTACAGAGTGTATAATACGTGCTAAACGTTCTGCAGTGTGTAGAATACGTGCTAAACGTTCTGCAAAGTGTATAACACGTGCTACATGCTCTACACAGTGCATTTCATGTTCTACACTGACGATACCACATGCTTGACGATCTACAGAGTGTATAATACGTGCTAAACGTTCTGCAGAGTGTATAATACGTGCTAAACGTTCTGCAGAGTGTATAACACGTGCTACATGCTCTACACAGTGCATTTCATGTTCTACACTGACGATACCACATGCTAGACGATCTACAGAGTGTATTATACGTGCTAAACGTTCTGCAGAGTGTATAATACGTGCTAAACGTTCTGCAGAGTGTATAACACGTGCTACATGCTCTACACAGTGCATTTCATGTTCTACACTGACGATACCACATGCTAGACGATCTACAGAGTGTATAATACGTGCTTAACGTTCTGCAGAGTGTATAATACGTGCTTAACGTTCTGCAGAGTGTATAACACGTGCTACATGCTCTACACAGTGCATTTCATGTTCTACACTGACGATACCACATGCTAGACGATCTACAGAGTGTATCATACGTGCTAAACGTTCTGCAGAGTGTATAATACGTGCTAAACGTTCTGCAGAGTGTATAATACGTGCTAAACGTTCTGCAGAGTGTATAACACGTGCTACATGCTCTACACAGTGCATTTCATGTTCTACACTGACGATACCACATGCTTGACGATCTACAGAGTGTATAATACGTGCTAAACGTTCTGCAGAGTGTATAATACGTGCTAAACGTTCTGCAGAGTGTATAACACGTGCTACATGCTCTACACAGTGCATTTCATGTTCTACACTGACGATACCACATGCTAGACGATCTACAGAGTGTATAATACGTGCTAAACGTTCTGCAGAGTGTATAATACGTGCTAAACGTTCTGCAGAGTGTATAATACGTGCTAAACGTTCTGCAGAGTGTATAACACGTGCTACATGCTCTACACAGTGCATTTCATGTTCTACACTGACGATACCACATGCTAGACGATCTACAGAGTGTATTATACGTGCTTAACGTTCTGCAGAGTGTATAATACGTGCTAAACGTTCTGCAGAGTGTATAACACGTGCTACATGCTCTACACAGTGCATTTCATGTTCTACACTGACGATACCACATGCTAGACGATCTACAGAGTGTATAATACGTGCTTAACGTTCTGCAGAGTGTATAATACGTGCTAAACGTTCTGCAGAGTGTATAATACGTGCTAAACGTTCTGCAGAGTGTATAATACGTGCTCAACGTTCTGCAGAGTGTATAACACGTGCTTCATGCTCTACACAGTGCATTTCATGTTCTACACTGACGATACCACATGCTAGACGATCTACAGAGTGTATAATACGTGCTAAACGTTCTGCAGTGTGTAGAATACGTGCTAAACGTTCTGCAAAGTGTATAACACGTGCTACATGCTCTACACAGTGCATTTCATGTTCTACACTGACGATACCACATGCTTGACGATCTACAGAGTGTATAATACGTGCTAAACGTTCTGCAGAGTGTATAATACGTGCTAAACGTTCTGCAGAGTGTATAACACGTGCTACATGCTCTACACAGTGCATTTCATGTTCTACACTGACGATACCACATGCTAGACGATCTACAGAGTGTATAATACGTGCTTAACGTTCTGCAGAGTGTATAATACGTGCTAAACGTTCTGCAGAGTGTATATCATGTGCTACATGCTCTACACAGTGCATTTCATGTTCTACACTGACGATACCACATGCTAGACGATCTACAGAGTGTATAATACGTGCTTAACGTTCTGCAGAGTGTATAGTACGTGCTAAACGTTCTGCAGAGTGTATAACACGTGATTCATGCTCTACACAGTGCATTTCATGTTCTACACTGACGATACCACATGCTAGACGATGTACAGAGTGTATTATACGTGCTAAACGTTCTGCAGAGTGTATAATACGTGCTAAACGTTCTGCAGCGTGTATAACACGTGCTACATGCTCTACACAGTGCATTTCATGTTCTACACTAACGATAACACATGCTAGACGATCTACAGAGTGTATAATACGTGCTAAACGTTCTGCAGAGTGTATAATACGTGCTAAACGTTCTGCAGAGTGTATAACACGTGCTACATGCTCTACACAGTGCATTTCATGTTCTACACTGACGATACCACATGCTAGACGATCTACAGAGTGTATAATACGTGCTAAACGTTCTGCAGAGTGTATAACACGTGCTACATGCTCTACACAGTGCATTTCATGTTCTACACTGACGATACCACATGCTATACGATCTACAGAGTGTATTATACGTGCTTAACGTTCTGCAGAGTGTATAATACGTGCTTAACGTTCTGCAGAGTGTATAACACGTGCTACATGCTCTACACAGTGCATTTTATGTTCTACACTGACGATAACACGTGCTAAACGTTCTACAGAGTGTATAACACGTGCCACACATTCTTCAGAGTGTATTCAACGTGCTACACGTTCTGCAGAGTGTATATTACGTGCTACACGTTCTGCAGAGTGAATTACACGTGCTACACATTCTGCAGAGTGTATAACATGTGCTACACGTTCTGCAGAGTGTATAACACGTGCTACATGTTCTACACAGTGCATTTCATGTTCTACACTGACGATAACACATGCTAGACGATCTACAGAGTGTGTAACGCGTGCTACACATTCTTCAGAGTGTATAACACGTGCTGCACGTTCTGCAGAGTGTATAACACGTGCTACACATTCTTCAGAGTGTATAACACGTGCTACATGTTCTACACAGTGCATTTCATGTTCTACATTGAGGATAACACGTGCTAAACGTTCTACAGAGTGTATAACACGTGCTACACGTTCTGCAGAGTGTATAACATGTGCTACACGTTCTGCAGAGTGTATAACACGTGCTACATGTTCTACACAGTGCATTTCATGTTCTACATTGAGGATAACACGTGCTAAACGTTCTACAGAGTGTATAACACGTGCTACACATTCTTCAGAGTGTATTCAACGTGCTACACGTTCTGCAGAGTGTATAACACGTGCTACACGTTCTGCCGAGTGTATAACACGTGCTACATGCTCTACACAGTGCTTTTTATGTTCTACACTGACGATAACACATGCTCGACGATCTACAGAGTGTATAGTACGTGCTAAACGTTCTGCAGAGTGTATAACACGTGCTACATGCTCTACACAGTGCATTTCATGTTCTACATGGAGGATAACACGTGCTAAACGTTCTACAGAGTGTATAACACGTGCTAAACGTTCTACAGAATGTTTAACACGTGCTACACGTTCTGCAGAGTGTATAACACGTGCTACATGCTCTACACAGTGCATTTCATGTTCTACACTGACGATACCACATGCTAGACGATCTACAGAGTGTATAATACGTGCTTAACGTTCTGCAGAGTGTATAATACGTGCTAAACGTTCTGCAGAGTGCATAACACGTGCTACATGCTCTACACAGTGCATTTCATGTTCTACACTGACGATACCACATGCTAGACGATCTACTGAGTGTATAATACGTGCTAAACGTTCTGCAGAGTGTATAACACGTGCTTAACGTTCTGCAGAGTGTATAACACGTGCTACATGCTCTACACAGTGCATTTCATGTTCTACATGGAGGATAACACGTGCTAAACGTTCTACAGAATGTTTAACACGTGCTACACGTTCTGCAGAGTGTATAACACGTGCTACATGCTCTACACAGTGCATTTCATGTTCTACACTGACGATACCACATGCTAGACGATCTACAGAGTGTATAATACGTGCATAACGTTCTGCAGAGTGTATAATACGTGCTAAACGTTCTGCAGAGTGTATAACACGTGCTACATGCTCTACACAGTGCATTTCATGTTCTACACTGACGATACCACATGCTAGACGATCTACTGAGTGTATAATACGTGCTAAACGTTCTGCAGAGTGTATAACACGTGCTTAACGTTCTGCAGAGTGTATAACACGTGCTACATGCTCTACACAGTGCATTTCATGTTCTACACTGACGATACCACATGCTAGACGATCTACAGAGTGTATAATACGTGCTAAACGTTCTGCAGAGTGTATAATACGTGCTAAACGTTCTGCAGAGTGTATAATACGTGCTAAACGTTCTGCAGAGTGTATAACACGTGCTACATGCTCTACACCGTGCATTTCATGTTCTACACCGACGATACCACATGCTAGACGATCTACAGAGTGTATAATACGTGCTAAACGTTCTGCAGAGTGTATAACACGTGCTTAACGTTCTGCAGAGTGTATAACACGTGCTACATGCTCTACACAGTGCATTTCATGTTCTACACTGACGATACCACATGCTAGACGATCTACAGAGTGTATAATACGTGCTAAACGTTCTGCAGAGTGTATAATACGTGCTAAACGTTCTGCAGAGTGTATAATACAGATAATACACTGACGATACCACATGCTAGACGATCAACAGAGTGTATAATACGTGCTAAACGTTCTGCAGAGTGTATAATACGTGCTAAACGTTCTGCAGAGTGCATAACACGTGCTACATGCTCTACACAGTGCATTTCATGTTCTACACTGACGATACCACATGCTAGACGATCTACAGAGTGTATAATACGTGCTAAACGTTCTGCAGAGTGTATAACACGTGCTTAACGTTCTGCAGAGTGTATAACACGTGCTACATGCACTACACAGTGCATTTCATGTTCTACACTGACGATACCACATGCTAGACGATCTACAGAGTGTATAATACGTGCTAAACGTTCTGCAGAGTGTAATACGTGCTAAACGTTCTGCAGAGTGTATAATACGTGCTAAACGTTCTGCAGAGTGTATAATACGTGCTAAACGTTCTGCAGAGTGTATAACACGTGCTACATGCTCTACACAGTGCATTTCATGTTCTACACTGACGATACCACATGCTAGACGATCTACAGAGTGTATAATACGTGCTTAACGTTCTGCAGAGTGTATAACACGTGCTACATGCTCTACACAGTGCATTTCATGTTCTACACTGACGATACCACATGCTAGACGATCTACAGAGTGTATAATACGTGCTTAACGTTCTGCAGAGTGTATAATACGTGCTAAACGTTCTGCAGAGTGTATAACACGTGCTACATGCTCTACACAGTGCATTTCATGTTCTACACTGACGATACCATATGCTAGACGATCTACAGAGTGTATAATACGTGCTAAACGTTCTGCAGAGTGTATAATACGTGCTAAACGTTCTGCAGAGTGTATAATACGTGCTAAACGTTCTGCAGAGTGTATAACACGTGCTACATGCTCTACACAGTGCATTTCATGTTCTTCACTGACGATACCATATGCTAGACGATCTACAGAGTGTATAATACGTGCTAAACGTTCTGCAGAGTGTATTACACGTGCTACATGCTCTACACAGTGCATTTCATGTTCTACACTGACGATACCACATGCTAGACGATCTACAGAGTGTATAATACGTGCTAAACGTTCTGCAGAGTGTATTACACGTGCTACATGCTCTACACAGTGCATTTCATGTTCTACACTGACGATACCACATGCTAGACGATCTACAGAGTGTATAATACGTGCTAAACGTTCTGCAGAGTGTATAACACGTGCTACATGCTCTACACAGTGCATTTCATGTTCTACACTGACGATACCACATGCTAGACGATCTACAGAGTGTATAATACGTGCTAAACGTTCTGCAGAGTGTATTACACGTGCTACATGCTCTACACAGTGCATTTCATGTTCTACACTGACGATACCACATGCTAGACGATCTACAGAGTGTATAATACGTGCTAAACGTTCTGCAGAGTGTATAATACGTGCTAAACGTTCTGCAGAGTGTATAACACGTGCTACATGCTCTACACAGTGCATTTCATGTTCTACACTGACGATACCACATGCTAGACGATCTACAGAGTGTATAATACGTGCTAAACGTTCTGCAGAGTGTATTACACGTGCTACATGCTCTACACAGTGCATTTCATGTTCTACACTGACGATACCACATGCTAGACGATCTACAGAGTGTATAATACGTGCTAAACGTTCTGCAGAGTGTATAATACGTGCTAAACGTTCTGCAGAGTGTATAACACGTGCTACATGCTCTACACAGTGCATTTCATGTTCTACACTGACGATACCATATGCTAGACGATCTACAGAGTGTATAATACGTGCTAAACGTTCTGCAGAGTGTATAATACGTGCTAAACGTTCTGCAGAGTGTATAATACGTGCTAAACGTTCTGCAGAGTGTATAACACGTGCTACATGCTCTACACAGTGCATTTCATGTTCTACACTGACGATACCACATGCTAGACGATCTACAGAGTGTATAATACGTGCTAAACGTTCTGCAGAGTGTATAATACGTGCTAAACGTTCTGCAGAGTGTATAACACGTGCTACATGCTCTACACAGTGCATTTCATGTTCTACACTGACGATACCATATGCTAGACGATCTACAGAGTGTATAATACGTGCTAAACGTTCTGCAGAGTGTATAATACGTGCTAAACGTTCTGCAGAGTGTATAATACGTGCTAAACGTTCTGCAGAGTGTATAACACGTGCTACATGCTCTACACAGTGCATTTCATGTTCTACACTGACGATACCATATGCTAGACGATCTACAGAGTGTATAATACGTGCTTAACGTTCTGCAGAGTGTATTACACGTGCTACATGCTCTACACAGTGCATTTCATGTTCTACACTGACGATACCATATGCTAGACGATCTACAGAGTGTATAATACGTGCTTAACGTTCTGCAGAGTGTATAACACGTGCTACATGCTCTACACAGTGCATTTCATGTTCTACACTGACGATACCATATGCTAGACGATCTACAGAGTGTATAATACGTGCTAAACGTTCTGCAGAGTGTATAATACGTGCTAAACGTTCTGCAGAGTGTATAATACGTGCTAAACGTTCTGCAGAGTGTATAACACGTGCTACATGCTCTACACAGTGCATTTCATGTTCTACACTGACGATACCACATGCTAGACGATCTACAGAGTGTATAATACGTGCTAAACGTTCTGCAGAGTGTATAACACGTGCTACATGCTCTACACAGTGCATTTCATGTTCTACACTGACGATACCACATGCTAGACGATCTACAGAGTGTATTATACGTGCTAAACGTTCTGCAGAGTGTATAATACGTGCTAAACGTTCTGCAGAGTGTATAATACGTGCTAAACGTTCTGCAGAGTGTATAACACGTGCTACATGCTCTACACAGTGCATTTCATGTTCTACACTGACGATACCATATGCTAGACGATCTACAGAGTGTATAATACGTGCTTAACGTTCTGCAGAGTGTATTACACGTGCTACATGCTCTACACAGTGCATTTCATGTTCTACACTGACGATACCACATGCTAGACGATCTACAGAGTGTATAATACGTGCTAAATGTTCTGCAGAGTGTATAATACAGATAATACACAGACGATACCACATGCTAGACGATCTACAGAGTGTATAATACGTGCTAAACGTTCTGCAGAGTGTATAATACGTGCTAAACGTTCTGCAGAGTGTATAACACGTGCTACATGCTCTACACAGTGCATTTCATGTTCTACACTAACGATAACACATGCTAGACGATCTACAGAGTGTATAATACGTGCTAAATGTTCTGCAGAGTGTATAATACAGATAATACACTGACGATACCACATGCTAGACGATCTACAGAGTGTATAATACGTGCTTAACGTTCTGCAGAGTGTATTACACGTGCTACATGCTCTACACAGTGCATTTCATGTTCTTCACTGACGATACCACATGCTAGACGATCTACAGAGTGTATAATACGTGCTAAACGTTCTGCAGAGTGTATAACACGTGCTACATGCTCTACACAGTGCATTTCATGTTCTACACAGACGATACCACATGCTAGACGATCTACAGAGTGTATAATACGTGCTAAACGTTCTGCAGAGTGTATAACACGTGCTACATGCTCTACACAGTGCATTTCATGTTCTACACTGACGATACCACATGCTAGACGATCTACAGAGTGTATAATACGTGCTAAATGTTCTGCAGAGTGTATAATACAGATAATACACTGACGATACCACATGCTAGACGATCTACAGAGTGTATAATACGTGCTTAACGTTCTGCAGAGTGTATTACACGTGCTTCATGCTCTACACAGTGCATTTCATGTTCTTCACTGACGATACCACATGCAAGACGATCTACAGAGTGTATAATACGTGCTAAACGTTCTGCAGAGTGTATAACACGTGCTACATGCTCTACACAGTGCATTTCATGTTCTACACAGACGATACCACATGCTAGACGATCTACAGAGTGTATAATACGTGCTAAACGTTCTGCAGTGTGTAGAATACGTGCTTAACGTTCTGCAGAGTGTATTACACGTGCTACATGCTCTACACAGTGCATTTCATGTTCTTCACTGACGATACCACATGCTAGACGATCTACAGAGTGTATAATACGTGCTAAACGTTCTGCAATGTGTATAACACGTGCTACATGCTCTACACAGTGCATTTCATGTTCTACACTGACGATACCACATGCTAGACGATCTACAGAGTGTATAATACGTGCTTAACGTTCTGCAGAGTGTATAATACGTGCTAAACGTTCTGCAGAGTGTATAACACGTGCTACATGCTCTACACAGTGCATTTCATGTTCTACACTGATGATACCACATGCTAGACGATCTACAGAGTGTATAATACGTGCTAAACGTTCTGCAGAGTGTATAATACGTGCTAAACGTTCTGCAGAGTGTATAATACGTGCTAAACGTTCTGCAGAGTGTATAATACGTGCTAAACGTTCTGCAGAGTGTATAACACGTGCTTCATGCTCTACACAGTGCATTTCATGTTCTACACTGACGATACCACATGCTAGACGATCTACAGAGTGTATAATACGTGCTAAACGTTCTGCAGTGTGTAGAATACGTGCTAAACGTTCTGCAAAGTGTATAACACGTGCTACATGCTCTACACAGTGCATTTCATGTTCTACACTGACGATACCACATGCTTGACGATCTACAGAGTGTATAATACGTGCTAAACGTTCTGCAGAGTGTATAATACGTGCTAAACGTTCTGCAGAGTGTATAACACGTGCTACATGCTCTACACAGTGCATTTCATGTTCTACACTGACGATACCACATGCTAGACGATCTACAGAGTGTATAATACGTGCTAAACGTTCTGCAGAGTGTATAATACGTGCTAAACGTTCTGCAGAGTGTATAATACGTGCTAAACGTTCTGCAGAGTGTATAATACGTGCTAAACGTTCTGCAGAGTGTATAACACGTGCTTCATGCTCTACACAGTGCATTTCATGTTCTACACTGACGATACCACATGCTAGACGATCTACAGAGTGTATAATACGTGCTAAACGTTCTGCAGTGTGTAGAATACGTGCTAAACGTTCTGCAAAGTGTATAACACGTGCTACATGCTCTACACAGTGCATTTCATGTTCTACACTGACGATACCACATGCTTGACGATCTACAGAGTGTATAATACGTGCTAAACGTTCTGCAGAGTGTATAATACGTGCTAAACGTTCTGCAGAGTGTATAACACGTGCTACATGCTCTACACAGTGCATTTCATGTTCTACACTGACGATACCACATGCTAGACGATCTACAGAGTGTATAATACGTGCTTAACGTTGTGCAGAGTGTATAATACGTGCTAAACGTTCTGCAGAGTGTATAACACGTGCTACATGCTCTACACAGTGCATTTCATGTTCTACACTGACGATACCACATGCTTGACGATCTACAGAGTGTATAATACGTGCTAAACGTTCTGCAGAGTGTATAATACGTGCTAAACGTTTTGCAGAGTGTATAACACGTGCTACATGCTCTACACAGTGCATTTCATGTTCTACACTGACGATACCACATGCTAGACGATCTACAGAGTGTATAATACGTGCTAAACGTTCTGCAGAGTGTATAATACGTGCTAAACGTTCTGCAGAGTGTATAATACGTGCTAAACGTTCTGCAGAGTGTATAATACGTGCTAAACGTTCTGCAGAGTGTATAACACGTGCTTCATGCTCTACACAGTGCATTTCATGTTCTACACTGACGATACCACATGCTAGACGATCTACAGAGTGTATAATACGTGCTAAACGTTCTGCAGAGTGTATAATACTTGCTAAACGTTTTGCAGAGTGTATAACACGTGCTACATGCTCTACACAGTGCATTTCATGTTCTACACTGACGATACCACATGCTAGACGATCTACAGAGTGTATAATACGTGCTAAACGTTCTGCAGAGTGTATAATACGTGCTAAACGTTCTGCAGAGTGTATAATACGTGCTAAACGTTCTGCAGAGTGTATAATACGTGCTAAACGTTCTGCAGAGTGTATAACACGTGCTTCATGCTCTACACAGTGCATTTCATGTTCTACACTGACGATACCACATGCTAGACGATCTACAGAGTGTATAATACGTGCTAAACGTTCTGCAGTGTGTAGAATACGTGCTAAACGTTCTGCAAAGTGTATAACACGTGCTACATGCTCTACACAGTGCATTTCATGTTCTACACTGACGATACCACATGCTTGACGATCTACAGAGTGTATAATACGTGCTAAACGTTCTGCAGAGTGTATAATACGTGCTAAACGTTCTGCAGAGTGTATAACACGTGCTACATGCTCTACACAGTGCATTTCATGTTCTACACTGACGATACCACATGCTAGACGATCTACAGAGTGTATAATACGTGCTTAACGTTCTGCAGAGTGTATAATACGTGCTTAACGTTCTGCAGAGTGTATAACACGTGCTACATGCTCTACACAGTGCATTTCATGTTCTACACTGACGATACCACATGCTAGACGATCTACAGAGTGTATAATACGTGCTAAACGTTCTGCAGTGTATAATTCGTGCTAAACGTTCTGCAGAGTGTATAATACGTGCTAAACGTTGTGCAGAGTGTATAATACGTGCTAAACGTTCTGCAGAGTGTATAACACGTGCTACATGCTCTACACAGTGCATTTCATGTTCTACACTGACGATACCACATGCTAGACGATCTACAGAGTGTATAATACGTGCTAAACGTTCTGCAGTGTGTAGAATACGTGCTTAACGTTCTGCAGAGTGTATTACACGTGCTACATGCTCTACACAGTGCATTTCATGTTCTTCACTGACGATACCACATGTTAGACGATCTACAGAGTGTATAATACGTGCTAAACGTTCTGCAGAGTGTATAATACGTGCTTAACGTTCTTCAGAGTGTATAACACGTGCTACATGCTCTACACAGTGCATTTCATGTTCTACACTGACGATACCACATGCTAGATGATCTACAGAGTGTATAATACGTGCTAAACGTTCTGCAGAGTGTATAATACGTGCTAAACGTTCTGCAGAGTGTATAACACGTGCTACATGCTCTACACAGTGCATTTCATGTTCTTCACTGACGATACCACATGCTAGACGATCTACAGAGTGTATAATACGTGCTAAACGTTCTGCAGAGTGTATAACACGTGCTACATGCTCTACACAGTGCATTTCATGTTCTTCACTGACGATACCACATGCTAGACGATCTACAGAGTGTATAATACGTGCTAAACGTTCTGCAGAGTGTATTACACGTGCTACATGCTCTACACAGTGCATTTCATGTTCTTCACTGACGATACCACATGCTAGACGATCTACAGAGTGTATAATACGTGCTAAACGTTCTGCAGAGTGTATAACACGTGCTACATGCTCTACACAGTGCATTTCATGTTCTACACTGACGATACCACATGCTAGACGATCTTCAGAGTGTATAATACGTGCTTAATGTTCTGCAGAGTGTATAATACGTGCTAAACGTTCTGCAGAGTGTATAACACGTGCTACATGCTCTACACAGTGCATTTCATGTTCTACACTGATGATACCACATGCTAGACGATCTACAGAGTGTATAATACGTGCTAAACGTTCTGCAGAGTGTATAATACGTGCTAAACGTTCTGCAGAGTGTATAATACGTGCTAAACGTTCTGCAGAGTGTATAATACGTGCTAAACGTTCTGCAGAGTGTATAACACGTGCTTCATGCTCTACACAGTGCATTTCATGTTCTACACTGACGATACCACATGCTAGACGATCTACAGAGTGTATAATACGTGCTAAACGTTGTGCAGTGTGTAGAATACGTGCTAAACGTTCTGCAAAGTGTATAACACGTGCTACATGCTCTACACAGTGCATTTCATGTTCTACACTGACGATACCACATGCTTGACGATCTACAGAGTGTATAATACGTGCTAAACGTTCTGCAGAGTGTATAATACGTGCTAAACGTTCTGCAGAGTGTATAACACGTGCTACATGCTCTACACAGTGCATTTCATGTTCTACACTGACGATACCACATGCTAGACGATCTACAGAGTGTATAATACGTGCTTAACGTTCTGCAGAGTGTATAATACGTGCTAAACGTTCTGCAGAGTGTATAACACGTGCTACATGCTCTACACAGTGCATTTCATGTTCTACACTGATGATACCACATGCTAGACGATCTACAGAGTGTATAATACGTGCTAAACGTTCTGCAGAGTGTATAATACGTGCTAAACGTTCTGCAGAGTGTATAACACGTGCTACATGCTCTACACAGTGCATTTCATGTTCTACACTGACGATACCACATGCTAGACGATCTACAGAGTGTATAATACGTGCTAAACGTTCTGCAGAGTGTATAACACGTGCTACATGCTCTACACAGTGCATTTCATGTTCTACACTGACGATACCACATGCTAGACGATCTACAGAGTGTATAATACGTGCTAAACGTTCTGCAGAGTGTATAATACGTGCTAAACGTTCTGCAGAGTGTATAACACGTGCTACATGCTCTACACAGTGCATTTCATGTTCTACACTGACGATACCACATGCTAGACGATCTACAGAGTGTATAATACGTGCTTAACGTTCTGCAGAGTGTATAATACGTGCTTAACGTTCTGCAGAGTGTATAACACGTGCTACATGCTCTACACAGTGCATTTCATGTTCTACACTGACGATACCACATGCTAGACGATCTACAGAGTGTATCATACGTGCTAAACGTTCTGCAGAGTGTATAATACGTGCTAAACGTTCTGCAGAGTGTATAATACGTGCTAAACGTTCTGCAGAGTGTATAACACGTGCTACATGCTCTACACAGTGCATTTCATGTTCTACACTGACGATACCACATGCTAGACGATCTACAGAGTGTATAATACGTGCTAAACGTTCTGCAGAGTGTATAATACGTGCTAAACGTTCTGCAGAGTGTATAACACGTGCTACATGCTCTACACAGTGCATTTCATGTTCTACACTGATGATACCACATGCTAGACGATCTACAGAGTGTATTATACGTGCTTAACGTTCTGCAGAGTGTATAATACGTGCTAAACGTTCTGCAGAGTGTATAACACGTGCTACATGCTCTACACAGTGCATTTCATGTTCTACACTGACGATACCACATGCTAGACGATCTACAGAGTGTATAATACGTGCTTAACGTTCTGCAGAGTGTATAATACGTGCTAAACGTTCTGCAGAGTGTATAATACGTGCTAAACGTTCTGCAGAGTGTATAATACGTGCTCAACGTTCTGAAGAGTGTATAACACGTGCTTCATGCTCTACACAGTGCATTTCATGTTCTACACTGACGATACCACATGCTAGACGATCTACAGAGTGTATAATACGTGCTAAACGTTCTGCAGTGTGTAGAATACGTGCTAAACGTTCTGCAAAGTGTATAACACGTGCTACATGCTCTACACAGTGCATTTCATGTTCTACACTGACGATACCACATGCTTGACGATCTACAGAGTGTATAATACGTGCTAAACGTTCTGCAGAGTGTATAATACGTGCTTAACGTTCTTCAGAGTGTATAACACGTGCTACATGCTCTACACAGTGCATTTCATGTTCTACACTGACGATACCACATGCTAGATGATCTACAGAGTGTATAATACGTGCTAAACGTTCTGCAGAGTGTATAATACGTGCTAAACGTTCTGCAGAGTGTATAACACGTGCTACATGCTCTACACAGTGCATTTCATGTTCTTCACTGACGATACCACATGCTAGACGATCTACAGAGTGTATAATACGTGCTAAACGTTCTGCAGAGTGTATAACACGTGCTACATGCTCTACACAGTGCATTTCATGTTCTTCACTGACGATACCACATGCTAGACGATCTACAGAGTGTATAATACGTGCTAAACGTTCTGCAGAGTGTATTACACGTGCTACATGCTCTACACAGTGCATTTCATGTTCTTCACTGACGATACCACATGCTAGACGATCTACAGAGTGTATAATACGTGCTAAACGTTCTGCAGAGTGTATAACACGTGCTACATGCTCTACACAGTGCATTTCATGTTCTACACTGACGATACCACATGCTAGACGATCTTCAGAGTGTATAATACGTGCTTAATGTTCTGCAGAGTGTATAATACGTGCTAAACGTTCTGCAGAGTGTATAACACGTGCTACATGCTCTACACAGTGCATTTCATGTTCTACACTGATGATACCACATGCTAGACGATCTACAGAGTGTATAATACGTGCTAAACGTTCTGCAGAGTGTATAATACGTGCTAAACGTTCTGCAGAGTGTATAATACGTGCTAAACGTTCTGCAGAGTGTATAATACGTGCTAAACGTTCTGCAGAGTGTATAACACGTGCTTCATGCTCTACACAGTGCATTTCATGTTCTACACTGACGATACCACATGCTAGACGATCTACAGAGTGTATAATACGTGCTAAACGTTCTGCAGTGTGTAGAATACGTGCTAAACGTTCTGCAAAGTGTATAACACGTGCTACATGCTCTACACAGTGCATTTCATGTTCTACACTGACGATACCACATGCTTGACGATCTACAGAGTGTATAATACGTGCTAAACGTTCTGCAGAGTGTATAATACGTGCTAAACGTTCTGCAGAGTGTATAACACGTGCTACATGCTCTACACAGTGCATTTCATGTTCTACACTGACGATACCACATGCTAGACGATCTACAGAGTGTATTATACGTGCTAAACGTTCTGCAGAGTGTATAATACGTGCTAAACGTTCTGCAGAGTGTATAACACGTGCTACATGCTCTACACAGTGCATTTCATGTTCTACACTGACGATACCACATGCTAGACGATCTACAGAGTGTATAATACGTGCTTAACGTTCTGCAGAGTGTATAATACGTGCTTAACGTTCTGCAGAGTGTATAACACGTGCTACATGCTCTACACAGTGCATTTCATGTTCTACACTGACGATACCACATGCTAGACGATCTACAGAGTGTATCATACGTGCTAAACGTTCTGCAGAGTGTATAATACGTGCTAAACGTTCTGCAGAGTGTATAATACGTGCTAAACGTTCTGCAGAGTGTATAACACGTGCTACATGCTCTACACAGTGCATTTCATGTTCTACACTGACGATACCACATGCTTGACGATCTACAGAGTGTATAATACGTGCTAAACGTTCTGCAGAGTGTATAATACGTGCTAAACGTTCTGCAGAGTGTATAACACGTGCTACATGCTCTACACAGTGCATTTCATGTTCTACACTGACGATACCACATGCTAGACGATCTACAGAGTGTATAATACGTGCTAAACGTTCTGCAGAGTGTATAATACGTGCTAAACGTTCTGCAGAGTGTATAATACGTGCTAAACGTTCTGCAGAGTGTATAACACGTGCTACATGCTCTACACAGTGCATTTCATGTTCTACACTGACGATACCACATGCTAGACGATCTACAGAGTGTATTATACGTGCTTAACGTTCTGCAGAGTGTATAATACGTGCTAAACGTTCTGCAGAGTGTATAACACGTGCTACATGCTCTACACAGTGCATTTCATGTTCTACACTGACGATACCACATGCTAGACGATCTACAGAGTGTATAATACGTGCTTAACGTTCTGCAGAGTGTATAATACGTGCTAAACGTTCTGCAGAGTGTATAATACGTGCTAAACGTTCTGCAGAGTGTATAATACGTGCTCAACGTTCTGCAGAGTGTATAACACGTGCTTCATGCTCTACACAGTGCATTTCATGTTCTACACTGACGATACCACATGCTAGACGATCTACAGAGTGTATAATACGTGCTAAACGTTCTGCAGTGTGTAGAATACGTGCTAAACGTTCTGCAAAGTGTATAACACGTGCTACATGCTCTACACAGTGCATTTCATGTTCTACACTGACGATACCACATGCTTGACGATCTACAGAGTGTATAATACGTGCTAAACGTTCTGCAGAGTGTATAATACGTGCTAAACGTTCTGCAGAGTGTATAACACGTGCTACATGCTCTACACAGTGCATTTCATGTTCTACACTGACGATACCACATGCTAGACGATCTACAGAGTGTATAATACGTGCTTAACGTTCTGCAGAGTGTATAATACGTGCTAAACGTTCTGCAGAGTGTATATCATGTGCTACATGCTCTACACAGTGCATTTCATGTTCTACACTGACGATACCACATGCTAGACGATCTACAGAGTGTATAATACGTGCTTAACGTTCTGCAGAGTGTATAGTACGTGCTAAACGTTCTGCAGAGTGTATAACACGTGATTCATGCTCTACACAGTGCATTTCATGTTCTACACTGACGATACCACATGCTAGACGATGTACAGAGTGTATTATACGTGCTAAACGTTCTGCAGAGTGTATAATACGTGCTAAACGTTCTGCAGCGTGTATAACACGTGCTACATGCTCTACACAGTGCATTTCATGTTCTACACTAACGATAACACATGCTAGACGATCTACAGAGTGTATAATACGTGCTAAACGTTCTGCAGAGTGTATAATACGTGCTAAACGTTCTGCAGAGTGTATAACACGTGCTACATGCTCTACACAGTGCATTTCATGTTCTACACTGACGATACCACATGCTAGACGATCTACAGAGTGTATAATACGTGCTAAACGTTCTGCAGAGTGTATAATACGTGCTAAACGTTCTGCAGAGTGTATAACACGTGCTTCATGCTCTACACAGTGCATTTCATGTTCTACACTGACTATACCACATGCTATACGATCTACAGAGTGTATTATACGTGCTTAACGTTCTGCAGAGTGTATAATACGTGCTAAACGTTCTGCAGAGTGTATAACACGTGCTACATGCTCTACACAGTGCATTTCATGTTCTACACTGACGATACCACATGCTATACGATCTACAGAGTGTATTATACGTGCTTAACGTTCTGCAGAGTGTATAATACGTGCTTAACGTTCTGCAGAGTGTATAACACGTGCTACATGCTCTACACAGTGCATTTTATGTTCTACACTGACGATAACACGTGCTAAACGTTCTACAGAGTGTATAACACGTGCCACACATTCTTCAGAGTGTATTCAACGTGCTACACGTTCTGCAGAGTGTATATTACGTGCTACACGTTCTGCAGAGTGAATTACACGTGCTACACATTCTGCAGAGTGTATAACATGTGCTACACGTTCTGCAGAGTGTATAACACGTGCTACATGTTCTACACAGTGCATTTCATGTTCTACACTGACGATAACACATGCTAGACGATCTACAGAGTGTGTAACGCGTGCTACACATTCTTCAGAGTGTATAACACGTGCTGCACGTTCTGCAGAGTGTATAACACGTGCTACACATTCTTCAGAGTGTATAACACGTGCTACATGTTCTACACAGTGCATTTCATGTTCTACATTGAGGATAACACGTGCTAAACGTTCTACAGAGTGTATAACACGTGCTACACGTTCTGCAGAGTGTATAACATGTGCTACACGTTCTGCAGAGTGTATAACACGTGCTACATGTTCTACACAGTGCATTTCATGTTCTACATTGAGGATAACACGTGCTAAACGTTCTACAGAGTGTATAACACGTGCTACACATTCTTCAGAGTGTATTCAACGTGCTACACGTTCTGCAGAGTGTATAACACGTGCTACACGTTCTGCCGAGTGTATAACACGTGCTACATGCTCTACACAGTGCTTTTTATGTTCTACACTGACGATAACACATGCTCGACGATCTACAGAGTGTATAGTACGTGCTAAACGTTCTGCAGAGTGTATAACACGTGCTACATGCTCTACACAGTGCATTTCATGTTCTACATGGAGGATAACACGTGCTAAACGTTCTACAGAGTGTATAACACGTGCTAAACGTTCTACAGAATGTTTAACACGTGCTACACGTTCTGCAGAGTGTATAACACGTGCTACATGCTCTACACAGTGCATTTCATGTTCTACACTGACGATACCACATGCCAGACAATCTACAGAGTGTATAATACGTGCTAAACGTTCTGCAGAGTGTATTATACGTGCTAAACGTTCTGCAGAGTGTATAACACGTGCTACATGCTCTACACAGTGCATTTCATGTTCTACACTGACGATACCACATGCTAGACGATCTACTGAGTGTATAATACGTGCTAAACGTTCTGCAGAGTGTATAACACGTGCTTAACGTTCTGCAGAGTGTATAACACGTGCTACATGCTCTACACAGTGCATTTCATGTTCTACATGGAGGATAACACGTGCTAAACGTTCTACAGAATGTTTAACACGTGCTACACGTTCTGCAGAGTGTATAACACGTGCTACATGCTCTACACAGTGCATTTCATGTTCTACACTGACGATACCACATGCTAGACGATCTACAGAGTGTATAATACGTGCATAACGTTCTGCAGAGTGTATAATACGTGCTAAACGTTCTGCAGAGTGTATAACACGTGCTAAACGTTCTGCAGAGTGTATAACACGTGCTACATGCTCTACACAGTGCATTTCATGTTCTACATGGAGGATAACACGTGCTTAACGTTCTACAGAGTGTATAACACGTGCTACATGCTCTACACAGTGCATTTCATGTTCTACATGGAGGATAACACGTGCTTAACGTTCTACAGAGTGTATAACACATGCTATACATTCTACAGAGTGTATAATAAGTGCCTTACGTTCTGCAGAGTGTATACTACGTGCTACACGTTATGCAGAGTGTATAACACGTGCTACACGTTCTGCAAAGTGTATTACACATGCTTTACGTTTACTGAGTGTATAACGTATGCTTTACGTGTTACAGAGTGAATAACACGTGCTAAATGTTCTACAGAGTGCATTTCATGTTCTACACTGACGATTACACATGCTAGACGATATACAGAGTGTATAACACGTGCTAAACTTTCTACAGAGTGTATACGTGCTACACATATATACACATATATATATACACATGCTTCACATGGATTTCACACTACACAGTACATATATTATACGATCCTATACATACATACATTACACAGAAGATAAGATGTCTGCATTTTATTTATAGCTAATATTTATAAATATTAAATAGATATTTGAATTTCATTCTTAAAATATACTTTCTTGACTTATAAACACAGCCCCTCAGTACAGAATTTAAATTTGTTTTTAATTTATAATTGATTCTTAAACTAAATTATAATTGTAATGCACGTTTTTCTTTTTTTTTTTTCAGCAGCATTAAACACCGACGGTAGTTAGGAACGAAGACACTGTTATTAATATAATGTATAGAACATTTTGTATGTATGTTTTAGTATAGCTCGGTAAATACTGTACTCTACTGAAGTTGAAATTGTTTTGATTGCATTCCATTATGTATTTTTTACTCAAATCATAATAAAATGTCATGTTTGGAGGTTTTATAGTTGTATTATTTAATGTTGAAATGTTTAACCATATTTTAATTAAGAATAATGTTTTATTGACCAAGAATCGAACCTGTGACTTGGTTTTAAATACTGGACCAAGATGTCACGAATATAATAAGTACATAATATAGTATGTATCAATAACTTTGTATTTTATAACAATCCCATTTCCCATGAAAATTTGAATTAATAAAATAATCATCCTTGAATATTAATATAAGCTTCTATGTATTTTTAAAATTTAGAAATAATAGCAGTTCTTTTGAATTGAGTCTATTGAAAATTTAAAAAAATGGCAGTACAATGTTTTGACTTCAAAAATTAAATATACTTAGTTCAACTTCAGTAAGTAAATAAAAGGCGTTTGTATGTAATTATTTGTTTGTTTGTTTTTTAATTTTTCATAAAATTATCACTAGCGATCATTATTTGTCGTAATTTTTTTTATTGGAATATCTTTTTTCTTTGAATCTGTTCGTGAATTTTAAAATTTTATCAATTTTGTACAGCCGTTTAAAGTACGAAATACTTGGATATTCAATTTCTTTTACGCAATTATCGATAAAAAGTTATATAATGTTTACAGTCTTCATTTATGTCTATCTGTTTATTTATTGAATTATCTTCTAAATGGCTGTACAGAATTGAATGAATAAAGATGTCATTATAATTATTTTATCTATACTGTAATCTTGTTTTTTTATTTAGTAACGAAATCTTCTTGAAAGTATAATATAACCATGGACGTATAAAAAAAGACGGACGGTATATCGCCTAAACATTGAGTGAAGCCTAGTAATGGCGGCGAAACATCCATGTGTGTGTGCCATGTTGCCATGGCAACAGCTGTCCTGATGACAATGGCGGGTGTATTTTTTTTCTATAAATTTTGCCGTAATAATTTTGTCATTAAAACATAAAAGAAATAACTTGCTTCCCTGTGGAATGTAATCCCTTGTGTTTTGTTATTTAAAATTGTACTGTTGCGACACCATTTAACCACGCAAGACGGCATTTTAAATATTTTTTGTGAAACAGTGACGCAGTTAATCAGTCGGTAGTTCACGACGTAATGGCGGCCGACTAGCTTACTATGGTGAGAGTGTGTGCGTGTTTATTGTCTTTACACGATCGCTAGCTTACTATGGTGGCTTCACGTTGTTTGTTCGTAATACGGTGTCCGTCTTTTTTTATACGTCCATGAATATAACATTTCTTTTTTATTTTTATACAAAAAAACAAAAAAGACGTGTGGCACTCGGGGACTGCCGCGGTAAAGCTATTGCAAGCTATGCCTTCAAGCCACACCTCCGCGCCCGTCAGAGTGGGGAGCGTGAGGTTTTTTCGTTACGGAATTTCTGGATTCGGTCCCCTAGCTCAAGGCCCGCAATAGAAGCTATGCAATAGCTTAAAATTTTTTTCATTTTTGAACTACATACAAACGTCTTTTTATCCTATATATAGCTGATATAGCGGTCGCAGGTGGACCAAGCTAGTCGTGTCCTCAGCTGTTATTTATTGTAAGTTTCACCAAAATGAGCTCAGCTCTTCCATACGTTTAGATCAATTCGCCGACGATATAAAACCATTGATTACATGTTATTTTGAGTTTTACTGGCTGCTAACGTACTAAATTAATTTTTAGTTATAATACTTGATAATTACGCCCGGTTTCTATAATCTACGATTTTTCTCTCTAGCAACTTTATTGTCTTTGAAAGTTCTGAGATCTTTTTAAATAGAGAGTTGATTTATTATAAAAACTGGGCGTAAATATTTATATCAACGGTATGAAAATTATTCTAGAAGACATAGACATAACATTCAATAGACAATTATATTTTTTTTAATATTTTTCATTGCTTTTTTATATGGAGGGTAGAAATAAGGAGGACCAACTCAGTGTATTAAAAAGTGTCCGCTGAAAGGCAGCAAATTAAGATGGCGCCATAGTAGCAAGTGGAAAGATTTAAAAAATAGCGCTATAAATTAATAGAGTAGGATACTAAATAAAAAAGTAAAGAAAGACTTAAATATTTTTTTCTCTTCGGATTTATAACAATAAATAAATAATAATAATAAAAAAGACGTGTGGCACTCGGGGACTGCCGCGGTAAAGCTATTGCATGCTATGCCTTCAAGCCACACCTCCGCGCCCGTCGGAGTGGGGAGCGTGAGGTTTTTCGTTACGCAATTTCTGGATTCGGTCCCCGCGCTCAAGGCCCGCGATAGAAGCTATGCAATAGCTTAAAAATCTATCTAAAAAGTTTATAAAAGTCTACAACTGCTAACATATCCTTTCCTCTTGCTACGCTAGCGCTATTTTGGTGGGTTAGTGAACTATAATTTGCTGTTTGGTCCTCCTTACTTCTACCCTCCATACTTTTTTATATTTATTTTAGGACCATTTGTGATGTTGTAACAAAGTGATTTAGTTTTGTTAATCTTGCCTCTGATTTTGATTTGTGGTACATGTTTAATTTAAGACTAAATTTGTACACTTATTTGTTAATATAATATAATTATTTAATTAATGTATTTATGGTTTTATATTATCACTTTCATTGTATAGTTTAATTATTCACTGTGAGCGTGTTTTTACTTATTTTCTGTTTTTTATATAAACACATATTTACAGAAAAATCGGGTTATATATTACTTAAAAATTGGGTTTTCACACATGAGATTATTATTTTACCAATTTCTTTTCATTATCCACAAATATGGAAGAAAGTAATTTAATAAAAATATAATTCATATCTATAAAAGTAATTTTTATAATTAAAATAAGTAGCAAATCGTAGAAAATTTTAAAATTATTTATTATGTTATTAGAACTTATTCAACTACTCCTCAAAAGTAATAACAATATTTCAACCTTTTTTTTAAATAATTAATGTAATTTTGAAAAATAAAGCCTTCTATGACATTATTAAAAATATACAAGTGCCTAATTCAATATGAGGTGGAAAATAGTTCGAGGTGATATCACAATATAATATATTATAAGATACCAGTTACTTGCAAAATCCCTGTTAGTAGTTAATATTGTGTCACTATAGTTTATCTATAAAAACTGCGATATTTGTATGGCTATGTGAATATCGATAAACTTCCATTTGACATAAAAAATACTAAAAAATAACTCGCATCTAAAATTATTAGAAATCATTTTGATTGCAAGTAAAGTACAGGAATGATACTTTTAGAAATACATATTTAATAAGTAAATATTCGTCGTAACTTTGCTCTATAGCGAGCTTTCACATAAATATGTACCGAGTGTCTGAGCATTAATCAGTTATAGTATTTTTGGTAAATAAAATGAACTTAAAAAATACATCATGGCGGTCTTAAAAATAAAGATCAAAATGTCCAGAAATGACGACAGTTTGCAAGCTATGCTTTTTCACTGGCCTATAATTATTATATTCGACATGTAGGACAAGTGACAAGTGAGATATGCATTTTGTTATTTATTGTATGTTTAGGATAACATCACAATATAAATACTACTAATTGATGAATGATGATGAATTCGCGCCAAAACTTTATTAAAAAAAGTGACAGTACAGACCAAACTAAAAACTTAAACGTCAAAGTCAGACAATAGTAAAATATTTTGCTATGGCCCAAGACTTCCGATTTAATAAATCTGTATTAGATTACTCAAAATTGTGTTTATCGACATTATATGAGATGAAGATGTTTAGATTTGCCTCGCGGTATGGGCCTTAAATTATTATAAACCTGAATCAATAAATAACACGACACGCCGAAAGCATAATTATGTCGCTTGAATTTAAGTCGAGAAAATAAGTATCCATACAATATACAAGAAAATCACTATTCTTACAGTATACAGTTGTTTTTTGATTCCGGTTTCTGTTGTATAATTTAAACACTTAAGCCCAATATTAAAAAATAGTTTGTAAATAGAAACATGAGTTTGTCATCTTAGGATAGTATGAATCTAAGTGCAGCATGACTTTACTTGCACTTAGGTTAGTTAAGTCTAAGTTACGTCTGTGTTATTATTTTGGTTATGTCATGTTTATAATATTATTTAATTGGAGAATATATAATCATTGCATTTTTATTTGGTGTTTTATTTCAACGATTTTCCCATCTTTTAGATAATTACCTAGTGTAAAATATTTGTTTATATATTAGTTTTTAGTTCACGAACTATATTATACCAATTAACGTGAAAGGAAATAGGTGTATTCCAGTGTTTCACTTTTTGCACGACTCATAAAGACTATATAATCTAAAAATTTGTTTTGCCTTGGTTCTGCAAAATGTTTCATTAATTATTTTTATCGTCCTAGATAAAGTGCCTCCAAAGGTTTTTTCATCCACTCCACAGTACATACCCACTTTTTTATATCATATTATAGTACACTTTACTGAGAAAATTAGGCATAGCATTTCTTTTCATGTATACGACTTACTTAGCCTAATGAGTAAAATGACAATGTTAACTTTTTTTTAATATAACGAGAAATATCTAAAAAATTTTCCTTGAAATATAAATACGTAGTATTTCTAGTCTATGCTCCCATTTAATTTTTTTGGGTTTTTTGCTTTAATTACTTTGCAAATTTGAAGGAAAGTTTATTTAGACTGTAAATAGAGCTCCTCATTGTATTGCACAATGAGGACGTTACTTCGAAAATCTGCTATGGATACAAAATGTACCTACCTATGGGAAATAAAATGTATGGGAGTGTTTAATGTAACATTTTTGAATATTTCCCCTTTCTTTTTAGAAAATTATTATTGGAATTTTAGTCATTAGGTTAAGTACTTTCGATATCAATTAAAATATTTTTGATATCTGCAATAGGTACGGAATAATCGCATGTGCACACTTAACGATTACACCCGGTATAATAGAGTATTTAAATTCTCTTTGCTATTATGTTTTGAACAATTTACCCTAGTATGAAAATCATATGGATGGGTAGGTATTATTGTATACTCGCTCTTTTATTTTGATCTAATTTGATAGGATAACAAGGAAGGATGGATATTAAATAAAATACATTTTTACGTTCTAAATCATTTAATAAAATTAAAACGATATAACATGTGGACAATAAATAGTTGTGCGGTGAAATAAAATTAACATTCATATAAATCTTTTATTAAATGGGTAAGTAATCTATTTCATTGAAAACCTTTATAAATTATTTATTATACTATTTATGACTGAACAAGCGACGAATATAAGAAATGTATTGAGTATAATACTCCAGTCCAAACTTATGAAATATCTTATTTGCAATAAAAATATATTATTATATTGCACACATAATTTAACCTAAAAAAGGAATGCTCTTGAAAGAAACTACTAATGCGACTAGAAATAATACAAGCATATAATATAAGAGACTGGGCTAAAGAAGTAACAAATACAAGAAATCTATATAATCAGGAAAAATAACACGTAACGAAATTAAACAATGTTTTTACAACTAAAGTTACTATAGCTTGTGTGCAGTGGCTGTAGGGCGGTGTAGGTATGTGCGGTGAGGCGGGGACCTGGTTAGATAGAGCAAGCGTTAAAAGTTAGAAAGAAACGGAACGGTCGGTACTCTCCCTCGCCTCGCCGCGCACATACACAAACAGCCCTAAAGCCACTACACACAAGCTATAGTCACAAAAATTATATTTTACAACTAAAGTTGTTTTCGTAGAAACAAATTAAATAATATCTTTTGACAAAAGTTACGGATACGAGAACGATCTCAAAGAGGGATCAGTTTAAATTAACAGTAAGTTGTAGGATAAAGCAGTAAAGTAATATCAGTTGATAATCTACAACCAAAAGCATCGGAAAAATATAAATAATTTTAACGATATTACCATAATATAACAAACCGCCACTTTTTAAGCATTAAATAAATATAAAAATGTGTGCGTGTACTAGTGTACACACGTAAGAAGTGAAACTTCATTATGACCTTATTTTTCAAAAAAAAAATTACTATAAGTATGCAACTTTACAGAAATATGTCGAATCACGCGTGGTAGGGATAAAAAAAAGATGGCGCATAACGGAAAAATGTCACGCGTAACGAAAAAATGTTACACTAAATTTTTTTCCAACCCCGATAAAGAAGTTTCACTTCAAAAACTGTTCTAATCATTGTAAATAAGCTGCAGAATTTTAATAAATAATATGATAATAAATAGGTGTGTTGATTTCTTAAAAAAATACTGTGTATCAATTTAGTGGTTACCAACAGATTAATTTTCATTTAAATAGAGATCTCTTTGACTCTTCATTCATACTGCCAAATATCATTGAAATTTAAATAAGTACCTATATCGATTTCTCAACCAAAATGGTCAGATGTATCGTTTTTTTTTTTTTCACAAAACGCTATTTTGATGATTAAAAATTTATAACAAAAAGCTACCATTTTAAGCATGACTTAAAAGATGTTTTAACTAATGGTAAAATTTATTAACAAGTCTACATGGGATATTTTATAATATGAATTTGGCATAACAGTTTAATAATAATTTTGCTATATGAAATACACACTGATCTATGTGTCTACGATGACTATAGCTATAGATTTTTTGTAACATGTAAAAATAATCCTATTTTATGATTGAACATATTTTTGAAGTATATGTATATGTAATATTTAGTTTATATTAATATGTGAGTATATGTGTCTATTTTACATTATTTGCAATGTATTGTTATATGTAATTGTAATTATAGTCATTTATTTTGCGCTATCCCACGACCTTCTTACATTTCCTTTCCTACCAGGTTGCCTGGTAGAGATTGCTGTTCAGCAATAAGGCCGCCTTTTGTACAAATGATGCCTTTGTAATTTTGTTCTTTTTTTTTTTCTCTGCTTTGTCCATTCATGTTTGTACAATGAAGTATTATAAATAAATAAATAAATAAGATTAATTTCATAATCTATTCGAGATAAATATATTTTAATAACATTTACTGTATTGTATTTTTTTCGTCATAAGTTTTTGATTATATTTTATTTCAATTTTATGTATTACGATTTTTTTTTCGTAAATAAGAAAATACAAGAATGAAATTTAGAATTTTGTAAGTTTTTTTTACTAATATATTATAAGTACTATAAAAAGACTATAAAATATTCATCAACTTGCAAAAATATATTGTGATTGTGCTGTATATAATAACACGTGCTTCCAAACAAATGCAATATTTTAAATGCTCATTTTTATTATTTTTATCATTAACATTACAATCAATTACAACAGCAAATACGAACAAAAATACAAATAATATCTAACACAATATCCAAAATATATTTTGAAAAAATCAGCGATTTTTTTATTAATCCTTTGAGTACGTAAAGCGGAAGCGTTAACAATTTGCAAAATACTTTTTTTATTGCCGTATAAAAATATTTTTATCTATGTTTTTGTTATTATCTGTGCATATGAATCAGATGTTGATATTTGACAAACGCAATGGCGGCAAGTTCTTTGCAGAACTCTTCTAAAACGATCAAGCTCTCCACTAGTTGATTATGTTCCCCGCTGAAAATAAAGTTTCAATTAATGTTATACACTTTTTCATCAAAATCAAAAAATAATTGAGATCAACACGCTATTAACTAAGTAGTTATTTATAAATTATTCTAATGGTTACAAATTTAATTCTAACCTACGATAAAAGATATGGAGTAATTCCTTACTAGTAAAAGGTCTGTTAGAATACTCAAACATACAACCCACACTGACTTGACATCCATTGATTTTAGATTATTTAAAAGTTTAAAATTGTCGATGAGGCTTATGTATCAAAAAAACTAACCTTTCATCATAGCTAGGATCCTCGCTCATAAGCTGTAGTCTTGTATTTTCAATGATTTTCTTGTAATTCTTCAATCTTGGTATTTCCATAGTTAATCGTTTCGCGACCTCTTGCATCGTCTTAAATAACGTGCGAGTGTTCTTTGCGACTGGTAAATTTGGATTCAAGAAATATTCGTGTAAATTAGGATGTGGAAGAAGAGCCAACTTTGATATTATAGACGTAAGGTGCAAATTCACTTGATACGGCTGATCCGGCATTCGAGATAACAGCGTTAAGAGCATTTTCAAAAATGGTCCTTCATCAAAGTCTTCATCTACATTAGATTGTACATCATTCCCGCGCAATACTAAAGTTTGGGAAAATTTCCGTTTCTTATCTGTACTGTTATCTGTCACTACGCAAATGTCATATTTTTTATCTGCATCACTCGTGTCACTTTTGACATCTACATTATCTGTATTTAGATGACATTTGTTTGTAGGATTTGTTTTATCTGTGCACGAACTGGTCGACACTGTTGAATGGGATCTTTGATATTGAATATTGTCTAGTTTGTTCGTGTGTTTTTTGCTTTCTGTTACGTGTAAAGTGTCGAAAGCGTCTAAATGTATGTCTGCTTCAGGTCGACTATCGTAGCTGTGTGTAGAACTGGCTGTATTGTCCATCCAGTTGGGTTCAGTGGGCCAATGGTATGACGCTGTTATGTCCAACCAGAGCTGTGGAATTTTGTAGAATATAGCATAGAGACACAGAAGAAAGTGAACTGGGAAAACTCAAGTTAGATTTAAACTTCGCCATCGTAATCTTCTACGTGAATGTTGTTTGAAAATTGGCAACAACTAATATTTCATCTAATTTTAAAACATCAATTATATTGATACTTTTTTGTTAGTCTTAACTTAATCCGGGTCCCATGCGATATTGATTATTGAGTATACTTTATCCTAAGCCTTTTTTGAGAAAATAATCTATGTACAGCTATAATTATTTATTTCGTAACCATATATACAAAAAACTATTCAGCAGTTCCTATTAAAATGAAATTTAGAATTTTGTAAATTTGATGAGAATTTTGTTGTTGTTGTTGAACATAAAAGAAAAATTTGGAAACAATATATCATTTAAGTATGTTTTTTCTTAATTTATTGATATTTCCGCTATTACCTGATAATGCCTCTGCGCGTCATGTATATAGTGCTCGTAGTCCGCGCCGACCGGGTCGGAGAGAAGTGCGCGCGGCAGAACCAACAGGAAACTGCAACGGACGGGGACAATGAAACACGTGTTTGCTTTTAAACGTTTAATGCAGAAAAAATTACAAAAAAATACATGTTTTTTCAGAAACTTAAAGAGAAGAAATAGGTACTTAAGCCTAATTTTCGCAAAAAATGAAAGTATACATATAGGCTAGTTAAATGCAGGCTTGCTTTTGATAAATCGTTAAATCGATTTGGAGAATACATCTATCTTCCAAATCGATTAAACGATTAAAATAACCTTGCATGATGCAGCAGCAGGATTATTTTGGCGGCGTAGCAGCGGAAATTTTGTTGGAATATTATTTTTTTAAATTAAAAACTAAAATGAACGTATTTGTGTGTATATTTCATTCCATTACTTATAGTTTTAACTAAAAAATGGACTGGACAAAATGGACTAGATGTTTTTTCAGACCACAATATACCTTTTTCGAATTCAGTTTAAAGGAACAAGTCACAAATTGTGCTTACAAACAAATAACCAATAACAATGATATTATCATCCTACCGCGTAACCGCAAAAATATGCTTGTCAAGACCATCATCATAAGTTTTTTCGTATTAAATATACAAGGGCCTGTTTTAAAATGTCCAAAAAAACAGTAAAGAAACCTAACCACATGGTAAACTTTAGCCAACGTAAAATCTACTCTCTGTATATTATGTATAGTTAAGAAAAAAAAGTGCAAAAATGTGTAAAAATTTCGAACAGGCACAAGAAAGACGGTAATATTTGAAAAAAAAAGTGCACAGAAAACATTCAGAAAAGTCAGATTTTTATTTAAGTATATGAAACAATATTTTAAATCCATATCACTTATTTTATGCGATTAGACACTAATTATAATAACTAAATCTTAACCTAACATTGTCCCATAGTATTTTTAATATATTAACTATATTTGAATAAAAATACTTTTATGGAAGTCATTTTTTACATTATATACACGCAGACAAAAATTATTTTCCGCAAAATAAATTTAAATAAAATATGGCGAATACTATGAAGTACGTAAAAAAAAAAGAAAAGTTTTTGAGCAAAATTCCTTTGGGAAAAAAGATTCTATTAATCTCGATTGTACATAGATCTCATATGACTAAAAATTCAATAATTAAATAAAAACATATAAAAATGCAAAAAATACTTAAAAATACTTATACCTAATAATATGCGAGATCTTACAAAAGATTCTTTGGCCAAAATTTAGTTATAGAACGAAATTTCTCGAAAAAATATATTTATTAATTTTTAGACCATAAATATACACAGAAAAAAAAAACATACCGGCCGAATTGATAATCTCCTCCTTTTTTTTTTGAAGTCGGTTAAAAAAACAACTACCACTAGTATCTAAATCTAATTATTATTACTTAGGAACAACATCTGATTTAAAGATGAAGGACTGACTATTTTATTGGTGTATATTATATCCTAGTTTTTTTAGTACCCTTCCAAATGTGTTTTGTTTTAATTAAATACATTATAAGCTTATTTCTTACTAACTCAATTAAACATTTTAATACAGTGGTTGTAACATTTTAACTAATATATTTAAAAAAAACGAAAAACTAAATATTATTAAAATTAGTTTGCATGCATTGGAACAAATAATTCAATTAAATTGAAACACCCTGCACATATTTTTGCACATATTTTTTTATTAATTTTGGATTATTTTTAGCACAGGTTAGTAAAACATTAATTATTATGACAATATTTGATATGTTATACAATAGTTTTTAATGTTATTTTTAATACTAATTGTTAGGTGTAGCCTTTGTATTCTCTAGCTCCATAATTTCTTCGATTCGTGTTTTAAGCCGTAAGAGTCGCCTAGAATATGAAATTTGTTGTTAATTAATTTATTTATATGTTTAGTATTAGGATAAATGGTAACGTTAACGGTTAAATTATGTAAAAGTGACTAGTTATAGAGATTTAAATTGATATATTATATATTATAATATAATAAGAAAATTACATAAATATATAAGAATAAATTTTTTTTTTTTTTTTTTTTTTAATTCTAGATAGGGAAGCGCTTGACCACAATCTCGCCTGATGGAAAGCTAAGATGCGGTCTAAGATGGTACGCGCTTCCCTAGTAGGTACCGGTTCACTCTTCGCTTGAAGACCCCCATATTGTACTCGTCGGGGAACACAGATTCAGGAAGCGCGTTCCAGTCCCTCGCGGTTCGGATGAAGAATGTGGAATCGAACCGCTTAGTCCGGGTACATGGAACGTCCACCATATGGCGATGCCTAGAATCTGTGCGCCTCGACGATCGATGGAAGAACGGGGATGGCGGAACAAGTTCGTGTAGTTCCGCAGCGCACTCACCAAAGTGTATCCGGTAAAAAACCGATAAGCTGGCCACTCTGCGACGATGAGCGAGGCTCTGGAGTTTTTTGCCTACTAGCTCATCGTCGTTTATGAGCCTCTTGGCACGCCTCTCTATCGCCTCAAGCGCCTCTAGCTGGTACTTGGCGGAACCGTCCCAGAGGTGAGAGCAGTATTCCATGCACGATCGGACTTGTGCTTGATAAAGGTTGAGCAACTGTCCCGGGCTGAAATACTGTCTCACCTTCGCCAGAAAATAAAGAAATAAATAAAGAAATGAAAACGACGAAGACGAAATGGATGAAGTCGCAGGAAAGAGAGAACATTAATATTGTATATTCATTAGACCCAGCAGTTATAGTTATGTTATTTTTATCCACCAATTAATAAAATTTTCTAGTATGTTACTTTTTAAATATAATAAGTAATTTCTTCTAGAGAAGCGAAGCAAAACCAATACTTCCAACAAAAAGCCTTGCGCCTACGGGAGTACTCATATGTCCATCTTTTCTATTTCTACCAAAATAATAAATTTAATTTAACTACCTACCTATTACTTAAAAAAAGAGCGTGTGTGCCGAGCACACGTGTCAGAAGTGAAACTTCTTTGACACGATTCAAAGATGCCAAAATTTTGCGCGACCTTGAAATTTTACTCTTAACCCATTGAGCCCCAAGCGGCCCGATCGGTCCACGACACAATAGATTTTCTATTGTGTCTGTGGTTCCGGGGCCTGAGTTACTACCGCGCCTAAAGAAGTTTCACCTCAATAATTATTTCAAACTACCCACATACCTATTTATAACTCGATGTATGTTTTCCACATTCTCGCCTTGTTCCTTGCTATCTAAACCCTCGTGAGACAGAATATCGCTAATCTGTTCATTGATCGCGTCTTCATGTTCTAGTTGCTTCATCGCCTCTCTGGAAATTGGAAATTGAACCTTATGTGGATGATGTAGTGGACATTTTGTACGTGGACTAGTTAAGTGGGTCAAAAAAATAAGGGTAGATGGGCAAAAATAAGCATGGAACTGATGGTACGAAAGTTCGAAACACCATTAAAAATGAAAATATGTAATTCCATCGATCACACTCTTACAAATTAATATATTTTAGGTGCAAGTTTGGTAAAATATTTTTTTTGGTACAAACGGTAAGTTTCATGAAAGAAAGTAGGTACGATTATATTATATTACAATTATCTATTAAATTGGTACCTTGTGGAGTTTCTTGCCGGTTCTTCTCTGTAGATACTGCTTTCCGAATCGGTGGTAAATGTTAAAAATATGTAATGACGTTTCAAAAGTGCTTCTATAAGAAGTCTAATTGAATAAATAAATGTTTGAGTTTGAGTTCGAGTTTTGTACCCCGTGCCTCTATTTACCCTGAGCCCTGTACCTCGTGTCACTATGTACCCTGTGCCACTATATACCCTGTGTCACTATATACCCTGTATCCCATGCCTCTATTTACCCTGTGCCCTATGCCACTATGTACCCTACGCCCCGTGCCACTATGTACCCTGAGCCGTGTACCCCATACCACTATTTACCCTGCATCCCGTGCCTCTATTTACCCTGTGCCCTGTGCCACTATGTACCCTGTACCCTACACCCTATCCCCCTTATTCCCAACCCGCACCTGTTCCAGTCCCGCTCGCGGCGGAAGGACACATCGTTGAGGCGGTCCCGCTCGTCGCTGTCGACGCGCGGCGCGGCCCCGCACAGGTACCCGCGGGACACCACCCGGGACACAACTATGCGGTCCCTACTGTGCCCTGTATCACTATGTAACCCGTGTCACCATGTACCCCGTATCACTATGTACCATGTACCCTACACCCTATCCCCCTTATTCCCAACCCGCACCTGTTCCAGTCCCGCTCGCGGCGGAAGGACACATCGTTGAGGCGGTCCCGCTCGTCGCTGTCGACGCGCGGCGCGGCCCCGCACAGGTATCCGCGGGACACCACCCGGGACACAACTATGCGGTCCCTACTGTGCCCTGTATCACTATGTAACCCGTGTCACCATGTACCCCGTATCACTATGTACCATGTACCCTACACCCTATCCCCCTTATTCCCAACCCGCACCTGTTCCAGTCCCGCTCGCGGCGGAAGGACACATCGTTGAGGCGGTCCCGCTCGTCGCTGTCGACGCGCGGCGCGGCCCCGCACAGGTACCCGCGGGACACCACCCGGGACACAACTATGCGGTCCATACTGTGTTCCGTACCCCGCTCTATTATCGTCTGTGGACGATGTACATTCATCTTCATGTCATACACACTCACAATCGCGTTTTAAAATTGTCCATAACAAAAATCTACTGTAGGCAGACTTGGAAATTAAATTAGGTGGAGTTTTCTCATAAGCGATACAATATACTTTGAACATTATTGCCACGAAATAAGCTCATAATGTTATACAATGCCTGTAGGACCATTTTTACGACACTTTAAAGCCATTTATGATATCCAACTAGACGCATAATGTCGTAGGTATTTAAAAGTTATAAGAAATGTCCGAATGCCGCCGTATAATATTCATTGAGATTAACACCTTATATCGTGACAGTAATGTTCAAAGTCTATCGGATCGCTCATTAGAAAACTATGTCTAATAAGCAGAGTTTTGCTTCGGACAATTTTTGATAGTGATTGTGAGTCTGGATGACCATCAATAACGAAAAAACAACAAGAATAATAATTCACTTGACGTTGACAAATATTTGAAGAATTTAAAGAATAGAAAAAATTCCAAACTGTACCCTTCGCTTTATCATAGCGACGAAACAAAACTTTTTCTTTGCATTTTTTTTAATTGCATTTAATTTACAACATCAGTAAAAGAATTTTTAACAAAAAAAAATTAATTCTGTTATAATGACTTACCTCAAAGAACCGCAGTGTCTCTAGAGAGAGATCGTAATCGTCAGTAAGGCAGTTGTTTATGAGCGTCAGAAGCAGGGGCCACTCAGACACCTCTCCATCTCCGACCAACCAGTTACTGAACTCTGAAAAGCAAAAAAAATTCTACCCTTTAGGTCGCCAGTCTTCACACAAATATGCATAGTATATTCTTACTTTTTAGGCTTGTTATTTTTATAGCGTTTAAGATTGCATTTTGTTATTGTTATTTTTTTCTGTGGTGATGGTAATTTAGGTAGGTGTGCCTAATAAATTTATTTCATTCTATTATTATTCTTAATTCTTTTCAGAATTCAGATTAATTATTCTTAAATATTTTAAATTCAACGTAGAAAGGTTTTATTCCTTACAAAATGACTTTACATGTCTACCTTCAACAATAAAATAATAATCGACTCAAATTAATAATTAACACAACCAATAACGACCGTTACGTCCGAGAGCCCAACGCAAAGTGTGTCAAATCCGCTGTTCAGCTCATTTTTATAACAACCCACTCGGTTTGGGTTGCCAGTTGGGAATTAATTTATAACATTATTTATATTATGCTGTCTGGAAAAGGCAAAGTATGATCCACATATTTAAATTATTATTATCGTATATTTACACTAATCTTATGAAGTCAGTCCTCGTTTACTAGATCACAAAATGTACCCAACAACTGGATATACAATACAATATTCACACCAATTTCCTTCTATTTGCTGACTCCGGCACTAACCAACTTTCGACACTTTCCAGAATGTTCTAGAAGGTTCCACAACATTCTAGAAGGTTCGAGAACTCACCACTGATCAGGTCTGTGGAGTCGATGACCCGCAAGCACTTGGCCAGCAGAGCGGTTGTGAGCGCCGTGTGCTGGTGACGGCACTTTGTTAACTCCGGCACTGGCCAACTTTCGACACTTTCCAGAATGTTCTAGAAGGTTCCACAACATTCTAGAAGGTTCGAGAACTCACCACTGATCAGGTCTGTGGAGTCGATGACCCGCAAGCACTTGGCCAGCAGAGCGGTTGTGAGCGCCGTGTGCTGGTGACGGCACTTTGTTAACTCCGGCACTGGCCAACTTTCGACACTTTCCAGAATGTTCTAGAAGGTTCCACAACATTCTAGAAGGTTCGAGAACTCACCACTGATCAGGTCTGTGGAGTCGATGACCCGCAAGCACTTGGCCAGCAGAGCGGTTGTGAGCGCCGTGTGCTGGTGACGGCACTTTGTTAACTCCGGCACTGGCCAACTTTCGACACTTTCCAGAATGTTCTAGAAGGTTCCACAACATTCTAGAAGGTTCGAGAACTCACCACTGATCAGGTCTGTGGAGTCGATGACCCGCAAGCACTTGGCCAGCAGAGCGGTTGTGAGCGCCGTGTGCTGGTGACGGCACTTTGTTAACTCCGGCACTGGCCAACTTTCGACACTTTCCAGAATGTTCTAGAAGGTTCCACAACATTCTAGAAGGTTCGAGAACTCACCACTGATCAGGTCTGTGGAGTCGATGACCCGCAAGCACTTGGCCAGCAGAGCGGTTGTGAGCGCCGTGTGCTGGTGACGGCACTTTGTTAACTCCGGCACTGGCCAACTTTCGACACTTTCCAGAATGTTCTAGAAGGTTCCACAACATTCTAGAAGGTTCGAGAACTCACCACTGATCAGGTCTGTGGAGTCGATGACCCGCAAGCACTTGGCCAGCAGAGCGGTTGTGAGCGCCGTGTGCTGGTGACGGCACTTTGTTAACTCCGGCACTGGCCAACTTTCGACACTTTCCAGAATGTTCTAGAAGGTTCCACAACATTCTAGAAGGTTCGAGAACTCACCACTGATCAGGTCTGTGGAGTCGATGACCCGCAAGCACTTGGCCAGCAGAGCGGTTGTGAGCGCCGTGTGCTGGTGACGGCACTTTGTTAACTCCGGCACTGGCCAACTTTCGACACTTTCCAGAATGTTCTAGAAGGTTCCACAACATTCTAGAAGGTTCGAGAACTCACCACTGATCAGGTCTGTGGAGTCGATGACCCGCAAGCACTTGGCCAGCAGAGCGGTTGTGAGCGCCGTGTGCTGGTGACGGCACTTTGTTAACTCCGGCACTGGCCAACTTTCGACACTTTCCAGAATGTTCTAGAAGGTTCCACAACATTCTAGAAGGTTCGAGAACTCACCACTGATCAGGTCTGTGGAGTCGATGACCCGCAAGCACTTGGCCAGCAGAGCGGTTGTGAGCGCCGTGTGCTGGTGACGGCACTTTGTTAACTCCGGCACTGGCCAACTTTCGACACTTTCCAGAATGTTCTAGAAGGTTCCACAACATTCTAGAAGGTTCGAGAACTCACCACTGATCAGGTCTGTGGAGTCGATGACCCGCAAGCACTTGGCCAGCAGAGCGGTTGTGAGCGCCGTGTGCTGGTGACGACACTTTGCTGACTCCGGCACTAACCAACTTTCGACACTTTCTAGAAAGTTCGAGCGGAATGTGCGGGCTAGGTGCGCCGCGATTGTTGGGTGGCATTCCTGGAAGATTAGTTTTTGTTTAAAGAATAATATTATAAGTCATCTTTAATTAAATTAGAACTAATTAAATCTTAGAACTAATGTTATACTGATATCACAAATCGTATTTGACAAATCCACGAAGGGATTACTACCTAGTACCTACCTACTGGATTAAAGATTTTTTGTTTTAGCATTTGAAAAACTTAAAAAAAATGTTTCAAAATTCAAATTTTTAAATGGTCAAGTTATTTTTTTTAATATTATGTTTGTCTGTTACGGATCAATTGCTCTAAAAAATTTCAATGCAACAATTTATTGAATTACCTTCATTAATGTATCACAGTAATCGAGCCATGAGAAGAATGTAGTCAACTCTCTGTACCCGTGGAATTTGTTGTAGCCCTTGTCGCCAAAATCTTGAGCTACGTACCTGCAAATGAAAAAAATAAAACATATGCAATATTTATAAGCTATTAAATATTTTTGAGCAACTATACTTTCATAGTTAAAAAAAACAGAGCGTGTGTGCACAGCACACATGTCAGAAGTGAAACTTCTTTGGCAAGATTCAATCTTCGAAATCTAAATCAAGAACAAAATCGTCACCTTATTCCATGACGTGATCGTATTCCCATGACGCGACCTTGAAATTGTACACTCAAAGCGCCTAAAGAAGTTTCACTTCAAAAAATCCGAAGATGTACTTTTATCGAAGTAAAAGTAAGATCCAACAGCTACCCTCAACTTTTGAAATAACCATATATTTGTAAACAATTCCCCACAAATCTGATTCGAAATTAATAGAAACAAATGTGAGACGCAAAAAACGGGTTCCAATACAATGAATTATGAACAAAAATGTAATTTTTATTTAAGTTATTTTTTTTTAATTTTGTGACATTTTTTCCCTTCAGCACAAAAACTCACGCCCAAGTGATATTCAAGTGGTCGACATCGCTGGGGTCCACGTCGTTCGGTATGGCCCGGTACTTGGCGCACAGTTTGTCCACGATCGTCTCGCAGCACGGACTGCAGCTGGTCACCAGGTTGGCTATATCGTCCTCCGGGAGCGAGGACACTATCATTATACCCTCGCACGCGCGGAGTACCACTTGGTTATCCTAGAAATTATCATTAATTAAATATTTTTTCGTAGGCCATACATAGTCTATAATGTACGTTATAATCAGAAAAACTGCAAAATACCGATAACTTGGTACATCTATACCAATAATGAAATTGGAGTGTCTGTTTTTAATATTGAAATAACCGATTACGAAATACTATGTATACACAGTACATCAATAAAATAGTAATTTTTTCAATTTTTGTCTGTCTGTTAGGTCTATTTGTTCCAGCTTATCTCAGGAACAGCTGGACCGATTTTGACGGGATTTCACTAATGGATAGCTGTTATTATAAGGTACTCCTTAAGCTATTTTTTATACCAATATTCCGACAAGAACATTAGGATTAAAAGGAAAAACTCATTCACGCGCGCGAGTGAAACCGCGGCGCGCAGCTAGTATAGCATAAGACTATGTACATTTAAATGATGCCAATCGAACAACAAAAATCTATAAATATTCATTATACAGAATCAATAAATAGAAATAAAATAAATATATAAAAAGTATTTCACATACTCACAGCACTATTCAAATACGACAACAGCAAATCAATCAAGAGAAATTTATCATTATCATCATACACAGTTTTCTGACTCTTCAACGAGCCATTATCGTCAACAACTGAACTGTTTGGTGTTGTATCTTCCTTACTCCTGACTATCGCCACACTTCGTAACGGTGGTGTCATATCTACATCGAATAAAGGGTTCTTCTTTGGCGTACTTAATTTTTGTTTTAATGGTATTAGCTTCTGTATATCTTCAGGTATTGATAGTAAAGTGGCTTTATCTTCAATGAATGGAGTTGTGAATATGTTTGCTAGACCCGGCTCTTTTCTGACAAGGCCACATAGAGTTAGGAGGAGTTCTACTTCTTCTTTCTCTGTTGGGGACGCTGGGCTTTCGTTGCATTGGACTAACATTCTCTGGAAATATTCAATCATTTATTTAGTGCCATAGATTAATTAATTCGTAAATTCTCTGTATCTAAGGATCATACAAAATCTCTGTAAATATCAATAATGAATTACTTTTTCAATGTACACTAACGTTTACATGGTAAATACGCCGACAGTTATAAATATTCAATGCCGCACATTACCTTCCATGCATTATGTACAACAAAATTTCCATTAATAACCAATTAATCAGTTACTACAGATACAAAAAGAAGATTGACAGAGCAATTAATCTTCATTAATATGCTAAATTACACACTTGCAGTGAACTCAAACTCAAATTCAAACAATTATTTATTTAAATACATAAAAATAATAATTTACAATTTTACTATGAAAAACTTAACATGAATATGTTCTCACCTGCAACGGTCTATAAACATGAGCGCTATTAATACACGGACGTTGCGTTCGTCTCAACAACGTTGTTGCTAGTGTTAAAGCCATCGCCCTTGCTCCAGGCGGCCGATCAGCCACCGCTAGCACTGCTAGAGCGTCTAACACTCCTATTGATCTTTGTACTACTGCTTCTAGGCATGGTCCTACTGTACCGCCCTGCTGTTCTTTCTCCTCATCGACTATAAGCTGTAGGAAATTGTATCTTGTAAAAAAATACTATGAATGTAATTTTAGATAAGGTAAAAAAATAGACATTTATAATATGGTTTATTAATTATACTTAATGTATTTTTAACCAACTTTAAAAAATGGAGGAGGTTCTCTCTCTCTCTTTTTTATTTTTATGTATGTACACTGATTTGGCCGATGTTTCTGAACCTATTTACGTGATTATTATTTTGTTGGATGCCGAATTGTTTCGAAATAGTCCCATAAAAAAATTATTTGGGTAGACCCAGTAGTTTTTATTTTATGAGCATTTTTGTCAGTTTTCGATGACTTAATTGAAATCTTATCCTCTACGGTCTGTCCTCCCTGGTCGGTTTTGGTTTGGATTGGTTTGGTTTGGTGTTCGCTGTTCGCCGTTCGCCGTTCGCCGTTCGCCGTTCGCCGTTCGCCGTTCGCCGTTCGCCGTTCGCCGTTCGCCGTTCGCCGTTCGCCGTTCGCCGTTCGCCGTTCGCCGTTCGCCGTTCGCCGTTCGCCGTTCGCCGTTCGCCGTTCGCCGTTCGCCGTTCGCCGTTCGCCGTTCGCCGTTCGCCGTTCGCCGTTCGCCGTTCGCCGTTCGCCGTTCGCCGTTCGCCGTTCGCCGTTCGCCGTTCGCCGTTCGCCGTTCGCCGTTCGCCGTTCGCCGTTCGCCGTTCGCCGTTCGCCGTTCGCCGTTCGCCGTTCGCCGTTCGCCGTTCGCCGTTCGCCGTTCGCCGTTCGCCGTTCGCCGTTCGCCGTTCGCCGTTCGCCGTTCGCCGTTCGCCGTTCGCCGTTCGCCGTTCGCCGTTCGCCGTTCGCCGTTCGCCGTTCGCCGTTCGCCGTTCGCCGTTCGCCGTTCGCCGTTCGCCGTTCGCCGTTCGCCGTTCGCCGTTCGCCGTTCGCCGTTCGCCGTTCGCCGTTCGCCGTTCGCCGTTCGCCGTTCGCCGTTCGCCGTTCGCCGTTCGCCGTTCGCCGTTCGCCGTTCGCCGTTCGCCGTTCGCCGTTCGCCGTTCGCCGTTCGCCGTTCGCCGTTCGCCGTTCGCCGTTCGCCGTTCGCCGTTCGCCGTTCGCCGTTCGCCGTTCGCCGTTCGCCGTTCGCCGTTCGCCGTTCGCCGTTCGCCGTTCGCCGTTCGCCGTTCGCCGTTCGCCGTTCGCCGTTCGCCGTTCGCCGTTCGCCGTTCGCCGTTCGCCGTTCGCCGTTCGCCGTTCGCCGTTCGCCGTTCGCCGTTCGCCGTTCGCCGTTCGCCGTTCGCCGTTCGCCGTTCGCCGTTCGCCGTTCGCCGTTCGCCGTTCGCCGTTCGCCGTTCGCCGTTCGCCGTTCGCCGTTCGCCGTTCGCCGTTCGCCGTTCGCCGTTCGCCGTTCGCCGTTCGCCGTTCGCCGTTCGCCGTTCGCCGTTCGCCGTTCGCCGTTCGCCGTTCGCCGTTCGCCGTTCGCCGTTCGCCGTTCGCCGTTCGCCGTTCGCCGTTCGCCGTTCGCCGTTCGCCGTTCGCCGTTCGCCGTTCGCCGTTCGCCGTTCGCCGTTCGCCGTTCGCCGTTCGCCGTTCGCCGTTCGCCGTTCGCCGTTCGCCGTTCGCCGTTCGCCGTTCGCCGTTCGCCGTTCGCCGTTCGCCGTTCGCCGTTCGCCGTTCGCCGTTCGCCGTTCGCCGTTCGCCGTTCGCCGTTCGCCGTTCGCCGTTCGCCGTTCGCCGTTCGCCGTTCGCCGTTCGCCGTTCGCCGTTCGCCGTTCGCCGTTCGCCGTTCGCCGTTCGCCGTTCGCCGTTCGCCGTTCGCCGTTCGCCGTTCGCCGTTCGCCGTTCGCCGTTCGCCGTTCGCCGTTCGCCGTTCGCCGTTCGCCGTTCGCGGTTCGCGGTTCGCGGTTCGCGGTTCGCGGTTCGCGGTTCGCGGTTCGCGGTTCGCGGTTCGCGGTTCGCGGTTCGCGGTTCGCGGTTCGCGGTTCGCGGTTCGCGGTTCGCGGTTCGCGGTTCGCGGTTCGCGGTTCGCGGTTCGCGGTTCGCGGTTCGCGGTTCGCGGTTCGCGGTTCGCGGTTCGCGGTTCGCGGTTCGCGGTTCGCGGTTCGCGGTTCGCGGTTCGCGGTTCGCGGTTCGCGGTTCGCGGTTCGCGGTTCGCGGTTCGCGGTTCGCGGTTCGCGGTTCGCGGTTCGCGGTTCGCGGTTCGCGGTTCGCGGTTCGCGGTTCGCGGTCGGTCGGTCGGTCGGTCGGTCGGTCGGTCGGTCGGTCGGTCGGTCGGTCGGTCGGTCGGTCGGTCGGTCGGTCGGTCGGTCGGTCGGTCGGTCGGTCGGTCGGTCGGTCGGTCGGTCGGTTGGTAAATTTGAAGTGAAACTGCTTGAGGAGCGGTAAGAGTAAGATTTCAAGGTCACATCATGGAGTAATAGAATTTAATAGAATATACATTCATATTTCTTATTAGTATGATACTTCTTATTGGTATAATACCTTTGTAAAGAAAAATCAATCTAAATTAGGATAAAATCACCTGGAACATTTGGTGCAAGTGATGTGGCACTCTTGTATCCTCAATATGTACTTTACTGCTTTCATCATAATTTTGGTAAAAATTCAATATCATCTTCCAGTGGTATTCAAAGTCTTCATAACGGGACGCCGGCGGAGCTAACTACAAAAGAAAAACGAAGATTTATGTTTTCATTAAACTAGTTTTAAAAAATACCATAGTTAAATTCGATTTTAATTATCTCATTATAAATATAATCAAGGTTTCACCTTTAAAATAAATAATAATGTTCAGGTGTGTAAAAGTAATTTGAATTTAAATTAGGACATGCAAAATAGCGGATAATAACCATAACAATATGTTTATAACAATTTTATGGGTGCTATATACATTTTCTTTTCAAATCTAAGATCAGATTCTATAATAGTGTACCTTGAATTAAGATAAAATAAATAATGCTATCATATGATTGTATAATTAGCTAATATTTTTACACTTACTACGTCCGCAGCGGTTTGCAATACGTCTGAAAACCTGCTTAACATTTTAAGTGATTACGATGTACGACGAATCAACACATATTTACAATAATGAGCAAATTTAATGCTTGAGTTACTATTTGATATCGGTATATCTATTTGTTGTAATGAATAAATTAACAATTTGCAGTAATCAGTAATCAATGCGAAACCATGTTCAATATTTATTAATGTTAAATGATTGTCAACTTGTCAACTTGTCAACACTCAACGTCAACTTTTTAATGTCAAATTACATGCTGAAGTTGAAAATTCATGTAGTGATGTACCCAGAAGAAGAATACTTTTACCCAGTAGTAATACTCTTTGTCTCCCACAAGGTGTATAGACGACTTGGTTCGAGTGGCGAGGAGCCGCTAGATGCAGGCCGCCGGTGACCGGGCGTGGTGGAAAACCTTGAGGGAGGCCTCTGTCCAGCAGTGGACGTCACAGAGCAAGTAATATAGGACGTCGTGGTGGACGTCCCACGGCTGACACGACAACGACGACGTACGGTCTGTTTTTGACCCTTTTTTTACTTAGATCATTAAGTAATGGATAACACTCGCAGGCGTTTCCCCTTTTGCCGAGGTATAAGATTATTCGAATCGAAAAATCTTATGCTTTCATAAAAACTACTTGCGTAATCGATTACAAACACTCTGCGTATTCGTAAAACATCGAAAGGACGTCTGCGAGTGCTCCGCTAAAAATGCCGTTTTGTACTGTCAAGTCTTGCAGAAGCAATTCAAACATGTCGAATATTAAAAAAGATGGAATAACCTTTCATTTGTGTTTTTTTTTTTATTTTTTTAACGTACATTTCTAATTAAATGCGATTTCTAATAATCGTCGATGTATCGTTTAGCGATATGTCAAGACAAATAATCGAGTCATGTTTACTCGATCATTGATGCGGCCCCACGGGCCACGAGACTATCATGGAAAGAAAATATCCAAATTTAATCTTTATGAACTAAGAGATAAAGTTGAATATAAAACGCGATAATGAACCGCATTCCTTACGAGACTATCTTGTAAAGAAATACAAATTTAATCTTTATGATCCTTAGAGTATATATACTATCTATAGAGTGATAACAACCAAGTGGGAACAGTAGGCACAGGTGGGAACAACACGACGTTCCCGCCGCGAGCGCTCGTAGTCGTGGTTGAGTGCTGTCGAAGTGCGTTGCTCTGGAATTTTTTTCATATTTACGAATAAACATGGTGAAATGTGCAGTTCTATCTTGCAAAAACGATACTAGAAAATGCACAAAATTGAAATCCAGTATCACATTTCATCAGTAAGTCGATTGTTATACTTATTTTTATGAAAATAAATCTAGCATCGCGGGGGTGAAGGGGAGGTGGAAGGCGGACACGCGCAGGCTCGCTCGCGCGCCTCACTGCCGCCACGTGATCGTAGTGATGTGACCTGACCAACGCTGTACTCGATATAAAGTTTACTAGAAGAACTATATTTTAACAAATTATTTATTTAACTTTAAAATTAAAACTCTTTTAAAAATGTAAAAATAAGTAAATTTGTGGTGTGTTTTGTATGATACACTTTCTAATATTATGAATGCGAATGTATTATAGTAAAGTATGTAATGTTACGATATATTTTCTCAACCGCTAAATTGATTTTGAAGATTTTGATAGTAGAATGGATAAAATTAAATAAAAAAATTATTAATATTCATTATATTATCATTTTAAATTATTAATTATTTCTTATTGTTATTTAACATTTTTAAAACATTATTATTATTGTTTGATTTATTATTAAAGAAATAGCACTAAACCCGATCTTTTATTTTATTAACTTTATTACCTATTTAAAAAGTACTCACGTTTTTCTGATATTCCAATTTAAACATATTTTTTTAAAGTACTTATAATTAATACAAGAAATATTCAAATGGAATAAACAAACTTTATTCTATTGGTAAACAAATTTAAAATTACATATTTATACTTTATTCATATATTTTTCCTTTAATAACTTATTGAACATAAAATTTACTTATGATACATATTTATTTACATAACTTATCGATAGTTCAACACGCAATTGATACCTACCCATCCCTATTTGTCACACACACATCTATATAGTATCTATAGCTCATCTGCCTACGATGCGCACTAGGCAATATGTGCAATACACGCGCTCTATACTACTGTAATATATACTCTAAGTTATGATCTAAGTGATAAAGTTGAATTTAGAACGCGATATTGAACCGCACTCCCCACGAGACTATCTTGGAATGAAATGCAAATTTAATCTTTATGAACTTAGTGATTTTAAAAACTCGTCGCTTAAAAGGTCGTAAATTTTTACGACTTTCGTGACACAAAATATTTTTGTGAATGTGTAATTGTGTTTCATAGTGTGAGTTACCCTCCCCGCACCAAAATCAGCAGAAAGTTTATTTAGAACATTTGCCAGCGTACTCCATCCATTACTTAATGATCTAAGTTTTTTTAAGTAGAAATTGAGCACATTGCAATAATTAAGTATAGGCTTGTCTTGTTCTAACCTACCTAGACCGCGCCGTAACTGGTCTCTGACTATATAGTTATCTGTGGTAAGTTGGTAACTGGTAACTCTACGCTCACTGGGCGCAGGTGGTGCGCAGTGTCACTTGTCAGTTTTCTTAAAAATCAAATATCAATAAACCAGATTAAACATTCTGGGTTCTGGGATGGGATATTCTTCTGAAAAACTGAAAAACTAGAATCTGCACTCTGCAGTAAAACTTAAATTAATAAGATTTAACTCAATCTAAGTTAAAAAAATGTCAGACGACGAAGTTATACGTTTCGAAATTACTGACCACGATCTGGACAACGAATTTAATCCGAACAGAAGTAGGAAAAATAAAAGAGAACAGCAAATATATGGTAATAATAACATCTATGTTCACCTTTTAATATTGTGGTGAAACTTTTCTATAGCTACAATACTCCATGATATAATATCTATCTTGTGAATGTTATTGATATTCTGTCTACATTCTGGACTTATTAAAGTGAAATGCGTTTTAATTTGTTTTCCTATCTAGCTTACTAAAATAAAACTCACAAGAAAAATTCTTTACAATAAGTACATGCAGTGCAATCCAATGTTTAATGCATATTGTTATGGCAATGGCAAATAAACTAAAATGTATTTCACTTGTGTTCAATCTAACGTAAGTTATCAGACACAAGCAATAAATGTTACAGTATCAGTTCAATATAAACAGAAGTTTTAACTTTTTTAGTTTTAACTTTTCACTATGCCCTGCATTAAATCTTAGGAGCTATAGTTATATGTCTACTATTTTGTTATTGTATTTATAAGTAGCGGTCTGCCCAGGCTTCGCCCGTGGTACATATTTACGTTTTCTCTACATAAGAACCGTCCTCATACTTCAAGGAATAATAAAAAAAGAATTATCGAAATTGGTCCACCCGTTCACGCGTGATGCCGTGACCATGTAAAACAGATTTCATTTTTATTAGACAACATAATAATTAAGAAACATATAATGTTTTAAATTGAATATTTCCTATTTTTAGGCGTCTGGGCGAAAGATAGTGATGAAGAAGACAATGAAGATAATATTAGGAAGAGAACTAGGAAGCCGAAAGACTTCTCGGCTCCAATTGGTTTTGTTGCTGGTGGAGTGCAGCAAGCTGGAAAGAAGAAAGAAAACAAACAAGGTATCTTTAGTTCCATTTTTTAAATCATAATATTATATTGTATTATTATAATTTTCTATTTAAAATGGTGTAATTTGGTTTGTAAATGTAATTTATATTAAATTTAATAAATTAAGATTATAAATTGGAGTAGTGATACAACAACTAGCTTTCCGCCCGCGGCTTCGCCCGCTTTGTCTAAAGTATAATAAATTATATACTAAAACCATCCTCTTGAATCACTCTATCTATTAAAAAAAAAACGCATCAAAATCCGTTGCGTAGTTTTAAAGATTTAAGCATACATAGGGACAGAGAAAGCGACTTTGTTTTATACTATGTAGTCAAGCTTATATTACTTGAATAAAACACATAATGTCACAACTCACAATCTATATCTATACATATAATAAATCTGTAGAAGGGTCAATTCTGTACATTGAAAATATTGAAAAAATAAATAGCAGGGGGTGTTACTGGATCGATACCAAACCCAAATATGTGATTAAAAAAATTTTTGTCTGTCTGTCTGTCTGTCTGTCTGTATGTGAAGGCATCACGGGAAAACTGACGGTTTGATTTTGATGAAACTTGGTATAATTATACCTTATTATCCTGGGCATAAAATAGGATACTTTTTATCCTGGGAAAATACGTAGAAAAAAAATAAATCTTAATGTTTCAGTTTCCTCCATAGACGTTGTTCTGTAGAACCGCGAACACACGGTCACATACGGGTCTAATATTAATTTAGTGAGGAACGTCTTCCCAGTTCAAAATGGAGAAATAAACCATCCACGCGAAGACCGACATCCGCGCGGACGGAGTCGCGGGCGGAAGCTAGTATAAAATAATCTCATAATTTCAGAACTAGAATCTGCCGAACCATCGGTATCACAAATAAACCTCAATGACAGTTCTGATGAGGAAGTAAGCAATCCTGCGGAGAGTGAAACCGCGGGGATACGCCGCGCGGGACAGGGCATGCGGCCCCCGAACCTTGGTGGCAATGTGGGCACTTGGGAGAAACATACTAAGGGGATTGGAGCGAAGCTGCTGTTACAGGTGCGTTTGTTATGTTGTCTTTAGCTTAGATAAAATACTTCTAATATTCAAACCGCGGGGATACGTCGCGCTGGCCAGGGCATGCGGCCTCCGAACCTTGGTGGCAATGTGGGCACTTGGGAGAAACATACTAAGGGGATTGGAGCGAAGCTGCTGTTACAGGTGCGTTTGTTTTGTTGTCTTTAGCTTAGATAAAATACTTCTAATATTCAAACCGCGGGGATACGTCGCGCTGGGCAGGGCATGCGGCCTCCGACCCTTGGTGGCAATGTGGGCACTTGGGAGAAACATACTAAGGGGATTGGAGCGAAGCTGCTGTTACAGGTGTGTTTGTTAAATTGTCCTTAGTTGGCTGAGGTAAAATAAATATATAAATATATATTATAAAGGCGAAAGTTTGTATGGATGTATGGATGTTTGTTACTCTTTCACGTAAAAACTACTGAACCGATTACAATGAAATTTAGCACACATATAGAGGGTAACTTGGATTAACACATAGGATAGTTTTTATCCCGGAAATCCCACGGGAACGGGAACTACGCGGGTTTTCCTTTGCAAACGCGGGCGAAGCCGCGGGCGGAAATCTAGTACTTCTAATATTCAAGATAAGATTTATTAATTACCTTCTTGGTATTCAATGAGATGACCCATAACAGAAAAGTCAAATACAAATATGTTAAGTCTAATGTCATGGATTTTCATAAAAAAAAAGAATAGTTTACTGTAATTACCAGGTAGTTTTACTTTAAGATTTAAACAAGTTGCTTCACAGTATTAAAAAAAGGAATTTTGAATCCAGTGCATACAGTAAATTTACATTAAATTATGGTAAACACCTAATTTTGTTTTATAGAATTTATATTTTAGAAATATCAGGGTTATAATCTATATATATATAATCTTCTTATATATAAAAATGAATCGCAAAATGTGTTGGTAAGCGCATAACTCGAGAACGGCTGAACCGATTTCGATAATTCTTTTTTTATTATATTCCTTGAAGTACGAGGATGGTTCTTATGTAGAGAAAACGTAAACATGTACCACTGGCGAAGCCGGGGCGGACCGCTAGTAGTAAATAATTATTAGATTGAATGCATTTAGAAATAAACTGTATATATACAAATGAACTAATTTTCCAGATGGGTTACCAACCTGGTAAAGGTCTTGGCAAGGATCTGCAGGGTATATCGGCTCCAGTCGAAGCTACACTGCGGAAAGGGAGGGGAGCTATTGGTGCTTATGGGCCTGAGAAAGCTGCGGTAATTATATTTTTTTTTCAAAAATTTTGTGTTTGTATGAAGTTGATAGTGTTTGTAAGAATCATATCTATACTAATATTATAAAGAGGAAAGGTTTGTAATTATGTATTTATGTATGTATGTATGGTTTTCACGCATAAACTACTGTACCGCTTTCAAAAATTCTTTCACCATTAGAAAGCTGCATCTTCACTGAGCAACATAGGCTAAGTTTTATCCAGGAAATCCCACGGGAACGGTAACTATGCGGGTTTTTCTTTGAAAACGCGGGCGAAGCCGCAGGCGGAAAGCTAGTAAGTCAATAAATGGCTTCTGATGATTATTGTTATTGGAAAAAAGTGTATTTCCATGCGAATTGTTAGATTTCCTGCTATATATATTTTACTAGCGGTCCGCCCCGGCTTCGCCCGTGGTACATATTTCGCATTAATAGGTAGCCTATGTTCTTTCTCAGGGTCTAAAGATTCTCTGTGCCAAATTTCATCAAAATCGGTCCAGTAGTTTATGAGCCTATTCATTACAATCAAACAAACAAACAAACAAAGTTTTCCTCTTTATAATATTAGTGTAGATAAATTATTTTGTGATCTGCTTTGGCGAATGTATGTTCGGATTCTATGTGATATGATTCCCGCTCATGGCAAACGAATTATCTAAAATCATTAAAGCAGTTCTATTTGTTTTCGAAAATAAAGGGAAACATTCCTTTCAGCAAAATTATTATATAAATATTTCAAGTTTTTCCCTCCAGAGCCCATAGAAAATTTCCACCTTGTATATCTTCCTCGTAACTAAGTAGTAATAACTAATACGTAAGGTCACTTATTGAAAAACACTAGAAGTAGGAAGATTATAAAAAGATTTTGTATCTCTGAAATAAACTTTTATAACACTCTTTTTTAAACTTCACCTGTATGTTTGTATGTTTGTATGTGTGTATGTTTGTATAAAATCAACTCCGTAAGTCTCGATTTTGACCAATTTTAAACAGACAGATTGAATTCGAACTTTGTGCCCTTATCAAGAATCGCTAACAAAACAATAATTTCATGACATTAAGCGTGTTTTTTAGTTTTAATTAATTATTTTAGATGAAAATAAAAAAAGATGAGGAGCGACGTCAAAAAGAGGAAGCGGAAAAGGAAAAAGCGGCAACACCAAAGGCTTACAACTGGAAAAAATCTCACAAGGGTCGTTATTTCTACAGGGACGCGGCGGACGTCATACAAGAGGGTAAACCCTCGATACATACAGCTAGCAGGTATAAATAGATATTTTTTATGATAAAGATATTATTTGGCGCAAAAAATTATTCATACGTAGTAATTATCTATTTAAACCTTATAAAGGTGAATTTATACTCAAAAACAGTAATAAATCTGAAATAGTTAGCCATGGGCTACCACTTACAGGTGTGTATAAACCATTAATTGTTACATTACTGTTTGCTTTAAATAGTAATGTAGTATAACTACAAGGAACCTCATTTTTTATGGTGATGGTAATTTGGAGATCCTAATAAATTATTCTTTATTCTTTTCATTTAGGTACTACATACCAAATACTGACAATATTGTTTCAATCTTGTATCATCCGTACTAGTGATATACCTAACCGGTCGCGTGAAACGCGTACATAACAAGTAATATACAAATGTATATAAAGTGTGCGTTTCTCACGATAGGTAACAATATTATGTGCTATCACATAATATATGATACCCAATATTAACAAATGCTACAATTTACATTTAATTTGCTTATTTGTAAGAAAGCACCCCGAATATTACAAGAAAAAAGGAGAAATTAATACTGAAATAATGACCAGATTTCAGAACAAACTATACTTTCCGACGTGTAGAATTAATTCAGCGAAAAATAGCATAATATTTAAAAGTATCACTATCTTTAATAAAAGACCAGACGATTTTAAGGAACTACCTGTAAATATATTCCAGACGAGGTTAATAAATTGGCTAATCACAAAGCTATAATATTTGTGACTTCTTAAATCAAAAATAATAATTTTAAATTAATTGACATCATAATTGACATAATATTTATTTATAATCACTTTATTACTATAATTTTGCAATGTACCTATGAGATCTAGTGTTGTGTGACGTAATATTGTAATTTATAATTTAAGATATTTGCACGCTCAACTACGAGCAGAATGTCTAAGAACCTATAAAATTTGTATCTCAGCTATGTAACTACATTCAGCAAATAAAGACAATTTGAATTTACATCCACAGTAGCGAACTATCATCGGTACCGGTGATAGACCTAACGGGTCGTGAAAAGCGTGTACTAAGCGGTTACCACGCACTGCGTGCTGCCGCGCCTCGCTACGAGCACGAGCCGAGGCGTGAATGTACTAACTTTGCAGTACCGGCCTTAACACACAACTTGCAAGTCGCGGTCGAAAACTGTGAACAGGTAAAATAGCTCGAAGGACCTGTTTATTGAAGTGAAAACTTCTTTAGCGGCGTTGAGCACTTTTTCTGTAATGGGTATAAAATCTTAAACTCGCGTCAGGACACGTGACCTGATCGAAAAAGCGTAAGACGGATGGATATCAAACATGCTCAACGTTAATAATCGAGTTTTCACTTCTGCCGGCACTCCCGGAGTGCAACCTGTCTTTTTTTTTGGAACAAAATTGTTATCCGTGTTGCGAGGGGAAAGTATTTGAACTTTATGTAAAGCAAGGAAGTCAGCGAAAGATTCAGAATTTTTTATGTATCCGGCTCGAAGGACCAAAAAACTCAAACTCAAGATATTCAACTAGACTTTGAGGAGCGCTTTTGAATAGTCAAAATACATATTAATTATTTATTATAATTATATAAATATTAACTATCGATATGTTATAAATTTTATCATTATAGTGGAGTAATTTTAATAGGCAACATTTGACAGTTCTGGTTCAGTTGTTAAAGCTTGTTAATCTTTACTTAATGTTTTTTTTTTTATAATTTTACATAAGTGTCATTCTAATTTTCAGGAAATAATTGACAATGCACGTTCACTGCAGCGGACAGGTGATCAGATGGTCGAGTTGCAGCGAGAAGTTGAACTATTCAATCAACTTATCCAAGAGCAAGATATAGTGATCGATAAATTGCAATGGGTATTAAATAGTGTCGAAAGGTTAAATAGGCCTGATATCTCTTTGGAGATGGCGTACGAGACTTTGGTTGAAACTAAGGTGAGTTTGGAATTCGTAGTCCCGGGTGATGAACGATTTTTTTTTTTTTTAATTTTTGGACTTTATGCCATTTTGTTAGTTGTCGAAATTGACACAATATATTTTTATATCGCCAAGTTCAATAATAGTTTGAAATTCGACTATTCTCTATAAATCAATTAAAATCGGCACAAGTTATTCAATTTACATCACTTTTATTCTTCCGGTAAGGCAAAAAGAGGCGGGTTCGAATCTCACCTGGAGATCGAGTTTTTTGTATTGTCTTTTAAAAATTATCATTCATAAAGCATTTGAAAATAAAACTAAATAATAAATTAATTTTTATTCAGCCAAGTCCTAAAAAATACTATATTTTCCAGGAAAAATCACCGGTGGAATACGAATTGTTTAATCTAGGTACGATAGGCGCACACGTAGTGAACCCATTATTCAGTTGTTTGTTAGCCAAGTGGGATCCGTTGAGATATCCCACGGAATATGTTGATACATTCCTCAAGTGGAAACTGGTGCTTAAAGAGGATTCCTTCACTATGCTATTGTGGCAACACTTCTTGCCGAAAATCACTACCGCTTCTGAGTAAGTATTTGGATGATATTGCAATTCTTGGTGTTAATTTTTAAAGAAAAAATGATAAAAAATTCTTATTACTTTTAAACCTATTTCTATTTGTGGGTATACATTATCCGTCTTATTATAAAACACTGACTAAGAACCTGGTTTAAAACGTATTAAAACCACGGTCATAAAAGTAAAAGTTTTATTACAAAACATGTTTTAGCGTTAAACCATAGACAAGGACAATAGATAAGGGCAAGTTTAAACCTTGATACTAAAGTAAAACGACTACTTTATAGTCTGGGTTTAAACTTTATTTAAGTTTTCAGTGTTGTTCTGTAAAAAGTGAAGAAAGCGCTATTATTGCGATGAGTTCGGTTGGCCAAGTTTAGCCAAGTAAAATTTCATGAGCTCCACACATTGATAAAAAAGTAGATAGAAATCTTAATAAAGGTCAGATGAAGATAGGCCAGGCCCTATGGCCGATTCGCTATTGTCACCGTGGAGAGATAATGCAATTTGGGGAAATTGTTGTATTTTGTACTTTCTTGATGAAATGAAAACTTTGCTCTCGCAGGGCAATAGGCCAGGTCCGATGGCCGATTCGCTATACCCGGGAGAGATAATGCAATTTGGGGAAATTGTTGTATTTTGTACTTTCTTGATGACATGAAGACTTTGCTCTCGCAGGGCGATAGGCCAGGTCCGATGGCCGATTTGCTATCTTTACCCGGGAGACATAATGCAATTTCTGGAAATTTTTATTTTGTTTTCTTGATAAAATGAAAACATGCTTCGCAGGGAATAGGCCAGGTCCAATGGCCGATTCGCTATCGTTGCCCGGGAGACATAATGCAATTTGTGGATTTTTTTAAGCTATTGTATAGCTTCTATCGCGGGCCTTGAGCGCGGGGAGCGAATCCAGAAATTTAGTAACGAAAAACCTCACGCTCCCCACTCCGACGGGCGCGGAGGTGTGGCTTGAAGGCATAGCATGCAATAGCTTTACCGCGGCAGTCCCCGAGAGCCACACGTCTATTGTATTGTCTTGGTGACATGAATTGACGACGTGACGACGCGGTTGGCGCAGTGGTAAAGTAACTGCCTACTGAGCCGACGGTCCCGGGTTCGATCCCCGGTCAGGGAAAATATTTGTGTGATGAACTCAATTATTTGTTCTTGGGTCTGGGTGTTATCTATATATGTATTTATAAAATATTATATTTATCGTCGCCTAGTACCCACAACACAAGCCTTAATTGAGCTTACTGTGGGACTAGGTCGATTTGTGTAATAATGTCCTTTAATATTCATTTATTTATTTATTTATTTATTTAATTATGCACACGCAGAGTGTGGAACCCTCGCGTCCCGGAACCGATGCTGCGCGTGTTCGAGGCGTGGGCGGACGCGTGCGGGGGCTGGGTGCTCGCGGGCTGCGTGAACAAGTGCGTCACGCCGCGGCTGCTCTCCGCCGTGCACGCGTGGGACCCCACCAGCGACACGCAGCCGCTGCACGAGTGGGTGCTGCCCTGGCACCCGCTCGCCGGTGAGTGCACACACACACACACACACACACTCACACACACACATAAATACGCACACACACACTCACACACACATAAATACACACACACATAAATACGCATGTACACGCACACCCATACGCATATACGCACAGACAACGCACAAATACATAACTCACATCTCGCTACATGCGTACAACTCGCTGCGTGAACAAGTGCGTCACGCCGCGGCTGCTCTCCGCCGTGCACGCGTGGGACCCCACCAGCGACACGCAGCCGCTGCACGAGTGGGTGCTGCCCTGGCACCCGCTCGCCGGTGAGTGCACACACACACACACACACACACTCACACACACACATAAATACGCACACACACACTCACACACACATAAATACACACACACATAAATACGCATGTACACGCACACCCATACGCATATACGCACAGACAACGCACAAATACATAACTCACATCTCGCTACATGCGTACAACTCGCTGCGTGAACAAGTGCGTCACGCCGCGGCTGCTCTCCGCCGTGCACGCGTGGGACCCCACCAGCGACACGCAGCCGCTGCACGAGTGGGTGCTGCCCTGGCACCCGCTCGCCGGTGAGTGCACACACACACACACACACACACACTCACACACACATAAATACACACACACATAAATACGCATGTACACGCACACCCATACGCATATACGCACAGACAACGCACAAATACATAACTCACATCTCGCTACATGCGTACAACTCGCTGCGTGAACAAGTGCGTCACGCCGCGGCTGCTCTCCGCCGTGCACGCGTGGGACCCCACCAGCGACACGCAGCCGCTGCACGAGTGGGTGCTGCCCTGGCACCCGCTCGCCGGTGAGTGCACACACACACACACACACACACACTCACACACACACATAAATACGCACACACACACTCACACACACATAAATACACACACACATAAATACGCATGTACACGCACACCCATACGCATATACGCACAGACAACGCACAAATACATAACTCACATCTCGCTACATGCATACAACTCGCTGCGTCACCAAGTGCGTCACGCCGCGGCTGCTCTCCGCCGTGCACGCGTGGGACCCCACCAGCGACACGCAGCCGCTGCACGAGTGGGTGCTGCCCTGGCACCCGCTCGCCGGTGAGTGCACACACACACACACACACACACACTCACACACACACATAAATACGCACACACACACTCACACACACATAAATACACACACACATAAATACGCATGTACACGCACACCCATACGCATATACGCACAGACAACGCACAAATACATAACTCACATCTCGCTACATGCGTACAACTCGCTGCGTGAACAAGTGCGTCACGCCGCGGCTGCTCTCCGCCGTGCACGCGTGGGACCCCACCAGCGACACGCAGCCGCTGCACGAGTGGGTGCTGCCCTGGCACCCGCTCGCCGGTGAGTGCACACACACACACACACACACACACTCACACACACACATAAATACGCACACACACACTCACACACACATAAATACACACACACATAAATACGCATGTACACGCACACCCATACGCATATACGCACAGACAACGCACAAATACATAACTCACATCTCGCTACATGCGTACAACTCGCTGCGTGAACAAGTGCGTCACGCCGCGGCTGCTCTCCGCCGTGCACGCGTGGGACCCCACCAGCGACACGCAGCCGCTGCACGAGTGGGTGCTGCCCTGGCACCCGCTCGCCGGTGAGTGCACACACACACACATAAATACGCACACAACGTACTGTTACACCGTCCAATATTGCTGACTTGGGCTATAAACCCCACCGGCCTATATCGCGGTGTCAGCAATATTGTATGTATATAATGCGTTGATTTTTTAGTTTACGGGCTTCTTTCTTAATGGTCGCATAACCACCTAAGCTACGGTCTACCGGCTTAGCCTGAGAGGAGCACCAGTACCGCGCGGGGTGCAGGGAATGAATCCCTATTCTATATTATAGAATTCATTAAATTCTATACTGTGAATTATAAAGTGAAATATATGTTGTGAATAAAAGTTGTGTTGTGTTGTGAAAATAAATTATTTTTACTATATTTGTGTTTTTTTTTTTTTAACTCAAATACGCCACAAACTAACAGTACGCATACACGCACACCGATACGCATATATATACGCACACCCATACGCACAGATAACGCACAAATACATAACTCACACCTCACTACATGTATGTAACTCGCTACGCCAAGTGCATGCATATAATCCGGCAAACGTAATGCAGCTAGTTCGCTTGTAGTCGAGCAACCATTACATATATTATTAATATGGGTACATAATGTCATGATACAACTTCTGAATATGTTATTTAGTTTATCTGTCATTTAAAATAATGCATGAAAATATATGTCAAAAAGTGGCCGCCAAACAACAAATAGATTTTTTTCACGTGGTACAATAATCATAACGAATTAAACTTAAACACATAATACTATGTTCTACAGGTGAAGCATTAAGTGCCAGCGTTTACCCGTTAATTCGATCACGGCTAGCAAGCGCTCTAGCCGCCTGGCACCCAGCAGACGCATCTGCCAAGCCGTTACTGGCCGCGTGGCAACAGGCGTGGGGCTCGGCGCTGACCATGATGCTGCACCACCACATAGTGCCCAAGCTGGAGCACTGCTTGCAACACGCGCCGCTGGAGCTCGTGGGGAGGGAGAATAGTGAGTGTTTTGTTGGGTTAGAAGTCACTTGGCACTTTGATGCATCTGCCAAGCCGTTACTGGCCGCGTGGCAACAGGCGTGGGGCTCGGCGCTGACCATGATGCTGCACCACCACATAGTGCCCAAGCTGGAGCACTGCTTGCAACACGCGCCGCTGGAGCTCGTGGGGAGGGAGAATAGTGAGTGTTTTGTTGGGTTAGAAGTCACTTGGCACTTTGATGCATCTGCCAAGCCGTTACTGGCCGCGTGGCAACAGGCGTGGGGCTCGGCGCTGACCATGATGCTGCACCACCACATAGTGCCCAAGCTGGAGCACTGCTTGCAACACGCGCCGCTGGAGCTCGTGGGGAGGGAGAATAGTGAGTGTTTTGTTGGGTTAGAAGTCACTTGGCACTTTGATGCATCTGCCAAGCCGTTACTGGCCGCGTGGCAACAGGCGTGGGGCTCGGCGCTGACCATGATGCTGCACCACCACATAGTGCCCAAGCTGGAGCACTGCTTGCAACACGCGCCGCTGGAGCTCGTGGGGAGGGAGAATAGTGAGTGTTTTGTTGGGTTAGAAGTCACTTGGCACTTTGATGCATCTGCCAAGCCGTTACTGGCCGCGTGGCAACAGGCGTGGGGCTCGGCGCTGACCATGATGCTGCACCACCACATAGTGCCCAAGCTGGAGCACTGCTTGCAACACGCGCCGCTGGAGCTCGTGGGGAGGGAGAATAGTGAGTGTTTTGTTGGGTTAGAAGTCACTTGGCACTTTGATGCATCTGCCAAGCCGTTACTGGCCGCGTGGCAACAGGCGTGGGGCTCGGCGCTGACCATGATGCTGCACCACCACATAGTGCCCAAGCTGGAGCACTGCTTGCAACACGCGCCGCTGGAGCTCGTGGGGAGGGAGAATAGTGAGTGTTTTGTTGGGTTAGAAGTCACTTGGCACTTTGATGCATCTGCCAAGCCGTTACTGGCCGCGTGGCAACAGGCGTGGGGCTCGGCGCTGACCATGATGCTGCACCACCACATAGTGCCCAAGCTGGAGCACTGCTTGCAACACGCGCCGCTGGAGCTCGTGGGGAGGGAGAATAGTGAGTGTTTTGTTGGGTTAGAAGTCACTTGGCACTTTGATGCATCTGCCAAGCCGTTACTGGCCGCGTGGCAACAGGCGTGGGGCTCGGCGCTGACCATGATGCTGCACCACCACATAGTGCCCAAGCTGGAGCACTGCTTGCAACACGCGCCGCTGGAGCTCGTGGGGAGGGAGAATAGTGAGTGTTTTGTTGGGTTAGAAGTCACTTGGCACTTTGATGCATCTGCCAAGCCGTTACTGGCCGCGTGGCAACAGGCGTGGGGCTCGGCGCTGACCATGATGCTGCACCACCACATAGTGCCCAAGCTGGAGCACTGCTTGCAACACGCGCCGCTGGAGCTCGTGGGGAGGGAGAATAGTGAGTGTTTTGTTGGGTTAGAAGTCACTTGGCACTTTGATGCATCTGCCAAGCCGTTACTGGCCGCGTGGCAACAGGCGTGGGGCTCGGCGCTGACCATGATGCTGCACCACCACATAGTGCCCAAGCTGGAGCACTGCTTGCAACACGCGCCGCTGGAGCTCGTGGGGAGGGAGAATAGTGAGTGTTTTGTTGGGTTAGAAGTCACTTGGCACTTTGATGCATCTGCCAAGCCGTTACTGGCCGCGTGGCAACAGGCGTGGGGCTCGGCGCTGACCATGATGCTGCACCACCACATAGTGCCCAAGCTGGAGCACTGCTTGCAACACGCGCCGCTGGAGCTCGTGGGGAGGGAGAATAGTGAGTGTTTTGTTGGGTTAGAAGTCACTTGGCACTTTGATGCATCTGCCAAGCCGTTACTGGCCGCGTGGCAACAGGCGTGGGGCTCGGCGCTGACCATGATGCTGCACCACCACATAGTGCCCAAGCTGGAGCACTGCTTGCAACACGCGCCGCTGGAGCTCGTGGGGAGGGAGAATAGTGAGTGTTTTGTTGGGTTAGAAGTCACTTGGCACTTTGATGCATCTGCCAAGCCGTTACTGGCCGCGTGGCAACAGGCGTGGGGCTCGGCGCTGACCATGATGCTGCACCACCACATAGTGCCCAAGCTGGAGCACTGCTTGCAACACGCGCCGCTGGAGCTCGTGGGGAGGGAGAATAGTGAGTGTTTTGTTGGGTTAGAAGTCACTTGGCACTTTGATGCATCTGCCAAGCCGTTACTGGCCGCGTGGCAACAGGCGTGGGGCTCGGCGCTGACCATGATGCTGCACCACCACATAGTGCCCAAGCTGGAGCACTGCTTGCAACACGCGCCGCTGGAGCTCGTGGGGAGGGAGAATAGTGAGTGTTTTGTTGGGTTAGAAGTCACTTGGCACTTTGATGCATCTGCCAAGCCGTTACTGGCCGCGTGGCAACAGGCGTGGGGCTCGGCGCTGACCATGATGCTGCACCACCACATAGTGCCCAAGCTGGAGCACTGCTTGCAACACGCGCCGCTGGAGCTCGTGGGGAGGGAGAATAGTGAGTGTTTTGTTGGGTTAGAAGTCACTTGGCACTTTGATGCATCTGCCAAGCCGTTACTGGCCGCGTGGCAACAGGCGTGGGGCTCGGCGCTGACCATGATGCTGCACCACCACATAGTGCCCAAGCTGGAGCACTGCTTGCAACACGCGCCGCTGGAGCTCGTGGGGAGGGAGAATAGTGAGTGTTTTGTTGGGTTAGAAGTCACTTGGCACTTTGATGCATCTGCCAAGCCGTTACTGGCCGCGTGGCAACAGGCGTGGGGCTCGGCGCTGACCATGATGCTGCACCACCACATAGTGCCCAAGCTGGAGCACTGCTTGCAACACGCGCCGCTGGAGCTCGTGGGGAGGGAGAATAGTGAGTGTTTTGTTGGGTTAGAAGTCACTTGGCACTTTGATGCATCTGCCAAGCCGTTACTGGCCGCGTGGCAACAGGCGTGGGGCTCGGCGCTGACCATGATGCTGCACCACCACATAGTGCCCAAGCTGGAGCACTGCTTGCAACACGCGCCGCTGGAGCTCGTGGGGAGGGAGAATAGTGAGTGTTTTGTTGGGTTAGAAGTCACTTGGCACTTTGATGCATCTGCCAAGCCGTTACTGGCCGCGTGGCAACAGGCGTGGGGCTCGGCGCTGACCATGATGCTGCACCACCACATAGTGCCCAAGCTGGAGCACTGCTTGCAACACGCGCCGCTGGAGCTCGTGGGGAGGGAGAATAGTGAGTGTTTTGTTGGGTTAGAAGTCACTTGGCACTTTGATGCATCTGCCAAGCCGTTACTGGCCGCGTGGCAACAGGCGTGGGGCTCGGCGCTGACCATGATGCTGCACCACCACATAGTGCCCAAGCTGGAGCACTGCTTGCAACACGCGCCGCTGGAGCTCGTGGGGAGGGAGAATAGTGAGTGTTTTGTTGGGTTAGAAGTCACTTGGCACTTTGATGCATCTGCCAAGCCGTTACTGGCCGCGTGGCAACAGGCGTGGGGCTCGGCGCTGACCATGATGCTGCACCACCACATAGTGCCCAAGCTGGAGCACTGCTTGCAACACGCGCCGCTGGAGCTCGTGGGGAGGGAGAATAGTGAGTGTTTTGTTGGGTTAGAAGTCACTTGGCACTTTGATGCATCTGCCAAGCCGTTACTGGCCGCGTGGCAACAGGCGTGGGGCTCGGCGCTGACCATGATGCTGCACCACCACATAGTGCCCAAGCTGGAGCACTGCTTGCAACACGCGCCGCTGGAGCTCGTGGGGAGGGAGAATAGTGAGTGTTTTGTTGGGTTAGAAGTCACTTGGCACTTTGATGCATCTGCCAAGCCGTTACTGGCCGCGTGGCAACAGGCGTGGGGCTCGGCGCTGACCATGATGCTGCACCACCACATAGTGCCCAAGCTGGAGCACTGCTTGCAACACGCGCCGCTGGAGCTCGTGGGGAGGGAGAATAGTGAGTGTTTTGTTGGGTTAGAAGTCACTTGGCACTTTGATGCATCTGCCAAGCCGTTACTGGCCGCGTGGCAACAGGCGTGGGGCTCGGCGCTGACCATGATGCTGCACCACCACATAGTGCCCAAGCTGGAGCACTGCTTGCAACACGCGCCGCTGGAGCTCGTGGGGAGGGAGAATAGTGAGTGTTTTGTTGGGTTAGAAGTCACTTGGCACTTTGATGCATCTGCCAAGCCGTTACTGGCCGCGTGGCAACAGGCGTGGGGCTCGGCGCTGACCATGATGCTGCACCACCACATAGTGCCCAAGCTGGAGCACTGCTTGCAACACGCGCCGCTGGAGCTCGTGGGGAGGGAGAATAGTGAGTGTTTTGTTGGGTTAGAAGTCACTTGGCACTTTGATGCATCTGCCAAGCCGTTACTGGCCGCGTGGCAACAGGCGTGGGGCTCGGCGCTGACCATGATGCTGCACCACCACATAGTGCCCAAGCTGGAGCACTGCTTGCAACACGCGCCGCTGGAGCTCGTGGGGAGGGAGAATAGTGAGTGTTTTGTTGGGTTAGAAGTCACTTGGCACTTTGATGCATCTGCCAAGCCGTTACTGGCCGCGTGGCAACAGGCGTGGGGCTCGGCGCTGACCATGATGCTGCACCACCACATAGTGCCCAAGCTGGAGCACTGCTTGCAACACGCGCCGCTGGAGCTCGTGGGGAGGGAGAATAGTGAGTGTTTTGTTGGGTTAGAAGTCACTTGGCACTTTGATGCATCTGCCAAGCCGTTACTGGCCGCGTGGCAACAGGCGTGGGGCTCGGCGCTGACCATGATGCTGCACCACCACATAGTGCCCAAGCTGGAGCACTGCTTGCAACACGCGCCGCTGGAGCTCGTGGGGAGGGAGAATAGTGAGTGTTTTGTTGGGTTAGAAGTCACTTGGCACTTTGATGCATCTGCCAAGCCGTTACTGGCCGCGTGGCAACAGGCGTGGGGCTCGGCGCTGACCATGATGCTGCACCACCACATAGTGCCCAAGCTGGAGCACTGCTTGCAACACGCGCCGCTGGAGCTCGTGGGGAGGGAGAATAGTGAGTGTTTTGTTGGGTTAGAAGTCACTTGGCACTTTGATGCATCTGCCAAGCCGTTACTGGCCGCGTGGCAACAGGCGTGGGGCTCGGCGCTGACCATGATGCTGCACCACCACATAGTGCCCAAGCTGGAGCACTGCTTGCAACACGCGCCGCTGGAGCTCGTGGGGAGGGAGAATAGTGAGTGTTTTGTTGGGTTAGAAGTCACTTGGCACTTTGATGCATCTGCCAAGCCGTTACTGGCCGCGTGGCAACAGGCGTGGGGCTCGGCGCTGACCATGATGCTGCACCACCACATAGTGCCCAAGCTGGAGCACTGCTTGCAACACGCGCCGCTGGAGCTCGTGGGGAGGGAGAATAGTGAGTGTTTTGTTGGGTTAGAAGTCACTTGGCACTTTGATGCATCTGCCAAGCCGTTACTGGCCGCGTGGCAACAGGCGTGGGGCTCGGCGCTGACCATGATGCTGCACCACCACATAGTGCCCAAGCTGGAGCACTGCTTGCAACACGCGCCGCTGGAGCTCGTGGGGAGGGAGAATAGTGAGTGTTTTGTTGGGTTAGAAGTCACTTGGCACTTTGATGCATCTGCCAAGCCGTTACTGGCCGCGTGGCAACAGGCGTGGGGCTCGGCGCTGACCATGATGCTGCACCACCACATAGTGCCCAAGCTGGAGCACTGCTTGCAACACGCGCCGCTGGAGCTCGTGGGGAGGGAGAATAGTGAGTGTTTTGTTGGGTTAGAAGTCACTTGGCACTTTGATGCATCTGCCAAGCCGTTACTGGCCGCGTGGCAACAGGCGTGGGGCTCGGCGCTGACCATGATGCTGCACCACCACATAGTGCCCAAGCTGGAGCACTGCTTGCAACACGCGCCGCTGGAGCTCGTGGGGAGGGAGAATAGTGAGTGTTTTGTTGGGTTAGAAGTCACTTGGCACTTTGATGCATCTGCCAAGCCGTTACTGGCCGCGTGGCAACAGGCGTGGGGCTCGGCGCTGACCATGATGCTGCACCACCACATAGTGCCCAAGCTGGAGCACTGCTTGCAACACGCGCCGCTGGAGCTCGTGGGGAGGGAGAATAGTGAGTGTTTTGTTGGGTTAGAAGTCACTTGGCACTTTGATGCATCTGCCAAGCCGTTACTGGCCGCGTGGCAACAGGCGTGGGGCTCGGCGCTGACCATGATGCTGCACCACCACATAGTGCCCAAGCTGGAGCACTGCTTGCAACACGCGCCGCTGGAGCTCGTGGGGAGGGAGAATAGTGAGTGTTTTGTTGGGTTAGAAGTCACTTGGCACTTTGATGCATCTGCCAAGCCGTTACTGGCCGCGTGGCAACAGGCGTGGGGCTCGGCGCTGACCATGATGCTGCACCACCACATAGTGCCCAAGCTGGAGCACTGCTTGCAACACGCGCCGCTGGAGCTCGTGGGGAGGGAGAATAGTGAGTGTTTTGTTGGGTTAGAAGTCACTTGGCACTTTGATGCATCTGCCAAGCCGTTACTGGCCGCGTGGCAACAGGCGTGGGGCTCGGCGCTGACCATGATGCTGCACCACCACATAGTGCCCAAGCTGGAGCACTGCTTGCAACACGCGCCGCTGGAGCTCGTGGGGAGGGAGAATAGTGAGTGTTTTGTTGGGTTAGAAGTCACTTGGCACTTTGATGCATCTGCCAAGCCGTTACTGGCCGCGTGGCAACAGGCGTGGGGCTCGGCGCTGACCATGATGCTGCACCACCACATAGTGCCCAAGCTGGAGCACTGCTTGCAACACGCGCCGCTGGAGCTCGTGGGGAGGGAGAATAGTGAGTGTTTTGTTGGGTTAGAAGTCACTTGGCACTTTGATGCATCTGCCAAGCCGTTACTGGCCGCGTGGCAACAGGCGTGGGGCTCGGCGCTGACCATGATGCTGCACCACCACATAGTGCCCAAGCTGGAGCACTGCTTGCAACACGCGCCGCTGGAGCTCGTGGGGAGGGAGAATAGTGAGTGTTTTGTTGGGTTAGAAGTCACTTGGCACTTTGATGCATCTGCCAAGCCGTTACTGGCCGCGTGGCAACAGGCGTGGGGCTCGGCGCTGACCATGATGCTGCACCACCACATAGTGCCCAAGCTGGAGCACTGCTTGCAACACGCGCCGCTGGAGCTCGTGGGGAGGGAGAATAGTGAGTGTTTTGTTGGGTTAGAAGTCACTTGGCACTTTATAGACACGTCAGTTAAGCCGTTGTTAGTTAGTTGTAGTGCCTATGTCGTTTATATAGTATTTCTGTTTTTAGCAAAATTTTCAGACTTGATGGAAAAGTTACAATTACTTTTTTTACATTAAAAAAAAAAATATTTTGACATCATGCGTAGGATAGGAGTACTGAACTAACAGAAAAATAACTTAATATGTAATTACAGAATGAGACATGTCACAGCCAAGTGCCTGCGTATAGCAAACGCAGCTAGTTTTAGTGGTATACTATTTCTTTCGATGACCATATTATATTGACATGTCATTTCGTATTTGTTCCAGCCGCTTGGCTCTGGTGCGTCCAATGGGTGGACTTAGTTGGAGCACCCACTATAGCAGCGTTAGCAGGCCGTGCGCTGTTGCCGCGCTGGCTGGGGGCGCTGGCCGCGTGGCTGAACACCGCGCCGCCGCACGCGACCGTGCTCGCCTCGTACACGGACTTCAAGGTGAGTGGTGACGTCACACGGCAGTGCGCTGTTGCCGCGCTGGCTGGGGGCGCTGGCCGCGTGGCTGAACACCGCGCCGCCGCACGCGACCGTGCTCGCCTCGTACACGGACTTCAAGGTGAGTGGTGACGTCACACGGCAGTGCGCTGTTGCCGCGCTGGCTGGGGGCGCTGGCCGCGTGGCTGAACACCGCGCCGCCGCACGCGACCGTGCTCGCCTCGTACACGGACTTCAAGGTGAGTGGTGACGTCACACGGCAGTGCGCTGTTGCCGCGCTGGCTGGGGGCGCTGGCCGCGTGGCTGAACACCGCGCCGCCGCACGCGACCGTGCTCGCCTCGTACACGGACTTCAAGGTGAGTGGTGACGTCACACGGCAGTGCGCTGTTGCCGCGCTGGCTGGGGGCGCTGGCCGCGTGGCTGAACACCGCGCCGCCGCACGCGACCGTGCTCGCCTCGTACACGGACTTCAAGGTGAGTGGTGACGTCACACGGCAGTGCGCTGTTGCCGCGCTGGCTGGGGGCGCTGGCCGCGTGGCTGAACACCGCGCCGCCGCACGCGACCGTGCTCGCCTCGTACACGGACTTCAAGGTGAGTGGTGACGTCACACGGCAGTGCGCTGTTGCCGCGCTGGCTGGGGGCGCTGGCCGCGTGGCTGAACACCGCGCCGCCGCACGCGACCGTGCTCGCCTCGTACACGGACTTCAAGGTGAGTGGTGACGTCACACGGCAGTGCGCTGTTGCCGCACTGAACACCGACTACGATTGCAATCCTTCAGTTAAATTGATGACATACAAGGTACATAACCCATTTATGTAACAATCAAATACCATGAAGTAACATTTTAATCAAAATTAAAGACATTATTTATATCAAGATTTACACAAATTTCTAGTTTAAACTCTTTTTATTATATTAGATATTAGAATTAAACACTGCTTTCAGAAACCTTTCCAATAATACAATCATTCTAATTAACGTAAACATATTCCAGAAAATGTTCCCGGCCGAAGTACTCAAAGAGCCAGTTGTGCGTGACGCGTTCCGTAAAGCCCTCGACATGATGAACAGAAGCACAGACATAGATCCCATAGAACCACCCCCACCACCACGATTCACGATGCCAGAAAACAAACCAGAACCTTCCATCATAATACCAGACGCTCTATCGACCAATACGCCGAAAAGTTTCTCGGAACTTTTGGAATCCAGATGTATGGAAAAAGGCATCACTTTTGTACCAATTCCCGGAAAAACAAGAGAAGGAAGGCCAATTTACAAGATCGGAGATATGCAGTGCTATGTTATTAGGACGATAATCATGTATTCTGATGATAATGGCAGGAATTTCGCGCCGGTCAGCATGGAGAAACTATTGAGAATGGTTGAGGAATAAATGTGTTAGAATAATTGATGTTATTAGATGTCTTTACCATCCAGAAAAACTTCTCTAATATCCTAGAGTCGAAAAAGCCATCAATTTCGTACGATCTTTAAAAATAGTTGAGAAATAAATGTATATTGATGTCATTGGATGTCTTTTATTTATTAAAAAGCACACTATACACTCTCTTTTCATAAAATAATTTCAAAACGCACTTATAAATTTCTAAATAACAGAAAAAATTCGATCACGAGGCGGGATTCGAACACACTTCACTTCTTTAAAGAATGTTGGTAAAGATACGCTCGTCCTAACTGATACATATTAATAGTTGCCACAAATAAATTGACGGTAAAAAGGCTGTAATTCTTCGGTTTGATCACGAGAGAGTACCGTGACCATATAAAACTAGACATTGAAAGGGAAAAGCATTGTGGTATTGACAAGGATTCTGGTGGCCTAGTGACGTCGCCCAATCCGGCTATTACCAAGCCCTGCAAAATGAATTTTATGGTTATTCTCAATAGATGTCAAATTTGTCTGCATTCGATGGACAATCTATGCGTATACTTTCTAAAGTAAGGCGATTTAGGTGCAATAGAATATGTAATTGTGTATAACGCAATGTCTTATTCTAATGCATTCAGTTATAATTGGTGGTCAAAATATGTTAACAACTACTTGAAATACTAAATATCGTTAAAACATAAGGATTGTAATTACCCATTTAAAAGCTGGTGCCCAGAAAAATATTGTCTTTGGTCCTAAAACAGAATAGCGAAGTTAGTGATTGTTTGACAAGTTTACTTTTAAGGGGAGGCTCCATAACATAATTTCTGGCACTGAGAGACCGGTTAGACCGCTACGCAGTGCTAGACGCTAACACAGCCGTAATAAAGTTGAATATCGCGTGCGCTCTTTGATCGCGTTCGAGCTCGAAACTAAATCTCGTAAGTCTCAATTCTCTTATTTCGTTTATAACTAAAATAATAATTGATCTAGAGAAAAAATATCTTGGGATTGGATAGTAAACTATATTTTCTTACTGTTAACATTTATTTTAGACATAAAGTCCAAGTAAATCTTAAAAAAAATGTAATAATCCTTAAAAAAGGCATAATTTTTGAATAAAAAATGAATCGTGCGAAAATGTTACAATTGTCTTGTACAACTGTCTTGTACATGGAAAGAAAAAGACCCAATAAATCATATACTAAAGTTCCATTTTGATTGTATGTGTGACTGTTTCAGAATATTAATGCAAATTCACATAAAATTTAGGGAGCCTCCTCTTAATATGGGTAGCGTTACATACGGTAGCGACCGTTTTATTTAAAATAAGTACTCGGGGACTTGCACTGGTTTGAATCTGTTCCTAACAAGAAATTTTGAACTATTATTTGCCGCTTATAGCTGGACACTTTTAACTTTAAATCACGATTCCTCTTATCTTCAATGCATTGTTGTAGCAAAAAAAGTAAAGTAGTTTAGTGCCAAGTTCGCGCCAAGTGATATTAAAAATTAATATAATTTCCCCAAGTTTCTAGATTTTTTTATAACAATAATTTAAATTATTCAGTTGCTCACCTGCTGGATGTTCCCATAATGGGCGAAGCGGTTGGGGTATAAATCTATCTGCTACTGAAATAATACCTTTGTATAGTTTCGACATTACACACGAATTATTTTATAGTGTGATCCATTTTCATTCATGAACGATTAATTAAGTTATAAATATCGTCTGGAAGGTCTGGATCATTTTTTTTTTATTTCATAAAATACTCAAATATTTGCATATATTCATTTAAACTATTTGTCAGTCGTTAGCACAGGTCGTTAGCTGACAGTATTTTCAAGGTATTTTCTTTTTAAAATGATCACAAAAGAAGGAGAGGAATCATGGAGGAAAACAAAAAACAAAAAGAAAATAATGAAAAATATTTAATTTAATAAAAGATTATAAAATACGGATACAAAAAATCAGATAACATACAAATATAATGACTAAATGAAATATGGCAAGTAATTAGGTAGGTACACTTGGTAAAAAACAACTTTGGTATAACGATGACTTAATTTATGCTTTATTAATTCGTTTGTTCGATATCGTATGGCACATATACACATTTTAGTGGAGCTTAGAATATACTCAATTTGTTGTTGAAAATGTAGGTGGTTAGTGTTAGGTAGGTACCTAGCCTTATATTAGCCCTAGTTTAAAAAAAATGTGTGCGTGTACTAATGTACACACGTAAGAAGTGAAACTTCTTTATGAACTTATTATTCAAAAAATAATTTACTATATGCAACTTTACAGAAATACGTGGAATCACGCGTGGTAGGGATAAGAAAAAGATGGCGCGTAACGAAAAAATGTCACGCGTAACGAAAAAATGTTATATTAAATTTTTTTCCAACCCCGATAAAGAAGTTTCACTTCAAAAACTTTACATTTTAAAATAAACAAATAGGTAACTATAGCTAATGTTGCATATTAGGAAGAAGAAACTATTTCTTATTTTATGATAAGACCTACAATACAATGTTGTTCCTTGTATGATCTGTGTATTGTTAAAAGGACAAATACTGCATGTAAACCCGCATATCATTGTATGTAAATACTGTTTTAAAGTAATTTTATTACGGAATGAATATTGGAGTGTGCATTGGTTATAATTATACACACAAATACAAACACAGTAACAACGGAATAAAACGTTACTTACCTAATATAAAGAAACAAATATTTTAACAATTTAGAGATTCTGAAAAAAAAAGTTAAAGTATTAAGTTCTAAAAATATAACTAAGTGGGTATTTAGTTATTTTATTATAAAAAAGTATAAAAAAAATTGTGCATCTTAAATTTTATTTTAACTAGGTACCTAAGTAGTTAGGTAGGTATAAAAGTTTTCACTTACCTAGTTATAATGATATTTTGTGCTCTATAATAAGTGCTGATTATTAATAATTGTAAGTACATAGTACTTATAAAGATAAAATTGAACATAACGTAGGAGTAAATTCGAATTATTTAAGTACTTAATAATAACAAAAAAGGAATAATATAACAAACTTGATGTAGATAACATAGAAAACAGTGTTTTAAAAATATAATTTAGAGAAGTGAACTTCATCGTTATCTTCCCTTGTATCTTGCCTTGTATTATCCAAAAGTCGGTTATTCCTTCTTTTCCAAACTTCTTTGATAGCTGTACGCGCGGTAGCACTGCACGGCATTAGCGACACCTAGCGAAAAATTACACAGTGACAGAGCGTAATTAATCGGGCGAATAACCAAACAATATCTCGTCCATATCAATCCCGTGGCCGCTAATGTAGCTGATTGTGTTGGTGATACTGTATCTAGTGGTCTGCGGTATTCATCTAACGATGCTTCAACTAGAGCCTGAAAATGGTGGATACTTTTAAAGCTAGTAGGGTTATTCACAAACGACTTTCCGATCGCAAATGGCGATATATATAAGTATATATACTTAGCCTTTAGACAAATTGAAATTTAATAGAAACATGTAAAAATAAAAAATAATCCCAATTCGATTGCATCGGAAAGTCGTGTGTGACCAACCTTTTAAAAAGATAATTGTTGTGGACTGTATAATTTTTTGGGGTTCGTGGTCAAAATAAACACCCTTCCTTCGACATACATATATTTTCCCTTTTTACATTATTACAATTTATACTTAATCACTATTACTTATTCACTACTAGTCTGGAATAAGAACTTGCTGCAACTGATCACTATTAGTACTTATTCACTACTGGTCTGGAATAAGGACTTGCTCGAACTGATCACTATTAGTACTTATTCACTACTGGTCTGGAGTAAGCACTTGCTCGAACTGAACGCAATTTGAAAATTTGGGCTATTTATATTCGTCGCCGGCGGCGATATTCAAAGCGGCCGCCCGGCGGCGAGGCACAAAGCGGCGGCGGCATCCAAAAGCGGCGAGACTCAAAGCGGCGGCGGCATCCAAAAGCGGCGGCGGCTGTCTTGCATGTGCCGCCTAGGCCACGCCTCCTCCACGTGTAAACGCAATACACGTGGCGTACTGAGTACAGCGCGATAGGCGAAACCGCGGTGCGCCTCGTCGAAACCGCGGTGCGCCTCTCTTCCACGTGTAGCGTTGATACTTCGCCCCATACACGTGGAGCCGCTGCGCGGGGAGCCCCGTTGCCGCCTGCGTGTGCTCGTCCTTTACAGTCCTCCCCCCGGCGTAGCTTGCGTAGCCTCCTTCATCACGACGAGCTTGCTGACGGGGCGTCTGAAGATCCCGCTCTTGGTCTTCACTTCGGCTACCCGCACAGCGTCGTCCGGCCCGGCGTGAACGCGCACCACGACCCCCATGGGCCATGTGTTGCGCGGCAAGACGTGGTTCACGATGATGACCACGTCACCTTCCTCGAGGCGTCGCGTGTCCTTTCGCGCCTCCCCCCGTGGCACGAGCGTCGGTAGGTACTCCTTGATCCATCGGCGCCAGAAGTGGTCGGCGAGCGCCTGGCTGGCGCGCCAGGTCCGTCGGTCTGCTTCGTCGCACGGCCCCGTCGTCGGCAGTCCCGTTGAGGAGCCCAACAGGAAGTGGTTGGGCGTGAGGGCTTCGGGGTCGTCTGGGCTCACGCTTACGTGAGTCAGCGGCCTCGCGTTCACCGCGAACTCCGCCTCGGTGAGTAGAGTCCGCAGCACCTCTTCTGGCGGCGCCTTCTCCCGTAGTGTCGCGCCGAGCGCGGTTTTCACCGACCGCACCAGCCGCTCCCATGCACCGCCTTGATGCGGCGCACCCGGCGGTATGTAGCGCCACTCCATTCGGTGGCGCAGCGCTTCTTCTTGTAGCGCCGGCGCCCACTCGTTGTACGCCTTCTTCAGTTCTTGATCGGCGCCCCTGAAGTTTGTACCGTTGTCTGAGTACATCAGACGAGGCCACCCTCTGCGCGCTGCCATCCTTCTCAGCGCCATGATGGCTGAGTCCGTTGACAGAGATGCGACGAGCTCCAGGTGCACGGCGCGCGATGTCAGGCATGTGAACAGCGCGCCCCATCTCTTCTCTCTTCTTCGTCCGATCTTGACCATCATTGGCCCGAAGTAGTCGACCCCGCAGTTGGTGAAGGGTCGGTGGAACGGGTCGAGGCGAGCGCGCGGCAAGTCCCCTTTGGCTGGGACCTGCGGCATTGCTCGGCGTACTCGGCACAGCGCGCAGTTCTTCTCCACGGCGCGCACTGTAGGCCGCAGGTGGATGACCCAGTAGCGCTGCCTCAGGTCGTTGGTGACGCGCTCGCGGTTGGCGTGTCCGGCGGCACAATGTTCCTGTAACACTATTAGTCTGGTTATTCTGTGCCGGCCGTCGAGGATTACCGGCTTCTTCATTGTGTCGGGTGCCGTGGCTGCGTTTATGCGGCCCCTTACTCTCAGCACGCCGTCTTCCATTACCGGATCCAATTTGTACAGTCTACTGGATCTGCTGATGGGGCGCGCGTCCTTGATTCGCTTTATGTCTTCTCCAAAGCTGTCGTTCTGTGCGCGCTGCACCAACAGTCGTTCGGCTTGCTCCAGGTGGCGACATTCTAGTCTTGTCGTCGTGTGTCTGATGCGTATGTCGATGAATGCGAGCACCCTTGCTGTTGCTCCCACCAGTGTGCGGAATTTGGAGAAGCGCTCTGGATCCGGCAGCCATTCCATCTCCCGTGGCAGCTCGCTTACATGCAGTACATCAGCCTCGTCCGTTGTTTCTCGAAGTTCCTTCTCCGTGGGCCACTGGTTCTCCGTCTTAGTCAGGAATTCTGGACCCTGGAACCATCGATCATGTCCCGTGGTGAAACTTAGGCGGGTGGCGTCGTCGGCAACGTTTTCATGAGTCGGCAGCCACCGCCACTCTTCCCTTTGTGTTAGTTCTCCAATCTCACCGAGGCGATGCGCGACGAACGGCGTGTATCTCTTTGCATCGTTGCGCACCCAGTGCACCACCGTCGATGAGTCTGTCCAAAACCAAGTACGAGATATGTCATACCTGTGCTCTCTTCTTATCTGATCAGCTAGTCTGGCGCCGATCACCGCCGCTTGTAGTTCTAGGCGCGGGATCGTCTGCGCGCGTCGTGGAGCCACCTTCGCTTTCGCCGAGACGAGTTTCACTTGCACGCTGCCGTCCGTTCGTCGCATACGCCAGTATGCCACGGCTGCATACGCTTGTTCACTGGCGTCGCATAGTACGTGCAGCTCGATGTCTTCGACGTTGTCCGTTGCGTAGCATCGCGGCAAACGTAGCGCGTCGACCGTTTCCAGCTGCGCCAGCCAGCCCGCAAACTGCTCGCCCTCTTCTTCAGGTATTGGTTCATCCCATGAAATTTGGAGGCGCCACAGGCTCTGCAATATGATTTTAGCACGGATGGTGAAATAACTTAAGAGGCCTAGTGGGTCATAAATTGACATTACCGCACTTAATGCTTCGCGCTTGGTTGGCGGGCGCTTGCGATCTCGCACCTCCACCGGTACCCTGTTCATTGCTGTGTTGAATCCTAGCGCGTCTTGCTCGGCGTCCCAAATTAGCCCGAGGATCTTCGGGGCTGGCTGCGCTCCTCCCAGCTGCGTTGGTGTGCTGGCGTGCAGTTCTCGTGGCACGTCCCTCAGCACGCTCCTGTCGCTGGCGTTCCATCCCCGTAGCTTGAAGCCTGCCGCCGCGTGCACCGTCCGTATTTCTTCAATTGCTTGTCTGGCTTCCTCTGCGTCGGCGTAGCTCACCACCAGATCGTCCATGTAGTGGCTCTTCGTTATCGCTTCCAACGCCATTGGATACTGTTCTGCGTGCTGCTGCGCATTATGATTACGGATGTAATGCGCCATAAACGGAGAGCTCGCTGCGCCGAATATCATGGACGTCATCTTGTAGTGCTGTGGCGGCGTGTCGCGTCGGCTCCCCCTCCATAAAAACTGCTGCGCTGGCTGGTCTTCGGGTCTTATTTTTACTTGTAGGAACATCTCCTCTATATCTGCCGTGACTGCCACTGCCTTTTCCCTGAATCGAAATAATATACCCGGCAGTGATAGTAGCAAGTCTGGGCCCTCAAGCAGTTCGTCATTTAAACAAGTCCCGTGGCTTTTGGCTGCCGCATCGAAAACCAATCGCTGCTTCCCTGGCTTGTTGGGATTGGTCACAGCGAAATGCGGCAGGTACCAGCACACGCTGCTCTCGCCTTCACTGCCGTCGCATGGAACCGCATACCTTTTCTCAAATAAGTTGTTCATCTGCTTGGTGTACTCGGCTGCGAATTCCGGCGCGGCGTCCATCTTGGCTTCAATCTTCAGAAGTCTCCGCAGCGCGGCATTGTAGCTCGGTGGCATGCGGACATTATCTCTCTTCCATGGCAGGCCGATTTCATACCCACCCGGCGTCTTCTTCGTAGTCATCTCGACGATTGACGTTGCTCGTCGGTCGGCTTCACCTATGCGCGGTCTACTGGCTATGTTCAATGATTCTATCTTGAAGTGTTCTTCCACCAGGTTGTGCAGCCGCAGGTCCGCTTGCTGCTGTTCTCGGACGTGAAGCACGCAGTCCCTTTCGACGATCATTCGACGCGGCGTTGTTCCATGTATCACCCAGCCGAGATTTGTCTTGGAGGCGGCAGGTTCATCGGCGCCGCCCGTCCGAAGCTCTCTTGACACGATGTGCTCCCAGTGGTCGGTACCTATCAGGACACCCGCGCGTGCTTGTTCGTAACATACCTCATGTTCCGGTATGTCGCGCAGGTGTCTGTACCGAAGCAGGGAACCCGGGATGGACTGCTGATGCAACTGTAGCTTCTTCATCGTGCGGGCGCGCAGGTCGTGTAGTGTCCCGTCGCTCTGTCCCCGCAGCTGCACCGTCACCAGTCTACTTCCTTCTTCAATCTGCTCCATGTTCGCCCCGTGGATGCGGAGCGGCGTGGCGGGACCTTCGGCGCCGATCTGTTGTGCCAGGTCCTCATCAATGAGGGTGATGGTGGAGCCCTCATCGAGCAGTGCGTGCGTCGATACCTCCCCCCGTGGGCCGACGACGGTGACTGGACACATCTTCAGCAGGACGGCGCGGGGTGGTGCGGTTGCGCGGTCAGCAACCGCCATGACGGTTTCTTCGGTCGACGCAGCAGGCTCTTCTCTTCTTACGTCGTGCAGTGATGAATGATGCGGGCGGCGGCACTGGTTCACGCCGCATGGTTTCGCTCGACAGTAGATGCGCCGATGTCTCTTCGTGGCGCACTTGAAGCAGGCGCCCTTTTCCCTCACCAGCGCCCACCGCTCATCCACCGACAGCTTGGCGTAGCGCGGGCAGGCAACCATGGTGTGGTCGCGCCCGCAGCACAGGCAGAAGTCTTCTTTCTTCTCTTCTTTCTTCTCTTCTTTCTTCTCTTCTTTCTTCTCCTCTTCATCACCACTGCTGGAAACTATGGCGTATACTGCCGACTTCCTTCTTGGTGGAGCAGGTCGCACTGCCGCTGCTGCCGCTGCTGCCGTGGTGTCTCTGCGCGCTGGCGCAGTGCTGCTCGTCGGCGCGTATGTGTAGCGGAGCGCCTGGTCCGCCTCTCTCATCAGGAAGCGGGACAGCACCACAATTTCCGGATCTGCCGTTCCTTCCTGTGAATATGCATAGTCGCACCATCTGGACCGCAGGTGCGGACTTAGTTTGTCCAATATCTCCCTTGCTAGCATAGGATTGTATAAATACCCTTTCCTATCTATGGTTTGAAGTATGCATACCACGTTCTGTACCTTCACAGCGAAGCTGTTGATGTCCTTGGCCGCTGCTCCAGGTCGCGGCAGCTTCCTCAGGTCCTCCATGGCCCTGTCGATAATTATCTCGGGCCTCCCGAAGCACTGCTCCAAGGTTTTCATGACTGCTTCAGGTGATGAAGCAGTGTGAAGCAGCGCTGCCACGGCGTCCCTTGCTTCCCCCTTCAGGCATGTACGCAGCCGCTGGATGTTTTCTGCGTCGGACACTTGGTACATGCTGCTTGTGTCCCGGTAGGCTGCTCGGAACGGCAGCCACTCTTCGATCGCACCTGAAAATATAGGAAGGTCCGCGTGGCGTAGGCGCGGTCGCGCCATCTTCTCTAGGGACGCCGCCAGCTGCTCTATTCCTGTTCGTCTGGTCGGCGTCGGCGATCTTCCTCTTCTTAGTTCGGATCGCTGGTGTCTGTCATCCTTCGGCACAGGATGTGACTGGAGCCACTCGTCCACCTTGTTTCGTTCTTCTGTCGCGGTGACGGCATCTTCCGGCAGGCCCTCGTCTTCCTGTATGGCGGACACCTCGAACTGTAAGCGTTTATTTATTAGTTCTTTCTCAATTTGTAGTTCTTTTCTCTGGATAGCGGCGAGTCGCTCTGCCGCTTCTAATTCCGCCGCCTTAATCCGCCGCGCCGTACTCGCCGACGACCGCACCGATCTAGCGGATCTCGCTGGCGAATGCCGTCGCGGTTGCGGCGGGATCTCCATCGTTTCTGTGGCTGACGTCAAGCGTGCGTCAGACGGCGATGCCAACGGGTCCAGCACCAGCCGCTGCATTCGTTCTTGCCGCACACGCTCTGTCTCCTGGCTCCGGTCTTCAACTTCCACAGCGTCACCCTGGCTGCGGGTTACCACCATGCCTAAAGAGGTGACGCACCGCAGGCTTATACTGGCAGACTCGTTCCGCTGACCAGCACCCCTGATTCCCGGCGCGTACCACTAGGTCACCACTGGCGGCCCGTGTCTGCCCGTAAAAAACCTTACGACTCACCTTATTGGACTAGTACCAACAGCGCGGCCCCGTCGGTAGGTACCTGACTCGCCTGGTGACGATCAAAAACACCAGCAGGCTAGTACCAACGTTACCGGTTTGCCGATATTCGTCCCTCGAAGGTGAGCTCGTTGCCGATGTGTACCTCTCTTCGGCAGGATCTGGTCTTCCACGTGCAGCGTTTCTTCCTTGAAGTATCCGGCGCTCGTTGGATCACACGTTGCTATCCGGCGATCGAAGGGCCACACGTTGTTATCCGGCGATCGAAGGACCACACTTTATTGTGGACTGTATAATTTTTTGGGGTTCGTGGTCAAAATAAACACCCTTCCTTCGACATACATATATTTTCCCTTTTTACATTATTACAATTTATACTTAATCACTATTACTTATTCACTACTAGTCTGGAATAAGAACTTGCTGCAACTGATCACTATTAGTACTTATTCACTACTGGTCTGGAATAAGGACTTGCTCGAACTGATCACTATTAGTACTTATTCACTACCGGTCTGGAGTAAGCACTTGCTCGAACTGAACGCAATTTGAAAATTTGGGCTATTTATATTCGTCGCCGGCGGCGATATTCAAAGCGGCCGCCCGGCGGCGAGGCACCAAGCGGCGGCGGCATCCAAAAGCGGCGAGACTCAAAGCGGCGGCGGCATCCAAAAGCGGCGGCGGCTGTCTTGCATGTGCCGCCTAGGCCACGCCTCCTCCACGTGTAAACGCAATACACGTGGCGTACTGAGTACAGCGCGATAGGCGAAACCGCGGTGCGCCTCGTCGAAACCGCGGTGCGCCTCTCTTCCACGTGTAGCGTTGATACTTCGCCCCATACACGTGGAGCCGCTGCGCGGGGAGCCCCGTTGCCGCCTGCGTGTGCTCGTCCTTTACAATAATGAATGAGTTAACTTTTTCCTTCGATTTTTGAACCATCAAATCTAAAAGTTATTGAAATCATTGGTGGCTGTCTTGGTGAGTTGGTGGCTGTACTATTAAGTCCAGTTTAGAGATGGGATGGGAAAATTATTTTGTTATTAAGTATAACAATCAATACCTAGACAATTATTGTTGAATGTAGAATCTTTAAAGAAGAAATTTGCTAAAATAATATTAGTTAAGTACCTAGGGAGCGTTCAAGTATTACGTAACGCAATTTTTGTAGATTTTTGACCCCCCCTCCTCCCCTTGTAACGCACCATAACGTTTTTCTGTACTCCCCCCCCCCACTCTCTAAACGTTACGTAACACTCAAGTGACCATTTCCTAAAGTCGCAAAATGTTACAGATTTTATCCTTGGTATAGTTTTAATTGCCCTTACAGTAATAATACTAAATAAAACAAGAGGTTTTTAATCCGAACACCTGCGTATTTTGTTTATAATCATCATCACTAACAAATACTGACAACGAGAACAACAATAAATGATGTATAATACAATCTAGGGATTCCCAGTGAAATATAAACAAAAAGGTTTGCCGACTTACGAGAACAAATCAAAAATGACGACCAGACTAATACAATCAAGGGATTCCCCGTAAAACGTAAATGAAAAGGGTTGCCAATTTTGGAGTTTTAATTCCCTAATTTTTTATTAAAAATAAAAAAACAATGTTACGTAACGTGTTGTAAGAAAGACCCCCTCCGCCCCTGTAACGCATCGTAACGTTTTACGAGACCCCCCCCCTCCCCCCAAATTGCGTTACGTATTACTTGAACGCTCCCCTACTTACTTACTATGATTTAGGTAAAATTTAAATAAAATGAACTTTGTATATCAAGCCATCAGGACACGCGGGTGTGTGTTATCTAGATTATGATCATTACTTTATATTATCTAAGTCCTTAAAGCAATTCAAACATCATAATAAACGTTTGTTTGCATAACAAGTCACATGATTTCTGTATTTCAATGATAATATACTATCATACACATATGTACATACCTATTTGTAAATGAGCGAATTTTCCACTTGCCTTAGAATACAAATATAAACTGAGGTAGAAGCAGCATACGCGTAAAAACACGTTCCGTCTGAAGTGAAGCTAATTAGCCAGGTTACGTTGCTATCTCTTTTCGGCTAATGGTTGAAATGTATATTCTATCTTTGTCTCACGATGGAGTACTTAACGGAAGAACGGCTAAGTCGCATCTTAGAGTATTTATACTACTGAAATATATACTCGGTTCGCATATACCGCTTCTACGTCATTTTATATGTATATTGTATTCTAAAGCCGGCGCCAGACATATGTTCAAATACGCAAATACCTACAAAGTCGCGAAGTGTGGCACTGACATTTGCGTATTTGTGCAAAGTTTGAACACATATTTGTAGTTTGCCATCATGTGTCGGTTTTTAGTGCGCACATCAAAGTAAACAAAGTTCAAAGTTTGTGCGGCCTGCCACACTTGTTGCAGTGTTTAGTCGCGTATGCGCCGCTGAAGGAGCAGTTGTATGCAATAGTTAATCTGTGAGTGGTATTTTGAGCGTCAATAATGGAGTGGTGTAATGACACAGTAATAGAATTATTTATTGAGCTACTTCAAACAAAAAAATTAAAGGCACTCAAATAAAACAGTCTGACGGAGTCATCAAAATCGTCGTCTATTCTGTGAGCCATCTTTGCGGTAACTGTGCCCGTAAATAATTTGAAAGACAAGTCTAGCCGGATACATTTGTGCATATAAAGTTTGATCAAAGTTTTGAAAATGTGTGCTCAAACTTTGATCCCAATGTCTGGCGCCGGCTTAAGCCACATGCAAATATTTGAATCCATGATATAGGCGTACCGTTTCATGCACATAGCTCGTGCATAAAAAATAATGGATAAGAAAGAAAAGAAAATTTTGCAATAGAATAATATATTTTCTAACCATAAAAAGGTGTTACAAAAATAGTCCTCCATATTTTTCGTATCTCTTTATTTAACATGATTTTTAATTGATACAATTTCATAATATATAGAGCATTATTTAAAATAATTCGTAATAATTAATAAAAAATAATAATTTAAAAATGTTACCGCTTCAAAGGTTTTATCTACTTTATTTGTTTTAAAAATTAAAATACTTTTTATCTTTATAGTTAACAACAATAAATAAGTTTTTTTAATACTTTAAACACTCAAAACAAATTTAAATAAATGGTTTGTGCGTGGCATATCGAAACATGAATGTCCTATGTATATTATACCTACTTATATCCATATTTTTTTTAGATAGTTGTTACCTAAATAATGCTCTATACATAGTTATTACGTATCCATATCTATCACAGATTGTCGAAGATTTAAAATACATTTTCGAGCACCGTTATCTTATTCTATTCTGCACATGAGAGCTCTATACATTTATAAACTTAATACTTTACGATGAAATGCAACTACGTTAACCCTTTGAGCTTAGTCAAAAATAAATTACCTATCTGAGATTGACCCCTACTAATAATTTGTACAATGAATGTTTGATATAGAACTATTAAATGTTTCAATGGAGTTATTTAAACTTGTCTTAAGTTTAACATACAATGTTTGAAAAAACATGTATATATTATAGAATCTATTGTGGAAACAACTGTTTCTAAGTTTTATATAATTTAGGTGCGTTAAAGTTAAAGACAAGTACAAATGTTATCAATTGACCTATGAATAGTCCTACATCAAACGTGAATGAAATCCCTGTTAATCGTATGAAAAATCATTTGCCCGCTTTCTTAGCTTGTTCGTATTTATACGCTCTACCAATTTGGTATAGACTTGTCATCGCTACAAACACGTTAACCGCAAATAGACTATAGTTTTTCGGTATGATGACGAGCGAGTAACGTGACCATATGATCCCAGTAGCAGCTAGCGATGCTGATTGTGTAATGGATAGGGTCTCGACAGGGCGCTGTAAGTCTCCCAAACCGGCCAACACCAAACCCTGAAATGTGTTAAATGTGATGAGATATATTGTGATTGTGAGCCGATGGTACCACTTATTAGTATATACTGGCAAATATTTGAATTTAATGTGATTTTAACTTGATTCTTTTAAAAATGAAGATGTGTATTAGTAGTTTGACAGAGCAAGCAAAGGGGCAGGTGGGCTACCTGATGTTAAGTAGTCACCACCGTAAACACTTGTAGCACTGGTAGCATTACAGGTGCTTTGCCGGCCTTTTAATCATCAGAAAAAGTAATGAGAAGGGTGTAAATGCTTGATGGTCTACCTTCCCATCATGAGACTCAACAATTATGACCTCAACAAGCAGAATATGATTTTATTTGTGTCCTAATGAGTTAATGTCAGCTTGTTTATGTTATGTTTAATAGTGTTGCAATTTGAAAGTGTTAATAGGTGGTGATGGTGCAACTCTGGCATTGGTTTTTATCACCATGTAAAGGCAATGATGATATCTTTTTAGCCTGTGGGTGAGGAAATGAATGGTGATCAACAAATTTTTGTTGCATGCATGATACTTATTTGGACATGCATCAATAGCATTATCAATTATTTGCCAGTAATTATATTATGGATTTTGAAGGGAAGAAACATTTATTTGACTCCATCCTCAGTTGCAACACTAATATTCAGTGGCCCCTCTATAGGTATTTTATAACAATTGGATATTATTATAAATTCAAATAATTGTGTTAGTACTGTTGATATGAAAATTTACGGCTGATTATTGGTGTAACCTACTAATAGACACAATATAAATTAACAAGTGTTTGCTAATCAGTGTTATTTGCTTAAATTTACGAAAACTATATTAAAATGATTATATTAAAAATCTCTCGATTATGAAGAAGTAAATTTAAAGGGTTTTAAAATTCTATAATGATCAAAATTACGCATTTGAATAAATCGCCCTTTACAATGTCGCACAATATGGTAACCTTGAAAATATGTTATCGATAAGAAACACTTACCCATTTAAAGGCTGGAGCCCAGAAAAATATTGTTTTTGGACCTACAATTATAAACATTTGTAATTAATAAATTATTTAATGAATACAGTGACGATCATGGATAATATTAAAATAGTAAATGTTATACCTGCTTCATGTTCCCATAGTGGACGTAATGTTTGAGGTACGAATCTGTCTGCCAATAAAACTACGGCCTTGTATGCTTTCGACATTTTTATAGTGATTTATGTTATTAATTTTCTTATTAAAATTAACAAAATTTATTAATTTTAGTTGGCCGTGGTAAACCTGTCGCCTATCCCGACGAGACCCTATCTATCTGTGCTATCTATTAATTTGTCAAACGTCAAAATCGTTATCACAAATCACAATGACAGAAAAATAAAGGAGCAATATTGACGCCGCGTTCAAAACATGGCAAAGTTAATTTACCAATGCAAACTTAGCACCCCATCAATGGAATTTTGGGTCGAAAATGACCTTGATCGATAGGTCTCCGTTAGGTCCTTTAAGGTCCGACAATTTTTTCGTTAGGTCCCCTTTAGTTTTTTTTTTTAATAATTTTTTAAATTTTGGGTATAAAAAAAATACACTTTAGCACCCCATCCATAGAATTTTGGGTCAAAAATGACTTTAATCGATAGGTTTCCGTTAGGTCCTTTAAGGTCCCACAATTTTTTCGTTAGGTCCCCTTTAGTTTTTTTTTAAATATTTTTAACGTGATAACGTTTTTAAAATCGTTTTAGTCGGGTGACATGTTCAGAAACTTGTGTCACACCAAAACCTCACGAGCGCGATCGCAGGTATAACGAGAGAGAGACGGACCGATCTCCCGTCTCATCTCGAGCGCTGCCACCAATAAGACGTTATCACGTAAACATCTCGATCGTAAACCTACTTTACAAACAACCAATTTTTTTTTAATTTTGGGTATAAAAAAATTACACTTTAGCACCTCATCCATAGCAAAATTGGCGAATTTTATCAAAATCGTATTCTTTACCGTTAGGTCCGTATAGGTCCATCATTGAATTTGTTAAATTATTTATTTTATTATATATATAAAATAATTAAAACCTGCGCATATCGATAATCGTAGATGTATCGTTTAGCGATATGATCAAGACAAATAATCGAGTTATAGTTTACTCGATCATTGATGTGGCCTCACGAGACTATCATGGAAAGAAAATATACTCAAATTTAATCTTTATGAACTAAGCGACAACGTTGAATTTAGAACGCGATATTGAACCGCACTCCCCACGAGACTATCTTGGAAAGAAATACAAATTTAATCTTTATGAACTTAGTGATAGAGTTGAATTTAAAAACTCGTCGCTTAAAAGGTCGTAAATTTTTACGACTTTCTTAGTGACGGACTACTTCTAGCTATCGTTGTTGATAAAAAAATATTTTTATAAGTATAACTAGCGACCCGCCCCAGCTTCGCATGGGTGCAATGGCGGCCAGCCGGTACCGCCGCAAACGCTACGTCCCGCAATTTTTAAATCACTACATAGTATAAAACAAAGTCGCTTTCTCTGTCCCTATGTCCCTTTGTATGCTTAAATCTTTGAAACTACGCAACGGATTTTGATGCGGTTTTTTTTAATAGATAGAGTGATTCAAGAGGAAGGTTTATATGTATAATAACATCCATTAAATAGTGGAGAAGTACTGTTATTTTTGAGGTTTCTAATGTGATGTCGTAAATAATTCCATTTTTTCCGCTTACATTGCAAACGCAGGCTGAACCCTACGAGTTTTAACAAAATAATGTACTAAGTATTGTACACATTGAAAAGGTCTACAGAAAAGTCCGTGATGGTATATGTCTATCTCTTATGGATAACCCACAACAACTTTTTTTTGTCATTTACTTTTTACGACAAATAATGGCTAATTTTCGAAGCGATTTTAACCAATACAGCATTAATCCTTAACCAATTAAATACCTTGAATACATTATTCATTTAATATAGATCTATATGGCCCTTTACACCGTATGATTTAAGTGAATATTTTCGAAGATATAGATTTAAAAATTGCGAGACGTAGCGTTTGCGGCGGTACCGGCCGGCCGCCATTGCACCCGTGCGAAGCCGGGGCGGGTCGCTAGTCTGTAATATCTTCGAAAATATTCACTTAAATCATACGGTGTAAGGGGCCATATAGATCTATATTAAATGAACAATGTATTCAAGGTATTTAATTGGTTAAGGATTAATGCTGTATTGGTTAAAATCGCTTCGAAAATTAACCATTATTTGTCGCAAAAAGTAAATGACAAAAAAAAGTTATTGTGGGTTATCCAAAAGAGATAGACATATACCATCACGGACTTTTCTGTAGACCTTTTCAATGTGTACAATACTTAGTACATTATTTTGATAAAACTCGTAGGGTTCAGCTTGCGTTTGCAATATAAGCGGAAAAAAATGGTTGCCTGTAAAGTCGGTTTTACGGGCGAAGATTTTGCGTGACAACGTCTTTTTCTCGGTAGAATATTTATGTGCTGCGCGCGCGGCAGACCGCGGGCCTCTCTCTCGTTCGGTGACTCATCGTAACGTTACCGAGCGTTACACTTTTTCATAAGTGACTCCCAGTCGCAACCTAATTTAAGACGTTGTCACGTCAAAAATGTAATTATTTACGACATCACATTAGAAACCTCAAAAATAACAGTACTTCTCCACTATTTGATGGATGTTATTATACATATAAACCTTCCTCTTGAATCACTCTATCTATTAAAAAAAACCGCATCAAAATCCGTTGCGTAGTTTCAAAGATTTAAGCATACAAAGGGACATAGGGAAATAGGGATAGAGAAAACGACTTTGTTTTATACTATGTAGTGATTTGAAATGAGATGAGAAATAATCTTTATTATATTAAAATTTTACACAACTGCACAAAAGGAGTATAATATTTTTTTTGTAAGTATATATTTATTAAAATTTTCGCTCGGTTACTTTTAACTGGCAGAACATTTTAATGGTACGGAACCATTCGTGCGCATTTAGACGTTTTTTTGTAATGTTAATCTTGTAACCTTTCTATTAGGTAATTTGTTTATATGTATGTATTAATATTGCGTATGTTTCAGATTATATATTTATGTCATTTCGTTCAGACTGTCATAAACTTTTAGTACTACATTTGTTAATGTTCTTAGAAACATATTTATTTTATTGAAATGTGCTGTGATGAATGAATACATATTCAAATACAAATAAAATGGCTTTTTATTGTTTTTTCGTATGCATATAATAATGATGAAATCGTTACAAATGACCTGTGTAGTAGTTTTTATGAATAGTGTGAGTTTACCCTCCCCGCACCAAAATTGGCAGAAAGTTTAGTTAGAACATATGCCAGCGTACTCCATCCATTACTTAATGATCTAAGGTTGAAAAGTAGGTTTTTAATAAATAAGCACTCTCAGAACAATTGATTTATTTAATAAATGAAACGATACCAATTTAAATTTCGCGCTGTTTATGTATGATGTGCGCATGCCTTAATGCTCTAAGGCGCATGCGCAGGTTTTAATTATTTTATAATTTTAATAAAATAAATAATTTAACAATTTCAATGATGGACCTATACGGACCTAACGGTAAAGAATACGATTTTGGTAAAATTCGCCAATTTTGCTATGGATGAGGTGCTAAAGTGTAATTTTTTTATACCCAAAATAAAAAAAAAAATTATAAAAAACTAAAGGGGACCTAACGAAAAAATTGTGGGACCTTAAAGGACCTAACGGAGACCTATCGATTAAGGTCATTTTTGACCCAAAATTCTATGGATGGGGTGCTAAAGTGTATTTTTTTATAACCAAAATTTAAAAAATTATTTAAAATAAAACTAAAGGGGACCTAACGAAAAAATTGTGGTACCTTAAAGGACCTAACGGAGACCTATAGATCAAGGTCATTTTCGACCCAAAATTCCATTGATGGGGTGCTAAGTTTGCATTGGTAGTTAATTTACATTTGCATTATACAAATTATGTTTACTGGATTTAATAAATTTATTTCCAACTAGCTGTGCTCGCGACTTCGTCCGCGTGGAATAGTGACTGCATAGTAGTTACTACTTAACTTTTATTGAGTAAACACGTACTACCATAAATAATTAAAAGAACTGTTAGTAAAATTTATTACTAAACTGAGCTAAAAAATAAAAAAAAAATGCCTAATTAATTTTGTACGTAAAATTTATTTTAAATTATGTCATATTATTTTTTAGGCACCAGGGGGGAGGGGAGCAAATTTATTTTCCTTCCTTCCTTGTATGGATGTTTTTAACAATGTACCGTGCAGCAACTGAGCGCCGAGACAAACGTCAAAACGCAAAGGAATAGAATCCGCTATCGATACTTATTGACATAAGCGTATGATGTTTTGCTAAGGATTTGTTCACCCTACCAACGACGACGACGACCACGAATAAAATTTTCATCCATTCGCAATTTTACAAAATTGTGCAAAACACAATTAAAAATAAAATATTAAAATCTCCTGTCGTTCTGGTGCTTGGAATTTTTTTTTTTGAGATCAATGAATGAAAAAATAGATTTTTCGTAGAAACGGTGGCTCCTAGAAAAAAATGTATTGGAAGTTTTTTATAGATAATTTTATGATCTACAATTTTGGTGCCAGGTAATTATATGATTAGCTTACCGTCTCGGCGAAAATCGCAAAAAACTTATTTTTTTATTAATTGACCTCGAAATTTTTTTCTTCCGAGTACCAGTATGACAGGAAATTTTAATATTTTATTTTGAAGGAATTTTGCCTGGATGGGAATTTTGGTCGTAGTCGTCGTCGTCGTTGGTAGTGTGACCGAACCATTACTAAAATGTCATGAGCTTATGTCAATAATTAGCGATAGCAGTTTCTATTCCTTAGCGTTTATTCCTCTCGTTAGAGAGTAGTATATTCTTTGGTTTATTCTATTCTCTGACATTAGTCTCGGCCTGCTGATCAGCTTAATCGATACTCAGTTTTTATCAAATCCAAATCAGCTCTTTCCTGTCTCACGCCTGTAGTAACTAAACCGTTTAGACCGTGCAATAAAAATTAAATTAAAAAAAAAAAACCCAACGCAACGAAGAAAAGTGCATAGAAAAAGGAATAAATAATTTCACAAACTTCCCGACGATCTTTAAAAATAAATACCATTTTAAATATTTATAAAAATAAAAAAAACAAAGTTGTCGGGGCTGCTATACCATCATTATCATAATAATATATCATATATTTTTTTGTATAATGGTACTTAATTTTAAAGATCGTCGGGCAGTTTGTAAAATTATTTATTCCTTTTTCTTCGTTGCGTTGGGTTTTTTTTTTTTAATTTTTAAATTTTTAAACGTCGGTTTCTTATTTTTATGTAATATTTTCAAGTGAGCGAGACCTACCTCTACCTCCATATTACATTCCTACATCATATTGATATCTATAAGTTTGTTGCTCCTTGACATCTTTTAAGTTGGGCCGTAACCGTGCACAAATTGTAATGAACCACAGTGGCAAAAGAAGTGGTATATTCAGGAAAAAAAAATTGCCAAGGGCCAGGCCTATGTGGCTTTGAGTAGAGTTCAAAATTTCCAGGGTGTGGCTATCCTTTCGCTCCCATATCCCCTCTTCTTTCACAGACTTTCAACCCTTCCCTTTCTACCCCTAGTAAATGGCATAACCGATTTTTATGTAAACCATATCTAATTGTACCTATATGTACACGTCATATTATCCTGTCGTTTGATGCTCCATTTGGTTTATTTATCCAACCACTGTCACCCCTAAAGTGCCCTATATGTAATAAACGGATGAACCGATTTCGATAAAACATTACTTACTAATTGTAATTCACACGTTGCCCTTTCATATTTTGATATGCCGCTTAAGTATATTATTTGACCACATTCGATTATTGTTCATTCCCACTTCTAGTTTCTACCGCTGTAATCTAACTTCACCCGTTATGCACTTTCATTTGATATGTCACTTAGGTATATTTGACAACATTCTTTTTTTTCATTCCCACTTTTACCGATATATAGATATAGTAAATGGATAAACCGATTTTGATTAAATATGTCTAATTATACTTTACACGTCATGCCCTTTCATGTCATATGTCACTTGAGTATATTTGACAAAATTCATTTTTTTATTATCACTTTTATACCTATATCAAATAAATGGATGAACCGATTTTGAAAAAATTTGACTTATTGTTACTGATAGGTCGTTCACTTTCATTTAATCGACAACTTTAATTTATCTAAGAACCAGCGTCGGAAAATATGCTGCCTAATAAAAAAACCGCATCTAATTCGGATTACCTGTTAGCGAGCTACGGTGGCACACACAGACACACATATATAGCGGTCAAACACTTATCACTCATCTTTTTGCGTCGGGGGTTAAAAATATAATACGACATAATTTAAAGGACATTTTATGTATAAAATTTACCTAGAAGTAAGCATAATTCTAATTTGACCCCTCCTCCCTACTACCTCAGCTTACCCCCCCACCCTTGGGGACTTTCGATATGATCACCTGGACATTTATAGAAATAACTGTAGCGTATAACAGATAACTTACGTTTTATCGTACACTGTATAGTGTACAAAATAGCGTACAATAGAATGCCTTAACAAAATATGTTCGCCGTGAATACTTAAATGGTCATAACTTTTTTATTAACGAACCGATTGACATGAAATACACACTAAATGTTAAATGAAGATTACCACAATATATTAGTGAAAATCGCATCTAAATCGGATAAGCCGTTTCTGAGATTAGCGTGCACAAACATACAGACAAACAGACAAAAATTTTTTTAACTACAGTTTTGGGTTTGGGATCGATTTAATAATAACACCTGCTAATTTTTTTTTACATATTTTCATTGTACAGACACCACTTTTCTAGAATTTTATTATATGTATTGATGATGATAAGTTGTATTACAACTTGATGTATTCATTCTATGAAAATGTGTTACACCAAGGATATTTGATTTTTAACGTTTTTCTCAGTAAATGGACTAAAAGGTGCACATCTCTTTATAAATTTATTTTAAGTAATTTGATTAATTTTAGTGCCTATGATATGACTATAATATCTTCATATCATAATAATTTTTCGTATGAGTTATCACAATCAAAATTCGAAGCAACGATAGTCGATAATCGATATAATGAACGCATCTTTTGGAAAGAAAACATGGGTGCGGGCTTGCGCGTGTGAATGTGTCAGTGTAATTTATTTTCTTAATTTCTTTGTTTTACTTTTTATTTTAATGTTATTTTTTAGTTTTCATTCTAATTATATCTAGTTCTATTTCTTCAATGAACTTAATAAAATAGTTCCGGGGTGAATATGGGTACGAGCACAATGGGTAGTGATTTACATTCTGATAAGCAGGACAAGCTTTTGAAGCTCCAGGCTCGAAAGAAGGAGCTTGAGCAGATGTTAGCAGCTAAAAATGAAGAGCTATACAAACTTTGTGTTCAAGAAGTTCAATTGACGGGTGTTATGCCACCGGAAGCTCCTCTGAGCCCAGAGGTACCTCAAAGAGAAAGATTAGGCAGTATTCGGAGTGTGGATCGATCTACAGACGGTACTGATGTTCAAGATGGCTCTGATAGCGCTTCTAGACGGATTAAAACTTCTACAGATCGACATGATGCGGAACACAGTTTACGTAAGAACATTTCCCATCGATTATCTACGCCGTCCATTTCCGGTGTATCCTCTAAAAGCGTTCACCCGAGGCAAGTACGACGTCCCGAAACTAGTTGTTCTAACTTTTTTCCATCGCCGCCACAAGAGCGCAACCCAGAAACGTTTTCGATGCATCCTTCTCATACCTATCCATCATTAGCTAATCGCCACGAAGGTTTGCCTAGTGATAATATACATAATGAACTGCAGCAGGGTCCAGTGTACCGTCACCACACTATGGCAACAGAATATACTAACAAAATATATTATAATGGTCCTACAGAAGCTCATAGTGTGTCTCGGTTGAGAGAAACACACTTTAGTTCTAGCCACCCAGATATAACCACTCATTATTCGCATGGATCAATGGTTCAGCATCCCATGCCCCCACAGAATGGAATGCGAACAACACCATTATTATATCAATATGCGTCACAACTAAAAGCTCAAAGTCAACATCTAGGTGCAGTAACTCATCACCACCAAATGCCAGTTCAACCGAAGAGACGACAAGATGGCGTTCGCAGAAACACATTACAAAGAACTCAAACTTACCACCTAACTTCTCATAGTGATTATAACCATCACTTGGAAAACATGACAGATGCATACAGACCTCCACCATCAATTTATCAGCATAGATCTCAAACAGATATACAAGAGCAACCAGTAGATAGAATACATATTCCGATGGAGAGGAACATACCTGTCCCCAATACTTTGCCATTACGAGAACGAAATACAATCAGGAATCCCCTGCATTTGCAGCTGCAGGTAACAACTGATGATTATGATGATAGGCGGCAGTGCCACGACCCTCTCAGTCCAGTCAGTCAAATGTCAGGGTATTCGCAAAACTTTGACTCGGTGAGCATGAATAAATTCTCCCCTGTCTCTCATGACACTAAGTTAAAAGAGAAACAATGGTATGAAACGTCTTTAGATTCACCTACGCGAGAAGTGCCGACTCTAAAGAAGAGCGCAAGTTTGAAACGAACGCCGAGTATAGGTAATTCGCAGCCCTACGAAATAATGATATCATCGGGGCGGCATACAGCTATGCATAGTCCGAATCATGTACCGAACAGTCCTCCAGTGTTATCGCCGAGCGCAATTTCTCTGGAATCGCCAAAAAACTTGACAGTAATAGAACAGGGTAAATGTATACCATACAGAGAAGAAACGAAGCCGTTCGAAATGTCCGATTTCTACAAATATTCTACAAAGTTCCGGCAATCAAATGTTCCTAAAGCGCCCCCACCTCATCCAGTACAAAATGTTAATAATGTGTACAACAAATTGCCCATGGAGTTGCCACATTTTAGTCAGGATCATTGGCACGGAACGAGTAAATAATTGCATAGTTTTTAATATAAGTTATTTGGTTTTTGAATGCTTTTATTATGCATTATTTTGGTTGGTTATAAGTACTTATAATTTAATTTCAACAGATCTCTGCTATATACTCTGTATATTTTGTTATTGGGTTAAGGGGATTGCATTTAATAATTCAATTGAAATCTATTAGACAAGTATGACTGATGAATATAAAAAATATATACTGTGATAATAAAGTACAGCATGTACATTGTACACCGTGACAATAATTCATAAAAAAAAGACGTGTGGCACTCGGGGACTGCTGCGGTAAAGCTATTGCCATGCTATGCCTTCAAGCCACACCTCCGCGCCCGTCGGAGTGGGGAGCGTGAGGTTTTTCGTTACTAAATTTCTGGATTCGGTCCCCGCGCTCAAGGCTCGCGATAGAAGCTATGCAATAGCTTAATAAAAAATCTGTTTTTATTGTACAAAAAAAAAAAACATGAAATATAAAGGGAACTGTATTTGTGTATGTTTAAAAAATAGTTTCTAATTGATTTAAATGTGTTAATATATTATCAGGGTAGTTAGTAGTTACAATGCAATAATTGCTTTTTTAATACTTGTTGCCGTTTCTCAATATTTTTAGTATGTTTGATAACTTTGCCTATGAGGGTTGAACAAATCCCACCGCTTAATATTATTGCCAATTTATACATGTATTTGCACTTTGCTATAGTATAATCTAATTTTTATTTCTCAATTATGAAATTGTTTCATGTGATGTTCAAAATCAATTGAAATTTGCCCTTAGATAGAGTGCCTTATGATATAAGATTACTTTAAAAATGTTTTAAACTAATTGAAAAAAAGGGTATTGCATATCAATGTAAATTTTTTATAAAATATAAAATACTAAATATTTGTAAACTAAACTCAAAGAGTGATTATTATATAGATTTGTGTCTGGTATATTTCACATACTTTGAGTTATAAATTTCATAAGATTATTGCATAAAATTTTGAGCAATTAGAGAAATTCTATGTTGTGTTAGTGTAATGTAATAATTTTGATTATGATCAGAAGTTTTGTTTCGAATTGAAAATATAATAATATTTAAACTATGAATGAATATTTCTAAAATTAAATCAGCACTTTTAACACAAAGAATAGGAAAAGTTTTAAAATATGTGTTAATACTTACAAAGTCAATTTATAAGGTCATAATATTTTTTTGGGATAAAATTTTTATAAATAAATGTCTTTTGAAAGTGCAAAATGTATGATAGTAATGTTTATGTATGGATCTACAACAAATTAAACGCCTCATATTATTAATACTGATACTAAGACTTAATAAAAACTTGCCAAGAAATAATGATAATTGCCTTGACCTGTCGTCCATTGCTAATTTCTACCTAGAAATACATAATATTGTATATAATTTATAGTTTTAGTATATACTTAGATGTATAAATATGATGTTTTGAAGCAATTGAGAATTGCCATGTGGAAAAAATAAATATTTTTGTACATTGGTTTAAGTCAGTGCAAAGGCACGGTTTGATGTATTGTAGTTTTAATAAAGTTATGATTATAGTTAGTCATATTTTTTATTTACCTTTAGATTCAATATTAAATAGAAAAGATAATCTAATCTTGTACTATTATTATAACTCTTATCGCTTTGGGTTTGTCCATTGATTGCAAGGATGTGGCAGGCGAGTCTGCATCTTATTTTATTGTTTTAGTGAACCGTGATATAATTTACTAAAATAAAAGTACCTATAGCAAACAATTGTACATCTTTCTAAAAAAATAACTACTACATTATAACATAAACATTTTTTTTCTCTTCAGGACTGAATTATTGGAGGGTTTTCGGTTCTTATGATAGCTTATTTTTAAATGCTTTGTATTAAGTAACGAGGTAATATATATGAAACACCTTTCTCAGAATTCAATTATTTAGTAGATAATATCTATACTTTTAATATTATAAAGCTGCAGAGTTTGTTTGTTTGTTTGAACGCGCTAATCTCAGGAACTACTGGTCTGATTTGAAAAATTCTTTCGGTGTGTGATAGCCCATTTACCGAGGAAGGCTATATTATTATCATCACACTAAGACCAACAGGAGCGGAGCCACGCGGGTGAAACCGCGGGGCGCAGCTAGTGTAAAATAGTTACTCCACAGTCCACAGACAAATAAAATAGGGCTCATAATCACAGTATATGTGGAAATATCCGTTTCATAGCAATAGGAATATTCCTCATAATAAATTTTAAATGTGAGCCATAATATTTCAACAGAAGCGTATTCATTATCAGAGCTGATAAAATATTCATGCTTGCAATCATCCAAGTACCAATGAATATTGGTTGCGATGGAATTCAGGGAAAACTATACCAATTTGATTTATGCCGGCTGTACACACTCGCCGAGACACACCGAGACAGGCCGAGAACGAGTATGTACATGGTGGCATTCGTCTTGTCTCGCTCTCTCGTGTCTCGCCTCGGTTGTCTCGGTTACTGGTCGGTTTTTTGCGCCCGAGTCAAAGGGTCTCGTTGAGTCTCGCGAGGAAAACGAGAGCGAGCATGTACACACTTGTTCAGTTAGTTGCTAGCTGACGTTATTTATGAACGCACGTGTTTCACTATGTGGTCTAATGAACGAGAATTACAGTTTTTGGAGTGTTATCAAACAGAACCTTTTTTATGGAACTTATTTTTTATGGATTTATTTTAAACTAGCTTTCCGCCCGCGGCTTCGCCCGCGTTTTCAAAGAAAAACCCGTTCCCGTAGGATTTCCGGAATAAAACCTATCCTATGTCCTTTCTCGGGTATCAAAATATCTCTATACCAAATTTCATGTAAATTGGTTCAGTAGTTAAGGCGTGATTGAGTAACAGACAGACAGACAGAGTTACTTTCGCATTTATAATATTAGTATGGATTGGCCAGAAGGTTCTGCCACCAACTCAGCCAATTGATTTTTCATTGTACTTCTGAAACAATGAAGCGTTTCTATTGATTCCTTAAAAATACAATAAAATACATTAACTATTCAGAAAGTTTTTATATTTATTTCCCTGTTTCTACTGCGGTGCATAGTAATCATCCACCATCTTCTTTTTCTCCATGGCTTGAGAATTTTTTTTTATAGTAAATGTTTAAAAAAATATAATAGCTCACGGCACAAAGACAAATAGCAGCAGCTATTTCTACGTCCATTCTCGTGTAAGTCTTCAGTTCAAATGTTAGAACGAGTGTGTACAGGCATGCTCTCGACGAGAGTCTTTTCGGCCGAGGCTCTCGACGAGAGGCTCTCGACGAGTGTGTACAGCCGCGGTTAAATATAAAGTACACAATGCAATGTATACCTTTGAAAGCAAGTAGATATCTATAATAGGTATATAATAAAATATATAATATTTGCACGTCTACTCTATCTGCTAAATTTGATAATAATTCATTTAGGTATAACGCGAGGTAGACAAAATAAAAAGTACCTAGTCATAATAAAGATTTATTGCATATTCAAAATGTATATGATATTTTGTAGTGGAAAACCGTACTCCAAAAATGGTTATGAATTAATAATGACGTGCTTTCATTAATTTTGCGATTAATGCTTCCAGGGACCTTTTTCCAGGATTGAAGCCGCCGTTAAGATAATCATCATCGCCACCTGAAAATTAATAAACCAATTAAGTTGAACATATGTTTGAATCAGCTGTTCTAATTTAATTCTAGAAATTTATTAAAACGTGATTTTTTAAAAGTATATTATGAGTTTATAAATACCTCAACCAATAGTTATTGTGTCCTATCCTCATTTCTTTATATCTTGGTAGTTAACTAAAGTGTTAAATTTACATAACCTCAACAACAACATTTACACTGCCACTGCACTAAAACTAATATGGAATCCATCACACAGTCTATTGATCAGATGTTTGAAGTGTTTAACCACAGAATGGATGAGTTCCAAAAGGATCTCCAGACAATTTCAACAGCCCCAATGGGTAGCCCGTCTTCTAAATTAGCGTCTGACTTTACAGTCTTTCGCACATTTGTCTTGACATCACTACAGTGTCTACAGTCTGAGGTTATCCTCCTGAGCAAGCTCGTAGATCAACAGGAGATGCGTAGCAGAAATAAAATTCTTCTGATTCATGGAGTGACGGAGGAGAAGAATGAGAGAGTTAATACTGCAGTTGCCGGTATCTTAACAGACAGTATGAATATACCGAACATCTCAGTCAATTCTTTTAGCAGATGTCATCGTATGGGTCGTGCTAAAGGTGATCAACCTCGTCCCATAGTTGTAGAATTTCATGATGTTTCTCTTAAGCGCAAGGTTTGGTCAGCTAAAAAAGAATTAAAAGGTTCCGGTACCACACTCTCAGAATTCTTGACTAAGCAAAGGCATGCAGTATTTGTGGCTGCTCGCAAGAGGTTTGGCGTTGAAAAGTGCTGGACCCGTGATGGCAATATCTTCTTGCTCGGACCAGATGGTACTCGCCACCACATAACTACAATTTCTGACTTGGATGACATATCTGGGTGTACAAGCAATGCTGCAGCAGTACAACAACAGCCTACAGGCAAGGTCCCATCAGCACCTAATCCAGCCACTTCTCTGAAGGACAGTAAATTCGCTTCAAGATCAAGAAGAGTAGTCAAGAAGTAGTAAGAATCCTTTTCCCTTATATGTCATAACTTTCTTGTTATCTAGAATATACTTTCTTTTATCTCCTGTACTTATTTTGTGGCTATTTATACATATATTATATAAGTAAGCACTAAGTAATTTATCCTAATTTGTTTTTCAACTTTTCTCTCAGTTAAGTTACTTTTTTAATATATGCAACTTGAAGCACCGTTTCAGATTATATCGATTAGCTTTCACTTTATAACTTTACTTTTTGTATTATGTCGATTCTCAGTTCACTTTTAACTTTTGACTTGTTTAATATGTAGGTGTCCTTATAAATTGTTTACTAGTTATTAGTAGTTATGTATCACTCATAATTCAGTTGACATTTGTCACATGTCAAATGTTGCAATTGCCATCACAAAGTAATGCCTATTTCATGTTTGAATACTAGTCTTTTGGCCGTTGTAATGTGTTGTGTACAAAATTATATAACACCGTAAATTACCGTAATCTTGTACGTAAGGTAACTTTTGGGTAGAGGTTATGCCTGCATACAAATTTTTTTATTTTTTTTTGGTTATTTGAATATATTTTTGTTTTTTGTTTTTTTTTTTTATTTTTTATTATTTATATTTTTATTATATATATATATATATATATATATATATATATATATTATTTTTATAATTTATTGTATACTTACTAGATAATAAATATTTTTTTTGTTACTATATAAGATTATTATTACTATACATTTATAATTTATCTATACATAAACATTATATATATATATCTATATTTTATTAACAATTATGTCAAATGACGATAGCTTTCATTCTTTTATATCTTCATCTGACAGTACTTTCAGCAGTGAAGATAGCTACTATAGCTCTACACTTCCTCTTCAATCCACACTTTTGAGTAACTTCTCTGACTGCTCAAAAAACTTTAACGTCGTTCACGTAAATGCGCAAAGCATTCCAGCGCACTATCCCGATTTTCTTATGTCTTTTGAATCCAATAATAACATCCATGCTATCCTTGTCTCCGAATCCTGGCTTAAGCCTTCCCTTCCCTCCACCTGTTACTCCATTCCCGGTTTTCGACTCCTTCGCAATGATCGCATCGGTAGGACAGGCGGTGGGGTGGCTATTTACCTTCGATGTAATATACCATTCTCCATTCTTAACTGCTCGACCCAACCACCTCCTTCCGATGCGGCAGAGCACCTCCTTATCGAGATTTCCCTATCCCATACCAAATTGCTCCTCGGTGTCCTTTACAGTCCCTCCTGTCACGTAGACTATTTTTCCTCCTTCGATCAGCTTTTAGAGAAATATGTACCATCGTACAAACATATTGTTCTTATGGGCGACTTCAATACTTGCTTGCTCAAGGATGATGTTCGTTCCAAAAGACTACTCTCTACTGTTGATTCGTTCAATCTACATGTTCTGCCACTCAACCCTACTCATTTCTTCCCAAACTGTTCTCCATCACTTTTAGACCTTATCCTTGTTTCTAATACTGATCTTGTGGGCAAGCACGGGCAGTTACCAGCCGAGGCTTTCTCTTACCATGACCTCCTTTTCCTTTCCTACAAGTTGCGATCCCCTAAACCTAAACCTCAAATCCTCATGCAGAGAAGTTTTGGTGATATGGACTTGAATCGTCTGGCGGATGACGCTGAAAAGCTGGACTGGGGACAGGTGTATGGTGCAAGTGACGTCAACGATATGGTCACTGTGTTTAATTCGTTACTAACGCAATTATATGATATTCATGCTCCCATTAAACCTGTAAGAATTAAACAATTACCGGCACCATGGTTGACTAATGAAATCAAGGCAGTTATTAACTCAAAAAATAGGGCGAAATCCAAATTGAAATCGAATAACTCACCGGTTAACAGGGAGAAGTACAATAGGATACGGAATCACTGCAATACTTTGTGTATAGATGCTCAGCGACGCCACGTTTCCAATTCGGTCGAGAACGGCGACCCAGCTAAGATTTGGAAATTTCTTAAGTCCTTAGGAGTTGGCAAACAGCAGCAACTATCTCTCCCTCCTAACACTAACATTGATTTAATGAACAACCACTTTACCCATAATTCTCTTGTATTTAACCCAGAACTTAAGTCACGCACATTGAATAATCTTTCATCTTGTCCGACTCCTCAATATCAACCGTTCACTTTCAAACAATTCACCGTATGTGGTGTTAAGAAGAGCATATCATCTATTTCATCCAAAGCCGTCGGTAGTGATAGCATCGGTCGTAATATGATCCTTCCTATCCTAGATATCCTTGCTCCCGTCTTAACCCACATATTCAACTCCTCCATCAGCAACGGAATATTTCCTAATGCCTGGAAAGACGCCCATGTCGTTCCATTGCCGAAAAAGCCAAACCCTACTTCCTTTTCCGACTATCGTCCTATATCCATCCTTCCGTTCCTATCCAAAGTTCTCGAACGGTTAGTTCATGAACAATTAAGCTATTTCCTTAATAAAAACAATATTCTAAATACCTTCCAATCCGGCTTCCGTCCCGGACATAGTACGGCTACTGCTCTCACTAAGATCACCGACGATATACGGTCAGCATTGGATGATAAGCAGCTCACCATTCTCACGTTGCTGGACTTCAGTAATGCTTTCAATACCGTAGATTTTGACATCCTATTGGGACTGCTACGCTCAATTAACATATCTCCATCGGTGATTGTATGGTTCAAAAGTTACTTGTTGGGACGCCAGCAAAGGATTAAAATTGACGACGTATTTTCTAGCTGGTCTGACATCACTGCTGGCGTTCCACAAGGTGGCGTCCTCTCTCCTCTTCTCTTCTCTATATTTATCAACTCTATCTCTCTTTCTCTTACTTCCTTCTCTCACATGTATGCAGATGATCTCCAAATCTACACTATGTCCACGTTCGAGAATTTACCGTCTGCCATAGCAACCACAAATAACGACCTGACCTTGATCATGAATTGGAGTAGATCTCATGGCTTGGTAGTTAACCCTACTAAGACCAAAACTATCCTTATCGGCAGCTCTTCATTCATATCAAGGGTAGGCTGGTCTAGTTTACCCCCTATTACTGTGGACGGTACCATAATCCCATTCAGTGATAGCATTAAAAGCTTAGGCATCACTATTGACCGAACACTATCTTGGCAACCACAAATAAATGAGCTTAACAAGAAAATCTTTGCCTCATCTCATTCACTCATGAGAATCCGTAACTTCTTGCCCATCTCAACCAGAACTTCTCTTGCACAATCCCTCCTCCTTCCCATCCTCGATTATGCCGATGTCTGTTATCCCGACCTGACCGAAATCCAGTTGGACAAACTTGAGCGACTCCAAAATGTTTGCATACGCTTCATTTTTGGCTTGCGCAAGTATGACCACGTCTCGCAATACAGGACAAAGCTCAAGTGGCTACCAATACGTCAGCGTCGGAACACCCACCTTCTCCAACTCCTATACCGTGTCCTGTTTAATCCTAAAACTCCCGGCTACCTAAAGGAAAATTTCAATTTCGAGAGAGCACTGACTTTAATCTGCGCTGCTCTGAAAAATTACTTTTAAAAATTCCACCTCACAAGACCAAATTTTACCAAAACTCGTTTCATGTGCAAGCTATACTCTTGTGGAATGCTCTTCCAATAAGCATAAGACGCGCTCAATCGTTAAACATATTTAAAAAAGAAATATTTGACCATTTCTTTAATCAGCTGTAATATTTGACGTATATATTTATATATCTATATGTATATATTTGCATGTATGTATGTATGTATGTATGTATGTATGTATGAATGTATGTATGTGTATTATAGTCATTATTTTCGTATTATTATATATTACGTATGTATATCATTTTAAATTATATTTATTTTATTTTATTTTTTGTACTTTAATTATTTCTACTAACTATATAATTTTTTTTTTGTCTGTTATCTTTTTTAATTTTATTTAATTTAAACACCACCTATCTCATTCTATTGCATAAAACTAATCCTATCCAAAGGTTGCCTGGCAGAGATCGCTTGAAAGCGATAAGGCCGCCTATTTAACATGTGTACCTATCTTATATGTTTTTCTCTTTTCTTTTTCTTATCTTCTGTACCTATGTGTGTGTTAAATAAAGTATTTTGTATTGTATTGTATTGTAAGTTACTTTTGGGCTTAGGCAGTTAGGCTTTATAACGGACTCCTAAAGATTGAAGAATTGACTGAGGGTTTAATTTATGTTATTGTTATGCCAACGTTTCGAAGGTGAGTTACCTACCTCCACCTATTTACATTTATACTCAAATAGGTAGGTAACTATTTTTGTATGATCATCGAGACATAATATAGTACCTACCTACCTCGTAAAATCTCAGTCTCCACGTGAACGCTTGGTTCAAAGTATTGGAAACGTTGGTTTAAATAAAGTTATTAATAAAAGTAGTACATCCGTTAGAAGTTTTCAATTATCTACCAACTAAATAATTTAGTTGTCGCTAGAGTTTTGAAAGTTGCTTGGCAAAATGAAAGAGGGATCGAAGTTGGAACGATCGAACGAGATTATGTTTGATATAACGAACAAATATTGGTCATAACTTATTTTCATATCATGATGACGATGCTACTTTACTATTTATTTATATAACAAAGAGAAAACAAAACACATTTATATAATAATACAACAATAAATAATAATATCACGTTTTATTACTCCATAATATGTACTTATAATACAAGGTGTCCCACCGTCGGTATTCTAAGCTCAATGGAGGTTATAGTTTTGCATACGCTGAGTACGTAAAAAATACTTATAAAATTCCAGATGCATTTTTTTTTCAAATAGATGAATTCTTAAAACACCCATAACAAGCAACCCGCCCAACTTTGCCAGCCGCACGTGAGCTATCGTTTAATATTATGTTTTCATAGACAAAATGCTCACATTAGAGAAGCGTTATATGCCGGCTGCGCGAATCTAGAGAAGAAAACATGAATTTTAAGGAAAAATTTAGCAAACAATTTTTGGCGTAATTTTGTTGTTCAAGTATTTTTTACGTGATCAGTGTATGCAAGACTACAAGTCTCTTCGCGCTTAGTATACCGATAGTGGGACACCCTGTATATTGATTATCTAATATCTCTCAATTCAATAAAATATCGATGACTCTAGAATTAGAATGCGTACACATTATGATATTTTTATCTGAACTTCTACACCATTAATATAAAACTGACCGAGTTAGTTTGAACGTGCTGATCTCAGGAGCTATTGAACATAATACCTACCTGTGTACCTACCACGGGCGGGAAAGACTGTTTATATATAAATGATATGTAATATGAAAAATGTAGTAAAACGAATACCTATAGGTATATTAGAAGCAAAAGCACATCTTTTTGACTAGATCAGCTCACAGCTGTACAATAAGTTTTTCAAAAATTTATAAGCATTTAAATGTTAAATTTCTAAAAGTTAAAATAGTTCAAATAATGAACTTACCAGCTCCATTAAGTTGTCCATTAACACAGCCCTCATCCCACATGTTGATACATCGCTTACCCGGGTTGAAACCTCCGTTGAGGTAGTCGTCATCATCCCCTGAAAATGTCAATCAGTTAAAAAAGACGGAATTTCAAATGTCTTCATGGACAAGTGGGCATTGATTTAAAATCCACGTCGCATGCAGATTGTAGATTAATGTAATCCAAAGAGAATACAAATACTACGTATGTAATCCAACTGTAATTTTTATTCATTGTCCATGCCATTTAGCGACTGCTAAGTAATACTATACCTGCCGAATTAAAAAAAATAGTTTATAATAATAAAAAAGTATTAGTTATGAATTATATTTTTAAATACTGAATTTTAATTCTTGAACTTTAAATTTATTAAATAAGTAAGAGGACTTACCTGATCCCGGTAGTTGGCCATTGGCACATCCTTCATCCCACATGTTAACGCAACGACTGGAAGCTATGTAAAAACAATTTACGTAAGAAGAATAATAGGAAATTATTTATAAAATAGCTATAAAAGTTGTCTCAATAAAACTTTTTCTTAATTTTCATTAGATATACCTTGTGATATAATGTTATAAGAACTTGATTGATGGCTGGGCAATAAAGGTAATCAAGATTGTAGAAAAAATCTAGACTAGAATGTTATGCAGAAATTCTGTATTTTATTTAGGTACATCTGATTTTTTATGGCACAGTAAGCAAACGGGACGTCACCACCGCCCATAAACACTGTTACGGCGCTAAATTTATCATTAATTTGTACATCACAATCTTAGTAAATTTTAGTTACAGTCTTCAGAGCTATTATTACAATTAGTCAATTAATATAGTTTGTAGGACAAAAGGTATGACTATAATAATTTACTTACCTAAAGGACGCGGGTAGCTCACGGCTGGTTTACAAAGAGCCAGCACCAAAAAGCTGCACAGTATAAAAAATCCTGTCATTTTTAGATCAAACTGATGAACTGTCCGGATTAAAACTGAATTAAGTTTAACCAGGTCGTATGCCCTTTTATACTGGCAGGACAAAAGTTAATTTTACGGGAGTAATCTACCACTTGAGATAGCGAATTAATAAACCCTGAATTTAATTATATTTCAATAGATGAGTACCACTTGAAATATTTTGGGGAAATTTGATAATATTTACCTAAATGTGGCTGGATAGATAGGCGGATAGGTCATAGGCATAGGTACTGGATAGAATGGTCTCTGTATTACCTAGTCATTCATCATGCTCAGTATAGCGCCCGGCAAACTTCTTGGCCAAAAAGTAGCGTGGTGGGGGAAGTTTGCGCATTAAGTTTTAGTACATTTTTATATGCGCAAGCTTCCCCCACCACGCTACTTTCTGGCCAAGAAGTTTGCCGGGCGCTATATTTTCCTGAAATTTAATATGCAGGTAGATTTTGGAGTATAGCGCTACCAGGGTAAAGCGAAAGAGAAACAGTCATTAATATTAAACTTATTTAAGTAAAAAATTCGTGATTTTGTTTAAGGTAATTGCTCATTAATTACCATTATATTGATCATTGATATGTTAATAAATTCAACCTTAATAGTAGGATTCATACATTTGTGTGAAAGGTTAATCAACCTTACCTATGAGGACTTTCTCATCATGAAAATTTTACTTGTATAAAATATATACGTTACAATGTTACTGCTTCACGCAGAAACAGTTCATTTAATAGGTATGAAATTTGACAAAGAGACCTTTTATACGAAAGTGAAGCCATTGAATTAGAAGAAGTCTATGCAGGTACCTAGGTTATAACTTGAAGATTAATTAGGTCTTATGGGCCCTCTTCACAATTATGGGTAGCGTGGGCAAGTAGAGGCAATAACGATAGGGAGAGGGTCTAAATGTCTATGATCGGCCGTCACTGTAGAATGATTTTTCAATCACCGTATTGGCGGCAAACATCGACGATCATTTGTTGGGCCAACGCTGCCCATTGTGAGGAGGGAGCATTAAAATCAATATCATTTGAACCTTGTATCTTGGAGAGTGCATGTGTGCTTAATCATTGATAAAAAATACTCGAAGACATAAACAGAATTAAAGCAAGTCATAATTTTATTTAATTCGCCTATATTACATCGTATGAATCATAATAGGTATTATAACAATAGCAACAAGTTTATACGTATAATAGATACGAGTACCTAGATACAGCGTATTTATTTTATACACAAATAAATAAACTTTCGCTAGTCATTTTGGAGTTCCTCAGTTGAATTTTTTTATTGAAATCCTAGAAGTAAAAAAAGCCTATAAGGCCGTTAGAATGATTCATGTGACCGATTGATAATAAAAATGTAAATGATTAACATTATTAAGAGTCTTTGTTGGTATGACGTTGGTATAACTTTGATGGTAAGTAAGTAAAGACAGATTTTATAAAAATTGTTCCCAATAAAGGTGGTGGTGGTGAGATTCCGAAGCGAATTCCGCCAGCAAATGTGAATCATTTTCCGTCAAAAACAGATAATCATAATATTGTTAGTTACATAAAAATAAACAAAAAAAAAAAATAAAATAAGCTAAGTCTATAATTATGCAACAATTAATATGGAAACTTAATTTAACATGTTCGGAAACACTGAATCGATTTTGGTGAAAATTCCCAGGGTGATAGTTAACTTCATTGTGTAGTTGATTTTGGGACTTATCCCAGAAGCTGATTACGTCTGATTTCCACTAGATAATATTATCTTAATTTTTTCTTTACACTTAATTAATGACAACATCCTAGATTTAGTAGAGAAGAGGGAAAAATTTAAAACTCTGCTTCAAACATACTAAAAGACTAATATCCAATACTGCCAATATCCAGAAAAATATGCATCATACAAAGTTAGTTTAGCTATCGACGAAATGTAAATAACATTGTGATTGGAGATATGTTAGTTAAAGGCTTTTAAGGTACGAACCCAGATAAATAGTAGTCCTTTAGATTCCATGTGGATTGGATAGTAATTGAGAAGAAAGTAAGTAGTGCTGATGATTATTTTTTTTTAGTTCCACAGTTCGTTAGACTAACATCTACTAACATTAATTTCTATGTTTTAAATTAAGGTGTTTAATAATATTTTTCAACTTTATAATATTGTTCAACTTATACATTATTAAACATGGTACCGTTAACTTTAGGGAATAGCCTAGCATTAATTTCTACGTCTAAAATTCAGGCATTTTATAAGATTGTTTCACTTACAGAACATGCATCGTCTATTTCTGCTTTTGACACTGGTGGCGTTAAGTGAAGCCTACAAAGCCTTGGTTGTGTTCCCTTTTCCATTCAGGAGTCATTCTATCTTGGGGGATGGAGTGGTTAACTCTCTGTCTAAGGCTGGACATCAGGTAAATTCTATACGAATATTATAAAGCTGAAGAGTTTGTTTGTTTGTTTGAATGCGATAATTTCAGAAACTATGGTCCAATTTGACAAATTATTTCGTTATTAACATTCGTATTTATCGAGGAAGGTATAGACCTTCGTGATGATATATAGATATCATCACGCTTAAACCAACAGAAGCGGAGAAATTAGGGTAAAACCTAGGGGCACAGCTAGTCCTTAAGAGCATTGTAATTTGTAACTTAATATTATTAACATGAGTAACAATGTTATTCACGTAAACAAATGTGTTCAAAATAACGAACAATATCATAAAGAGGAAAGATTTGTTCTAAGTTTACATATGATCAAAAGAACATTGTCATAACGATGATGTGATTGATGCTAAGTAGATACTTTAACTCAATTTGTTGGCTATTATGTTTACCAAAAATATTCTTGTTCCAGGTTACTTATATTACTGCATTTCCAAAGGCGAAAACGGCACCTGGCGTCAGAAAATTAGATGTAAGCAGCATTCAAGCTTTATTCCCAGGTACCTATACTTCTAACTTTGATATTATTGTTGGTCAGAATAATTTGATATTATAATTAGTCTACATCACTGATAGTAGATGAAGCTAGAATTTACATCACAATTACGAAAATGTGCCATGTGATAGAAGTTTTAATGGGACACATCGGTTTAAAGTACAATTTTTAAGCTATTACTAATTTAGGTATTATCTAAGTGTTATGTACTATTAGGTAGGTAGATACTGTCGTATATGAAAACGAACCACAAAATAAAGCAGGACATAGAAAGAGAAATTCCTTAGTACTTATACGCTGCAATTAAAAATCAGAGTTGATTTCAATGCTTCTTTTCGTTTTTCCAGACAATACACGCGATTACTTGTAGAGCCGTTTGAACAAAACTCCAGTTAATTTCAAGTTCTCCTTCTTTGTCACATTGCCATCTAAAATGTTCAGACACACAATGGAAGATAAAGAAGTCAAAAAGCTCATTAATGATCCAATTGAGCAATTCGATGTTGTTATAGTTGAATGGTTATTTAATGAGGTGTATGCTGGGTAAGAGAAAAGAATATTCTTTTTGAAGTGAAACTTCTTTATACACGTTGAGAGTAAAATTTCAAGGACGTGACAATGCAATATAGTCTTGTCATGGAGTAAAGCGAATATTTTGGGATCTTTGAATCTTGCCAAAGAAGTTTCACTTCTGACACGTGTGCTCGGCACACACGCTCTTATTATATTTTGTTTTCTATCTTAATCTTAATACTTTACTATTAGTAAAGTACAGTCTATTTCGCAAAGGTTAGATTTATTTTTCTCATAGGAGGCCCGTGTCCCAGCAGTGGGAAAGCACATGGGCTGATGATGATGATGATGATTATTATTAAGAAACATCTATTGCATTCATTAATGTTATCCCAAAACATTACGAAACAACTTCAGGCAGATTATGATGTAGTAACTATAGATTATTAAGATCGAAATAATTAATTGTATTTATAACTAGCTTCCGCCCACGACTTTGTACGTGCATCCCCGTTTTTCCCCGTTCCCGCAAGAATTTCGGGAAATCCTTTCATAGCGGATGCCTACGTCCTAACATCTACCTGCATGCCAAATTTCAGCCCGATACGTCCAGTGGTTTGGGCTGTACGTTGATAGATCACTATATCAGTCACCTTTGAGTTTAATATATGTATATAGATTTTTTTCCGCAATATGAATCTAGACCAACATTTGCCGATACTTGAGGATTTTTTTTATTTTCAGTCTATCAGCAGTATTCAATCATCATCAGTCCTTTCATCTGGGTTTCCCCTGTTGACCCTCACTGGAGGATGTTAGCTCTGGTGGATGATATCGCAAACCCTGCTTACACTCCAGATATGCTATCAGAAATTTTACCTCCATTTTCGTTCCTGCAGCGAGCGAAGGAATTGGGATTCCAAATCTTAGGACTAGGTCTACAATACTTGTAAGTTTTTTGCTTTAGTTGTAGAATCTATTGTAAGATTTATAAACTGTTTCCACTAAAAGCGTTCTAAACTATGAATTAAAGTTTTAGGCAAATACGATAACGTAAATAACGATTAACATTATTTTTCAGTCTCCTTAGCACTCAGCAAAAAGACTACAACGAAATCTTCGTACCGGTTATTCAGAAGCGTAGTCTCCCGGTACCTGCTCTGCAGGATTTGATATACAATGCTTCTTTAGTCCTAAGCAATTCCCACCTTTCTGTTGGAAAGTCTACAAGACTGCCTCAAAACTTTATACCAGTTGGCGGGTATCACATTGGACGAGAAGTCAAGCCTTTGCCAGAGGTAATTTGAATCTGGGTAATAACAATAGTTTGTCCTTACCACCTTGCAATGATTATGAATGATGTTCAATGAAAATTTGTTTGTTAAAATGTAATTAGAAAAGTTAAATTAACGTTCATTTGTTATTTCGATTTAAAAGAAAATATATCATTAATAATTCAATCAGTTTAATATTCATATAATAATAGTCAGTAATAAATTATTTCCCAATACTTTTAGGATTTGAAGAAACTACTGGACAATGCAAAGGATGGCTTAATTTTCTTCAGTTTGGGCACTAATATAAAGAGTAAATTTTTACCAGAGGAAATAAAACAGAGTCTTTTAAAAATGTTTGGTGGCCTAAAGCAGACGGTGTTGTGGAAGTTTGAAGAAGAATTGCCAGGCACACCGCCCAATGTTCATATTGTTCAATGGGCACCACAACCTAGCATACTAGGTAAGTTTTTAAATTAAGTTAGGTTTTATGTTTTACCTACATGAAGGAAAACAAGCAATATAAACCATAACATAGCTTGTTCATAGTGGTATATTAACTTTTTTTTTACGTTTATTGTTCAACAAAAATATAAAAAAGTGATATACTAATAATATTCCTAAGTTTTAACGATAACTCATGATAAAATTACCAAATGTAGTAAAGTTGTTTTGGTAAATTATTTGTCTTATCGCGTAACTATTGTACTCACGGAATACCTTAACTATAACATTTGTCTAAAATTAAATGATTCTTCAGCTCATCCAAACTGTGTGATATTTTTAACTCACGGAGGCTTACTCTCTACAACTGAAACTATCCACTTTGGAAAACCCATCATCGCAGTACCTGTATTCGCTGATCAGTAATTTACTAATGCTAAGAGAGCGGTGCAAAAAGGTTTCGGTATTCACGTTGATCTCTCATATGATTTAGCTGATGATATCAAAGCTGCTATTCAAGAGATATTAAGTAATCCTAGGTGAGTCTGTTCTAACTATTTGTAAGATGGTCATGATAAAGTTTAAATAGATAGATGGATCTTTGTTAATACAGTACTTACATAATTTAATTTTTTATCATCTTTCCTATGATTAGCAGTTATTACTTACGTTATTAATTATAGACCGCCTCCTTGGTACAGTGGTTGACGCATGAGCGTAGCACCGAGGGGTCCTGGGTTCGATTCCCAGTGGAGACGAAGAAAAAAAATGTCTCGGTCTGGCAGGACACAGAAGGCTGATCACCTACTTGTCCCTAAAGGAAATCGATCAGTGAAACAGATGTATGCATAATGCATCTGCCCCTTACTTCACTGTATAAACTTGGGTTTTGGGTTATGGGTTTTTAAATATTTAGGCCAAAGTAGATTCTACTTACTTATAAAATGGCATTGCAAAATGGGTTCAAACCTTGAAAAATATGTGTCATCTTTCTATACTAGAATCACCTCCATTCGAAATTAATTTCCGTGTTAATTTTTAGATATAGTTCAAAAGCCAAAGAGCTCTCTGTTGTGTACCACCACAGACCAGTGACTCCAGACAAGGAGGTGGTTCAAAAGTCTTCTCCTTGGAAAAGTCACTCCTCGGGCTTTGTTTGTAAGGAACTGTTAAAACAAAATACAGCACACACGAAGGCATTTTGAACAGAGCAGAACCAAGTATAGACACGGCAAGCGGGGGGCACAGTCCGGCACAGACTAAATGAGTTTGTGACGTTTGCCTCTAACTCGTGTTGCAAAGAGTGTAGTAACGATGTCCTCTCTAACATAGTAACTCAATGGTAATGACTATCATTTTTTTATTATTAGTTATTGTAAATATAATAATATATCTTTTAATTTGTTTTTCATTAAAGCACTTCTCTGCTCTAAATATAATAATAAATGGCATTGGCAGTTTGGAAAAATAGTCATTTATAATAAGCTATTAGCGATTATTTTATTAACTTAAACTATTTTGTGGTTCTGATATACTCTAGATCATTTTATATTACAAATGTTAAGAATAATACAGAAATAATGATGTTATTAGAAATGTTAATAAATAAATTTCTTTGTAAAATGTAGATTGTCGATTTTAAATGTGATAATATTTGTTGATTAGATAATAATATAATAAAAAATCGGTCAATTAGTGACTATTTTAAAGGTGTTGGTTCCGCATACGTTTTGCGATAATTGTACTTTTCATATACTTATTAATTATTATGTTAATAATTTTCGATATTTACAAACATTAATTAGGGTTCAATGTAAAAAAAATCGTAAGTATATGTATTATGTTGCTATTATTATTATTTTAGGAGGGAGTCTTAATTAATACCTATAAATTGAATTTATTTAAATAAATGAATATAAAGACTATTTATGGAGTGTGCACTTTTATTTGAATTGTGATAAAAAATTATCTTCTTTTTGTATAATAATGGTATAAGAGTAAGTTTAAAAATTTTAAATTTAATATTAAACATTAAAGATGGTTTATAATAATTGATGTTTTTGGCAGCGGAACCCTAAATATTCAATTAAGATTGTGTTATTTCAAATATACAATTTTATATATAAACAATGCAGAAGATTATATTATCAATGTATAACGAAGTTGATACGATATCAAATTAAACGAAAAGGGAATAAAATTAGGTGAGTCAAAAATTATAATTAACTAGCTTTCCGCCCGCGGCTTCGCCCGCTTTGTCTAAAACATAATAAATTATATATACATAAAACACATATAAACCTTCCTCTTGAATCACTCTATCTATTAAAAAAAAACCGCATCAAAATCCGTTGCGTAGGGACATAGGGACAGAGAAAGCGACTTTGTCTTGACTTTGTTTTATACTATGTAGTGACTAGCGTCCACCCCGGCTCTGGTACATGTTAATGTTTTTCTTTCCATAAGAACCATCCTCGTACATCAAGGAATATTATAAAAAAAGTATTAACGAAATCGGCTAAGCCATTCTCGAGTTTCGCGCTTACCAAATACCAACACATTAAAGCGATCATTTTTATGATATTGAATGTTTATACTATAATAGGTATTTGAAAACTATAAAAAAAACAAGATCATATTGAAAAATGCGCTAATGTATGTAAAATACCTACATAAAAAAAAAACAAATTGTCTATATTATCCGTTGTGCAGTACTTTTAATTTGCTTGCAAATGTTGTTTGAAATGTCCATTAATGGACAATGAAAAGGTAAAAGTGTGCTCCTTCCTAATGGAAGGATATTAATTTATATGTAGTGTTGAGAATTAAATTGTTGTTCTGCTGTTCGATAGTCTATCGTAAATTGCAATATTCAGACTGATTACTTTTATAAATAATTCTTTAAATTGATTATTGATAATGTAATAAGTTTAAGATATTTTTTATAAATAAATAAATAAATATTATAAATCATATTTTATATTTCCACTTTATTATAAGTAGTACGGTTACAGAGTTTATTGCTGGATTTTCCCGTACTTACCGATTACTAGATATGTCTACATCATCGTCTATACAGGGTGTAATCGTTACGGAATAATCGCCTGTGCACACTTAAGTGTGCACAGGCGATTATTCCGTAACTATTGCAGATATCAAAAAACTTTATACTGATATCAAAATCCCTTTACATGATGAGTAAAATGACAAGAATTACTTTTAAAAAATTAAACGGGAAATATCCAAAAATTTACATTAAACACTCCCATACATTGAATTTTCCATACATTTTGTGTTCAAAGCAAATTTTCGAAGTGACGTCCTCGTTTTGGAATACCATTGTATTCCACATCGAGCTCTGTTTACAGTTTCTAAATGAATTTTTATTAAAATTTGCGAAGTAATACACACACACAAATTAAAAAAAAAAACCAAATTTGCGAAGTAATACACACACACAAATTAAAAAATTTTTCATATTACATGTTTAGGATAGTCATATCTCATACTAAATGTATGAGTGTTTGGTGTAATTTTTTTGGATATTTCCCGTTTTATTTTTAAAAAGTTATTATTGTCATTTTACTCATTAGGTAAAGGGCTTTCGATATCAGTTTAAAGTTTTTTGATATCTGCAATAGTTACGGAATAATCGCCTGTGCACACTTGACGATTACACCCTGTATACAGATACATAGATATAGGTACAAAGTATTACAACAAAAAATATAAATAAAATTAATTATTGCATTTGAGTGCCAATTTAACTTCTTCTTAAAATTAATATTATACTACGCATCTATTATCTTCACTTGTAAGTTTAAGTACCTACCTATGTAACCGACTTCTTTAGATTTTGAGCCCCTTTAAACGGACAGATTTGATTCAAACTTTGTATACTTATCAAAAAACGGTCACAATAGGTACTTTAATGGTATAAAACATGAGTAGTTACCGATTTTTTTTAATTTTTGAAGTGAAAAGGTCGTGTCATGGCAATACCGTCATGTCATGGAGTAAGGTGACGATTTTGGTATCTTTGAATCTCGCCAAAGAAGTTTCACTTCTGACACGTGTGCTCGGCATACACGCTCGTTTTTTTAATTAAGTAAATTGTTGAACTCTACAGGACATGCATCGTCTACTTTTACTAATAACCACATTAGTGGCGGTCACTGAAGGCTACAAAATCTTGGTGGTGTATCCTTTTCCATCCAGGAGTCATTCCATCTTGGGGGATGGTGTGGTGGACACTCTGGCTAAGGCTGGACATCAGGTATACATTTTTAACACGGTTTTATAAGTTTCACCTGTATGCTTGTGTGTAGCCGACGCCTTTAGACACACAAGGACAGATTTAATTCAAACTTTGTACACATGACGATACTAAAATTTAAAAAATAAGGGTTTATAACAATATTTATTTATTTTAAAGTGCATTGAGTAATATAATTTATATGTTTGGCGTTTTAATAAAAAAATGTGTGCGTGTACTAGTCTACTCACGTAAGAAGTGAAACTTCTTTATGACCTTATTTTTCAAAAAATAATTTACTATATATGTCACTTTACAGAAATACGTCGAATCACGCGTGGTAGGGATAAGAAAAAGATGGCGCGTAATGGAAAAATGTCACGCTTAACGAAAAAATGTTACACTAAATTTTTTTCCAACCCCGATAAAGAAGTTTCACTTCAAAAAAATAATTGATAATTAAATAGATTATCCTTTTTACACTGTAATATAAGATAATATAACTTATCAAATTAATTAATTATTGTTGTTTAATATGTTTACGTAAAACATATGATTGGAATTTTCAATTCAAACGTCATGTTTTTTTACTGTAGCTTAGTGCCTGTATCCTTCGTTTGTAAATATAAATGCAGATAAAAAGACATACTTACCTACATTATGTAAATGGGTCTGCATGATGTAAGATTAAAATATGTTGCAATCATGAGTAATAGAACCTATAACCGCAAAGGGTTTAAGTACACAATGCAACGAACTCCATAATATTTACTTGTACCTTACCTACTATGTTAATAAAGTTGACCGCCTCCTTGGTACAGTGGTTGTTCGATTCTCGGTGGAGACGAAGAAAAAAAAATGTCTCGGTCTGGCACGACACAGAAGGCTGATTACCTACTTGTCCCCAAAAAAAATCGATCATTGAATCAGATGTATAATGCATTTTCCCGAGTGGTGTCATTCTAAGAAAGTACAAAATAAAAGTGTCAATTTTTTATTACATTAGTTATTTATAGTCAAAATAGTAGTCGTAATCTATAGCAAAACTATTTATTTCAGATTACCTATATTACTGCTTTTCCAAAAGCCAAAACTGCACCTAACGTAAGAGAAATAGATGTTAGCGCCAATGAAGTTTTATTCCCAGGTACAGTGATACTTTAATTATTTTTTTTTCATTTATGTACCGAATCTTTAACAATTGCTTATGAAGAGTAATTTTATGAAATTTTGATTCAGTATTTTAATTATTATTTGTCTATTAATATCTAGTATAGGTAGTAAAAAAATCTTTTATATTCAGAAAAAAATCATTTGAGAAAATTCTTAAAAAGACATACAATTGCAATGAAAATATGGTTAATAGTATAATAAAACCGACTACTCACTAACTCAAACATTCTATGGTATCTATCCCACGACTTCCACAGTTGGTATGGGCCATGTTGAATAAAATAAATAACAAAATAGTAAATGTTACAAATATGAAATGACGATTCGAAAGTGCTTCTAAAAGAAGTCTAATTGAATAAATAAATGTTTGAGTTTGAAATAAATTTAAACACGTCAATTCAACTAATATTTTAATGCTTTTCCCTCACAGACAGTACGCGCGATCACTTGGAGCATCTCCTGAACAATACTAAGTCAAAAGTGGATGTGTCGAATATTGTTACAACAATGTCGCAATTATTCGTACATACAATGGAAAATGAAAGGGTCAAAAAGCTTATAAATGATCCCAATGAGCAATTTGATGTTGTTCTCATAGAATGGTTGTTTTACGAAATGTATGCTGGGTAAGATTGATCAATTATTGGCCTTTGTACTTTCTCTAAAACAGATTTTAGGGAGTTTTAATATTGGATCAATTTAAGCCTATAACTAAAAAAACAGTGTGTATCTATTTCTATGGATTCATTAACGTTTTTACTAATAGTAGATATTATTAAGATATAAAATGAAATGCTTTTGTCCCCAAAATAAATCCAGGTCAACATTATAATGACAGTTGTATTTGCATATTTTTTCAGTCTATCAGCAGTATTCAACTGTCCTTTCATCTGGGTTTCCTGTGTTGACCCTCACTGGAGGATTTTAGCTTTAGTTGACGATCTTGCAAATGCTGCTTACACTCCAGATATATTATCCGATATTCTACCTCCCTTTACCTTCATGCAGCGAGCCAAGGAGCTGGGATTGCAAATCTTTGGACTAGGTCTACAATACTTGTGAGTTTTAAGTTTATATTTTTGAAAGATAAATAAGTGGGATTGCTATATGTTTCAAAGACAGAATAAGAAAAGGTGCACGTTTTAACATTGAATATTTTTGCAGCCTCCTTCATCCCACTCAACAAAAAGACTACGACAAAATCTTCGTACCGGTTATTCAGAAGCGTGGTCTCCCAGTTCCCCCAGCACTGGATATATTATACAATGCTTCTTTAGTACTGAGTAATTCCCACGTTTCAGTCGGAAAGGCTATAAGGCTACCTCAAAACTTTATACCAGTTGGCGGGTATCACATTGGTCATGAAGTCAAGCCTTTGCCAGAGGTAAATAATGATAATTTTGAATAAAATGCTTTAACAATGCATTTAATTCACGTTCATATGCATTCTAAGTCGTTTTACATTTCTCACTAATTATAGGATTTGAAGAAACTACTAGACAATTCAAAGAACGGCCTAATATACTTCAGTTTGGGCAGCAACATAAAGAGTAGATTTTTACCGCAGCAATTGAAACAGAGTCTTTTGAAAATGTTTGGTGGCTTAAAGCAGACAGTTTTATGGAAGTTTGAAGAAGAGCTCCCAGGCACTCCTTCCAATGTTCATATTGTCCAATGGGCACCACAACACAGCATACTAGGTAAGGTTCTTGGTTCCTTTGGAGGTAATGGAGGTTATTGGTTCCTTTTTCTAAAAGGATATGTCTTAAAAATTAATTTTATAATAATCTTGTAAAAGTCAAACTTTTTCGTGATTTGATGACATCCATGACCTTTTCGTGATGATTTGGAAGAAGTATATTTAATCTTTAACTTTCAGCCCATCCAAACTGTGTCATATTTTTGTCTCACGGAGGTTTACTGTCTACAACTGAAGCTATCCACTTTGGAAAACCCATTATTGCAGTACCTATATTCGGTGATCAGTTCACTAATGCTAAGAGAACGGTGCAAAAAGGTTTCGGTATATACGTAGATATGACATATAATGTGGCTGATGACATTAAAGTTGCTATCCAGGAGATGCTCAGTAATCCTAGGTGAGTCTGTCCAAGCTACTAGTAAGATTAAAATACGAAAGTTTATCTTAACCAACTCATAATTACATTATTGATCCATTTTTCTGGAAAAATTTACTGTAATGGTTTTGTTTTGATTATTCGAGACAGAGACACATCCTGCATATGAAATATCATAATCGAAAAGTTTTAAAATAAAAATTAACTGGTATAATCTGACTACAGCTAGTTTTGCACGCACGCCATGCTAAAATATACTTAGAATTGTGGTCTATATTTACTTCGAGTCGTGTATCTCTGCTCTACTTTCGATATTTATTTCGGTGTATGTTTCCAGATATGGCTTAAAAGCAAAGGAGCTTTCTACTGTATACCACCACAGACCAGTGACTCCTGACAAGGAGGTTGTCCATTGGGTAGAACACGTGGTGTTGACCGGTGGTGCACCCCACTTGAGGTCACCAGCTCTTTTAGTACCGTGGTACCAGAAACTATACCTGGATCTCCTTGCTGTTATAGCTATCGTGATTTATGCTATTATATACGCTGTTAAAAAGATTATATCACTCATTAGGAAAAATAGAACTAAATCAAAGAGTAAAACACAGTGATAAAGCAGGTAATAAGACTGGTAATGATGTATTAAAGTCTACTTGATAAGTTGAAAATGGCGTAAAATAGAGATAAGTCTCTTAAAAATACGTGCGATAGCTCATTTGATTCGGAATGACGTCTAGAAAAATGTATCGGAAATGTGTATTAGCACACAAAAAATTGCAAAAGTTATAAACAAATTAAGTTGCAAAAAAAAGGTATTTCGTTTATAGTTAATAACTCCGAAATTATTAACATTTCAGAAATTTTGAAAAAAGATTCTTAAAGAGGAGGAAATTTCCAATGAAAATCTCCCGACTCCCGGAATTCTATCTCCATTATTTATAATTTTAATTTAACGCTTAAATAGGCCTCCGCGCGGCATTTTTAGTTAGCGCGCGCGGCTTCAAAACCTAGCACGTCACACTAATTATTTTTTTTAAGGTATTAAATATTAATTTAAAAATTTAAAAAAATTATGGTGTATTCCGAACACTTCAAAGAATTTGCTCCCGTGGAAATTTTACCTTAAAGTTAATTTTTCAACAAATTAGACAAATGTTAACTAACGAAATTTTTTTGAACTTCCGTCCTTATTGCACATTAAAAAAAATGTTTAAATAATTGTCGGTAAAATATTTCACTTCGTTGAACGCTTCATATAAATATACTTAACAAGATCGCGCCATAAAAGTTTAAAAAATTTTAATACTTTGTTTATAATAATTTTTTCAAGTTAAGTAACTTGAACAAAAAACTAGAAATTTCTCGTTTTTTGTTAACTTTGTGCGTGCTCGCGTACAAATATATGGGGGCGATAAATGTGTCGCGTTTCAAATGTGGCGCCACAATTATCGAGATACAAAATATGTATGTCTGGTGTGCGGCCCGCCGTATAAACACACGGACAGACAGAGTTACTTTCGCATTTATAATATACTAGCGGCGCTTCGCGGTTTCACCCGCGTGGCTCCGCTCCTGTTGGTCTCAGCGTAATGATATATAGCCTATAGCCTTCCTCGATAAATGGGCTATCTAACACCCAAAGAATCTTTCAAATCGGACCAGTAGTTTCAGCTTTATAATATTAAGTAGTAGCAGCTAATATTAGTTGGAGCTAATATTATTATTTAATATACAATTTAGTTTAATCTAGTTATAATAGCTACGTGCCATTGTTTCCGTAGTTTTTTATCAGATAAGATTATATTTGGTTCAATAAATGCTAGTCAGATAGTAATAAATAGTATATGAATGATATAAAATAATGTGAATCGACTAATAATACTAATCTAGGTACTTATATCCTACTAATATTGTAAATGCGAAAGTTTGTGAGGATGTTTATGTGTGTGTTTGTTACTCTTTCACGCAAATACTACTAAACTGATTACAGTGAAATTTAGCACACATATAAAGGGTAACTTGGATTAACACATAGGATACCGATAACGGTTTTATCCCGCAAGTCTCACGGGAACGGGAACTATGCGGGCTTTCTTTGAAAACGCGGGCGAAGCCACCGGCGGAATGCTAGTATCATTATATCGGTAATTATTATTGGTGGCAAATAAATTCACATTTCACTAATAATTCCCACATATCAGTTAAGGCTGCAGTTATAATTTCAAATACCAAATAATAATCTTCTTAAATTGTTATATGGTACCTATCTAAAGCCGCGGCCTCACATTGGATTCAACTTTGCGTCCAATATTGGCTATAATTTGAAATGATCAAACTACTGCACTATACATTGGCTTCAATGTCAACTTTGTAACCAATCAATGGAAACAGACTAGCTCATTGGGCCAGTCCCAACTGTGGTAGCAGAGAAGCGAAGACGATGGACGATAATTTATTTGCACTAGCGGCTTACGCGTACGGACTAGGTACATATGCTTATTACTTGCATCAGACAAGTAATCAACAAAAGAAAAGGCGATGGTGGATGATAAAAATGCACACTTCAGGCGACTGACAGAGACGATATGTGTGGCGCGAGCGCGGCGTTGTGTCCAAGATGCCCCCGCGCACTCCCCTTTCATTCCCCTCTCCTTTGAGCGTGTATCGAAAACCGACACTGAGCGCGTTAGTATTGGGCATTGGACAGTGATTGGACGCAATGTCTACATTGTGTCAAAGTACTGATACATACATTGGTGCATTGGGCGCAAAACGTTACGTTGGTGCAAATATCTCCAATGTGTGGCCGCGGCATTAGGTTCTAATGATAAAATTGACAACATTTCATTTTTTATAAGGCCATGAAAGAAAAAAACCGTTTCTTTATTTTGCTCTTGCGATTACAGAAAAAAAAATATTTCATTTTTTAATCGCATATTTTAAGAGAAATTAAATAAAAACGATAAATGTGATGATGACGTCATACATACGGAGGAATAAAAATGCGCCTTAGCCTAATTTAAAAAAAGTTTAAAAAAAAAAAAAACTATCACTGACATTTACAGGGTATGGCATGCTCGGAGCAATTAACAAGCCATGTGTCAAATTTCATATTAATGTCATTTTTGTGAATTATTCATGTCAACAAACTTATAAATCGTGTTATTGTGTTTTGGTTTTCTAATTTAATCTCATTAGCGTGATGTTTGTTTGATTGGAATTGGACCAATTTATTTATATTATACAAATAGTGCCTATAGTGTTCATAATTTTCTTGAAATAAAAGACTTTGTTTACTTACTAAAAGTTGTATTTATTTAACACTTTCCAACGTTTTTGGGATAGTATATTTGTTTCCCAGAAATTTTCAGCACTCCTTAACAAATCCTGCATAAAGTCATCATCATCAGTACTTGTGAATAAGTTTCTTTTGTTTAAAATTTGGACCAGCAAATAACAAATAACAATATTTACAAAGCTTGACGAATCAAAGTGACAAATGTGCCAAAATGTCAACTGTCAAGATTTTTTTTTAATTTAAACTAGGTATGTGGCAAAGGAAAAAATGTATTCCTCCCAAGAAGCTTATATCTTGTAAAGGACGAGTACACGCAGGCGGTAACGGGGCTCCCCGCGCAGCGGCTCCACGTGTATGAGGCGGAATATTAACGCTGCACGTGGAAGAGAGGCGCACCGCGGTTTCAATGAGGCGCACCGCGGTTTCGCCTATCGCGCTGTACTCAGTACGCCACGTGTATTGCGTTTACACGTGGAGGAGGCGTGGCCTAGGCGGCAAATGCAAGACAGCCGCCGCCGCTTTTGGATGCCGCCGCCGCTTTGAGTCTCGCCGCCGCTTTTGGATGCCGCCGCCGCTTTGAGTCTCGCCGCTTTTGGATGCCGCCGCCGCTTTATGCCTCGCCGCCGGGCGGCCTCTTTGAATATCGCCGCCGGCGACGAATATAAATAGCCCAAATTTTCAAATTGCGTTCAGTTCGAGCAAGTGCTTACTCCAGACCAGTAGTGAATAAGTACTAATAGTGATCAGTTAGAGCAAGTCCTTATTACAGACCAGTAGTTAATAAGTACTAATAGTGATTAGGTATAAATTGTAATTGTAAAGGGAAAATATATGTATGTATGTCGAAGGAAGGGTTTTATTTCGACCACGAACCCCACAAAAAATTATACAGTCCACAACAACGTGTGGTCCTTCGATCGCCGGATAATAAAGTGTGGTCCTTCGATCGCCGGATAACAACGTGTGGCCCTTCGATCGCCGGATAGCAACGTGTGATCCAACGAGCGCCGGATACTTCAAGGAAGAAACGCTGCACGTGGAAGACCAGATCCTGCCGAAGAGAGGTACACATCGGCAACGAGCTCACCTTCGAGGGACGAATATCGGCAAACCGGTAACGTTGGTACTAGCCTGCTGGTGTTTTTGATCGTCACCAGGCGAGTCAGGTACCTACCGACGGGGCCGCGCTGTTGGTACTAGTCCAATAAGGTGAGTCGTAAGGTTTTTTACGGGCAGACACGGGCCGCCAGTGGTGACCTAGTGGTACGCGCCGGGAATCAGGGGTGCTGGTCAGCGGAACGAGTCTGCCAGTATAAGCCTGCGGTGCGTCACCTCTTTAGGCATGGTGGTAACCCGCAGCCAGGGTGACGCTGTGGAAGTTGAAGACCGGAGCCAGGAGACAGAGCGTGTGCGGCAAGAACGAATGCAGCGGCTGGTGCTGGACCCGTTGGCATCGCCGTCTGACGCACGCTTGACGTCAGCCACAGAAACGATGGAGATCCCGCCGCAACCGCGACGGCATTCGCCAGCGAGATCCGCTAGATCGGTGCGGTCGTCGGCGAGTACGGCGCGGCGGATTAAGGCGGCGGAATTAGAAGCGGCAGAGCGACTCGCCGCTATCCAGAGAAAAGAACTACAAATTGAGAAAGAACTAATAAATAAACGCTTACAGTTCGAGGTGTCCGCCATACAGGAAGACGAGGGCCTGCCGGAAGATGCCGTCACCGCGACAGAAGAACGAAACAAGGTGGACGAGTGGCTCCAGTCACATCCTGTGCCGAAGGATGACAGACACCAGCGATCCGAACTAAGAAGAGGAAGATCGCCGACGCCGACCAGACGAACAGGAATAGAGCAGCTGGCGGCGTCCCTAGAGAAGATGGCGCGACCGCGCCTACGCCACGCGGACCTTCCTATATTTTCAGGTGCGATCGAAGAGTGGCTGCCGTTCCGAGCAGCCTACCGGGACACAAGCAGCATGTACCAAGTGTCCGACGCAGAAAACATCCAGCGGCTGCGTACATGCCTGAAGGGGGAAGCAAGGGACGCCGTGGCAGCGCTGCTTCACACTGCTTCATCACCTGAAGCAGTCATGAAAACCTTGGAGCAGTGCTTCGGGAGGCCCGAGATAATTATCGACAGGGCCATGGAGGACCTGAGGAAGCTGCCGCGACCTGGAGCAGCGGCCAAGGACATCAACAGCTTCGCTGTGAAGGTACAGAACGTGGTATGCATACTTCAAACCATAGATAGGAAAGGGTATTTATACAATCCTATGCTAGCAAGGGAGATATTGGACAAACTAAGTCCGCACCTGCGGTCCAGATGGTGCGACTATGCATATTCACAGGAAGGAACGGCAGATCCGGAAATTGTGGTGCTGTCCCGCTTCCTGATGAGAGAGGCGGACCAGGCGCTCCGCTACACATACGCGCCGACGAGCAGCACTGCGCCAGCGCGCAGAGACACCACGGCAGCAGCGGCAGCAGCGGCAGTGCGACCTGCTCCACCAAGAAGGAAGTCGGCAGTATACGCCATAGTTTCCAGCAGTGGTGATGAAGAGGAGAAGAAAGAAGAGAAGAAAGAAGAGAAGAAAGAAGAGAAGAAAGAAGAGAAGAAAGAAGACTTTTGCCTGTGCTGCAGGCGCAACCACGCTATGGTTGCCTGCCCGCGCTACGCCAAGCTGTCGGTGGATGAGCGGTGGGCGCTGGTGAGGGAAAAGGGCGCCTGCTTCAAGTGCGCCACGAAGAGACATCGGCGCATCTACTGTCGAGCGAAACCATGCGGCGTGAACCAGTGCCGCCGCCCGCATCATTCATCACTGCACGACGTAAGAAGAGAAGAGCCTGCTGCGTCGACCGAAGAAACCGTCATGGCGATTGCTGACCGCGCAACCGCACCGCCCCGCGCCGTCCTGCTGAAGATGTGTCCAGTCACCGTCGTCGGCCCACGGGGGGAGGTATCGACGCACGCACTGCTCGATGAGGGCTCCACCATCACCCTCATTGATGAGGACCTGGCGCAACAGATCGGCGCCGAAGGTCCCGCCACGCCGCTCCGCATCCACGGGGCAAACATGGAGCAGATTGAAGAAGGAAGTCGACTGGTGACTGTGCAGCTGCGGGGGCAGAGCGACGGGACACTACACGACCTGCGCGCCCGCACGATGAAGAAGCTACAGTTGCATCAGCAGTCCATCCCGGGTTCCCTGCTTCGGTACAGACACCTGCGCGACATACCGGAACATGAGGTATGTTACGAACAAGCACGCGCGGGTGTCCTGGTGGGTACCGACCACTGGGAGCATATCGTGACAAGAGAACTTCGGACGGGCGGCGCCGACGAACCTGCCGCCTCCAAGACAAATCTCGGCTGGGTGATACATGGAACAACGCCGCGTCGAATGATCGTCGAAAGGGACTGCGTGCTTCACGTCCGAGAACAGCAGCAAGCGGACCTACGGCTGCACAACCTGGTGGAAGAACACTTCAAGATCGAATCATTGAACATAGCCAGCAGACCGCGCATTGGTGAAGCCGACCGACGAGCGACATCCATCGTCGAGATGACTACGAAGAAGACGCCGGGCGGGTATGAAATCGGCCTGCCATGGAAGAGAGATAATGTCCGCATGCCGCCGAGCTACAATGCCGCGCTGCGGAGACTTCTGAAGATTGAAGCCAAGATGGACGCCGCGCCGGAATTCGCAGCCGAGTACACCAAGCAGATGAACAACTTATTTGAGAAAAGGTATGCGGTTCCATGCGACGGCAGTGAAGGCGAGAGCAGCGTGTGCTGGTACCTGCCGCATTTCGCTGTGACCAATCCCAACAAGCCAGGGAAGCAGCGATTGGTTTTCGATGCGGCAGCCAGAAGCCACGGGACTTGTTTAAATGACGAACTGCTTGAGGGCCCAGACTTGCTACTATCACTGCCGGGTATACTATTTCGATTCAGGGAAAAGGCAGTGGCAGTCACGGCAGATATAGAGGAGATGTTCCTACAAGTAAAAATAAGACCCGAAGACCAGCCAGCGCAGCAGTTTTTATGGAGAGGGAGCCGACGCGACACGCCGCCACAGCACTTCAAAATGACGTCCATGATATTCGGCGCAGCAAGCTCTCCGTTCATGGCGCATTACATCCGTAATTATAATGCGCAGCAGCACGCAGAACAATATCCAATGGCGTTAGAAGCGATAACGAAGAGCCACTACATGGACGATCTGGTGGTGAGCTACGCCGACGCAGAGGAAGCCAGACAAGCAATCGAAGAAATACGGACGGTGCACGCGGCGGCAGGCTTCAAGCTACGAGGATGGAACGCCAGCGATAGGAGCGTGCTGAGGGACGTGCCACGAGAACTGCACGCCAGCACACCAACGCAGCTGGGAGGAGCGCAGCCAGCCCCGAAGATCCTCGGGCTAATTTGGGACGCCGAACAGGACGCGCTAGGATTCAACACAGCAATGAACAGGGTACCGGTGGAGGTGCGAGATCGCAAGCGCCCGCCAACCAAGCGCGAAGCATTAAGTGCGGTAATGTCCATTTATGACCCACTAGGCCTCTTAAGTTATTTCACCATCCGTGCTAAAATCATATTGCAGAGCCTGTGGCGCCTCCAGATTTCATGGGACGAACCAATACCCGAAGAAGAGGGCGAGCAGTTTGCGGGCTGGCTGGCGCAGCTGGAAACGGTCGGCGCGCTACGTTTGCCACGATGCTACGCAACGGACAACGTCGAAGACATCGAGCTGCACGTGCTATGCGACGCCAGTGAACAAGCGTATGCAGCCGTGGCGTACTGGCGTATGCGGCGAACGGACGGCAGCGTACAAGTGAAACTCGTCTCGGCGAAAGCAAAGGTGGCACCACGGCGCGCGCAGACAATCCCGCGCCTAGAGCTGCAGGCGGCGGTGATCGGCGCCAGACTCGCTGATCAGATAAGAAGAGAGCACAGGTATGACATATCTCGTACTTGGTTTTGGACAGACTCATCGACGGTGGTGCACTGGGTGCGCAACGATGCAAAGAGATACACGCCGTTCGTCGCGCATCGCCTCGGTGAGATTGGAGAACTAACACAAAAGGAAGAGTGGCGGTGGCTGCCGACTCATGAAAACGTTGCCGACGACGCCACCCGCCTAAGTTTCACCACGGGACATGATCGATGGTTCCAGGGTCCAGAATTCCTGACTAAGACGGAGAACCAGTGGCCCACGGAGAAGGAACTTCGAGAAACAACGGACGAGGCTGATGTACTGCATGTAAGCGAGCTGCCACGGGAGATGGAATGGCTGCCGGATCCAGAGCGCTTCTCCAAATTCCGCACACTGGTGGGAGCAACAGCAAGGGTGCTCGCATTCATCGACATACGCATCAGACACACGGCGACGAGACTAGAATGTCGCCACCTAGAGCAAGCCGAACGACTGCTGGTGCAGCGCGCACAGAACGACAGCTTTGGAGAAGACATAAAGCGAATCAAGGACGCGCGCCCCATCAGCAGATCCAGTAGACTGTACAAATTGGACCCGGTAATGGAAGACGACGTGCTGAGAGTAAGGGGCCGCATAAACGCAGCCACGGCACCCGACACAATGAAGAAGCCGGTAATCCTCGACGGCCGGCACAGAATAACCAGACTAATAGTGTTACAGGAACATTGTGCCGCCGGACACGCCAACCGCGAGCGCGTCACCAACGACCTGAGGCAGCGCTACTGGGTCATCCACCTGCGGCCTACAGTGCGCGCCGTGGAGAAGAACTGCGCGCTGTGCCGAGTACGCCGAGCAATGCCGCAGGTCCCAGCCAAAGGGGACTTGCCGCGCGCTCGCCTCGACCCGTTCCACCGACCCTTCACCAACTGCGGGGTCGACTACTTCGGGCCAATGATGGTCAAGATCGGACGAAGAAGAGAGAAGAGATGGGGCGCGCTGTTCACATGCCTGACATCGCGCGCCGTGCACCTAGAGCTCGTCGCGTCTCTATCAACGGACTCAGCCATCATGGCGCTGAGGAGAATGGCGGCGCGCAGAGGGTGGCCTCGTCTGATGTATTCGGACAACGGAACGAACTTCAGGGGTGCCGATCAAGAACTGAAGAAGGCGTACAACGAGTGGGCGCCGGCGCTACAAGAAGAAGCGCTGCGCCACCGGATGGAGTGGCGCTACATACCGCCGGGTGCGCCGCATCAAGGCGGTGCATGGGAGCGGCTGGTGCGGTCGGTGAAAACCGCGCTCGGCGCGACACTACGGGAGAAGGCGCCGCCAGAAGAGGTGCTGCGGACTCTACTCACCGAGGCGGAGTTCGCGGTGAACGCGAGGCCGCTGACTCACGTGAGCGTGAGCCCAGACGACCCCGAAGCCCTCACGCCCAACCACTTCCTGTTGGGCTCCTCAACGGGACTGCCGACGACGGGGCCGTGCGACGAAGCAGACCGACGGACCTGGCGCGCCAGCCAGGCGCTCGCCGACCACTTCTGGCGCCGATGGATCAAGGAGTACCTACCGACGCTCGTGCCACGGGGGGAGGCGCGAAAGGACACGCGACGCCTCGAGGAAGGTGACGTGGTCATTATCGTGGACCACGTCTTGCCGCGCAACACATGGCCCATGGGGGTCGTGGTGCGCGTTCACGCCGGGCCGGACGACGCTGTGCGGGTAGCCGAAGTGAAGACCAAGAGCGGGATCTTCAGACGCCCCGTCAGCAAGCTCGTCGTGATGAAGGAGGCTACGCAAGCTACGCCGGGGGGAGGACTGTAAAGGACGAGTACACGCAGGCGGTAACGGGGCTCCCCGCGCAGCGGCTCCACGTGTATGAGGCGGAATATTAACGCTGCACGTGGAAGAGAGGCGCACCGCGGTTTCAATGAGGCGCACCGCGGTTTCGCCTATCGCGCTGTACTCAGTACGCCACGTGTATTGCGTTTACACGTGGAGGAGGCGTGGCCTAGGCGGCAAATGCAAGACAGCCGCCGCCGCTTTTGGATGCCGCCGCCGCTTTGAGTCTCGCCGCCGCTTTTGGATGCCGCCGCCGCTTTGAGTCTCGCCGCTTTTGGATGCCGCCGCCGCTTTATGCCTCGCCGCCGGGCGGCCTCTTTGAATATCGCCGCCGGCGACGAATATAAATAGCCCAAATTTTCAAATTGCGTTCAGTTCGAGCAAGTGCTTACTCCAGACCAGTAGTGAATAAGTACTAATAGTGATCAGTTAGAGCAAGTCCTTATTACAGACCAGTAGTTAATAAGTACTAATAGTGATTAGGTATAAATTGTAATTGTAAAGGGAAAATATATGTATGTATGTCGAAGGAAGGGTTTTATTTCGACCACGAACCCCAACAAAATTATACAGTCCACAATATATCTAATACACTGGAGATTGCACTATGACCATTAAATTGTAACAAAAAAATATGACGTTGAATGACGCCTGTATGTTTTTTTATCCCTTTCACACCTAACTTGGCAAGTTGGTGTGAAAGGGATAAAAAAACATACAGGCGTCATTCAACGTCATATTTTCTTGTTACAAGTTAATGGTCATAGTGCAATCTCCATTGTATTAGATATAAGCTTCTTGATTCCTCCGTATGTATGACGTCATTTGGCACTTACGACATTTTAGAATGAGATGATTTTAAAACTCAAAAAGATGAATGAAAACTTCGATATTTAGAAAAAGCAAAAAATACATGTATCATAATTTTTGATCTAGTTTTCATTAAAATAAAAAAATAAGTAGCTTAAAATTTTGAAATGTTGTCAATTGCGCCGAACGGGTTTCGGGTTTACAAGAATAAAAAGCATCGTTGGTTAAATACAATGTTTTTTTGTATCTAATAGAAACATTTCATAAACAAATTGTATCCCAAATTTCAAACACGTAAGTAAATTACTTTTTCGTGACTATGTAATAAATAATAAATTATACAAATATTCACATTACGATGAATATGCTATTAACTACCTAAAACTTGCCTCAAATTCTCTCGAGACAATGACTTTCGTGTTGTTTATCTATTTGTTGTGGCCACACTGAACACTCAGCTGGATAATGAAAACCAACAACTTTCAAAATTATTTTGAAATGATTATGTCCGGAAATATTCAGAAGTGGCATAGCTTCTTTATATCGCGGTGAAATATCTCATTCCATGGGAATTTCCTTTGAATATCCGCGAGCGAAGCAGCGGGCGAAAAGCTATTTGAATATTTTTATTGATTCTTCTTTTTATTTGTTTTATTCTTATCCTTTCTAAAATTAGATATTAGCTTCTTAACACTAATTATAATAATCGCAAGTATGGATAGAAATACAGCAGCCAGGTCCAAATAAAGCTTCTGGTACCAGGGTACGTGCAATGCTGGTGACCTCAAGTGGGGAGCCCCACGGGTCTTCACCACGTGTTCCACCCAGTGCACCAGCTCCTTGTCGGGAGTCACTGGTCTATCGTGGTATATCACTGATAGTTCTTTAGCTTTTATGCTGTACCTGAAATTATAGACAATTCTGTTTAGGTAATGACGCTTTGTTACTCAAGAATGAGGGAACGTAATTAAATGATTTTTGCATTATTCCACTTTTACACGGATTTATCAAAGATTTGACCTGTTGCTAAAACTGTGCTTGAATACGTATACGTGTGCTCACATTAAAATATCTAATTTACTTCAGTGAACTTGGGTGAAAAAGCTTATATTCAAATCTAGGCGATAATCTACTACTATTAGTCATTTTATGTGAAATAGAGTATACTTACTTTGGTTTTGATAACATTTCTTCAAGAGCAGCTTTAAGATCATCTGCAAGCTTCATTGTTAGCTGAACTTGTAGGGCATAACCATTTTCAATTGCTCGCTTAGTATTTGTGTACTGATCTCCAAAAAGAGGAATAGCAATTATAGGCTTTCCGAAATGGACAGCTTCGGTTGTTGAAAGTAGACCACCATGGGTGATAAACACGATGCAATTTGGATGAGCTGAAATTAAATGGGTGTGAAATTAGGTACAGTTCCAGTTACATAAAGTTTTTCATCAAAGAGAACAAGAGCGAATAAACAGATTTGATTTGAAGACAATTTGGTGATGTGAAATAAATTTTTCTTCTTGTGGGATAACCTAAAAAATTAAAAGTTAGAGCTTTTGCTTTCAATAGTGAAGGATTGAGTTCTTGACTAATTTAATATAAAATAATAATAAATATAAAAGTATTAAAAAAGTATAATACAAAAAGATCTCTGAACATCAACAGGTTACGAAAAAAGTATGCTTTAAGCAGAGAGTGTAGAGTGTAGGGTTATATTCTTCAATCCATTTGCCAAGAATATCACAATTTACCTAAAATACTCGGTTGTGGAGCCCATTTCATTATGTGAACATTAGAAGGAGTATCAGGCATGTCTTCTTCAAACTTCCACAATACAGTCTGTTTCAGAGCACCGAACATTTTCAATAGACTACGTTTCACTTTGTCTGGTAAATATGCACTTTTGACATTGCTGCCTAAGCTGAAGTAAATTAGGCCATCCTTCGAATTGTCGAGTAATTTCTTCAGGTCCTATAAATGTTAAGGAAGAATATGAAATAGATAAAATGTGCATACAAATATAAGTACTTTATGAAAAACGACAGAAAGTAATTATATTTTTCTATTCGTCTCTCCACTCTATCTATTAAACGACTTGAAACTTTAATCAGGCGCAGTAATCATTCGTCGCAAACTTAAAATTATTAATATAAATAAATAAAAAATGGTTGCCTGTAAAGTCGGTTTTACGGGCGAAGATTTTAGGGCTAGCGCATACATACAACTTTTAGTTGAACAACTATTTTGTTGTGTTTCATAAGTACACAGCAATATATGAACGTGCGCATATTATCAACTCGATAGTTGATCGACAAAAAAATCAAAAAGCCTCATCGATCTGCTTTTGATTAAAAAGTTGGACAACTATCGATTTCACACTCATTTTGTATTGCAATGTATTGAAGTGCGCATACCATCGACTAAACAGTCGATCCACGACTGTTCAGTCTCGCATTTACATTGGAAGCGGCACAACGTTTGTTCTCACAATGGCGGGAACCATTACCGACGACACGGAAGAGTTTATTAATAGTGTAGAAAAAAGGCCCGCGCTTTACTTAAAAAGCCTTAAAGAGTATTCCGATATGGAGTTTCTTGCCGATTCTTCTCCATAGATACTGCTTTCCGAATCGGTGGTAAATGTTAAAAATACTTATGTAATGACGATTCGAAAGTGCTACTAAATAGTAGTCTAATTGAATAAATGAATGTTTGAGTTTAATATAAATTTGAAAAATTTTGTTTGGGTTACAAATCGACTGAAATCGATTGTATGCGCACCTCCGTCGACTCAACAGTTTAGTTGTGTAGAAATCACGACAAGTACACAACTCGACGAAACAGTTTAGTCGATTTAAAAGTTGTATGTATGCGCTAGCCCTTACGTGACAACGATCATAGTTGAGTGGGAGAGAGACGCAAGGCATTCTGCGGGCCTCTCTCTCGTTCGGTGACTCATCGTAACGTTACCGAGCGTTACACTTTTTCATAAGTGACTCCCAGCCGCAACCTAATTTAAGACGTTGTCACGTCAAAAATCCATAAAACCAAAAATATCAAATTCATGAAAATTATTGTTCATTTTGTTCTTATTATAAACGCAATTTTTGTTAAAATAATTTTGATTACACTCACATCCGGCAAGGGTTTCACCCTACGACCAATATGATAGCCACCAACGGCCTTAACATTTTGGGGTAAGCTCAAAGCTCTTCCCATGGACGGGTGGGAGTTACTCAGCAACAGAGAAGCATTGTAAAGAACTGCTTCAAGCGGTGGAACTTTATGACCACGCTTCTCAATGAGCGGTACTAGCGAATTCTGGTATGTATTACGTTGCAGGTTATTGAGTATGCTGTGAAAAGGTATAGACTAATTAATATCATTAATGAATAGTATAATATCTATAGTAGTTAGAGCTTTAAGTCGGCTAACGATCATACTGTAATATGCTGTGTGTGTTGAAACAGATATAGATTTACCAAATCCTGAAGGATTTGGTAAATCTATACTACTATTATAATGCTGAAGAGTTTGTTTATTTGTTTGTTTGAACGCGCTAATCTCAGGAAGTACTGGTCTGATTTGAAAAATTCTTTCGGTGCTAACACCGATCTAAATAGCCATATAGAGCTATCTAAATAGCCTATTTATCGAGGAAAGCTATAGGCTATATATCATTACGCTAAGACCAACAGGAGCGGAGCCTCGCGGGTGAAACCGCGAAGCGCAGCTAGTTTGAAAAGTACTTACAAATATTGAGCACCCAGTCCTATTGCTTGTATTGCCAATTCTCGTGCACGTTGCAGGAAAGTGAATGGTGGCACATAAGTGGATATCATGTCAGGAGTGAACGCAGGGTTGGGCATTTCATCAACCAGAGCTAGCACTCTCCAGTGAGGATCCACGGAAGACACCCAGATGTAGGGACAATTGAATACTGCTGATAATCTGAAACATAGCTAATTGTATTAAAAGACACTACACTTTCTTGACGGCTTTGGTATTTGGCATAGGTATTTGGCTTTTGATTTTGTAGTTTACGATTCAAAAGCGCTTCTGTAGGAAGTCTAGTTGAATGAATAAATGTTTGAGTTGGAGTGTGAGTAAAAATAATTATGAATAGGAATAATCTTCGTGAAACTTTTTTACAAGCGTTTCTAAGTGGGAAAGTTAAATTTACCAAAATATGGACCAATTATTGGTGAAAAGTTACAAATAACATATTCACAGATTGAGTGGGTGGTTTTTAATATAGAAGCAGTGCAAAAGCTGTACTAATATACTAATACTAATCTATACTTACTAATATTATAAAACGGAATCTCAGCAACTACTGGTCCCATTTGAAAAAATCTTTCGGTGCTAGATAACCCATTTATCGAGGATAGCTATATCATTACGCTAAGACCAACAGGAGCGGAGCTATGCGGGTGAAACCGCGAAACGCAGCTAGTCATAAATGTAACAATACTTAGTAATAATTTCTTACCCAGATAAAGCCTCATTGAAAAACCATTCCACGACAACAACGTCAAATTGTACTTTTGGATCGTTAACGAGGCTTTGCAATGCTTTGTTCTCTAACGTTTGAGTCAATATTTTGGCTATAGTGGCAACCAATTTTAATATGTTTAGATCAGGCGAGGTGTTGTTTAATAAAGAGTCCACGATCATTCGCATTGTATCTGAATAAATAAGAATTCAGAATAAGAACATTAAATTTATTTGGAAATAGAGTGAAATATAAATTACAGTCATAATACTATTATTTCGCGTTACCTAAAGTGCAAAAAAAATGTTTCGCGTCAAATTGAAATATATTCCAGTCATAATACCAAATCGACAAAAATGATACCTCTAAGCAAAATAATGTCGATTTAAAATAATATTGTTTGGCTATAATAATAATGCAATAATGTTCATAATATTATGTATTATCTGCCTTCCGCCCTGGGGGATAAGTGTAGGGATGCGTTCTTACAATATTGTAAGCATATTGTAGTCGTAGTTAACCAAAGAAATAGTGTGTGATATTAGTTTAACTGTGATATAGGATTAAGTTGAGTGTTTTTGTGCCGTGTTTTTATTGAATTTTCACTTAATAATTTTGATTCTATTTTATATTGTAATTTAATTTAGGTTCTTATAATTTTAATTGTATATTATTTATATTTATATTATGTAAGTACTTAACCAGTATGTTAATATTTCTAAAAATTGAACAAAAAAAAAAAAAAAATAGCAAAAAAAGTCTCTGGACTATAATCCAGAGGTGGCGCGAACACCCTGTGATGACGGGTGCTAAAAAAAAAAAAAAAAAAAAAAAATATTATGTATTACATAAAGGGAAAACTTTAAAATATGTTCTAAATCTTGCTTCATGTGATAAGAATAACATTATCATAGCAACAAAAGAATGGAGTATAGTAAATATCTGAAAAAAGTTACCTGGAAATAATTTTAAGTTTTCGCTAACATCAATTTCTTTAATGTTGGACACGTTTTTTTTCCTAGGGAATGTAGTTATATGTGTAATCTGAAAGAGATAAACATGTAGAATTGAAGAAGAATAAGAAATAAATAATGTAGTATTGATGAAGATCTCAAGAACATAATAAGTATTCTATTCCTAAAACAATCAATGTCAGATAGTTTCTGAGTTTTATTTTAAGTATGGACTCATATGTCAGAACCAAGTCAGAACTATTACTTTTAATTGTTAAAGTTTTGAAATTTTATGGCGCATAGTTCGATCAATTTCATCTTAAATTCGAATAATTAACAGCAAACGCACTCTTTATCTACTAACTATTTACTCACAAATACGAACAGTTACCTCATGATTACTCTTAGCTAGAGCGTCAACGACTCCATCACCAAGTATGGAGTGACTCCTGGCAGGAAGGGGGAACACCACCAGGATCTTGTATGAATCGCTGAGCGCCAGCAGCGCGCCCAGCAGGAAGAGATGACGAAGCATATTCTGAAAGAAGAGAAATAATATTAATCAGGGATTATGTAATGTTTTTTCTATTCTTTGATGGTTACAATATTACCCCAGTTATTTTGTTTGGATTTTTTTTTCCTGTTTTTTTTTGTGTTTTGTGTGTTTTTACCATAATATGTTTCTATCTTCGACAAGCTTATTGATATTTAAATTCTGTATATAATTTAAAAGTATTTATAATACAATATTTTTCAGTACTAGGATTCAAACACATACTTTGATACATAGAGTAAGCCTATATTTTTTGCAGTATCCAATGAATATCATACATTTCCTTTCTTATCAGGTTGCCTGGTAGTGATTGCTGTTAAGTAATAACGCCGCTTCTTGTTTAATCGATGCCTTTTTTGATACACTGTTTATTTACTGTGTTTTTAGTTTGTACAATAAAATATTGTAGGTAAATAAATAAATTAATAAGCCGGACATCATAATGAGTCATATCAGCATTGATAATATAATAATTTTGATATACATATTATCGATGTACACAAATTCAATTATTAGGCATTTTTATTTATACAGGACGTACTAAAAGTTATCTTTATCTAATCTAATAATAGTTGATCAATCACAAAATTAGTTCTTGTGTCACATTTTAAATGTTTTGACTATTGGCAGGTGGGATGATATTGAGAACCTCCTCCTTTTTTTGAAGTCGGTTAGAAATATCGAAATTCAATGGTATTCACTCATAAAATACGTGTCTTCTCACATGTTAGAAGTATAAGTATAACGAAATTACTTATACCTATTTGAAAAAGAGATTATATTTAGGAAGGGGACTTTGGCATTCCGTAGACAGTAGAAACTTTAGTATCCTTATCTTTACTAATATTGTAATTAATGTGAAAGTGAGTATGTATATTTGTCTTTCTTTCACGTCTGAAGAAAGGTTAGAGGATGATATAGGCGACTTTTAACCGCTGTGAACCATCTCATTCCCATGGCAATTTACTCTGATTACGCAGACGAAGCCAAGCGGAAAGTGACAGAAGTATTAATTATTTATGTATTTCAAATATCCAACCTTAAAAGTTTTATCACTTTTATAATACAAATTTAACAAAACTTAATGTATAAAAAATGCTTACCGGTGTAAGAGGAAAAACTTCAATAAACTCGTATCAGTCTAGACATTAATATTTAGAATTTGTATTAACACCTATACTAGAAACATTATATAACTTGTTTATATATCTTACGTTATTGTAAGACGTGTATGCACGTTCATATTATAGGTTAAACTACGGAGGAACTTAAAAAATGGCCCCCAAACTGATTGAAGGTCATAAGTCAGAAGGTATTTAAATTGGGCGCTAGTATCGGTCAGACGGAAACCTGTAATAGCACTATACAAATATATCACAAAATAATATTATAAATAAAAAAATAAATAAAATAAATAAAAATATCTTTATTGAGTACAAAAATTAAAACAGTACAAATACAATGTGGCTCTGTCTTCCTAGCTAGGAAAATCCTGCGTTAAGGAAGACAGTTCCTTCCCAGAGAACATGTTCAGTACAACACAAAGATTACATTTAAAAAAACAGAGAAAGTAAAAAAAAAAACATATAAGAAAATATACAGTTGTGCGTTTACAAGCTCTTTACAAGTAAAGTGCGTGATTTTGTTAGTGTGAGTGTGTGTATGTGTGTGTGTGTGTGTTTGTGAATGTGTGTGCTTGTGCATGTGAGTGATGTGTGTTTGTGTATGTTATATTATAGACATCTATCCATTGTTTATGAGCTGCTCTATTTCATCATAATCATAATTGTCAAGCCATTTAATGACCGCTTTTTTAAATAAACTGTTATTTTAAGTCCTAACTTTTTGGATCCTACTTATAATATTGTAAAACTTAGGGGCAGCAAAATGAAAAAATCTTTTAGCAAACCTACTATTAGTACGCGGCATAGGGAATCGGTCTCTTCTTTTATTAACACTCTGTAAGGCTGGTACTGTCTGCGTATGGTATCGACGTAGGATTTCCTTTAAATATATTTTCCGTACGCTTAATAAGTTTGATTCCTTAAATAGATTTGTAGTGGGATATCTGAATGGTAATTTTAGCGCTACTTTAATAATTGCCCTCTGAACTCGTTCGACATGAATAAGGTGGGACTTAGCCATGCCTCCCCATGCGCATATGCAATAGTTTAAGAGGCTTTCTATTAGTGTCTTGTATGTTAGTAAAACGGTATTTTTATTTACTACTGCTCTTAGATTTTTAAATATATAGATCATCCTTCGTAACCGCGTTACTAAATAAGAGGCCTGAACATCCCATTTTAAGTGACTGTCTACCTGTATACCTAAGTATTTGGTGTGCTCGACTCGAAGTAGTTTCTCGCAATTGCAAGTAGTCTGCAGTCTGGGAATCCTATTGCATGGGAAGGTATGAATTTTTATTTCAAAATCAGGTGAAGGAGAGAGAGTTTTACTCTTAGAAAAGCAGATATAAGTCGTTTTTTTAGTATTTAAAGATAGTAAATTATCCTCAGGCCATGTTGTCACGGAAGCGAGCCCTCTCTCTACAATCTGTCTGAGCTTGAGCCAATTTTTATCATAGAACAAGATGACAGTATCATCCGCGAAAGTAACAATTTCTGCGTTATTTATTTTTAACTCACATAAGGGATTGATATAAATCAAAAACAGGATAGGAGCTATAGTACTACCTTGCGGAGTACCATAGGAACATGTAGAATGATTACTCATCGATCTCTCTACTTTGACACATTGGACTCTATCACTTAGATAATCCTGAAACCACTTTAAGACATTACCACGCACTCCTATGTTCTGGAGTTTACACAAAAGAATAGGTATGCTCACTGTATCAAATGCCTTTTGAAGGTCAAGGAAAATACCTAAACATTTATTGCCTCGGTCCAGGTGATGTGTGATACAGTGAGTGAGTTTGAGGATAGCGTCTTGGGTCGAGAGTTTACTACGAAATCCAAACTGATTTTTAGAAATAATGTTATTGGCATCTAGAAATTTTATCAATCGAGTTGAAACCACTTTTTCTAGTATCTTAGAGATACTAGATAAAAGGGAAATTGGCCGGTAATTACATGGTAGGGTCTTTTCTCCTGATTTATATATCGGAACAACAACTGCTTTCTTTAAAATTTTGGGGAATTGGCCCGTGCTTATGCTTAAATTACAAAGGTAGCTAATAGGTTCAGAAAGAATATCAACATGGTTGTATAACACAGATGAGCTTATACCGTCCAGGCCTGCCGAAGCACTTTTCTTCATTGAGACAATTATATTAGCAATTTCTTTAGCGTCAGTGGGGATTAAAGCCATGGAATTAATCGGTCCATTAAAATATGTAGCTTTAGTAGAGAGATCCGCGACAGTTTTATTGATTGTAGTTAAGATATTGTTAGCCAAATTTGATCCCACATTCGTGAAATATTCATTAACGGAGTCTAATGATTCAGTGTGCGTATTTTTTAAATTCAACAGGTCAATAGCTGAATTGTTACATCGTTTTAGATTACATAATTCTTTAACACGTTCGCTGCGGCACAGATATATCTGTACTTTCCATTACTGCGTTACGGGTCGTTTTAAACCTTGTCCTATACCAGAGATTGTGGCGGCACGAGGCATATTAAACCCCACCGCCCGTAGGAGACCAAAATCCTTTTTTTGGCGCCAAATAAGACAAAGTGTGCGGCTTTTGTCGTGATTATTATTAACAATGAGTTCATTAACCTAAATCTACCGCCGCCCGTGGTTAGATTAGTTAGTTTAGATTCTATGGGTAAAATAAAATGTGGGGTCTGATGTACCCCATACCGCACTGAACAATAGCAGTTTTTCATATAATTTAGTGATGGGAAAAGAAATATCGATTTTATTTAATTGTATTTATTTATCAAACTTATGGATGTTTTTTATTAAAACAGGCCAAACCAGAATATTGTTTGCAACCAGTGCATTCTGTGAGAATTTCCTTTACTTTTTTGTCGGCCTCACGACTTGTTAAGAAGGTGCGGAGTTTTTCGTAACATCCTACACATCTCCTCTTCTTTGATCCCTTTAAGAGATGATGTGCCTTGTTTGTTGGCTTGTTGACTTAGGCAAGAGTTAAATTTTGATGAGCCATACACCGATTGCCGGGTGTTTTGGATTTGCCGCTAGTTCAATGAACAAACACACTAATAGTAATCATGATTATCAACCTATTTGAAGAAAGTTACTCAACATGTCACATTCACCTTTCTATTAACGATATTTATTATAACAAGTAGTTAGGATGTTTGAAAATTACCTGTATCCACATTCAGGTCCTTCTTTGTAAAAGCTTCAATAAGTTGTTCCACAAATAGTCTCGAATGCGTTGCACAACACTAACCGCGTGAAGCTAGCTTAAGGTGCGGTACGAGGTGCGCGATGGTACGAGGTGTTCGCAACCTCGTTCCGCACTGTGTTAGAATTTTTATTTGTTCAGTGCGGCACGAGGTCTAAGAAACCCGGTATTAAGGTCGGTATACCATTGAACTAGGAATCAATAGCACATCTCAGATATATAGATATCACTTTCCTACACTGAACCAGATGGAAGTTATGCCTCCCGCACGACAGAGAAGTTTAAGTTTTTTCCTACCGCTATAACGACGAGACACGGACAGGGTGTTTCAAGCCCTGTTTCGCAGCGAACGTGTTAATAGTTTCCCATGTACCTTTGATATTTTTTGCGTGAAGTTTAAATTTATTTTGGAAGTAGAGTTCTTTCTGTGATTTAATAATGTTATTGCATGTATTTCTATACTTTGTATAGCGGTTTCTGAGTACTATATCGTTCGGTGTTTTGTTAGATTTTTTGTGTAGTACGTCCCTTTTCCGAATTGATCTAAGAATTCCCGAGGTTATCCATGGTTTTAGTGTCTGCTTTCGTTTAGGGATATTCTTAACTGTAGAACTAGTATTAATTGCTTTTTGTAAGCAACTTATTAATATGGATGCAGCAACATCAGGATCAGTTAGTTCAAAAAAGTTAGAATGCAACCAGGTCTTTTGGTTAAGGGCTTCCTTAAGCAGGCGTATGTTTATTTTTGAAGAAGGAATGACATTATTATTATATGTTTCGAGATCTTGAACGTAAAGCAATATAGGTTTATGGTCGGATATTTCAGGAAGAATGACGGTACGGCATGTTTTTGTGGACTTTATCATAAAATGATCCAAACAGGCTAGCAGCCGTGTAGGACGATTAATGCCTACTTTTAGTCCGTGTGCAGCTATTATATTTAAATATTCGTTAACGTGAGGCGTGATACTATTCTGGATAATATCAAGATTTATGTCACCCGTAAGAATAATATTTTTTGTTTTTGTTTGCTCCAGTATACATACGAGAGAATTAAGAAAGTTAGATGGATTAACGAAGCTAGGAGGTCTATAACAACAAATAATACTATATGAGTTATTAATATATAAAATCAGACAGTTTCCATCCTGGAAAAGAGGTTCAGTGTAAGTACATCCTAGGTTTTCCTTTACATATGCAACAATGCCGTCATTTTGATTGAATGATTTTTTTGTATGAAACATATTATATGATTGAAGCAGGGGGGGAGAACTGTTTGCATCTGTCCAGGTTTCGGTTAGGACAATGATATCAATTGTCATGTTCATAGTTGATAGACTTGATACAAGATAGTCAAAGTTGCAGTTAATACTCCTGATATTAGCGCATAGTACCGATATTCCTTGAGTAGCATGATATTCAATTAGATAGGGACATTCAGAGTATGTATTTGCATTTTGACACGTGATATTAAGGCTTTCGGTTATATCAGATTCTAAATTATCACTTAAAGTATTGAATTTTGTTGTAAAGTTTAAACAATTGTGCTGTTAAGAGAAATATATAAGTAATTTTAATTATAAAATTCAACCGCCTTACAATATATACGAGTTGTGATTTAATATTTTTAACTGAGTTGAGGAACCGCAAAATTAAATGATTGAGTTTTAAAAATATTATTGGATAGATTATTAATTTTAACATTCCGTAAAACAATATTATTTTGTTAGAAAATTTTAGCAAAGTAAGCGATCGTTGAAAGTTTTGTAAAACAAAACGTGCAATATTAATCAATATTTGTGTATGTGGAATATGTGTGATGTTGTTTTGAGTGGTTTTTAAATCGTAAAGTAAAAGATTGTACTTTAATTTAAGCGTGTAAAGTTTGTAATTCTTGTAAACTGTTATGTAAATTGTTGAGTAAATTACAATTATTTTTATATGTTTTTTATAAGAAAAAGAGAAAAAAAATATAACTAATTTTTGCTTAACATCTAGTCACTTCTTAAGTTTTAATTGGTTCAATTGGTCTTCGTTTTTTACCAAAATATGAGATGCGCCTTCCTTCTTCCGGAGAAAAACTCTATCGTTACTCATCCAACAGAAATGATATTGCTCTGACTTCGCAAATTCCCTTGCTAGGAAAAACAATCGTCTATCCTTTGGGGTGAGATATTGGGAGGTGAACAATGGTTTCGATTGACCGTTAATACCTAAATTACTGCTATTTAACTTTTGCGATGGGTTACTTTTATTAAATTTCTTGATGGCGTCTATTACCGTATTTCTGGATAATGTATTTGTAAATTCGACGATCAAGGTTGAGTCAGCTGAGTCTCTCTTGCTCGGCAGACGAAAAGCATCACGTACATTCTTCTGTTCGTCTTCTAATCCAAGATGACACAATAAATTGGATGCAATCGAGAACAGGTCCTTTTTCTTTTCATTTATCTGTTTGGGGAGTTTTCGTATTTCTATGCTTGTCTTACGTGAAATTCTCTGCAGTAATTCGATATTTTCCTCTATTATACCTATTTTGAAGTTGACACTATTAAATTCAGACTTTATAGATTCAATTTTAAATGTGAGTTCATTTATTTGTTCGTTTAAAATTCAATGAATTTTCTATGTCCTTATTTGTGTGCTGGACATTAGTAATTTTAGTGTCCATTAGTGAAATACGCTTTTCAATGGACTCTAAACGACTATTCTGCCTTTCGGACAAATCGGAGAATAATTTCGTAAGCATATCTCGCATATCAGTTGTCTCGGATTGGACAAAGAAAACAACTTGCTCGAGGTTGATGATGTATTACTTCGTTATGATAATACAGAAAAAGATGTATGCGAACTTTAAGTACATAGGTATTAATAATTTAAAATAAACAAAGAAAACGACTGTCGCCGACGCTCGCGATTTGATGAGTGCCGGCCGCGGGCCGTCGAGCCGCGAGCCGCGGTACCCCGCTCCCGCGCCTCCCCGCCGCCGTCGCTTGCGCCGCCACTAGACGCACGCCGCCCCGCTGCCCCGCGCCTCAGCTCTTTAGCGTCGTAGACATCCTGGGGGGCCGTTGGAAGGAGCTGAAGAGACAGCCGCGTTGTCTTCCTGGCTCGAGGATTCTTCCAATGAATTTTCGTGTGGCAGGAGGCACACTTTATTTAATGCGCGTCTTTGAAGTCCCTTGACTGTTATAAAATCCGCAACCCGGCAGATCCCATCTTTGCCAGGGTATAACCGGTGCACTCTTCCTATTCGCCATTTCATGGGCGGCAGGTTATCCTTCTTGAAAACGACCATAGATCCTTCTTTTATTTGGTCTGAAGGCGAGCGCCATTTCGTTCTCTTCTGAAGTTCTGATAGGTATTCATTATGCCACCTCTTCCAGAAACTTTCTCTTAAGGATTCTATCAATTGGTATCTGGTTTTAATTTTTCTCTCTGTAGCAGCAGGAGGCGACGGCAATGATGTCAGTGGACGGCCGATCAGGAAGTGCCCTGGGGAAAGGGGAGAGAGGTCATTGGGGTTACAAGATAGAGGAGTTATGGGTCGGGAGTTGAGGACAGCTTCTATTTGTGTACAAAGCGTACTCAACTCCTCGAACGTCAAACTTGCATTACCTACAACTCTTTTAAGATGAAACTTTGCGCTTTTTATACCTGCTTCCCATAGCCCGCCAAAAGTAGGGGAATAAGGGGGATTAAAAATAAACTTAATGCCTTCCTCTGCTGTAAAATTATATATTGAATTAATGCTTGACTGCAATGCTTTTTTTAATTCATTATTGGCACCCACAAAATTAGTTGCATTATCGCACAATATCTGACTCGGTTTTCCTCTACGTGAAATAAATCTGCGGAGGCAGGAAATAAAGGCGTTGCTACTTAAATCACTAACAATCTCTAAATGAACTGCTTTAGTACAAAAACAAACGAAAATACATAAATAACATTTTGAAATGCGATTCCCGCGGCCGATTTTAGACGAAATAAGGAATGGCCCTCCAAAATCAGTTCCACAAATTTGGAAAGGGTAATTCTGTGTGACTCTAGTACGGACAACTGGCCTCTACGGCAACTGTAGACTCTACGGCAACTGGCCCATCAATGGCTCCATAGTTTTGCCTCGAAATCTTGTGCATATTACACACTGACGTACTATTTTACGCGCGAGGGTCCTCCCCCCGAGAGGCCAAAACTGATCCCGAAAACCAGCCAAGAGCAATTGAGGGCCAGCGTGCAAAGAACGCAAGTGCTCCGCTCGCATCAATAGTTTCGTAAAGTGATGTTTTCCATCAAGCAGTATAGGGTGCTTTTTCTCAAAATTAAAAGAGCTATTGTCGAGCCGACCACCTACTCTCAAAATGGATTTTTCGTCCAGAAATGGAGAAAGCTGAGCTAAATTTGACGAGGTAAGTAATTTTTTATTTTTTATTAGGTTTATCTCAGTTTCAAAAGAAATCAATTGTGCAGATTTTATCAATAAGGTAAGTGATTTATTTAGTTCATCTTCTTTTAGAGGTCCAGTATATTTATTATTTTTGTTTTTTGTGTTGTTTATAAATCTTAATACAAACGCAAATATTCTTTTTAATTTTAATGCACTTGAGTATTTTTCAAATCTTACGAATTCAGAATTTTCTTCATTTTTAAGTTTAGTTAAGGTAGGTAAAGCTTTTAATTCAGGTAATATTATTTTAGTGTTAGGAATTTCAGGCCATTGGGATTCCTCCGTATTTTTTAAGTAATCCGGACCTTCCCACCACATGGAGCAATTAATCAGATAACCCGGATCTACTCCTCGAGATGCCATATCAGCAGGGTTCAGATTGGTCGGAACGTGCCTCCAAGAGTCCCTATCTGTAAGTTCGTGTATTTCATTCACTCGATTACATACAAATGTTTTAAGATTTTTAGTTTGTGTTTTTATCCATCCTAGGGTGACGGTAGAATCAGACCAAAAAAGTTTTTTATTAATAGGGCAACGGAGGGCTTCACTGACTTTTGCTACAAGACGAGCGCCCAGTAAAGCTGCTGATAGCTCGAGACGAGGTATGGTAAGAGTCTTAATAGGTGCAACTCGAGTCTTTGCACATAGAAGGCTCACTGTTACGTAATCATTATTCACCGCTCGGACATAAACACACGCAGCATACGCATCCTGCGAGGCATCAACAAAGCAATGAAGTTCACAAGTAGTATAAGTTGTAGGTAGTATGTGTCTAGGTATAGACACTGAATGTAGTGCGTGCAAATTGTGACTCGTTTTTAACCAAATTTTCTTTATGTCTTCTGGTACACTTTCATCCCAAGTTAAGTTTTGTAGCCACAACTTTTGCAACAATACTTTCAGTGTTATAGTGCACGCACTGAGTAAGCCGAGCGGGTCAAAAATTTTACAGGTTTCCGATAAAATTATGCGTTTTGTGATTTTATTTGTGTTATCATTTATGTTTATAGAAAAATTCAGTGTATCTGTTTCAGGAGACCATGACACACCTAACACGCTAGACTTTTTATCTAAATCAAGAGGATTTGTGTTTGTAGATTCCGAGAAAATTTGGGTACAATTAGTACGAAATTTATGCAATGGGAAGCATGACGAATCTAACTGATCTACTACGTTCTTTAGGATGTAAGCTAGTTCTGCTTGACTATCTGCCCCTGTCAAAAGATCATCCATGTAAAAATCTCGTTTGATAATTTCAGCTATAATAGGATCTGAGCATTCATGAGAAAGTTGCAAGAGACAACGAGTACTTAGGAAAGGTGCTGATGCAGTTCCATAAGTCACCGTGTTAAGGCGTAAAACTTCAAGCGGCTTAGAGTCGTTATCTCTCCACAAAATCAATTGTAAATTACGTTGGGGTTCTTGTATCTCAATTTGACGATACATTTTCTGTATATCTCCCGTTAATACAAACTTATGCTGACGGAACCTAATGAGAATGTTGAACAAGTCATCTTGGACTACGGGTCCAATGCACTGAATGTCATTTAGGGACTTTTTTGACGACGTTTTTGCAGCTGCGTCAAAAACGACACGTAATTTTGTTGTTTCACTACCTTCCCGAAAAATTGCAAAATGAGGTATATAGTTACCGAATTTAGGTTTATCAATTTTTGTCAAGTGATCTAAAGCTTCATATTCGTGTATAAATTTACAATACCTTTCTTTGAGTTCAGGATCTTTATTTAGCTTTTTTTCTAAATTATAAAAACGTTTGGCAGCCATGTTATATGAATCTCCTAGTGCAGTTTCAGGTATCTCGGTAAGAGGCATTAATACGGAAAATCTGCCACTAGGCAAACGCTTTGTATTTTTAAGGAAATGTTCCTCACAAAATTGCTCGTCAGTCGTGGCTGAAAATTTTGAAGAAGGAAGTTCCTCTAAGGCCCAAAACTTTGCAAGGTCTTCACTGATTTGTTTTGTAAAATTGCAATGAATTCTGTGAGGGATTCTATTATAAGGTTTGTAGTAACTACGACCGGCTAATATCCAGCCAAGTTTAGTGTTCTGAAGGATAGGCTTTTTAACACCTAGTGAAATCTGTTCAGGAATTAGGAGATCATAAAATATGTCCGCTCCCAATAAAATATCCACATCTGCTGGGTTATAAAATTTAGGATCAGCAAATTGGATGTCGTTAGGTAAATTTAAGCTTACTACATCGATGGGAAAATTAGGCAATTGGCCTGTGACCTCAGGCACTACTAGACAGTTTAGGTTTGTATGAAATGCAGTTAATAACGAACTGATTTTTATATCGCAACTCTCTGAAATGGGAACTTGCATGTTGTTAATACCCGATATTATTACGGTATCGGGATCACGACTAACTAACCCCATTTTCTTTTTCAGGTTTACAGTCATCAGACAAGATTGACTCCCTCCATCCAGCACAGCACGGGCTATGTAGGTATTATTGTTTTCAGGATCGATTATTTTCACCAAAGCAGTACCTAAGAGCACTTGTCCTGTAGATTTAGCTGATAAAGCGGCCGATGTATGACTAAAGTTTTTCGTATTATTAGACTGATCACTAATATTTTGAGGAGTTTGATGTAATAAAGTATTATGCTTCTGTTTACAGATTCTACAAGCGCCTGATCGACAATCATCAACAACGTGGCCTCGTTGGAGACAGTTGAGACAGAGTTGAAGCTGTTTAGCCTTGTTTGTTTTTTCTTCAGGAGATAATCTTTTAAAATCAACACAATGAAATATTTTATGTTTTTGGTTGCATGATGGACAAGAAAATATATGTTTTGTGTTAGAAGAAGTGACGAAACTTTTAGTGTGTTTATTATGCTGATACGACGGTTTGTTGTCGTCAGATTTCTTATAATAGGAAGATGATGATTTGTTATGATCATCACGCTTCTCGTTCCTACTAACAATCATTGTCTCTAAAACATCGGCACGACTACGCAAAAAGGTAATGAAGTCTGTTAATGAAGGTACTTCATCAGAAGAATTATTTTTATGTTCTTCCCATTTTCTTAAAGTAATGGTATCAATTTTTGTACACATGATGTAAATGATGAGAACATCCCATTGTGTTGTAGGTTGGCCTAATGTTTCAAGTGCGCGTAAATTTTTTAAAACTTGATCAATCAAATATCGAATAGCCTTGTAAGATTCTCGAGTAATTGATTCAATACTAAACAAAGATTTAAGATGATTATTAATTAAGATCTTCTTGTTATCATATCTTTCACAAAGTAATTTCCATGCCACCTTATAATTTTCAGATGTAAATTCAATGGATTTTATAACAACTGTAGCGCTGCCTACAAGTGACGATCTCAAATAATGAAATTTATTAATGTTTGGAATTGAATCTACAGAATTTATCAAAGAATCAAATGTATCCCTAAATTCTAACCATTTTAAGTAATTTCCGTCAAAGGTAGGTAATTGAATAGTTGGTAGCCTTATATTATTCAAATGATTGCAACTACTTGTTGAAGACCGTCTTGAATTACAATTATTACAATCACTAGTTGCGTCGTTGTCTTTATTATTAAATTTAGTAATGTAATTTGTGTATGACTCTTCAATCTCACGAGCTAATGACGTAGAAATAAAAAATTGAGTCTCAAATAAGTCCCTTTCATCATGATGAGCTTGAACATCCGTAGCGATTTCTAATTTTGTTTGAATCCTATCAAATTCATCAAAAACCTTTTCAATTTTGAGCAAACGGGCATTTAATTCTTTAATTTGCAAACTAGAAATATTTTCTACAGGTATTTTATTTAAAGTTTCAATAAAATTTTTAAATTTTGTTAAACGTCCCTTTAACGAACCTCGCATTATGATTAAATCGCTAAATTGTATTTGTTCCGCATCTGACTTGCTAACGTTATCATTTTCAGACATTTTATATTAGTACAAAATATAATAAATTAAGCAAATAAATACTTGATGTCAAACCACTGAATTATTTAATTGTGATGAAATATTCGTTCCACACTGCGCGGTGTAATAGGCGGCCACACGGCGATCGCTACGGTGTAAGCTCGTGAAGCCGGCCTCCCGATACAATGTCACGCGCAGTTGTCGTGATAGCTGGAATGTTCGGCAAATTTTCGATTTAATTAAACGTATACAATATGTTAAGCAAAGGAGGAAATAAAGTTTAGTTTAAGTTTATTAAGCAATGAAGAATTTCGGCTATAGTTTTATAGTTATGATTTTTGAAGCATAAAAACGTATTTCAACAGCGTACTTTAAGTGCTTTAAATTTCAAGCAAAAGCAATATGATGGAGTGCACAATAACATTTATATAATTTTGTGGTTGCCAATAATATTAACGTAAATAAGTAGGTAATTATGTTATGAATATATATTTGCAATGTATGAGACTTGAAGGCGTAATAAATTTATTCTAATTTAACACGTATAATGAAGACGGGCTATGTAATTAGAATAAGTTTTAAATATCATATCCAGTGTTTATAATGAAAGAAAACACTATTTTATGTAGGATGATGACAGATGACGTGAAATGTTTATTGCACAAATGCTCAAGAAAAGGCTCGTATTTTGATGACTAACCCTTAATGCGTCGTGCAATTTTATATGAATAGCAAAAATAAATAGCAAAATAAATACCCAAACATCAATAACAAGTGACGTATAAGTACCGTATAAGCACTAGCAAATTATGATTATGTCTGCAAGTAACTTATCGCGGTTTTTTTAGGCAATAGCAGTTTCACTTACTTGAAATTAAACACACCTTATACACAAAATGAAGAGGGAAATAATTATGAAAAAAGGAAAGGCACTCCCCTGATTATGAGTCCACGTAGAACGCTGCACACGGCCACGCCCTCCAATGGAAAATTCCGCTGCGCCCGGCCACGGCGATCGAATGTTCTTGAAGATTGCAGCCGTCCTGTCACGGTCGCCAATTTTGTCTCGGATTGGACAAAGAAAACAACTTGCTCGAGGTTGATGATGTATTACTTCGTTATGATAATACAGAAAAAGATGTATGCGAACTTTAAGTACATAGGTATTAATAATTTAAAATAAACAAAGAAAACGACTGTCGCCGACGCTCGCGATTTGATGAGTGCCGGCCGCGGGCCGTCGAGCCGCGAGCCGCGGTACCCCGCTCCCGCGCCTCCCCGCCGCCGTCGCTTGCGCCGCCACTAGACGCACGCCGCCCCGCTGCCCCGCGCCTCAGCTCTTTAGCGTCGTAGACATCAGTTTTAAAATTTATCATTTCATCGGGCTTGTCGCCCGACAATCTACGCCTTTTTTCGCTCCTTAAAGTAATATTATTTTCATCATCGCCTGCCGTAGTGCATAGTTGTGAGTCAGATAATGTTCTATAACTTGTCGGTGGTGATCGATGCATTTTTTAAGTTGAGGGTAGATAAAAATACGCGTGGATAACTTCTTGACAATAGAATGGCGGACTTTACTCATGCGCCTTCGATAGATCGATCGTAAGTAAGCGGTGAATGAAGTCCGATGATGACTCAGTGTAAGGTGCGTACTGCGTAGCAAGAGCGCAGCAGGAGTGAAAAGGATAGCGTGATAAAGTTGTACTCACAGTTGCGATCTTATCTTGTGTACCAGGAGACTATAACCCGCAAAGAGCTCGGTTTACGAACGTAGCTGCACGTTTCTATCTCTTTCGCTTGCTGTTGTCCTATTATTAGCGGTGTAATTTTTTAAGTTTATGCGTTTTAATTAAACAAATTATAAGAAACAAAATACACGACTGTTCTGAATCGATCCAAGAGGGGAAGGGAATTATGTAAGTGAAGTCCCGTGTTCCATTCTGGGATATGGGGCAGATGCATGTTTCATTGATTGATAGATTTGCTTTACGGACAATTAATTAGGTGATCAGCTTTCAGCTGTGTTTCACCAGCTGCAGCGTCCAGACAGAAACATAATTTTTCTTCGTCTCCACCGGGCGTCGACCCTAGGACCGCTCGGTTCTACGCTCAAGTGTTATAAACTAGCTTTTTTTTTTTTTTTTTTTTTTTTTTTTTTTTAACGTTGGGAAATGCTTTTACGCATCCCCCTCTACAGTTTTGCTGTATGAGGGGGTATGTGGGACTCGCAGGAAGCCATACCCACTAAAACCCAACGGTGGCCACCGTTCACCTTCGGCGACAGGGGTTAACAGCTAGGCCTTATACCCCCACCGCCTACGTGGTGAGTGCCGCAACTTGGCGACCCGACCAAGCCCATAAGTTGGCAATAGGTGACGGTATCAAAAATGATAACGCTACCATATTACCGGGCTATCCGCCATCTGTCACAGGGGGGGCCGGTTTACTTGCAGCGAGCATAACTGTAGTATGCTCGTCTCTACGTAAACCTCCCCCTGTGTTTGTTCTCATTTAATTTAAGGCTGACGTTCGACGTAGAGACGTCTGCGTCTGCCTGGTTTACGTCGGCGCAGAGGGTCAGCCGCTGGGTCATTTTCCCTAGCCCTCTCTAAGTGTTATAAACTAGCTGAGTCATTCAGTTAGATTGTAGATTGATTCCTATCGGTTGTATCTGTACAATTATTTTGGAATTCCGTATTTATAAACAACATGTATATGAAATATTTTTTTTGGCATAGTTCTCGCTTTGATTATATACTCCCTAGATAGAGTATCGGCGCGTCAAAAGCGTCGATAAAAATGTCAGCTAACTGTTAGCCTCCAAAGCGCTCACCACTCCTCAGTGTCAATTGTAACGTCAAGAGATACGCACGCACGGCTCATTTTTTGCGTTTGATTATTTCGGTGAAAATGACAAGCTGCGCGATTAAAATCTGCAGAAATTACAAAGGACGTTTACGAACAACTAAAAAAATCTCCTACCATCGGTAAGTAACTCAAAACTAATAGTAATTTACGGAAACAAAAATAACAAATTCATAATTATTTTCACAAAATCAACGCGTCGTTTTTTAGTGTTGCCAGTCTTGGATTGCGAATTTCCCCATAGAGTTAGTTGTCTTAAAAGCTGATGTATGTTCATTTTTACCCGACTGCACCAGAAGGAGGAAATACATCAGGGAAGGTGTGTGTATGTATGTATGAATGTATGTGGGTGTGTTTTAAAAACTGTTTGGCTGAGCCTACAGCCTTAATGGTTGGACCGATTGTTTTTGTTTTGCAAGCTTCCGCGCAGCAGTGTTGCCAACATAGTGGATTTTCCACTAAATCTGGTGGTTTTGGCTTGCTTTTTAGCGGACAAATATTGACTTTAGTGGCTAGTGGATTTGTCTAGTGGAATTTAAGAATTTAGTATTTTTTTTCTCAAATATTGGAACGACGACTATGAACTCCACTCGTATCGTTTTTGGAGTTTAATTAAATCGTGCAGCAACACTCTTTCATCTAGTGGGTAAAACAGTCAAAAAGAAAAAAAATGTTGTGTGGTTTTATGAAACCACGGTAAAAGTGAAACTGTTCGAACGGTTCCGAACACTGCTTTGTGTAGCGCATGTCGCGTGTATCGCGGCTGCCGAGTATGTATACCTACTCGGCAGCCGACCGACACGCGACATGCGCTACACAAAGCAGTGTTCGGAACCGTTATGCGCTACACAGACCAAAAAGTTTGAGACGATGTAATAAAAGTTTCACTTTAATAAATCAAAGCCACAAACTCTAAAAAAATGGCAGTTAATTATCGGGGACGGAAACGACTCATCTGAAGATGACTTATTAATATAATTTCATTATTTTTGTTACATAATGTGTAATTTTAATGTTATTTCTCCAATAAACGTATCTTTTAAATATTGTTTTCTTTCGCGATGAACAAAAATTTGCTTAAAAATAAAGTTGGTGGAAAAATTAGCGATTTTTTAAACTGGCGCGAGTTTTGTTAGTGGATTTCTGGTGGTTTCAGAGGTCGCTTCTGGTGGGTAGCTTGATACTTCGGTGGCAACACTGCCGCGCAGTCGGATGTTTTTTTTGACGTGACAACGTCTTAAATTAGGTTGCGACTGGGAGTCACTTATGAAAAAGTGTAACGCTCGGTAACGTTACGATGAGTCACCGAACGAGAGAGAGGCCCGCGGTCTGCCGCGCGCGCAGCACATAAATATTCTACCGAGAAAAAGACGTCGTCACGTAAAATCTTCGCCCGTAAAACCGACTTTACAGGCAACCATTTTTTAGTCTTAAATATTTTAATATTTATTTTTGAAGTAAAACTTCTTTAGGCGCGGTTGAGAGTAAATGAGATTATTTTTCGGATGGAAATAACGCTCTATAGTCTGTTGACACAATTTCCGCTACTTAAAAACAGATTTTTTAAATTGTACCGATTTCGTACAAAATCGATATCTGAGGCTCCCTGGGATCACAAAACAGGAAACTGTTACCAAAATTGAAAAAAAGTCAACGCCATTTTGAAATTTTCTGTTATTGTACCGATTTCGTTCAAAATCGATATCTGAGGCTCCCTGGGATCGCAAAACAGGAAACTGTTACCAAAATTGAAAAAAAGTCAACGCCATTTTGAAATTTTCTGTTATTGTACCGATTTCGTTCAAAATCGATATCTGAGGCTCCCTGCGATCGCAAAACAGGAAACTGGTACCAAAAATTTAAAAAGTCAGCGCCATTTTGAAATTCTTTGTTATTGTACCGATTTCGTTCAAAATCGATATCTGAGGATCCTTAGGATCACAAAACAGGAAACTGTTACCAAAATTGAAAAAAAGTCAACGCCATTTTGAAATTTTCTGTTATTGTACCGATTTCGTTCAAAATCGATATCTGAGGCTCCCTGGGATCACAAAACAGGAAACTGGTACCAAAAATTTAAAAAGTCAGCACCCATATATCAACTCTTGCTGCCAAACTCAGCTCTGCTGCTTACGCTGGCAGAAAGATTCGACAGTTAACTGACATAGAAACTACAAGAATTGTATATTTTGCTTCTTTACCAGCTGAATTTATTAAATTTCGGTACCATTTTCCTGTTTTGTGATCCCAGGGAGCCTCAGATATCGATTTTGAATGAAATCGGTACAACAACAGAAAATTTCAAAATGGCGTTGACTTTTTTTCAATTTTGGTAACAGTTTCCTGTTTTGTGATCCTAAGGATCCTCAGATATCGATTTGGAACGAAATCGGTACAATAACAAAAAAATTCAAAATGGCGCTGACTTTTTAAAATTTTGGTACCAGTTTCCTGTTTTGCGATCCCAGGGAGTCTCAGATATCGATTTTGAGCGAAATCGGTACAATAACAACGAATTTCAAAATGGCGCTGGCTTTTTAAAATTTTGGTACCAGTTACCTGTTTTGCGATCCTAGGGATCCTTAGATATTGATTTTGAACGAAATCGGTACAATAACAGAAAATTTCAAGATGGCGTTGACTTTTTTAAATTTTGGTAACAGTTTCCTGTTTTGTGATCCTAAGGATCCTCAGATATCGATTTTGAACGAAATCGGTACGATAACAAAGAATTTCAAAATGGCGCTGACTTTTTAAAATTTTGGTACCAGTTTCCTGTTTTGAGATCCCAGGGAGCCTCAGATATCGATTTTGAACGAAATCGGTACAATAACAGAAAATTTCAAAATGGCGTTGACTTTTTCAAATTTTTGTAACAGTTTCCTGTTTTGCGATCCTAGAGATCCTCAGATATCGATTTGGAACGAAATCGGTACAATAACAAAAAAAATCAAAATGGCGTTGACTTTTTTAAATTTTGGTAACAGTTTCCTGTTTTGTGATCCTAAGGATCCTCAGATATCGATTTTGAACGAAATCGGTCTATTAACAAAGAATTTCAAAATGGCGCCGAATTTGGGTTAAATTTAAAAATGATGCAGGCGAAGCTGCCGGCAAACCTGTAGTATTTTTATAAGTCGACACTATATTATTACATTAATTAATAAAACATATTTTGTAAATGCTAATTGATTTTTATTTGATTGTATTTTCTATTCTATAAAAATCATATTCTAACTCAAGAGACAACTAAACACAATTGAAAGTACAATATTAAACTATTATTTATGATTTTATTAACATGACATAATTTTACAGGTTTTGCCCCATTTTATCGGGAAAAATTCATTAGCTGGTAACTCCCTGATACAAATGACGCTGGTGTAAGACATAGCAATCGCTAAGCGTGTGTGCGTGCCTCACTCACACATGCTTGTAAATACTGGCCAGTTTTTGTTGCATCGGCCATTGCGTGAGGCGTTATCTAGGGAGTATATAATCAAAGAGTTCTCGCCACCTTATAGCATGCATGCAAATTTAATATTTTTATAAACAAATACATATTCTCTACATAGTAAAAAACAAAGTCGCTTTCTCTGTCTCTATGTCTCTAAGTCCATATGTATGCTTAAATATTTAAAACTACGCAACGGATTTTGATGCAGTTTTAATAGATAGAATGATTCAAGAGGAAGGTTTTAGTATATAATTTATTAGGATTTCGACAAAGCAGGCGAAGCCGCGGGCGGAAAGCTAGTATTTTATAAAACATTGTCTGTACATAATAAAATGTTAATTCATCCTGTGGCAAGTCGTGGTTGTTCCTCAAATCTTCATAAATATCATTCGTTTGAAAGCCATCATACAATATTATTATGTTAGTCTTATTTGTGATGAACAAACTATACTTTTTAGGGCTGATTTTTCAATCCTTGGTTAAAACTTATTCATCGAATAACGTATTAAACTACCATTTCAAATATGTATTCTAATTATCCGTATATGACAGTTTACAGGTGACATTCTAAAATGTTCGTGTAATACTTTATTGGACGGATAAATTTTAACCAAGGATTGAAAAATCGGCCCTTATAGTATTAATATTATCTAACTTAGGTATCTGATTTCTGCGGACGCGGTTCTACCGAATACCCGCGGCCCCATCAATAAAGCGGCACGGCGGAACACAGTGGAGTTTAGTCGGTAGGACCCTGCACTCAGCAGGGTGAGTCCGACATAACCCAGGGCTCTTTCCCCGAGTACCCTGGGTATGCCTAAATGCATTCTCCACTATAAAAAAAAAGGTATCTGATAGAACGATTGCCTATCGTTCCAATTACAGGGTACAGGGGTACTCTTATTACGGTATATTTGACGACTTATTCTCATACTTATAAAATACACAAAAAAATCATTTAAATCAGTCGAGTTGTTTCATAGTTGTTTAGTACCAATCACTGCAGATTATTTTAGAAACAATTTGTTTGTCAATGAAAAACTGAGGTCAAAAACTGATTAGGAGTGTAGTTGTTATTAATTCGTATTGTGCAAGTCGTCATGATTATGCAAAACATTTATAATAAGATTAACGTCTATCAGATATGACTAACGTATTTGTTTATATTAAATTTAAGTGTATGATTTTCATTATTACACAATAATAAGCAACTCATATCTGAACAAGATGTGAAGACGGAATTCTCGTTGACCTGTAGAACTATAAAATCTAAGAATACTAATATTAGCTGCTTTAGTAAAGCTGAAGAGTTTGTTTGTTTGCTTGAACGTGATAATCTCAAGAACGACGGGTCCGATTTGAAAAAATATTTCACTGTTAGACAGAAGCGTAGCGTGCCTTGGCCCATATAAAAATTTGTTTGGGGGCCCTTAGGAAGGGTAAAGATTTCTCACAAAAGAAAAAAAAATGTTTGCATAAAATTAAAAAAAATATTTATTCATCATAATTATTTATCTGTCACTTATTCCAAAATTTTTACAAACAATTCAAATTAAATATATACACTCTCCTTGCCTTTTTTTTGGCAAACTGATTTATTAAATCATTTATAGCTGACTAGCTTTCCGCCTGCGGCCTCGCCCGCGTTTTCAAAGAAAAACCGGCATAGTTCCTGTTCCCGTGGGATTTCCGGGATAAAACCTAGCCTATGTTGCTCAGTAAAGATGCAGCTTTCTAATGGTGAAAGAGTTTTTGAAATCGGTCCAGTAGTTTATGTGTGAAAACCATACATACATAATTACAAACCTTTCCTCTTTATAATATTTGTATAGATGATGACTTTAGTTTTTCTAAAGTTTCTGCCTCTATGGACAATAGTGACAAGTCTGACAGGCGTTCCTGTCCCATTGAAGTTCTTAGGTAATTTTTTATCAGTTTTAATTTTGAAAAACTTCTTTCTGCAGTTGCGGTTGAAAGAAATGTCTCAGATCACATGTAATTGTCGAAGTCGAAGATGCCTCGGCCGACAATTACATGTGATCTGGGGCTTTCTTGTGGGGTGCGTGAAGATGAATATAAAAGTACAGTACCTTTTTGTTATGCACGAAATAATCACATAGTCACAGATTAATTGTTTATTGATTCCACATTGTTCCCGCTTTAGGCATGGGAACTGGAATTTCTTTAGGGAAACTCAATATTCCTTGTATAAAGATTTTATTTTCAACACCAACGCCCCATTTGTACAAAGGTTTCTCTATGAGTAAAAAAATACATTCTACCCGGCCAATAAATAATAAATAAAAATGACAATCCATGTCGGTGCGCGCGCGATTGCTATTATAAATTAACAGGCGTAGACATAATCCTCCCCCCGGTGAAAAGCGTAGATTTTCAAGCTTGAAGGTCTTCAGAAGTGGGCAGAGGACACAGTCGAACCAAAGGTCTTCGAACGCAGCCTCTTGTAGTTTCGACGTCCGCAACTCGACAAACGCCGTCTGTTCCATGGAACAATCGAAAGATACGCCCCATGCGCCAACAAAGTGGTGGAGAATTATCCTCTTGAAGCAGTACGAGGTCTCCGACATTTATTTTTGATTTGTCAACCTTCCATTTGGTTCGTAGTTGCATTTCTGAGATATACTCTTTCTGCCATCTCTTCCAGAAGTGTTGGCGAATTTGTTCAAGTCTGCCATATCTATCCAGGGAGCTCTCTTTAGCGTTATCCAACGAAGGAGCCGGCAGTGCATTCAATGGTCTTCCGATTAAGAAGTGCCCTGGGGACAAGGAAAGGAAGTCATTGGGGGAAGATGACATGGGACACAGAGGACGGCTATTGAGAATGGCCTCCACTTGAGCAAACAATGTCGAAAGTTCCTCAAATGTGAGATGAGTATTGCCCATGACTCGCTTTATATGATGTTTAGCGGACTTAACACCGGCCTCCCATATTCCACCAAAGTGAGGAGCGTAAGCGGGGATAAAAGAAAATTTTATTCCCTCCTGAGCAGCAAACTCAGACAGAGGTTCTTGATTAGCCTTTAGAAAACTACTTAATTCTTTCGCGGCAGCTACAAAATTTTTACCGTTGTCAGAAAATATTTCGGTTGGCTTTCCACGGCGTGCCACAAATCTGCGAAGTGTCATAATATAAGCATCTTTTGTCAAATCAGACACGACCTCTAAGTGAATGCATTTGAAACGCAGACACACAAACAAACATAAGTAGCACTTAACTACTCTAGCACCGCGTCCTTTACGATTAAGAATGAAGAAAGGGCCCGCATAGTCCACTCCAACAGACTTGAAGGGAAAGTCAACGTTGACGCGATTTGAAGGTAAGTCAGCCATTTTTGGATTATAGGTCTGACCACGAAGACGAGTGCAGGTAACGCAGTTTTTGACAACGCGCCTAGCTAGTTTTCTGCCATTTACAGGCCAAACTGACTCGCGGATAATCGACAACAGAAGTTGCGGTCCTGCATGCATAGATCGAACGTGTTCGCGTTCAAAAAGAAGCTTCGTCACATGATGAGTTGAATCTAGAAGAATGGGATGCTTCTTTTCAAATTTATATTCAGATGAACCGAGCCTGCCACCGACTCTTATGAGATTCGCCTGATGATCAAAAATGGAGACAACGATAAAATATTTGATTTTGGGCTTAAAGGTTTACCATTTGACAACTTATCAAATTCAGAATTAAAAGTTTGTTTTTGGGACAGCGTGCAAATAAAATTAAAAGAATTATTTAATTCGTCAATTGATAAAATGCCTTTAAGTTTATTATTTTTATTTTGTTTTTTAGAGTTGTGTAAAAATCGTAAAATATAACTAAAAGTTCTTTGAAGTTTTGTAAATTTAGAATATTTTTTAAAATCAAAATTTATTTCAGATTCGACGGTTGTATGGACCTTGACTTCAGGTAAGTCTTCTTCGTATTTTTGTTAAGTTGAGGCCATAAGCGCATTCAGATGCATCGCTAAACGAATGCAATTCGATGATTTTGGTGAATCACAATAAACTCTACGAGAAATATCGAATTTTGAAAGAAATTTTAGATTATCTACAATGTCCAACCAGTCATTTTTGATATCCTGCGACACAGGTTCATCCCACCAAACACCCTTGAGCCACAATTTTTGGAGCAACATCTTTGGTTGAATAATACACGGGCTCAAAAGACCTAAAGGATCGAAGATTCGAAATGAACTTGAGAGGATATGTCTCTTTGTGATTTTGTCACTATGAAGTGGAATTTCGATTGGAAAATTGAAGGCATCCTTCGATGGATCCCAACAAAGTCCGAGAGTGCTCGACGACTCACTGATTGTTAAATGTTCTGTATTACTTTCGTGTAAATTTTGAAATAAGTTTTTTGAATTAGTTTTGTACTTTCGTAGAAGAAAACAAGCTGAATTTAGAGCGTTTGAAACTGAATTTTGAATGTATTTAAGTTGATCTTCATCATCACAGCCGGTGATCAAATCATCGACATAAAAGTCGTGCTGAATAATATTTTTGATCATTTCGACCCCACATTCCTCTCCAACCTGCCAAAGACATCTCGTGCTCAAGTAACTGGCACTTGCGGTACCGTAAGTGACAGTACTCAGTCGCAGAGTTTTCAGAGGCTGAGACTCATCTTCTCTCCATAATATGAGCTGCAAATTTTGATCTGAACTCTCAACTTGGACCTGACGGTACATTTTGGCAATGTCACCGGTCAAAATGAATTTGTGGTGCCGAGCTCTCACTAAAATGGAGAAAAGAGAGTCTTGAATATTTGGGCCTACCATGAGGATGTCATTGACAGAGAAGCCTGAGGTTGTGGGGGCTGAGCCATCGAACACTACTCGGAGTTTGGTAGATTCACTATTTTCTTTTATGACAGCATGATGACACAAAAAATATGATGGATTTGGAATAGGAGTAGGTGATTCAGATAGATGGCCCATATCAGCGTATTCACGAATGAATTCAATGTATTTTGATTTTAGTTCTTTATTTCGTCTAAATCTTTTCTCAAGATTTAGGAATCGTTTTTTAGCTTGAGAGTATGAATCGCCGAGGCAGTCAGGTGAGTCCTTTAGGGGTAACTTCACACAGAATCTGCCGCTTTCTAAGCGAGTGGTGGTATTTAGAAAGTGTTTTTCGCATGTTATGTCATTTTGACTTCGAACAGTTTTTTGGGGTAGCTCTTCAAGCTCCCAGAATTTTGTGAGCATTTTGTGAATTTCGTTAGAAGTAGGGTTTGTATTTATGGCATGATTGCAATGAATTTCGTTACTACGAGAATTATTAATTGGGCCAGCTATTAACCAGCCGAATTTAGAATTTTGCAATTTAGGATTATTAGGACCTAAAGAAAGCTGTTCGCTTTCTAGAATGTCCCAGAAGATATCTGCTCCAATTAAAACTTCAATCGGAGCTGACTTGTAGAACTCAGGGTCCGCCAAAGTTAAAGAATTAGGTATTTTGAGACCTTGAATGTCAACTGGGGTCTTAGGTAAGCGGCCCGTCAATTCGTTGAGAACAAGACATGAAAGAGTAACGCTGTAGTTGCTATTTAGAGATTTTAATTGACTTTGACAGCTTTCGTGCACTGTATTAGAAGAATTATTGCCAATGCCAATGACATTCATTGCCTGCAATGGGCAAGTTCTCAATGACATTCTTCGTTGCAGGGATTTAGTGACAAATGAAGACTGGCTGCCACAATCCAAGAGAGCACGAACCTTTTCTACTTGCTTATTAATAGGGTTAAAAACTTCTATCAATGCTGTAGATAGGAGAACATGTTTGGACATTTGTTTAGAAAATGCTGCTACAGATTCGCTTGGTTCAACTTGCTCATCTGTGCTGAAGTTGGCAGTGACGTCATCATTAGAATCATGGAGAAGAGTGTTGTGTTTTTGCTGGCATTGTCGACATGAACCCATGCGGCAGTCACTGACAGGATGCCCTTGTCTGAGGCAATTTCGACATAATTTATATTTATTAACATACGACAGCCTATCTTGAATGTTTTTAGACTTAAATGTAGGACAGTCATAAATTCTGTGATTTCCGTTACAAATTATGCAAAGATAAACGTTTAATTGATTTTGATTAGATGTAGAAAATGAATTAGTATTTCTATTTGTATTAAATTTATTATTTTTTTGTGAATTTAGTTGTGAGGGACGTGACGTGAATTGTGATTTAGAATTATTTTGGGATTCATTATTAGTGCCAATCTTATTGCGATTTAAAGATTCTAACACATCTGCACGGTCGATTAAAAATCTTTGAAATTGTTGCAAAGTTGGAATGTCATCAATAGTATTTCGATACTCTTCCCATTTAACAAGAGTACATTTGTCCAATTTAGAAGTCAAAGTAAATATTATAAGTACATCCCAATAGTCAGTAGGCTGACCCAGGCTAGACAAGGCGCGCAGATTTTTTGTAACATGATCGACTAAAAAACGTAGTGACTTGTCTGACTCACGAGTTAAAGATTGAATATTAAGTAAAGAATCTAAGTGATGATCAACAAGAAGCCTTTTGTTATTATATCTGTCGCAAAGTAGCGTCCAGGCTGCCTGGTAGTTTGCTGTTGACACTTCGAGATTAGAGACAATCCGTGCCGCATCACCCTCAAGGTAAGAAATTAAATAATGAAATTTATGTATATCAGTAATATTTTTGTTTTTATGAACTAAATTTGAAAATGTATCGCGGAACTCTAGCCAACGGAAGTATGAACCATCAAACTTTGAGATTTCGATTCGTGGTAATTTAACATTTGAGTCTTGATGGAAAGAGTCTTCATTGCCCATCGATTTCCTACGATTTTCGTTGTCATTAAATAAATTATCATACTGTTTAATCATTATTTTAGCAGAAGCAATACCTTGGACGAAATCGTTCTCAATGTCGTCTCTTTCATCAATCTCAGAATCTATATTTTCAGAATTAAGAACCTCAATCTCAGTCTGCAACACATCAAACTTTGTTGACAATGCTTCAAATTTGCTAAGTTTCAATTTAAATTCAGCCATTAATAGTTCATCCATTGAAGTGGACTCGCTAATTCTGTCCAAATAATTTTTAAATTTTGTAATTTGGCCCTTAATAGCAGACCTTTTTGAATATAAATCTCTTAATAACTTTGGATTAGGTTCCGTAGACATTTTGTAAAATAGTTTGATTGAATATTGTTATGAAATTAAAATTTAATTGTATGTAATTATTTTGAAATTATGTAATTATTTTTCGATTAATTTATTATTTAAATGCACGTCAACAAGCTTGATAAAATTATGGAAGAAATAAAATGCTTATCTCACGCTCCTCGCCCGGTGGAACCTGCCGCTGGTAGCCGGGCTGCTGCTCACACGCAGCTGCTTCGCAGAAGATCGTGCAAGCGATATTTAGTCGCTTAAGAATACGGCTCCTGAAATTATTCGGCGAAGTCGAGTTTATAAGCGAGAAGGGCTAAGATATTCGAGATTGTTGTAAACAAAAAATGATATTAATTTGGAACAAATGAATTACGATTTACATGCCAATCCCGCAAGGGAATCTGGCGTGAAGAAATGATAATAGGTATTGATAAACCAATATTACTATAATTTAAATTGTTTTACACAAATGGAAGCGAAATAATAGGTAATTTTTGGATAATTATGAACGTGAATTTTATGTTATAAGGTTAGGTTTAGGAATGTGTTAAGGATTTGCACTTAACTTGGTACTATGAGCTGCACTCCGGCACGACACTTTAGCTGTATCGTTGTTCAGACGAGCAGGTTATCCTTTTCGACAGGAATCAGTCCCAAATTGAAGTCGTCAATTCCAGAAACAATGTTGCGTAGATGTGTAGATAATTTATCGCAATTAATTCGTATTTTGCGGTGAAATCCGTTTTCGTCCTGTCACGGTCGCCAAATTGTTCCCGCTTTAGGCATGGGAACTGGAATTTCTTTAGGGAAACTCAATATTCCTTGTATAAAGATTTTATTTTCAACACCAACGCCCCATTTGTACAAAGGTTTCTCTATGAGTAAAAAAATACATTCTACCCGGCCAATAAATAATAAATAAAAATGACAATCCATGTCGGTGCGCGCGCGATTGCTATTATAAATTAACAGGCGTAGACACACATAGAAGGAGAAATTTTTCAGTACAATAATTAATAGACACGAGAAATACTTTGAACATTAAATATAAGGATTAAAAACACTCACAATATGTTCATTCAATAACTAAGACCGAACTGGTTTTATTTAAAACTAGATTTCCGCCCGCGGCTTCGCCCGCGTTTTCAAAGGAAAACCCACATAGTTCCCGTTCCCGTTGAAATTCCGGGATAAAACCTACCCTATGTGTTAATCCAAGTTAACTTCTATATGTGTGCTAAATTTCATTGTAATCGGTTCAGTAGTATTTGCGTGAAAGAGTAACAGTATTTTTTATTGACTTATCGAAATTTTCCTGACGTATAGAAATTCTCCTGTCTTATCGAAATTTTCCCGATTTATGGATTTTTCCTGACTTATAGAAATTTTTGCGGCAATGAGAAATTTTCCTCACGTATAGAAATTTTCCTGGCTTATAGAATTTTTCCTGGCGTATATAATTTTTCCTGACTTAAACAAATTTTCCTGACGTATAGAAATTTTCCTGGCTTATAGAAATTTTGCTGGCTTATAGAAATTTTGTTGGCTTATAGAAATTTTCCTGACGTATAGAAATTTTCCCGACGTATATAAATTTTCCTGGCGTATAGAAATTTTCCGGACTTATGGAAATTTTCCAGGTTATAGAAATTTTCCTTTCTTATGGAAATTTTCCTGTCTTATAGAAATTTTCCTGGCGTATAGAAATTTTCCTGACGTATAGAAATTTCCCTGGCTTATAGAAATTTTCCTGACGTATAGAAATTTTCAAGACTTATGTAAATTTTCCTGACTTATAGAAATTTTTGCGGCAAAGAGAAATTTTCCTCACGTACAGAAATTTTTCTGGCGTATAGAAATTCTCCTGTCTTATCGAAATTTTCCCGACTTATGGATTTTTCCTGACTTATAGAAATTTTTACGGCAAAGAGAAATTTTCCTCACGTATAGAAATTTTCCTGGCGTATAGAAATTTTCCTGACGTATAGAAATTTTCCTGGCTTATAGAAATTTTCCTGACGTATAGTAATTTTCCCGACGTATAGAAATTTTCCTTGTTCATAGAAATTTTCCTGGCGTATAGAAATTTTCCTTTCTTATGGAAATTTTCCAGCTTTTAGAAATTTTCCCGACTTATGGAAATTTTCCTGACTTATAGAAATTTTTCCTGACTTATCGTAATTTTTCTGTCAATCGAAATTTCCCTAACTATTGTTAAAATCATTTTTCTAATCTTCCTAAAATTGGAAATTTTTACGACTGATTAAAGTAAACCACCCACCTATTCCCACCCACATCCCGTACGCTATGCTCTCTATCCACAGGCCGCGCGTGCGCAGAATGGCTCAGTATCTGCATAGCTAGCGAACGTATAAACTCGCCCAGTCGTTGGGCGCTTTCACCAGGGCCCTGGAATAATGGAATTATTATTAATTTCATGAACAATATCATCATCATCATTTTTATTGAAAACAATATTCATATATTTTTCTTTGCCCGCGGATTCCCCTGATGTTAAATTCGCATTAGTATGAGTCGTTTCACCGCTGTCAAAAGTTACCCATGGCCATGTCACATTAATACGAATAAACACACTTTCGCATTTATAATATTATTAGGGCTTCGCCCGTGGTACATATTTCGCAATAAAAGGTAGCCTATGTCCTTTCTCGGGTATCAAAATATCTCCATACCAAATTTCATGCAAATTGGTTCAGTAGTTTAGGCGTGATTGAGTAACAGACAGACAGACAGAGTTACTTTCGCATTTATAATATTAAGTATGGATTAACAAATAAATATAGCCATTGTTTTTATTTTCATTTTTTATTGTTTCCGTAAATATTGAGATAACCAAATACATATTGAGATAACCCGTAAACTGACAAATAATAAACCCAACCTGATTAATCTCTACTTTTTTGCCTCATGTATCTTGAGCGGTAAATAATCCTTTTCAAAACTAGGTATGAACGATTCATTCCATATGTTACTTCGCCACGATAAACATACATACATTTTTTATGTTTTGCTATATTATGTAGTTCCACTAGTCAACGAGCGCCCTGAAGATTTACCCGCATTGCTCCGCTTCTATTGGTCTTAGCGTGATGATATATGCCTATAGCCTTACTCAATAAATAGAATATCTAACAGCAGGGGCGTAGCTACCGCGTGCTACCGCCGTATCAATTATACAGGGCCCCCGCACCAAGGGGGCCCCCAACGTGCGTAAGCAAAAATTACTAAAAACTTCCCAAATTTTTTTTTCAGAAATGACAAAAATCAAAAAAAGCAAATTTCTGGCCTCCGGCCCGAAAGCGTCAGCTTTCGGCCCGCTGCGCTAAACGAAGTTGCCGCTTTCCGGCTTTGTCGGACAGAAAAATAGTATAGTATACACAGTAACCTTGGGCAGTAAATAAGAATGTGGCTAACACACGATATTTTAGTGTATGTATTTTATCATACGTATATATTACACATAACAAGTATTTAAATATTTTATTTAATATTTATATTCGTATCTATACTTCTATACTAATATTATAAAGAGGAAAAGTTTGTAATTATGTATGTATGGTTTTCACGCATAAACTACTGGACCGATTTTGATGAAATTTGGCACAGACAATCTTTAGACCCTGAGAAAGAACATAGGCTACCTTTTATTGCGAAATATGTACCACGGGCGAAGCCGGGGCGGACCGCTAGTTTAATTATAACACAAACATTCATCACACAAAAACACAGAAAATACAGACATGCATCACACTCATACAAAATAATTATAATATTTATTATTCCATGACATAGTCGCGGTATTAGCGTTGTATTCGTACCGCGACAAAATTCTCACGAATCGAGCGGGTAGATCGAAATACTTTATCATCAAGTTTCCTTATAATCCATACTAATATTATAAATGCGAAAGTAACTCTGTCTGTCTGTCTGTTACTCAATCACGCCTAAACTACAGTTTGCCATAATGCCAAAAATGCCAGTTTACATAAACTGAACCAATTTGCATGAAATTTGGTATGGAGATATTTTGATACCCGAGAAAGGACATAGGCTACCTTTTATTGCGAAATATGTACCACGGGCGAAGCCCTAATAATATTATAAATGCGAAAGTGTGTTTATTCGTATTAATGTGACATGGCCATGGGTAACTTTTGACAGCGGTGAAACGACTCATACTAATGCGAATTTAACATCAGGGGAATCCGCGGGCAAAGAAAAATATATGAATATTGTTTTCAATAAAAATGATGATGATGATATTGTTCATGAAATTAATAATAATTCCATTATTCCAGGGCCCTGGTGAAAGCGCCCAACGACTGGGCGAGTTTATACGTTCGCTAGCTATGCAGATACTGAGCCATTCTGCGCACTGTTATGGGAGGTGAAATAAGCCTCTTTTTAAAAAAAGATTTTATTATTAAAACTTAGTTTAAACACAATAATTGATTTTATAGAATTAACACAGACTTATATGGATTTGCCGGCAACCGTACCCTTAGGATGTTGGAAGTAGACTGAATGGAATGGAATGGATAAGCGACGCGTAGGGAACATGGCGGGAAAGGAATGTGCTGACGGGATAGTTAGAGGGATGGCTGTATGCATTAATGCATACAGTCTCGGAATATAACACCTCCCGGGGGTAGTCTAAACTACGGGGTTAAAATATTACGTAGTTTAGATTTGAAGCGGAACTAAAAGGAAAAATATGAAATCAATAATTAACTCTTGTACTGGGTCCTGGTTTATGTTTAGGTAAAGGGGTTGAACTCTCGATGGAAACGGACTTTCTCGAGGGGGTGTCTTGGATATTCGGCATTGGGATATTTTCAGGTTCAGGCGGTTTGTGAAGGAAACGAGGACAGTTACCGGTTTTGAAGTATAAGGCTATTTTATAAAATAGAAATATAATTATTATACTTATTACTAGAACTAAAATTATAGAATAATGGGTCTCATATTTAATTATAAAATGTTGATCAGTGATCTGATCCGCAGCGCTAGATATCGCGCTTAACTTTAATTTTGTATCTTTTGTAAAAACATCTAAATCAATATTGGATAGTTTTATAGGAGACTCATTATTTAAACTTAACTTATGGTTAGGGAGCCAGGTGCAAATTTGGTTAATTATTTCCTCTCAAGAGATAATTCGTCAGACGCATCAGAGTATAGTATTATAAAGCCTCGTGAACGTCAGCTGGCGCTCGGTTGGGGGGGTGAGCGGTTGTAGCCTCCCACGCACGTAGGAAAAAAAAATACATTCATTCATTTCCTCTCAGCTAAAAATTTGTCAAATTGTAGCTAACCCAATATCTCAACGAAAAAAAATAATCAGCTGGTTACAACATGGTGTATTATACGTCAGCTGGTGTCTCGAACATGAAAAAAATAAAATTATTTTCCGTGATTTCCTCTCAAACACAAATTTACCTGATGATAGCTTATATGTAACTGTGGATATATATATAGGTCAGCTGGCTGTATCTTGGTGGAAAAACCGTCAGCTGATACTTTGAAAGTTATTACTTATTACATAGGAGTTAGACAGAAGCATCTATTGCCAATTTATATGCATCAACTGACTAGGTTTTCCTCGAATTATTGCTAGCTGATTTTTTTTATTTATCGCATCAGTATATTAACAATCAGCTCACAAATTTTCATCTGAGATGAAATGACGTATCTTTAGTTATTATCGTTATTTTTAAAAATTCAAGCAACACACGCTAGCATAATATAGACAGTAATAAGGTACTTGGAGCCTTGGAGGTGGTTAGTTGTGCGCATGATCGGGGTACTACGTACATTCAGCCACATCGGTAAACATGTTTTTACAAATATTATAAACTGCATTTAAAAATAACTATCATATCATCAAATTCACATAACTACCTAAAAGTGTAACAAATATGAAATAACCCACTAAAAACATTAGTTAACTATAATTATTAAAAAAATAATAGTATAATATATAATTAATAAAGTTATTACTTATCTTTTACGGGGACTTATGTTGATGGAATTCCACGTATCTCGATGATTTTGTTAATGTCTCATTATATTCGAGACACCAGCTGACGTATAATACACCATGCTGTAACCAGCTGATTATTATTTTTCGTTGAGATATTGGGTTAGCTACAATTTGACAAATTTTTAGCTGAGAGGAAATGAATGAATATACTTTTTTTTCTTACGTGCGTGGGAGGCTACAACCGCTCACCCCCCCAACCGAGCTCCAGCTGACGTTCACGAGGCTTCATAATACTATACTTTGATGCATTTTACTAATTACCGCTTGAGAGGAACTTGGTCATAAAATCTGCTTCTGGCTCCCGGACCATTAATCTTATTTATGCTACAGCAACTATCGTTTATAATGCTAAAATCTGGGTTAATCAGGTGTTGAGTATTGTTTAATGAATAAATGACAGATTTGGGTAACAACTTAATATTGTTGGAGTGAGCTATACAGTTCCTAGGGATAGTTAAAATTCCGATACCAATGATAGTTTCCTCGACAACATGGGAATTTGGGCATTCTATTAGTAATTTGCTATTATGTGATTGTATAAATAACCAATTATTGTAATTTAATGACTTCCATATATCTACTGTACCATGAATAAAATCTGTTTTGCATTGTTTTGGTAATTTATTAATTGTGTTGGAGAGGATTTCGCTTTCGCAACTAGGATTCGCGGCTGTCGAGAAGACGCTCATTATGTTACACAAATATTTATTATAGTCTATGATTTTACAACTATTCATCGATTCTAAATTACAATATTCCAATTTATCATTAGTCAATGCTATATAATTAAAACTTGGCAAAATGAAACTAAACACAGTTGGGTCATTAGCGTGAGGAGTAGGTAAAGTTATAATCTTATACAAATTAAAACTATCAGAGGACACTAATGGAATTCTTAAAACAAATACTATTCTATTATCCTGGCTGTAGCATGTTACACTAGACACATTAACTAAGGTATGCATATTACTTAATTCTAAATTAACAGGTAACTTATGTCCTAGAGGTAGGTATCTATAATTGTCGATGAGTTCCACATAAAGTTGTTCAGGAGATAAAATGGCTGGATGAACTATATTTTGGCTACTAAGAATAATTGCATAGGTAATATCTGAGAGCTGAAAGGATAAGGTAAGCATTGAGGCTTCTAAGCTATTTAATATTGAATTGATCTTTGATTTAATGACAGTTTCTTCCGTAATTTGGGTTAAGTTTTTCAACTTTAAGGAGAAATCATCGATAGCATCATTGAGAATGGCTTCGTTAATTTTAATTTTGTGTAAAGTTTCATTGAACTTTGTCAATGTTGTTGTTGTTACTAAAATGTTTTCCTTTATTAAAGAAGCCAACCTCTTCTCATTGTTCTGGCTATTAAGTATCGCATTATCATACTTAACGGCGTCATCTTCGTTTAAAGTACCGAAGACAATCTTAGCCAGAGAGCCGACGCCGCCTAACCAGGCTGAACGCTTATTTTTAGTTTTACTGGTTAAATGTGAAATGGAAGAAAATTCCATGGCAAGGTCGCGATACCTAATAGAGAGGGGTTCTAAAACATTCCTACATTCGAGGTCATTTATTGCTTCTATTTCTATTTGAGTGCAGAGATATCTGATCGTGCCTAAAACTGAATTTAAGTTATTTATGTGCGGTTCAACGTGAGAAATATCAAATGGGGTTACGACGTCTAGATAACCGGTGTTGATCTTTAATTCTCCAATTGGATCAAAATAGAGTCCTGCACTATGGGTGATTGGATGAATAAATTCTTGTTGATACCGATCTGGAGTCGAACTGTAAGTGATAAGATGTAAAATAAGTACGACTAACTAAAGGTAAGTATTTATATTATTAAGGTAATAAGGAAAACTTAACTAAGGTAAGTTATTGAATTTTATCTATTACTACACTTATTTCTAACACTAATCATTATTTTCTTTTACAGGTTTACGTCAACATCGGCAGGCTTCACTTCATCGAAATGGTGGGTAACATGACGCCGATTGATTAATAGCGTGAGAGTGCTATTTCCATTTACACGGATTATTTTGTATGGGCCCTTCCAAACTGGAGAAAGGGCTTTCCTGGATCTTAAGTGATTTTTAAGATATACATAGTTCCCACTTTTATAATTAGCCGACCGAGTGCGAGTATCGTAATAAACTTTAGATTGTTGTTTTGATTTCCTAATTAAGCCTAATGCTTTATCTCGGGAATGCTTAAGGCGACTTTGTAGCATGCGCACATATTCTGGATAGGTGGCTCCCGAAGCTTCTTCGTAAATAGAACTAGGGATCACAGGTTTATGTCCGAACATTAATTGGAATTATATGGAGTATAATTAGTTGTTGAATGTACGGACGTGTTGTAAGTAAGCATTGCGGTATATACATATCTAGGCCAATTAGATTGTTCAGGGTCAACAAAAGATCGTAAATATTCTTTGAGAGTGGAGTGGCTTCGCTCCAGAGCACCTTGTGTTTGCGGATGATATGGTGAGGACCACAGGTTTTTAATTTTTAAGAACTTACAAGTTTCCTTAAACAATTCTGAGGTGAAATTTGTTCCTTGATCGGTTAGGATTGTTTTGGGTATACCAAATATGGAAATATAATGAAGTAAACACTCGCTGGTTTCTTCAGCTGTGGTACTACGTATAGGATATGCTGAGGAGAATTTAGTGAGGTCATCTTGGATGGTAAGGATGTATTTGAGTTTCGCCGGTCCTGATTCAGGCAACGGTCCGACGATATCTAACGAGATTCTTTGACATGGTTCAGTCGAAGTACTAGTAATTTGCATTGGAGCACGATTTATTTGTCTTAAAGCTTTATTCACCTGACATTGTGGACATTTCTTAACATAGGATTCGATATCACTACGCATGTTCTTCCAAAAGAACATTTCTTGGATACGCTTTAACATTCTAGTGATACCGAGGTGTCCCGCGATTGGGATGTTATGATTTTCTCTAAGAATTTTGGGAATTTCGGAAAGAGTAGGGTATATGATCTTATCTCGGTACACATGTATGGTTATGCCTGAATTATGAAATAAGAACATTAACATATTATAGATTTTAACAAATTGATGAGTGTCGAATGGATTTCTAAATTCTGTAATAGCTATGTCTGTAGTGACGTTAGTATCGAGATTTATAACTAATTCGTCCCGAAGGGATTTAAGACTGTTGTATATATCTACATATGAAGATTTATCAAAATGGTGAACTTTAAAGAATAATAAATAATAAGTGAGACTATTATGGTCAAATGAAATGAATGAATTTAAGGTTCTTTCTTTATTAATGATTTCTGTACTATCAGGTAAACTATCGAGGACACCTTGAATAAACGGATTAGATTCGTCAAGATCTATAGAGGTTGGAAGAATTATAATTTTACATTTTGTTTTATTAATATCCTCGTTATATTCTATAATTTTGGTATTAAATACTCTATCGTTTTTAGACATTATCTTTAAGAAAGCGGGATAATCATCATCAGGTAAGTTTAGTTCCAGGGGAGAGGCTGGAGCTGGATTCGTGACAACGCGCTCATCAGAGGGTTGTGCAGGTAAGTTTTGCGTTTCAGGTTGAAGAGGCGGTACGGGTGTACCAACAGGATTGGATACGATCTCCGGCGCGACATTATTCTCGTCATGAGGAGGTAGTGAAGGTAAGTGGATTTCGTCAGGATTAAAAGAGGGTGGACTTATGAGCAAGTCCATTAGATCTTGATCTAATGCCGGGGGTGCTTCCGCATCCGGATTGGCAACTAATGGATTTTCTGGCTGTATAGGATTTACAGGGTATCTAGATAGGGCATCGGCATTTACATTAAATTTACCCTTTTTATACTGAATTTCATACTCGAATTCCTCAAGTTTAAGACGCCAACGAACTAGGCGGGAACCTGGATCCTTGCAATTGAAAAGCCATTGCAGCGGCTTGTGATCGGTAACGATTGTGAAACGATGACCGTAGATATACGGTCTGAAGGTCTTGGTTCCGAAAATGATTGCTAGACATTCTTTTTCTGTGACGCTATAATTACACTCAGCTCTATTCAAACTGCGTGAAGCGAATGCAATTGGACGATCCTGTCCAATTGGGCCTTGCGACAGGATGGCAGAAATGGCGAAATTTGAAGCGTCACACGTTAATAGGAATGGCCGTGAAAAATCTGGATAAGCTAAAATAGGAGCATTTACAAGTTTATCTTTTAAGGATTCGAAGGCTAGGATTTGTTCATTTTCCCATTTGAAAGGAACGTCCTTTTTGAGAAGGCTAGTGAGAGGCTTTGCTAGTTTTGCGAAATGGGGAATGAAACGACGATAATAAGACACTAAGCCTAGAAATGATTTGATGTCCTTCGGATTTTTCGGAGTAGGAAATCCGGTCACGGATTTAGTTTTATCTGGATTGGGTTTGACACCATCTTCCCCAATCACATGCCCTAGGTATGTAACTTCCTTTCGTAAGAATTGACACTTATCGGGCTGGAGTTTTAAATTAAAGGACCTGAGTCTGTCGAATACAGCTCGGAGGTTATTGATATGCGTTGTTAAGTCATAGGAGTAAGTGACGATATCGTCGAGATAGACGAAACAACGGCTGCCTTGTAATCCAGAGAGGCAGTTATTCATTAGCCTTTGAAAGGTGGATGGGGCGTTTTTCAGCCCGAAAGGCATTCGATTGAATTGGAAATGTCCTTGAGGGACGGAAAATGCTGTTTTCTGAGCATCTGAAGGAGACATAAGAATTTGATGGAAACCAGAGCACAAATCAAGAGTAGAGAAATATTTACTTTTACCTAATTGATCAAGAATTTCATTGATTTGTGGAATTGGATAAGTTTCACCGATTGTTATATCGTTCAGCTTTCGATAATCGATTACAACTCTCCATTGTGGCTGACCTTGAGAATTTGCCTTTTTAGGCACCACCCATATGGGTGAGCTCCATGGAGAACAAGACGGTTCAATAATATTTTGAGTTAACATTTTCTGTATTTGTGTTTCTACTTCCCTTTTATGACATTCAGGAAAACGATAAGATTTAGTATGGATTGGAACGTCGGTACTAGTTTGAATCTTGTGCTCTATGGCTGTGGTGTGGCTTAGCTTATCATCTGGGAGATGGAAAATATCTGCATACTGAGAACAAAGTTCTGTGAGGGAATTATATTCCTCGTCGTTCAAATGATCTAATTTTAAGGATTTAATTATTTCTTGAATTCGTTTAGATACACTATGATAATTATTATTATTTATTTGAAATGCCGTAAGATTTAAAGGAGCTATATCGAGATTTAAATTAGATTTTACCGTAATAGGAGATTCTGAAATATTAGCGACCGTCAGGTTTACGCGATTATTTTCTTTGACTTTGACTATACAATTTGAAATTAGTAGATTTTCAGAAAGGTGCTGGTCTACAATCACACCTTCATTAAGATTGGGATTGCGGACTGAACACTCTATCACCGTTTCGGTCCGAGCAGGAATAATAAAATAAGGATCGACAAAATGCAATTTGATATCTAAATTACCTATTCTTAAGGTGTCATGAATATAATCAATTTTACAGCCAAAAGCTGTTAAGAAATCTGTACCAATTATTCCGTCATACGGTAAATTAATTTGTTTGATTACGTGGAATTTGAATTTTACTGATTTATTATGAGCTAATTTAAGACCGAGTAAGAAGTGACCTTCCGTCAACGTTGGTTCATCGCCAGGGTCAATGCCCTTGAGTTTAATCGGTTCCTTAGTCAAGTTAGGATATTTAGTAATACTAGATTGTTTGATAAGACAAATAGCGGAACCGGAATCTACTAATAAAGACAGTGGAATATCGGAAACTGGAGACTCTAATAGGACATGCGGCAATAGCCTTTTGGATGTATCTAAATTGATTTCGTAAACTTCACGATCGACATCTTCGGTTACTATAGATGTCGATAACGTTGGGGCTTGTGGCTTTACAAGCCGAGATTGGTTATTCTTTCGATTAACCTTGGAATTTGGAGGATGGCTTGTCGAGCCTGATATAGTAAGGTCGTCGGTTTGGGGCTGGCTACCCTGTTGATTGACCTTGGATTTTAAAGGGTTGGCTGTCAAGCCGGATTTGATAAGGCCGTCAGTTTGGGGCTGGCTACCCTGTTGCATGACCTTGGATTTCGAAGGATTGGCTGTCAAGCCGAATTTGATAAGGCCGTCAGTTTGGGGCTGGTTACCCTGTTGCATGACTTTGGATTTCGAAGGATTGGCTGTCAAGCCGAATTTGATAAGGCCGTCAGTTTGGGGCTGGTTACCCTGTTGCATGACCTTGGATTTTGAAATAGGATTTGTGTCGACTTTGGGTACTAGTCTCGTGCGACACTGAGGCGAGACCCTTATTCGTTTAAAGGGTCTGGTGACGAGTCATCGTGACCATAGGATGCGTCAATTTCGTCCTGACCTACAGGATCGGATTGTGCTACATATGTTACTCTGGGTGTAGGATGGTGCTGTGCTCTGAATCGATTATTATTGAATTCGCGTCTTTTGCATTGCGAGATATCATGACCAGGGAGTTTGCAATAACGGCATATAGGCTGAGAATTTTGCGAGGGACCGCTAAATCTAGCTCCGCGGAATTGATTAGGATAAGGACCATTTTGAGGTTTGATTGACTTTGACCTATTGTCGTTATTGTGATTGTTAGGCTTCTGGTCACCTTGAGGGCGTTTATAAAGTGTTTGTTGGATACGCTCTTCCGAGATTGCGAGGTTCACTGCCTCGTTAAGATTTTTGGGTGATCTACATCTAACGATATTGGAAATTCTGGGGTGTAGCCCCATTAAGAAGTGATGGAGGGCTAAATCCTCCATCGCTGCTGTTCGACCCGGAAGTTCTTTAGCCTTCGTGGTGGATAATGATATCTCGGTAAGGAGTTGAGAAAGATTGGTCTCGACCCGCAATGCATACTGACTAACGGTTTCCTGTGAACCCTGCCTGCTTTCTTGCAGTTCAGTTAAAAGATGAGAATAATGTTTGCGTTGACTGAACTGCGTTTTTAAGAATTCTTTTAATTGTTCCCATGTCCCGAATTCTTTAATTGAACAAGCTACTTCCGCTCTACCGCTTAACTGACTTAAAATGTATTTGAACAATATAGGTTTCTGCTTATCGGATGCATATTCGTATGCGTTATTGCAATTGACAATAAATGAATTTAGAGTTTCCCTATTCCCATCATAGGGCTTAATGAATTTAAAAAGAATATTAATATCTAGTTCAGCCATAGCTAATGCGGCTGCGGCTTGTCTGGTAATTCGTGGTGAGCCCACGGGAGATTTTACAGATTCACTATCGCTAGGAATTTCTTCCGGAACGGGAATGAACAATTTACTATCGTCAACGCGCGATTTTGACATAATATTTTAATATTTAGAAATGAGGCGGAACAATTTTAATTTAAATCAATCTGTACAAAATAACGGCACATATAGAAAAATCATAAATTATACACCGGCTCTCTTATTATGTTGATATACAGTTAAGCAATAACAAGCAACTTACAGTGCATGAGCGGCGACGATAATCGTTGTGATAACAAACATCCGGTACATCATAAATATTTCCTAGAACACCTATGTTTGATCTTCGATTTTCGGGAATCCTCTCGACACGGGACACGACGCTACTTTGCAGACAGGAACAGGCAGGACCACTTTCAAGACACGCGCAGGGATGATGAGTGCCTGTAGCACTCCGACGCAGCAAGAAATCAGACGGGCATTCAATATAATATATTCTATATGTAGATTTGCGCTTTATTGATTTGCACTTTATTAATTTGCGCCTTCCGGCCGATACACTTGAATTCACACACTTATGCACCTGGAACCTTCCGGTTTAGCACTTATGCACACTTTTGAACTTAACTTTTTGCACTTAACAGTTTTCGGACTGTAGAAACGCGGAATACGGAGCGAGTCTAGGGTTGCCTGGCACTGGAATATCCGTATCCCACCGCTGCCACCAAAATGTTATGGGAGGTGAAATAAGCCTCTTTTTAAAAAAAGATTTTATTATTAAAACTTAGTTTAAACACAATAATTGATTTTATAGAATTAACACAGACTTATATGGATTTGCCGGCAACCGTACCCTTAGGATGTTGGAAGTAGACTGAATGGAATGGAATGGATAAGCGACGCGTAGGGAACATGGCGGGAAAGGAATGTGCTGACGGGATAGTTAGAGGGATGGCTGTATGCATTAATGCATACAGTCTCGGAATATAACAGCACGCGCGGCCTGTGGATAGAGAGCATAGCGTACGGGATGTGGGTGGGAATAGGTGGGTGGTTTACTTTAATCAGTCGTAAAAATTTCCAATTTTAGGAAGATTAGAAAAATGATTTTAACAATAGTTAGGGAAATTTCGATTGACAGAAAAATTACGATAAGTCAGGAAAAATTTCTATAAGTCAGGAAAATTTCCATAAGTCGGGAAAATTTCTAAAAGCTGGAAAATTTCCATAAGAAAGGAAAATTTCTATACGCCAGGAAAATTTCTATGAACAAGGAAAATTTCTATACGTCGGGAAAATTACTATACGTCAGGAAAATTTCTATAAGCCAGGAAAATTTCTATACGTCAGGAAAATTTCTATACGCCAGGAAAATTTCTATACGTGAGGAAAATTTCTCTTTGCCGTAAAAATTTCTATAAGTCAGGAAAAATCCATAAGTCGGGAAAATTTCGATAAGACAGGAGAATTTCTATACGCCAGAAAAATTTCTGTACGTGAGGAAAATTTCTCTTTGCCGCAAAAATTTCTATAAGTCAGGAAAATTTACATAAGTCTTGAAAATTTCTATACGTCAGGAAAATTTCTATAAGCCAGGGAAATTTCTATACGTCAGGAAAATTTCTATACGCCAGGAAAATTTCTATAAGACAGGAAAAATTCCATAAGAAAGGAAAATTTCTATAACCTGGAAAATTTCCATAAGTCCGGAAAATTTCTATACGCCAGGAAAATTTATATACGTCGGGAAAATTTCTATACGTCAGGAAAATTTCTATAAGCCAACAAAATTTCTATAAGCCAGCAAAATTTCTATAAGCCAGGAAAATTTCTATACGTCAGGAAAATTTGTTTAAGTCAGGAAAAATTATATACGCCAGGAAAAATTCTATAAGCCAGGAAAATTTCTATACGTGAGGAAAATTTCTCTTTGCCGCAAAAATTTCTATAAGTCAGGAAAAATCCATAAATCGGGAAAATTTCGATAAGACAGGAGAATTTCTATACGTCAGGAAAATTTCGATAAGTCAATAAAAAATAATACTATAGATAAATTATGATAAAATACGTATTTAAGGCGATAGAAACGATTCAACTATAAATTTATATTTAAACATGGTATGCATAATAAATAACCTTATATTTCGTGTTTCTCAGAAATAATTCAGAAGAGAACTTAATACAACAGTTCCGTGAGATGGGAGAGGATACGGAAGATTGCTCTAAACCGTTTTTAGGCGATTGTGAAGGTAATATTATTATTTATTTAATTTAGTATTTAATTTGATAGATAAATTAAAAAATTTAATCAGAGAGATAATGTAAAAAGCAGTTTTAATCCTACTAATACTATAAATGCGAAAGTTTGTGAGGATGTGTGTGTTTGTTACTCTTTCACGCAAATACTACTGAACCGATTACAATGAAATTTAGCACACATATAGAAGTTAACTTGGATTAACACATAGGGTAGGTTTTATTCCGGAATTTCAACGGGAACGGGAACTATGCGGGTTTTCCTTTGAAAACGCGGGCGAAGCCGCGGGCGGAAATCTAGTGTTATATAATATTACTAGCGACCCGCCCCGGCTTCGCACGGGTGCAATGCTGATACTAAATACACTACAGAAAAACTGTGAACGTTGTATATAAAAACATAGCGGCCCGCTCCGGCTTCGCACAGGTATAAAATATATAGCCGGGCGGCCGGCCGGTACCGCCGCAAACGCTACGTCCCGCAATTTTTAAATCTGTAATATCTTCGAAAATATTTACTTAAATCATACGGTGTAAAGGACCATATAGATCTATATTAAACTAGCGGTCCGCCCCGGCTTCGCCCGTGGTACATGTTTACGTTTTCTCTACATAAGAACCATCCTCGTACTTCAAGGAATATAATAAAAAAAGAATTATCGAAATCGGTTCAGCCGTTCTCGGGTTATGCGCTTACCAACACATTTTGCGATTCATTTTTATATATAAGATGAACAATGTATTCAAGGTATTTAATTGGTTAAGGATTAATGCTGTATTGGTTAAAATCGCTTCGAAAATTAGCCATTATTTGTCGTAAAAAGTAAATGACAAAAAAAGTTATTGTGGGTTATCCATAAGAGATAGACATATACCATCGCGGACTTTTCTGTAGACCTTTTCAATGTGTATAATACTTAGTACATTATTTTGATAAAACTCGTAGGGTTCAGCCTGCGTTTGCAATGTAAGCGGAAAAAATGTAATTTTTTACGACATCACATTAGAAACCTCAAAAATAACAGTACTTCTCCACTATTTAATGGATGTTATTATACATATAAACCTCCCTCTTGAATCACTCTATCTATTAAAAAAAACCGCATCAAAATCCGTTGCGTAGTTTCAAAGATTTAAGCGTATAAAGGGACATAGGGATATAGGGACATAGGGACATAGGGACAGAGAAAGCGACTTTGTTTTATACTATGTAGTGATGTCAAATAAATACATTATAAGCTCACTGAAGTAAGCAAGGACAGTTGCTTAATAAAACTCAGCTTTAAAAGTTGAATTTTTTATTTACACCTTATTTACACGCATCCCATACATTATAACCATAAATTATTATCCATTCATTACATTAATATCCACATTATTCACTATTTACATTATTGTTTCTTTTTCATATCACATTTGGGTTTCTTACAATACGATATAACTTTCTTAATAACAATAACAATAGCTATAAATATTGCTAATAATTGCCAGCCAGGTCTAAGTACATTTTTTGGTACCAGGGTACGTGCAATGCTGGTGACCTCAAGTGGGGAGCCCCACGGGTCTTCACCACGTGTTCCACCCAGTGCACCAGCTCCTTGTCAGGAGTCATTGGTATGTCGTGGTAGATTGCAGAGAGCTCTTTGGCTCTGTTGGGATATCTGAAAGAAGAATTATTCAATCAGGGATTTGTAATAAGATTATCTAAAATAAATCTATATAGTAATCTAATGTACCTATATCTGTATACAGTACTGCTAATAAAATTAAGCATAAATCTCAAGAAGACTAGACCGATTTCAAAAATTCTCACATCATTGCATTTTAACTTGAGCCCTGAGTGCATAATATGTGTATAATAAGGCTTTATGATATGTAACACGGCGAAGCCAGGGCGAACCGCATGTAGTGTATACGTCCATCAATTACTTAACAATTTACGTATGATATTTTTTCATGATAGATATATGGAGAAGTTTATAAAATTGAATATTCCATCTAATATTCGAAAAATCGAAATCTATTTCAGAACGTATAGCTGAAAGATACATACTTGGAATCCTTGAAAATTTCGTAAATAACGTTCTTAATATCATTAGACATATTGTAGGATAGTGTCACTTCAATCCCAAAACCTTTTTGTACCGCTGTATTGGCATTCCCAACCTGGTCAGCAAATACTGGTATGACAATAATTGGCTTGCCGTAGTGGATGACTTCAGTCATGGAGAGAATACCTGCTTGCGTGATGAAGAGAACGCATTTTGGATGAGCTGGCAATAAAATGGGGTGTATTTAGTATGGATTTAATCTTTTTTAATTATTTGACTCGTATATTTTTTAGTAAAGTTCTTGAAGTTCAATGAACACTAATAGCTCTGGCCAAGAAAGGACTATTGTTCCTATTATTGAGCTTAATTTATTTCATAGCAATATGCTTGTAAAGTTGTTGATATCATAAAACGACAACTCTGGTAATCGAAAAATTATTATTTGTGTGAGTGAGAGAGTATATATTTATAATTTTAATTTTTGAGATAAGGTCTTCATCTACTTAAGTATAGCACAGAAAGAAGAAAAAGAAAATCAGTATTCAACCACTAGATATTTACCAATTTATTATTAAGATAACCACCACATCGATAGATAAGCACCACAAAATACAATTTTAGGTAAGCCTAAAATTGTATTTTGTGGTGCCCATCGTACAATGTGTACATTGCTCGGTGTGCCAGGCAATGCTTCAAATTTCCATATTACTGAATATTTGAGAGAACCAAACATCTTCAATAGACCTTGTTTCAGTTCTTCAGAATTTACTCTTTAAATTACTTCCCATACTGAAGTAAATGACACCGTGCTCTGCGTTGTCCAGGATTTTCTTCAAATTCTGTGAAAAAAAAATGTATTTAAAACAAATAATGTTGTGGTTTTACCAGTTTTTTTTTTATGACAATTGGATCTCAGATGATGCTGATGTTATGCGTATCGGATGATTCAGCAAATATACATTTTTTATTATTGTTTTTTTAATATTTATTGTCATGATAACCATTTACATGACTCAGCAACTTTTAATTCAAATTGTGCTAATTACATAATTATCTCAGTTAGTTTTATCTTGGTTTATAAAATGACTAGCGGTCCGCCCCGGCTTCGCCCGTGGTACATATTTCGCAATAAAAGGTAGCCTATGTTCTTTCTCAGGGTCTAAAGATTGTCTGTACCAAATTTCATCAAAATCGGTCCAGTAGTTTATGCGTGAAAACCATACATACATACATACAAACCTTTCCTCTTTATAATATTAGTATAGATAAATGACTATTCAAAATTTCCTTAAAACAAAGTTTTATCTAGGTATCAACATGATTAAAAGGTAGATATACTGCACCATTTCATATCGGACTATCAAAAATTACACAATATTTACCAATGTCATGTTTTATTCGATTTATAAGCCGATTAGATTATACCGTTCACTTTCTTTTATCAAAATAAACAATAATACATATTAATAGGAAGAAACAAATAAATAGCAAGTAGGTCAATGAGCCATATTTCTATGGCGATTTCTTCCTTGAAAAAAGATTTTCAAGAATGTTTTACAATTCAACTTTATTACTTATTTTAAACATATAAATCACGACACAATAGCCTCCTTTTTAACTTCTGAATTTATAAGCTTCAAAAATTATAATTATATTGTTTTAGGTACCTACTACGCAACTTGCACCTAGGATATCATTCTTAAGTAGTAACTAATTAGTAACCTCTATCATCTCCTTAAATTCATTTAAAAAATTAGTTTTCAAAATTGTATAAATATTGTATTTAAATTAATCCAAAATGTTATTTTTCTAAATTATGTTAATATGGTAATAATGTAAATATGTATTCGCGTACATTATTGCAGGCTGTGTTCACCTCTAGAAGGTCTAGCACCTATTACTTGTGATGTATCATAGAATAACCATTTCTATTTTTGTAGTGCTTTGTCCAGTTTGGTGGACCTATTAAAAAAAAAAATTGGTTGTCTGTAAAGTCGGTTTACTGACGATAGTTGAACGTGACAACGTCCGATTGTGCTTCTTTGTCGCTCGTTCTGCGCTCTCGATTGCACTTCAAGTTACATGGAACGCCTCAGAGCGAGGTAACGCCGCATGAGTCATGTTTTTTCGTGCGTACAGCCGGCTCTATCGAATTATAAGACGTTGTCACGTCAAAAACTGTGGTATCATGATCCGTAACATTTTTACCATAAAGGTCCGACCGTATTAGTCGTAACTACGTCACGCTTCACGGTGCGACACATTTGCCGATTGGACAAATTTGGCCGTGGCGCGTAGTTTCGGTGTCGCGTAGTGCGTTATACCATACACTTTCATAGAAAGCTGTGTTGCGTCGCGTCGCTATACTGCCGGGCAGTTACGCCTAGTGCGGTCGGACCTTTAAGCCCTGTACTCATGATAAACATATTGTAGACAATTAAACTTTGTCGTCATACTTTAAGGTCAGCTATGTGTATTACATAAGTAAATTACCCCTTTGATCCAAAGGCTGTATTTATTTCATAATTTAACAATATTGTTTCCGTGTCTATTTGCGCAATATGTATTTTGTCAATTGTCAGTAATAAGTATTTCAAATGACATAAGTAGGCTCTTGATTGTATCACAATAATGCTATTCTATGAGTATGTTTGTATTTTTGTACGTTGAGCATAATTTTTTTTATAGATTTGTTTAAAGATTTTTACAGGTATTGGGTTGTCACTTTCAGATTTCAGACTACGTTTACTGTTTTCTTTCAGTTTGTTAGTTGTATAATTTATATTATATTTTATTAAAAGTCTTTTAATATTACGTGATTGGACCTCTCCTAGGTATCCAGCATATTATAAGAATGCAGATATCAAAAACTGCCGCTCTTCCTATCTCTTTATTACTATAGATTAAACAATATTATATAACAAATTCATGTATACGGTAAAAGGTCACAAGGCCTACAATCATACTATATAGTAAAGTAAATAAAAAAACATCCGCAATTTGATATCCGACTATCAAATCAATTGAGTTTTAGTTGTTTTGACAGAACGAATATTTGCATGACCTTAGATAAGAATAAAAATATGAGTTACTTGTTAAAAACTATCATATATGTGTAACAAAAATTTGTACACACACAACCGCGTTACAATACATATATTCGTGTATATTCACATTCATAGGATATTTGTTTCTATAAATAAAGTCATTTCAATAGCCAAGATTTGTTTAAGACATAGCACATGACGTGATTGTGACCATGTCTCTCAAATGCTTGGTGTTTATTTATTTATTATGTGAACTTTGTAGTGCATATAAAGTGTTAGTGATTTTTCCATTGCCTGGAAAAAGCCATTCTATATTAGGAGAAGGATATGTACAGCATTTGGTTAACGCTGGGCATGAGGTATCGTTTTTTTTTTAAATTATTATGCAGGAATAATGAACCATAAAAGATTTGAAAAGCTGAGTAGGTACATAATACATTCTTTAAATATTAATAGGAATGTTTTGTATTACGGAATGGAATAATTGAATATTAAACATTTAGTGGTAGACAAGATATTGGTAGATATATTTAAAAACTCGCTAATCGTTATCTATTTCTGAAGCGTGTTCATTTTTTTTTTTTGAGGAAAAGCTCATATATTACCTATATCTATTCTCTTATTCTTTGGAATATTTGAGTTTTATTTGTCAACTTATTTTTTATGCTTTTAAATGAGATATCAGTTCATTTCGTTTATTTATAATGCAGTGAATAAAACTAGGAACTTATTTAAAAATAAATATAGTTTTCTCGTGTTTAATTAAATACAAGTATTATTGCAAGCAATTTAAAAGTTTTCAACGGATTTTAAATGTGTTTAACATAGGTACGTTATAATTCTATATACGTTATTATTTATCGCAATACCAAATAAGAAACTGGGAATACCTAGGTAGTAGGTACCTACGCTAATTCTAATTCACGCTACGCTAATCGTCTTTTGTAAATATTTACAAATCTATAGATATTGTGGTAAAATAATATCCATTTTTGTTTAATCTTTTAAGAGTTCAATTGTTGATTTATATATTTTTTTTATTTTGTGTTCACATGAAGTATTCAATTGAATTTAAATTAATTGTTCAATTTTTTTTAATATAACATTCCTATTTAATATAGTTATCATATTTTTTATTAATTCCTATGCTTGTGTTCTAATTCTACTAGTTTTAGTACAGTTAGCAGACCAAATAAATAAAATAAAAAGCATGTTCCTTTTATGATCGATTCTTTAGAATGAGCTTCAAGAAAAAGCTCGCCCTAGCCACTAACCCCATTAATAAGAATGAAATATAAAAGAAAAATAATTATGAGAATACTTTATACAAAACATTTCACAAGTTCTTGATATTTTAATCAAAAGGTTAAAATGTATGTATGAAAATATACGAAAAATGTCAAATCCCTACTAATATTATAAATGCGAAAGTAACTCTGTCTGTTACGCTTTCCCGCAAACCTCTCAACCGATTTTGATGAAATTTGGCACAGACATTCTTTAGACCCTGAGAAAGAACATAGGCTACCTTTTATTGCGAAATAATTATGTACCACGGGCGAAGCCGGGGCGGACCGCTAGTAGGCATATAAATTAAATATAGCAATTTGTGACTTCTTTGTTCTATGTTCATTGTTCATGACATTTTCTCTTTCATATACTGTATACGACAAGCAATAAGCAGTTATGCTTTATATAATGCTTTAAAATATTAAAGTTGTAAAAAAATCTCATTTAATAGAACTGTGAAAGAGAAAAAGTACTAATAATACATCAGTCAGAATCGACATTCGAAATCGAAAATTTAACAATAATTCCAAAAGTTTTCAAACTTCGGTCAAGTGAATGGTTCATTGGGACGACAATAAATCTCATTTTGCAACCTTGTCCGCAGTCCGGAACATTGTTAAAATTGCAATTAAATTATTTTTTTGCTGTATGGTCGTAAAAAAAAATTCCAAAAGTTCTGCAAACTTGGGAAAGTTTTCGATATAATATTTCATATCACGTATTAAATTTGCAACCAATCTAAGTGTACGGAACATTGTTAAAATTGCAATTAAATTATTTTTTGCTGTATGGTCGTGAAAAAAATTACAAAAGTTCTGCAAACTTGACACAGATATCGGAAATATATATACCGAACGGTTGTATAAATTTGCAACCTTTTTCGTTGACCGGAACATCAGTGATCAACTGGGCGGCAATAAACTGGGCCACGTGGACCAGTTGTACATAATTAATTATGCCTACTATTTTTGTGGCCAACTGGGCCGAACGCGCTTTGATCTTGCGGACGTGATTTTATTATTTAATTTGCTGTGGTTAAGTGGGCCGACAATAAAAATTTAAGGCAGTTTGGTATAGTTACGAACACAAGTGTATCAAAATAAATTTGTCAAAAGGTAAATTGTGTTGGGACTTTGAGAGGAAAACAAAACATCATATAGTTACGAACACAAGTGTATCAAAATAAATTTGTCAAAAGGTAAATTGTGTTGGGACTTTGAGAGGAAAACAAAACATCATCAATCAATGTATATATTTCAAAAATCAACAAAATGTAGTTGTATAGACAAAGCTTAGCTTACAATAAAATGTTTTATATAACATGTAAATAATTTTTCTTATTAATCTAAGTTTTAAAATAAGGAATATAATTTTTAAAAAACAGTACTGCAATCACAAATTGACATATACACGATAAACATTCATATAACACAATACAAATAAAATTGGTTAATCCTAAAAATCACAGATCAGTTCAGTATAATTTTAATAGAACTACCTTAGCTTAATATAATTTAAGTCTCAATTCAAAAATTATGAGCATAACAGGATACAACATTGATTTTTTAATAAAAATATTTAAAATCACAGATCGGTTTTGTACAACAGTAATTATTAAAATCTTATAATTAATAAAAAAAAATCACAGTTTAAGTAATTTCCAATTTTAAAATAAAATCATAAAACAAGGCGCTCTATGCATAAATCAATATTAATGTCCCCTCTAATAAATTCCTCAATCGTCTGCGATATATGTTGGTCTATTTCTTGGGTTTCTGGAAGTTTTTTTCTAATACTAGTTCCGTTGGTATATAAAACTTCATAGTAATTGTTTTCCTTTTCAAGTATTGTTAAAAAATGCGCAATGTTTTTTGGTTTACTTGAAATTTTTTTATTTAAAATCGAATGCCAATTTTCAATCATATTTGTTGTTCGATGCAAATGATTACTACACCATTTGTCTGCAAAGAATGACTTATCATTCAACCACGTTTGCACAAAGTAATCGTTAAATAGCACGACATTTTTGTTTGTAGGACATTGTGCCATTATATATAGCCAAGCATTGTCTATAGCCTCTCTAGGCAAATGAGCCATAACAGTGCATCGTTTAACATGTTTTCTGGCTAATTTTGATTTTGTGATATTTAACTCATCGGCTTTTCGCCACAAGCTTTGCGCAAAATGAAAATAGCAGCCATTGATTTTAGTCTTAGGGAAAACATGTTTAATAGCAGACATAGCTGCTTGTTCAAAGTCAAGTATAAATAATTGGGGTGAAAATTGGGGAATTTGACTTTTTATTAATTTAAACATAGTTATGTACGTATTTTTGTTTTTGTTCGGCAGTAAGGCATAAATAATTGGTATAATATTATTGTATGTGTCATTACTACCTAAATCTACATGTAAACTATATAATTGATTAAATGGTTTTAAACAAAATTTGAACGTCCCATCACATAAAATTGTTAAATTTGGATTAGTTAATATTTTTTTACAATCTCGATTAGCGAAAATTATAATTCTACTGGGTCCATTACTGTAATCAGCTAATAAAAAATGTTGATATCTTTCGGGCACAATTATCTCTTTGATAGAATTAAAACATATTTTTTGTACACCAAGTGATTTATTTCTTTTACGATGGAGCTTATGCTTAATATTTTCCAATGTAGGTATTTTTTTAATGAAATCAATGCCACTATCCACGAGTCCCGCAACAGTTTCCCGATAAGCTCTTGGAATTGAAATAGTATAATCAGACTTGATTTGTTCACAGCACTTGTTAAATTGTATTTCTAATTCGTTTGAAGCAAAATCCGGCTCGCAGTCATGTTTGTCATCCCGTGTAATGGTATTATTATTGGCAATAATTAATTTAGCTTTACATTTTTTTCTTTTAGTGCAATTCCAAACACAGGAACCATCTTTATTTCGCCTTTTCTCATGGTATCTATGGCCTGCACGAAGAAGCACTCGTTTGCCTCGTTGCGATGTTACTATTTGCCACTGGATACAATTTTGTGAATTTGATGGCCCTGGTTCACCTGTAAATATTTTCATGGCATCTATATATATATGCATCAGCGGCGGCAGCCTAATTACACATTACGCTACTAATATGAACCCATTTCTAATAAAAGCCTTTGAGTTTTGCTGGATGATTAAAATAATTCTAGTAATTTGAAATCTAAATTGCTAGTAATCTTAAAATATGTGCATACTATAGCGCATACTAAGTATGTGTAATTCATAAAACTGTGAAATTACTAAAATTATAACCGTTAAACATTCTTAGTAATTCTTAAAAATGTAATGACAATGTAATAACGACGCCACAAAATGGCGGCCGCCAATAAGAGCAGATATAGCTTCTTATTGAAATTTCTTTAACGTAATGAATGAAGTTTGTGATATTTTTTTATGCTAAGAATATGTAATTATATAAATCTTACCTCCACTATGTTCCATTATTTACACTCTCCACGTTGAATAGCATCAATGATATATAAAATTATCAAAAACACATTCACGCCACAGGAACATGAACCAGACTGCCGGCAAAGGGCAGCGCAGGCGCGCGCGTCCCATGATACAATAGTAGAAAGAGACAAATATATCGGGACCTTGTTGCCGTCTTACTTCTTTCATTGTAATCTGAGAGTCTTGTAGTAGCTTTGTTTATTTTCAAAGAAAGCGCACTCTACTTTCGTAACGGCTGTAGATACTGTATTTAAGTAAAAACAAAATGGTACCTACAAGGTAAATATTTATTCTATTTGAAATTACTGAAACAATCTGTATCTGACTGTACTGTATACTTTCGGCCCACTTAACCACAGCAAATTAAATAATAAAATCACGTCCGCAAGATCAAAGCGCGTTCGGCCCAGTTGGCCACAAAAATAGTAGGCATAATTAATTATGTACAACTGGTCCACGTGGCCCAGTTTATTGCCGCCCAGTTGATCACTGACTCGTTTATTTATAATTATTTTTAATTCGTGGTCATTTTTTCGAGTAAGGTGGTCTCCGAATAATTACAAAAGTTTTGGAACTTGGTTGCAAACTTCGAAAACATCTATTCTGATGCATTTACAAATTTGCAACCTCATTCAGTTTAGGTAATAAAAAAAAAACATTAATATTCAATATTAAAAGATGTTCCGTACACTGAGATTGGTTGCAAATTTAATACGTGATATGAAATATTATATCGAAAACTTCCCCAAGTTTGCAGAACTTTTGGAATTTTTTTCACAACCATACAGCAAAAAATAATTTAATTGCAATTTTAACAATGTTCCGGACTGCGGACAAGGTTGCAAAATGAGATTTATTGTCGTCCCACTGTACCTACCATTCACTTGACCGAAGTTTGAAAACTTTTGGAATTATTGTGAACTAGGTTTCCGCCCGCGGCTTCGCCCGCGCAGTCAAAGAAAAACCCGCATAGTTCCCGTTCCCGTGGGATTTCCGGGATTGCGTCATTTTCCCGGGATAAAAAGTAGCCTATGTCCTTTCTCGGGTATCAAAATATCCTAATACCAAATTTCATGAAAATTGGTTCAGTAGTTTAGGCGTGATTGAGTAACAGACAGACAGACAGAGTTACTTTCGCATTTATAATATTAAGTATGGATTGATTGTCTTGACTGACTGGAGTATAACTATTATATCATAAGTAGTGACAAAGTACTTATAGATTACAATCAAAATTTAAAAAATATAGTGTATTGTTTCTACTTAAAAAAGCACTTCACTGGTCCACGTGTACATTTTTATCAATTTATGCAACAAATTAACGTATTATTATCAATTAAATATCACCCTAGCAATATTGCTAGAAAATGATAAAATATGATAATAATATTATCAATACCTAGTCAATACATAGTATGACTGTATGAAGCAGTCGCTTCCTGTTATTTATTGTCTGTTTCTATGTATGCTTAGATTATTGTTACTAGGCAATGTAGTTTTTTAATAGATAGAGTGCTAGAAGAAGGTTTTACAATATTAGTTAATAAGTAAAGCGTTAAACAAAGCGGGTGAAGACGCGGGCGCAAAACTAGTAAATTACGAAGGTATTGATTAGTGTTCCTTTAAGCACATTTTAACAGACTTTTTAAGGTCACAATTTTTTATACCAGTTTAAATGATAACCATAACTTACAACTTACAATGTAATTATTGTGTTTACATATTATGTTAATAATGATAACGATAATATAGTACACCTGCATTATCTATGATTTTTTTTTAGTTTATATTATTCCGTTTTAGGTCACTTACCTCACTGCCATTCCTGCCAAGATGAAGTCTGAAAATCTACGACACATACTGCTAGAATCTAATTTTAAATACTTTCCTGAAGGTAATCCATTAATTATAACATTTCATTATCATGAAGATTTTGTTACGAGTTAAATAAAAAATTGATTTTCATTTATTTTTCTGTAAAGGGCATTTAGTTTTAAAACTTAAAGCTCTCGGTACTTATTAATATTAAATACTTATAATGCTTTGTCTGTCTATCCGTTACGCTATCACGGATAAACAAAAATAATACCATGTATGTCAAACATTTGCCATTTGTTTTTTTAAAATGTAATAGTATAAGATCTTGATAAGATCCCACCGCAGGGTTAGTGCGTTCATAGTTTTATTGCTATAACCAAAATTTTATGTATATTTATAATTAGGAGAATATATATCGACTGGGTTGCCAGTCAAAATTTGGTTTTAGCAAAAAAACTGTGAACGCACTAATCTTGCTGTGGGATATTAGACTATAATGAATGTGGTTTCGCGGGTGTATCCGCGGGGCTCAAGTAGTGTTGATAAAATAATGAAACGAATCTATAAGAAATTATTAATTTTCTAGATATTATTGATATAATAAATATAAATATTGATCTCAATGTTATAATTTCAGATGAAATTTTGGATATTAGCAAATTATTATCAAAAGAAACCGAAATGACAAGTCTTCGTACAATATTTGATGTGATGTACACTCTAGCCAATGCTACTGTAAATCACCCGAATGTACAAAACCTTATGAATAATTTGGATGAGAAATTCGATCTTGTTATAGCTGAATGGATGTACAATGAGTTATATGCTGGGTTCGTATTTGTTCTAAGTTCCTATTTTCATATTTGCTTTAAGTCAAACAGGCTCGTTTCGATAGAGGCTTTAATTTAAAAATATATCGTATTTTATAGACTAAATCTATACTTAATATTATAAAGCTGAAGAGTTTGTTTGTTTGTTTGAACGCGCTAATCTCAGGAACTACTTGTGCGATTTGAAAAATTCTTTCGGTGTTAGATAGCCCATTTATCGAGGAAGGCTATAGGCTATATATCATTACGCTAAGACCAACAGGAGCAGAGCCACGCGGGTGAAACCGCGGAGCGCAGCTAGTTTCTTATATTTGTGTCACAGATGTAGAGTATGATAGAAAAAAATGTGTCAGGAATGTTCAAAGCATTTCTTACGTAATCAGTGTCTGAAAAAATTTTAGATTGACCAAACACCAAATCTGGGACACCTTGTAAAGCAGTCTCGAGTGAAATATGTCTAATAATTCTTAAATTAAGTTAATAACAACATTGAACATTTTTGCTATAGCTTTCAATTATTATACATCATCGTATTCAACAGTATACATATATTATTAACATCGTATCTTCCCAAACTAATTACACTTGCAGGAATTTTTTGTCTATAATAAGTTAAACCTCTCCTTACAGAATTGCAGCAGTATTCAAATGTCCCCTAATCTGGTCATCGTCAGTGAATCCACATCCTCTTGTGCTAGCCCTGATCGATGAAGCACCAAACCCAGCATACGCAGCAGACTTGGTACAGTCTGATGCAGTTCCACCTTTCACTTTCTGGGAGCGCTGTCAAGAATTATGGACGCAAATACATACACAATATTTGCTGTGGTAGGTTATTTCTAATCTGTTGCCATATTTAATGGGGGCTCATTATTCTTCATTTATCAATCCAAAAATATGTTGTCAAAGTCTCAAGAAAGCAAAGAGCAAGTACCCCAAGTATTTGCTGCACCGCCTGATTAATTTGCCAATGTAATGTTTTTCTGGGTCACTTTTTAATCCTTGTTATTGTTAAACTTAACAAATAATAAAATTTCCTTCAGGCAGCTGCGTGCGGGCGACAATCAAGTTTACATAGACGCTTTTACACAACCATTCCAAAAACGAGGCCAGGCTTTACCCCCGTATGAAGAAGTCAAATATAACGCTTCCTTGATCCTGGGTAACTCCCATGTATCTACTGGAGAAGCTATTCGGTTACCAATAAACCATATTAACATAGGAGGTTATCATATCGATGAAACTGTGAAGCCATTGCCGAAGGTCGGTCTTTTTATTTTTGTTACTTATAGTGTTGTATTTGCTTTCTTTCTATTTCAAAGTCGTGAAAGTAGGTTAATAAAAGAAACGTAACAGCTTTTAAATTAATACAGTGTATTTTTTTTAATTTTAAATTAAAAGCTTTGATTTTTATTGAAAGTGATCAACTAGCTTTAAATAAATAGGTATGTACCAAATTTATAATGATGATATTAAATTTTTTAGGATTTGCAAGAAATAATGGACAATGGAAAGAACGGAGTTATCTACTTCAGCATGGGCTCAATGCTAAAGAGTCGGTCAATGCCAAATGAGTTGAAGAGGAGACTTTTAGACATGTTCAGTCAATTGAAGCAAACTGTATTGTGGAAATTTGAGGAGGACTTAGCAAATTTGCCTAAAAACGTGCACATACTAAAATGGGCACCACAACAAAGTATTTTAGGTAAGAACTATTATGAATTGTTTATTGATTGTTAATAGAAATAGGATAATATCTATAAGTCCTTTCCACCTAAGATGATTTCTGTGACACCGATATTTGACACGTGTAGAGATGTCTTTACTGAAATCGTATCAATTGTTTCCGATAATCGATAATATTTTATATGGAAACGAAATCGATTTGAATAAAGTACCAAAATTAGTTTTTTCGGCATTTCGCCAACAATTAACTAAGGAAACTTAGCAAACAACAGCAACAAAAAGTCAACAATAACAATTAGTAACAATAACAGAATACCACGTAAAGTATCAATATAAAAATGCAACTTGTATACAAGGCTGACGCACTCGTACAGACGATTGACTCGATTGACAAACGATCACAAGATGGGCGCCGATTATATGATTTTCCAACTCTATGATTTTTCAACGATCCATTTCATGTATATACGAATTGCGTAGGTATTATATTTTTGTGTTATTTTATTTTATTTTTTATTATATTAAACTAAACAATACTGTTTTTTATTTATAAGCTTAAGATGTTTCATTTTTATATTTTTGGTAATAATGCCGCCATAAAATAAAAATATTATGCACTAAAATTATTTTGGCGTTTTAAACATAAAATACGTAATTCGGAACACGATGAAGTGTCACAGGAATCATCATAGGTGAAAAGGACTATAGTATAAACATAATAAGCGGGGAGTAGCCAAAACCAAAACTTCAGAAGAGCAGAAGTCTATATCTTCCCCGATCAAAGTTTTTAGTCTTCTAATTAGCAGAATTATTCTACAATTTCCAATTATTTTCAGCTCATTCAAATTGTGTCCTATTTATTACACATGGAGGTCTATTATCGACTACCGAGGCTCTCCATTTTGGTGTGCCGATAATTGGAATACCAATGTTCGCGGACCAAGCCTTAAATGTTAAAAGAGCACAATCCAAGGGTTTTGCTTTAAAAGTTACATTTGATAACGATGTGCCAGATAATTTGAAAGCTGCTATCACTGAAATTTTAGGAAATCCTAAGTAAGTACTGTTTTAGGATGTATTATTAATTTAAACGCTGCCTTGATGATTTTATACGAAGAAATTATAGTAATTTACATCGTTCAATATCTGTAGAGGTTATTATGAATATTGTGTCCAAACGGTTATTAATTTTTAGACTCGATCTGCTGGTTTAAAAATAGCGAATTTTGATAATCTATTTCATTACGACCATTATTTTTCTGATGTTAACATGTTTTGCTAAGCTCTACATTTACTACGCTTAAACATAATCGTTTTGTTAATTTCCCAGATACAGAGAACGCGTCACAGAGCTATCTTTTGTCCACCACCATCGACCGGTGTCTCCCAGCACGGAACTTTTGCACTGGGTAGACCACGTGGTGAAGACACGCGGGGCGCCGCATCTACGCTCTCCCGCGCTCATGATGCCCTGGTACCAGAAATATTATCTCGACCTGGTTGCTATCATCCTAGTAGTTTTATTAGCTGTAATTCGCCTAATTAAAATGATATGTTCATCTAATAATAAGTCGGCTATTGGTAGCAAAAAATTCAATTAGATAGACAATTTCTGTTAGTACTTATAGCTAGTTTTTTTTTTGGGAAAATTTGTGTTCATAATGTGTCAATTAAGAAACAATTTTATTAAATAAATCTGTTTTCAGCAATTTATGAGCACACGAAAGATGTTGTTATCTATTTTTTATAAATAACTAGCTTTCCGCCCGCGGCTTCGCCCGCGTTTTCAGAGAAAAACCCGTTCCCGTAGGATTTCCGGGATAAAACCTATCCTATGTCCTTTCTCGGGTATCAAAATATATCTATACCAAATTTCATGCAAATTGGTTCAGTAGTTCAGGCGTGATTGAGTAACAGACAGACAGACAGAGTTACTTTCGCATTTATAATATTAGTATGGTTATTAAAAAGTTCAGCTTAGCAATAACATAATTATGTAGAATTATACAATTGTTACACAAATCTTGGTTGTTTTATTTCGTATTTGGTAGCATGTTCATGAACCTATTATACATATTTCTGTATTATTATTTACAATATCCTGCTAAAAACGTGCAGTTTGTGACGATCGTCGAAGGTAAGTTTTTACTCTTTCATCCAAGAAAAGATGATCCGATTTATATACAATTTGGCGCAATATAGATTAATTACAGTTTAGATTTATAATTTAGAAATAGTCTTATTTTGTCCGATTTTCACGCTACTGAGGCAAATTTACGTTTAGTTAATAGGCAGATAGGGCGAAGCAATTGCAGCGCGATACAGGTCGGCCAGTGTGAACGTGGAAATAATAGGAAAGGAAAATGACGGCACACGCGCTTTTTTCGACCGAGTCACGTCTGCACTAACCGAGCTGCTTCGCGCTGCATTTGCTTCGCGAGACTGCTCGCTTTGTGGAGACCCACCTAGCAACAATCGAACTTAAACTTGATTTGAAATTATGTGTCTGAATAAATATCGGATAATATATTATCTTTTTCAAGTACTATATTAATTATTTTTAGCGCGCTTCCGTCTTATTTATCTCATTTTATAATCCAGGATCTATTTATGTTATCTTAAGTACCATACACATACATAACACAAGATTACACATAGGTATTAGAAATCCGCTACTGTAGTACTGGGATATCTGATATACTTTTTGCAAAATACGTATTATTCGAACGACAAAATCGACCTTAATTTCTGTTTCATTAATGTCAACAATAGTTAGTTGCCACTTGGAAAAAGAAGAAGAAGAAGAAGAAGAAGATGTGGGTCTTAGAAAATTAATATATATTTTCACTTCATTTAATTTCACATTATTCGTAATTTCAATAGGTAACAAAAGCCGGAAAATGATGAAAGAATTAATAAAATGAATTATTTGTGCCTTTTTGAATAAATGAATTATGTTTGACTCCTTTCGCATACTATACAATTATATGTAGGTATCCGTTTCATTGATCAATTTTCTTTACGGACAAGTAGACCTAACAGACCCAGAAAAAAACTTACGAAGAGAATGTATGTAATAAATTTATCTATGCGAGGACATGACAAAATCAAAACGTTAACAAATCTTTTGAACTTTTAACAAATTAATATGAAATTAAGTTTGAAGTATAGAGTCCTATATTTTGTGTGTGGCTTGAAATTACACTTTAGCTACATTTTTTCCGAAATATTGCCATCTTAATCTACTATAAAGATTTCAAACAGAAATAAAACAACAGTATAACGCATAATTAACAGCTTATTTATTTTTCTTATCAAAATCTGATTTTCGAAAAACCATTCAGTACATTGTTTTTATAATGAAAATAATTACAGTTAAAGCTACAAGAATAACAGAAAGTAGATCGAGGTAGCATTTCTGGTACCAGGGCATCATAAGCGCGGGAGAGCGTAGATGTGGCGCGCCTTGTGTCCTCACTACATGCTCTACCCAGTGTACCAGCTCATCGCCAGGAGTGGACGGCCGGTCGTGATACATTAAGGATATTTCTTTGGCTTTGGTTTTATATCTGAAATCGTAATATAGTTTAAAATGAGTTTTCATTAGCTAAAGAAGAAAGAGAGAAGAAATTTAAAAAGAGGTAGCGTGTGTATATTTTTAATTTCTCCAGGTTGAATAATAAATTGTATCAATTTAGGTAGCATTTGGCAGAATATAAAATGAAACACAGAGGTGTTACTTTCAAAATAAGACTATCATTTACTGAAATTAGGACACTTACTTTGGCTCAGTCATCATTTCATGGATAGCTCGTTTAATATCAACGTCCATGGTATATGATAGGTCCACTTTTATAGCAAAACCTTTCCTTACTGCTCTATCCGCATTCACGAACTGGTCTACCATCACAGGTATTGTTATCATTGGAACTCCGAAATGTACTGCTTCAGTTGTTGATAAAAGACCGCCGTGGGAAATAAAGAAAAGACATCTGGGATGTGCTGAAATGTCAAAAGATTTACAATCTTGTATAGTATAGTTATAGAAAATTCTTGTGTCACAGTAGGTTGGTTGGCTGCCTTATTCCCTGAAAATGACTGGATCGATATTTATGAAATTTTATATGTAATACTTATGCCGTTATCAAACTTTATTTCATTTGTACATGCTAATCGTGGAGCTATAAGACAACTTACCACGCTTTCATTAAGTTTAATTAAACTTACCAAGAATACTTTGCTGTGGTGCCCAATTAACAATGTGAACATTTTTGGGTCTATTCGGTAAATCTCTCTCGAATTTCCATAGTACAGTCTGCTTCAATTCTCCAAATATTTTCAAAATTTTGCTGGTCAACTCTTCTGGTAAATCTTCGCTTCTTAAAATGGATCCCATGCTGAAGTAGATCACACCATATTCAGCGCTATCCATTAATTGCTTCAGATTCTGAAAAGTGACATAGTTTTGAATGAAATTTATATAACACGTCTTTTTTCTTTTCAATTCTTTCCGATCTATTGTCTACCTGCTACCAGATACCAAAATAGTTTTTAACTAATTTGTTATTAACAGAGACAAATTTAATTTTAAAAGGATCTGCATAATTCTTGGCTTTAAGCAGTTTGACTGATAGTCTTTTAGCCGATATCAAAAATATATGTTATAAGAAAATAAATATTGAAGTCCTTAGTCATGATTCAATTCAAAATAATTTACCTCGGGAAGGGGTTTAACATCCGTCTCAATATGGTGTCCGCCAATGGGCTTGAAGTTTTGTGGCAACCTGGTTGCTTCTCCCAAGGATGCGTGTGAATTGCCCAGCATTAATGAGGCATTGTATTTCAGATCAGTCAGACTTGGAACTGGTTTGTTCCTACTCTGAATGTGTGGCACGATATAGGTGTCGTAATATTTGTTTTCTAGAGGTTCTATGTAGCTGAAATCAAGGGTAGAGGTATAGGTTAAATAGTTAAATGTATCGTAAACAATAATAAGAACTTAATCTTCTCTATGTACTATAATATTATAGAAACACATTGTGTATTATTCATACATGCACTAAGTATATTCCATGATTATCCGCAATGTTTTGCGTATCCTACACAATTTATTATTCACGTTTATTTAAGTTCATATTTTATTCTATATCTTTAAATCTACTTACTCTGGATAAAAAACTTCTGCAGATCCAATCTGCAGAAGTTTTTTTATTTAAAGACATTTCGATTCTTTAATATTATATAGGTATAATGGTTACTTACTAACTCTGTACGAACATTCCATACATTTGGTTGAACAATTCTTCCGTTCTCTCTTGAAAGGTATACGGAGGAGCGTTACTCGAAGCTGAGTCGGACACATAGGCCGGGTTGGTGAGCTCGTCTATCAACCTGAGCACCATCCAGTGTGGTTCTAGTGAGGAATACCAGATGTAAGGGCAGTTGTACACAGCTGACAATCTGAAAGTGGACAGAAAATTATGAAAATACTGGGATAGACTGTTCTTTTTATTCGAATTTGCATCGAAGGTACAACACAGAAATAACAGGCCTTATTTGTGTGGTCTGATACAGGATTCATCAAGTAGATTTGTACGACGTATTTAATAATATTGTAATGTAAATCTTGAAGGTATATAATAATATTTACTTAAGCCAATTAGTTAATTGTGACATAACTATTATTTAAATTACCTATAGAAACCGATTTTCAATATTTGTAAGCAAACACTCTTGAATTTCTTAAAATGACTAGGAAGAATAGAAAAAAATGGTTGCCTGTAAAGTCGGTTTTACGGGCGAAGATTTTACGTGACAACGTCTTTTTCTCGGTAGAATATTTATGTGCTGCGCGCGCGGCAGACCGCGGGCCTCTCTCTCGTTCGGTGACTCATCGTAACGTTACCGAGCGTTACACTTTTTCATAAGTGACTCCCAGCCGCAACCTAATTTAAGACGTTGTCACGTCAAAAATTCGATCACGAGGCGGGACTCGAACCCGCATCCTTTCGCGCCATTCCGGGGCGGATGCCTGACCAATTCAGCCACTCGTGACCCGCCAGAGCAATCGAATTTATTCTATTCTTTCAGTTTTATGTGTCTAAGGGACACACCGCGCGCCATCTATTGAGATGATTAACAACCATCTCAACCAATATGAAACACTTTTCAGTGAATACAATATTGTAACGATGGAACACGACGAAAAAAAAGGTCGTGTTCCATCCAAGGATAGCAAATTTTTCTGAAAGGAAACATTCCTTTATTAAAAAAAAAAATAGAACTACATTCAAATATTTTCTAAAATTCACTTGCTTCGACTGGGAATCGAACTAAAAATAAAAAAAAAGACGGGTTGCACTCCGGGAGTGCCGGCAGAAGTGAAAACTTGATTATTAACGTTGAGCATGTTTGATATCCATCCGTCTTACGCTTTTTCGATCAGGTCACGTGTCCTGACGCGAGTTTAAGATTTTATACCCATTACAGAAAAAGTGCTCAACGCCGCTAAAGAAGTTTTCACTTCAATAAATCTAATTTTACTTTTCAAATCGATAGAAACAATATTAAAGATAATTTATTGTTAATTTCTCGTAAAAATATTTGCTCTTAGAAATAAAAATATCATGGAATCGAACATTTTTATTGTAGCATCAACATCATGTAAACATAAAGAACGCTACTGGTTTATTGGTCTATTTAATAAATACATTTAAAGTTCAAAATGAAACTCTCGTTCTGGATACATTAATTTATTTTCTTCTGAAAATATTGGTAATAATATATAGACATAATAGAAAAAATACAAAAGATATTTATGAAGCATCTTAGTTTTAAAGCAAAACATAACTTTAAGGACTACAAAGAATCCTGCATTTTCTTTAAAATGAATACTCTCGAAGACAGACGTACCCTTTCAGATATTATGTTTCTTTATGATCTCCTGAACAACAAACTAGACTGCCCCCAATTAACAGAAAATATATATTTTAACACCCCTCTAACTCGAACACGTAATACTCCTTTATTCTTTATGCCACGTACAAAAAATCAATATATGAAGAACTCACTCTTTAATCGCCTACCTTCGATATACAATGAAAAATTTTCTACTCTTGACATATTTAACAGTCCTCGCAATCGTTTTAAAACCAATGTAATTGAAATATTATCAAACGTACCTAACACATTTTAATCATGCACACGCACACATACAGACACACAAACACAAACACACCCAAACGCACGCACGCACTCACCCACACACCAACTCACCACTCTTTAACTAGTTACTGTTTTAAATATATATATATAATTGATAATAATTGTAAAACTCGTAATTGGCGTATTGTATCATAGATATAAGTAGATTAAGTCAAACTGTATTCTGTGTAGTTTTCAAATAAATAAATAAATAAATAAATAAATAATATGTAATTAAAACTATTTTCTTACCTATAATTCATGTCATTAATAAAACAACTTCGGGTATTAATTTCTTTAACTCATAAGAAAATTGTAACTTATGGTTCACTTCACACTTGACAGACGGACAACTGTTCGTAGTCGTCGGTCAAGGCCCATGTGTTTTAATAATAAAGATTTAATATTTTACGGATAATATGTTGTAGAAAATATTACGACCACGAATAGTGTTGATTTGAAGAATAAAATAGAAAATTTTATTTTTTTCCATTTTTAGTTCTTTCGATTCCCGGTCGAAGAAAATTAATTTTTGAAAATCTTTGAATGCAGTTCTATTTCTTTTTAAAAATAAAGGAATGTTTCCTTTCAGCAAAATTTGCTATCTCCAGTATTTCTAGTACTTTCACCAAGGGCCCATCGAAAATTTCCACACTGTATTTACAAACAAATATATAAATATGCAAATATTGCTCGTTTAATAGTATAGAATAAGAAGTTAATTTATTTATAACAATAATCCTAGGATAGCTAATAAAAGCAAACTACTGATTTATTTATACTGTGGCGTGCTCGCCGCTCGGTTCTAATACGCGAGCGGCGACTACAAAATGGTCGGGAGCAAAACTAGCACAGGTCCTCCCTCGATGACATCCGGCTGAACTCTGGCGGCACTGGCGTGGTGCGCGCGAGTCGCATTTTACGTATTATATTTTATATAGAAAAAATAAGGGCTAAATTATAAATCTATTCAAAAATATCCCTGTAAAACCTGATTAGTAAATGAAATGTAAAATTTTCATAAAAATAGCGTTTCCCTAATTCGCATAAAACTGAAAATGCTTTCAAAATCGATGTTACTTCTGATTTTTTTTTTATCAAGTTAAATGTTTAATATTGTGTTTTTATCTGTACTATATATATATTTTTTTAGGATTTTAAATATGATGATTTCTCTGAAAATAACATGATTTAGAAACATGAATTTTGGTTAAGGGGCCCTTAAATAAAATGAATTGACTTTGCACTGGTGACAAATTATCCAATTATTGCTTCTCGCGTTTCGTGTATTGACTATAGGGAGAACATGACACCCAAAAGATTTTTTGGTCATAGTTGTAAAATGAATATTTATTAGTCGCAGTCATCTGGTTGAATCTGCTATTTGATTGAACGACCAGTGCGTTCATTGAATGATGTCATTAAATTCGATATTCAATCAAATAGCTGAATCAATCAAACCAAGACGACACAATGTACAATTGTTTGATGAAAAATTGCACACAAAGGAAACAATTAAATCAGCAGGTCAGGATATAGTTTTCTTTAATGCTTAGCTGATAATCAAACTGTAACTGAACTGTAACTTACCCAGCATATAAGTCGGTATAAACCCATTCTGATATTATAACATCAAAGGTTTGGCTGGTATCCTTAAGTAGGTTTTGAAATCGAGGGTTCTTAACTGTACCCTTTCCTACTTCCAAGCAAACTTCTAATAGTATTGAAATCGATTGTCGATTTATATTTCCTTCCATCATATTTTGGATATTACGTAAGCCTCCTGTAATTTTACTTTTCATATATCATAAGGAGTTTTGATGTTATAACAGCACTACTGATTTATCAGTTATATAATATATGCGGTTTTACCCGCATTGCTCTGCTCCTGTTGGTCTTAGCGTGATGATATATATTATATACCTATAGCCTTCCTCGATAAATGGGCTATCTAACACCGAAATAATTTTTCAAAGCGGACCAGTAGTTCCTGAGATTAACGCGTTCAAACCAACAAACAAACTCTTCAGCTTTATAATAATAGTTATAGTATAGATAAAAAAACAACGGCTAGACAAAAAAGCAAATACAATATTAATGGATAATAAATTATGAATTCAAAGAGGGTCGGTAGACATGAGGATTCGGGTCATGTCTACTTTATTGTTTTCCATCAAAAGTTTAATCGGTTAGGAGTAGGCTTATACTAACCTTTCACAATCTCAATATTTTCGCTCACATCTACAACTTTCAAGTTTTTCTTCGGTTTTGGTGGAAATGACGTGACGAACGTAACCTGAAAATATATTCTACAGCGGTTATTATTTATTTATTTATTATTTATTTATTTGGAGATCTTACAGAAACAATTAAACCCGTGTAATACATAAATTAATACTATTTATACTTAAAACTAACACAGATTTCTGAAATATTAAACTAAGGGAAAAGCATTAATTAAGCATGTACTTATCCAAAGTTAGAAAAATTATACATATAATTGGTAAATTGTACATTTGAAACTATTAAAACAGATCTATTTCATTTAGTTTGTCATTGTGTAAGACACACATTCTGTGAAGTGGCGCGCGTTGTCCTGCGTTGGTTCTGGTATGTTGTAAATGGAAAAGACATTTGGAACGAGTTGGTCGCGATGGCACACGAAAGGACAAGTCGGCTAGTAAGTTCGAAGAATCAATTTCACCCACACAAATGCTTCTAAAGAGGACTACAAGAGCTAGCTGAACTTGAGTTACTCGCGCACACATTAACACAATCGACGACGGTTGATGGAGATCACGATTTTAGGTTTTAGACTGATTTTAGTCCTCTTGACGGGTTTTGTTTTATTTCCCATACTTAAAAAAATTTACAAAATTACAAATAATTTATCAGTTTTAAAGTAAGTAAAATGGATTCTACAACAAAAACTAACAATTCTGGCGGAAAAAAATCATCGAAACAAGCGACACGTCCTCGGCCGGTATTGTCGGTACACAGGCGTTCACGCACACATGCGTACGTTTTTGGTTTGGTAATAAGAATTTGCGATTTACACGAAATCTATTGATTGGACTAAAAAAATAAAACACTATTATTCTAGTATGTTGCTTGTAGAATTATTTTCCGAAAAAAAACAGAATGATTGCATGTAGTTTAGTATGGTTTTTAAGCATCAAAAGATTTTTTTAGAGGTACCTTTGTGATTTTTTTCTATCGAGTAAAATAAGTTGTATTGTGTTTTCAACACACTATCTAATCTAGCTAGTATATCTCCTGAAGTATCCTCCTCATATATTTGTCTGAGATTTTTTACTGCAGTTAAAGCATTATAAAACTCGCGTTTAGCTCTACTAGTCCCCATCAGTTATTGAACGTCTGTTGGTCAAGGACAACATGTTATATTTTTCTAAGAGTTGGTCGTATGAGCATTTGGGAGAGCATAAGCGATAGTTAAGTGTGCGCAGAAACTTCTTCTGTATCATTTCCAATTTATTTAAATAGCAATTATAAAATGGATTCCATATAGGAGATACATAATCGAGGTGTGATCTAACTAATGATTGGTAGAGGCAAATAAATGTATCCTTTCGTCTGAAATTCTTAGTAATTCGAGTGATGAAACCGAATATGCGGTAAGCTTTCTTTAATATGTAGTCAATATGTACGTCCATTGTGAGTTTAGCATCAAGGTAGACGCCTAAATCACGAATAGAAGAATCGGTATCAAGAATGTGTTCTCCTAGTTTAAATTTTGATGGAATAATATTATATTTTTAGTAAAACGGACATGTTTGCATTTATTGTAAGATAGATATAGCTTGTTGTTTTTGCAGTATTCGCCTAACCTATCAAGGTCACCTTGTATAAGACTAATGTCATTTTTATTTGATATGGAAGAATATATTTTTAAGTCGTCGGCATATAATAGAAATTTTGAGTGTTTAAAGCAACTGGAGATATCATTAATACTTAGGTTTGGTTACTTATATCATACTAGCTTTCCGCCCGCGGCTTCGCCCGCGTTTTCAAAGAAAAACCCGTTCCCGTAGGATTTCCGGGATAAAACCTATCCTATGTCCTTTCTCGGGTATCAAAATATCTCTATACCGAATTTCATGCAAATTGGTTCAGTAGTTAAGGCGTGATTGAGTAACAGACAGACAGACAGAGTTACTTTCGCATTTATAATATTAGTATGGATTTGAGAAAAGCAAGGAAACTCGTATATTTGATATGCTTCAATAATTTTCGTGAATCTTCTGTAGGTATGCATAATAATTTATATGGGTAACTGTGGGTAACGATGATTCAAAACCGATTAAATTTAACTGCTATTAATGACTAAGCTTCACTACAGAGTATAAAACAAAGTCGCTTTCTTTGTCCCTATGTCCCTTTGTATGCTTAAATCTTCAAAACTACGCAACGGATTTTGATGCGGTTTTTTTTAATAGATAGAGTGATTCAAGAGAAAGGTTTTAGTATATAATTTATTAGGTTTTAGACAAAGCGGGCGAAGCCGCGGGCAGTATGCTAGTAATAAATAAATAATAACGAAAAAGAAAAGCGGCTCTATCTTCATAGATAGAAAATTAGTTTTGAGAAGCTAGAAATAAGAATAAAATAATACTTTAAAATCTGGAATGAATAATTACCTCATGACCAGCATTGATCAAATGCCGTACTAAACCTTCTCCTAAGATGCCATGACTCTTCCCAGGAAAAGTTACAACAACTAGAATTTTGTATGCACAACAATTGGACAATAATATTGCCAAACTCAGTAACTTTAAGAGCCAGGCCATTTTCTGAAAATAATGAAAAAAATATTCAGGTACTATTCTTTTAATAGGAGCATAAAATTTTGAAAATTTCCTTTAATACCCGAATTTAACGTGTGCGTAATTTCCAGTGTTCTCTCTAGTAATCACGTCTTATTTCTATTTTGTTTCTTGTAAAAAATATCTTATGAAATTATTAACTTCCCTGTTTTCAAAGAAATAAACGAACTATACGTTCCTTATTGGACCTGATGAACAACACACTTTTAATTCATTTATTCTCTTATATCGATGATTTACAGTGCAACAAATTTGATTCGTTGGAACTATTTATAAACAACTTTGGTCTCCGAACTCAACTCTCAAACTGACCTCGACGTGATGTTTACAACGCTCAGTAAAATACATTTTAAATTATTGTAATCTATTTGATGATCTTTATGAAGAGAAGAAACAGGGTGTCCCACTATACTGTATACTAAGCGCGAAGAGACTTGTAGTTTTGCATACACTGATCACGAAAAAAATAAAATTACGCCAAAATTTTTTTGCTAAATTTTTCCTTAAAATTCATGTTTTCTTCTCTGGCTTCGCGCAGCCGTGAGCCGGCATATAACGCTCATAATGTGAGTATTTTGTCTATGGATATGTCGTGGCCATATCGTAGATTTGCTCATTTCATGAAATGGCCAACATAGTTTGATCAGATCGTAAAATCGTCAACGTTTCACGATTTGGTCATCGACATTTGGCCAGATCGTATAAAATATCTTAGAGAGTCCATAAAACATTAAAAAATTCAGAATATTTTAAGAACTTGTTTATTGTCATTTAAGTTAGTGCCGCGGTAGCGCCGGCGATTACCAGAAGCGAATGGTTTTTTCAATAGAAAACAGTTAGGTTAGGTTAGGTTAGACTTTAATAAACAACGCACGAGCCGAGCGAGCAAAGCGAGCGTGCCGCGGCAGCGGCCGGCGAGTGCCAGAAGCGAATCGCTTTTTAAAAAACAAACAAAAATGGTCGCATTTCGTGAAATGGCCATCCACGTTTGGCCAGATCGACGATCTGGCCAAACGTGGATGACCAAATCGTGAAACGTTGACGATTTAACGATCTGGCCAAACTAAATTGGCCATTTCATGAAATGAGCAAATCTACGATATGGCCACGACAGGTACATAATCTTAAACGATAGCTCACGTGCGGATGGCAAAATTGGGCGGGTTGCTTGTTAGAGGTGTACACAAAGAGTTTTAAGAATTCATCTATTTGAAAAAAAATGCATCTAGAATTTTATAAATATTTTTTACGTTCTCAGCGTATGCAAAACTATAACCTCCATCGAGCTTAGAATACCGACGGTGGGACACCCTGAATAATATCCTATACATATTGCATATTCTTAAAAGTATAACTTATTATAATATATATGTATATTCAATACATAGATATATTAAACAATCCTACTTTAGCTTTTTTTGGATTAAAATGATGCAGAATTTTTCATAAAAATATAATATCAATTTTCTTGACTACTTATTACCATGAAAGAAAGTTTTTATTTGTATTTTTGTTGAATAAAATCCGAATGCATTTTAATAAATTTTATTAATTATTTCACGTATTCAAAATTTCCTTTTCAGCATATTTTATAATATACTTACTGTTCCCCGTGGTTTTACCCGCATTGCTCCGCTTCTATTGGTGCGTGCTTATTTAATAAATTGCCGTCCTCGATAAATGGGCTATCTAACACTGAAATACTTTTTCAAATTGGACTTGTAGTTCCTGAGATTAGCGTGTTTAACAAAACGAACTACCTCTTCAGCTTTTTAGTATTGGGATAGATTTATATGCAATGCAAAGTACAAATTTATTGTTGCAACTGCCAAATTACAGTCTGTTCATCGATTTAATTTGTTTTTTTTTGAGATTAATTATGAGAAGAAGAAGTAAGAAAATAAAAGTAAAATTTAATAAACAACAGTTTGTGCGAACACATTCATTTATCAATATTTGCTTCTATATTTATGTAGGAAATGATATTTGATTGGCACTATATAATATATCATATTAGGTCTATCGGGAAGTCGTTTACCGATTAACTATATTATTTCGTCTTGTCATAATTAATAGGCGTGAAATATTTATAAAATTAAACCACTTCAAGTGGAATTTAAAGTAGGGCAGTTATATTTGTCGCGGAAGAATTCCAACCAATACCCGCGGCCCCATCATTAAAGCGGCTCGACGGAACACAGTGGGGTTTTAGTCAGTAAGAATCCGACATAACCCACGGCTCCTTCCCCGGGGGCCGTGGGTATCTTTGGAAGATTTCCCCACTATAAAAAAAAGGGCAGTTATATTTTTTATCAGAAAGATTGCCATCTTCACTATTCTGTTAAATAGATTTAAAACTGAAATAAAACAATCACATTAATATCTTACCATATTATTTTTAACACTTATTTATTTTTCTTATTATAATACGATTTTCGGGAAACCATTTTGCATATTGTTTTTAAAATTAAGACAATTGCCGTAAAAACTACTAGGATAGCAAGTAGGTCGAGATAGCATTTCTGGTACCAGGGCATTATAAGCGCGGGAGAGCGTAGAAGCGGCGCGCCTTGTGTCCGCACTACATGCTCCACCCAGTGGACCAATTCTACTTCAGGAGAGACGGGACGATCGTGGTATATTAAGGATACTTCTTTGGCTTTCACTTTGTACCTAAAAGATAATATATTATGAAGTCAAAATACATGTTCAATTGTTGTTCTGGAAAGGTCTTATAAAACTAGGACACTCACTTGGGCTCAGTCAACATTTCCTGGATAGCTCGTTTCAAATCAAGGTCCATACTGAATGAAAAGTCGACTTGAATCGCGAATCCTTTTCTTACTGCCCTATCTGCATTGACGTATTGGTCCGCCATCCCTGGGATTATTATCATTGGAATTCTAAAGTGTACTGCTTCAGTAGTTGATAAAAGACCTCCATGAGAGATGAAGAAGAGGCAATTTGGATGTGCTAAAAAGATTTACAATATGATTAACACTTTTGACATAATAATACAGCATACAAGAAAGGAAAACTGACTTAAGCGCATAACACACGGTGAAGATACTATAATATTTTATGTTAAGATTCTCTAATATAAAATATTACAGTATCTTAAGGTATCTGGTATCAGCGTTCTGACCATCATTTTTCTTTTTGTCATTGCGTACAAAGACCCCTGTAGAACCGCCATCAACCGCCACAAATGACCCGAAATTTTGTGTCAGTATCTCCCGGCCTATAGATGGCTTATCGCTTGGTATTTTAAGATATTGAAGGTAAAATATAATATATTATCTTCGTCGTGTGTTATGGCTCATAGGATTTGTATGGCGAGCGATAATCGGAAATATGCTCTAAGATAATATATATTTTACATTATCTTCACCGTGTGTGATGCGCTTTAATGAGTGACTCAACTTACTACTAGATACGCTAACTTGCAAATCTTAATATATATAAATCTCGTGTCACAATGTTTGTCCTCAATGGACTCCTAAATCACTTAACCGATTATAATAAAATTCGCACACCATGTGCAGTTCGATCCAACTTGAGAGATAGGATAGTTTAAACATGTAGGTACCACGGGCGAAGCCGGGGCGGACCGCTAGTTTAAAATAAATTTTATGAAGTTTCCAAGCATGCATAGTTTAGTAATGGAGGTGTAAATTATCATTTTCTTGTATTTAAAAAAACGTACCAAGAATGCCCTGTTGTGGTGCCCAATTTATTATGTGTACATTTTTAGGTCTCTTCGGTAAATCTCTTTCGAATTTCCATATTACTGTTTGCTTTAATTCACCAAATATTTTCAATAAGTTCTTAATCGTCTTTTCTGGTAAAGTGTCACTCCTTAGATTAGATCCCATACTAAAGTAGATCACACCATGTTCAGCGTGATCCATTAATTTCTTCAGATTCTGAAATTTTCAGTTATATTTTATTTTAATTTAGCGACTTCTAGCCAACATTCTTTTTTGAAAATTGCTAGAAATTTTGTGATTAAATTTTTAGTTGTGCTTATCGTTTCTGTACTATTTGTAATAAAGACAATAAAAAAACAGTTTATTTTTAATGTTCTCTACAGCTATCAAATTAATTGCATGCTCTAATTACAAACGGTTCCCAATCAAACTTTATATTTTAGTAAACGGAAATCATTATCATGTAGATACTTATTTAGTGCATTACTAAATAAGTATCTACATGATAATGATTTCCATAGATATAAGAATTGATTAAAAAAAAAAAAAGACGTGTGGCACTCGGGGACTGCCGCGGTAAAGCTATTGCATAGCATGCCTTCAAGCCACACCTCCGAGCCCGTCGGAGTGGGGAGCGTGAGGTTTTTTCGTTACGGAATTCTCGATTCGGTCCCCGCGCTCAAGGCCCGCGATAGAAGCTATACAATAGCTTAAAAAAAACTTCAAAATATAACCTAATTGATTGCATGTCTGGAAAAACATATATCAGTAAAAGGGTAAAATACAGCAGTTTTCAGTAATAATTGCTGGAAATTATTCTCTTTAAATTTCATCACATCACATCAAAGACCTCTCAGAACACTTAAGACAAAGTCTGCGGACTGCCTTCGAACAATATTGTCCTAGAAAAACTTACCTGAGGAAGTGGTTTCACATTTTTCTCAATATGGTATCCACCAATGGGCTTGTAGTTTTGCGGCAACCTGGTTGCTTCTCCCAAGGATGCGTGTGAATTGCCCAGCATTAATGAGGCATTGTATTTTAGTTCAGTCAGACTTGGAACTGATCTGTTCCTACTTCGAACGTGAGGGACAATATAGGTGTCGTAATATTTATTTTCTAGAGGGTCTATGTAGCTGAAACCAGAAGTTTCTAATAAAATACAATAATAATAGAGCTATAATTTGTTATAATGGAAGGCAGTAAAAACGAAGCAGAAAATCGTGCTTCGTCGTTTAAATGAGAAATATAAGCTTAGTATAATAGTATGGCTGATTTGTATCGATGTCTCCATTTATGTAAATGGACACGTCTTATTGTCCGTCTCAGCTCCCTATCTCTACGCATGTTCTCTTTGATTTTCTTCAATACCAAGAATAATTTACGTTTACGATTATATTCTACTAGCGACCCGCCCCGGCTTCGCACGGGTGCAATGCTGATACTAAATACACTACAGAAAAATTGTGAACGTTGTATTGTATATAAAAACATAGCGGCCCGCTCCGGCTTCGCACGGGTAGGTATAAAATAGATAGCCGGGCGGCCGGCCGGTACCGCCGCAAACGCTACGTCCCGCAATTTTTAAATCTGTAATATCTTCGAAAATATTCACTTAAATCATACGGTGTAAAGGGCCATATAGATCTATATTAAATGAACAATGTATTCAAGGTATTTAATTGGTTAAGGATTAATGCTATATTGGTTAAAATCGCATCGAAAATTAGCCATTATTTGTCGTAAAAAGTAAATTTCAAAAAAAAGTTATTGTGGGTTATCCATAAGAGATAGACATATACCATCGCGGACTTTTCTGTAGACCTTTTCAATGTGTATAATACTTAGTACATTATTTTGATAAAACTCGTAGGGTTCAGCTTGCGTTTGCAATGTAAGCGGAAAAAATGTAATTTTTTACGACATCACATTAGAAACCTCAAAAATAACAGTACTTCTCCACTATTTAATGGATGTTATTATACATATAAACCTTCCTCTTGAATCACTCTATCTATTAAAAAAAACCGCATCAAAATCCGTTGCGTAGTTTCAAAGATTTAAGCGTACAAAGGGACATAGGGACATAGGGACATAGGGACAGGGAAAGCGACTTTATTTTATACTATGTAGTGATAGTGATTACTTACTATTTTTTCAATAAGATTCCATTTATTTGGTTAAATAACTCTTCCACTCTTTCTTTAAAGTTAAACGGAGGAGCGTTATTCGAAGCAGAGTCAGACACATAGGCTGGATTGGGAAGCTCATCTATCAACCTGAGCACCATCCAGTGAGGTTCTAGTGGGGAAAACCAGATATAAGGACAGTCGTACACAGCTGAAAATCTGAAAAATAATACTGTCTTATCTAAAAGTTTTCTTTGAAGATATCTACGTTGTTTCTAAAGCGCAATATGCATAAAACTAAAAGTTAAGTAATGATACTAAGACTTAACTTAAGAAAAAACAGAACAGAACAAGGTTGGATGTGGAAGACATTACATAAGCTCAGCTACGAATCTAATATGAAATAATTGATACTGTAAAGAAAAAATAAAATAAATACACATTTTATTTTATGGAATTATTGGATTGTCACCGATCCTTTGTAAGCAACGTCATATTTTGAAAGGCCGCCTGTCCATCTGCAAGAAAACTTGCGCAAGAAATGTCCGACAGTCTGTCTGACAGCAGCATGCAAGTCTACTTGCAGGTGGAAACGCGGAATTAAACTTGCAAGCTACTGTCAGACAGACTGTTGGACATTTCTTGCGGAAGTTTTCTTGCAGATGGAAAGGCGACCTAAGTGTACAAAAAATTTAATCTGTCCGTTCAAAGTGGGTAAAAATATTATAGCCTAAAGGAGTCGGTTGAATACATACAAAAATATAGGTGAAGCTTATAAAAGCTTTTTAAAAATCATCCTGTAATATAGATGTCCTTTATTCATAGCGATTGCAGAATGATGTGCCGATTGAATCAAGTTTAAGTTAAGACTGCTCGAGATCGATATCTATATTAACAAAATATATCCTGCTAATATTTCCTACTAATATTATAAATGTGAAAGTGAGGATGTGTGTGTGTGTGTGTGTGTGTTTGTTACTCTTTCACGCAAATATTACTGAACCGATTTCAATGAAATTTAGCATACATACAGTGTGTCCGGACATGACATACCGATATTTGAAGGGGCTATTCTCCAGGTATTTTTATCGACAATTCAACCCCTCTACAGTCCCCTACCTCACCCCCCTCAAAATGGTTTTCGAATTTTTTTTAAGTATGTTTCATCACTCTTATCAATTAAATTTGTTTAGTGGTCCCTAGAATAACTTGTTATTGTTCAAATAAAACCAAATTTAGTATTTTGTGACACTCACTTTCGAAGTTATTACAATTTTCATAAATTCACTATCCGAATTGATAGGTTTGCCATTTTGAGGGGGGTGAGGTAGACTGTAGAGGGGTTGAATTGTCGATAAAAATACCTGGAGAATAGCCCCTTCAAATATCGGTATGTCATGTCCGGACACACTGTATAGAGGGTAACTTGGATTAACACATAGGATAGGTTTTATCCCGGAAATCCCACGGGAACGGGAACTGTACGGGTTTTTCTTTGAAAACGCGGCCGAAGCCGCGGGCGGAAAGCTAGTAGAAAATATTTAAAAGTCTAATCTTCTAGTTAGTTTTTTTTAATTTATATGATGACATACGAACAAAGTACGTACTTCGAATTTTTAATTAATTATTATGCAAATGATAAATAATAATACATATTGAAAATTCAAGGTGTTTGCAGATAACTAGGGCTCATAAAAACACATTTTGAATGTATTCACGTGTAATTTCATTGATGACTACATTTCCGCCCGTGGCTTCGCCCACGTTTTCATAGAAAAACCAGCATGGTTCCCGCTCCTGTGGGATTTCCGGGATAAAAAGTAGCCTATGCCTTATTCTGGGTCCTCAGCTACCTACATACCAAATTTCATTGTAATCGGTTCAGAAGTATTTGTGTGAAAGAGACAAACACCCATCCATCCTCACAAACTTTCGGATTTAATAATAATATAAGTATTAGTAGGACATAGTTATTAATGAAAATAATTTAGGAAATATTTCGTGCGAACTATTTTACTTTCCAATTTCTGCGTAACTCGTAAAGGAAACATTATGAAATAAATATAATCTTTGGATAAATCATAAATGTTAAAGATAGCACATTTGTTTTCTTAAAAGTTGCACTACATTAATAAACAGACTTAACTTACCCAGCATTTAAGTCATGATAAGTATACTCTAATATTAGAACGTCAAAGGTTTGGCTAGTATCCTTCAGAAGGTTTTGAACTCGAGGGTTTTGTAGGGTCCTTTTTCCCACTTCCAAACAAACTTCCATTATTAGTTTAATCGAGTGTAGGTCTACCGTTCCTTCCATCATATTTTGGATGCTCATTAAACCTCCTACAAATTATATATTTCATTAATCTTTACAAATTAAAACTACTGAAGTTAAATATTATAATACTGAAGTCTGAAAGAAAACAATGACTGAAAACATAATTGGATAAAAATTCAGTAATGTATGGCCACACCACTGAAAGGGTAGACGGAACTGTATTATGAGGGAATGCTTATTACCTTCAAAAATCTCAATATTTTCGCTAACATCGACAACTTTCAAGTTTTTCATTGGTTTTGGTGGATATGACGTTATGAACGTGACCTGCAAGCATTAAATCATCAATACATAGTACTAAACAAAGTCGCTTTCACTGTCTGTCCGTCTCTATGAATGCTTAAATGTTTATACATCAGTCAGTATCGACATTCGAAATCGAAAATTTAATAATAATTCCAAAAGTTTTAAAACTTCGTTCAAGTGAATGGTACATTGGGACGACAATAAATCTCATTTTGCAACCTTGTCCGCAGTCCGGAGCATTGTTAAAATTGCAATTAAATTATTTTTTGCTGTATGGTCGTGAAAAAAATTCCAAAAGTTCTGCAAACTTGGGGAAGTTTTCGATATAATATTTCATATCACGTATTAAATTTGCAACCAATCTAAGTGTACGGAACATTTTTTGTTATTGAATATTAATGTTTTTTTTTTATTAAACTGAATGAAATCGTTCCAAAAGTTCTGCAAACTTGACACAGATATCGGAAATATATACCGAACGGTTGTATAAATTTGTAACCTTTTTCGTTGACCGGAACATGTTTATTTATAATTATTTTTAATTCGTGGTCATTTTTCGAGTAAGGTGGTCTCGGAATAATTACAAAAGTTTTGGAACTTGGTTGCAAACTTCGAAAACATCTATTCTGATGCATTTACAAATTTGCAACCTCATACGCGATCCGGAACTTTATGCAATTTGCAAAAATGTATTTTTTTTATTTTTTCACCTTCAAGAAAATTTCAAAAGTTCTGCAAATCGAGGGAACTGTTTAATTTTGGGATTAATGTCAGTGACCGAAGTTTGAAAACTTTTGGAATTATTGTGAATTGATTGTCTTGACTGACTGGAGTATTAGAACTACGCAACTTATTTATGATACGCGGGAGTGAAGCCGCGGGCGGAGAGATAGTTTTAAATAATGTCAATTATTGTGTTTAAATGATACAAGATCCAGAAAATATTATTTTGCTGGGACAATCTCGTAAGAACATAAACATTTATTACCTAATTTCCTGAATACACAAAAAATACACAAAAAAATTCAGCAGGAGTGTTTACAAATGAATTTTACACGAAAAATGTAAAAAGATATAAAAAAAGGTATATAAAAGATTTAAAAATTGAGACAAAATTAAATTTTGCTGAATTCGAGCGGGGTTCCGAAAATTACACTAACTTAACATCGACCGTCTTTCATAAAAAGTATGCTATAGAGATAAGATAAATGTCAATTTTTTGTTAATTTACCTGATGGCCAGCTTTGATTAAATGCCGAACAATACCTTCTCCTAAAATCCCATGACTCTTCCCAGGCAAGGAAACAACAACCAGAATTTTGTATGCACTAGAATTTATTAGTAAAACTGCCAAACTAAGTAACTTGAGCAACTCCATGTTTTAAATACAATGAAATATAAATGACTAGATTAGAAAGTGCATTTTATTATGTATCAATTTTTTTATGCCAATTATTTAAAGTGTGCGTTTTTTGCGATACTATAATTATAATTATAATTATGTAGTTTATTTAACCGACCCTATAAAAACGATGAAGGTTTTATTGGTTTATTAATTTTTAAGCTATTGCATGGCTTCTATCGCGTGCCTTGAGCGCGGGGACCGAATCCAGAAATTCCGTAACGAAAAAACCTCACGCTCCCCACTCCGACGGGCGCGGAGGTGTGGCTTGAAGGCATAGCATGCAATAGCTTTACCGCGGCAGTCCCCGAGTGCCACACATCTTTTTTTGTTCTTTTTTGTATTGTTTTTTAAAGAACCATGTCAATTGTTGCAGCCCACTCATTTGCTAATAAATTAGGGGTTGGTCGAAAAGTTTTCTGAAAGTCTTGAAAAGTGGTTTTCGTTCCACCATATCGAAAAAATCTATTGTTATGAGAAGAAATGTTTTTTTCTGTATTTTAAATATTTTCTTACAGTAAATATAACGACCGCCTCCTTGGTACAGTGGTTGACGCGTGGGCGTAGAATCAACTGTGGTGGAACCGAGGGGACCTGGGTTCGATTCCTGGTGGAGACGAATAAAAAAAAATGTCTCAGTCTGGCAGGACACAGAAGGCTGATCACCTACTTGTCCCTAAAGAAAATCGATCAGTGAAACAGATGTATGAATAATTCATCTGCCCTATACTCCACTTGGGGACATGGGACATCACTTTTTTTAATAATCTAATCCATGACGTTGTACCAAAAATATGCTGGTATAAATATTTGCTACTATATTAATTATCTAGGAACTGATTTTTTATCGTTAAATTGCATCGTAGGTTTTTGAAGGAAAAACTTCTAAGGCGCGTTGAGATTAAAATTTCAGGGTCCCGTCATGGTAATTGGCGACTTAACGATAACGGTAATTGGCGACGATTAAAAGGCGACGATTTTGGTATTGAATCTTGCCAAAGAAGTTTCATTTCTGACACGTTTGCTCGGCACACACGCTATTTCTTAATGTCGTTCTTTTTACATAAGATTTTAATGGGCCACATACTGCTATACTATCTACATTCTTCATTATTTTCATATTATTGCATTAAAGGTTTGTTGAATATTGTATTCATCGCGATATTTGCAGTGGAACACAGTACGTGGTGTGTACGTGCGGAGTCAAGGTAAAGGACAGTCCCATATGAATTTTCGCGGTAAAAAGTAACCTAGATATTATAGCATTATAACTACAAACAATTTGTTTCACATTATAATATTAGTAAGGAAAAGTCATACTTATGTAAGTAATCTATACTAATATTATAAAGCTGAAGAGTTTGTTTCTTTGTTTGCTTGAACGTGCTAATCTCAGGAACCATGGCGCACAGGTCCGATTTGAAAAAAATATTTTACTGTTAGATAGTTCATTTATCGACGACAGCTATAGACTGTACCACCTCGCTAAGACCAATAGGAGCAGAGCAATGCGGACTAAACCTTGGGACACAACTAGTAGGTTACAATATGTGATTATTAAAATGGTGTAAGGTTACATTAGTCTATACTAATATAAAATTGATAGATGCGATAGTATTTTTTAATCTTTGCTTATTAATCTATCTCTTTGTTACCATTTCGGACCTAAAGACTATTCTCTAATCTGTGCCTAAAGTGTGACTAAATAAAATTATGTAGGTACTTTAACGAAAACAAAACTTGAATTAGGGGATGTTTGAAACTCAATAAATTAAAACCCCTGAAATGCTTTTCGATTAGATTAATTTATATTTAATCAGTATTTATCGTAATTGACTAATTGAGCGATTAATAAAAGCATTGTCACTTATCAATAAAAATTACGACAAAAATTACGTTCATTTTAATGCAATAAAATAATATACGTACGTGGCGCTTCTTTATTGAATTGAATATTTTATATATACAATTATGTATAGTTCAATAATTATTGGTTAATTCAAATCTGAACAATTAAATGTTTTGGTTCCGCAAATTTAGGGTTCTGAACATTAAAAGGAAAAAATAACATAAACCCTTTAGGATTACTTCTTTTCAAGGCCTTTTTTCTCAAGAATGAGTATTAAATATAAATTCGCTGAATTTATATTTAATACGTCTACGGTCTACCGTCCGACCGTCTACCGTCCATCCGCGAAGCTGTGATAAAATATAGCTGTGTAAAACTTATAATCCAACGCAACCAAAGATACAGCAGCCGTTTATGCTTTCGCAAATTTAGACATTCGCAAGGGAATAAAAACCTACGGATCTACCTTAATTATTTGATAATCGCTCCTATGAACACAGAACCTAAAATTTTGTACGAAGCAACGACAGTGCGAATAAAGGTACTCATATGAAAATATGTAATAAATTTAAAGTTACAACATATAAAAAACAGCTTTATACGGAACCCTCGGTGCGTGAGTCCGACTCGAACGTGGCCGGTTTTACTTTCCGTTAAGCGGTGGCACTATTATTTTCATTCAACAGATACCATACTTTAACGGAAAATTTTATTTCCATAAAATCTCAACTTTTCATGAAAGAAAATTAGTTTCAGTGATTCAAACGTAAATTATTATACAGTACCACGCATTTTTAACTAATATTTAAACTAACATTTTTGGTAAACATTATGACGTTTCTTTATGACGTTTTGGAACGAAGTTTCTTATCGTGCGTTGCGAAAGGGGGCTAGACGGAATTAAGACCAAAAGTTGTAACGATACTTTTTGCTATAGTTGTAAGCCGTGCGGCGTGCGGCGGCGTTTCTATCTCTCTCTCTCTCATAGAGAGCAAGCCAATTATTTTTGTAAAACGTTCCATCCGGGTTTTCCTTGACTCCTCTCAAGTTTTTTTTTTCAAATTGAAGATACACATTTTGTCATTTAAAACAATATATTATGTGGTTGCATAATTATTAACGCCTATCGAAGTGGGCATAAGTCGGCTAGTACATAATAATTATATTATACCAATATTACAATTAAGATTTTTATCAAAACGGATCTACCTTAATTATTTGATAATCGCTCCGTACATATTATATGGATAAGAAATCTATTTTAGTGTACCTACATATACATATATTTAAAATTATTCCATCATTTCAAATGAACAAGTAAGGATGACTCCGCTGGTTTAGTTTTTATGTATGTATGGATTAGTTTAATTTACATAATGTTTTAGAATTATAATTTTTTAAAAGGTGGATGCTGTATTTTTTTTTCAAAATCGGCTAAGTAGTTTTTTAATTAATGCAATGCCAGAAACTTACAAACAATAAAACTGCTAAAAATTGATGAGAAACTTAGTATGCTCAAGTTTATAATCTGTAGTTAGTCTGGTAGAGTTCGCTGCAATAAGGCCATTTTTTAGTTATTTTATATTTTTAATAAATAATTGTATATAATAAATATTCCTATACGAATATGAACTCAAATTCGGTCGAATTATATGTGTGTCGTCATGGCAACCGTGAGACTGTTAAACGTTCTTGTGTTCTTATTAGAGTATGGTTAATACTTAGTAAGTAGTAACTAGTATAGTATTATAATTATTATTATCTGTGATGCTCCTACTTCCGTAACCGATGGTAGATTAAATGATTCAAAAACACGATAAAAATATGTGTTTGAGTTTAATATTTTTAATTTATCTCTACGCAAGCTATAAACGAACGAATGCGATTATAATGTACCTACTAGATATCAGCTCGCGACCTCGTACGTGCGACTACACTAAAATTTGACGACAAGCCAAAAGGGGTAATAAAAATTTAGAATCTTATTTGGGATTTAACCTCAAAAATAACAAAGGTTCAACGAAACATTATCCCATCAATCTTTTTTTAAATAGTTAAAACTTTTATACATACTGTAAGCAGCAAAATGTACCGAACAAGAGTCAAAGTCCATCTAGTAGTTTTTATGTGATACTTAAAAAATATTACAATGAACAGACGACAATTCCTTTTAAAATATTATATATTCCAATAAAAAGATAATAGTTCTAACTGATAAATAAATACCTGTATCTATCAAATATATGAATGATTTGATGACTTTCGATTTTTGATGTAATATTTATCATTGAATTTATTCGACTCCGGTTATTTATTACGACGATGTATTAACAGCAAGTACAATTTTTTTTAATGTTATTATATTTAAAAATATATTTAAATATAACATAGTTCAGATACATATTTCTTTCTGGATTTTGAGGAGTAAGTACATTTCAAATTTGGTTTAAAAAAACGTGAATGTGAATAACGGTGTGAATTCTTTTATGTTATTCTTCTCAGTTTATTTCAGAAATTATTAGTCTTTTATAAAGCATCATAGTTGTAAGTTGTGCTTATTATAAATCGCCTATTCATTGTGATAATCGTAATATATTAACAAAACTTTTTAAATCTGTTTCTTAACATAATATTAGTAAAATTATTGATTCGTATTAATTTTTTGTTGAATCATCGTGTTTTTAAATTAAGCATTGGTGGAATAAAGTGATTGAAAGAAAGTATTGAGTGACTTCACTCAGTGGTAGTGAGTGTGTTTAATAATTTATTTGTTTTTTTTAGAAAATGGCGTCACGTTTATTAAGCGTGTTTTGCGTGTTGCTCATGGTATGCTATTGTGAGCCATATAACATATTGGTGATCAGTCCCCTGGCTGGTAGAAGCCACGGTATTCTTGGAGATGGCATCGTCAGACACCTTACTAACGCGGGACACAAGGTAAAGAAAAATAATAAGATACTTACTTACCTACTTACTCCTGTGGCGCTGAAACCCCGAAGGGGGTCTTGGCCTCCGAGACGAGAACTCTCCACTTTCTCCGGTCCTGAGCGGTCACTTGCCAATTTTCATTGGCTTGGAGCTTATTGTCCCTCTCCACTTGATCGCGCCAGCGATACTTGGGTCGACCAACCGGCCGAAGGCCCGAGGGACGGCCTAAGTATGCTCTCTTCAGACCTCGCTCCTCACCCATTCGCTCTACATGACCGAGCCAATGCAGGCGACGCGCTTTTATTTCCCCAAGTATATTTGGCTCGGCCATGAGTTTTTCTAATTCGGCATTCTTCCGGATTCTCCAACTTCCATCCTCTTGTCTGATAGGACCAAAGATCTTCCTAAGAAGCTTTCGTTCTGTGACTAAAAGGTTACGCTCTTCGTTCTGGGTTAGGGTCCAGGCTTCACAACCATGTTGGTAAGTATTGGTCTTATAACCGTTTTGTATATCCGCAGTTTGGTTTTTTTACTTAGAAGCCGGGACACGAAAATAATAAGATAATGCGTATAATTGGAACATCGCTTAATAGAAATAATTTGTAATAGTCACTCGAAGTTGAATTGAAATATGTAAAAAAAAAATCGATAAATGAGAGTTAAAATATTATTCCTGAATGATGATACAAATGTTGAATATCCAGTATAAAAAAAACAAGTACCTATATTTCGTTTCTAATATATTAAGATCTTGTTTAGATTCTTTTCTTATCTCACTCATTAAAATTACTATCAATATCTAAGCACTCTCGAAGCCAAAAATAAAAAATGTTAGTCGGTACTATTTTATTTAGTGTTAGAAGTACCTACTTTTAACACAAATATTTTCTTAGTTTTTTTCTTTAAATTACCTATAATTCGTTTTGTTTAATTTCTTATAGGTGACGTACATAACAGCCTTCCCGGAAAATACGTCTCATAAGAATCTCACGAAGATACACGCGAATAAAAGTCAAGAAGTTCTCACAGGTATTTACTTTTTATTTGATTGAAGCATCATTTGAAGCAGCAGAAAACACAGGTCCTTGGAAGGTCCAGGAAACCCTGTATATGTATAACATTAGTTTAACCTAGTAATGTATAATGCTCCTAAAATTGCAACACAAAGTTGGAAGTTCGAAAGACAAATTATTATTGGAATAGGGTTACTTACATTTAATAAAATATATTACGATGATTAAAATATTTTGTTACTCAGTATAGAACAAGCTTTGCTTAGTTTGGAACTAGATGGCGTTGAAATACCTACGAACTTACTAATTTGCTTTTATTTATTATTTTTCCAGAGCAAATGACCAATATAAAATCTTTAATGGACAAGGAAATCAGTTTGCAAGATCCGAGCCTTCTTTTCATGGCGTTCGTAGAAATTGGAAATAAAACGGTTTCTATTCCAGCCGTCCAAGAGCTATTTAAGGATAAGAACCAAAAATTTGATGCTATAGTTGCTGAATGGATGTTCTCAGAACTGTATGCTGGGTAAGACTCTCTTTCTATTTTCATGTAGACTATGCATACAGTGAATGGTCTTATTGACAACGTTTATTCAGAGTCAGAGACTCTGCCTCTTGTATATACTCTGTATACTCATTTTGCCTTCGAGAAGTAGAATATTTGAGACTAGGAAGGACTACTCATTATACGAAACACGGTACCATTTGCATACAACTACTTCTTAAGGGTTGTGAACTTGCCTAATTCGAAAGAAAATAATCAATATGATATAATATAATAGCTATGCAGTGATTTCTATCAAATATCTGATTGAATTCATAAATTTAAATTTTATTCGCAGTATCCAAGCAATCTACGATTGTCCAATGATCTGGTTCTCAACTGTGGATCCGCATTGGATGGTGCTCAAGTTAATAGATGAAATTCCGAATCCAGCGTATGTTCCGGATTGCTTATCTTCTGATATCATTTTCCTTCTGGCAGCGAGCAAAGGAGCTATTTTCCATGCTTTTTATACAATATCTTAAATATTGGTAAGTAAAAATCAACAACACGCATTTTTTTAATTGTAATGAAATCTAGCACATTTATTGAAAATTAGATAAGCGGCCAAAAGCCTAATCTAAAATCAGAATCGAATTCATTCGATTCTGAACCATTCTGTATTGGTTTTCAGGGCCACATATGACAAAGAACAGCAATATTACGAGGAATATATAGTACCCCATATCTATACTAATATTATAAAGAGGAAAGGTTTGTATGTATGTATGTATGGTTTTCACGCATAAACTACTGGACCGATTTTGATGAAATTTGGCACAGATAATCTTTAGACCCTGAGAAAGAAGATAGGCTACCTTTTATTGCGAAATATGTACCACGGGCGAAGCCGGGGCGGACCGCTAGTCAGAGATAAGAGTAAACCTGCGCCATCGTTGGAAACTTTGAGATACAACGCGTCTTTGATGTTGGGTAATTCTCACCCCTCTATGGGAGGGTCTATGAAATTACCACAGAATTACAAGCCAATTGGTGGTTACCATATTGATACGAATGTTAAACCTTTGCCAGAGGTAATATTTATACTGCAACAGTTAAACTTTTCATGTGTTTTGTTTAATAAAGTTCTTTGTCCTATTTATTTGTGAAATATGATATTTTCCATAATATTTTTTTTAATCTTCATTGTCTAATGCCAATCTTAATTTTTTTTTTCAGAATCTCAAGAACATCATGGACAATGCAAAGAACGGAGTAATTTACTTCAGTATGGGATCTAATTTGCGGAGTGAAAACTTTCCAAAAGAGTTGAAAGAGGGACTTGTAAAAATGTTAGGAGGGTTCAAACAGACTGTTATTTGGAAATTTGGAGAAGATTTACCGAACCGACCGAAAAATGTCCACATTGTTCAGTGGGCACCGCAGCCAAGCATTTTAGGTTTGGAAAGATTATGTTATTTTTTAGCTCTATGTAGGGAATATGGGAGACTTCAGAAATAAGGTCTATATTATTTAGTTCAAAAGTAAGGAAGCGATATAATCTGTTAAATAGAAGCGGTTAGGGCTAGCTTCACTCGATAAGGCGATAATTGATACTATGTCACCTGCAGGTGAAGAATAGTGAAATATTTTGATTCACGGTTATCGTATTTAAGTTAATTCATAAAAACCTAGTTGCAATTAACAGTTATTGTTGCAGAGTACATTATAACTAGACTGAATAAAGCATTTCGTTAGTTTTATTAATATTTTTTTTTTAATTACAGCTCATCCTAACTGCGTGTTATTCATCACTCACGGTGGTCTGCTATCAACCACTGAAGCAATCCACTTTGGTGTTCCCATCGTCGGTATCCCAGTGTTTGCTGACCAGTTCACTAATATCGAACGCGCTGTGAACAAGGGATTTGCGAAGAAAGTAACGCTCTCCTATACCATGACTGAGGAGATTCAAAAACAAGTTGAAGCTATTTTGAGCGATCCCAAGTGAGTAAAGTATATTTTTATATTCTTTAAAACAAAACGGGTGTAAGGCATGGTGTAGTGAATTAGACTTTCATATTTTGTAATTTCGTTTATACAAAAGTTACTTCAGTTAGCCATAAGAACGTAACATATAGATAGAGTTAGTTTCGCGTTAAGTTTTATGTCTTTTAGGCCAGTAATAAAGTTTCAAACTTACGATTTAACTTTCAGATATGCGGCGAAGGCAAAGGAATTGTCACAAATATACCATGATCGTCCAGTATCCCCTGGCGATGAGCTGGTACACTGGGTGGAACATGTGATTAAGACAAATGGCGCGCCGCATCTACGCTCTCCCGCGCTTGTGGTGCCCTGGTACCAGAAATTATACCTCGACTTACTTGCTGTAATCTTAGTAGTTATTTTAAGTATTGCATATTTATTACGGAAACTGTATAGACGTTTATTCAAAAAATCTAGCAAAAATATAGGTAATAAGAAAAATAATTAAATTAATGGGTAGTTTTATTTATTCCAATTACATAGCTAGTTATTTATTACATATTATTTTTGGTATTTATCAAGCATTCGGGGTGTATATTTATTATTTTAGTTTTTTCAACAAGTTGGTTTTTCCAAAAAATATGTGCTTCTTCATTTTGCACCGTCATGGTTAACACGCAAGTATGAGTGAGTCATTTACTCATGATATAATAAATAAGCGTAATACGACAGATTCTTTAGTCTAGAAGCCACTTTAGTTTAAAAGACTATAATTTTGATGACGAGAAGCAATTTTGATTCTTAAATCGACATCTTAACTGCACAGATTGAGCATTGGTGTTTTAATGTTAATCACAAAATTTTAATTATCGTTAAATATTATTCCTTATTTTAAAGACATACGCAATCGAGTATTCTGTCTTTAATTATAACTATAATTATTAGTTCTTAATAATTTTTGCCACTGCACATTATAAATAAAAGATCTAAAATGGGTCCCTGAGGAACCCCTCTCAAAAAGCTAAAGGAATTAGAAAATTATCTGCTTTCAAATTCATTTTAGATGGAAACAGTTTATGTTAAATACCTAAGTAATTATCGAACCATTTTATACAATTTTTACAAACTTATAATAGCCAAATTTAGATATAAGGCAATATCGATTGTGTTAAATGCACGATAGAAGTCTAAAATATTATGTCTGGATATACTAGACTTTAATATTGTTATATCTGTTATAGTCATGTATTGGTACATCTTTTTTTGAGTAACTAGAAAAATATCAGTTAGAAAAAATCTATAAGGCAATGTAAGAAGAAACATTGCTATCATTAACACCTATGAGATGTAATAACAATAAGCTGAAATTAAATTAGAATAAAATAATATTTAACATAGCTCTTAGATTATAATGTGTGTATATTTAATCAGTTAAACAAGAGAATATATCTACTGATAAATAATTGGAATACCCGATAACAAGTCTGCCACGATTTTGTGTCTATTGGGAAAGTTTAAAACTGATTAATTTTAAATTGGCCAACTACAAACCAGTTTTTAATTATTTGTTAATACTTTAAATTTACGTTTTTCACAATTTTTTCTTTTCTGTGTGACGTTGCTTCGTACCGAATTTCAAGGTTCACGGGAAGTACCCTGTTGATAAACTGTAAATCTTCTCTAAATATAATTAACGAGTTAAAAAAATGTAACTATGTTAATGTTAATTTTTCATTTGATTGGTCCATGCCCTCTTAAAACCTAGATTAAAATAGCCGATTAATATAGCAGCCAATATATCTCTGATAAATTTGTCAAAACTCGATAATATAAAAATAAAAACAAGAAAATTGCACTATACTCGTATTTTAAGTAAGTCTATTTTCACCAAAAATACATTTCTGAAATACACACTGCTTTCCAAATTTCAAGGCTATGGTGTTAAAGATTATGTATTATGATGATTCATAAGTATAATAAATTAATGCTATATTTTGAGTAAATATCTATTTATAGACGTTAGCTGCCATCAGTCGTATACATCGTAATTAGCTTTCAGCCCGAGACTTCGTTTGCGCGAACTACACTGAAATCTCACAACATACATAAGGGCGTCACAAAAACTTAGCAAAACTTAATATTATAAAGCTGAAGAGTTTGTTTGTTTGAACCCGCTAATCTCAGGAACTACTGGTCCGATTTGAAAAATTCTTTCGGTATTAAATAGCCCATTTATCGAGGAAGGTTATATATCATTACCCGAAGACCAACAGCAATGCGGGTGAAACGGCGGGGCACAGCTAGTCTTGAATATAGCCATTGTTATTTGTTTCTTAGCTTCTCTAAACAGCTTAATACAAATTATTACAGGTTTCAGCTTATGTAACACCGCAGAATACTTAATAGTAGCTAACGCTAGTAACACTCTATTCTAAAACGTTTCATAGAGCCTCATTATAGCCAAGTTAAACGATTTAGCTTCAGAAATGACCGAGATCCAAAGAAAAATACCTCTACTCATACATTACAAGCAAATGATAGTAAATTTTAAAACTTAATCATTATCTTCAACTTCATCAGCATCTTTATTATCATGTGATGTTTAAAAAATACCTGATGAACAGACAACAGTTATAATTAAAAGTTATATAAAATATAAAAAATACGACTTATTATAAGTTATCGATGTATTTATGAGTATAAAAATAGTGTAGTTAGGTACTCATTTTTCTAATTTTAGCGAGTCAGGAGTCAGAGTGGAATAAATAAAAAACAGAAATAAATAAATATACCGTAATTTAATTTCGTTTCTTACTACCTATAATTTTGTTAGATATTTTGAATAATCTACTATAAAGTTTCCTTAATAAACACAGCACTGTTAAAATAACTGCAAACACAACAGCAAGAAGGTCGAGGAATAATTTCTGGTACCAGGGTACCATAAGCGCAGGGGAGCGTAGATGTGGCGCGCCTTTTGTCCTAACCACGTGTTCCACCCAGTGTACCAGCTCATCGCCAGGCGATACTAGACGATCGTGGTATATAAGCGACAATTCCTTTGCCTTTGCCGCATATCTGAAAGTTATATCGATAATTTTGATTCTTTAAAGTTAAATATTATAGTTAATAGTCATAAATAGGGACTGCCGACAGAAGTGCACTAGTATAGTTGGTAATAAAACTTGATAGTTCATACATGTTCATACATGATGCCGGCTGTACACACTCGCCGAGACACACCGAGACAGGCCGAGAACGAGTATGTACATGGTGGCATTCGTCTTGTCTCGCTCTCTCGTGTCTCGCCTCGGTTGTCTCGGTTACTGGTCGGTTTTTTGCGCCTGAGTCAAAGGGTCTCGTTGAGTCTCGCGAGGAAAACGAGAGCGAGCATGTACACACTTGTTCAGTTAGTTGCTCGCTGACGTTATTTATGAACGCACGTGTTTCACTATGTGGTCTAATGAACGAGAATTACAGTTTTTGGAGTGTTATCAAACAGAACCTTTTTTATGGAACTTATTTTTTATGGATTTATTTTAAATTGGCCAGAAGGTTCTGCCACCAACTCAGCCAATTCATTTTCCATTGTACTTCTGAAACAAAGAAGCGTTTCTATTGATTCCTTAAAAATACAATAAAATACATTAACTATTCAGGAAGTTTTTATATTTATTTCCCTGTTTCTACTGCGGTGCATGGTAATCATCCATCATCTTCTTTTTCTCCATGGTTTGAGAAATTTTTTTTATAGTAAATGTTTAAAAAATTATAATAGCTCACGGCACAAAGACAAATAGCAGCAGCTTTTTCTACGTCCATTCTCGTGTAAGTCTTCAGTTCAAATGTTAGAACGAGTGTGTACAGGCATGCTCTCGACGAGAGTCTTTTCGGCCGAGGCTCTCGACGAGAGGCTCTCGACGAGTGTGTACAGCCGCGGTGATAGGTCAAGCGTAGAGTGAACAGGTACATTCTAGGGAAGCGCGTTCCAACTCAGACCACATCTCAGCTTAACATCAGGCGAGATTGTGGTCAAGCCACAAGCGCTTCCCTATTATCAATTAAAAAAAAAGAAAAAAAAAAACATGTCAGCATGTTAGTGACGTGAACCTATAACATTTTAAACTGTCTACATGATTAATGAAGATTTCCATTTTAACGCAGGGGACTTACGTAACTAATTTTTTAATTATAAATATTGTATACAATATAAAAGATACTCTATTTTTCCATCGATATAAATTTTCAAGAAACTAGTCTTATTTACGATGTCTCATCACGTCTAACATAAGTTTTAATGAAGAGAATAAACATTACTCACTTAGGATCGCTCAAAATGCTCTCGACCTGTTCCTTAAGCTCTGTAGCCATAGTATAGGAGAGCGTTACTTTCTTTGCGAATCCCTTGTTCACAGCGCGTTCGATATTAGTGAACTGGTCAGCAAACACTGGGATACCGACGATGGGAACACCAAAGTGGATTGCTTCTGTGGTTGATAGCAGACCACCGTGAGTAATGAATAACACGCAGTTAGGATGAGCTGCAATTTTAAAGTATATTATTTAATATTTTCTTTTAAAAAAAGAGAAGTATTTCAAAGTTAAGTTGGTGGCAAAGTAAATCAAAATTCCATCACTCTTAAAGAGCTCAATTAGCTGCTGTTTAAAAGCACTTTACATTTAAAATACATACTAAAACTTCGAAAATAAATACAAACCTAAAATGCTTGTTTGCGGTGCCCATTGCACAATATGGACGTTCTTAGGACGATTTGGTAAATCTTCTCCAAATTTCCAAATAACAGTATGTTTCAATTCTCCTAACATTTTTACAAGTCCCTCTTTCAACTCATTTGGAAAGTTTTCACTCCTCAAATTGGATCCCATACTGAAGTAAATTACTCCGTGTTTTGCATCGTCCATGATTTTCTTGAGATTCTGACAATTTACACAGTGAGAAAAATCACATCATCTTCATTAGATTGGCATTTAACTATAAACAATTACTAAAAAAATTACGAGAATCTGACTAAACAATATACTTTGTTAGGCGTTAAATTTTTACGAATCGTTTATAGTCCAAAAAGATTTTATAGCCAAATGAAAACGAGGAAGGTTTAGCTTTAAAAAAGTAAACTTTTACCTCTGGCAGTGGTTTCACATTCGTATCAATATGGTAACCACCAATTTCCTTGTAATTTTGTGGTAATTTCAAAGCTCCTCCCATAGAGGAGTGCGAGTTACCCAACATCAAAGACGCGTTGTATTTCAAAGTATTCAACGATGGTACAGGTTTACTCTTATCTCTGATATGGGGTATTAAGTATTGTTCGTAGTATTGCTGTTCCATACCATTTACGAACCTGAGAAACCAAAATTAACATTGAATAATGTCCTAGCTGTGGTTATGCTCCATGTTTGCGATTCTAGTTTGTTTTTATGGGATTTATTTTATAAACCTATTGTATTATAAAGACCATTGTGATAGAAACGAAATAAGACGGACTTAAGGCCGCATTATTCTGGATAACTTAAACACTTTTAATGCAAAAATAGCACCAAAAGAGAAGCGTGATTTACAAACAAAATAATAGATCATTTATTGATGTTGTAACAAATCGAAATTAAAAAAAATTGCTAGGATTTATTACTTACCAATTTTGGAGATATAGTCCATAAAGCTGGTTATATAATTCCTGTGCTCGTCGCCAGAAGGAAAATGGAGGGATATCAGCAGATAAGCAATCAGAGCTATACGCTGGGTTGGGAACCTCATCTATTAACTTGAGCACCATCCAATGCGGATCCACAGTTGAGAACCAGATCAGTGGACAGTCGTAGATAGCTGGTATACTGTGAATAGAAGTTTATGAGTTCCATCAGATTAAAATTATTTGTACGTGGTAGACGTTAAATAGGTAAAGTGACGTAGGTGGAATGAAAAACAAATTCAAAATACTGCTTGAATGATTTGATTATATAGAAACAAGTTTTATTCCACGATTTTCCTTGTTGTTGTATGTTTGCTATATTATCTAGCCATCTCGAATAAACAAATCAATTAGGAGAGTTTTGCAAATTTCATAAATCTCTATATATGTAAAAATGAGTCCCCATTTCCCTTGGTCACGGCATCACACTTGAACAGCTGCACTGATTCCGATAATTTTTTTTATAATATTCCTTAAAGTACGAGGATGGGTCTTATGGAGAGAAAACGTGTACATGTACCACGGGTGAAGCCGGGGCGGTCTGCTAGTAGGTAATAAAAGATGTAATTCTTACCCAGCATACAGTTCTGAGAACATCCATTCAGCGATTATGGCATCAAATTTTTGACTCTTATCCTTAAATAACTCTTGGACGGCTGGAATAGACACCGCTTTTCTTGCGTTTTCCATGAACATGAAGAACAGAAAGCCTATGTCTTGCAAATTGAAGTCCTTGTCCATTATTGATTGTATACTAGTCAGTTGTTCTGGAATTATAATAAATAATGTATAAGTTAATTTGTACATACTTCAACCAGCGCCATCTAGTTTCAAATTAGCAAAACTTGTATTATTCAAACTATTAGGAATTTATTATGTTTGTATAAATGGTTTTTTACTATACAAACATAGATACTCCGTAAATAGAAAAAAACAAGACACATTCTTTCAATAGTATGAAGATCGAACTTCGAACCCTTTTTTTTAATTTTAAGAGTTTTTATACATCAATATCATTTATACTATTATTTTTATTTTTTACGATACCGTATTTTAAAGAACATGTATATGATAATGTTTATCTAGCAACAAATAAATATTTTAGAAACAAAAAAATAATAATAAACACATACCTTTGATAACTCCTTTATTTTCACTAGCGTGAACGATTGTGAGATTCTTATGCGACATGTTATCAGGGAAAGATGTTATGTATGTCACCTAAAATAAATAACAAGTTGGTTAAGAAACTATAATAAAACTTGAGAAAATATAACTAATATTATGCATGTTTAAATACAATATTGGCTGAAATTGTGGCACTTATATGCCACTAACAAGGACCTTTCAAACTCCAACTCAAGACTCAAACATTTATTTATTCAATTAGACTTCTTCTAGAAGCACTTTTGAATCGTCATTAATTTTTAACATTTACCACCGATTCGGAAAGCAGAACGGAGAAGAACCGGCAAGAAACTCCGTAGTTGTTTTAAAGCAAGATTTACAATAATCTTACATCAGTTGCAAACTTTACTTCGAAAATTCTTGTGTGGCATAGACTATCTTTTATTGCACGCCTCATAAGCGAAGCGTTGAGGTGGGTACTACTGTCACTTCGCGCAAAACATCTGATTTTTCAAACTTAAAATGTCTTTATGTATCATACATTGCACTTGTAAGATAATACATACACACACATATTAAGAAAAAACACTATTTTTAACATTCATGATATTTTTGATGTCATTTTTGTTATTTAAACTAGTTAAAAAACAGTTTAAAAAAGTTCTGTCTTGGACGTCCGTGTGTCTGTATGTGCGGAGGATTTTCTTGTTAACACGATAGCGACCGAAATACTTAACTAATCGAGTCTTTTTTTTTCTCTTACGCTTGAGTATGCTCAGGAATAGAACCCTTTCATTTTTCAGGGTCTGATTCGATGTGGTTTAATTGTTATTAAATAAACAAAAATAATAATTAATAAATAATTATTAAAAAAAAATTATGAGGCGTGCACTTTTGGATTTTCCAAATTATTTGTATTGTAGTGTGGCTTCGTAACAAATCACTATTTAACCGACGTTCCCAAAATAACAGCTCTATTTCTAACGTATTTTTATAACGTTTTGTTTGTTTACCTTGTGTCCCGCATTAGTGAGGTGTCTGACGATACCATCTCCAAGAATAGCGTGGCTTCTACCAGCCAGGGGACTGATCACCAAAATGTTATACGGCTCACAATAGCATACCATAAGTAAAACGCAAAACACGGTCAATAAATTTGACGCCATTTTCTGTAAAATAAAATTTTGTTTATTTAATATTCATTTCTACTGAGTGAGGTCACTCAAACCTTTCTTCGATAAATAGATAGATTTATCGAATGCTGTATAAAGACTAATAATTTCTAAAAATTCAAATAATATCTGGCGACTATTTTAATGTTATGGATTCTTAACTAACTGAAAAATCAATGTATTATGCTTTTGAATATTAGAACCCCGGTCATTTTCAAGATAAATTGATAAAAATTTATATATAAATTATGGGTCGATAATTATTTTTATTATCCTACAGTTTTATAAATTACTAGCGGTCCGCCCCGGCTTCGCCCATGGTACATATTTACGTTTTCTCTACATAAGAACCATCCTCGTACTTCAAGGAATATACAGTACTCCAAACTTAATAATGCGCATGCAAATCTTCGCTAATTGTCGTATTTCCGAAGACACTCGAATCATTGAATCGTAAGAACCCTAAACAACGCACTTGCATTTTACACCTTGTTCAAAAGAAATAGAAGTCAATTCACGGTCATACACAATCAAAAACAAATCGGGCGGTAGGTGACGGTAGCCTGTCAGTCAAAAAACTCAAAAATCCGTCAGTCGTTTTTAAATATTGGTGGTGACTGCACGTGTTCTCTCTGTGTGGAATTATATAGAGCTGCTATTACATACCCTTCTTGGTTTTGTTTTTAAAGGTGAATTAAATTAATCGATGAAATGATTTACACAGGTGATGGCAGTAGGGAAAGTGAAAATGAAGAAGAGCATAATGAAAGTTCCGATGTATCTAAAATGTCAGAAATAAAGATAATCCCTGATTTTGATTGTTTTTATTTTTATTTTTTTATAATTGTCATAATATTGAAGAATGATCAGTACTGATTTTAATGATTAGATATATGGTTTAAATATAAACCTGTGTTTGAAAACCATATTTTACACAATACTAGCTTGCCACCCGCGGCTTCGCCCGCTTTGTCTAAAACCTAATAAATTATATACTAAAACCTTCCTCTTGAATCACTCTATCTATTAAAAAAAACCGCATCAAAATCCGTTGCGTAGTTTTAAAGATTTAAGCATACAAAGGGACATAGGGAAATAGGGACAGTGAAAGCGACTTTGTTTTATACTATGTAGTGATAAATTTTGTGTTATTTTAACCTTTTTTTTTTTTTTTTTTTTAAGTGGGGAAATCTTGCATAGATACCCACGGCCTCCGGGGAAAGGGCCGTGGGTTATGTCGGATTCCTACCGACCAAAACCCCACTGTGTTCCGTCAAGCCGCATCAACGACGGGGCCACGGGTATAGGTAGAATTCTTCCGTGACCCCATCAGCAGGGCCATGCTAATCTTCTCTGTATCGTTCCAATTTTAGTATATGTACTGCCGAAGCGAGTACGTGTTATTTTAACCTTCTTTTCTTCCATCATTACACCAGCTTCAGTAAGACACTTTAAAATAACTATAAAATTTTCCAAGTAAATCAATCCAACAAAGATATATTAGCAATCGTGGGTTTATTATACTCGCTATTTACTTACAAGGAATTATCTACTTTTTACTTACAAATACATATTAATTTCTTTTAGCACAAAACATAATTTGACTAAATTATGCATAAAGAAAATGCATTTAACCACTCTATATAGATATCATCTTCGGACGCTCCGGGAATATGACAGTTGCCGAACAGCGACGAAGATTTCAATGCGCATTATTACTTTTGAAATACTGTAATAAAAAAGGAATTATCGAAATCGGTCCACCCGTTCACGCGTGATGCCGTGACAACGCGAAACGGGTTTCATTTTTAGATAGGTATATAGATTATTCAATTTCTAAAAAAACATCTCTATTTATTGAAAAGCGTAGTTGACCCAGTTTACTTATTACTAGCTGTCCCGGCAAACGTTGTTCTGCCTTTCTTATCACTTAGGGGTGAAAAATAGATTTAGGCTCTCTACCCAATAGACACAAAATTTCACGAGAATCGTTCCAGCCGTTACGGAGGAGTATGGTAACATTGTGAGTTATGTCATGAGAACTTTATATACAGGGTGTAATCGTTAAGTGTGCACAGGCGATTATTCCGTAACTATTACAGATATCAAAAAACTTTAAACTGATATCGAAAGTACTTAACATAATGAGTAAAATGGCCATAATACATTTTTAAAAATAAAACGAGAAATGTCTAAACGGTCAATAATTTTCAAATTCATGTTGAAATAAAGTTTAGAAAAAAGATTAATGAAAATAATTTCCTTAATTTTTTTTATGAATCGTTAAATCAATTTTTTAAGGTTCAAAAGAAGAATGACACACATAGAGACAGACAATTTTTTTTAAGTCCAGATTTAGGTTCTCTACCATCCAATTTTTAACGTAGAGATTTCAAACATGTAGGTACGTCTATAAAATAGTATAGATACAATATTAAAATTTACTACCGGTTCGTAAACCAATCGCATCTATACTAATATGTATTATAAAGCTGAAGAGTTTGTTTGTTTGATTGAACGCGCTAATCTCAGGAACTACTGGTCCGATTTGCAAAATTCTTTCAGTTTTAGATAGCCCATTCATGGAGAAAGGCTATAATATATCATCACGCTAATGGGGCGATTACACCTAACGAGTACAGTGGCGAGTCAGTGTCCTCGGCCGAGTGCTCGGTTGGTATAAACACTTTAACGAGTGCTCGGCCGAGTACTCGGCCGAGAAGAGCGGCGAGAGAGTCACTAGAATCCCAATTTGTTTACTAGGCCGAGTACCCACCTCCCCGCTTCATTCTTCTGCCCCCGCAGCGACTCGCTATCCCGCTCGGCACGTATAAACACGCACTCGCTTGTCACTCGGCCACTCGTCACTCGTTCGTTATTCGTCATCAAGCAGTGTGCGTGTTTGTGTATTTTTTCAAACAATTTATCAAAATCTCAATTAAAATGGCCGCTAATAACGAATGGATCTACTGCAATTCATTAAAAAGGCTATTTGTTGCTCCAAGGGCATTTCGCCTTAAAATCCATTTTCTGGTCCAAATTCGTTGATCTTCCTCTTCTAATAAATCCCACAATTCGTTAATAATATCTGGTAACAGCCGATTTAAACCTCGTTTAAATTCTTTTTTTTTCGATCCATTGCAGACATCGCGTCGTTATCAAAACTGAACTGACTCGCCACTAGTGTAAATGCGTGTAAACACCCACTCGGTTCGGCAACTCTCTCGGCCGAGAGCTTATTTACTGACTCGCCACTGTACTCGTTAGGTGTAATCGCCCCATAAGACCAACAGGAGCGGAGCCACGGGGGTGAAACCGCGGAGCGCAGCTAGTATTAAAATATAAACATTAAGAAACCACGGTAAACATATCACAGTGACAGACATACAAAAATATTGCTCAGGGTCGAAATAATTTAAGAATTCACATTATAATAAATATCGGGACATCGTCGGCATTATAATCATAATTAACACGATTGACTAGTATATTTATGAAGTAGAAAGGTAGATAATTCCTTGAAGGATTTTACCTTTCAGTTGAAATAAACAATAAAACGATACTTTCATTTCTTTAATTCTTCACTATTATGAATGAAAAAAAAAAAAGAAACGTGTGGCACTCGAGGACTGCCGCGGTAAAGCAGTTGCATAGCATCGCTTCGCTGTGCCGGCCGGTTGGAGTGGGGGGTGTTAGGTTTTTCGTTACGGAACTTTTACATTCGGTCGCCGCGCTCAAAGTCTGAGATAAAAGCTATGCAATAGCTTAAAAATAATATTTGACTGCTCATTCAAAACTCAAATGGATGATAAGGTGCATCATCAACTTAAGAACCTCATTTGAATATACCTATAAATCTATACTTATATTATAAAGCTGAAGAGTTTGTTTGTTTGAACGCGCTTATCGGACCAGAAGGGTCCGATTTGAAAAATTCTTTCGATGTTAGATAGCCTAGTTATCGAGGAAAGCTATAGGCTATATATCATTATGCTAAGACCAACAGGAGCGGAGCCATGCGGGTAAAATCGCGGGAAAACTGCGAAGCGTAGCTAGGAAAAAATATTACTACCGACCGCGACGTACTAAAACTGATTCATAAACAAATATCAATTCATCAATGACTACCTAATCATTTACATTCGTAATAAGCCAAACAATTCAAAATATTTCCTTATATCAATAAACACTTTCGCAGATTTTACCAGAACTAATTATTATTTTCTAATTAAGACCTTTCCTATCTCCTAACCACAGTTTAACCATACACAAAGATAACAAAAATCAATTACCTTTATATCAACTAAACAACAAACTATACAAAAATCACTACACCAATAATAAATTACATATCTGTATCACTTATCACAATATACTCAATTATTTATAATTATAAATTTAATTATACACATGTCCTAATTTTATCAAAACAAACGTCCGTCCCTAGCAATGGTAACTTCACATTTGAACGCCTATGCTGGAAATAGCATCTTAAAAATACATTAATTGTTATCAAAGCAGTAGATGAATGCATATCTATCAAATATCAGTCAGTCATTATACTTTACATTCATCGGCTTATAGATTGCATTTTAAAATATAAAAAAGATTTAAAAAAAGAAAATAGGTGGCTTCATGATTTCAAATAAATATATTTCCTAAATAAAGCTTTAATTATAAAATTAAGACGATTCACATCTTCGAAACGAATGAAAGGAAAGTTCTTAAAACATAGAGACATTGAATTTTTTCTCTCTTTTTCTCGATCCAAATGTAGTAATGCGTGGTAATGCGCAGAACTGTAAAAATAAAATAATATTTATTTGCTTAAAACTGTACTATAATAATGCCTTTTACAATTTAACAAAAATATTTCGTCTCATAAATAAACATCAAAAGCAATTAGGTAACGCAAAGCCCTTTATAGGATCAAATTAAGTTTACTTCAATGATGCAATAAAGCTAGTTTATAGCAGTGGGGGCTCAGTGGTGAGACCTCGGACTTCAAATCGATAAGTCCGGGGTTCGAAAACAAACGAGCGCGCAAGAAATAAATTGATTTATCAATTTATCTGCCGATGTTGTCGAACCACAACCACTACCTACTAACCACATCACGCGTGTTCGGCTGGACCGATTTCATTTTTATGTTTTCGTTATTGTTCGGAGGATCTCATGAAAGAAAATCTTAAGAAATTTTCGCCAACAATTATTAAGAAAATGCGAAAACAACGGCCATATAAACTTCACGGGTTTGACAATTTGCGCATAGACTGATATGAACTGTTGGGTCCGCTAGCATAGAATAATTTAAGAGATATTTAAACATAGGTAGTACACAATTTTATTAATAAAAATCGTATGACTACAAAATTTTAATCCTAAATCAAACTATAGATAAGCACAAAACGCACTTAATACGATAAACTTGTTTCCAAGGTACCAACTCTCAGACAAATCGGAAACTAGCCAAAAATATAATTATGCATGTCATTGTTTTGGCTTTAATAGCATTAATGAAGTCACCCAGTAGTTTTATCATAATACTAGCTGTGCTCCGCGGTTTCACCCGCATTGCTCCGCTCCTGTTGGTCTTAGCGTGATGATAATATTATAGCCTTCCTCGATAAATGGGCTATCTAACACGGAAATAATTTTTCAAATCGGACCAGTAGTTCCTGACATCAGCGAGTTCAAACAAACAAACTCTTCAGCTTTATAATATTAGTATAGATTATCTTCAATACAAACGATCAGGTAATATTTTTTATTATAAAGATGAGTCAGTTATCCGTTGATCAATCTAATCATGGACAGAGCGAGTAAGGACTAAACTCGGCTCGCACAAGGCCAAAATTAGTTTGTGTTGCGTACCTATTTGAAGTGTTTTGAAGTGTTTAAGGTTCGTTATTATTTTAATAATTTATTCCTGCAGGTTATTTGTTGTTATTTAGAACATAATATGGTTTTTGTTATAACTGGTTATTAATCTTTATTTGATAGTATTTTTTTGGTAGGTACGATCTATTTATAAAATTCTCGCGTCAGTGTTGTTTACAAAACTCTGATAAAACTGTTTGAACTGTTTTATTACTATTTTTTTCTATATGTCTGTAAGGTCTGAGAATTTAAATTATTAATTTATATTAAACATTTGTTTGTTTTGAAACGATTATTATATGGATATATTGTTTTTAAGTACTTGTTTACTTCTTAACGATTTTAAAATACAAAATGTAATTATTTCCGAACATTTAAATCAATTCAATGCTAATAAGGAACCTTTTTGATATGGGTGAACAAAAATTGGGTAACTTTTAACGATATTTTGTTTACTATATTTTTTATATCAGATTATTACAAATTAGAGTGTATATGATAGCTAATCTAATGAATAATATTGTTCCAAATCGGGTCAGTCACTTTTTTAAGTAGATTGTGAGATATTTTAAATTTTCTGGATTTGGCCTCCAGGGGACTAACGAGGCTAACATGGTACTGATAAAAAACACAATTTTGTAATATTTTTTAAGAAATTTAATGAAAATTACTACAAATCTCTCAGTTTTAATAATGGCACATGTCTTTTAAGTATTGAAATCACTTGGTTACATTTAAAAATAATAATTAATAATATTGTGATACTGGGAAAAAACAGTGTCTCAATTTTCTAAACAGCTTTCTGACATTTAACGCAACGTGAATATTCTTACTCTCTTACTTAACTTTTACTACTTTGACTTAGTTTTACTTAATATTTCACGTAATTAACAAACAATAGAAATAAAAAACGGTCAAGTGCGAGTTGGACTTCTAACAATCCTATTTTTTATTATGTTTGTAACTTAAAATTTATACTTTTAGCAATTTTTCCTTTATCTGTGTTATAAGACGTTGCTTTTTACCAAATTTTAAGACTGTGTACACGGCAAGCATCCTGTGTGTTTTTTTATTCCCTTGCGAATATTGCATTTTGCGGAATTTTGCAGTATTAACGGATGTAGGTATCTTTTGATTGCGTTGGGTTATAAGTTTGATTTTTTCACAGCCCCAAGGGTTCTTAATCTTGAGTATCCAATATAAATTTCAGATTGATACCTCCATGCGTTCCAAAAAAAACGTCTTAACAGACAGACGGACAACAAAGTGATCCTATAAGGGTTCTGCTTTTTCCTTTTGAGGTTCGGAGCCCTAAAAATCTAACAATATTTATGTTAAAAGTACTAATTATCATGAAATTAATTAACCATAGCAGAATGAAAGTCTCATCTGAGTTTTCATAAGAGCCTTTTGAAATTTTTATAATGTTATTATATTATTAATTAACTTTTATGTTATTTTGAGGTAATTTTAATTCACAGTATTTTACGTATACGTATTTATCTAATAAATATAAAAAGCTATGCCCTGAAAGCAACAAAATCAATAATTAAAATAAAATGAGATCTTTTTAATAAAATTATTAGTAGTTTGTTTCAATAGCTCTTTTTTTAAGTGTTTCTTCCCTAGTCAAATTCAGTTTCTTTTAGCGTGGCGCATGATGTTTTAATCTGAAATATAAAATAGAAATGCTTATACCAATAGCAATCAAGATAAAAGTTCTCAAAAACGATAGAATCATCAGTACTATGGGGTCGCGTCAGTCCTCTGGCGCGATATCTGGCAAAGGACTGATGCCAACGGATTGATGAAAAGGGACTTAATATGAGGTTATAATCACAACTAATGTTTTTTTGCCTAATTTCTAATATCAATAAACTATATTTTTACAAATCATAGTTAACCATGTATAAATGAAAATAAAAATCAGATTAACAAGAAAATAACGACTTACCATAGGACTGAAATTTTGACTGGCGCACCACGAGTTTAGAGGACAAACACAACCCAAGCGCTGGTACAGTTATGACGGCCGTCAAAATATGCGGTCCACAAGTAACTTCATTACCAACATTAATACTTAGACAGGGATTTGACCTCGACTTGGTGATATTTAGCGAGAATTTCAAATTTAAAAAACACACAACGGACTGACCAATGAAAACGATGACAAAATTTATTTTTATTTTTTAAATAAAATGTTAAACATTCCGTTATGAAAGTTATAGTATATAATACTATGTACGGTCAGCCAAGAAAGTGGTGTACCAGTTTTGATTTAGTTTCCCGGTCATCGAAAATTACAACAAGGTTCGTTATAAAAAGATATTACTGAAAGAGACAACATTATCATGACGTAAACCTATGTATTTAGTATTCATACGTCATATGTCACATTTAAGTACATGACATTTTAACCTTTAGTATAAATGAAAAGGACATTAGTTTCTACAAAGCAATTGAAATGTTTCCAAACAAAAGTAATAAAAACTATGTATAGACAATCGAATTCCATTTGAAAAAGAAAACTGACAATTGACATTTTGTCAAATATATGCAAAAAATCGATATATTTTCCGTGTTATTTTTCAATCAACTGCATATAAAATCATCTCAATGCCTGCCAACTTGACCATTGCCGAAAGAGCACAAATAATTGCCCAATTTAATGAGGGAAGCAGTATCAGTGCGATATCCCGGAATTTGAATATATCGAGGCATTCTGTCCGCTTTTGGATTCGTCGTGAAGGAGAGGAGGGAAGTTTGTTGGATGACAGAAGAAGTGGTCGCCGGCCTGCACTCTCCAATAACGATAGAGAATTCATGAGACGGGAATATGAAATCAATGGTTTTAAGCCCACAAAACATTTTGCGGAGATGTTCGATGTGAGTGCCCAAACAATAAGGAATCATCTACATTACATGGGGTTGCACCACAGGCATTACGCCAAGAAAATATATTTGACGGATGCTCACAGACTTGCTCGTCTGAACTTCGCCAGAGAGCACTTAGAGTTTGATTGGTCTAATACAGTGTTTTGTGATGAAAAAACGTTTAAATCCAGTCAGCATGGACGTCTTCACCTTTGGCGATATAATTCAACACGGTATAAAGATGATCATGTAATCCCAAATAGAGAATCAGGTCGAATTTCCGTAAATATTTGGGGCTGGATGAGTGCGGATGGTGTAGGAGAATTGTGTTCTCTACCTCCTCGAGCGACGGCTGTAAATTATATCGACGTGCTTCAGAATGCAATGCTACCGACAGTCCGTAATGTTTATCCGGAGAACGAAGTGCCACAATTTGATTTTGTTCAAGATAATTGTTCAATTCATAATGCGAGGATCGTAAGAGCCTGGTTTCGTTCACACACTGACGTAAGGGTAATTCAGTGGCCCTCAAGATCGCCGGACCTCAACCCGATAGAAAATCTTTGGGGCCTTATGGTCCAACGATGGTCGCATCAAAATGAAAGAACCAAACAAGCTCTTATTAGTCACTGTAATTATATTTGGGAGGAAATGCGGGGAACCGATATTTGCTCACGGCTTGTTGGTTCAATGAGGTCTCGTCTTTTAGAGGTTATAGAGGCCAACGGCGGTTACACCCGTTTCTAATTTTTAAAAATTTTCAATATCTTCTAAATATTACTATATAGTATATATGCTATGTTTTTGTTTGTTATAAGTATTTTAAAATTGATTGTAGAAATTTAATAAAAGGATAAATCTATTTTTAGCTTGTTTTTTATTGATATTGTAATTACAAGTTTACAGAAATTGTAGGTTTGTGGATTCGCCTTGTGCCTTTACAATTTTATGTAACTTGTTGATTACAATTCTGAATTTGTAGATACAATTTTGTCATCAAAATCTACAGCCCCCCGCCGTTGATTTTACGACGTCATTGGTTCCATCAAGTTCAAACTAAGAACAGCTGTCACGTTACAAACAGTAATAGTCGTTATCAATAATCAGATAAAGACAGCAATAGAAGTTGTCAGATCGATCTGCAAGCGAAACTAATCTTTATCGCCTATGAATCTGCAAGCGATATTCAAACTTAGGGTGGTACACCACTTTCTTGGCCGACTGTACATCAAATATTGTCCTGAATTAGTAAGTTTTCTTAAATCAATGATAATGTTTATAAGATAGTCACTTGATTGTTGGTTTTCGGAATTGTGACATGCCAAAGTACTGACGTTTTAAGCATTAATTTTGTTTATTTATCAATTTATATTTTAAATAAAGAAGTGAAAGTGAGTGACCAAATAAAGGACGCTTCATTGTTTTAAAATAGATTGTTATTTGATTAAAATATAATAAGACTTTGTATAAATTGGCTGATGACATTGAGTTACCCCATTTTTGTATAATCACCCATATATATCTAGGTATTTTTTTTATTATAATTCTTTTATAATTTAGTAATGTAGTGAAGTGGGTCTAAGTCTCTAAGATCTCGGTGAGAGTCTGCAAACTGACAGACAGACGGATAGGTAGTTATTTTTTTTGATGACGATTATTTTTTACTAGCTGCTGTGCTGTGTGCTGTTTCACCCGCATTGCTCCGCTCTTGTTGGTCTTAGCATGATGATATATAAGCCTTCCTCGACAAATGGGCTATCTAACACCGAAAGAATTTTTCAAATCGGGCCACTAGTTCCTGAGATTAGCGCGTTCAAACAAACAAACAAACAAACTCTTCAGCTTCATAATATTAAGTATAGATTTTTTTTGTATATAGGTTATCTACACCATGGTTGTCAGCAAAATTAAGCCGCATTGACCTTTTATTTCATTGGTCAAAAGGTATATAATGAGTTTTTGTTAATAAATTGCAGACACGTTTTTTAAGTGAACCCTGTCATCATTAATTGAAAGATGATGTTTTGGAAAAAAATATGGTTGCCAGCTCTTAATTTTGATTCTATGCTTGCCAGATATTATTACTTAAAACATGTACTTTTCGGTAAATTATCAACGAATCTGAATTATTATTAACCTAATTAAAGGTAATATCTGCTTCACTTTTCTAGACAGTCATACTGTAATCTATACTAATATTATAAAGCTGAAGAGTTTGTTTCTTTGTTTGTTTGTTTGTTTGAACGCGCTAATCTCGGGAACTACTGGTCCGATTTGAAAAATTCTTTCAGTGTTAGATATCTCATTTATCGAGGAAGGCTATAGGCTATTTATCATCACGCTACGACCAACAGGAGTGGAGCCACGGCGGTGAAACCGCGCGGTGCAGCTAGCTTATAATACCACGATGCATAATCAAGATTTTTCGTCCAAATATGTATACATGCACGTAGATTCAAGTTCCGTGATTTCAGGTTAATTCTATTTCAATAACAAGCTGTGAAAAAATGCCTATCATTGGCGCCATAATTTAAATACCTAACGCTGTCATAACTTAAACATTATCTATGATATCTACTTTAACCAAGAAGCTTATATCTAATACGTTTTTTTATATATGTATATATTTACTAATATGTTTTTTATCCCTTTCACACCTAACTTGCCAAGTTAGGTGTGAAAGGGATAAAAAACATACAGGCGTCATTCAAGGTCATATTTTCTTGTTACAAGTTAATGTTCATACTGAAATCTCCAGTGTATTAGATATAAGCTTCTTGACTTTAACTAATAGGTATGTAGACGTGTTCTTGTGTCATTGAGTAGGTACATTCATAATATAAACATCAGTGCTCCAAAATTAATAATGCGCATGCAAATCTTCGCTAATTGTCGTATTTCCGAAAACACTCGAATCATTGAATCGTAAGAGTCCTAAACAATGCACTTGCATTTACACCTTGTTCAAAAGAAATAGAAGTCAATTCACGGTCATACACAATCAAAAACAAATCGGGCGGTAGGTGACGGTAGCCTGTCAGTCAAAAAACTGAAAAATCCGTCAGTCGTCTTTAAATATTGGTGGTGACTGCACGCGTTCGCTCTGTGTGGAATTATATAGAGCTGCTATTATACCTTTCTTGGTTTTGTTTTTAAAGGTGAATTGAATTAATCGATGAAATGATTTACACAGGTGATGGCAGTAGGGAAAGTGAAAATGAAGAAGAGCATAATGAAAGTTCCGATGTATCTAAAATGTCAGAAATAAAGATAATCCCTGATTTTGATTGTTTTTATTTTTTTGGAAATGTTATAATATTGTAGAATGATCAGTAGTGTAAATACTTTTGAGCTGAGATTTTAATGATTAGATTTATATGGTTTAAATGTAAACCTGTGTTTGAAAACAATATTTTATACAATATAAATGTTGTGTTATTTTAACCTTCTTTTCTTCCATCATTACACCAGCTTCAGTAAGACACTTTTAAAGTACTATAAAATTTTCCAAGTAAATCAATCCAACAAAAATAATATGTATATTCGCAATCGTGGGGTTATCCTCGCTATTTACTTACAAGGAATTATCGAAACAAAATCATTACTTACAAATCAATATTAATCTCTTTTAGCACAAAACACAATTTGACTAAATTATGCATGAAGAAAATGCATTTTACCACTCTATGTAAATATCATCTTCGGACGCTCCGAGAATATGACAGTTGCCGAACAGTGACGAAGATTTCTATGCGCATTATTACTTTTGGAGTACTGTATGTAATTCTCAGGTTACATATTTCCTTAACATTGTTATTGCAAGTTTAAAGGAAAAATTGTCTGAATAAGATAGTATTTATTGTATCAATAATTGGCTAGTTGTCTGAACCATTCACTATAATAATAACACTTGTGATTTAGCTTGTATTTTACTTTAAATAGACACAAAAACATGTAGTATTTTTGTATAGTGACCATTATAGTAGTAACTAATACTATTACATAATATTATATTCTACTAACAACAATAAACAAAACAAAAAATAATTGTCTAAATCAGTCTAGCTGTTCACGCGACGCCACGACCAAGCGAAAAAAGGATTTAATTCAATAAACAGATTACAATAATTGATAAGATATAGATTTCTAATTATTTTCAATACCGATAAGTTAAATGTAGAATGTTGATACTAAGATAGAATGATTAAATTTAATTATAACTATCTTATATCTCTCCCAATTCAAAGTAATTTTATCCCTCGTACTAAGATCGAGAATGAACGATTTAAACTTTGCTAAAGATTGACTTAAAATGTGTGTCTTTTGAGATGCTAGTAAACTTATTAAAATTGCGAGTAGCTTAATATAACCACTATGCTATCCAAATTCAATTTATCTTAATTCACGGAATGTAGTTACAAAGATACACGTTTAAAGATTCTTATACATTCTGCTCGTAGTTGAGGTTTGTCCGATAAAAAGGGGTACTCAAAAGATGAACAAGTGACTCTAGACGGTACATTGATACTCTATCTTTCAATAATGCAATACAGTCTTATCACTTTATCATATTTGTTGTTACTTATCGTGTGAAAACAGAAGGTCAGTATATCTGTACTAGATTCCATGTTGAGGTGTTACGTCTTCATAGTTTATTAGGGTTCCGTACCTCAAAAGGAAAAAACGGAACCCTTATAGGATCACTTTGTTGTCCGTCCGTCCGTCTGTCAAGACCCTTTTTCTCAGGAACGCGTGGAGGTATGAAGCTGAAATTTATATCAATTACTCAGGTCTACTGTCCCTTGAAGCTGTGAAAAAATCAAACTTCTAAGCCAACGCAATCAAAAGATACAGCCGTTTATGCCGCAAATTTTCGACACTTGCAAGGGAATCAAAACCTACAGGGTGCTTCCCGTGAACTCAGAATCTTGAAATTTGGTACGAAGCAACGTCTTATTAGATAAAGGAAAAATTACGAAAACCATAAATTTTTAGTTACATCACATAATATATTTTTTTTTAATAATTTTAAACTTACTACCCATTTCCTCATAAACGCGTAGAGGTATTAAATTGAAATTCATACCAAATACTCAGGTCTATAATACCTTTAAGCTGTAACAAAATCAAACTTCTATGTCAACGCAATCAAAAGAAACAGCAATTTAAGCTGCATATTTTGAAACTCGCAAGTACTCGCAAGGGAATCAAAACCTAAAGGGTACTTCCAGTCGACCTAGAATCTTGAAATTTGGCATGAAGCAACGTTTTATAGCACACATAAAGGAAAAATTCCGAAAACCTTAAATTTTACGGAACCCTCGGTGCGCGAGTCCGACTCGCACTTGGCCGGTTTTTTTTTATGTATTTCTTGTAGCATACTCAAATACACCTATCAATAGGTTGCCTATAAGATTACCCATTTGACTAAAATTTAAGCCATCTCTTGATTTTACGATAACCACCCGGTAGAAAGTTGGTGAAGAATATTTTGAATATCTTCAATTATGTTTCTGTGAATCTGGTTACATGGATTCAAAACTGTACTGGACTAATCTAAAAAAACTTATCCAAAAGCAAATATAACATTTTATCTGATTATACTATTATTGATACATATTCCGTATCACTAATACACAATAGTGCTAAGTTAACCTTATTTTTTTTTGACAATTTTCACACAAGGCACGACCTGATCCCATACTAAGCTTTCGCTTGTGTTATGGAAACCAGATGGCTGATAAACATACATATATAATTTTAAATAAATACTTATATAGATAATTAACACCCAGACACAGAGCAAACATCTATGTTCATCACACAAATATTTGCCCCGGGTGGGAATCGAACCCACGACCTCTGGCTTGGAAGGCAGGGCCACTACCAACCAAGCCAACTGGTCAGTTGATTGATTATTATTAAAATAAATAATTAATATATTAATCTAATAAATGCAGAGAAGATAAAAATCTATTTTAATACGGATACATTTTGTAAAAACAAAGTTTATATCTAAATTAATACAGATAAAGCTATACTAAAACGTGATCTTTTATGCTGAGTTATCTGGACAAGTAGCTTAAAATTTATATAAGAGAAGATAAGACTTAATCGCTTCTGGAATCGTGGCCACCAAGCAAAGATTCTGACGGGCAGAGCCGTAGTTCGAAGCTAGTAAAATGTAAATTAGCCTTTAAACATACCACGTGCGAATGCCAAGGGCTAAATAAAGTTTTGTAGGTGGACTCAGTATAAGCTTTATTGATAAACTCACACACAACACAAACATTAACTGACGAACGCTTAGCCGCGAAAAAGCGGAAAGCGAAAAGCAGGTCCTTTAAATATGTATGTATTATGTAATGTAACTCTTGTATTTTTTATTTTTGCCTAACGGATCTTAGTCGTCCATTAATGTACAAAATAATTCAATAAAGGATATTTTATTTATTTATTTAAAAAGAGCAAAAGAAATAGACGAATAAAATAAAAAAAGAAACAATTCAACCTCCCGTTTAGCAAATTTCATTTAAAACAATGTTAATTTTAGTCAATTTTTGCTGAAAAAACTTGTTAATTTTTTGTTATTTTTTCTTAGATGAAGTCAATATGGTTGGGGCTGGTGATCACCACGCTGATCACCTTTTGTTCTGGATACAAGATAATGGTGGTGTTCCCAATTGCATCGAAGAGCCATTCCATACTGGGAGACAGAGTAGTCTCGCTTTTAGCAAAGGCTGGTCATGAGGTAAGAAAATATGGTTTTATTAATTCACTTGCTATGATGAAGACGAAGATGAAGATGGATGTGATGATGAAGATGAAGATGAAAATGAAAATGGTTGCGTCATGGTAATACCGTCACGTCATGAAGTACCTAAGGCGACAATTAAGGTATCTTTGAATCTTGCCAAAGAAGTTTCACTTCTGACACGTGTGATCGGAATATACGCTCATTTTTTTCGGGAAGATAGAAAAAGTCACACAAATTGTAATATCTTAATATATATAAATCTCGTGTCACAATGTTTGTCCTCAATGGACTCCTAAACCACTTAACCGATTATAATAAAATTCGCACACCATGTGCAGTTCGATCCAACTTGAGAGATAGGATACTTTAAACATGTAGGTACCACGGGCGAAGCCGGGGCGGACCGCTAGTAGTAGTGTATAAACAATTCATTTCAGGTAACACATTTGACGCCATTCCCAAAAGGCAAAGGGCCAGCTAATGTACGAGAAATAGATTTGAGTCATAACATACAATATTTCCCAGGTAAGGGCTTTTATTTGTTTTTCATTTATTTTCCTATCAGTCTGTGTGTTTGATTATAGTTTTGTACATTTAGAAAATAACTACTCGTGAATAAGATCATTGTAAAGTGTTTAGAAGAGAATGCTAATAGTGATAAGACCGCTATTTATTTGGTTATCTATCTAAAGTGTTGGAAAGGTCTCGTATAATCACTACATAGTATAAAACAAAGTCGCTTTTGCTGTCCCTATGTATGCTTAAATCTTTAAAAGTACGCAACTGATTTTGATGCGGTTTTTTAATAGTTTAGTTTTTTAGATAGAGTGATTCAAGAGGAAGGTAGTATGTAATTTATTATGTTTTGGACAATGCGGGTGAAGCCGCTGGCGGATTTAAAATAAATAGCATTTAAAATCCGTTAAAAAGTCGTAAACTTTGATTTCCTCTTTTTCATAAGAACATTTTTTCTCTATAGATCATGTGGGTGATATTAAGCAGTATATGAACAACAATCTTATTCCTTCGAATGTAACGTTATTTTTTGACGGTTTGAAGAAATCATGTATCCACGCCATTGAACATAAAGAAGTACAGGAGATGATGTATGATCCTAATGTGAAGTTTGATGTTATTATTATTGAATGGATCTTCCTCGACTATATTGCTGGGTAAGCTATAAATTGATATATAGCTAATATAGCGTATAGATCGTTTATGAATGAATGAAAATTAATTTTATAACGCTTGATAGAGTCCAGGTCTAATATATTTATGTGTATATTAATGATGCTGCGTAATGGTGCTAAAATTCTTCACTTCTTAAGTGAGAAGAGTTTATCCATACATAATATAATAAAAGCGTAAGAAAGTGTATCTGTGAGTTAAAAATATTTTCAAAAATGACCACACAATCAAAGAGAGCAAATTTTCGGGCACTAGCTAGCCATAAACGAAGGAAAAATAATATCGAACTTGATATCGAACGATTTTTTGACGTGATAACGTTTTTAAAATCGTTTTAGTCGGGTGACATGTTCAGAAACTTGTGTCACACCAAAACCTCACGAGCGCGATCGCAGGTATAACGAGAGAGAGACGGACCGATCTCCCGTCTCATCTCGAGCGCTGCCACCAATAAGACGTTATCACGTAAACATCTCGATCGTAAACCTTCTTTACAAACAACCAATTTTTTTTTTGTAAAATATTATTAATAATTATTCATTTAAAAATATCCTTATGTATTTTTAAGATTATCTGCTGTATTCGATTGCCCATACATCTGGTTGTCATCATCAGACCCTCACCGTATGGTGTTACAATTGGCTCATGATGCTCCCAACCCAGCATATACTACAGATGCCATGTCTCCTAACATGCCACCTTTGAGTTTCTTCCAAAGAGCTCAGGAATTGTTGTTCTATGTAGGAGGACTTGTATTGCAATATTTGTGAGTATTATTTCATCTATATTGTGTAGTTCTGTTGATAAATGTTGATCATTCACAAAAAAAACTTGACGAGGAATGATAGTGGTACTTCAGAAAAAATGTTTCTTATTGACACGGAACTAAATTGTGTTTGGGATATAATTTAAAATATTTATTTTATTATTTTATCAAACTGTTTGTTTATCTGCAGTATTTTCAAAACTTCGTGAAATTTTGAACTTATCTTAACTAAAGTTAACAAAAAATACTGTTATATTAAATCAAATTATTCCTTCAGCGTGACGGATCCTATACAATACAAAGAGTACGACAGATTGTTGGTACCAGCGATTAAAAAACGTGGATACCCTGTTCCGCCACTAGAAGACATTATATATAATGCTTCTCTTGTTTTGAGTAATTCACATCCATCGATGGGCAAATCTATACCTTTGCCACAGAACTTCAAACCAGTGGGAGGGTATCATATTAATCGTGAAGTGAAACCATTGCCAGAGGTAATATTTTAATATATTTGACTATAAAAGATTAATATAAAATATAAAATAGCACATGGTTAAGTTAGTGGATGTTTTTTATACGACAACCACCTAAGGAGCAGGCAGTACAATTGATGGAGGTGATCGTCGCCGCCCATAAGCGTTTCAACGTTAGGCACATAGTGATTGTTTTCCCAGTCTTAGAGATAGCTTCTTTTTGAAGGTGTCCATATTGTAGACATTTGGAAATACCGATGATAGTAGGCTGTTCGAAAATTTAGCCGTACTGGCCAAAAAATGTCGTTAATAGTGCAAAGTTCTTGAAAACCAAGGATGGAAAATGAATTCACAAATTATCATATCAATCTTAAATTAGTAAAAATATAATTAGTCGTAGTAACTCAGGCCCCGGAACTACAGACACAATAGAAAATCTATTGTGTCTGGGACCGGTCGGGCCGCTTGGGGCTCAATGGGTTAATCTATATACAGGATTTGAAGAAATTACTAGATGGTGCCAAACATGGTTTAATTTACTTCAGTATGGGAAGTAATTTAAAGAGTAGACTCTTACCTGATGAATTAAAGAAGAGTCTATTGAAGATGTTCGGTGGATTGAAATATACAATTTTATGGAAATTCGAAGAGGACCTCCCAGGGACACCTAGTAATGTTCACATCGTGAAGTGGGCACCTCAACAGAGTATATTAGGTGATTATAGTAATTTGTACATGTGTGTAAAGTTATAGCTCCTGTCCGTTACATTTTTTAATAACTCAAGTCACATTTTTTTTCTTAAAAATGATAAAACTATTAAAATAAATAAGCATTGAAATAAGTTGTGATGTGTGAGCATGTTAATATTAAATTTTGTATGATACCTCGTATGAAGTCTGTAGGCAGAAGCTTAAAACACTTGATAAAACTTCTTTTGAAGATAGAATTTAAATGTATTTTAATTTACAGCTCATCCAAACTGCGTCCTGTTTATAACTCATGGAGGTCAATTATCAACTACTGAAACTGTTCACTTCGGAAAGCCCATAGTAGCTATACCAGCATTTGCTGACCAACATTTAAATGCTGCGAGAGCAGTGCACCTAGGCTTTGCCAAAAAAGTTCAGTTATCATTTACCATGGCTGGTGAAATTAAAAAGGCTATTGAAGAAATTTTAGGAGATCCAAAGTAAGTAGTACTTTCCTATACAAACTAATTATATTAATTATCACGAAAGAAATGCATACTCAATTAAGTAGAAGGAGAGTTGAAAAAGAGGAAAAGGTTCTAAATAAGACTGTATTTTGATAGGTTTGTTACACGTTCGTTACGTCCAACTTCCGACTGTATGAACCGATTTTGATGGTCCTTTTTAATTTGGTCTAATTCTAACAATTTGAAGGCGGTTTACATTTTTGGTAAAAAAGTTATTGCTTATTCAGTGTAAAAATTTACCGCAGCTACGTTAACATTACTGAACAGAAATTATGTAAAATATTTGACAATAATACATAAAAAGAGCGTGTGTGCCGAGCACAATTTGATACACATTGAAGTGTTCTTTAGCAGGATTCAAAGATACCAAAATCATCGCCTTAAATTTTGATGTGACGGTATTGCCACGAAATGACCGACCATGAAAGTTTACTCTCAACACACCTTAAGAAGTTTCTCTTCAAAAACGTTCAATCTTTAACAATTATTTTACTTTCAGATATGCTGCCAGAGCGAAAGAACTATCAGTGATATACCACGACAGACCAATGACTCCTGACAAGGAGCTTGTTCACTGGGTGGAACACGTGGTGAAGACCCGTGGGGCTCCCCACTTGAGGTCACCAGCATTAGACTTACCGTGGTACCAGAAGATATACCTAGACTTTGCTGCTTTTGTGTTAATAGTTTTAATTGCCATTGTAACCGTTCTGAAAAGGATTATATCGACCTTGAGAGGTAGGAAAGTGGACAAGAAGAAGAGACAGTGAATTGAAAATAGTAAATAAATTGTAAATATAATGTTTTTTATTAGTTGTGTTGTTTGTTTTGATTATCACGATCGTGTATTGAAATATGATAAGGAAAACATGCACTTGAGAAGTTATTGAATGACACGAACATATTTGATGTTATTAACCTTCATTCAGAAGGTTTTTGAATATTTAAAATATTATGGCTTTTAAAATGTATGTTTGAAACACTCCTAGATGGTTCCAGTGAGGCAATAACAAATCTATAGTCGAGCCAATTTAATAGGCAACATTTGACGTCTATCAATTTTATCTTCGAAGAGAGGTAACCTGCTTAAAAACATCGATTAAAGTGAATTATCGATTAATTCACTTTAACGGACTTGAAACATTTGTCAATCGAACTTGAAACACATGTCAATTTTAAAATTCATCAGGCGAATCCCTGTCCCAGTAATACACTTTCTTTCGTAAATTTAAGGAGCAAAATAAGACAAGTATAATAGTTAAAAAAAACACAACGCGCATTTATTAATTTATGATGATTTTTATTCACAAGTAATCAATGCATTCGATTCTAGATGTCAGATTTCGATTTTAGAGTAACTCTTTTATTTAAAAAGAAAAAAAGTTTATTGACACAAAATTGAAGCGACGTCAGTTCTTTAATTCAGAAATTGTTTATTATGTTTAGAATCTAAAAAGAAATAGGTTTATCAGTAAAATGAAATCTTTAAAATAACTTGTATCGGTCATTATTATTATAAATATGCAATCGTAATTGAAAAAAGTTAAGCAAATGTGCAGTTCTAACAAAACGAAATATATCATGTTATTCTATGTCGTCGTTACTAGGTTACGGTTGAATTTTGTTGAACTGTCAAATGTTGCCTATTAAAATGGCTCTACTATAGTTTCACAGCGCTAAAGGTCGCTAAAAACTTAATTGCTTTTAAAGAGACCAATTTACAAGTATAAATGCAATTTTATGGTGCAGAAATATTATATGAATAAAGCTATATCTACTTTGTTCATTTGTACGATGTAAACACAAACAGTATCAGAATAGCTGTTGATAACTGTTGATAATGATGATGTAGGTACATGTATGATTTTGTAATTATAATTAGTAGCACGTATGCGCTGGTAATAAGAATAGTATTATAAGTGTTACTTGACTAATCACTACATAGTATAAAACAAAGTCGCTTTCGCTGTCCCTATGTCCCTATGTCCCTTTGTACGCTTAAATCTTTGAAACTACGCAACGGATTTTGATGCGGTTTTTTTTTAATAGATAGAGTGATTCAAGAGGAAGGTTTATATGTATAATAACATCTAATAAATAGTGGAAAAGTACTGTTATTTTTGAGGTTTCTAATGTGATGTCGTAAATAATTACATTTTTTCCGCTTACATTGCAAACGCAGCGTGAACCCTACGAGTTTTATCAAAATAATGTACTAAGTATTGTACACATTGAAAAGGTCTACAGAAAAGTCCGCGATGGTATATGTCTATCTCTTATGGATAACCCACAATAACTTTTTTTTGTCATTTACTTTTTACGACAAATAATGGCTAATTTTCGATGCGATTTTAACCAATACAGCATTAATCCTTAACCAATTAAATACCTTGAATACATTGTTCATTTAATTTAGATCTATATGGCCCTTTACACCGTATGATTTAAGTGAATATTTTCGAAGATATTACAGATTTAAAAATTGCGGGACGTAGCGTTTGCGGCGGTACCGGCCGGCCGCCATTGCACCCGTGCGAAGCCGGGGTGGGTCGCTAGTATGATAATATAGTCTAGATTAAAAAGATCAAAATATACTTAGAAATCTTTATTTCGTGAAATTGCTTAGCTATAATTAACAAAAAAATTTCATCCCTCAGTTACATGTATGGGGGGCCCCACCCCCAATTCTTTTTTTTACTATTTAGTGTCATATTTTTGTAGCGGTTCATACAACACATATTCCCATCAAATTTCATCACTGTAGTACTTATAGTTTCCGAGTAAATCGGCTGTGACAGACGGACAGACGGACAGACGGACAGACGGACATGACGAAACTATAAGGGTTCCGTTTTTGCCATTTTGGCTACGGAACCCTAAAAATGAACATACATAAAGTGAATTAACAAAACAGACTAGTCGAATTGTGAGTTTCATACAAATAACAAACAATAATTGATCATGTCAACTTGAATGGTAATGGGATTCAGAAGACGTATCATCTAATGCTTATAATATTATTTTGTTTGATTCTTAACCTACTTAGAATATAAAAACTTAAAAAAAATACTATTATATCTTCTTATATATAAAATTCTCGTGTCACAATGTTAGTCTGCATACTCCTCCGAAACGGGTGGACCGATTCTCATGAAATTTTCTGTGCATATCGGGTAAGTCTGAGAATCGGCCAACATCAATTTTTCATATGTACCACGGGCGAAGCCGGGGCGGACCGCTAGTAATAATATAAAGTAAGTACTTATGTAGTGTCTGGCAAATATTTATGGAGTTAAACATTTGCCAGTTACTACATAAGTTGTACAACTAAAGACATCGTCCATAAATTTTGCAATATAATAGCAACAGGCGCTACTTATATCTTATATATAAAATTCTCGTGTCACAATGTTAGTCTGCATACTCCTCCGAAACGGGTGGACCGATTCTCATGAAATTTTCTGTGCATATCGGGTAAGTCTGAGAATCGGCCAACATCTATTTTTCATATGTACCACGGGCGAAGCCGGGGCGGACCGCTAGTAATAATATAAAGTAAGTACTTATGTAGTGTCTGGCAAATATTTATGGAGTTAAACATTTGCCAGTTACTACATAAGTTGTACAACTAAAGACATCGTCCATAAATTTTGCAATATAATAGCAACAGGCGCTACTTATAGGAGACATTATAATAAAACTATTTTACTCAATTGGGTAAAATCTCATCTTAATTCTTCAAAAAGAGGAACCTAGATTCCTTTTAGGTGTCTTTCAGATTGAGCCTACAACATTTTTTAACAATAATATCGGATACTCAATATAAACTTATCAGCTCTACATTTCCTTTTTAAAATACAATGTTTTAAACGACTTACAAAATCACATATTATCTAGTTAATTTTCTTCTTTACCATTGATTTACTCAACACTATCGTACATAATGTTCTTATTAAATACGCAACAATTAAAATAAGTACTAGGACAATAGAAAGTAGGTCGAGGTAGCATTTCTGGTACCAGGGCACCATAAGCGCGGGAGAGCGTAGATGCGGCGCGCCGTTTGACCGGACTACATGCTCCACCCAGTGGACTAATTCTGTTCCAGGAGAGACCGGACGGTCGTGGAATATTAAGGAAAATTCCTTTGCTCGTTCACGGTATCTGTAAAATTATATGGGTAGGTTAGATTTAGGTACTTAGAGAAGTAAGAAGGCACAGTAATATAAACATTAATCATAATAATTTTAATCATACATCGTCTACATCAGGTAGGATGCAGTGTAATACTTAAAAATTATAAAGGCTATTAATTCCAATTATAATTATTGTACTACATGTAAATCATTGGATAAAAAATTGTTCAATTACGAAAAACAAACACTATTTAGATGTAAGACGTAAGAAACTGTCCCAATAATATGTATAAACTAAAAAAAAAAACAATACAACAAATACGTACTTGGGATTCTCAATCATATCTTTAACTGTTTCGAATAATTTTTCCATCGGGTCCTGTCCCAGTATGAACCGTTTTCCAAAGCCTTTCTTCTGTGCTCTGTTGATATTTGTAAATTGGTCACCAAACATTGGAAATCCGATTATAGGCACACCGAATTTAAGAGTTTCAAAGAAAGATAGAAGACCTCCATGCGTCATAAATAGGACGGTGTTGGGATGAGCTGTAAAAAAGTGAAATATTAATATGTTATGTAGTTTGTTTTAGAGTGTGGAATAGAAATAACAGCATAAGGCAAGGGCTTTAACAAAAAAAAAGGTCTGTATATGCGAATTATTGCCTAGTTATATTTTGAACTTTTATTAAAAACTTTCAATAATATTATTATCGTGCGTACAATTTGAACAATTACTTGAATGATGAATTTTATAATATTTTAATCTCATTTTAAATACTGTTTTATCCAGACTTTGCTTGTAAATTATCTAAATTTTGGCAACGGACAATCATTCCGTATCTTCTATTCTAATAATTTATGAAAATCCTTATAAATATGAAATAATACTATAAAAAACAAATAAACATTTTCACATTATCTATCTCCTATTTATAATTATTGACCAAGCGTGCGAAGCCGCGGGTAACAGCTAGTGTTAAATATTATTTCTTACCTAAAATACTAGGTTGTGGTGCCCATTGAACAACATGAACATTCGCTGGTAGATTAGATATTGGTGTTTCATATTTCCAAATAACCGTTTGTTTCAAACTACCGAAAAAGGTAATTATATCATTTCTTGTTTTGTTTGGCATTGTGGTACCTTTTAACATAGTTCCAAGGCTGAAGTATATCACGCCTTCATGAGATTCATCCATGATTTTTTGCAGATCCTGTAAAATGTCAGGAGATGAATCACCTTAGAAGTTATAATATATATTTTTTGTAATTTTTGACTGAAAATAGTAGGTAGTACGTTTGTGTAAACTTTGATGAAAGCTCAAAAAAAGATGAAAAACTATAATAATTTTTGAAAAACGCACCAAGCAAATAACGAATATAATAAAATTTTTAGTCGATGCCACTAGGCTTTCCTTACGAAATTGACAGTGATAAGAGTAAGAGGTAATACAGTAAATAGTACGTACGTTTGATTTTAATTTAGAAATACAGTAAGTTGTACAGTAAATTGAACTTACTTCAGGTAAGGGATCAATTTTATCCTTAATATGATATCCTCCAATCATCTTATAAGCTTGTGGTAATCTATGAGCATCACCGCTAGATATATGCGAGTTTCCCAACATAAGAGAAGCGTTGTATTTAACTTCGTCGTATGAGGGTAGTTTTAACCCTCGAGATTCAATAGCCGATTTGTATGAGTTTATGAATATTTCATTGTCTATGTCTTGGCCTTGCCTGAAATACAAAATTTATTAAATTAACTATAAAATTGATTGTTCATGTTCATTAGTGAGTAAAATGCTGGCATGTTTGTTTGCGAGGAAATTTTACAACCCGGTAATATAGCAAGTTTTAAAGTAGTAAAAGTTAGTTTACTCTGCATTTTACATTTTTAAACTAGCTGCGCTCCGCGGTTTCACCCACGTGGCTGCGCTCCTGTTAGTCTTAGCGTGATGATAATATACCTATAGCCTGCCTTCCTCGATGAATGGGCTATCTAACACCGAAATAATTTTTCAAATCGGACCACTAGTTCCTGAGATTAGCGCGTTCAAACAAACAAACAAACTCTTCAGCTTTATAATATTAAGTATAGATTATAAACGAACATAGAGCTGGAGCTAGAGCAAGAGCATTCTTTCGTGATCTTTTAGTGAAAACTCGTATTCTGTGTTGTTCAGTATTAGAACATTGCATAGAATCTTTTCAAACGCACTAAGAACAACGAAAGCATGCCATACGCTTTATTTAAAAATAATTTGACATAGTGGGGTTAGAATGAGCATTCGCTCGTTTGATGTAAATGCACTGTTATAGAGTAGTTTTGAGCTAAGTCGTAGCAAAAACAAAGCAAACAAATATTTCGTCTTTATAATATTAGGGAATTTTATAATCTTAATATATATAAATCTCGTGTCACAATGTTTGTCCTCAATGGACTCCTAAACCACTTAACCGATTATAATAAAATTCGCACACCATGTGCAGTTCGATCCAACTTGAGAGATAGGATAGTTTAAACATGTAGGTACCACGGGCGAAGCCGGGTCGGACTGCTAGTTTATCATTAAATTGAAATAATAAAACTACAATAAACATACCATTGATAATACTTAATCTTCATCACCGACCATACATGCTGCAAGCGGCTGTAGAGATCCAGGGAATATCCTCTACCCCAAATATAGATAGTGTACGCAATATTCAGGGGCTCGTCTATCAGTTCTAATATACCAGAATGTGGTTCTGTAGATGTTGACCAAATTAGCGGACAGTTGAATACTGAAGACAAACTGGAAGTTGAAATGGAAATATTACAATATCATTTTAACAAGAAATTAAATCACCTTTGGACAGTATCAAAGTCGGATTTTTTAAAGTGAAACTTCTTTATCGGGGTTGGAAAAAAATTTAGTGTAACATTTTTTCGTTACGCGTGACATTTTTCCGTTACGCGCCATCTTTTTCTTATCCCTACCACGCGTGATTCGACGTATTTTTGTAAAGTTACATATAGTAAATTATTTTTTGAAAAATAAGGTCATAAAGAAGTTTCACTTCTTACGTGTGTACACACGTTTATTTTGCGTGTACTAACACGCACATATTTTTTGAATGTGGTTTAAATATGAATAAATAATATATTCTTTATACTTAAAAAGAAAACTAAAACAGGTTGGGCTCGACTTCACGTTTTAACTTTAATTGTAATAATTTCGGCAAAACTACAACATATACATGATGTTCAAAGATGACAAAAACTCTTAAACGATTTAAAAAAGAACAAGAATAACTAATGTTTAAAATTGTCAAGATTATTTCATCATTATTACGATAAAAAGAGCACTCCTTTTTTTTAAGTGGAGAAATATGCATAGATACCAACGCGAACGGCCTCCGAGGAAGAAGGCCGTGGGTTATGTCGGATTCCTACCGACCAAATCCCCACTGTGTTCCGTCATGCCGCATCGACGGGGCCACGGGTATGGTAGAATTCGTCCGTGACCCCATCAGTGGCTGCCCGTCACCAGGCCAAAACAAACTGTGAGCCAAATATTATGATAGGTTTTGTAGTTTTAACTAGGTCTCCGCCCGTGTTACGCCGGCATGATCAAAGGTAATTCCTATGGAATTGAGATGTTTTGTACAAAAAATAATCTATAAGTTCCTTACTATTTTCAGCCACAAAATCATACTGTAAAATCGCTCTTTTGGGAAGTGAAGGAATTAGGAAAGTCATATTATATACTACCATATTATTTATTATTTTAAGTAAGGAAAACATACCCCGCCCCAAGTTCTGTGAACAGCCACTCTACAATAACAGCATCATACTGTTCTTTAGGGTCGTGCATGAATGTTTGCATCTGGTCACTTTGCAGCGTTCCCCGTAAGAGATCCTGCATTATTGGGAACAGTAGCTGTATTTCTTGCAAGTCTAACTCTTTGGACATAAACTTCTGCACGTCGAATATGCTCCCTGAAACATTATATGAAACACTAGCTGCTCCGCGCGGTTTCACCCCCGTGGCTCCACTCCTGTTGGTCGTAGCGTGATGATATATAGCCTATAGCCTTCCTCGATAAATGGGCTATCTAACACCGAAAGAATTTTTGAAATCGGACCAGTAGTTCCCGAGATTAGCGCGTTCAAACAAACAAACAAACAAACAAACTCTTCAGCTCTATAATATTAGTATAGATTATGATAATAAACATCGTGAGGAAACCGACATGTCTTAGAATCAAAAGTTCGACGACATATTATTTTATTTATTTATTTACGGCATACGCCAAACCTTACAGTTACATGTCACATCCGCCAACTCGCACTTGGCCAGCGTGGTGGATTATGGTCTATACCCTCATAAGAGGCCCGTTTCCCAGCAGTGGGAACATATTATATGGGCTAATGATGATTATGATATACATATTGCAATAAACAAACGTTTGGTAGACAGATAGAGGTCTTTATTTATTGGAAGAATAAACTCTCTTGCAACTTTCTTGAAAAATGAAAAGCATTTTTATCTAATACTAGCTTACCGCCCGCGGCTTCGCCCGCTTTGTCTAAAACCTAATAAATTATATACTAAAACCTTCCTCTTGAATCACTCTATCTATTAAAAAAAACCGCATCAAAATCCGTTGCGTAGTTTAAAAGATTTAAGCATACAAAGGGACATAGGGACAGAGAAAGCGACTTTGTTTTATACTATGTAGTGATTTCTATAGCTTCATTGTTATTTTGGAACGCAATCCTCATAAATTTTGGTTTAATTCAGTACCAATATTATACCAAACTATTATAATATTAATTACCATAAAAAAATTATTCATCTGTAAAATGGTAATACAATTTTTTGTCTCAAATATGAATATTAATTAGTTCCGAGTGAATATAATTTACTTGCTATCTTAGCTTAAGACGGGCAGTCATGCTATTTATATCATTATTATTCCATTGAAAAGTTACATTTGGGGTTGCATTTTTTAGAGCGTACTCACTTCGGAGCGCTGTAAAACCTTAGCTATTGACGTAATGAAAAAATGTTGTATATAATAGTTGTTCCTCGAAAAACAATCTATAAAAATGGTCTGATATTATTTCTTTGTAAAATGATAAAAAAAAGTTTTATTGAAAAATATAAATAGCTCTAATTTCTGAACATTTTCGCTTATAACTTTTTTATTTATAGTTCTACGTCAAAAAGTTACTGGACCAAAGTTGTAGAGAATTTAATTTGCAATAAATAATGTTACCAATTTTTTTTATCAGATAAATAGTTTAAGAGATATATCGTAAAAACCATTTCAACCGCTATTTTCAAGATGGCGGCCGTGGGACAAGGGTGGCGACCCCACAAACTTGGTGATAGCTTCACACTGACCCTCTCTACACATAAAAAAAATAAAATTACGTCCTCATAAAAATGCAAGGTTAGGCCTAAAAAATGTAACATTTCAATGGACTATAATATGTTTATAAACTCAAGAGTATATTAACGAATTAGCTGTGCCCCGCGGTTTTACCCGCATTGCTCTGCTCTTGTTGGTCTTAGCGTGATGATTTATAGCATATAGCCTTCGTCGATAAATGGGCTATCTAACACCGAAATAATTTTTCAAATAGTTCCTGAGACTACCACGTTCAAGCAAATAATAATATTAGGTATAGATTACTTTGTAAATAATTGAAGACGTTAATTTTATTTTGGTTTTAATTATTCTATATTTTGCACAAATAGAATGGACCTTGTATAATATTAAGATAAAGGTAATGTATTTTTGCTATGTTTAAAATATTGTGTGCAAATCTACATTCTATTTCTATCTGCCGCCACCTTGGTACAGTGGTTGACGCGTGAGCGTAGCACCGAGGGGTCCTGGGTTCGATTCCCGGTGGAGACGAAGAAAAAAAAATGTCTCGGTCTGGTAGGACACAGAAGGCTGATCACCTACTTGTCCCTAAAGAAAATCGATCAGTGAAACAGATGTATAATGCATCTGCCCCTTACCCCACTAGGGGACATGGGACTTCACTTTTTCTTTTATATTCTTTTTGCAAATAAATAAATTGAAATTATAACATTATTTGGTTGAAAGTACTTTATTAACTTTAACACAATATGTTATTAAGATATAAATTAACAAAGACATATTATAACATTGTTCTTACAATTATCGAAATATACGATTAACAACGGCGTGCGCGCTGCGGCGACTACGCAAGGGAACATTCTAGATAACTATGCGGCCCGCGCCGGCCACTGCGGCGAGCGGGGTGCGCGGTGCTGAGGCGGGGGGGGGGAAGGAGAAGGGGCCCACCCCGGGCTACGTTTGAACATTAGGTACAGCGCGTTACACTCTCCCCCTTTTGACCAGGGAAGGGTCTCCCGAGAGGTCAAACAAAATGACAAGCGCGCTGCAGTTAGGTCACCTTCCGTGGGCGACCTCTATTACGTTTAGGCATAATCGGCTCAGGACATTCACCCTCCCTAGCATGGTAAGGACGCAAATCTGACACATGATACTTACCGAAGATTTCTCCCGTCTTATCATGAGCTAGGAGGTAGGTAGTAGGACTCACCTTTTTAGAAACGACGTACGGTCCATCTCGTTTTGGATTAAACTTCGAGGTGACTCCCTTTTTCGGCATCACTGAGCGTGTGGGTCCGCATTAGGACTAAGTCTCCTTCCAGGTAGTCATGGGTAGACGTCCGACCCTTATCGGCATATGTCTTACGGACATCTTGTTGCCGCTCTAGAGTCTCTTTGGCTGCTGAGACGCTATCTGCGAGCTTGAGCAGGTAAGGCGTAATTTGGGGAACAAAGTTCTCGGATTCCACGACTGCTCTTAGGTCTGCCTGAGCAGTAATGGGTGACCGTAGCTCACGACCGAAAGTCAGGTAAGCTGGAGTATGATCCGTAGACTTAGTTACTGAGCTATTGAAAGCAAACCGTACAAACGGTAGTACCTCTGGCCAAGTTTGATGGCGACCTTCCACTAAGATGGCGAGCTGAGCCTTTAGATCCCTATTTTTCCGCTCAACGGGATTCGCCTCGGGATGATAATATAGCGGCACCAGACTCTGTTTGACACCTAGAACAAACATCGCCTTCTGCATAACGTCTGCCACAAATTGCACTCCGTTATCAGAAATCATCCGTCTAGGAAGACCAAATCTCATAAATACCTCATTGACCAGAGTTTTAGCACACATCTCTGCTGTGGCTTCGGTGAGAGCGAAGACTTCCACCCACTTACTAGCGGTGTCCTCCACTATGAGGATCCATCTCTCACCTTGGGGTCCTTTAGGCAACGGACCAAAAAGATCAGTTGCGATAGTTTCAAACCCTTGAGACGGGACAGGAGTTTGAAGCAAGCCGGCTGGTTTGAGGGTTGATGGCTTGTAGCGTTGACACTCGATGCAGGTCTTCAGATACTCGGTCACAAACCGTCTCATCCCAGGAAAATAGAAACGTTGCGAGATACGGTGTATTGTTCTATCAATACCACCATGAGCGGCGGTAGGCGAGTCATGACATTCGATCATGACTTCTTTCCGCAGGCTCTCCGGTACGACGAGCTGAGGCTCCTCGGAATCAGTATCAGGTACATACCGATACAAAACACCTTGATTCAGGAGATAGCCTCTCTCAGACCAGCGATTTATATTAAGTTCATCCTTACCTTCGAGGTCTTGGATGATCTTTGCAACTTCCGGATCAGCTAACTGCGCATCACGGGTGGAGGTTGCATTCCAGCGCGGTACATCAACAACAACAGGACAGATAGCCGATTCAGATGCAGGACCATCTGATGTCACGGGACGACTGAGCGTATCGGCAAGTACATTAACCTTCCCTGGGGCATAGTCGATATGCAGGTCGAAAGATTGCAACTTCAAGGCCCAACGTACTAATCTGCCACTTGGGGACTTGAGAGTGAAAAGCCATTTCAAAGGTTGGTGATCTGTTATCACTTTGACCTGGTGACCATCGATGTAACCTCGGAATCGTTCTACTGCCCACACCACTGCGAGGGCCTCCCTCTCCGTGGTGGAATAATTCTGCTCGGCTGGAGTGAGCAGACGGCTGGCATATTCAATTGGATGTTCCTGATTCGGTGACTCCCCCTGGAGTAAGGCTGCGCCGAGTGCATAATTACTGGCGTCAGTCCGCAATACGAATGGTTTCGTATAATCTGCTTGAACAAGAATAGGGGCCGTGGTCAGGAGTTTCTTAAGAGTTTCAAAAGACTTAACTTGCTCTAAATTCCATACCCACGCCTGAGACTTTTTTGTTAAGCGAGTAAGTGGTTCAGCCACCTTGGCGAACTCTGGGATAAACTTGCGGAACCATGAGCAGGTTTGGAGGAAGGTGCGAAGTTGCTGCAGGTTTGTCGGTTCCTTCATTTCTATAACAGCACTTACCTTCTCTTGGTCTGGTGATATACCATCACGAGATATCACGTGCCCAAGGTATTTGAGTCGGTCTCTGGCAAACACACACTTCTCTCGGTTTGCTCGAAGCTTGAACACACGGAGACGCTCGAATACAGCACGCAGATCTGCTAGGTGGGACTCCAGGTCTTCCGAAATCACCAAAAGATCATCCAAATAACCTAAAATAGTCTTACCGCCAAGAGTAGACCCTGATCGGAAACGATCTATAAGCCTCTGAAACGTCGCTGGCGAATTCTTAAGGCCAAACGGCATACGTTTGAAGCGGTACGTACCGAAAGGCGTGACGAACGCCGTTTTGTCACGATCGGCGGTACCCACCTGCCAGTACCCACTGCGAAGATCCAGAGAACTCATTACACAACCCTTCTTGGTCGACTGTAAGAGCTCGTCAATACGCGGCATAGGGTAGGCATCCGTCTTGGTGACCGCGTTCAACTTTCGGTAGTCGACACAAAACCTATACGTACCATTACGTTTTGGTACCAAGACACATGGTGCTGCCCAGGCGGATTCGCATTCCTCGATCACGTCCTCTGCCAACATCTTGTCCAACTCGGCGCGCATGATCTCCTTCTTGGCAGGCGTAACGCGATACGGGGGCAAAGCAATAGGCGGATGGTCGCCTGTATCGATGTGATGTTCCGCAAATGGAGTCGGCTCTCCGACTATATCGAAAATATCTGAGTACTCACATAAAAGATTCTGCAAACCACCACGCTCCTCCTCAGTCAACAAAGCGCCCTCATCTTCCCTCAGTAGGTTGAGAGAGGCACAATCCACCACCTCGCGAGAACTCTCCGTCAGTAGGGGGTGAATGAACTGAGGCCGATCAGCTGTATACCATGTCATGGAAGAAAAATTCAAGACCAACTTAGATTTAGTAATAAAATCTATCCCTAATAGCGTTTCGTTATTTGACGCATCGGGAAACACAACAAATTCAACAGGAATACACAAAGACATACAATTCACATTAACACATGTTAACAATACATTATTCGTACGAATACTACCATCAGCCAATCTAATCGACATAGTCTGCGATTTAAATTTAACATTTAGACGTAACAATAGTGCATACAGTGATGAACCCGCGATACTACGCCGGGCGGCAGTATCTATAAGCGCTGATCCGCAAAAACCAAAAATCTCAATATTCAAAATAGGGCGGTCCCGCGTGATGGTATTATTCGACGTACTAACATTACAACAATCCCGCGTCTCAGTTATTGAATAAAACATATTACGTTGTGGTTCATTTGAATTACTATTAATATTACAAGTCAAACTCGATACAATATTATTTTTGCATGTTGGACAATTTGTTCGTACATACCCTTTTTCACCACAACCATAACAAACAAGGCTAGACTTATTATCACTAGACGATAGATTATATTTATGTTTAGAGTCTTTCTTTGGGCACAAATCACGCGTATGACCTCGACCTTTGCAATACGCACAGAATAACTTTTCACTCGCGATATTATTTTTAGCGACACTTTGCACTTCGTTACACATAATATTACGTACGGATTGAACCTGCGAACGCGCGATCGATTGCTGAGCACCACTGAGCGACGGGGACGTCACACCGTTTCCCGCCAAATTGACGCCCGAGGCGGCGGCCGCAGCGGCGGCGCGCGGCGGCCGCGTACCGGCCTCCCGCACGTGCCGCTCGCGCGTCGATCCCGCCGGCGCCGGCTGCGATGAAGTACTTGCACTGGAACTTTCCGTAATGGATTCTTCTATATCTCGGGCTTTGTCGATTAGCGACTCAATACTGCTAACCGTACCTCGAGGTAATCGCTTACGAATACGTTTATGTAATAATCCGTATATCATATCTATCTTAGCTTCCTCAGGTAATACGTAAGGAAACTTAGCAATCATGCCTCGTATACGTATGATGAAGGAGTCCGCGAGTTCTTCACTTTGTTCGTTAGCGAATATCTTCCGATATAGCTTATGAGCAGGACACGGAGTACCATACATACTTCGTAGTCGTCTGACGGCTTCGGACCACGAGGACACTTCCGTCCGGATCCCTCTCCACCATACTGCAGCCTCGCCATGGAGCAGCATCGGGAGACCACGAAGCGCAAGGTCATCGGTAACCACTGCACACTCTTTGTACATCTCGACGGAGTCGATGAAGGCTTCTACGACTTCCGGATCACGGTTCGAACCATCGAAGCGTGCCGTACACTTGGACATGTTCCCTGTTTTGTTAATCGACGACGGTGTCGGTGAGGGCGTCGGCGCGGGAAACCCACCTGCCGCGTGCGATGCCATGAGGGATTCGACGAGCTGCCGATTTGCTTCCGCCTGAGTCTTCGCGAAGGCGGTAAGAAATGAAGTCAGCTGGTCACCAGACATGAGCACTGGCGAAGGTCTTGTGGTATCTTCATCCGAGCTGGACTGCGCGTCAGCGTCACTTGCCTTTGTGTCCGTTCGTACTTTACGTGGAGGCATCTTCGCTCTTTACGTAGGCACCAGAGAACAGGAACACAGGAACAAAGAAAACCGTTAGCGGTCGACCGGCACGAACTTGTTTAAACTGGTTCGCGGCCGCAAGTTGGGCGCCACTTATAACATTATTTGGTTGAAAGTACTTTATTAACTTTAACACAATATGTTATTAAGATATAAATTAACAAAGACATATTATAACATTGTTCTTACAATTATCGAAATATACGATTAACAACGGCGTGCGCGCTGCGGCGACTACGCAAGGGAACATTCTAGATAACTATGCAGTATGCGGCCCGCGCCGGCCACTGCGGCGAGCGGGGTGCGCGGTGCTGAGGCGGGGGGGGGGAAGGAGAAGGGGCCCACCCCGGGCTACGTTTGAACATTAGGTACAGCGCGTTACAAAATATTATTAATTGAAAATTCTAAGTAAATATTAATTATATATTAATAGTATTTGAAAATAATACATACCAGGTAATAAATCCGCATTATGTGATACATCTATCTGCCTTAAAAGGGGTGGTGGGTTTTTCATAAGTAGCGGCGTTATATAAGTCACCTGAAACATTGAAGAAATAGTTAGTGGGAGAAATAAAACTGAATTACGTATCTTAAATCCTAGTAATATTATAAATGCGAAAGTTTGTGAGGATGTGTGTGTGTGTTTGTTACTCTTTCACTCAAATACTACTGAACTGATTACAATGAAATTTAGCACACATAGAGAGGGTAACTTGGATTAACACATAGGATAGGTTTTATCCCGGAAATCCCACGGGAACGGGAACTATGCGGGTTTTCCTTTGAAAACGCGGGTGAAGCCGCGGGTGGAAATCTAGTAATATTATAAAGCTGAAGAGTTTGTTTGTTTGAACGCGCTAATCCCAGGAACTAGTTACTGGTCCGATTTGAAAAATTAGAAAAATTCTGTGTTAAATTTTCGCCCATTTATCGAGGAAGGCTCTATACTATGTAACTTCTTCCTGTTATGTGAACAGGAACGGAGCACTGCGGGTAAAACTGTGGGGCACAGTTATGTATAAACTCAAATATTTATTCATTCAACTAGACTTCCTTTAGCGCTTTAGAATTGGCAAAGTACCTACATAATTTAATATTTAATAAAATATTTTTATTAGGCTATAAAAATATAGGTACATGCATATTCAAAGGCGTCATGAGATTTTTACTTTATGTTATAGTTTTGATTTTAATCACAAAATAAGGAATCTAGGTTGAAAAGTTTGAGTTAGTGTCCAAGTTTTTCAGGAATATTACATGAAGAATCCCTACTAATATTATAAATGCGAAAGTAACTCTGTCTGTCTGTATGTCTGTTACGCTGTCCCGCTTAAACCTCTCAATCGATTTTGATGAAATTTGGCACAGACAATCTTTAGACCCTGAGAAAGAACATAGGTAACCTATGTTCTTTCTTTCTTTCTTTTATAAAAACACCACGCGGGCGAAGCCGCGGGCGGAAGCTAGTTATTTATAAGTTGATCGAGGAAAGTTATATATTATATTATATAAAAAAGTTATATACTATATTGCTTTGCAACGAAAAACTATAAGTTAAAATTAATTTAATCAAAGGTTACAAACACAGTTAAAACTTATCATATAAGTAATATATAATTATAATCATGACGTTGTTAGTAACAACAAGTGATTTATTAGCAGTACATAATAATAAACGACTTAGATAAGATAATAGTGTTATACATTAATTATAATTACAATAATAAATCAAGACGTGTAAAAACCGTGACTGGTCTCTTTGTTCTTATTACCTATAATAATATTATAAAGCTGAAGAGTTTGTTTGTTTGAACGCGCTAATCTCAGGAACAACTGTTCCTATTAGCCCATTTATCGAGGAAGGCTATAGGTTATAATATAATATTATCATCATGCTAATGTAAGACCAACAGGAGCGGAGCAAAGCGGGTAAAACCACGGTGCATAGCTAGTTTGAACTATATCTTAGAAACAAATTATGTATTAATTTTATAATAACATGTTTATTTTATACAACCTTCCCGCGCACGGCTTAGCCCGCTTTATCCAAAAATAACAAATCAATAACAAACCTTGCTAGAGAACCACGCTATCCATTATTGAAATCAATGAAAATTGGTGCAGTAGTATACCACGAACAGACAGACAGACAGTCACGGCGGATATAAATAGTAAATAAATAATATTATGTACTCAGTAATAATGCGATATTAATGTAAAGTATAATAATCCTTATATTTATTTATACTTGGAATCCTGGATTATTTATGAATATAATGAAGAAATTCCTACATTAATTAAGAAGCAGTTTACTTCAAGATTAACTTTATTTAATTGAGAAATTTCTGGTACATTTCGACGTGAAAGTCAGTAGGACGGCCAAAATTAATAAATTATTTTGTTTATCAACAAATTAACAGTTTGGTCGAATAATATTCCAATCTAAGTTTCTGTTCACTGCACAAAAATATGTATTTAGTTTTTAATAGGGTTCCGTACCGTCTGTCTGTCTCCAGGCTGTATCTCATAAACCGTGATATCTAGAAAGCTGACATTTTCACAAATGATGTACAGTACCTACTCCCAAATTAATAATGCGCATGCAGATCTTCGCTAATTGTCGTATTTCCAGAAACACCCGAATCATTGAATCGGGAGAGCCCTAAACAATGCACTTGCATTTTGTACCTTGTTCGAAAGAAATAGGAGTCAATTCACAGTCATACACAATTAAAAAAAAAAAGACGGGTTGCACTCCGGGAGTGCCGGCAGAAGTGAAAACTTGATTATTAACGTTGAGCATGTTTGATATCCATCCGTCTTACGCTTTTTCGATCAGGTCACGTGTCCTGACGCGAGTTTAAGATTTTATACCCATTACAGAAAAAGTGCTCAACGCCGCTAAAGAAGTTTTCACTTCAACAATTCGGGCGGTAGGTGACGGTAGCCTGTCAGTCAAAAATCCTTCACTCTATATACATAACTAGCTTACCGCCCGCGGCTTCGCCCGCTTTGTCTAATACCCAATAAATTATATACTAAAACCTTCCTCTTGAATCACTCTATCTTTAAAAAAAAAACCGCATCCAAATCCGTTGCGTAGTTTTAAAGATTTAAGCATACAAAGGGACATAGGGACAGACAGCGACTCAGCGACTTTATTTTATACTATGTAGTGATATCCTCTTCGGACGCTCGAGGAATATGACAGTTGTCGTACAGTGACGAAGATTTCTATGCGCATTATTATATTAGTTTTTTGAAGTGAAAACTTCTTTAGCGGCGTTGAGCACTTTTTCTGTAATGGGTATAAAATCTTAAACTCGCGTCAGGACACGTGACCATCGAAAAAGCGTGACGGATGGATATCAAACATGCTCAACGTTAATAATCAAGTTTTCACTTCTGCCGGCACTCCCGGAGTGCAACCCGTCTTTTTTTTATGTTTTTGTCTGGAGCACGTTATTACTCAATAGCATAAAATATAAATAATGACTTTTTAAATGAATTGTTTTGTACATAATATCTACACTAGTAGGTACGTAATAATATAATATATTAAATTCTACATATTATCTGTAATATTTCCACTTTTTTACGTAATTCACAAAGTAATACTTCTGTTATTAAGGTAATTAAACTTTGTTCCCAAGATTAAAATAATATCACACCCCGGACACTCCATACAAAATTATCGTTTTGACAGTCACACTGTAGAGACTGCAAATGTGTGTGTTAACGCTTTATGGTTGGCACATTTGTGACTAGCGTAAAAAAAAATTCGCGTTTTTCTGATGAAATACATCCGTAAACAGCACAATATCTAACCATTTTCTACGAAAAACGATAATCACAAATCCAAAATAATAAAATTACTTTAAGTCAATTTGATTAATGTTGTCAATCTTCGTTGCGTATCGTCCTTGCAGAAAAATATGGCCCATTTTAATCACGATCACGCGGGGTGAGGTAAGTTTAATTTTGGCGGGAGGCGGAGAGTGTCCGTTCTGTAGCGTTTAGCTACTATTAAGTATTCTGTGATAATATATTCAATAGATATACGTTAAATATATACTTATTTTGAACTGTAATTATCTTGGTAAGAACTATAACCTTATTACTTTGATAAGTATATGTTATTATACTCGAATATTCTTTTTAAATAATCATTAATTGAATAACTTAGTTGTGCTGCGCCTGTGTTATTTTGATAAAAATTATAACTGTAAAGGATCATCATAAAATATCATCAAATTCAAAGTAGTTTTTTTTTTGTGAAAGAGTACCCAGAATTATTATTTGATACATTCTTTCGCCTTTTCGCATCTATACTATACTAATATTATAAAGCTGAAGAGTTTGTTTGTTTGAACGCGCTAATCTCGGGAACTACTGGTCTGATTTGAAAAATTCTTTCGGTGTTAGATAGCCCATTTATCGAGGAAGCTCGAGGATCACGCTAAGACCAATAGGAGCGTAGCACTGCGGGTAAAACCACGGAGCACAGCTAGTTTATTTTTAAGTATGATTATTTTACAATTTCGGACACCCGCACCTACAACTGCGCTCGCTCTCTGCTACCTTTTATATGACACTAGCTTTCCGCCCGCGGCTTCGCCCGCGTTTTCAAAGAAAAACCCGCATAGTTCCCGTTCCCGTGGGATTTTCGGGATAAAACCTATCCTATGTGTTAATCCAAGTTACCCTCTTTATGTGTGCTAAATTTCATTGTAATCGGTTCAGTAGTATTTGCGTGAAAGAGTAACAAACACACACACATCCTCACAAACTTTCGCATTTATAATATTATATATTATTATAGTAGGATATTTTAAAAGTCACCAGTTGAATATAGGCCTGACTGGCCGGTTGGCTTGGTTGGTAGTGGCCCTGCCTTCCAAGCCAGAGGTCGTGGGTTCGATTCACACCCGGGGCAAATATTTGTGTGATGAACATAGATGTTTGCCCTGTGTCTGGGTGTTAATTATGTATATAAGAATTTATTTAAAATTATATATTATATATATGTATGTTTATCAGCCATCTGGTTTCCATAACACAAGCGAAAAGCTTAGTAAGTAGTTGTGATTCGCCGGTTCTGGCGCTTGCGCCAGAACCGGCGAATCACGTGTTGGCGAACCCGCAAATCAGTGGTACCCCATCCTAAAAAAAAAAAAAAAAAAAAAGTTTGGACTCTTTTCCCACTAAAGCGGCCACGCTGAGTCGATAGCACTCACTCCCGAAGCGATAGGATGCACGGTTTCGGAGATGTGCAGATCGATTAACTCTTATCTAATTGATATCCGGTGGGTCATTAGCGTCCCATGGTTCACCTTTTCCTATTAGCTAATTACACCGTCCGGCGTTCTTATCTATTACTCATTGTGCACCTCGCTTATCACTGCTTTTGTATTAAACTTCTTTGTTATGACCTACCTCACTATTCTAACCAAACGATGTATTATTATATTCAAGAAAAAATACGTCTAAAATCGTATAACTATATTTATATATTATCGTACTATATTATCATAATTGTTGCTTTTTTAAAAAGCGATTCGCTTCTGGCACTCGCCGGCCGCTGCCGCGGCACGCTCGCTTTGCTCGCTCGGCTCGTGCGTTGTTTATCAAAGTCTAACCTAACCTAACCTAATTGTTGCTTTTTTAAAAAGCGATTCGCTTCTGGCGTTGTTTATCAAAATCTAACCTAACCTAACCTAACCCAATTATTTTTCCGGGTAATCTGATGTATCGAACTTTGTTACGAGCTACCTCGCTATTCTGAATCATCAATAAAACACATTCATTTTACTGCCATTTTTATTTCCAAAATGTTGTTGCTTATTATCTACTGGTTTGTGTATTTGGCGACCATTTGTCCATTTTGCTATATAAAAATAATTATTGATGAACATTTGAATTGTAGCCTTATCTACTTATAAAATAGGAGCGAAACATCTCATCCACTAAAATATCGTTGTACAGTGTGTTCCCTGTAAATATGCTCGTAAAACTATGCATTGAATATCCCTGAAACTTATATAGCAAATACATTAAGCAATATTCTCCACAAACTGAAGTCCAATCATTCTGAATCCTATCAACATTCCAGTCCCATCTCTTACAATTCCTTTTCAAAAACTGGAGATGATATCGCTCAGGTGTTCGTCCATATGAATCAAAATATTGACCGATGCCATTCGTATCGATATGTACAGCTACCCAGTGTGAACCCGGTTTATCATCCGCATCCAAATTGCATATTATATACGTTGGTACATGGGTATACATAGGCAGTCTATTAGCAGCATAAACATTATTTTCTAGACTGGGATGAATCTTTTTCATATGTTTTTGTAATTCTAGTGTATCCATGATATTACTGTTATTAGCAGATTATTACAGTACCAATCTATTCAATGGTTGTCATAGGAATGTTCAATTATAGTGTTTTGTATAAGATTAAATAGGAAGTTTGTAATGAAATAAAAAATAGTAAATTGCATACAATTTGTTTTATTTAATTTTATAATGTTTCCTTTAGTTACATATACACAAAATGCATTAAGCATAACACATAAATCTAAAATATAACACACATTATAACCTTAACTACTATAGTCTACAGTAACATTTCTATTTTTATCTATTTCAATAATATTATCAAACTCAGCATAAACAATACAGTTAATTGTTTGTGTTAGTGAGGATTCAAATCGTACTTCTAATCTTACACTACCATGCTTTATGAGATTCCAATGAGCTGATGAGTTAGCTGATAAATCAGGAGTTAAATCAAATGCTAAAAGACAGTAGCCTTTGGCATACTGTTCACGAGAGATTGCATTTCCTTCATTAAGAAAGTGAATACCAGTCCCCGAGAATAGAGTATGATATGCCGATGTGAATATATTATTATTAAAAGATGGTTGCAAAGCTTTTGAAGGTATTTGTTGACCATCAATATATAAGCTGAAAGAGTTAATACCATAGTTTTCAAAGTTAAATGGATTTTTAGTAAGTGAACCATTAAATGCGGAATTGTTCACAAATCCAATAATACATCTTTTGGGTACCTGTCCCAAGAATATATTATCAAGAGTTTTTCCTTGAACACCTGATGGAATTGTTAAAACTTTAACTTCAGCACGAGTAATAGGATATTTAGCAGTTGTAGAAGCTAAAACTTTCTGATGTGCGAGTAATACACTTGGATTAATTCGTGCTCTTCGAACAATAAGAGTTGCATCCGTAATGCAAACTTTAAACTTTTCATCATTTGACCCAGCAATTAAATTAAAACTCTCTCTTGACCGAACTAATTTTACACTCATTTCAACACCATTAATTAAAAATTTATCTTGATTGAAAATGTCACCATGAAGATGACCAATCATTTCTATTTCCCGGCTTTCATTAACTAATTCCTGTCTTTTAGCAAATCCTGTGTTTTTACCATCTGTGGAATCCATTTTGCCTGCTGTATCATCATACCAAAGACTACAAGTAAGATGAGATTGTTTAGCAGCAGGAGCATAGTTTAAAAGGGTTTCCATGTATGCTCGATAGGCATAGGTATTATTAGGTGGTGATACAAGTTTTTGGTTTAAATAAACATCGAGTTGACTAAAAAGTGAATGCAACCAATTATTTACAGGTGCTACTACTGTAGCTGATAACAAGTTTGTTGAATCTTGATTTAATACTTTTGCCTTTATGTGGAGTAATGTATGAGACAAATCTATGTAGTCATCGCCTGTTCCAGGAACTTGAAACTCGATAGGTCCATCATCAGCAAGAGATGAAATTGGTTTATAGTGAATCCACAATCCATTTTCAATGCTTGTTTGTGTGGACGGTAATGCAAACAAATCTAATTCTGACTTAACGCACTCACAAGAATGATTATGAAGGAAAGACATACTTAATTTGAAAATATATCTTTGATGTTTTTTGGTTTTAGACCAAGTTTTTTCGTAGCTTTCACTTTAGCTGTTAGTGGTGGAATGAACGAGGCCAATCGTTTTCTTTTAGTTATATACCCAGATCCTGTCATGTTTAATCGATCAATTTTGTTATCAGCCTTTCGTTTTAAGTTCGTACTAACTTGCTTTAGACGATCTTTTATTGAGGCTTCCATAGGACGGGCTTGAATCATATCCGATAAAAGTCCTACTCCAGCGTTTAATGCCTCCTTACCAACCACTCGAGCACCACTTGAAAGTAAAGGTAAAACTGATCTAAATAATCCTCCTAAGAAGCTCCCAATACCATGACCGCGTTGGTATGGTGAACCCTTATAAATTACTCCAACTCCTGATCCAGCTTGATGTGAATAATAATTTTCATATGGACATTTATGATGATCATGAGGAGAATACATTATTATAATTTGCGGAAATGTAGTTTAATACACACGGTCCCAAACTGGAATGGTATTTTTTGTCCTGCGCTCGATCTTATATCCATTTCCAGCGTATCGAACTCTCTTCGCATAACGGGTAAGTAGTGAGGTGGAGAGAAAACGTGCATTTTATACGCACCATAAATGTATTTTGAAGGATCTAATGAAATGACTCTTAATAGCGGAGTCATAACATCACCCACAATCTGAGGATCAATAATGTCGCAATATAGAAATAGTTGAGATGGTAACCCTAAATGTAAATTAGCAGGACACTTCCCAAAATTTCTGTCTAGGAGATTTGTATTTGGTTCATAACCTAGTTGTAAACTTAATTTGGGTGATAATGTTACGGATGTTATATTTTTATCCAAAACAGAAACAGACACAAATTTTGTTATTTCATCATAACGAAATTTCAAGTTCTCTCCGATACCATTTAATGCTCTCAAAATATGTTCAACGTTATCGTAGTTGGTAGCGGGAATATGTTTTTTGTAGTACACTGTTGATGGTTTATCTTCATTAGGAATTAACATGGTTTTTGTGATATATACAACATTTTCATGATCTTGAACAGTAAACATTGTGCATGGATATTGAAACTCGACAACTCCAACCAACCATTCACCTTCTAATTTCATAGCTTTTGGTAATTTTGTTGAAAAATTTGTGGTCTTGTTATCAGGAAAGTATTCCATTGAACTATTGCTGAGCAAAGTTAAATAAAAACTTTCTTTATTCATATTTCTTTTAAACTAGAAGCTAAAATCCAACTGTTAAATTTATCTGGATAACCTTTCCACTTCACTAATACTTCTTTTCTGGTGCCCGAATAACGAGTACCAATTATTTTATCTATTTTATATTGTGAGGTGGGGTTGTAAGTGACCTTCTGTAATTCTCTTTCATAAAAAGTACCAACTATTGGTTCATTTTGTAAATCTGTAATTGTATAAACAACCCATGGAGATCTATCAATTATTGAAGATATAATAAATATTTCATCACTCCAATTTGATTCATATCCTTTTTGGAAAACATGTTTATATTTAGTTATTCGAACATAATCACCCACGTTGAAATTTGGTTTTGAATTTTCTAAAGAAAGTTTGTTTGACCCTCTATCATAAAGATTAGTCCAAACTGTCATAATATTGTTGGAACTTACATCACATGGGCACATCTTAATACTCGAGTGAATGCTGTGATTATAAGAGTATATTAAATCTTGTAAAACATCTATATATCTATAAGTATTATTATGAGTGAAATAACGCCACATTTTCATTTTTAGAGTTCTTTGAAATCGTTCAACAATACTAGCCTTAATATCAGGATTGTTAGTGGTATAGTAATTTATCTTTTTGGATTTAAAGTATTTTTGTACATCTTTTGAAACAAATTCTGTACCTTTATCAGATTGTATGTGAGTAGGGGTTGAATTACTTTCAGTAAATATACTTTCAAAACATTCTTTAGTTGTTTCTGAGTTTTTCTTTTTCATTGGTCTTGCAAAAGCATATTTACTAAATACATCAATAACACAAAGTATGTAGTTGAAACCATCATTATATTGAGAATAAGTTCGCATATCACTTAAATCGGCTTGCCACAGCTCATTAATATTTGATAGAATGTACCTATTACGCGGGAATTTTTTCCGAATGGGTTTATGTAATGTATATGTTTCTTGTGATTGTAACCATTCCTTCACTTGCTTTTTATCCATTTTACCCTTCATAGCTTTTGATAATTTATCAATACTACCAAAACCAGCGGGGTTAGATGGATCATAATAAATCCTGTTAATTTCTTCTAGTACGGGGTCCATTTTTCCCAATCGATCTTTTTACGTATTTTAGTTATATATCTTTTATCTCCACTGCTCGGTGTAGAAAATTCTTGAACTTCAATCTCAGAGGTTTTGTTCAGATCTTTCGCTTGAAGTTGGTTAATAAACTCACATCTCTTTGGATTTCCAATATAAGTAAGTGGTACTTTAATATCTTTCAATGCTTTAGCAAATCTATCCCACCCTATCGGATCACTTTTTTTTAAGGGTCTAAGTGAATCATTTATTAAATCAACAATATTACTTCCTGGAATTTTTTCATTATCAATTATGACTGTGCCTTCATTATCCCAACGTATTTTACTTTTACTTGTTCCAATTAAGTTTAATAATGACTCACCTTTTTTATTATAAGTTTTTGGTATTAAACTGAGTATTTGTGTTGGTGAATACAGTGGATTTGCCTCACTTTCTATACTTTTAATGGAACCTTTCTCCTCCAACAAAGATTCAGCATCAACTGAACTTTTTAGATCTCTATCTTTATTTTTAAAACCAATTTTAGACTCATTTGAATATTCATTAGATGTATCAGAATAAATTGGTAATCTGAGTGGTTGACGATCCTCTTCGGTAAAGTGAAGGTATCTTTGTAGTGTTTGTAAATATAACATCCACTTCTTTCGGTCTTCCGTCTTACTATTCATAATATTTTGCATTTCAATATCTAATCGAGACAAATTACTTGTATCCTTATTTTCTTGTTTTAATTTTTCAATCAATCCAGGTTCAATAAGTATCATTTTCTTAGCATTTTCCATGTTAACTGGCTAGTCCACTTACTAATCCACTCAATATTGCACCTAATATTATTGGTAAGAAAGTCCCTCCTTTTTGTATAATAATATTTTTTCTTAGTTTATGTTTACACTTACGCACCAGTTTACGGAGTATATTTTTGTGTTTATTCAATTTTTGTTTATCTTGATCTTTAAGTGGTATCTTTCCTTGTAAAACGTTATGAATACATTCACAAATACAATTTATTTCTTTTTCATCACACGTTTTAAGTAATGCTCTTTGATGTTTTGGTTTAAGCGTATGCAAAGCATTTAGCAAATGTTTATGCGTTGTGACTCGACGATGCATCATTTAGAAATGATTTGAATTGTTTGATTCTTGGTGTATTTAAACTCTTTCGTGGGGACGTAGACTGTACAGTGACCATTAAATGGGAATACATTTGTCTTGATACGACAAAAATCATTTGTATTCTGTTTTAAATCTACCATTAAATATCCATGTGCTTCTAAAGTTGCATCCCTGTAGGCGTCTTCAATGAATTTTGTGTTATCTGGTGACACTTGTCGTGCTAAATATCTTATTTGAGTTTTATCTCGAGGGTTTTTAAAATAAATTATATAACTTGAGTTTAAAGAAATGTCTCTTTGACCTTTACCTTGATGAAATAAATTTTGTGTTAAATAAAATACACTAAGGTTCCGGTGATGACTGCCTTTTGTAAATATATCCACAATTCTTCCATCAGACTCTCTCATTAGATCATCAATAATAATAAGGTGTGGGTTTTCACCATCAAACATATTAAGATTTGGAATTCCTTGATGATAGTTAACATTTGGTAAATTATATAAAGGTTGCATTTCATCAAAGCACCATGTGATATGATTAAAATCACAATTACATATTTCCTTAACTGATTTTATGAAATTTGTTACAAAATTTGACTTCCCACATCCACTTGGTCCGGCCACAATAGCAGTAAACGGATGGATAAAGTGAAACATTTCACACGTCTAGAGTTTAAAGGGATGAAATAAAAAATGAAAATGTTGGTGTAAAAATTTAATATATATATTATATTGCTAAAAATAAATGATCTGTTTACTATTTCTAACACAATTAGTACTTATCAGAATTTCACAATCACCTCAACATCAAATTTAAGTACACAAATAAAAACTACAATTATTTTACATTATTTACAATCAAACAATACTAAACTATTATAAAACTATTAATAAACTATTATATAACATTATAGCAATATCATAATTTTTTTTACAATCAGTACAAATTTTGTATACACACACAGAAATAATAGTAAAAAGTCACTTATTTGTATATACACACAGAAATAATAGTAAAAAGTCACTTAGCGTAATTTATAATGTCCCCAAGCCAATGTATCAATGTTGTTGTTCATAATACATCGTTTGGTATCATTATATGATAAAGATGTTTTATTTATTTTTTGTGTAAAAATAGTGTGTTTGATTGACTTAAATCGAAGCATACTACAATATAATACATTTTTATTAAACAAACACGATTTGTAATTTTCCATATTCATTTTTTTGGTAACACTTTTGTTAACCCCTTTTGCCTTTGCTATAAATTTATCTTCTATTTCTAAGGCATACATTTTTGATCGCAACCCTACAAATTCCTTCAATACTTTACCATTATTCTCATCTTTAAAAAAACCTAACTTTTTTTTATTTATTTTTGGATATCCGTAAATATTATTTTCCGGGTAATCTGATGTATCGAAATAGTGAGGTAGATCTGGTTTTATATCCTCATAAAAATTGTCTGTAAAAATTTGATATATCAAACTATCGGTATCGGTGTACAATAACTTAATTTTATTATGAAACTTTTTAATCATGTAGTTGTAATGAAATTCATACATAAGGGTCTTAGATATATCTAAAATACAAAATCCTAAATAAATCGGCTTATCATAAATTAATTTTGTTTTACGTAATTGTATTGCAACTAAATGTTCTGAAAATATTGATAAACTATGGAACTCTGGTTTTGCAATCCAATCCTGAGCACCTAAAACTTTACCACGATTATCCCAGTGAGTTAGTAGTTTAACGTTTACTCTTTTTTCAATATTTTCCATAGTCTTACCGAAGACAGAATTATTCATTAATTTAAAAAAGTCTTTTTCGAAGTTTGATGTAGCTAACGTTCTCAAAGTAGTATTTAAGTCTATGTATTTCTTTAACCAAGAACTCTGTTTAAATTTTAAAATTCTATGTACTTTAATTAATTTCATTCCCATTTCAATGCATTGTTTTAAATTCCTGTAGTGAATGATGTATTTATTTTTATTATTTAAATTAGGAACTAATTTAGTTTCATTAGTATTACCCACACATATGTTTTCAGGACATAACGGAAAGTCAGAATGCAAATTATGAAGTTCATCAGGATATTCCAAATCAACTTCTAAAACATAACCGAAATCAGAGTTATCCGGCACATTATAATCTGTATTAGAATCTATCCATTCGAAACCGCCAACAGGAAGAGATTGAGACATTGCCCAACCATATAAATTATTCGCATCAAAATATGTTAGATATGAATTAGGTTTTTCACTATCATAATCCTCCATGAATTTATTATTTGCTCTAGCAAAACGATTGCTACACTGAGATACACCCCCTCTAATACCAGCTTTAAAAAAAGCAATTTTGTCATAGTCCGTTAACAATTCTAATTCTATTTTGGTAAATTTTAACATTGCATCCCAACTTAAACCTGGGGCAGTATAGTAATGAGCAGGATCTAATCCATAAGTTTTAATACAAAGCTTTCTAAAGTTTTCGAATACATCAGTCAAAAGTAAAACATCAGTTTTTAAATATAAATCGGAATAATCGGACATACTACTACACTTAAAATGTTGCCAAATATCTTTTGCATGATTATAATCATCATTTGAAATATTTGTATCTGTGAGTGAACTATAAAAATGGTGTTGATCAGGAAGTGATGGATGTTTCAAGCAATCACTATTACACATAAATTCATAAGGATAAATACCTTTCCGTCTTAAAAGTGAAAAATCTTCATTATTAGGATAGTTCCTTTTTAGTTCTGTAAACTGATCATCATTAAGATTTTTAGCTAGTTGATCTAAACTACACGATAAAAATTTCAATGAATCTACAAATCTTAAACTTACTGATTGATTATTATTTATTGTTAACTGTTTTGAAAATGATATGTATCGTTCTTTATTTTGCGGAATAACTTCAACTTTGCCATCATAGAGGTTTAATGCATGGACAATGAAATGAGCATCGTAGTGACTGAGGTTATGTAAAAATATTGGAATATGACGAGGGGTTCTGTACTTAGTACTACACACTTGATGTGCAACACCTCTAAAACTACCAGTGTACCAATCAAAATCGTTAAAAGGATCTCCATTTAACTCAGTTTCACAAATATGACACATGTTTGAATTTGAAATTTTAATTTTATCTTCATCTGATAATGGAACGGGACATTTTTGGAAACTATTTTTTTTAACTATTGTTTTCACATCTTCGCAAAGGCGATTCATAAACACTTGTGCACAGTTTGGCCCACTATACGTCTCATATTTTGATAATCTGTTATCATATGAACATTTAATGTAATAACCAAAACTATACACTTCATGTTTTTGAATATTAATTGTACTAGGCTTGGATGGATCGTTACTACATGATTCTATCGGGTTCAAAAATGCCTCAAAGTCTGCATAAACCACAAAGGGCATTTCCAACTTTTTTGCGAATTTATCAAATTTTAATTTATTATTTGAGGTTGCTTTACCAAACCAATTCAATTTGGAATCCTCGCCGTTTGGTAATTCCGTACAAATGTGAGCGCAATCATATTGTTGATGGTTATTAAGTCTTTCCTCTGATGGGAAATGAAGTAAACATGAATCACATATATAAACTGCATGATGATGACTTGATATTTGTGAACTAACTAATCGCGATAAGTTTTTAATATAACAGTAATGATTGTTAGTACCATTCGATATATATAGTAGGTTAATATGATTAGGTGTACGACATTTTGTTAAATATAAAGGACCTACAACAGAATTACACTTTTTTTCTTTATTATATTCTAGGCCAAAAACATTAATACTAATATTGTTTAATTTCTCTACTTTTGATATATCTGCAATTTTAACCGGAAAAGAAATACCAGTAAATTTTAGTTTATTTCCATGAATTGCGTAAGATGCTACCCGATCTACACTTTTACATACAGGATATAAACCAGAGAGTAATGCCCATTTAAAACACATATTATCATTATTTTTAACATTGATTACAGCTTTTTTTGATTTAATATCTTGAGGAAGGTCGATATATGAACTACCACGTAGGGGGTTGAATTTGTTAACATTCATATCTATGTATTTAATTTGATTAAGACTCCAACCACTATCTTTTTTTTCAAATTGACAAATTTTACCAACTACAGTGTCTATTAATGATGAATAAAAAATATTTAAGTCATCTCCCTGACAAATGATGTAATTAAACGTTTGAAAATCAAACGTATTTTTAATATCTTTAGTTTGTTGTATGAAATCAGCATGCAATATGAAGTTTATTTTTAAAATTGTATGTTGTTGAATACATTCATTTATCAAAAATAAGATATCGATTTTTAGTGATTTTAAAAACGATTCCGGTGTTACAAAATATTGCCCCGATTGAAGTGTTTTACTATTAATTCTGTATGTTAAAATTCGATTACCAAAAGCGGTTTCAACAACTGTTACATTTGTTAATGAATTATGTGATTTTAAAAGATTATTTTTATGTGTATTACTTTTTAAATGGTTGTTTAGATACCTTTTATTAATATAAACATGACATGTATCACATTCCACCTTATTGTTGTCCACGTCATTGGTTTCAATTGATGATGTAGAAGCTCCCTCATCAAATTTTGCTTTCTTGGTAACCTTATTTTCATCTGTAGTGATACCTCGTTTGATACCTCTTCCAACTTGTTGTTGACTGTAACAAAAAAAGAAAATTATTAGATAAATCTTAAAATAAAACATTACTACAATAATATTTCTTATTGAGTTTGTACTTCTAATACTTACATTAACGTTGTTTCAACCATCAAACATTGATTATACAACTCATCATCATACGATGAATCGAACAGTTCACGCTTCTCCATTTCATCACAAACTTTATGCAGCTCCTGATTGAATTCGCTGTTGAATTGTTCTATATTCTCTTCAATGGGTGCGGAAAAGAAAGCACTGGTGCACATTTCACTAAAGTTTTCCATCTTTATAATAAAGAAGAAAGTATGTAGCACAGTAAGTAACAGTTAAGTGTTGGTAGAGTAACTGATACTCAATTTAAAAAATGTTCAATATTTATAGTCTAGCATAGGATTAGGAAAGTTTTGTAAAATCTAATGAGTACATGGAAGTAATTTAAGAAAACAGAATCACATTAACTAATGATCATTGTTAAAATAGTAACATTAACTAATGATCATTGTTAAAAAAGTATTTTTTCACTTTTTCACTTTCTGCTATTGTCTTTGTAATATTGTATACGAGGGCGTTTGTGTTGTCATAGATGCTATCCTTATTTTTCTTTACGTAATATTTAATCCTCGTGGTAGCGTGCTTCCAGTGATCACTAGTTGGAATCTTGGATAGTTTCTTCATATCATACATTTCAATTTTTATGAGATGCATCGCTTGGTCTCCGTCATCAGAATTTGTAGAGATGTATGATACGCCATCTCTAGCAGCTCGTGCCACAGTTGACGATAGCAGCTTCTTCCTTTTTATTTTTGGTGCCACTTCAAAAAATTGATCAATTGACTGCAATTTCCTTTTTCCGCCATCGTCTGTGTTATTAACGATGATGTCATCACTCTCTTCTTCGTTTTGAGGAGAGAGTGGCGAGTAGTAACACAGTTTATAGGTATTTTCATCGAAGTTGAATGATTTCTGCAACAACAGAGTTATCGCGTTAATATCAATTTGTTTACACTTAGTCTGACACACACACACACACATGTTAAGAGAAATACAAGTAAGTTTGTCAATAGAATAATCACTTACCTCCATGATCATTGATGACACAAAACACAACACAAACGTAGTATTGGTAGACGTATACAATCCACTGTGGTCCAACGACCATAGACTGACTGCATGACTGCAACTGTTCGATCATATATAGCACCATTCTTATCTAAAGCAAATTCTTAAGTACAATGAAACTGATTGTAACTCTATGAGTCAACAAACTTATCTCACGTTCCTTCGCAAATGGCATCAACCTGCTTTGTGACTCTCACAAAAGAATGTGATTAAATATTAACAAAACGAAACTGATAGTAACTCTATGAGTCAACAAACTTATCTCACGTTCCTTCGCAAATGACATCAACCTGCTTTGTGACTCTCACAAAAGAATGCGATTAAATATTTACAAAACGAAACCGATGGTAACTCTATGAATCATCAAACTTATCTCAAATTGCTTCGCAACAGGTATCAACCTGTCATACTCTATTCTCGGGGACTGGTATTCACTTTCTTAATGAAGGAAATGCAATCTCTCGTGAACAGTATGCCAAAGGCTACTGTCTTTTAGCATTTGATTTAACTCCTGATTTATCAGCTAACTCATCAGCTCATTGGAATCTCATAAAGCATGGTAGTGTAAGATTAGAAGTACGATTTGAATCCTCACTAACACAAACAATTAACTGTATTGTTTATGCTGAGTTTGATAATATTATTGAAATAGATAAAAATAGAAATGTTACTGTAGACTATAGTAGTTAAGGTTATAATGTGTGTTATATTTTAGATTTATGTGTTATGCTTAATGCATTTTGTGTATATGTAACTAAAGGAAACATTATAAAATTAAATAAAACAAATTGTATGCAATTTACTATTTTTTATTTCATTACAAACTTCCTATTTAATCTTATACAAAACACTATAATTGAACATTCCTATGACAACCATTGAATAGATTGGTACTGTAATAATCTGCTAATAACAGTAATATCATGGATACACTAGAATTACAAAAACATATGAAAAAGATTCATCCCAGTCTAGAAAATAATGTTTATGCTGCTAATAGACTGCCTATGTATACCCATGTACCAACGTATATAATATGCAATTTGGATGCGGATGATAAACCGGGTTCACACTGGGTAGCTGTACATATCGATACGAATGGCATCGGTCAATATTTTGATTCATATGGACGAACACCTGAGCGATATCATCTCCAGTTTTTGAAAAGGAATTGTAAGAGATGGGACTGAAATGTTGATAGGATTCAGAATGATTGGACTTCAGTTTGTGGAGAATATTGCTTAATGTATTTGCTATATAAGTTTCAGGGATATTCAATGCATAGTTTTACGAGCATATTTACAGGGAACACACTGTACAACGATATTTTAGTGGATGAGATGTTTCGCTCCTATTTTATAAGTAGATAAGGCTACAATTCAAATGTTCATCAATAATTATTTTTATATAGCAAAATGGACAAATGGTCGCCAAATACACAAACCAGTAGATAATAAGCAACAACATTTTGGAAATAAAAATGGCAGTAAAATGAATGTGTTTTATTGATGATTCAGAATAGCGAGGTAGCTCGTAACAAAGTTCGATACATCAGATTACCCGGAAAAATAATTGGGTTAGGTTAGGTTAGGTTAGATTTTGATAAACAACGCCAGAAGCGAATCGCTTTTTAAAAAAGCAACAATTAGGTTAGGTTAGGTTAGACTTTGATAAACAACGCACGAGCCGAGCGAGCAAAGCGAGCGTGCCGCGGCAGCGGCCGGCGAGTGCCAGAAGCGAATCGCTTTTTAAAAAAGCAACAATTATGATAATATAGTACGATAATATATAAATATAGTTATACGATTTTAGACGTATTTTTTCTTGAATATAATAATACATCGTTTGGTTAGAATAGTGAGGTAGGTCATAACAAAGAAGTTTAATACAAAAGCAGTGATAAGCGAGGTGCACAATGAGTAATAGATAAGAACGCCGGACGGTGTAATTAGCTAATAGGAAAAGGTGAACCATGGGACGCTAATGACCCACCGGATATCAATTAGATAAGAGTTAATCGATCTGCACATCTCCGAAACCGTGCATCCTATCGCTTCGGGAGTGAGTGCTATCGACTCAGCGTGGCCGCTTTAGTGGGAAAAGAGTCCAAACTTTTTTTTTTTTTTTTTTTTAGGATGGGGTACCACTGATTTGCGGGTTCGCCAACACGTGATTCGCCGGTTCTGGCGCTTGCGCCAGAACCGGCGAATCACAACTACTTTAGTATGGGATCATATCGTGCCGTGTGTGAAAATTGTCCCGAAATATTTATTTATTTATTTTATTTATAGATGATGTCAATATGTGTTATGCCTTTATATTCAATAAATGTTTTATCCATAATAAATACTTGTATTGAGGGATAATTTATACCCCGTAGACATCTTGTGGATAATCGTTAGCATACAAACGACTTAACTCTTATCTTTATGTGAATAAATAAAACTTAAACTGTTCAAAGACAAAGAAAGTCAAAATACATCCTTAACACTATATTTGAATATTCCTCATATTATTAGATTTTCGTCTGTTTGTCTGTATGTATGTCCGGGCTAAACTCTAAAAGTACTGCATGGATTGTCTTCAAATTTTGCAAGAATATTACTATCAAGTCGGGTCAACATGATATAGGCTATATTATGTCAACACCCTAAGACCAATAGGAACGGAGCAATGCAGGTAAAACCGCGGGGCACAGCTAGTAAAAATAAAGGAGATGTCCAAAAAATGACCCAGAATCGACAGGAATGAAATGTGTACCAATGGATTGATAATTAAATATAATATAATGTAGCAAAAGCGGTAATCCTGAAATCTTTATAGTATAGGAGCTAGGAGCAAAATAAAATAAATAAGAAATTCGTTTAAAAATCAAAAAATAAGTTTACGTCACGTTGTAGCTTAATATGACGTTATAATAATGTTTTATCACTTGTGTTATACATGATAATTATCATCAACACATTTTAAAAGCAATAGAAACATAATAACATCATGTTCAATCACAACATAACTGACTAAAGATTCCGTTTTTAGTAGTTTTTATTTTGGTTCAAGGTGCCTAATTCTGTGGCTAAGGATTGAAAATAAAAAATAATAATAGGTATAGTATAGGAGTTGAAAGACAATAGAACTGCATAAAAAATCGTTTGAAAATTATTATGATGTGGATGAGATTATCGTTGTTATTATAATTTTAATTTCTAATAGATTAATTGCTTTTGCTTGTACATTCATGTGTAACACAATTTGTTGTAGATTCGAATGTAGTCGTTATTATAGATAGGTAGGTTATAATATCATTAAAACTTAACAAAATTAGACCTAATTATAAAAATAAATGAATAACAACGATATTCTAATACACAACATAACGAGTTTTTATTATTTTCAAACGATTTTTCACTTTGTTTTTTGCCTCTTAGGTTCTATACTATACAGTTTTTTTTTCAATCTTTAGCCATAGAATTACCAATAATACATAATATAGTACTATAACAATCGTAGTATCTATAAACTAAAAGAACAAAACTACAAAATCGAGAGTTTTTGTTATGTTGTGCTTTAACGTTTTTGTTTCGTTGCTTGTAAAATATGATATTATGTGTAACACAACTGATAAAACATTCTAACATCGTCATATTAAGCATTTCATATCAGGAATTTCTTAGTTATTTTATTTTGCTCCTAGCTCCTATACTATAACGATTTCAGAGTTGCCCCCTTGGTAATATTATATTATACTTCAATGCCAATCCATTGGTACACGTTTCATTCCTGTCGATTCTGGGTTTTTGGTTCATACATTTTTGGACATGTCCTTTAAAGACTTTGTGAATTCATGAAATGAGCTTCTTCCCGCGGTTTTACTCGCGTGGTAACCGATTAAAAATATATATTATCTCCGTACAACATTTTATTAGTTTAGTAAAGAAATTAAAAGATAGAAAAATAGGAATCTATATTCTATACTTGTATGTTGTCATTGATAACAAATGTACAATTACAACTTATCATATAAGTGTGTAAAATGTAAATTTTATGTAAATTTTTGCTACAAATTACCTTTCATTTCAATTAATTACATTGATAAGGAACATTTTTAACGTTTGTTCTCTTTAAAAATATAAATAGTTTTAATACTTTTCAGGATTTAAACTTTTTTTTACAAGGTGCCAAACTGTTTAAATCGTTTGTGCATTAACACCAAACGAAGAGCTAGAGCAAGATAAGAGCTTTCTTTCGTGATATTTCAGTGTAACGAAAACTCGTATTCAGTGTTGTTCAGTAGATATTAGAACATTGCATAATTTGGCATAATGCATATAATATTTTCAAACGCATTAAAAACAACGAAAGAATACTCTACGCCTGTTTACACTAAAAGAATTTGACATAGTGGGGGTAGAATGAGCATTCGCTCGTTTGATGTAAATGCACCGTAAAACTAAGTTTTAAAATATGTGTTGTTTTATTTTTTGTTTTAACTCGTTTTTGATTGCTTAATTAAAAGTTATTTTTAATGGGAAGGAAATTAATACTTTTTGGCAGACTAATGATTAAAAATTTAATTACTTATGTTGAGCTAATAATTTAATTTATATTGTACATAATAAAAATTCAGTATCTCGACTGATTTTAAACCAATCTTGAGTGACTGACACCGGCTCTATCTTATTTTTTACTAGCTGTGCCCCGCGGTTTCAACCGCGTTGCTCCGCTTCTGTTGGTCTTAGCGTGATTATAATATATAGCCTATAGCCTTTCTCGATAAATGGGCTATCTAATACTGGAAGAATTTCAAAATCAGACCCGTAGTTTCTGAGATTAGCTCGTTCAAGCAAAGAAACAGATTCTGCAGCTTTATAATATTAGTACACACTAACACCAATTAGGGCGGAGCAATGCGGGTAAATCGCGGGACACAGCTAGTAGAGTTTACTTATAACATGCATATTACATGCATTGGAAACAAAGGTATGCTGTTATTGGTGATGAATGAAAAAAGTTAATAATACAAATTTCAAAATAAAAGTATGAGGGGAGAGGACAAGTCAAATTTGGATAAATTTTCATAAATTTATAGGAGGAATACTTTGTTCTGGAAAACTATATTTTTGATTAAATTTATTTTCGACGCCTCGTCGCATAATAATGTTGAATCGTAAAAAAAACTGATAATCGTAATCGTATCGGTTTTGATGTAACGCATTGTTTTTCTTTTCATTTCACATTTATTATTTTTAATTTATTTTGCGAAAGGTTAATAAATGTACGATCTTTCGTATTTCAATTTATACGCACACAAAAACAATATTTTATACGTAAACTAGCGGTCCGCCCCGGCTTCGCCCGTGGTACATATGAAAAATAGATGTTGGCCGATTCTCAGACTTACCCGATATGCACAGAAAATTTCATGAGAATCGGTCCACCCGTTTCGGAGGAGTATGCAGACTAACATTGTGACACGAGAATTTTATATATAAGATAATAACAAGATTTTATTCGCATTTAAAATAACTTATTCAACTAGGAACCAGCTTATGATATTTGGTAATTTTTTTTCCAAATAAAAACAATTTATATGTAATTTTACATTTGATATTGATGCTTAAAATATATATTTTTTAAAGAATATAAAATAATACGAAAGACGCGGGTTCGAATTCTTTTTATTCTTTAAAAAAATATATTGTGATTTACATTGTTACTCTACATTATAATATGTAAAATTTTATCAAGATCGGCTAATTTATTTTGGAGTGATGCACATACATCGTGACGTCATATTTAATGTCAATCCAAGGTTATAATGTAGGTTTATATTATTTGCTTTTTTAAATATTTTTTTATCAGGACAGATAAAAAATCAAACAGAACAAGATATGATTATTTATTTATAGAAACATGAATAAACTGCATTGTTATATGGTACCCCTAAAATATTTATGTATATATATATAGCAGAATGGAATAAACTATGTTTTGATTGTATTTTGTAATAATACAAGACACGACTTCTAATTATTTTATATTACCAAATAGATAAGATATGTAGGTACTTAGATTATACATATAGGTCTATACCTACCGTAACCGTAATAGTAGAAATACTAATTGCAAGAATTGAGAACGGCTGGACCGATTTTAATATATTTTGCAATAGTCCTAGGAAGATAAAATGCTATTCAAAAACATTAAAATGCTTCTGATGATCATTGAGTTTTTTAATAAAATCGCTATTTTAATAAAATCTTAACGTATTTCTTTCTTTTTTTGAGAATAGAGCTCCTTAATAATACAGGAAAATTTGTTTTTTTAATATTAAATTATTGTTTTAATATAAATTAACATTGTCTCAAGGATGTATAAAACAGAATTCATAATATTATGATCACGAGTTATAAAACTTAAATTTTTAATAAAAAATAATATAATGTTACACGAATAAATTACAATAGTCAATGAAATAAAAATTAATTTATTTCAACTCTACATATTGTAAAAATATTGGTCCCATACACTTGAGAAATTATCCTTACAAAATTATTTACTAAAGTTAATTTAAATTAATTTAACGCTAAAAATAATTAAAAAATACATACATTATGGCCAGCGTTTGTCAAATGACGCACATACGCCTCTCCCAAAATCGAATGACTTTTCCCCGGAACAGGGAAAAATAATAAAAAATTATAACCATCACTGACACCAAGAAAAGCGAATAAAACTAGAAACAACATATTAACACTACTTCACAGAACAGAAAGAAACAACTTACTGAAGAGATTTCCTTATCAAGAAGTAACGAACTTGACTCTGAAAGTAAAGTCAATATACCGAAGAAACATAATATGTATGTATTTTGTAAAATAATTGTAAAACTGACATGATATAAAAGAGCAATTATGGAGTTTCTTGCCGGTTCTTCTCCATAGATACCTACTGCTTTCCGAATCGGTGGTAAATGTTAAAAATATGTAATGACGTTTCAAAAGTGCTTCTAGAAGAAGTCTAATTGAATAAATAAATGTTTGAGTTTGAGTTTGAAACAATATTTATTGTTGAGAAAATTATAGCTTACCAACAATTCAATTAAAATTTGTTTTTAATGTTTTAAATATATCATTACACGATTTCTGGGGAATTTTGACGTCATACTTGAATTTATCGATAGTAATATAATAAAGTTGAAAGGTTTGTTTGTTTGAACGCGCTAATATCAGGACCTTGGGTCCGATTTGAAAAATTATTTCACTGTTAGATAGTACATTTATTGAGGAATTCTATAGGCTATATCATCCCATCCCAAAGCCCGTATTAATAAACATATCTCAAATTTGAGTATGCTCTTATGTAAAAACATGAGATGCTGCGCTATACTATAAAAATAACTTGAGGTTGCGTTATCAGATGAGTTCAGCTTCACTATATAGTATAAAACAAAGTCGCTTTCTCTGTCCCTATGTCCCTTTGTATGCTTAAATCTTTAACTACGCAACGGATTTTGATGCGGCTTTTTTTAATAGATAATGTGATTCAAGATGATGGTTTTAGTATATAATTTATAAGGTTTTAGACAAAGCGGGCGAAGCTGCGGGCGGTAAGCTAGTTGATTAATAAACAGATTGATATACTCGATGGCGATTATTGAGTGCAGTTGTTGATCTGTGACTTAGGGTCATTTTCCACCAATAATGTGCGAGGATGTGTAGCGAGAAATGTGTTTGTAAAACCAATCATATTGCTTCATTGAGTTTGAAGTTTAAAGCGTTTAGCGTTTGAAGTAATAGTTAATACAGTGGAAAAGCACCCTTACAAATATGTTTTTTATATTGCAAATAGTTCACACAACGAAAAAGCCATATACATTTTTGACCTAGAAATATTTCGAGGTAAAATTTTGAATTTAACAATACCTATTTCAAATGAGGAAAATTTTTGATATTTATGAATGTAAAAATTTACACGTGTCGTTTCTATTATTATATTATAATACAGTGTCAATATTAACTGTGTGTCTGTGTATAATGATGATCACGTAAATTAATATTTCAAATTTTAATGAAGACCATATTTGCGTCATTTTTTTTCACCAACTGAAACAATAATAATATGACGAAGACTTTCTTTTCTTGTTGTCCTACTTTTTGCTAATGTTCTAATAATCTGTCGAAAAATTATGAGTTTTAATATTAATTAATAATATTCAATTTCCATACAAATTTTAAGTTGCACCTACCAATTTTTTAATAAAAAAAAAAAATATACCGGCCGAATTGGGAACCTCCTCCTTTTTTTTGAAGTCGGTTAAAAATATAACCTACAATTTCATTATTAAATTATTATGTAGGTATTATTAATGTTATTGAAATATGGACTTTATTAAGGCGATTCGAATCGATTATACATTTAACGATTTTCGATAAGGCCTAAAGGTGGGTTCCCACGGCCTGATTTCTTCACAGATCCGATCGCGCCAGACCAGACCACAGGCCGGCTTACCCCCTTGGGGACTTTCGATATGACAATCTGGACTTGTCAAGGAATAACTGTAGCGTATAACTTACGTAATAAATTTATTTATGTGTTTTTATCGTACACTGTACAGTGTATCAATAGAATGCCTTAGCAAATGTTCGCCGTGATTACTTAAATGGTCATAACTTTTTTATTTATTAACCGATTAACATGAAATAAACACTAAATGTTAAATGAAGCTTACCACAATATATTTGTGAAAACCGCATCTAAATCGGATAAGCCGTTTCTGAGATTAGCGTGTTCAAACATACAGACAAACAGACAAACAGACAAACAGACAAAAATTTTTTTAACAACAGTTTTGGATTCGGGCACGATTAAATAATAACACCTGCTAATTTTTTTTACATATTTCAATTGTACAGACACTACTTTTCTACAATTTTATTATATGTATTGATGATGATGATTTCGCCAAACTTGAAACCATTCATTACGCGTAGGCGCTATCATAAGTGCCTCCTTTTTTTTTGTAAAAATATAATTTTTTAAATAACACGTGAAACTTTTTAAAGCTAATGGTCTGTGACAAAATAATTAAATATAATGTTAGATTATTATCAATATGTTTGAAATTACAATATGTACCTGTACATTATGGCCATTACAATGAAAACAAAAACATTTACATACATACGACTATTTTATGTATGAAGTGACATATTGTTATGTCCCTTTGAACAGGAGATAAATTGGTAATTATAGTTTCTACTTGATAATTCACATGTACTATATAATGATAAGAATTAAATATTACTGTATAATTACGGTAACTAAATGATAACATGGAGTTTACTGAAAAATATTAGTAGTAGTAGTGGAGTAGGTAATAGTAAGAATATCATTCTATTAATTAAAATTAGTAGTGTAAGAGATGCATTATTATACGACTAAACGTGCAATGGCAGATTTTTTCTTAATAGTAACATACTATCAAATTATTTGTACAATTGAACTAAAAATAATGTAAGTACAACACAAATGATAATATAGTATTTTCTAGTGTTTGATTACGACAATATGTTTAATCTGTAGTCTTCAATGTAAGTACCTTATTGAATAAAAATAATCTATCGTAACGTAACTAATCGTAACCTTGCTTTGACTTTTTTATTATTATTTACCTACACGTCTGGATCTTTGATGTATAAAATATGTTGGACAGTAGATAACTTGATATAGATATTACAAATATTGTAAATAGCTGTTCATTTTTTTTTGCTTATTAAATATCATAACAGTAATTTTTATCTTTCATAATAATTTCCACCATTTATGTAATCTTCATGTAATTTAAATGTGTATACCATTGGTAAATACTTTATAGATTGTTCTTTCTTATTGCTAGGTAGGTAGGTACTATATGCTCATCGGAGGACCCTGACTACCATTTTAACTTTCTTACCATGATTTACATCACTAGGCGGGTCCACACAAAGCAAGCAGCCTCGCATTTTCCAAGGGAAATGATGTATGCGCTGCAAATTTATTTATTTATTTACTCTTTACTGTACAACGGACTAAAATAAAGGTAAAACAAAACCATTCAAAATGTAAAAATGGCGGCCTTATGGTTCAAAGCCATCTCTGCCAGGCAACCTTCAGGCAAAGGAAAAAATTCACGTAGTATACGTGAATTTGCTGCTTTCCTCAGCCGCGCCACGTCCACATCTTCGCGTAGAGAATGCTTCGCGAGGCTGCTCGCTCTGTGTGGACCCGCTTCTCTGCCGCTTTCTCTGTCCCTATATATAACTATGTCCATATGTACGCTTAAATCTATAAAATACTCAACAGATTTTGATGCGGTTTTTCTTAATAGATAGGTAGCTGATAGAGTGATTCTCGAGGAAAGTTTTAGCATATAATTTATTAGGTTTTAGACAAAGCGGGAAAGCCACGGGCGGAAAGCTAGTTATATCTTATTTCTTCATCAATCAGATGTTCCGAATCACGTACGGAAAATCATAAGATTATCATTATTTGTCAAGCCCCATGTCTTATTTCTTATCGAAAATTTTTACCCCTCAGTTTGAATCCTTATAATATGATTAGATAGTAAAAAGTTAAGATTATGTTGTTTATAATCTTGATAAAAGATTACATGTGTTTAGCGTAACAAACAATTAATGTATGGAATAAATAAATAAGTTACTCGTATTAGTAAATCAAAATTGATGTTTTTCTATTCATCTTGTTGATTTAAAATATTATTTAATAAAACCCTTTTATAAAAATCGTATCTTATCAAATATTATAAAAGGTGCATTTTTAAGTTATAAAATTACTCATATTGGTTCAAAAAAATCGTAATGTCTATTGAAAAGTAAAAATGACTTGTTTATTTATCCAGTTTTGAACATATAACACAAGACCAATCAAATGACGAGATACATGAATCAAAAAGGCGAAAGAACATAATATAAATTTGGTAAAAATTTAGTACTCATACGAAAAATGTGTGCATGGGTTTTGTACATGAAAATTAAATCTATTGAATCTATTGATTTAATTTTATTGTATTTCAAAGCTTCTTTAATATTATTACTTCAAACATTTTAAAAATTGAAGATATATAATAGAACCTAAGCAATTATTAATATGATCCACGAAAATAATAAGGGCTTTAATTTTTCAAATAATTTAAAATAATAAACGCTTAAAAAGGCAAAGGAGGATTAATTATATTTGCCTCAAGCAGATTGAGATCTTAGATATCTAGAAATGTGTCAAATAGCTGCATTCACAATAATTACTACACACCAAACTTATCACCAAATAGAAAACACATTATATAAAATTAATTTCAAACAAACAAGAAACACAATACCACCATCAGACTATTAAGGATCAAAACAAATGATAAGGAATTTATATGTACGAAAAAACTTATCAATTTCTGTCTGATAATACTGTACAGGAGACATTTTACATAACAAGTGAAAAATAAAACACTTGAGATAATATTTATCACTGAATTTCCAAAATTATATAAATAAGGGCCAAATTCGCTAACAGCCATTCAAAGTAAAAATGGCGTACATAAAAAATGTTATAGTTTTAATCTGTTTCCTCGCAACAGTGTATTCGGGGTCAATTAAACAAGATGATAATTCTAAATTTGAGTTGGAGCAATATATAGAAAGTAAGAAAAGTGAAATAAATCCTCGGTATCGGTTACATTATCATGTGACACCACCGGTTGGTTGGATGAACGATCCCAATGGTTTCTCATATTACAACGGAGAATTTCATCTCTTCTACCAATTTTATCCATATGATAGTATCTGGGGTCCTATGCATTGGGGCCATGTATCCAGTCCTGATCTTGTTCATTGGAAGCAACTGCCTACTGCATTGATTCCTGAAGAAGAGATGTGTTTTTCTGGCAGCGCTGTTGTAGATGACGATACCTTTACACTTATTTATACAGGACGTGAAGTGACCGATGAAGAACCATTCTACAAAGAGAGCCAGTACCTCGCATTTAGTGACGATGGTATCAACTTCCACAAATATAAAGGCAATCCTGTTTTGCCATCAAGCGATTCAGCAGATTTTCGTGACCCAAAAGTCTGGAAACATGGTGATAAATGGTACCTCGTTCTTGGAAGCAAAACAACAGACGAAAGGGGTAAAGTAGTTTTATATTCATCAAAGGATCTCAAAAATTGGGAGTATCTGTCTGTCATTGGAGAATCAAACGGAGAGATGGGTTATATGTGGGAATGTCCAGATTTCTTTGAACTCGATGGCAAATTTGTTTTGTTGATGTCACCGCAAGGCTTGGAACCTAGAGGTGATCGATATAAAAATACATACCAAACAGGTTATATCATAGGCAGCTTCAGTTATGAAACTTATGAATTTATCCCAGAAGTAGAATTCCAAGAGCTTGATTTCGGTCACGACTTTTACGCTACACAAACAATGGAACATAATGGAAAACGTTACGTAGTCGGATGGTTTAGTATGTGGGAAGTGCCTCATCCAGAGGATGTTGACGGATGGGCTGGAGCGCTAACTATAGTAAGAGAATTAAAATTATCTGGCAATCGAATTATTATGAAACCAGTAAATGAAATGGTCGCCTTAAGACATAACTCTATTATCCACGGATCTTTGTTGCCGGATCAAATAATAAACTTACCTAAGGCATCAGAACTAATTATAGAAGGTGATTTAACTGAAGATATTGAACTTCTGCTAGAAGGTTCTGTAGGTGGTGGTAAGGTTTGGTTGCGATGGAACCGCGAAGCTGGCAAAGTAGTCGTGGATAGAGGATCTGGTGATATACGACAAGTAGAGTGGGTTCCTACAAAATCTCATAGCTGGAGGATTTTCTTAGATGCCAGTAGCTTAGAATTATTCTGTGGCGAAGGCGAAGTAGTTTTTAGTAGCAGGGTATATCCTCATGGTGATTGGATCTTAACCAACTTAAGCTCGCAATCCTTGTTGATAGACGCATATCATTTAGAAAGAGCTGTTCCTGCTTAGTTCGTTAAGGAATTTTGTATAATTTTGTAAATATAAGCTAAGTTATTTTGTGAATATAAGTTAATTTTAATCTGGTATCATATTTTATTTCCTATATTCCTGATGACGTCTCTAATAAAATGGCAAAAAGAACTAAGTACAAAAAACTATATAATAAATAGAAATTAATAACTCTCTTTCTTTTATTCTCAAACTGGAAATCCATCACACACAAAATAATCATCATTCATATTTAATTTTTCTTCACCTTTCTCCTGGTCACTGCTTTATTTTGCTTACAAACTATACTTCTGGTTATCCTAAATAATACATACATTACTATCAATAGAAACACGAGAAGGTCAATATACAGTTTCTTATACATAGGAATTTGTAGAGCTGGAGATCGCAGATGCAATGCACCTTTAGTTTTGACAACATGTTCAATCCAGAAGAGTAGTTCGCTTTTTGGACTTAACGGACGATCATGGTAAATTCTGGAAAGTTCTTCTGCTTTTCTTTTATAACTGGAAATTAGAAAAACATTGAAAGATAATATTTCGTAATAGTCTTTAAATAGTCTTCGTTAATTATCCAAAAACTTGCAATACATTTTCAAAATTAACTTACATAGCATTAGCTGACACTTCCTTGATTGCTTTGTATAAGTCAGCTGCCATATTTTCGGCCAGATTTACAGTAATACCGAAGCCCTTTTGTACAACAGTTTTCATGTTAATGTGCTGATCTCCCATAGTAGGTATACCTATTACTGGTACCCCAAAATGTATAGCTTCAGTCGTAGATAGTTGGCCACCGTGAGTTATAAAGAGTTTAAGATTGGGATGTGCTAAAAGGACGAAACATTCATTTCAATAGATAGTTTTTGCCAAATTTCATATAAAAAGACATGTGAAATTGCATACATTAGATATCGTCATTTAATTTTGAAAAATAAAATAAGATTATGTTGAAAACTTGTGTCACAGTTGACAGATATATACGTACATACAGTTAGGAAACTAAGCCCCTGCGATGAAATTATGACATAAGCACTATTATAGCTATAGGGCTGTTACCTTTTTGATATTTAACCGACTTAAAAAATAAAGGAGGAGGTTATCAATTCGGCCTGTATATTTCCGTTTGCTTTTTTTTCACAGATAATTTTGTGGTAATTTTGAGATTAAAACCCGTTAAAATACAAAAATGGTGTACTTAGCCTAAATATGAATTTACAAGAAGAAACAATCCGAATAAATATACCTTGTAAAAGTAAATACTTTTTTTCAGTGCTATATTTCGAAATCTTGTTTTGTTATGGACGCCGAAGGCTATTTAATGTACCTAAATTATTTATAATGCTTGATATTTGTTAACCGACTTCAAAAAAAAGGAGGAGGTTATCAATTCAGCCGGTATGTTTTTTTTTTTTTTATGTATGTATACCGATTACTCCGAGGTTTCTGAACCGATTTACGTGATTCTTTTTTTGTTCGATGCGGGATGGTGTCGAATTGGTCCCATAAAAATTTTATTCGGATAGGCCCAGTAGTTTTTATTTTATAAGCATTTTTGTCTGTATTTGTAAATGTTGCAAGTGCAAGTTTGAAGTCGGTTGTTTTTAACGCAGTTATCACTTGTATGATACATATATTCAATAATAATTATTTTAAACCAGAATTAACAATACTTGTATGTAGGTATACCTACTAAATTATTTTTAAAACGATAAATTAAATTAAATTAAAAAACACAAAATATGCAAAAATAAATTAAAATTATTATTATACGAGCATAGAACCTCAACCTTTTTGTTTTAGGATGAAAAAGAAAATAGTTTGACAGGCTTAGTGCTTGACAAAGTGGTAAAGTCACGTATCGATAAAAATACAATAATTATAATATCTATCTTTTTCTTCCCTAATATTTACGTAATTATGCACATAAATTTAAACAAGATTTTTTTTAAGGTTTCCATTTTTTTAGAATTTCGTGCTCTTCTAGATTGCGTAAAAAATAGATGCGATCTTTAAACAGACTGGACTCCTAATAGGTACTATTTGTAGCTATCATTTTGGTAGAAAATATGTCAACATAATTTAAAACTCATACTGCCATATCTATAGAAATTGATAGTCGTATCGATTGATAGTAGTGATGTAGTCAGATACGGTATTTACAATTAATATATTTATTGAATGTGAAATGACATCACTTTAAACTTTTTTCTATATCTTTGTTATTCAAAATCTGTGGATGTGTCACCCGCTACTATCGATCCCCCTCAATACCCTCGTAAACACGCTTGATGGGGGGGGAGCCATTTCGAACATTTTGTATGAAGTTTCATTACTGTATGTATCTGTATATTGTGCTTGTGTCATACTACATTTGAACCAATTTTTTATGAAAAGCGTTTATTTTTATTGATAATAATGAATATGGTATATATGAATGTTAAAGCGTGGTTGTATTACGTAATTAAATACTGATATAATACTTTTTAGACATCTTGACTCGACCAAAGTCGGTACAAGAATGACTCGCAACTGCCGACGACCGTTATTTATAGGTCGATTATTCGAGTGGCGTGACTGTGTGAGTCAGCGCAGGTGTTATTTGTGTTGTTTTGATCGTTATTTTGAATATGACATGTAATATTATTATTATTTGATAATTAAATGATTATTAATACTTTTATCCATTTGATTATTATTAAAATAATTAATTAAGTTCATCAATTGATTTACTTTTAAAATATAATTTTATCTTTAAATTAAACGCGCTAACATGAATATGGAACTGACAGATTTTTTATGACAAGGTAAGTAAACATGTGATAATGCAACATTGACAGATATACGTTTATCTCGATCACAACCTTGAACGTAAATCTTCGTTTTATTTAGGAAAAGTAAATGTGTTATGCCGATGTGACAATTTTTAATAAGATTTCATCACAAGTCGACCGGGGGTGGCCCTAGTTACGATGCACACAATATTACACGTACCTACGTGCATAATTACTAAACTGGTTAAGAATATCTCAACAAAATAACCTTATTTTGTTGAGATATTCTTAACCAGTTTAGTAATTATGCTACTTTAAATACATATTTATAGTACGAACTATAGTTGACTCTCTTACCTAAAATACTTTGCTGGGGTGCCCATTTCACCAAATGAACATTTTCTGGTACATTTTGCATTTCACCTTCAAATTTCCAAATCACAGTTTCTCGTAGTTTAGAAAACATGATCAAAAGTGAGTTTTTCATGTAATCACTCATATTTTCACTTGCTGTATGTGAACCCATACTAAAGTAGATGGCACCATGTTTAGCGGTGTCCATTAAATGTTGGAGGTCCTGTAAGAATAAAATTATTATTAAAAATAACCTCTTGGATATTTATTTCCTAGGTAATAATTAAAAATATTAAAACTGCTTAGGAATATTTATTATTAGTGTTAAGTATTAAAAATATTTTATGTTATGAGTGAAGGCTCCTTAATATTTCAGAAAAAGGATTAAAATACGTTTGACTAACTGCTTTCAACTTCTGCTAACAAGAAAGTCAGTCAGTCAGAGTTAGTTTTTCGCCGATTTTCTCTTTCCGAATGTTTAATACCTAATTAAGTTTTTGGTAAACTACTTCTCGTATGATTTTGTCTAACGTAAAGGTAACGTAGGTCACTGTCATTATTACAAATATAATATACGAAATAAAAATTTACTTTTTACCTTTGGCAATGGCTTCACTTTTGCATCTATATGGAATCCAGCTACATATTTGGCATTCTGAGGCAGTCTGTATGCTTGGCCAATAGATGGATGCGAGTTTATTAAAAGCAAAGATCCATTGTAAATTGCCTCTTCATATGGAGGCAAAACCACTCCTCGTCTTTGTGCTATTTTCCTTAATGATGAATCGTAAATTCTTCTTTCCACTGGTGTGATGAAATATCTATAATTATGTCAGAGAATCTTGTGCATATTTTTTTTAATTAAGCGAAATACTACTTGGAATCACTATATATTTTGTTTCTTTATGCGATCACGTAACATAAAGACAAAAGGCAAATAGAGTTTCAATTAATTAATGTATGTATAAACTGTACGTACTAGAAGGGGTGGGGAAATAATTTTTGTAAAGATCTCAGATACCATCAAACCAAAATGATATTCTTACAGTGTGACTACTTTTACATATAGAAATATCTTAACTAATCGATTTTTATTAAGTATCTTATAATGTAGCTAACAAAAAAAACATTACCTGAATTCAATAGACCGTTTCACAAAAGCCCACAATTCTTCAAATCTCTGCCACGTGGTGAAAGGTGGTATATTTATAGAGAATATATCAGCACTGAACGCTGGGTTGGATATCTCGTCAACCACGTCCAGGACTTGCCAGTGCGCCTGCGTTGTAACTAACCATATTAAAGGGCATTTGAATAGTGGTGCGATCCTGTATGTTCCAGAAAAGATACCTGTGTTAATTATACCTTTATTGTATAGCTGAAAAAGTAACAGCTTTGACTTTTATAATGTCGTAAGAGCTTAACAGAGAGATAGACTTTCGCTTTTATAATATTAGTATAGACCTTGCTTTTATAAAAGACTAGCTGTGCACCCTGGTTTCGCCCGTTCTACGCTGTTGAAGATCACCTCAATATCACCTCAAGAACCTCCATGGGCTATGCACAATCCTTTGCTGAAGATCATCACATGACCAAAGGCATAGTTTACGATTCTATAAAGGACTTATTCTGTTCTGCTTTTTAGTGAAACTATCACAATTACTTACCCAGCAATAAAATGGGAGAAAAGCCATTCTACAATAACTGCGTCAAATTTCTGTTCAGGATCGTTGAAGAATTGTCTGATTTCTGGATCTTCAAACATTTGCTTGTGCATCTCGTGAACTACAGTTATAAAGAATAAAGGAGCAGCTCCCTTGTTCGCTATATTTGTGATATTAAGAGCATCCGCTAAAATATACATTCATATTAATTTAAACATTTTGGACATTAAAATTTATTTAAATGTTTATTAATTTCACTAACTTAATTTTGTATCTGTTTTGCCCCTGAGTCGTGGGTTCGCTTTTAAATTATATATCTAAAAAATCTAAATAATTCTCGAATGCACCCGGATTGCCTCAAACAATTTTATCAAAATAGGTTCAGCTGTTTCAGAGGAGCGAAGAGTCGTATACACAAAAATAATAAAATAAATCTTTTGCAATTAATTGAATCTGTCAATTGAATAACTTATAGCTTTATTGTATAATGTTCAATTTTTAAAATATAAGACGATACATACGTGTACGATACTGATTCATTATCCTCATAGAGATGTCGAGAACATCGATTTCATGCAATTTTGGTACAATTTTTTTCTTCGGATGTGAAGTTATGTGAACAACCTGTAATATTTATTTACAATATACAAATATAAAAGATTGCGGAATAGATTTATAATGTAGAGTCAATTAATATAATTGATCTTTTAAAGTTAACATCACTAGATGTTACAAAGTAAGCACTAGCATACTTTGTCTATTTTTTTTAGGTCTTTTCTTGTTTTACTATCATCTGTTTCTACTAAACTAACCATTTTAGCTTCTTAGCACGCTATAAGCTTAAAAAAAAAGTCAAATCCATACTTATATTATAAATGCGAAAGTAACTCTGTCTGTCTGTTACTCAATCACAATTTGGTATAGAGATATTTTGATACCCGAGAAAGGACATAGGATAGGTTTTATCCCGGAAATTCCACGGGAACGGAAACTATGCGGGTTTTTCTTTGACTGCGCGGGCGATGCCGCGGGTGGAAAGCTAGTAATCTATATTTTACGATTTATTGAATTACTTACCTCATGCCCAGCATCCAGGAGATGGTCAACTACAGCATGTCCTAAAATACTATGGCTCTTTGTATAAACAGGCACAAATACAAGAAATCGTAACGCATCATTCAATGGTACAGTGATGCAGAAAATTAGTAGGCATAACATTGGTTTATTGGCCATCTGTAAGGAATTATTGATTTCATAATGGTTAATTATTAAATATTAATCAATTATAATAATCAATGGATGTGTTAGATGTAATTGAATGCGATTTAAAGTTATTTTGTAACAGTTTTGTAAGATTTGTTATCAGAAAATTGAAAATTTACACATTTAAAAAACGTGGCCGAAATTGCCCAACATCTCTCGTCCTAATCCTAACAAATAAATGCGAAAGTATAAGCGAAAGCATACAGAGTTGTATGCCTGTCTCGTCTTGACACCGTAACAACTGAACCAATTTGGATGAAATTTGATATAAGTATAGCTTGAGACCTGAAAAATGACACAGGATAGTTTTTAACACTAAGTTTCCCTTGATTTCTCGGGTGGAACCGCGTGGCACAGCTAGTATTCTATAAACCTCTTAATCCCATGAGACTTTCTACAATACAAATACAAATAACACAATGTTGCATTGCACGTGTGCTATTATTTAAGATAATGTAATTATAAATAATTACTGTTAATAATGGTAATTATTAAGATGACTCAATTCGATGGATTTTGAATTAATTTAAATTTAATTAAAATTTAACTCTAATGTTGATCACATTATGCAGCGTATAGTTCTCATTTCTTTTAACTAGGAAATTTTATGTTTCCCTTTTATTTATTCTATTTCCTTTTTTAAAATGATTATATTAGATTCGCATGTATGTTTGTATGTAACTGATACCTTTAGAATCTATTTAAGCACCATTAAAAACGAACAGATTTAATTCAAACTATCATCATCATCACTCATCAGTACGTTACGTTACGTTCCCACTGCTGGGACACGGGCCTCCTATGAGGGTACAGGCCATAATCCACCACGCTGGCCAAGCGCGGGTTGGCGGATGATTTCAAATATATTTTTAATTATTATACGAAACTAATTTGTAAAAAGCAATTACAAACCTCACTGTTGTATCCACTTCAATGAACTATTGTGAACACTATAGAAATTAATATTACATGTAATAAAGGAAAACGTATTTAATGACGTGGTTATTTTATTTTATTGTAATCGTGAGCATTTAAATCGTTTGTTCGTGGATTATTGTTAATTTTTGTAGATAACAGCCGACTACGCACTTGAAAACTCAAAGTATATTATATCCTTAGTAACTACTGTATTATTGCTGCTCAGAAGATGTTGTTCTGTCCTTTTGCCCTTTTTCCGTGTTTAGTGAAAACACGGAAAAAGGGCATAAGAACCTTTCTTGTGCGTTAACAAAACCGTTAAAAAATAATTAGCCGAATCGGTCCAGCCTTTCTAGAGCTTAACATCTAAATTTAAAAGTGCGTTTGAATGTTTGTTTGTCTTTCACGTCACAACGGTCGAAGTCTTGAGAGGAAATCTAGTTAACAATTGATAATATCAGTAAAAACATCATTAAGGTTATTTTTGAAGACAATATAATATGTATTTTTAACGTTCTAAGACTCTACAATGATGAAAATGCTTCTGGAATCCTTTAGCTATCTTATCCAGATACAGATCAGATCTTCGTCACTGTTCGGCAACTGTCATATTCACGGAGCGTCCGAAGATGATAATGTATATAGAGTGGCTAAATGCATTTTCATCATGCATAATTAAGTCAAATGATGTGTTTTGTGCCAAAAGAAATTAATATTGATTTGTAAGTAACGATTTTGTTTCGATAATTCCTTGTAAGTAAATAGCGAGGATAACCCCACGATTGCGAATATATCTTTGTTGGATTGATTTACTTGGATAATTTTATAGTACTTTTAAAGTGTCTTACTGAAGCTGGTGTAATGATGGAAAAAAGCAGGTGAAAATAACACAAAATTTATATTGTATAAAATATGGTTTTCAAACACAGGTTTACATTTAAACCTGTGCTTGAAAACCATATTTAAGATTTATATAAATCTAATATCAAATATAATTAAAATCTCAGTTCAAAAGTATTTTCAGTACTGATCATTCTTCAATATTATGACATTTACAAATAATAAAAATATAAACAATCAAAATCAGGGATTATCTTTATTTCTGACATTTAAGATACATCGGAACTTTCATTATGCTCTTCTTCATTTTCACTTTCCCTACTGCCATCACCTGTGTAAATCATTTCATCAATTAATTCAATTCACCTTTAAAAACAAAACCAAGAAGGGTATGTAATAGCAGCTCTATATAATTCCACACAGAGAGAACACGTGCAGTCACCACCAATATTTAAAGACGACTGACGCATTTTTGAGTTTTTTGACTGACAGGCTACCGTCACCTACCGCCCGATTTGTTTTTGATTGTGTATGACCGTGAATTGACTTCTATTTCTTTTGAACAAGGTGTAAAATGCAAGTGCATTGTTTAGGGCTCTAACGATTCAACGATTCGAGTGTTTTCGGAAATACGACAAATAGCGAAGATTTGCATGCGCATTATTAATTTTGGAGTACTGTACAATGTATGATCTAAAAAGTATTTTAAATAAAGGACATAAAAATAATTCATCTTGGGAACATTGAACTACTTTTAAAAGTAGTTTTAAAACATTTACTTTTAAAACATTGAAGTACTTTTAAAAAGAGAAGTTTCACAAAGTAGAGCTACTGATTACTTTTAAGTACAATTTCCTCGTAGATTGAGTTGTTGACAAACGTACGCCATGCAAATTGAATATACTTACAGTTAGTATTTTAGTTTTTTACATGATGTTTTCCAGCAGCACAATTTTAAGTTCTAGATTAAGGTAGAATTATGGAACCACATCTATATATTATTATGATAAGTAAATTTTATTTTAAAGGCTTGACTAGTAATAAAAAGTTTGATAAAATTAATAGATTAGTTTAATAATTTACTAATTATTGAGCCAACTTTTTGGAAAATTTTATTATAATAGTTTGTTCAAATATGAAAGATACGAATATTGGTATATGCTCCATCTATCAGTTTATTTTGAAACTAACTGAACCTGGATATGTTTTGAAAATGAAATGTTATATTAGGTTTTATCACTACTATTAGATGCCACTATCATTTATTATGAAGTCCTTTTTATTTCGAAAATATTCAAAATTGTTGTTGTAAGAATATGACGGTGAAGTTAGACCAAACGAACATAGAGCTAGAGCAAGAGGATTCTTTCGTCATCTTTTAGTGTAAACGAAAGCTCGCATTCAGTGTTGACTGTTGATCTCTATTAGAACATTGCTAGAATCTTTTCGAACGCATAAAGAACAACGAAAGAATGCTTTACGCCTGTTTACACTAAAATCATTTGATGTAGTGGCGTTAGAATGAGCATTCGCTCCTTTAATCTAAATGCACCGTAACTAAAATACCCATAAGTTCTTATTTTCATTTTTCTTCAATCTTTCAACATCTTCAAAGTAAATATAAACTTACCATTTGATAGAGTAGCATCATTCAAGCCCTTTTCAAGTTTCACCCGCATTGCTCAGCTCCTGTTGGTGATATATTCCTCGATAAATGGGCTATCAAGGCTAGCTAAAGAATTTTTCAAATCGGACCAGTAGTTGTTGAGATTAGCGCGTTCAAACAAATATACAAACTCTTCAGCTTTATAATTTATATTGTAGAGATTAGTATAGATGATATTTCATCCCACTTCTGAAACCCACAGCTCCAATATTTAATTGCACCAGCAGAAATTCAATTGCAAGTCGTAACATTGCTTAATTCAATACAAAACTTGTTTAACTTTGCACTTCGGACAAATTTATTTTATTCTGACCAAGATGACATTGTTGCAATTTTGTTTGGAACTTTTGAGAAATTGTATTTTAGCAGGTGCTTTCTAGTTTATTATTTTCAACTGTCTCGTTAGTACTTGAAATATGCTGTGATGAAAATAATAAGTGTAGTACACTTATTCTAAAATGTGAGTAAGGAATAAATACAGTGCAAGCTAAGAGTGCAAGTAAATATTCGCTCATTCACTTGAGTTTTTGCATTTTTTGTGTTGTTAAATAATTGTAATAATAAATAAAGAACGTCGTTGTAACAAAAACTATATACAGGTGAATGTTGTGTTCTACTTCAATTAAAAAAAGACAGACATTAATAATTAAGATTTCATTGAATTTCTATTGTGATACAGAGAGTGCAAATTGATGTCAACATACTTTAATAGTATAAAAAAATTTCCTTCAACCACAAACTAGCTTTATTATAAAAGAACAATTTCTCGAGAGGATTTTCAAACACGAACCAATAATATTATAATGAAAAACAATTTTAGCACGAACGTTAAATATTAAATTCCTCAGAGGATTCATCTCACAAACTCGTTTAGAGTTCAGCATTTGAATGCACTGCAAGAAGGGAACTTTTCCCAAGTTGCTGGGAGTTTTTAAAAAGCCAAAGTTTGTATAAAAATTCAAGTAAAAACGTTAACAGTCTGCTATGAAATAGTTTAATTTTGTATTCAATGTTTGGGTTGTTTCCCTCGGGTGTTTGGTGTTTGATTAATTTATTACAAAGGGTAAGTGTATTAATTAAGGATTACAATTTATTGTTAAATGATATAGTATTGAAATGGCGAATTCGGATGGAATATGTTTTCGAGTCATTTCAGAATGATCAAGGTCAATTCATGACCTATTCAATTATATTATTTCTATCCTTTTTTACAAACTTTAACTGTTTTGTCTAAAAGTGCGTATATTTACTAATCACTAGTCTAATATAACTAGCTTTATACACACGGCTTCGTTCAAGTATTTTTGACGATACATACAAGTTTTTGAATTCTGACGCTTGAAATTTCCTCCTCGTTCACCTAACTTTATAAGAGTACTTTATTCATATCAGTTTAGCGATTCAGGTATAAAAAATAGTATTAAATGTTCACACAACAACATTAACGTACCTTACACTCACACTCACACTAGCCTATGAAAAGGTCGTAGTGGTGTAGTTGTATGAAACATTTATTGAAAATAACACCTTACTTCAGTTTTGTTTAAAGTCTGTTGCACCACTCATAAGAAAACTCTGCTTATACGAGAGTAGGCAGAGTATTGCTTAAGACAATTTTTGAATGTGATTGTGAATCTAGTTGTTTATTATAGGTACGTCAAATATCAATGCTCTTCCATTAATAACTAGCTGCCCTGGCAGACGTTATTCTGCCCTTTTTCGTGTTTTCTTTCCGTAAGAACACGCTTAACATAAAATTTGATGATTAATTTATTGTATAATATATAATAATATTTTTTAATAATTAAACTGCTGCTAGGTGGCGCTAATACAAATTTCATTACGTCACCGGGTCAGAACATAAAAACAGCGGCGTATTCCGGGACCCGGTTTATTTCCTCATTATCACTTTATCGGTGTCAAATGCATGTACCCAGCGTTATGGGCCATCAACGGGATACGTGACGTTTCCGGATTCAAGCATTGTGTTTTTGGCTGTACCTACTTACCTACTAGAATATGGTGTATAGATCAACATCTCTAGGTATGAATCTTACGGACTGCAATGATCAACTTTTTTTTTAAATTAGTATCTACTTTTTTGTAGTAGTGAAAGGCTGGTGGGTCGCCTGATGGTCATGCACATTTCCAGAGGCGTAAGGGCAAACAAAAAAGAATTAGCACTTAGTACGTACTCACTACGTCTTTTTTTGTTTAAATAATCATCAAATCATATTATCAAGATCATTCGACGTATCAACTTTTTGAAAAAGGTATAAGTCATAAGCTCGTTGTGCGATCGCCTAGTAAAGCTTTTAGAAACATTCATTCATAAGAAGATGTTAATAATGAAATTATTAGAAAATTAGTTTTAAATGCCTTCGAATTTATGAATCGTTTATGCCTTCCATACTGAAAAATACACTTCAAGCTTCAAGATATTTCTCCTAGGTTTAAATAAAAACTTCACGAATCAAGAAAGGATCATAGGAAACTTCTAGAAAAGAGAGAATTACTAAAGCGCTTCAGACCAAGCGGAATTAAGGGATTAGAAATTCCTTAGACTGAGGTGCACAGAGAATAGAATTTATAAAATTTGTACATTAAGAGGGTTCAGTACAAGTATTAAGTTTCTTTGCTAAAGGAATTGAAGTTTTACGAATGAAATTAGAGTAAAACTAGTCTCTTTAATAAAAAGGCTGGTAAGATATTTGATACTCATAAATCATTAGTTACCTTGAAAATTTCCATTTAAAGTTCAAAGCTGTAATCTATACTAATATTATAAAGTTTGTTCGAACAAGCTAATCTCAGAAACTACTGGTCCGATTTGAAAAAATCTTTCGGTGTTAGATAGCCCATTTCAACAAACTCTTCAGTTTTATAATATTAGTATAGATTAGCAGATTTTCAATCATTCCGCTACTAATATTATCATAATTGATTGAAAACTTGTTAAATCATCGAATGCTAATAAACAGATAGATATCGGGTTATAACCTCAAAAATGGGAACCCATTTGCTTTTATTCCCCAGATCAATTTTCTTTTACCCACTTGGTATGTACCCCTTGAGTTACATAAAATGTTAATAAAACCAGAAAGCTTAGAAAATTTACGCATAATGGTAATCCATTCAAATAATATCAATAATGTTCGCTAATCTAAGGAAAATGAGACAGGAATAAGGAAATAGCTTCGCTTCGTTTTAATGAATCGTGAAATTTAGTGTTTTTGTTATATTAGGTACTAGCTGCTCCGCGCGGTTTCACCCCCGTAGCTCCACTCCTGTTAGCCGTAGCGTGATGATATATAGTATATCTTTCTAGATAAATGGGATATCTAACACCGAAAGAAATTTTCAAATCGGACCAGTAGTGTGATTAGCTCCACAATTAGCTCACTAGCTTGCCGCGCGCGGCTTCGCCCGCTTTGTCTTAAACCTAATAAATTATATATCTAAACCTTCCTCTTGAATCACTCTATGTATTAAAAAAAGTATCAAAATCCGTTGCGTAGTTTTAAAGATTTAAGCATACAAAAGGACATAATATCGATAGAAAAAGCGACTGTTTTATGCTATGTAGTGATAATCACGATTTTTTTTCCCGCGGACAAAGGTTATGCTTCAAGCTGTTATCCTTTGCTGCTGCCCTTTCGTTATTATATTGCTATTATTTTTTAACGTATATCTTCTAAGTCTATTTTTTATAATTGTCTATTTTTGAGTTAGACTATTTTGACCAAAAAAGTTCAACCAAGCCATATTTCTATACATAATATATTATGCTTTATTTTGGTACATTAGCTAAAAAGTGTCAAGTTAATCAAAATTCATGCAGAATTTATCTAACATACACAGCATTCATTTCTGTGAAGTGAAGTGAAAAGTAAGATTATTTTTTATTAAAATAGAAAAGATATCTCGTTATGGTGTGATTTGTAGACGTTAAACGGATATGTAATTTAAAACGTGAACTTCATTTTGTCACGTTCTTTTTAGCTGTTAATTCTCTCGAAACATAGACTTAAATTTAGTTAAAAAAAAAAACGCTTGAATTACAGAATCAACTTAAAGTATATATTTTTTTAATATTTAATATTTGTTTTTTATTGTCTATAATATTCAGAATAATAAGATAAACTCCTCCTTTAATTTTTATCGAAATTATTGTATTGTCACCAGACCTTGATAAGTGTACAAAGTTTGAATTAAATCTGTCCCTTTAAAGTAGGTCAAATTCAAGTCCTAAGGAGTCGGTTTCACGGTTACATACAAACATACAGGTGAAGATGATAATATAAGAGTATTTAAAAGTATTCAACTTCCTCAACAATTCGTCTATATACAGGGTGTCCGGTATATATAATTCTCGTATCACAATGTTAGTACCATACCTACTTCTCCGAAACGGTGGGACCGATTCTCATGAAATTGTGCCTATTGGGTAGGTCTGAGTGTCGGCCAACATCTATTTTTCATACTGCTATTTTATATAGCTAGTATTTCATCTATAATAACCAGAACCTTAAGCGATGTACACACTTCAGCATCATGAAAACTGTTAATTAAAGTTTGCATAGAATTACGATTATAACCCAGGAATTAATTACTTAAAGTGTCCCCTTAACTATGTTTATACTGTAATAAAGTAACCGCTTATGTTTTAAGAGCGTTATAAAGATATAGACCTTCCCTTATAGAGCGGCTGTGGTGCAATGCGTCTAACAGATAGCTGTCCCTCTAGAGGTTTTATAGCTCTTTACGGATGCGGGCCTAAATTATTATTAAATAAGTCTTGGGAACATTGAAGTCTTTGATTTGTAAAATACTAATGTTTGAAAGAGTCAACTCTACTACTATAAGGAAATAAATTAGATTATGTTTGCTGTTAATGTAATTTGAATTTGAATTTGTTGTTTTTACAGTGAGACGTTGAGGGTGCAATTTAGATTTAAATACCTAATGTTCCGATAATGTTATGCTATCATTTTTGTAATTGTACCTGTGTATTCTCCAAATATATAAATAAATAAAATAAATAAATGAAAAATCATGGTTGTACATACAATTTTTATTTCGTGGATTCGAGTAAAATTGTGTGTTTACACATTATATAAAGTATATATATTATATAGAGGTATTGTATGTAGTATATATTATATCAGTAGGGCGCCGCTAATTAACATTTTAATATAAATTTAAAAAAGTACTTTAGTAATTTCTTTTGGGTACTATTCGCTCAAGTTTTAGAAATAGTTTAGTAAATATAGTTTAAATACTTATTAAAATTAATTCACTTATCTCATATCTTTTTACATAAGATTTAATGCGCAAACATTAACGTCTTTAATATTTTACCGTTTAACAAGAGTAATTTAGTAAAAAAAAAAAAAAAAAAAACTAAGTTTAATTGTACTCTACTCGTACATTGAAGGTTGAATTATTCTATTTTTCTCGAACCCCTGTATAATGAATAGTGATACTAAATCTATACCAATAAAAAAGCTTAAGAGTACTTAGTGACAATTGTTTTATTTGTTTGAATGCGTTAATCTCAGAAACTACAGCATCAATTAAAATCATTTCACCGTTGGAATTGTATGTGATCCCGAAGTGCTTTATTCTATAGTGAGTAACCACGGCTGAACTATAGTATAGTATTATGAAATATATAATGTTGAGTTGAAGCTTCAGTTGAAGTACGAACGAACTTATTTGCATAGATATGATATAGACTATAGATATTGAAATTATCTACTAAATAAAATGGAAGTAAAATTTGCATCTAAAATGTGGTGAGCAGTAAACAGCGGTTAGTGCTGGGTAAGCGGCTAATCCTGTTGCCTAAGATTTAGTCGGCTAGATACTCCAAGCCGTCTCGTTAGGTTAGCCATCTGTAGCGGGATTTGCATATTTTTGGTGTGAGTGAAATATGTTTCAGTCTAGTTTCAGTTAAGGTGTTTTTTAAAGAAGGGGTCGTTGTACCTAAAGTGTATGTGTAAATCGACGTACGATTGTAACGACGGTTTGGTTAGAGAATCGTGTAAGATCTGTCGATAAACATAATATATTTTTTTATTTGGGCGTAAAAGTAAAGCTTTTAGTTTAGCATACTATACTGGATAAAACTGTTTTTGTATGGAGTAACTCAAACATCATCGCGTTCAATAATTTTTGTAATAATTTAATATTGAATATTCCATTATTAATAATTGATATGTCGTATCTAGTATTATAAATATCTATACGGATCTAAAACTCTTTGTGCGGAGTTTAACTCTTTATTAAGTGTTTAAGCTGGATTAAACTGGTAACCCTAACCGGACTTATTACAGTATGCTCAGGAACTTATTGACTGGCTGTTGCCCGCAACATTGTGTACAATTTACATGGTGGTTAGATATTAGAAAATACATTTTCTATCGATAGTAATAGGTACTACTATATTATATTGGTTATGAAAATAATGTGTGACTATATGTTTGGATGTTTGTTCGTTGTTACTAATATTGAAGAACGAATGCTGGAACGATGTGGATGAAATTTTTACAAAGATGATTTAAGATAGAACACACCCTATATTTTACGGATGGTCAGAAAATTCACGTAATATAGTAGAAAATAATAGGAAGAATTAAATAACTCTCTAAAATAGCATACATTGTGTATGCACTTTGCACTTCGAATCTGGGCATTATTAATAATGGCCGGTGCTTATTAATTCTAAGTTATTAATACTGCGCAGTTGCCCGTAGCATATAAAAAAGTGTTAAGGGGCCATTGTCCAAAATGTATGTTTCTAAATCATGGTTTTTGGATAGAAATCATCATATTTAAAATCCTAAAAAAATATATAGCACAGATAAACGTTTGATCTAGTGACTTTTTTGGATAAAAACACAATATTAAACATTTAACTCGATCAAAAAAAAATCAGAAGTAACATCGATTTTAAAAGCATAATCAGTTTTATGAGAATTAGGGGAACGCTATGTTTATGAAAATTTTACATTTCATTTACTAATCAGGTTTTACAGGGAAATTTTTGGATAGATTTATAATTTAGCCCTTATTTTTTTCTATATAAAATATAATACGTAAAATGCGACTCGCGCGCACCACGTCAGTGCAGCCAGAGTCCAGCCGGACGTCATCGAGGGAGGACCTGTGCTAGTTTTGCTCCCCACCACGTTGTAGTCGCCGCTCGCGTATTAGAACCGAGCGGCGAGTAAAACGGCGAGCACGTCACGGTATAAATAAATCAGTAGTTTGATTTTGTTAGTTATCCTAGGATTATTGTTGTAAATATAAATTAACTTCTTATTCTATACTATTAAACGAGCAATATTTGCATATTAATATATTTGTTTGTAAATACAGTGTGGAAATTTTCGATGGGCCCTGGGTGAAAGTACTAGAAATACTGGAGATAGCAAATTTCCTTTATTTTTAAAAAGAAATAGAACTGCATTCAAAGATTTTCAAAAATTCATTTTCTTCGACCGGGAATCGAAAGAACCGCATCAAAATCCGTTGCGTAGTTTCAAAGATTTAAGCGTACAAAGGGACATAGGGACATAGGGACAGTGAAAGCGACTTTGTTTTATACTATGTAGTGATTTAAAATTATGTTTTAAAAATTACCTTGCCTGAGATCCTCTTTTTTATGGGTTGTTGAATAGGAATAGCGGCAAAGTTTTGAAGTACTAGTAGAAAGACTATTATGATGTTGGTTGATCTGTATTCAATGAGTATGACAAATATTATTTTTATGAAACAACAATCCAAGATGGCGCAGACGAAAATTTGACTTTTTTCGTGATGGGTGTCATTTTCATGGTTTTTGGGGTAGCTATTAACGAATATGAGGTCAAAACTATAATCCAAGATGGCGCCGACGAAAATTTTACATCTTTTCGTCATGGGTGTCATTTTCATGGTTTTTGGGGTAGCTATTAACCAATATGAGGTCAAAACTAAAATCCAAGATGGCGCCGACGAAAATTTTACATCTTTTCGTCATGGGTGTCATTTTCATGGTTTTTGGGGTATCTATTAACGAATATGAGGTCAAAACTATAATCCAAGATGGCGCCGACGAAAATTTTACATCTTTTCGTCATGGGTGTCATTTTCATGGTTTTTGGGGTAGCTATTAACCAATATGAGGTCAAAACTAAAATCCAAGATAGCGCCGACGAAAATTTTACATCTTTTCGTCATGGGTGTCATTTTCATGGTTATTGGGGTAGCTATTAACCAATATGAGGTCAAAACTAAAATTCAAGATGGCGCGGACGAAAATTTTACATCTTTTCGTCATGGGTGTCATTTTCATGGTTTTTGGGGTAGCTATTAACCAATATGAGGTCAAAACTAAAATCCAAGATGGCGCCGACGAAAATTTTACATCTTGTCGTCATGGGTGTCATTTTCATGGTTTTTGGGGTAGCTATTAACGAATATGAGGACAAAACTATAATCCAAGATGGCGCCGACGAAAATTTTACATCTTGTCGTCATGGGTGTCATTTTCATGGTTTTTGGGGTAGCTATTAACCAATATGAGGTCAAAACTAAAATCCAAGATGGCGCCGACGAAAATTTTACATCTTTTCGTCATGGGTGTCATTTTCATGGTTATTGGGGTAGCTATTAACCAATATGAGGTCAAAACTAAAATTCAAGATGGCGCGGACGAAAACTTTACTTTAAGTTCAGATTTAAAGATATCATAGGTAATGTGACGAATATAATTTATTTAACACAACTATTTGCTGAGTCAGCCCCTTTTGTCAGCAACCAACGAGCCGCGCAGTATGCTGATTTGCCCTATCTTCTCCGTTCTTTTTTTTTATGTAAAAATATTACATAATTTAAGGGTCAATTAGTTTTTAAGTTCTTTCTTTTTTTTAGCTTTTTATGTGTTTTTTTTTTTGTTATATTGTGTGGCATATCGTTAAATGACAATAAATTTCTTTCGTTCTTTCTTCTTTCTTTCTATTTCATTCCGACCGTTTCTCGGAATAACATACATTTACTAAGAAGGGTTTAATATATTGCCGGTAACATAATATTATGATGTATCATAATAATTAATAATTCATAAAAAAGTATTTTATACATTTCTTAAAAAGCTTCGATATTGTATACAATAATACAAATCATTAATTGATTATTATTCAAATTGTTGTAAAATAGTCACACTTTTTTAAGTTGGTTGAATACACTAACATACTTGTTACATACTTATATTCAATTATTATTTTGCCTTTTTTATTTGTTTTACTTTTAATTATTATTACCAATATTTTCAGAAGAAAATAAATTAATGTATCCAGAACGAGAGTTTCATTTTAAACTTTAAATGTATGTATAAAATAGACCAATAAACCAGAAGCGTTCTTTATGTTTAGATGATGTTGATTCTACAATAAAAATGTTCGATTCCATGATATTTTTATTTCTAAGAGCAAATATTTTTACGAGAAATTAACAATAAATTATCTTTTATATTGTTTCTATCGATTTGAATAATAAAATAAAATTTGAAAAAGGAATGTTTCCTTTCAGAAAAATTTGCTATCCCTAGTATTTCAAGTACTGGAACTTTTCGATGTGCCCTGAATGGAATTCAGGGCACATCGAAAATTTCCACACTGTATATATACAAACAAATATATAAATATGCAAATATTGCTCGTTTAATGGTATAGGATAAGTAGTAAATTTATTTATCAACAACATTCCTACGATAGCAAATAAAATCGAACTACTGATTTATTTATACTGTGGCGTAATCGCCCGCCTTCATAGGTCACCGGAGTTCATGCCGCGCCGGCTCCTGCGCAACGCGGGCGCGAGCCGTCTCAGTGCCTAAAATGCCTAAACTTTCAGTATAAAGGGCTCTTAAGTTAAACATTTACTATATCTATATATATAAAAATGAAACCCGTTTTCCTTGGTCACGGCATCACGCGTGAACGGGTGGACCGATTTCGATAATTCTTTTTTCATTATATTCCTTGAAGTACGAGGATGGTTCTTATGGAGAGAAAACGTAAACATACACCACGGGTGAAGCCGGGGCGGACCGCTAGTTCATTATAAAAACTAAATCCACACAGCGCAAAACATTTGAACAGAATTCAATTACAAAACTCTTTGTTTTGAAATCATCCGATTTCTCGATTCAGTTAATTTGTAGAGATTTTGTCCATTGTTTTACAGTCCTGACAGTTGACTCATTTATATTGCGTTACATGTTAAACTACTAGCTTTCTGCTGCGGCTTCGTTCGTGTTAATTCGTCGTCATAGGCACATTTTTTGCTTAGTTATTATTTTTTATTGAGATTCAGAATCGCTGCTTCACTATCACTACATAGTATAAAACAAAGTCGCTTTCTCTGTCCCTATGTCCCTATGTCCCTATGTCCCTTGGTATGCTTAAATCTTTGAAACTACGCAACCGATTTTGATGCGGTTTTTTTAATAGATAGAGTGATTCAAGAGGAAGGTTTTAGTATATAATTTATTAGGTTTTAGACAAAGCGGGCGAAGCCGCGGGCGGTAAGCTAGTATAATATACTTTGATGGCATAAAAGCAGTTATATATTGAAAATCCCATTTCCTAACATGGACCCGGACGTTTTGTAGATAAATCGGGACAAACAAATTCACAGACAGAGAAAAACAAAAAAGGGCTAATAATTATGACTTACATAATAATATGATATAATACGCATTTTTGCTCATGTGCTTGCTATTTAATAACACAAAACATAATATTTAAAGAAGAAGAAAGAACGTTTATTTAATGGCACATAGCCTCACAAGTACATAATGAAAACAATTTATACAATACTTATATGCTACAATACTACTACAATACTTACTTACTTATTTATATTTTCTCATACAGATGTAGTTTGAAGATTCCTCGTACACAAACTCTGTTATCATAAGAGCTTCATATCATCATTTTGCTTTATTACCTGACGTTCCCGGTGTATAAAGTTCTCAACAAAGTGCATTAAATTCAACTTGAAAGATTTTATAACCCGCAACTCGCTTTTAAGGTGCTAAATAGTAAATATCTTACATTAGCACTTAGGAAGTACAGGAAGTGTGTGAATTCTAGAATATTCTAAAGCTAGATGTAATTAGCTTTAGTTCCCAAATGGTGTTGATAAGTATATGTATTTTATTTGTTTATTTATAAAACTTTATTGTAACTACAAACTAGATAATATAATAACGCAGAAAATGAACAATATGACAAAAAGGCAACATTAGTACAAGAGGCGGCCTTACAGCTGAACAACAATCGCTTCCAGGCGATCTCGTAGGAAAGGAAATCCTAGTATTATGTATTTATTAATTATGTATGGTGTAAGAAATCTTTAAAATTCTATTTCTATTGACTAAATAATAATAGTAATAAGGTGGGTAGAGTTCTGCCCGGCTTCGCCCGTAGTTTAAGTCTTTAGCACTCAGAGATCACTTACATATTCAACTGAGAAAATTTTTGAAAACGGTCCAGTAGTTACTGGGATCAGCGCGTTCCAACAAACACAATTTTTAGCTCTTAAATATTGAAATTGATATTTTGGTTTTATGGAATTCAAATGCTTTATAAATATAAATTTATAAAGAATAGAAAATAATCTTAAATATCAACAATAGTACATATCATTACGCCTGCTTTTATTAACAAGCAAATTTTTATAAAGTTACAGCATTCAGTGCTATTTTTTGTACGTAGAACCATGATGCTGAGGATAACAATTTTAAAACAAAACAAAAATATAAAATATAAGACAAGTATGTCGAAGTAAGTTGACATAATTTTATTTTGTATCGGATAATTTCTTCGAAGACCACATCGGCAATAGAAAAACTATACGGAGAACAAATCGAATTATTATCGACTTGAGTTCTAACGTAGATATAAATTAAGAGAACCGCTTTTATTTGAAACTAGCTTACCGCCCGCGGCTTCGCCCGCGTTTGCATAGGAAAACCCGCATAGTTCCCGTTCCCGTGGGATTTCCGGGATAAAACCTATCCTATGTGTTAATCCAAGTTACCCTCTATATGTGTGCTAAATTTCATTGTAATCGGTTCAGTAGTTTTTACGTGAAAGAGTAACAAACATCCATACATCCATACATCCATACAAACTTTCGCCTTTATAATATATATATATATATATATATATTTGAAATATATTTATATATTCATGGCCTTAGAACTGCACTGATATTGATTCATAAATGTTTTCTTACCAGACAATAGACACTCTATCAGACAGATAAATCTTTATCAATTCATTTCATAACAGCTTTATAGACAACGATGGTTTGATTTCGTATTTATTAATTATTGTAGGCTATTATAATAATATGTAGAGACTATAGTGTTTCAATAAGAAAATCCGGGGTTCCTGCACTGTTAGTGTAATCCATAGAATATCTTACCGCTGCACTATGCTTTAGTTTCGGCTATTATGGAAGGATGTCTTTTCCTTTGAAACAGACAGAGCATCTTTCAAAGACTTTCTTTAGGTAAAAACAAAACAGTTTCCATTTCATTGCTGATTATAAGGAACCCATATTATTATGATGCATTCACGATGTTCTATTTCACACTAAAAAACGCGTTATAATGTTATAACGAATGAGTAAATTCTTTTTTTTTTTGTTTGAAAATTCAGTTAGGCTCTTCTAGTATCCTATATTATTCATTAAACAGTCCCCACACGTAGTCTAGTTTGCTGGCTACGCAATATGTCTCACTTACTTGTATTGTTATATTTTTATTGCTTATGGATTCAAGAATAAATCTATTGGAAATTATGTTTGCTTATTAAACATGACGGCTGGAGATTAAATTTAAATTTGTTCATATTCAGTACTTGATGTAATTTGCATGAATTAAAATATATATTTTTAATTATTCAGATTTTAATTAAGTGCAATTTGAAGTACATAAATAGGGACTATATTTGTATACTTCGAATGGTACAATTGTCATAAATAAGTAGATGTTTATTCCAAATTAAATTATACCAAAGGGATACCCTGAGACCCTAAACAATGACGCTTTTCAACTATGGATTTACAAATTTATTGTAAAAAAAAATGTATTGCGTAAAATCATATATGTACTTGTAATTTGACGGTTGTATAAATCGTAAATGTATATGCTTTAAATAATAATAATGGTTTTACGAATAATAAATGCTTTAATTGTCATTACCGCGCGCTTGTAAATAATGAATCACATTAAATAACCACCATACATAATTAAAACTCTTGATGAAATTGTGAAATTTTGAAGATTTATTCTATAATGCTGCAAATTAATTCATGACAATATTATTAAAAATGCCAATAATAAATTTAATGGAAATCATTTTAATATAAGCTCGCCGTTTTAATATAATTTTTGAGGTTACTATCACTTTATAAATTCTTGATAAGAACTGTTATTATATTCCTACCAATCGATAAACTTACCCAAATAATTTTATTTAGGGACTATGTATTTTTTCCATAATATATTTGAATTATATTAAAAAAAAAAAGAAAACGATTCTTATTTCAAAAAATATATTGACCTCATGTGTCCAAAATAACGTTGAGAAGGTAAATAAAAACACATACGTATGTAGTTCCATAAAAACATTTATTAATTATTTCATTCAAAATCATTGCATTTTCTGCTTTACCATATTACTACTTCTTACATACAATAACAGTCTCTTAACACCTACTACGATTAAAACTAGCACCGTCACTATAATACCAAGTAAATCTAAGTAAAGCGTTTGATACAGTGGCACACCGAGCGCTGGTGACCTCAAGTGGGACCCCACATGTCTTCACCACGTGTTCCACCCAGTGCACCAACTCCTTGTCAGGAGTGACTGGTCTGTCGTGGTATATTTGGGATAATTCTATAGCTTTGGCTGTGTATCTGGAATTGAATTTACAGGTTAAAAGGGAAGCGTTTGTAGAAGAAAAGTAACATTTATGTGTTTGATCGGGCAATAGCGCTGATGGTAAGCGTTTACCACTATGGACATTTTCAAAGGTAAGTAATATTGTCTTGGTAATTAATGTTTTTCCAGCTATGCAATTGAAAGCTAAGTGTAGTCATTTACTTCATATTACACTGAATATGTAATGAAAAGAGGCAAAATTTATACTTCTTCTTTATTAAATTGATACTACAGGACTTCTTCTTATGAAAGTACCTAAAAGTATGAGTTGACCAAATTTTGAATAAACCATTGCTTATGATATTGTCTTATCGCTAAGATTTCTAATGATCTATCAACTGTTTTACTCACTTAGGATCACCCAAAACTACATCAATAACTACTTTCATATCCTCAGCCAGATTGTACGACAAATCAATCTTCTTAACAAAGCCTAGTTGCACAGCTCTCTCAGCATTTATAAACTGATCAGCAATGCTGGGACTGCTATTATAGGTTTACCGAAATGAACTGTTTCAGTCGTTGAGAGTTGCCCCCCGTGAGTAATAAATAGGACGCAGTTTGGATGAGCTGAAATAAAAACAAGAAATGAACAAAAGCTACGAATTGATAATTTTCTGGCGTTTTGGGAACGTTGATTAAAAAATCATTATTAAAAATAACGAAATACTTCCTTCTCATCGCCATGGCTCCGGTAATGTGAGGCACAATTTGAAATATAATTTATTGTTTTGTATTGCTTTCATTTTAACACGAATTCAGTTTATTATAATATTGAATTTATAGCTTTTTATTATTTATTTATTTTATTTATTTATGATATAGTGATACAATTTTTGAGATGAATAAATACTAAGCTATTATTATATTTTTATATTTGTTGTTCTATATTATTATTACATGTTGTGTGTTTCTGCAGTGTGTGTTGATATAAATGTTTTGTTTCTTCCTTCTTTCTTATTTCTATTAGAGACTTAACAGCTAGGCCTTATACCCCCGCCGACTGTGTGGCGACTGCCGTTACTACGCGGCCCTTCGAGGCCCGAGCCCGGGCCCGGTACCTACACCTACAAACAGGTAACATAAGTGAAGTTTTCTAAACTATCTATTCGATTAAATAAAACGATAAAAAGTATAATAATAATTATTATAGTCCCTATACATGACTAGATTTATTTCAAAATGTGGAAATACCAAAGTCCTCCTTATTTGTCAAGAAACTTTATTGAACAAACACACGCACAAACTTATCATTTAAAGTGATTTCTTCCATACAATTAATACAGATTTAATAAATACAAGGCAGATAACAAATTGATTTTCAGTAATTAAATGGCCAGAACTTGTAATTGCCGAAGTGTAGTGCCAAGAATTGAAACTACTTTGCTTTAATAGCATTGCAAAGTTACCTAATTTCGTTGTAAATGCTATTTGTCTTGATTACTTATTTATAGCTATTTATGATTGATTATTCGGTGAAATGGTTAAAGCCCTGCATTTATTTATTTATTTTATTTATTTATTTAAATGAAATGTGGGTTAAAATAGATTCCTCTCTCCCTCAATTATCATCATAATCATCTGCCATTTTTGTTCCCATTGCAGGAACATAACCTATAGGCTATAATATAATCAATAATCATACAGATTACAGATATATAACATCTTAGTCTCCCGTGACCACGCTCGGTGTAAAGTGTGCGAATCGTCGGGTAATTAATAAATCACGTTTAAAATCTGTTAAAATATTTAATTTCTTCAACAATGAATTTATGTAATGAAATAAAGACAAATGAAATTTGTGCAGACTTTTAAATTTCTTCTAATTAAGAGCATTTCCGTATCTTATATTATATTATATTCCAATATCTTCAGTTAAACGTGTAGATAAGTAAATGATGCACACATTTTGCAAGACATATAATATGTCGATTCTATATGAATGCTTCTATACGAGAAATCGATCGTGAAACTAGAGACATGCTACCTCAAAAGGCAAAAAATATCGAAAGGAAAGAGATACAATAAATTTAATAATTGAATGCATGTTTTATGTACTCTAGAATATATTATTATTTTATTGTGTTTGATTTTGTGCGAGTATTATACTTACATTTAAGAAATTACTTATAATGTAGGTATGTGATACACAATATTTTTATTTTCACACGCATTTAAAATCCGTTAAAAATACCTTTAATCGCCTTTAAAATTTAGCCATTTCTTCTCTTGACTTGTAAAACTCTTATATTCTTTTCTCTGAATTTAATCAAAGTAAAAATCACATAAATAACAAACAAACTGGATTCAAATTAGTAAAATCGCAACTAGAAAATGGCCAACGTTGAAACATGTTTTAATTAAGCTGTTCGCAAACCGCTAATTTTGTGACCTCACTCGCTGTTTGTACAAGTACCCTCATTCTAAAATATTTTGAAGTTTAAATTTTGTAGTTATCAGAAAATTGCATGAATACCTGTGTTAGTGTTTTTCGTTAGTTCGTATTTATATTAAAACTAGATTTCCGCGCGGCTTTTCCGTAGAAAACTTAACTAATGATAATACTAAAACCTTCCTCGAAAATGACTCTATCTATTAAAAAAACCGCATCAAAATCCGTTGCGTAGTTTTAAAGATTTTAGCATACATAGCGGAAGCTGTACGGACAGACAGTGACAGCGACTTTGTTTTATACTATGTAGTGATAATTTATTATTACATTCATTGCTGAATGTAAGTGCACATAAAAATAATTAAAACTTAAAATAATGATATCTTGTATAAAAAAATGGTTGCAAAACTTCCTTTTAACACATTTTTCCACCAATAACAATAAATGGTATTATAATTAATAGTCACTCAGTACATAGTATAAAACAAAATCGCTTTCTCTGTCCCTTTGTATGCTTAAATCTTTAAAACTACGCAACGGATTTTGATGCGGTTTTTTTTAAATAGATAGAGCAATTCAAGAGGAAGGTTTTAATATTTAATTTATTAGGTTTTAGACAAAGTTTTAGCGGGCGGTTGGCTAGTAATGAATAAATTTGATTATTTTTCCGACCCAAATATCGACCAATAGAATTGCACCATTCGACGTCACGTGGTACAACCTACATGGTATTATACTGATAATTTTTTGAAAATTTTCTCTGGTCGTTGACGTCAAACTGACAGGTTCAATTCAATTGTGAAATTATTGGCCGACATTTGGGACGGAAAAATAATCCCCCGAATACCACACGAGCTTCAAAATTATCTGGCATTTCCCTCAAGGTTCCCTGCAAACAAATAAAGTCGTCAAGTTTTTCAGGAAAAATCACTCGCGCTTCGCGCATGTGATTTTTTAACCTTGACTAAAAACTTGACTCCTTCATTTGTTTGCAACGAACCTATCGGAAAATACCCGATAATTTTGAAGCTCTTGTGGTATTATAAGTGAAAATTTATGGCATTAAAGCATTAAGCCCAAATTTTCAAACTTTATTCATAACAATTTTAGTGTTTCATAAATTGCCTCTATCTTTACAACTACACATGATAGTAACAAGGTCTGTGTTTAACTTGCACATAAAATAAGGGATGGTCATTTGTACCAAGATAACTAGATTGTAGTGTTGTTGGGATTGGGCTTAAGTTCGAATTAGGGCTGATTATGCAATCAACGTGACTGTGAAAACTATAGCCATCTCTTTCTAGCTTCTCTAATTAGGTATGGGACGGTGATATATTTTGAAAATTATGGCAGAATTAAAATTGGAATTCTAAAATCCTATGTATGGCAGTAGTAGTGTAGTGGCATTATTGAATAAAAAAAATATTTCAGACGCCATTAAATATTCGAATTGAAATTGAGCTATAAAATATAGTATTGAAAATGAATTGTTCGAAAAGAAATAGTTCCCACAAGTAAAAATATTTACCTAATCATTTTGATACACAAACTAAATATTCATGGTATTGTGTGCTATAATAATTCGTATACCTACATTATAAGTTGTAACTAAGCAAAAGTACATTTAGTTGAAAATCAACAAACTTGGCGAATCTTGTGGAAAATACCAACTAATTATTGTATTTTATAACAGCTCCCCCAGGAAATTGTGCAACCAAATACTGCGAAAATGTCTTACTGTAAGAGCTGCTGTTTAAAAATGAAACACATTTATGTTTTATGAATTTTTTTGTTCTAAAAACCTTGTCTATAACTTCTCTATTAACTTACCAATTAGGATTATTTTTAGTAGCGAAATATTTCGAAAATAAGCTATATTATATTATGATGATAATCAGTTTTTTCTGTGACTCTGTCTGTACTTTTGGTTAGGCAACAACAAAAAAAAGACCATACAGGTAAATTAGCTTGGAGAAATTTTTGCGTTTGTAGTAGTGTATGGTCAGCAAATAAAATAAAACAACATTTTATTTTTAGTTTTTATTTTATACAGGGTTACTTGTAAAACACCAGCAACCTCGCAGGACAAGATAGCTAACATCATAAGTAACAACATTTGTTCTACGACTTTTGGCATAACGCAATAAATTATTTTTAAATGATTTTTTAAACTTTTATTGTACTCTCCTTACATTTGTAAGTCTATGTTCTATTAATTATCGGATGGACGACGCGACGCCCCCTTCCCCCTCTTGTTCGCTTTTTGTTTACGTAATTTTTGGGAGGCGTAGAGTTTATAATATTCAGACGGAAAATTAAATGAATATTTATTTTTGTATGAAAATAAAATCTAACAAATTATCAAAAGTCGAAATGTTGTTACTTATGATGTTAGCTATCTTGTCCTGCGAGGTTGCCGGTGTTTTACAAGTAACCCTGTATATATAAGGGATTTTAAATTAAACTATATGTGTTTCTCCTCTGAAAAAGATGAGACTTTATTTTAATATTTGCACATTTAACATACATATAACTTTTACATTAACAATGTTACTAAAATGAAAAATTTACTAACCTGAAAAAGAAACGACATTTAAAGTTTAATTCTTTAGTTTGAGAAGTCAAAGGCTTGCCTCGACCATGTTTTAACACTGGAGCCATATTGAATTAACAATATAAAGTTACAACACTTACACACAAATTAAACACTAGTTATGGCCCTGCCTTCATACAAAACTGCTGAATACGCCGTTCGCACGGGAATAGAATGTGGATGCGATTTCCCTTAGTTAGCATCCAAGCTTACGTCTTTATAATTATTAAACTGTATAAATTCATTCTTTAACTCCGGTCTGCATCGTGCAGACATGGGTGTAAAAGTCTCATTTTAGCTATTAAATGTAGTTTTTAAGTACATCTGAGTTTTCATTTGGGGCCTCCGGCTGCGGGACATGTAATTCACTTCAACAAATATTATAACAATAATAACAAATAATAACAACAATCAACAAATACAAAATTTATCAATTAAACTACGTACATAATAATTATAATTTTTGAATGAAATGTGCTTTATGTTCTAACGCTACCAAACGACTGCACGTGGCACCTGCGGACAGCGTAAACTGGTTTATTCTGGTTTTGTGCGTGTTTCCACTTTCCACTATCAAGTGACGATTTATTTATTTGTTTTGTTTCGTAATTATTATGGTCAAATATTAATTATGAAACAAATTATTATGGACACGATATTTTATTGTTTCACGGTAGTCGCCTTGTCGTTTGCTCAAGGACGTAAAATTGAATGATATATTTTTTTTTATAAAGTCAAAACCATTTTCTTTCAAATAAAAACTTGTTTTTATTGAAAACAAAAGTGTTGCTAGGAATAAGTATAAAATTAAATAGTAATGTTAGGATATCGAAACATTTTTGTATAGGCCAGAACGATATAGTGGAAACGCGCTCTAAGATCTGAGTAATATACACACCACTACATATGCAAAAATTTCTCCAAGCTAATTTACCTGTAATATTATGTCATAAATGAGGTTTTATTATACAGAGTAACTAAATAATAACTAAACTTTTGAAGCAATAATGAAGTTTTTTATCGTTTATAAAAGTTTTAATGTAGTTGAAGAGATATTAATTTTCTGACACGATTTGCAACTTTTTTCTAAGAGAGTTTTCCTTCACATGAAAAAATATCAGCAATTGTTTCATACTAATGGAAATAACTGTCCGATATCTTTTTTGGAAGAGAAGTTTAACTAACAACAAAAAAACTGGAAAAAATATTATTCACCAGCTCTTACACTATGTCCCGTTTAAGATTCGCAAAGCGTCCGACCAGTTCTAATTAGACTTTATTCGAACATGGTCAGGCACGAATCGTCTACGTTAAAGTCAGTATAGATTTCTTAATCGAGACACGGAATTGTCTATAGTCCATAAAATAACTAAAATGCAAGGTATTTTTATAGAAAGCTCTTATACTTTTAGCTTTCGCTTAGTAATCAAATTATTGGGTTTATTCTTACTAATAATATATTAATATTCTTATTATTGTAAATGTAGTTGGATATAAGTTACATATTATGTAAAATGAAATTGTAATATTGACATGATTTTAAAAGAGCAATTATGGAGTTTCTGGCTGGTTCTTCTCCACCACTTTACCACCGACTTTCTTCTTTACCACCGATTCGGAAAGCAGTATCTATCTGCTTTCCGAATCGGTGGTAAATGTTAAAAAATGATACGACGATTCAAAAGTGCGTTTATAAGAAGTATAATTGAATAAATAAATGCTTGAGTTTGAGTTTAATTTCCATAATTCTTGGGTACCATCAGAAGGGAGGTACCCGGATAATATATGCTACGGATATTCGTTATTGTTTCTTTCACACGTCGGTTGTTGTGTCTAGAGATAGTAAGGAGGCAAGAGTGACATAGGCTATTAGTAACGTTGAAATATCTAATTCACATGGAAAGGAGATTGCCCAAGTGACTATGGCACTTGGTATCGCAATCAAACTTATTGTGTCAAGATGAAATATAGCTCAATTTAAATCTTGATGTTAGTACTTTTAGAAACGATTAAAGTTTTTATGTAAATAAGCCGCAGTTCGCGACAATAAAAATAAAACAATAGTTTTATTCAACACTTCAAAAAATACTTTATCGAGTTTAAACTAACGATGAACGATAAGTTTTACATTTATTACATAGGTAATATTTTAATTTACAAGACAAATGTGAAAAGTAAATCGTAATAAACATTATTTCAAAATAAAAAACGTCGAACAATGCGTCGAACACATTCATTCAACATTCATTTCAAATAGAAACTATGACATAATGACGCAGGACGCGTGCAAGAGAGATAGATATATGTGTCAAAACAAAAACTTTTACTTTTATTTCTATTTATTCGGTATAATTACGACTTAATAGTGATAAATATGATCATTATAAATACAAATAGGAATTAACAATACCACGAACACGTGACACAACTAGTATTTTACCGATTCCATCCGTGGTCATACATGTTTCAAAACACAAACTTTTACTATTATTTCAATTTATCCGGTATAATTAAGACTTAATAATGATACATATGATCATTATAAATACAAATAGGAATTAACAATATCACGAATACTTGGCACAACTAAAATTTTACCGATACCACCCGTGGTCATTCTCCTTTCATTTGCTTAAGCAGGGGAAGCCGCGGGTGAAAATCTTAATCGTAATAAATCCCATAAATTAGTTTATGTTCTTATTGAGTTGTAATCGCTACTTTCAATGTTGACTCATTATCATATTTTATAAAAGTTGCTTAGCTCTACTATCTTATCTATTCTATTGTTTGGTATTATCACAGATATTGGATTATATTTGATACTTATTGTATTAGATCATGGTAGAAATATCTGTCATCATACTTTTTATTTATTTATCGTCTCTATTAATATTTCTTACTTGCCCCACGGTTTTAACCCGCATTGCTCCGCTCCTGTTGGTCTTAGCGTCATAATATATAGCCTATTAGCCTTCTTCGATAAATGGTATATCTTACGCCGAAAGAAATTTTCAAATCGGACAAGTAGGTCCTGAGGTTAGCGCGTTCAAACAAACAAACTCTTCAGCTTTATTAAGTATAGCTAGGCAAGTATAGACAGAAGGGATGGAAGATACAAAAGAAAATGCCAGCAAATTCTTAATCTAATAACCATATACTCTAAAAACGTCTCACCATTATCACCATTCTATAAAACGCTCTTTGTTCCTTGTCCTTTAGTGGAGAAAAACGTTATTAAAGATATTAAACGAATCGTTTAACTAAAGCTTCAAAGGTATTAATTTAGCAGTAACTTGCTAGTCGAGTCGAATTTCAATGGTCCGTGAAATTGCAGCTAGCAGTTCAAGTGCCACAGTTTTATTCGATTGGAAACCTTCTTGATATGCAATATTGAATTGGGATGTTTTATTTATTAATACAGCAATCTGGTTTTTAAGAGGTGACCAATCCTATCCTACTAATATTATAAATGAGAAAGCTTGTGAGGATGTGTTTGTTACTGTTTCACGCAAATACTACTGAACCGATTACAATGAAATTTAGCAGACATATAGATGGTAACTTGGATTTACACATAGGATAGGTTTTATCCCGGAATTCCCACGGGAACGGGAACTATGCGAGTATTTCTTTGAAAACGCGGGCGAAGCCGCGGGCGGAAATCTAGTATTTTATAAGAAGAAAAGTATTTTACTTACACTATTTGTGAAAGTCAGCGTAATTGAAATAAAATATATATTTAGCATTAGTTCAATAATTTTTATATTGTGTAAATGAACTTTTTTATATTAGACGCCAAAAAGCAGTTTGATATATAATTGAAGTATAACTTATATAATTTTCTTAATAAATATTCATTGACAACTTCCCAAACAGCCAAACATGAATGTTCTTGAAAATAAAACCACGAGCATTTTAAGAGTATTTAATTAGGAAGACAAGCATCCTTGATTTGTAGTCGTCCATCTAAATCTCTAATAACTGGCATTTCCCTTTCCAAATAAGCGAGGAACACGTCACTATCGATTCCCAGGTTAACACTAGGTCCTCTGTGTTCTGACACCATCTGAAAAATATCGAACATAGTTAGATTATGCATACTAATGTATGCAGTACATGAAATACATTAAAATGTACTGTATACGTACATACAAAAGGTACTAGGTCAAAAACTAAATAAAATAGACATTCAAGTTAATTTCTACAAGTGTTCATGTATACTCATTTTTTTAAACTACAGCCAATAAGAAAGGAGGCTTTGAGGATTTTTTGAGGATTGCCTTGTTTCAATTTGCAGTGACTTATAAATTCATCCTCTTTCTGTTATTATTTTTTTGCCTATTTCATCTGGTATACTCGTCTGCCTTTTGTATACTCGTATAATATTATTCACACATTTAAAAATGCAATATTTGTTATTTATTGCTAATAAATAATTAATTACTTTAAACTGATAATTAATTCTTAAATGTTTGTTGTTAAGTTACATCATCGTTAAGTTATATCATAAAAATAAAACCTAATCAATTTTATTACACACTAGCGGTCCGCCCCGGCTTCGCCCGTGGTACCTACATGTTTACGTTTTTTTTCATAAGAACCATCTTCGTACTTCAAGAAATAGATTCCGCAGCGCACGCGATGACATAATTTTTATTAAGGAATTTTTTACACCTTGGGTTACATTATGGCATTTTTGGTAAGGATCTCTAATTTTTTTGAAAATGCAATAAGTATAGCCTATGTTGCTCAGTGAAGATGCAGCTTTCTAATGGTGAAAGAATTTTTGAAATCGGTCCAGTAGTTTATGCGTGAAAATCATACATACATACATAATTACAAACCTTTCCTCTTTATAATATTAGTATAGATTGGGTAAATTTTGCTATGACTAACCTAATTATTATGTCGTTGTTTTTGTATGACAATGCAGATTTATTCATATTTAATCGTAATTCTTCCTATGGATATATACTTCATTTTTATAATTATTAATAATGAAATGAATTGAAAGATATTCAGGATTTGCTACTTTGTAAATATTTCAGGTATATTACAAACGATATAATGGCTAGGCTTACGAATATATTTTCAGAGGACACAGAGTGATTTGTCTCTTGTTTTCCTTGATTTATTTCTTAAAATTATTGTAATGCTTTCAAAATGAATGTACTTGCAAATTATAATGAAAATTCCAATCAGGTGTAGCAAAATACACAGTTATCTAATCTACAACAACATTTTGGGTTTTTAGAGCCAATAATACTACACAGCTGGAAATATCATGATAAGTCGTCTTTATTATAGAAGCAATCGGTATAATCGACTTCCAAAATTATTAAATCACGTATGCAATCAAATAATTGGATATTCAAACCGCGCACACTAAAGCGAGTCAATTTTGTGGATTTAGCCAATATTTCAATTTTACGCTAGTCCCGTCAACTGGAGACTGATTTTGGTTTCAAATACCTACATGAATTGTAATGGTTGTGGTTCTAGGAATTACAATTACCTGAAACTGTGAGGATAGTTAAGTTTGTAAGTTATTATAAATGCATTTTTATGGCAGAGAGCAAAGAAGCATCTGGGCCACCTAATTTTTAAACCTACAATTGCAAAATTTTATTGAAGACATAACTGACAACATCTATACGGTATACTATACAAATAACTAGATGTCGAAGCAAAAACAAATACTTACTGTCTTACCACAAAAAAACTTTAGATAGGGTTTAACTTGAAGCGCGGGTTCTCTTTAATCTGGTTTTGTCGTATTTCCCATAGACAACTATTAAAGTGACAGATCCCTGGTTTAAAGTTAGACTGTGTTTAAATTGTTTTGTGGTAAGACAATCAAAGTTTTTAAACCTATAAAATATATTATGATATAGTTTCTCCATAATAATATGATCTATGAGTAAAAGATGATTTAAAAATCGGCGCATAACAATATCCAGAAATGATAATTTATTTATTTATTTGTACAAAGGTGCCTTACAGCTAAACATAAATTAAATAGAACATTTTACAATTCTATACGCCAATTACAAGGTACACCAATAACAATACAGAGCTAAATAAAAAGAGCTAAATATGGTTTTGAACAATGGGTAATTGAATAATCTGCATGAACTGTCATTTAGTCAATTATTCGGGTGTCATATTCATGTATAATAACCGAGGCTATTAATTAGTTTAGATGAGAATGTTAATGGTATTTTATGCAAAATCCATAGCACTATAAAATGTATTAGTTATAGTTCTGATGCGTATGTTAGAAAAGCAGAATTAGAAATACTGGTAGTAAATTTGTCAAAATGATCAAGGACGACCATTGAATGTTATTTTCAAGAAGAGAGATTCAGAATACTAAAATTAAAATAAAATTTTAATGAATTTTAACAATCCTGTTGTCACTTTCACCTTAAAAGAAACTGTAGCGATAGAACTACATAGTTTCCACCTTAAATATCGGCTTGATCACGTCTGAATACTGAAAGTATACTTCACTTTGAGTATTCAGATTTCAGAAGTGATCAAGCCAGGCCAATTACCCCAAAATTTAGCTATCCACAAATCTTCCCGAATATTCCATAACACAGGAACAGTCCTGAGGCATTAATCAAGAAATTCATTTGGACCAAATATCTTGATTTTGGATGCACGTAGGAAATGCTATCAATTTGTAGCTGGCTATTGCTATGCAACCGGCAATTCTAAGACAATAGAAGGAAGCAGGGCTGAATTTTGATTTATTATTATATTATTTTTATTTTTTACAGGGTGTTCCACAAGATGTAGGTATTTACTAAGCTCAATGAAACTCATAGTTTTGCATACGGATAGTTATGACGGTGGGACACCCTGTATTTATTATAGTTGGCTGAGTTTTGTATCTTTGTCTTTCGTTTAACGTGTTTCTTCATTTATATTCTTGAAATGTCAGAAAATTAATTAGGCTAAAATGTCTCTTCGTGACAACTTTTCATGAAGATTGTAAGTTCTTGAATGAGTTCCTTTGGATATAAGAAGTTGAGTTCTACAAGTCTTTATGCTTGTAGTAGGGAACGAATTTTTTATCATAACATACGAATTTTATATTGCTGTTACTTATTTCGTATTATTTAAATTTAATTCAAAATAACAGTCAGTACATGCTATTAATGGTAATACCTATTTAGTGAGTATGTTATATTTAAACTTCAAGTAACATCGATCATATTTTTCCTGCAATACAACTCGGTCCAAACGATTTTCACAACAGACATTTTAATCAAGTATCAAAATATGTCAACACCGTTCATTAACACGTTGAAATAAGGTACATTTTACAATAACCGTTCAGAACATCAAAACATCAATCACACAGAAATAGCCAATTATTGAAATTAAACACAATTATCAGTAACGAGGCGTGAACATGTCACTGTAATGTGTGAAATATTCCAACTATTCAGCGCTAATTTACTTATAATTCCCTATTGTTCTAATTGGTATCGACAATTTGATAGACATGAAGCTGTTTGAAACTAAATGGTAGGTCATTTTAATAGTGATTAGTAATTTGTTCTAGATTGTTTTAATTTTTGCAATACGTAAGTTTATTTAGGAAGAAAGAAAGTATATCATAATGCTTGTTACCTTTTGCTCTGGTTGCCTGGAAGAGATCACCTTTAAAATTGATAAGACCGCGCAGTAAATTTTAAACAATTTTATATACAAATTAATTAGAACCTTTAATCTTTGTTCTATCTACTGTATTGTTGAAGAGTTTTTGAATGAATATGTCTATCAAGCATGTGGTCTATAGGTTCTTATTGCAATTTAAACGTTATGTGAGAATTCTTTTTCTTATCGTGTCTATGTTGGTGTAAACAATTCTTAGCTGTCCTTAACATAATATTATGATACTTACATTAAATCCATCACCACCATTCATCAAGAAGCTTTGAGTAACCATCTTGTAAGTTTTATTCAAATCCAACGGTTCGTATCTCGGTACTTCGCAATCAATACACCGAATTGTTACGTTTTGAACTCTTTCATATTTTGGCTTAGATCCATCCACTTGCATGCGTATGCCTGAAAAAGGAAAAAAAAACTGAAAAGTACTGGTTGTGTTTTGATTTTTGTGGAAGAGCCAAACGGGATTTGTTTTGTCCCTTTTTGTAGAGGACTTTGATGGACGTTATCTTAAAATAGGGATAGTATGAATACGATTTTGTACGTAGAATTAATACTACTATTTTACCACTCGATAGTATGAACAGTATCGTATTAAAAATCCCAGTCAAACTATATAATATACTATTGTTATTAGTTTCATTTCCAATGTTATCTATTTATAATTTTCAAGTTCGTGTATTCGTCATTAGCCGGGTCCACATAGACTGCTTTACAAAATTGCTTCGCTTAGCGCTTAGAATGGTCAAAATAGGCGGGTCCACAGAGCACTGTGGACCCGCCTATTTTGACCATTCTTTAATTTTTATCAATATATTTATTATATTACCAGATTCCACCCGCGGCTTCGCCCGCTTTATCTAAAACCTAATAAATTAATTACTAAAACCTCCTCAAGAATTACTCTATGTTCAAAAACACCGCATGAAAACCCGTTGCGTAGTTTTAAATATCTAAGCATACAGACGTAGGTCGGTAAGCGTTGTTTCATGTAGTGATTTACTAAATCAAACGCTTACCAGAAAGCTGCGCAGTCCTAGCACCAGGCCAGGGCTCATTGGCCACACTAAACTCCAACATTTCCAATATGTGGTCACCTCGTAAGTCGAATGCTTCTACTGTGTTATCGAAGGGAATAGCCAATAACATCGCTTCGTATGTTATGTCTGAAAGATATGATCTCGTTATGAAATGGGAACATTATATATTTGCTCAGGTATTTATCATTATTAGTATATCATTAATCAGTATATCATATATTATATTATATAGGATGGTAAAAATTAAAGAAAAATTTCTCGACATACTCGTAGTCTGTGAAGAAATTTATTTTTCATAATATGAGCTAGAGCTGCTAGACTTTTGAAATTTTACGTTAAAAATGGAACAGGATTAAGATTAAGTTATTAGATAAACTAAATAGTGCAAAATTTAGTAAGCCATAATATTGATTGTCTTTGATTAACAATTAACAAATCATACCTCCTACTTCAATATCGCTTCGGATTCCTCCAGTATTTGTGACACAAAAGTGTCCATAATTCCAATTATCTCCTTCAGCCAGTTTCAAAGCCTGTAATTAAATTTTTGTAAATTTAATTATTTATAAATAAATAAAACGTATTCTTCAAAAGAAAGTCTTGGTATCTAAGTGCAAAATATATAAAAGGATAGGTAGTGAATTATTTCTTCTTTCTATGAAAATGAAGAAGATATTTCTAATTAAAACCATTTTTTTTCTATTCATTAATAAAATAAAAGCAGAATTACTTGAAATGATACATTATAACGAACCCAGACTGGCTTTTTAAAGAACACTTTCATATTTTTTTCAATAATTTGTTAAAAAAATATTAAAAAATAAAAAAATATATTATACTAGCTTCCGCCCACGACTTTGTACGTGTATCCCCGTTTTTCCCCGTTCCCGCAAGAATTTCAGGAAATCCTTTCTTAGCGGATGCCTACGTCCTAACATCTACCTGCATGCCAAATTTCAGCCCGATACGTCCAGTGGTTTGGGCTATGCGTTGATAGATCACTATATCAGTCACCTTTGAGTTGTATACATATATATAGATTATACTTACAGCATGCATAAATGCATCACATATAAGACTGCCCAAGTTGCATTCACCACAGCTACAACTTGAAGATAAATGGACTCGACTTTCGCCAACTTTTCGTTTGGCCAAAGCATCAATTTCTGGCAAATACTGATTTATTTTTTCTATTACGTCAGGAGCTGTAAGTAAAAATGAATAAGGAAGTTTAAAAGTGTTGTAGATTTTCAAGGATGTACCTATTCTTATATTTTACACGAATTTAATAGTGTTAAATGTGATTTAAACTCGATTAAATGATAACTTTTTTTCTATTCTTAAAAAAAGCTTATTTATAAAGCACTAGTTTCCGCCCGCGTGGTGTTTTGATAAAAGGTAGCCTATGTTCTTTCTTAGAGTCTAAAGATTGTCTGTGCCAAATTTCATCAAAATCAGTTGAGGAAAGCGTAACAGACAGACAGAGTTACTTTCGCATTTATAATATTAGTAGGGATTGCAAAGCTAAAAATTAAATTTCGATAAAATTATTGATTTCTACTATTTTGCTCGTCTCAACTCAAAATTAATTGGTTCAAGCACAAGTTCAAGATTGATTTTATACTTGCAAAACAAATGAAAATGGCAAAGGGAATAAAAATTGTAAGCAAATTTTATACAAACGACCAGGAAGCCAGTTACCTTTTAAATTGGGCTTTCGAGATCTCATTCTTAATTCTCCATTTTTTTTTTAGTAATCAAAATCTTAATATTACGTATTCTCAACAACGCACTTTATTTTGATAAATAATCGGACTCACAGTTATCGTAATAATTGTTATTTAAACCATAACCAATTCTTTTATTGATCACTTCCATCTTTCCACCCGCGCCTTCGCCGGCTTTCTCTAAAACCTAATAAATTATATACTAAAACGTTCCTCGAGAATCCCTCTATATATTTAAAAACCGCATCAAAATCCGTTGCGTAGTTTTAAAGATTTAAGCATACATATGGACATAGGGACAGAGAAAGCTACTTTGTTTTATACTATGCATAATATGTAGTGATTCTTATAACTCCATGAGCGACACAATATAGTACCTAAATAAAACTAAAGTTTTATAAAATTGTCGAGTTAATTAACGATATAATACCATGGATTCACTTCGTTAAAAACAACATGTCATGTTAAAAATAAATATTTTTTTACCTTGCTCAATATCATGTCCAATGTAATGAGGATTGCCGGTCCAGTTCAAAAGGTTGCCATTATCATCGAAATATAGTTTGATTTCGCCCAAAAATTCCGTATGTGCGGCTGCTTGAACGATCAAAACCTGTAGAATATAGAATTATGGAAAGAGTTATGTAATTATTTATTACTAGCTGTGCGCCGCGGTTTTACCCGCAGTGCTCCGCTCTGTTAGCCTTTAGCATCGAAGTAAAATGGTATGATTCAACTAGTGAAAAACCGTCTCTATTAGGACAATAAATAGGCAATCTAACACCGAAATAATTTTTCAAATCGGACCAATAGTTCCCGAGATTAGCGCATTCAAACAAACAAACAAACTCTTCAGATTTATAATATTAAAATAATATTATTCTGAACACTGTAGAAACAATAATAGCATTTTAACATAAAGATAAATAATGACAAAGACAGTTTAAAACGTCCATTGTTTCCAAATTCCAAAGGATTGTTTTAATATGCATTTAAATAGAAAGTTGAATCACAATCGTATTTAGGTATCAGTTCAGTTTCAAAATAAAATTAAAAAAATAAATATAAAGGAATTCAAATTTTAATTCTATTTATTCATACTTACAGGTCCTGATTCCTTTTCCACAACTATCGGATATGGCCCTTGAACTCGGAATGTTGTGTCGACTGGTGGTTCTCCATTGTATAATAAAGTGTGACTGTGTGCGCCTACAACTATGTCAATGTGTGGACCACCGTGGAGGGCTATCTCTCTGAAAGATAAAAAAGTATTATACTTTGTGACGCACTGGATATAATCTTTTACACAATTCTCATTTATTGATGAAGATTATAATATTGTAAGATCACGCTATGGCGCATATGAGCAAAGGTTCTATAAAAAAAGCTGAAAATTATCCCTTTATACGCATAACATAATATTATTAAAAAAATAAGATAAATAATTGCTTAAATTTACGACTGGGTCTTCAAAAACTTGTATCAATTTTTGTTTGAATAGTCTAATACAAAAGATACGATTTAGTAAATCATTCTGAACAGAGATGATAAGCCCTTGGAGGCATTTTGAAGAACACAAAACTTCGAATAATATTATAATAATCACCACCAAGATATCGAATAAGGTTTTAATAATCATTATATTTAACTAAAAAGGAAATCGCAACTCACCGTTCAATATCCAGACCACAATGAGAGAGAACTACAATAATATCAACGCCCTGTTGATTTAATTTCTCAGCTTCAGTCTTCACAGCTTCAATTTCATCGGTAAACTTCAATTTGCCGGTTGTAGCTAGTTCCTAAAGTGTATTTTTAGATATGAGAAGATTTTAGCTCACGAATTTTTGTAAATGCGATGTTTTTTCTATCTCATTTTAAGTAAAAAAGAGCGTGTGTGCCGGGCACACGTGTCAAAAGTGAAACTTCTTTGGTAAGATTCATAGATACCAAAATCTTCGCCTCCATGACGTGACTATATTGCCATGACGCGACCTTGAAATTTTACTCTCAACGCGCCTAAGTGGCCGGTTGCTCCGGCAGCCTTGCCGGATAGACGTGGGTTCGAAACCCGCTTCGTGGTCGATTATTTTCTATTGAAATAATTCTCAAGGTGCGTGTTGATAGGTTACCCAGCACAACATTCGATTTTCAAAACGGCACATTAACGCACACATGATTAGACATCGAAGTAAGATGGTATGATTCAACTAGTGAAAATACGTCTCTATTAGGATCGGGAAGGCCATAAACAAAAAAGATTAAGAACTAATGAAAAAGACACAACTGAAGTAAAATGTTACCAATAAGCTACATTTGAACATTCCACTCCCGGAGAGTTCATATTTTTTACTTGTTAATTTTATTTTTCCTTCCCATTTAGTATTTTTGCAGCCCTTTATTAGGCGTTTCAATTTTGTAGACATATTTTCTTCAAATAAAATGGAACGCCCAGTAATTGATATTGTCATTTTATTTGCCTTTATTTATTTGAATATCGTGATATTTAATATACGTATAGTACTAAATAATTAATTTAGCTGTAGACTTAAATCATACTTTGTTTCCTTTTATATTATTATAAGTGGAACTTACATTAGTAGTAGCTATAATAACTCCAATAATACCAATTCTTCGTCCATTTTTCGTAACAACAATACTAGGTTTGTATAAGCCTTGGATGGTCGGTTCCTCGTCGTCTATAATATTAGCAGTTACCACTTCATGTTGTAGAAGTTTCAGATATGGGACTACACCTTCGACACCATGATCGAACTCATGATTGCCTAGTACCTGTGAATTGAAACATCGGGAATCTAAATAAATTACATTAAAATTCAAAGAGTTTAGCATCGTTATATTCTATTTGTTCTTAAGTACCTCTTTATACACTGACATAAAATATGTGGGATTTGATTGTTGTAAGAACGTAATATTAAAAAAGTTTTGGGTTAGGAACGGATCGATTGTTTTGAGTGTCGAGAAGATTATAAAGGCTTGCCCTTTATAATGTTTTCTGTGATAAGAATTAGATGTAACATGTATGAAATATCACAATGATGTGAAAAATAGAATTAGATTTGCAAAATATCACAAGTTGATAACTTTGTTAAATTTTAACCTGCGAAGTAAATAACTGAAAATATCTAAGATAGACTTTACTAAAAAATAATAAGATTGAAAGAAGAACACTTTTTTGCCATTTTAATAGACTATTGATTAGCATAAATTTCAATTTTGCCGGTACTTTTTATCAGAAAACAATTCAAGTATTCAGGCAACAAAGGAAATTAATTAAACCTCCTTCTAAGGTCTCTTTATATACAAAATCTTATTATAAATTCCAATATTGAAAAATTTATCACACCCCGAAGAGATCAGAGTTAAGTGATGCTATATGGGAACTATATTTTATCTACTATTCTGCTAGCCATAAGCCAGCTATTTTAAACCAGCGCTGATTGTTCAGTGGTAATTATTTTAAACAGTAAATATTGATTATTTTGACTTTAATTGTTTTATTTACTACTCTGCTAAAAATTTTATTTAAATATAATTTATACTACCAGTGGAAATTTAGAACCTTGGGAGTCTAGTTAAGTAGCAGAATCTTTTGGTTGAAACGATGATGACAACCCTAATTTTTTATTTGAACTTAATGCAATTTTCTAGTAACATAATATGATTTATTGGTGATCTCTTTAAATTAGTTCGCTTAAATACTTATTAGGACACACCTATTATAATACATACAAAAACATTTATTTGGTACTAGACCTTATATCTCAGGATTTTAGGTGATTTATTGTGGAACTGATTTTGCATTGTTTGGTGACTACATTTTGGTGACAGATCTACTATTTTGAGGACAAACCCTATTATTTAAGAAACACAAAACTAATTAAATTGGTGATAGCTTAAATGATACCCATGCTATATTACGGAATATTATCGTTATGATCTCGACTTGACTGAGGTTATTGAGTACGTTTTTATTAGAACGAATATTAGGTCGAATCTTTAAAAACTCATCAAAATTTTAATGAACCAATACATTTCAATTGATATTCTTAATGCTCAATCCATTTAACGAATTGGGAAGTGAATCCTTACGTAGGTAATTAATTGCATCTAATACTTTTGCTAATGAGCTTTTGAATGCTATTAAACAAAATATTCAATTAATACAATGTTGGCATTGCCTACCTGTACTTGATTATTTAAAACCACATCCTACTTCATATTATAATATCCACGGAAGTTTATAACGTATGTTTGTTGCTCACGTAAAAACAACTGATCGAATTTGTATAAAACTTACAACTATTGATAAGGCTGGATATAAACAATTCTTACATGCGCATCATGATGTACCATATTCATGAAGTCCTGTGTGACGTTCCACCTCAGTAAATTGTACCAGATTGTTCCTTGGAACGTGTCACCTCCATTGAGAACCAAAGAATGCGGTTCCCTAGCCACTATTTGTCGTATGAGCGTCGCTAGACGAGCAAAGCCGCCGATACATGGCGCTATGGTCGGGTTGCAAACGCCTCCTGAGGGACTTGTTTCTACGAATCTGGAAATAGAAAGAATGTGGTGATATTTTCTGCTTATTGTCTTTATTTTTGAGGCTTGATAGTTGTTCCATATTACAGGAAGTTATTTTAATGTTTGTCTTATTACCGATTTATCTGCAGTAACATTTAGGATCGTAAGTTAGGTTCTGTCAGGTGTAAACGTCGGGACTAAAATATACACCATTACTTAAGTGTAAAAAAGAATCATCAAAGGCGGTTCACCCAATCGAAAGTTCCGAAGTAACATACCCAAACAAAAAAATATTGTCATGTAGAGAACTTCCCCTTTTTTAGTCGGGTTGAAAAAAAACATGAAGAATATATTATTAATATCGTACTCATTTCGCAAGTTTAATACCAAGCAAATAATTTGCTCTTATAATGCCACATCTGTTACATAAAATATTACGTTTTAATTAAACTACAATAGACAGCGTCTGCCTTAAGAAAATTGTTTTTATCTTTCATTAGATTTATAATAACAACGTACCTATTAATAAAATGTTTAGCTTCAATGCAAATAAAAATAAAGTTGCTGTGCCACAATTTTGCCTTCAAATTAATAAGTAAGTACTTGAGAGAGATTTTAGGATATTTTTAAAGTTTTCTATAACTCTAACTTTTAGTTTAAAGGTTTTAACGGACTGAAAAATTAAGAAAATTGCGCCGATCATTACAAACTTCACGGGTTACAGTATTTGTGAGGACAGGTGCTCCGCGGTTTCACCCGCATTGCTCCGCTCCTGTTGGTCTGAGCGTGATGATATATAGCCTATAGCCTTCCTCGATAAATGGGCTATCTAACACCGAAATATTTTTTCGAGTATTTCCTGAGATTAGCGCGTTCAAACAAACAAACTCTTCAGCTTTATAATATTTGTATTTATAGATGTAACAACTACGAGTTAAGCGCATCACACACGGTGAAGATAACGTAAAATATATATTATCTTAGAGAATATTTCCGATTATCGCTCGCCATACAAATCCTATGAGCCATAACACACGACGAAGATAATATTATATATTTTACCTTCAATATCTTAAGATACCAAGCGATAAGCCATCTATCTTAAGATGTTATATTAATGTATCAAATACATACATTATTTATTACATTTTAGTAATGGTTCGGTCACACTACCAACGACTACGACGACAACTACCCAAATTCCCATCCAGACAAAATTCGTTCAAAATAAAATATTAAAATTTCCCGTCATACTGGTACTCGGAAGAAAAAAATTTCGAGGTCAATTAATAAAAAAATAGGTTTTTTGCGATTTTCGCCGAGACGGTAAGCTAATCATATAATAACCTGGGACCAAAATTGTAGATCATAAAATTATCTATAAAAAACTTCCAATACATTTTTTTCTAGGAACCACCGTTTCTACGAAAAATCTATGTTTTCATTTATTTTTCGCAAAAAAAAAATTCCAATCACCAGAACGACAGGAAGTTTTAATATTTTATTTTTAAGTGTGTTTTTCACAATTTTGTAAAATTGCGACTGGATGAAAATTTTGTTTGTGGTCGTCTTCGTCGTTGGTAGGGTGAACAAATCCTTAGCGAAATATCGTACGCTTATGACAATTAGTATCGCTAGCGTATCTTAATCGTGTGTGATACCTTAAGATACTGTAATATTTTATATTAGAGAATCTTAACATAAAATATTATAGTATCTTCACCGTGTGTGATGCGCATTATTCTGTATTTTGAATAAAATTTTCGATACCGTTTTATCTCCATAACGTCAAGATTCTTGAATCAGAGGAAATTTACAATGAAGATAAATGTAATATGATAAGAAACTTCACTTACCTCGCATGAAAATCATTATAATGTACAATATTTAACTCATATGGATCACATTTAACTATACTAATTGCACTTAAAAATAATATTAAATAGAACATTGTGTACACATGTGTGCACACAAGAATCTTATTATAATATAATTAATCTATTGCTATATCAGTTATAAAGATAAAATTTGATGTGATATGAATTATCATAATAGAGAAAGGCCGATTTTTGTTGCATAAATATGTCACAATGTGTGGTACGAATTATGAAACTAGCTTGTAAAGTAATATAATAATTAAAATACGAGATGGTTCACCTACCTTTTGATTTAACGGGAATTAAAAGAATATTATAAATGACTAGCTGTGCCCCGCGGATTTGCCCGCATTGCTCCACTCCTATTGTTCTTAGCGTGATTTTATATAAATAAAAATAAATAAATATAGCATTTTAGCCTTCCATGACAAATGGGCAAATCAGACATGTAGTTAATACTATTAGCGCATTCAACAAATCAAACTAACAAACAACCTTTTCAGCTTTATAATATAAGTATAGATGGATGAAGCCACGGAGTTTTGCGTACAAGATTATTTGGGAAAACATATTTTTATACTGTCAATGGAAAAATAAGATGAAGGTTGGATTTAGGGCTTATAGTCTATGTGCCTATAATCTTGAAATAAGTTGATATGAAAAACCTTAGATATGACAGGGCTTATGGCCTAGAAACTTCAGTTAAAGAGGGTTTTAGTAAAGGACTAGATCAAGGAAGGCTAAAAGCAATATTCATGTTCGTAAAAAAACTAAAAGTGACGTAACGTGGAAATTTAATGAAATTATAAAATTTTAAAGATGTTTGAACATGAAAAGTACATAATCGATTTTCAAAGTTATTGAAATAAATATAATAAAGGCAGAAAACAACAATATTCTTGAGTGATATAGGAAATTTTTTTATTGCTTGTATCGGGTGGAGAATTAAAGAACTAGTACTTAATATTTAGCGATAATTTTGTGAGTAAGAAGTACTAACTTACTTAAAAAATTGACCGCCTCCTTGGTACAGTGGTTGACGCGTGAGCGTAGAACCGAGGGGTCCTGGGTTCGATTCCCGGTAGAGACGAAAAAAAAATGTTTTGGTCTGGCAGGACACAGAAGGCTGATCACCAACTTGTCCCTAAAGAAAGTCGATCAGTGAAACAGATGTATAATGCAGCTGCCCCTTACCCCACTAGGGGAGACGGGACTTCACACTGCTTACAAAATTATATTTAAATTAAGTTCGCAACGTTTAGTCCATTGACCCATATAATTGTAGCGTGATTATCATCACACGTTTTAGTCTTATCATTTGTAGGTGAAATTTTTGACATATTCTAATAAATTTTTCCTTTTTTGGAACGTATGAAATTATTGTTGATGTTTACGAATAGGTAAAGGTACTCAACGAATAAATCTATATCTTATATATAAAATTCTCGTGTCACAATGTTAGTCTGCATACTCCTCCGAAACGGGTGGACCGATTCTCATGAAATTTTCTGTGCATATCGGGTAAGTCTGAGAATCGGCCAACATCTATTTTTCATATGTACCACGGGCGAAGCCGGGGCGGGCCGCTAGTACCTATATAAAACTCAAAGGTGACTGATATAGTGATCTATCAACGCACAGCCCAAACCACTGGACGTATCGGGCTGAAATTTGGCATGCAGGTAGATGTTAGGACGTAGGCATCCGCTAAGAAAGGATTTCCCGAAATTCTTGCGGGAACGGGGAAAAACGGGGATGCACGTACAAAGTCGTGGGCGGAAGCTAGTAAGTAATAAAATACATTTTTTAATCAGTCTCATAATATTCTTAACGTTACACAGTTTTGCAATAAATTACATTTGGACCAGTTCTTCGCAGTATCTACTAGGTATTTATTTTTTCCCAGATATCTACTTTTTATGAAAATTCAATATTTACATAATATATAACAGCTTCATAAAAAACGAGGATACAGTGTTCATGTAAATAATAACTCTCAATTATCCTTTAAACATTCTCGCCTTAAAAATACATAGATTTACTCGGTATATTAACTAGGACACAAACTTTATTAGGCACCTCTTGAAAACTTCATAACCGTTATGAATCATTCAATAACCTTATAATTTAGTAAAATTATGGATACAATTTTATGGTAATAGCGAAGAAATAGAGCAAGCTATGTAAATTCAATTCGAGTATCAGATATCAATCACATTTGAGACAAAGATATTGAATCGGGAAATCTATACGTACATTTTTGTTGGGAATTCTGTTATGGTTGTGATTTAAAGTTTGGAAGGACAGCGTAATTTATTGCGTAGTTTTGAATTTGAAGTTTGCTAAGATATAAAATTTAAATTATAATATCAGTGGAGATTGTACTTTTATAAAAATAACTGCGTTAAAAACAACCGACTTCAAAAACGGAAAAGTAATAAATAAAATTATTTTTATTTAATACTTTTTAGTGTATTTTTTCAACACGAATCAAACGAGCCCAATCTCGATAAAGTTGAGTCAATATATTACTGAGTTCCTATGGCCACCTTCCGATTCCATCATCAAATCAGCTCTATGTCATGATAATGTTTCATCGCTATCCAATTTACATACGTATACAAAATTTCAGCTCAATCGGTTACCGGGAAGTGAATCAAAGTTACTTGCTACATTTAAATTAAGTCATCGAGTACAGACATAAATGCTCATAAAATAAAAACTACTGGGCCTATCCGAATGAAATTTTTATGGGACCAATTCGACACCATCCCGCATCGAACAAAAAAAGAATCACGTAAATCGGTTGAGAAACCTCGGAGTAATCGGTGTACATACATAAAAAAAAATAAAAAAAAATATACCGGCCGAATTGATAACCTCCTCCTTTTTTTTGAAGTCGGTTAAAAAATAGGTTAGTGATAGTATACTCTCAGAAAACATGTAGCTTTCTGCTGGTCAAAGATTTCTTAAAATCAGTCCAGGGGTAGTGTTAAACTTGACATACCTACACACGAAATCACAAATGCATTATAGTTTAGACTATATTCCAGCTGTATTCAGGTAATTATGTTATCTTGAAAAATATACCTACTTATAGTCACGTATAGGAACGTAAATGCTGGTGAAAAAATTACCAAATAACGTAATTTTAGAGTTATACAGTTTTACAAAGTTTATTTTTTTTATAATTGTGTCTGATTTTTATAATAGGGGATGATGTCGGTGTTACTTTAAATTCCAAGCAATATATAAGGCAAATAAAATCGATTATCTCAAGTTATCCATAGCACACGAGAAATAATCGAAGTTTACACAATCTCCACACACGTCAGAACGTAAGACAGTAAATTCTCAAGAACAACCGAACTCAATTTATAAGTTCCGTCTTTAAAAGTTCAACAAATCCAAAGCAAGTCACTCCTTGTAAATAAGTGATGGTAGTGTGTAAACATTCGTACTAATTGAAATTTTGCGTTAAAGTTTAGTAGTTTTGGTTGTTTGAGTGGGGAATTTGAAGTTAATTTGTGCATAGCCTTGTTAGTGTAGTGGGTAAACTGCATGTAGAGATGAAAAAAAAAAAATGGATAATAAAATTAAACTTCTTATTTTGTTGAACCATATTTTATTGTTTGGTAAACAAGTTCACTACGTTCAAATATCTATTCTTATAATCCTTGTTTACCGGACCTTTATTAGGGGTATAAGAAATATCCTACTCCTATTTTCGAATAATATTCCAAATATGCACAAACATTTCATAAAAAATCGGTCGAGATCTTTCGACAGACTTTCATTACAAACATGAGAATTTGAAATGTTTACTATGTTTTGTCCAATGAATAAACGTTTAAAATATAATGAAAACACTAACTAATAAAGTTTAGTATAAAATGTACTGGTCCATAGAACGGTCACCTATTTCCTCATAAAGTTAAACTGATCAATGCAACAGGAAGTGCATCCGGTTCGTAGAAATCGAATTTGTAAGTTTTCCTTTTTAAAATTGTGTTATATTGTGCTTTAGATATTTTATACGTTGACAAAATTGAACATTTCTTAAAAATTACTGATAATTTGGATACTAGATTAATCTTGATCCAATAAAAAGTTTTGGAATCCGTTGCTTAATTTTCTGAATTTGTTTGTTGTTTTTATTATATTTTATGCATATAGCGATATTGAATATAGCATTAATGGGATTTTAGAAAATTGATTTTATTTAAATGTGGATTGGATTAAATTTGATGGGTATGGTATTGTTGCCTTTTATTTATTTACTCTTTATTGTACATACTAAAATAAAAGTACATAAAACAAAACCATTTTAAATGTACAAATGGCGGCCTTATGGCTCAAAGCCATGTCTGCCTTTTTAATATATTTTGTGAAATAAATTTTCCTTCTTTAAGAACCACACTATCTTGGTAAAAACATAATGAAAATCGGTATTTGTAATTAGCTTTTCAGTTTACCGCGAACAGAAAAACAGACGCAGCGCAGGACTTTGTTTTGTATTATTATTATGTAGTGATAGCTATATTGAAATAATATGATTAAACTAGCTGTGCTCCGCGGTTTTACCCGCATTGCTCCGTTCCTGTTGCTCTTAGCGTGATGATATATTACTACCTAACAACGAAATAATTTTTAAAATCGGACCAGTAGTTCCTGAGATTAGCGCGATCAAACAAACAAACTCTTCAGCTTTATAATATTAGCAAGTATAGATATTACCATTACAGAACGTTATGAACTTATGATCGTTTTTCTTTAATCAGTTTTCAGTTAAAAGTAACATATATAATTCGAGTGGTATTCCCAAACTTTTGATCAGGTTTTCAGCTTGGAGTTCCGCCAACTTTAGAGATATTTTGATGACTAAAATAAGGTTGCCAAAGCTAGAATATTTTGGAATACTTCATCGTTTTAAAATGCATTGCAAATGTTTCGATTGTTTTATTCAAAGGGATGGATGAGTGTTTGAAAGGAGCTTTTTTAACTGAATCAAATCGAATTAATTTCGTTTAATTTTCTATAAAAAAATATGCATATTGCATAATCTGTGTCACAATCTATTCTCGGATTGTAAGCTGCATAATTACATATTTATATTATTACCTACACCTAACAATAGGAGCATGTTTCTCCATTCGCTTATTCGATATAATAACTAACATATTGAACAGTTCACTGTTTTTATTGTAAAACTAGCGGTCCGCCCCGGCTTCGCCCGTGGTACATCTTTCGCAATAAAAGGTAGCCTATGTTCCTTCTCAGGGTCTAAAGATTATCTGTGCCAAATTTCATCAAAATCGGTCCAGTAGTTTATGCGTGAAAACCATACATACAAACCTTTCCTCTTTATAATATTAGTATAGATAATAATAAGAAGGAATGAATTTGTTCTAAGAAAACGCGCCTTAATGCTTCTTTGCACCGGCTGAAAAATGAAAGAGATTTCCGATCCATGCGTCATTTACATAACATAAAGGTAATAAGCTTCGTGTGATATAATATCGTAGTAGATTTAAATATATAACCTAGTATGATGGAGACTTCGTGTACCTATATAAACAATAATATGAGTTAGATGTTATATCGTTCGTTATGGAACAGACTAGGCATATCATATAAACTGATTTATGAGTGTCACAATCATGTGGTAGGAATAGGTTTTGTTTAAATGTCTCTGTATTAGTGTTTTTTCATTTGTTACTTGTCTTTAATATTCCAGTTTAGATGCTTAAGGATGTTCTATTATTTTAATATAGCTCTACTATTCTGTCGAGTATCATCAAAATCCGTTCAGTAGTTTTCCCGTGATAGATTACACATCCATACGTTCTTACAAACTTCAACAGTTATAATACAAGTAGGATTTGAATGTTTTATAATAACTTAGATATTTTCTACATAAAAAAAAACATTGCTTCAAAATACAGTCACATCAATCCATCATCCACTTTTAGACCTAACCAAAATTTAGCTATCCATCCAGAGTCTAAATTACCTGCAGTAAGGTTAATAAAATCAGCTCAAGAGCAATCAACCAAAATCCTATCTCTGCAGCATGGATCGTCTATCTGGATATGTGCCAAATCTACCCTCGTTTTAAACACTAAGCGCTTTTGAGAAACTGAATCTAGGATAGGCTGGTTTGTGAGAGATTGCCTTGAAGGTGATGTATGTAATTATTGTGTTTGTAATAAACTAAACGTATGTAAAGCCATGTTTTTATATTGGACACTAGCTTACCGCCCGCGGCTTCGCCCGCTTTGTCTAAAACCTAATAAATTATATACTAAAACCTTCCTCTTGAATCACTCTATCTATTACAAAAACCGCATCAAAATCCGTTGCGTAGTTTTAAAGATTTAAGCGTACATAGGGACATAGGGACAGAAAAGGCGACTTTGTTTTATACTATGTAGTGATAAATATAATTTCAACACGCTTTTTTAAATGTTTACATAATGATGTTTTGTTGAAAATATATATTCAGGTATCTAAAGTTTTATTACTATAGTATTGATTCGTCATTGGTTATTCATTTATGTAAGTCTAGTATTTTAATTATCCCTGATTTTCATATTATCATTCCATTTATTTGATCTAAAACTTTCAGTAATCTTCGTCATTTTAATAAACTTAACAATTATAAACCTATATAAAATCGTATCTCGAAAAACAACTCAAGAATCAAAGCAAATCGTCTCAAAGGCAATCACGTTAACCACAACACTATGAAACTCAATGTTTTCGCAGCTACTATCAATACCAACGTTTACACAAACAGACGAACAAACATATCTCTATCAGACAGCCAATATTGCTTTAATCCGTTCAATGTTTGCGCAAGCCAACCCGGGAGACGAGCTTTGCTATAGGGTAAAAGTGGGATAGATGCCGCACGGGGATAGATGCCCCATTTTCAAAAAACCTCACTTCCCAGAGTCGTGACTACGAATTAATGATTTAAATAGGAGCTCCTATCACCCCGCACCTCGGGTACGCATGAGCTGTTGTTTGGTGAAGACGTGTTTCGCTAGTTTTGCGTGTAATAATATCCGCGGCGAACTTCACGAACACGTTAAAATTTAAAAAGGTTGATATTTGCCTTTGCATAACTTTATAAGTATTAATAAATTTCACTATATTTCTTATTATGTCTATACACTAGTTCATTAAGTACAAATCTAAGTGAAAATATTGGCTTATTTGTTTTTATTTAATAAAAAAAAATACTGGGGCAGCTATCATTATCAAAAAGTATAGTTGCCCCTTTTTTTTCGAGGGATAGATGCCCTTAGGGGCCTCTAAGGGCATCCATCCCTCAATACATATGTACATGTTATTATCGATAATCACAGGTACTGTTTATATTTTTACCTGATTGCGTCAGAGGTTTTCTCTATGTTAACCGAGTTTACTCCTTTAATTTGCTTTTTTTTGTTATGTATACTTACTTATTAATGATCTGCCCTTATACTGATTGTAGGAGACCCACGCCACGAAAATACAAAAGAAAAGAAGGAGTGCGAGCGCAAGTATATTCTTGGACAACAGAACAACTATGTTAACATGACATTTGCTGGTTTATCATATAAATTTTATTAGATTTCGCGTTTCTAGAGTATGTAAGGCATCTATCCCACTCTGTACCTACAGAGTGGGATAGATGCCTAGATACCTATCTATCCTTCTTAGTATTTTCATGGTGGGGCAACTATCCAACTAGGTAGGCATCTATCCTCAAAAAAGGTGTTCTACAAAAATATTTATTACACATTATCTATAAATGATAGGATAAAATATATATATAGTAATTCAAAACAGATAATTAACCTAGCTATATTCATACAAAGTGTTCGTATAAGATTCATGTTTTTAAAATTATGAGGCTATTTCAAAAAGTGGGGCATCTATCCCACTTTTACCCTACCAATGCGCTAAATTATATGTCAGACAGTTAAATTGCAATTGGTTAACATATCAACGTTAGAAAATGGATATCTATATATATAAAGTTGTGTTAGTTACTCCACTTATAACTCAAGAACGGCTAAACCGATTTAGCTGAAAATTGGCAGGGAGGTAGTTTAGAGCCAGGAGAAGGACATAGGATACTAAATATTTACCACGGGCGAAGCCGGGGCGGACCACTAGTAAATAATAAATCTTACTGAATATATAAGTTAGTGGAATGATGGAAGGTGATAAAATAATATTTAAACGTGTAACCACAGTACATTTGTATTTACTGTAGCATAAATATTCATTTATAATTATGTGATTATGTAGGACTATTGTTTACAATTAACAATGTACTGATATATAATCGGGCTATACTATTACAAAAACTTATTGCTGTATAGCTTATTACCTTCTGAATAATTGTGGAGACGCATAAGTAATTTAAATTAAACACAAATAGAACAAAAGAAAGGTGGCGTACCTACCTATTAGTTATTGCAAAAAGTCGTGCATTTCGTCCTTTTGAACCCAGAGAGCAAACTATATTAATCTTTCATGCGTCTATTATTATGACAGAGGTCACTAAATGAAGGCGACTGGCACAGGCTGCGCTATTTACTACTATCAGGTGACAGGTGGTTGCATCGTTTTGTCTATTTCCCAAATATAGCTTTTTTATTTGACTTTAACGAAAGTAGAATCCCGAAAATGTTTTTGGAACTATCTTATTTAGATTCCAGTTTCATTATTATTAAAGGTTTTAATAAAAAAAGAAACAAATTAGAGTCATCTGTTTTGTAGACATTAAAAAATGTGTTAAGTTTCACACGATTACAGAAGTTTGGGTGACATATAAGTTATGATAATGAGCAGTAATTAAAAACATATTATATATGAAATGAATTCTAGTTACTATTATTCGTAAAATTGAAACTTATGTAGCTTAAAACTGAACTCAAGAAATAAAAAATAGCGAGCGAGCACACGTGTCAGAAGTAAAACTTTGGCAAGATTCAAAGATACCAAAATCGTTGCTTTACTTCATGACGTGACCTTGAAATTTTACTCTCAACTTACTTACCTTATAAACTTTCACTTCAAAATATTATTTTAAATAAGAAAAATAATAGAGAATTATTCAATAAATTCTTTTTACTTTCGTACCTAATACTAGTTATCTAAGTGCAAACTAAATGCATTACCTCGGAATAAAACTTGTAATACTTGTCATGTAAATTATAGCACAAGTTTTTATGCGAAGCGTCGGAGCTTATTTTCCATTATCTTACGATATCTCGTTGGAACATGGATACATGTTACTGGATATTCTAATAAAAGTAATAAGAATTTGATTTAGGGCCGATTTTTCAATGCCCAGATAAACAGCTTGTTCAACAACTATGAAGTGAGCAGCGTACGTCGTTCAGCGGCAACACCGGCGGCAACACCGGTGGGACTCTGGCCTAACTTCACGTTAATGTGAAACGAATTTGCTTAATCATGTAACCTAACGTCATTCTCTTTTCTTGTAACCTTGTAACTAACAGCACACAATGTAATCGTTTTAATTAAAATCATATTTTTTCACTGCAAGTCAGTATCTCGTTTCATTTAACATCAAATTAAAGTAAAATAATAAGGAAGAATCATCTCAATATTAAACATGGTCCATTCGGAGCCGAATCATTAATTTGAAGCATCATCATCATCACCACATGCACATGGCGAGGAGTCACAAGAGGATTATGCTGGATTGCCGTCGAGTCGCATCCGGTCAGGTTACGATACCCATCCTTCTTCTCTCCATCTCCTGTGCGTTTAATTTGCGTTAATATCGTTATTTTCACGTTTCAGTTATCCGTGCACGTGTTGAGCAGCGCGGCGCTGTGCTGATGCTTAACGGGAATTTGTGAGTACTCTTGTTTTCTATAATCTGCCAAAATGAGTGACTGTGAAGATACAATCGGTGGTAATTCTAAATCTCCTCGTTTAGGTATTTGTAAAAGTATAAATATGCAGCTCGCTGACTTAAAGAGACAGCGTGGCACGTTAAAAGGCAGGCTAACATTGTTTGAAAGATATATTTCAAAACTAGACAAATCAGAATTAAATTACAATAGCAAAACTGAATTAGAATTACGAATAGAGTCAGCTTGTACACTTTTTCAAAGTTACAATGAAATTCAGAGTAAAATTGAACAATTAGTTGAAGATTCTGATATAGCAGCTCAATTAGAATACCGAGAATTGTTTGAACAGCAGTATTTTTCTATTATGGCTAACGCGAAGTGCTTGGTAAATCCTAACAGTAGTGAAAAAACACAATCTATTTGTCATCAGGTTTGTAATAATTCTATGTCTATTAAATTGCCAGTTATAAAGCTACCTGTCTTTGAGGGTGCTTATGATCAGTGGTTGGAGTATAGGAATTCATATCTCACCATGATACACAGTCGTGATGATCTTAATGATATACAGAAATTTCATTATTTAAAATCTTCCCTCAGTGGTTCTGCTTCTCATGTTATTAGTGCATTAGAGTTCACGGCTGAAAACTACTCACACGCATGGGATTTATTAGAAAATAGGTTTCATAATAATCGATTATTAGTACAAAATCATGTCAAGGCACTCTTTAATGTTCAGGCACTACAAAGCGAATCGTTTGTGCACATTAGAAGGTTGATAGATTCAACATTACGTAATTTACGTGCATTAAAATCATTAAACGAACCCACCGATTCTTGGGACACTTTGGTTGTCTATTTAATTGTGTCCAAGCTCGATCAGTCCACAGAGCGTGAGTGGGAGACGCATAAAGGTACTTTATTGTCAAAAAATGAATCAAGAAACATTAAATTAGGCGATCTATTAGAGTTTCTTGGAAACCGAGCTGATATGTTAGAAATGATAAAAACGAATAATGTGCGCGGTGTTTCTTCTAATAAACATAACAATAATAATTATATTAACACGAATAACAATCATAAATATTTTAGTAAGCCTAAAAATTTGTCGCAACCTCTCACACATACACACGTAGTTAATTCATCTCGTAACAAACCTAAATTCGATATCAATGTAAAAGAACGTGTTTGTGTTGACTGCGGCGGTGAACATTATTTGTATTCATGTCCGAAATTCTTAAACAGGCCTGTGCAGGAGAGACATGTTCTTGTAAAAAATAAAAACCTTTGTCGAAATTGTATTCGCACTGATAGCCATTTAGCAAACGATTGTTCATATGGTCCATGCAAATTATGCAAAAAGAACCATAATACACTACTTCATACTACTTATCTTAGTTCTAGTGAAGAATTAGGTATTCCCGCGTCTATACCTAGTTCGCATAAATCAGCTGATACGGGAGTGCATTCCGAGCGTATAAATGTACTCACGTGCAATGCCGCTGCCGCTATACAACCCGTGTTGCTTTCGACAGCGCTCATTGACGTTTCTGACTCGAGTGATAATTATCACACAGTTAAGGCGCTCCTTGACAACGGAAGTCAGAATTGTTTTATTACAGAATCGTTGTGTAATCGTTTACAAATACCAATAATACAGTCCACTATACATATTTCAGGTGTTGGGCAAAGCGTATCAAAATGTTCTCACACCTGTAAAGTAAATATTCGTTCTAAAGTTAATCATTTTAATATAAATATTCAATGCTTGGTTCTTCCTCGTATTACATCAAAGTTACCTTCGTTATCAATTAAATCTCAAAGGTTTCAAATACCTAAACACATTTCACTCGCGGACCCTACGTTTAGTGTGCCGTCGGATATCGATATCCTTATAGGAGCGGATGTATTTTGGGATTTATTAAATAGTGATAAGATTAAACTTATTAATGGTCCTTATCTATATGATTCAAAATTAGGATGGATAATTTCTGGGCCTATTTATAATAGTCATTCGTTTAAGACTGAAAGAGTTCAGTGTAACTTAGTTCAGATAAATACTCAACTGAAAAAATTTTGGGAGTTAGAAGAATTGACTGACTTATCTTCTCCCATGTCTAAAGATGATCGTTATTGTGAAACGTTATTTAAAGAGACTACAAAACGTGACAAACACGGTAGATTCTCTGTTCGCATTCCTCTAAAGGAGTCACCTGAGTTATTAGGTGATTCGTACACTATGGCTAAAAATCGTTTTTTATCTCTCGAAAGAAAGTTGGATCGTTTACCTAATTATAAAACACTTTATAGCGATTTTATTAAAGAATATGAAACACTTGGTCATATGACTCTAATTGAAACAGAAAATATTCCAGATTTATTAAGTAAACCACATTATATATTACCTCATCACGGTGTCTATCGTGAGGATAGTTTAACTACAAAATTACGTGTTGTGTTCGACGCGAGCGCGAATACATCAAACAACAAATCGTTAAATAATATACAGTATACAGGACCTCCATTACAAAATGATATATTCTCAATTTTACTTAGATTTCGTCAATATAAATACGTAGCCTGCGCAGATATTCAAAAAATGTACAGACAGATTTTAATTCAATCGGATCAACGTAATTTACAGCTGATATTGTGGAGGAATAATCGAAACCTACCTTTACAGTTATATATGTTAAATACAGTGACGTATGGAACGGCGTCAGCACCGTTTCTCAGTATGCGTTGCTTAAAACAATTGGCTTTAGACTGTAATGATGAATTAGTTGCAAGAACAATTAACGAGGATTTTTTCGTTGACGATTTAATTACGGGGAGTAATGACCTTAAATCTTTAATGGAATTGTGTAATAAAATATCCAAGTTGTTAAAACAGGGTTGTTTTCCGCTGCATAAATGGACATTTAATTGCGACGTATCTCCTGAAATGTATAAAGACCTAAACATTGATGTAAATCATTCATCCAAAACGTTAGGTTTAGGCTGGTGTACACAAAAGGATGAATTTTATTTTACAACTAAATTTACAAATCATGACTCGATAGTTACGAAGCGTGTCATATTATCCACCATTGCACAAATATATGATCCATTAGGTTTATTAACGCCCGTAGTAATTAAAGCTAAATCATTGTTACAAAAATTGTGGCTACAAAAATTGGATTGGGACGACGAAGTTCCCGAAACCATTGCAATTGCATGGCATAAGTTTCTGTGTGATTTGCAACATTTACATACTATTAGACTACCTCGTTGTGTTATTGATGATAATAGTTACAAGGAGCTTCATATATTTACTGACGCTTCTCAAGATGCCTACGGTGCGTGCGCGTACGTTAGGTTGTGTAATAATAACGGTGATTTACCAGTTTCAGTGCATTTATTATGTGCAAAAAGTAAATTAGCACCGATAAAGATAGTAAGTGTTCCGAGACTCGAACTGTGCGGGGCTTTGGTAGGTGCTAGATTATATATTAAAATAAAACAATCCCTCCGTTTAAATTTCGATAAAATATATTTTTGGACTGACTCAACTATTGTGCAGGGCTGGTTGAGTATGTCGCCGCATTTACTTAAAACCTTCGTTCAAAATCGCGTTGCACAAATAAATGAATTAACATGTGATACAATTTGGCGACATGTTAAGGGAACCGAAAACCCTGCGGATATTATAACTCGCGGCACGACGTTAGGCACGCTGAAGTACGATAGTAATCATAATTGGTGGTGTGGCCCTGCCTTCTTACGCGATATAAGTAGTAAGTGGCCAGACAATAGTAACATCTTTATTTCGCCATATAGTGAGTTGCCTGAAATTAAACATAACACTGTTCATTTACATTCTACTCAATTATTTTCAATATTTGATTTTGAACGTTATTCGTCATTTATTCGTTTGCAAAGGATTTGTGCATATTTATTGCGATTCATTGATAATGTCAGAGTACCTATTGTCAATGGCAAGGTCAATGGCATTCGTGTGCGACAAACCGGTTCCTTATCTGTAGATGAGTTACAGCGATCACTTGATACATTAACACGGTTTGCTCAACAAGAATCATTTAGTGAACAATATTATAGATTAAAAAATAAGTTATCATTAAATAATAGTAAAAATATTAAAAATAAATTGATATATAATAAAATAGCCGGTTTAAATATTTTTCTAGATGAATCAAATATTATTCGTGTCGGTGGTAGGTTATCTAACGCGAATGAATTTGATTATAATAAAAAACATCCCGTATTGCTTAGTGGGAAGCATCGCTTTTCAAGATTATTATGTGAATATGAACATAAACGATTGCTTCATGCTGGTCCTCAGCTTCTAGTATATTCCATGCGTGAAAGGTGGTGGATTTTGAGGGCTCGCGATTTAGCTAAACAAGTTGTTCATAATTGTATCGTATGCAAACGCATGAAAGGCAGGACATTGACCCCTCTCATGGGCAACTTACCTTCGGAAAGATTAGAACAAAATTTTCCTTTTATGAATTGTGGAGTTGATTATGCCGGGCCCCTGCTCATTTTGGGCCGAAAGGGCAGGGGTGCAAAATTAATAAAATCATACATTTGTTTATTCGTTTGTTTTAGTACAAGGGCTATACATTTAGAACTGGTAGGTAGCTTGAGTACACATGATTATATTTTAGCATTAAATCGGTTCATAGCACGGCGTGGAAAGCCTTATCAAATCTTTTCAGACAATGGAAAAAATTTCGTTGGTGCTGAAAAGGAATTATCAGTAATTTTTAATAATGGTAGTGATATTTCTGATTTTCTTAGTCATAATCAAATTCGTTTAACATTTATACCACCGTACAGTCCTCATTTTGGCGGGTTGTGGGAAGCAGGAGTCAAGTCCTGTAAGCATCATTTGCGGCGGGTGCTGGGCAATGCTAGGTTAACACGTGAAGAGTTTGAAACGGTATTAACGCAAATTGAAGCCGTCCTGAACTCTCGCCCTCTGTCTCCTCTGTCCTCAGATCCTCATGACTTTCTCCCACTTTCTCCAGCCCATTTCCTGATTGGTCGACCACTAACTGCACCTATCTGCGAAAACCTGACGATGATTAAGCCTACGCGATTGGGACGCTATGACCATGTGGAGCAACTTCGACAACATTTTTGGCAGCGTTGGTCGAAAGAATACATTTCAGAGCTCCAACAGCGAATTAAATGGAAAAACAACAATGAGGACCTCAAAAGGGACAGCTTAGTTCTGATCAAGGAGGATAATGTTCCTCATTTGAAATGGAAACTGGGTCGAGTGACGCACGTCTTCCCGGGGACTGATGGGATTTCCCGAGTGGCTGAAATACGGACAGCGCACGGCATCATACGCCGATCGTTTGCAAAGATTTGCCCGTTATACCCCTCATGATCCAGCTTCACTGACGAGTGCTTCATGTTGGAAGCCTTTCCTGAGTTCTTCCAAGGCGGGCGGTATGTTCAACAACTATGAAGTGAGCAGCGTACGTCGTTCAGCGGTGTGGCGGCAACACCGGTGGGACTCTGGCCTAACTTCACGTTAATGTGAAACGAATTTGCTTAATCATGTAACCTAACGTCATTCTCTTTTCTTGTAACCTTGTAACTAACAGCACACAATGTAATCGTTTTAATTAAAATCATATTTTTTCACTGCAAGTCAGTATCTCGTTTCATTTAACATCAAATTAAAGTAAAATAATAAGGAAGAATCATCTCAATATCAAATTGAAACCTTGAAATTTTACTCTCAACTTACTTACCTTATAAACTTTCACTTCAAAATATTATTTTAAATAAGAAAAATAATAGAGAATTATTCAATAAATTCTTTTTACTTTCGTACCTAATACTAGTTATCTAAGTGCAAACTAAATGCATTACCTCGGAATAAAACTTGTAATACTTGTCATGTAAATTATAGCACAAGTTTTTATGCGAAGCGTCGGAGCTTATTTTCCATTATCTTACGATATCTCGTTGGAACATGGATACATGTTACTGGATATTCTAATAAAAGTAATAAGAATTTGATATTATTCGTAATATGCAAAATACTGGCGACTGAAGATAATGCCTTTATTCACGAAAAAGCAAACAAGAAAATATTCCAAAGTCGTATAAATTATGTTAGTAATAAAACCTTGCATATTATGGTAGATAGTAAGAACATTCTAGTAACCAGAAAAAACAGTTAATTAAAATATAAATGAATTTTAATACTTATAAATAAAAACATCTTATAAATTAACACTCCATTCGTCCTATATTTTTCCTGATCAATATTTTACGAGCGAGCAAGTTATTAATAATGGTACTAGGATTAGGTGCAGTATTAATATTTGTTTATAACTTGAACATTTGCTTGTTCAACTATCTAGTTCTATATAACCGTATTTAATCCTCCTTTGAAAGGTTTCGAACCTACCAAGTGCAGTCAATATGACCAAAAGTTTTCCTGTTAAATCATTAAATGTTCCGCTTTCCGCTACTACAACGTCGTTCTGGTTTTATGTACTTTATATAATGGTGTCTTTAGGTCCTTTTTATTGTTACATTTATTTAAAATTGTACTTGGTGTTTGATATTAAATAGAAAATTGTTTATTCATTGCATTCGTATTATTTCCTTGATTTTTACCGTTTCAATCATGAGTTTTCGATTTATCACTGTGATTTAGCTTATAATTTAATATCTCTTATTCTCTTGTTATCAGAATATCAGAATCGTATAATCAAAATATTAAAGTTTTCTGACGGTCTAAAAAGAAGATGGTTATCAATTCGAAGCGTATATTCTTATACTAATCCTAATTCGTGTACGTGGACATTATCAGATTAAATGTCATTTCTATTAACCTAATTATAATTAAATGTTTACACATATTGTTTCCTATATACGCATATACAAGAACATCACACACACAACACAAACGATGACGTCAATACGAATCGAATTCCAAAAGAAAGCCTCAAAGACATCTGGCACAAGCATCCAACAATACTACGACCATAAACGTCACATTGACGTTATCATAATGTATAAAGCAGTATTATTTCTAGACAAGAAAGAGATGGCGCTATACGACGTATATAGGTCTGTTACTTTTGCACACTGGAATTAATACTGCTTTAACCCTGATCTGATTCCAAGCGATACATTCTACCGCATTTTATGGTGTCGTAAATGGCGATCGTTAAAATCCCATTCAAGAGGCTTCACGAAGATAACCTATTTCTGATGTATTACATTTAGTGGCTGCCAATACCGATTAGTATTGGAAGGTTTATTGGTTTCTTTTGTTGGTGTATTCAGTATATCTATACTAATATTATAAAGCTGAAGAGATTGTTTGTTTGAATGCGCTAATCTCAGGAAATACTGGTCCGATTTGAAAAATTCTTTCGGTGTTGGATGGCCCATTTATCGAGGAAGGCTATAGGCTATATACCTAATATCATCATTATCACACTAAGACCAACAGAAGCGTAGCCACGCGGGTGAAACCGCAGAGCACAGCTATAGTATGGTATTGTATAGTGTCAATGTAATATTGAAACGTTACAAAGTTCTAATGTTGAAATGAGGCTATGTAATTGACGAGAAGTTTGGGAAATCTGTAAACATGAAAATTTTTTATTTATTTATTATAGATGCGTCGAAATATGCTATATAGAATGCACGTATAATTTATAGAGAATCTTATTCGTCAAATTAATATATTATGGTTTCCACTTAGTATCTTATACTTACGTTTCACTATGGGATGGACATTGACCACTAAAAAATATTATTGATATAAGTGATATAAGTAAAGTGCCAAATTTATTGTAACTAGAAAATAGTTAAAAGAAAATACAATACTTCCTGATGAAGCGTAAGAAAAATTGAATTACCTTACAAATATTTGAGTTCTATTTCTTTATTTGTAAGATTTTTGGCACTCAATAGAATCGAATCACAAAGGTCTCCAATCAAGGAAAAACAACAGTTGTATCGCGTTTCCAAGAAAATTGCAATATGATATGTATGTGTTTTGCTATTGATATTAGGATTCATGTTTATTATTTAGTTAAACAATGTTACATGAATTAATTGAAATCTTCTTCTATTTTGCTCCTAATAAGCTAGGTATCAGTATTTTCTTCTTGGTATAAAAATTATTCACTTTATAGAATACATTCGTCAAGACAAGAGCGTGACCAATTATAATTTCATTACGTACCTAATCGTTTTAAGTTTACTTAATTCCTTAGCACTATAGATGCAATTTAAATAATTAAAAAAAAAAATAATATCCTAGCTCAGTTACACTACTAGTTACTACAGCTAGACTATACGCAGACATAAAAATGGCATCATGAAAACAATATAACGTATAGAAAGGGGGCTAGAGAGTAACATAGGAGAGTTTTAACTGCGATGGAACAGCTCATTCAAGTCAAATATCTCAGATATGCTGTATAAATAGCAATTAAAATGTATCGAGTCTATATCTCAACACACATACAAATCAAATAAAACATAAGAAAATTCTAGATTACTATAAAATATCGATTTAAAGCATAAAGCATTCACACAATCGTTCAATCAACGTGAGCCAAAGCTCAATACAGGCTAATTTAATGTGAAACCGTTATGAATTATTCAAATCTGCTTCATTCAGTTATTTACCGTGTATAATTTACTTGGTGATATAATTTCGATTCCACTTTTGGGAAGTTATGATGTTTTTTTATTGCAATTCAATTTGGACGTCTTATAGAAAATGGCATCATGAAAATAATCCATTTCGACGTTAAAGAAAGACAAACAGACAGACTTTCACATTCATAATATTAGTTACGATTTTACCTTACTTACAAAATCTGAAAACATGCAATAGCTAATTAAAATACAACGTTAAATCCTACATTTTAAATACGATTTCACATACACGAATAATTCTACAAATTGGACACCAATTGGACACATGTATAAAGTTATCAAATATTCGGACACTAATATTGTCACATTCAATAGAATTTAAACCAGACAGTATAGTTTCGCTTTAGTATTCTGGATAGTATCCACAAAGGACGAAATTTTGATTAACGTTATTAGTTATTTAGTCCGTTTACAATTAGATTTCAAGCTCTGTGATGGTAGTCTTAATGAAGTTATTATTTGGGTTAAATTGGGTCTTAATACTGTATATAGAAAATTATATTCAAAGTATTCCATTGTTTTTGATAAGAAAGAAAATTGCATTCAAAGATTTCCGAACAACAGACTTAAATCTTTTTAAATTACACCCCGTACTATTATTGTATCAATCGTTACATTTTAAGGATAAAATCTCTGTAACAAACTTGATAAAATAAATGTAGGTTGGTAATAAAATCGTTAGTTGAAAGCCCAGGTGGGTAATAAGGTTTAGCTATTAAAAAATTTGAAAGGAACTGAAAAAATGAAGTGGAATCTTAATCGTAAAATTGCTATATAAACTAAAATAATCTGATATTTTGCAAAAATATTGAAGTGAAACTTCTTTATCGGGGTTGGAAAAAAATTTAGTGTAACATTTATTCGTTACGCGTTATTCGTTACGCGTGATATTTTTTCGTTACGCGCCATCTTGTTTTTATCCCTACCACGCGTGATTGACGTATTTCTGTAAAGTTGCATATAGTACCTAAATTATTTTTTGAAAAATAAGGTCATAAAGAAGTTTCACTTCTTACGTGTGATTCAAGAGGTACACGCACACTTTTTTTTTATATGTAAATATTTTTTTGTTTCATAATGCTATGAAAAGGTCAGCCTGTGGTCGAAAAGTCGAAGAATACTCTATAAATGTTTTTTCCAGCATATTCTTACGCCATTAAAACGTGTATATTATTTTATGTTTTCCATTGAAATATTCCAGAAACATAACAACAGATTCAGAACAGACGAACATAATATTTTTATGACATGTAGACCGGACTCTCAGTGGAGTTTCGTTTGCAAAAATAGCGGACCTAAATCTGACTTCTGATATATATTGTATAGATCCCAGACATCCTATAGACAGATGTTGCCAACCAGTTTTGTGGTCCCCCTCTCCCCACCGCGGTAATTAAATATGGCATACAAAGAAAAAAATAAAAATTTCCGAAACATGCCGTGTGGGGTATCAAATGAAAGAGCTTATTGAGTAGATCACGAATATATAGCATACTATAACATTTCTTACAGTTTCTCTAAGATTTTTTTAGAAAATTTACGAAAATGGTCCATTTTTGAGTTAACTTTAAACCACTATAGATTGAAAACTCATGAATATATTTTTTAAATTATTATTTGAAATAATTAACAATAGTCCATTGTTTACGATTCAATAGTTCGTACAGTGAAATAGTTGCATGGGGGAGTGGGGGGAGCATTCAAAGATGGCGAGTATATTTTCAAGTTTATGCCAGAAATAAAGGCCTAATACAAAAATATCGGTGTCAGGGCTTAGAATAATTATCTCTGCACTGTCGGTGTGTTTGACAGAATGAAAAATATGGCAGAACATTCTTGAATCAGCCTCTTAACTTCATCAGCCTCTTCTAAACTTGAAAATATACTCGCCATCTTTGAATGCTCCCCCCACTCCCCCATGCAACTATTTCACTGTACGAACTATTGAATCGTAAACAATGGACTATTGTTAATTATTTAAAATAATAATTTAAAAAATATATTCATGAGTTTTCAATCTATAGTGGTTTAAAGTTAACTCAAAAATGGACCATTTTCGTAAATTTTCTAAAAAATCTTAGAGAAACTGTAAGAAATGTTATAGTATGCTATATATTCGTGATCTACTCAATAAGCTCTTTCATTTGATACCCTACACGGCATGTTTCGGAAATTTTTATTTTTTTCTTTGTATGCCATATTTAATTACCGCGGTGGGGAGAGGGGGACCACAAAACTGGTTGGCAACATCTGTCTATAGGATGTCTGGGATCTATACAATATATATCAGAAGTCAGATTTAGGTCCGCTATTTTTGCAAACGAACATCTCCTTGGAGCCTGCTCTAATGACCATAAAGTTAAACGGATATAAACCAATTGTCATTTTATTAGCTTCATGAAAATCTAGGAAGATAATTTTATATTTTCAGCCTATACATATAGTAGAAACGAAAGGTGATAATAATTTTCTGCAGCTATTTTAGAAATGTTTTTCTAACATAAACGTTTGGAGCACGTGGTCGGAATGTTTTGTAGTTGGGATTTATTATTTACTGGGTTTTTTTAGGGTTGGTAAAAGCAATGTTGCGTTGTACATTTGTAGGTACTGTTCGATGCAAGAAATGATTTTTACAATAACAAACATTATGCCTGTACAATAAAATAGTCTTAAGTTGTTCTTAGCTGTTACAAACCTAAAGAGGTAGCTTAAGTTAGTAAAGTAAGTTAAGTTGAAGGTGTTAAATTTAACGTTTGATGTTTATTACGTGTACTGTAACATTTTACAGGTATAGGTAGTAGAAAGTATTTTAAGAGGTACTCTATAGTTTAGAAGGTGGTAAATGTTAAAATAATATGTAATGACGTTTCAAAAGTGCTTCTAGAAGAAGTCTAATTGAATAAATAAATGTTTGAATTTGAGTTTTGAGTTTGAAGGCCAAACCAGCAATCATCTTACCCCATGTTAATCTTATTGCCAAAAGCCGCTTAAGGGATTATAGTTATTTTGAAAGCAGTAGGATAGTGTATATTCTGGTCCCTACACTAACTGTATGGCAAGATATTATGGGAAAAAAAAGATTGAGCGTGAAATTATCAATTTATAAATGTACTTTTATATATTCTTCAACTCAATCAGTTTTGGAGACAAAAAAGCAAGGCCACTTTGGCGCTTAAAGTTGCAAATTGTATTTTTCTTTTGAGACCAAGACAGCCAGTAATATTAAAATAAAGGTACGTAATTATGGTACAATTCATACATCAATAATACGATAGTATATTAATTTCACCAATATGCCTGAAATCCCTAATATTCGAACGAAAAATGCGATAAATCTACACCAGCTTGCATTTGGCAAAAGTAGTAACAATTAATCTGAACTAAATGGGCGAGTAGTCCTTGGAAGGTAGCCAATGTACCGCACTTGTGATACATACATGTGAAATGCTGAGTTGTTCCTGTATAGAAATTCTGGATATACTTCAAGTGGAATCCCTCTGAGCCCTCGCTTTGCTCACATGTTGACTTCTGTCCTGAACTAGCAGCTCATCCCGGTTATGTTCGGGTAGTTTTTTTTTTGTTTGATTAAAGAAATATATAATTCCTAATCCTCGTCGTAATGGGAACCAACAATCATATAAATACGTTCATCAGTTCTTGAGCTATAAGCAGAATTACAACAATACTTTTATTGAGAAAATAGAACTAGGATCTCTAAAAGCGACGGGAGAAGATAAATATGGCTGGAATAAAAAGTTATGTTGATAAGCCAGCGTTGGGCAGGGCTGCCTTGCACTGAATTATTTTTTTTTGTGCAAAGTATACATAACTGTAAGCATTAACTTTATTGACAACAACAAAAATAATCAAATAAACAATGAATTAAATAAATAAATAAATAAATCATTTATTTGCAAGTAAACATGGTACACATAGGTGTTAAGAATAAGATACATTATTACAGCATGTTTAGCCGTTATTCCACGACATGCAAATACATTTTTCATTAGATATACATTTTATATTATGTCTTCTTAATTTTATTTTATTAAAATCAATTCATTTGTTATTCATTCACATTATTATAATTAATATTTCACAATTCATTCATATTCATTACAAAAATTACATACATTATTACAAAATTAATATTAAGACGCAAGTAGACAATGTTAATTACGAGTTTAGGTATTCTTTAACACTATAAAAACATTTCTGTTGAAGCCATTTATGAAGTTCTTTAAAAAATAATTTAGTATCTAAGTTTTTTTTAATTTAGTTGGCACTTTATTATATATTATTACACTCATACAAAGACAGTTTTTATTATATTTTTTTAATCTAGGATTATCTTTTAAAATTAGTTTACTTGGATCTCTGCGACTACGGCTATTATGCTTAGTCACAAACACGCACATATCGAGATGGCAATGGCAGCAGACAAAGTTTTTTAAATATCGGCTTACAGGACTGATCCGATCTCATACCACATAAGGCCCGTATACATCTCTTTTGAGCCAGAAATGCTCTTGTTATATCGGTACTATTGCCCCAGATAACAAGTCCATAACGCAAAACAGATTCCACGTAAGCGTAATAAGAAGTAAGTGCGGTTTTTAAGTTTGTAACCCTTCTTACTTGCCTTAATGCAAAAACAAATTTATTTAATCTACTACACACATTTTCTATATGTAGTTTCCAGTCTATATTTGTATCTATTGTCACACCTAGAAACTTTATTTCATTTTTTGCTTGTATTTTAGGAATGTCAAAGTTAAATTTATTAAATTGTAAAAATTTTGTTTTGTCCAAATTTATTTTCAAATCATTAATGTCAAGCCATTTTATTATGTTGTCAATACTATAATTAATGTCATTTATGTGGTCATGTATATTATTTTTGTCAGAACTTACAATTAAAGAAATGTCGTCAGCAAATAAGATTTTTTTTTTTTTTTTTTTTATGGTAGAAGAAGGCAAACGAGCCGACGCCTTGCCTGATGGTAAGCTAAGTGCGCCGCCCATAGACTACCGTAACTGGGTTACGGGTGTTGCCTACTGGTAGAGGGAGAGGGACAGGATATTTAGTAAAACGAAAAATAATAATAAGGAAATGGCTTCAGTGGATCAGGGAGTGGCTTAATTTAATGGCCCTTCAGGTAGTCATAAGCTCTCTTTTTGAAGGCCTCCATATTGAAGCTGTTCGGGAATACAGACTTTGGCAGTTTGTTCCAAAGTACAGCAGTACGCGGAAGAAAGTTGCGCATAAAGCGCACAGTTGTGCTTCGCCAACCGTCCAGGTGGTGTGGATGGAAGAGGTTCTTGTGACGGGATGTGCGGTGGTGAAACTGTGCTGCAGGGATGAGTTCAAATAGTTCTTTAGAACACTCCCCATAATAAAATCGGTAGAATATGCAAAGAGACCCTAAGTCCCTTCTTAATGACAGAGGGTCAAGCTTATCGGTAATCCTGGGATCGGCGATAATTCGAGCTGCCCGACGTTGAATGCGGTCAAGTGGAAGAAGTTGGCACTGCGGGGCGCCAGCCCATAGATGAGAGCAGTACTCCAAGTGAGGACGTACCTGCGCCTTATACAATAATAGGAGGTGACTTGGCTCAAAGTACTTTCTCGATCTATTGAGGACGCCCAACTTTTTGGAGGCCAGTTTTGCTTTTTCTTCCAAATGACCACGGAATTGCACGTCACTCGAAATATCGACGCCCAGAATTCCGATGGACGGCGAAATATTAAGGGAAGTATTCTGAAAGCGAGGTGAATGGACAAATGGGGACCGTTTGGCGGAGAACGCGCAAACTTGAGTCTTATTGGGGTTAAATTCGACTAAATTTAGTTTACCCCATTCTGAAACCTTTTCAAGGGAAGTTTCAATTGATGAAACAAGTTTGTTTCGACACTCAAAAACAGTTTCGCTGGAGGATTTTGCCTGGCCGGTATAGCTAGCATCCCCTGTACTGTCGTCTGCATAGCAATGTATGTTGCTAACTTGCAACATATCATTGATATGCAGAAGGAACAGAGTAGGAGATAGCACGCAGCCTTGAGGGACACCAGCATTTATCGGCAGAGGATCGGAGCATGATCCGTCGATAACGACCTTGATGCTCCTCTCCGCGAGAAAGCTGGCAATCCATTCGCACAATCCTCCAGGTAGCCCGTAAGATGGTAGTTTTGAAAGAAGCGCTTTGTGCCAAACCCGATCGAAGGCTTTCGCGACATCCAAACTAACAGCCAACGCCTCTCCCTTACTCTCAACTGCTTCCGCCCATTTGTGTGTTAAATAGGATAGTAAGTCGCCAGCTGATCGGCCGCGTCTAAAGCCATATTGGCGATCATTTAACAGCTGATTTTCTTCTAGATAACACAGAAGCTGGCAGTTAATAATGTTTTCCATTATTTTTGAGAGTAAGGAGGTTATGGCGATAGGTCTGTAGTTTGTTGGATCAGTGCGATCACCTTTTTTAGGGATCGGGTGGACCATGGCAGTCTTCCAACAATTCGGAACCACGCGTTTTGTATATGAGAGTCGAAACAAGCGCGTTAATATTGGTGTCAACTCCGGAGCGCACGTTTTCAGGACAGTAGGGGAAATGCCATCTAGCCCGCTCGACTTAGAGGTGTCCAAGGAGAACAGTGCTTTACGAACGGCACGTTGTGTGAAACGAATCTCAGGCATTGTCGTATTACACCGTGGGATAGAAGGCGGTGAGGTTCCTCTATCGTCCAAGGTCGAGTTTGCTGCAAAGATAGAGCCCAAGAGGTCAGCTTTGTCTTTTGCTAGATGGGCCAGACTGTGATCCCCCCTGCGCATGGTCGGAAAGGACGATTGACTGAAATTATTTTGGATCGCCTTAGCCAGCGACCAAAATGCACGGGTACCAGATGGAAGTCTAGCAAGTCTCTGTCCAAGCCTCTTAATATAATCTGCCTTCGCCAAGGCAATTTCTTTTTTGTAAGCCCGGGAGGCCGAATTATACTTTTTTTTATACGATTTAAGTTTAGGATCAGATAACGCCTGCGCCTGAGCCCAAACTCGAAAGTGTTCCTGCTTTCGGCGGGACGCCCTAGAACAGGCACGATCGAACCAAGGCTTAGTTTTGCCACCAACGGGCACTACTGAGGATGGAATAAAGAGTTCCATACCCTGCAGGACCACGTCGGCAACAGAATTGGCACAGTCGTTAGGATCATCCGTTGAAAAGCAAATTCGGCTCCATGGGTAGGACGCATAGAAAGTTCGCAGTCCATCCCAATCCGCTGATTTGAAATGCCAAACTCGGCGGCAGGCTGCCTGTCCTTGCCGTTGAACGAGACCGACGGGCACTACACTACGGATCAGGCAGTGATCAGACGATCCAATTGGAGCGTCAACCGATACTTGGTAGTTTTCTGGGTGTGTAGTCAACAGCAAGTCCAGTAGAGAGGGACTGTGGTCGTCTATATCTGGTATTCGTGTAGGTGAAGAGACTAACTGCGTAAGACTATAGATGATGATGACTATAGATGAGATGCACTTGTGATTTGTTATATTAACTATGTCATTTACATATAATACAAAAAGAATTGGACCAAGTACACTGCCTTGCAGTACGCCATATTTTATTATTTCGTAGTCAGAAAAATAATGCGTTATTTCATCGTTTTTATTTACTTCAGAAATTGTTACACACTGCTGCCTATTTTGAAGGTAAGATCTTATCCAGTGAAGCGTTTGCCCTCTTATACCGTACGATTCTAGTTTTTTTAATAGTTTATAGTGTGACACGAAGTCGAACGCTTTGGAAAGGTCAAAGAAAAGAGCTGTAGTTAATTTGTTTTGATTAATGCTGCCTAAAACTTTATCCATCAGGGAATATATAGCCAATGTGGTTGATTTATTTTTCTGAAACGTATACTGATCTTTAGCAATAATATTAAATTTATCACAAAAATTTACTAGTCTTTTATGCATACACTTTTCAAAGATTTTTGATAGAATGGGTACCAAAGTCGATAGTTATTTACGTCATGTTTGTTGCCTTTTTTAAATAACGGCTTTACTATAGATTTCTTTAACGCTTCTGGAAAAGTCCCCAATGAAAAGGAGACGTTTATAAGATAGGTAAGAACATCTAGAATTTCATCGATACATGACTTTATCACTTTAGTAGTAGTAGAATTATTGTAAATGCCCAAACAAATTTCTTTCATTTAAATAATGTTGCAAAATATATACATGGAGAGATCTATCTGAACTCAAATTCAATATAAACCTTACACTATTACAAAAACACTAGATAGAAACTTGTTGAATCAATAACCAACTTACGTAAGATAAGATAAAGTTTCATTTACACTAACCCGAAATCTTAGAATAACAATTCTGTTTCAGCCAAACTTTATTATCCATACAAACCCTTTATGAAACTAATGTTCTGCCAGATAAATTATTTGCTAACCAAGGGTGTGGTCACACAGAAGTCTGCGGTAAACCCTTTACCTGAGTTAAAGCTGAGATTGTGTTTAACAACCTTTAAATGTTCAGTTTGATAAACCGAAATTGCGGTATGGATCGGATGGGTATGCTATTTAAATTTTGCCCCGTCAATTTACTGTCGAAAATGTCTAGAGGATTTACAATTAAATATCGTATCTACAACGTATAAAATAAAACAAAGTTTATGATTACTGAATTTTTTACTTAAGTAGGAGTAAGTAACGACATATGGGATAGTAACATAAAACTGAAAACCAAAGAATGGAACGTGAAGCTCTGTGTCATCATCAACCTTCACATAAATAGAATAAGAACATAGAAAGAAGGTTGCATCCTACAGTGAATTTATTCTGATCAAGAAGGACTAGATGATTTATTTTTTAAACTAGCTCTGCTCCAGAAACATTATTTTTGAAGTGGAACTTCTTTATCGGGGTTGGAAAAAAATTTAGTGTAACATTTTTTCGTTACGCGTTACATTTTTCCGTTACGCGCCATCTTTTTCTTATCCCTACCACGCGTGATTCGACGTATTTCTGTAAAGTTGCATATAGTAAATTATTTTTTGAAAAATAAGGTCATAAAGAAGTTTCACTTCTTACGTGTGTACACTAGTACACGCACACATTTTCTTGTTTTTTTATAAAATCAATCAAAAGTTTACTATTAAATAGAATGTAGTCGGATTAATACTGAATTTTGTGGTTTAGATACTTGAAAGTAGTGATGCATTTGGTATTTTGAGAGCACTTCGTGCAAATTCAGTTTAATTGGGGAATATTTTGGTAGCTTTAATTTGCAACTCCATGAAATAATTTTTAATTAGTTACAAACGTTGCTATAAATTTAATGATAAATACAATAGGAATCAATTAATTTTTATTACTAATTTTTTATGATGTGATGATGAACAGTAATTATATTTTATCACATAACCAAAAGAGCAGTAGGTATAACGATTTTCTACCTCTCAAAATGCTTCAAGATATCCTAACAAAGATCAAATCTTTACAATCCTATGACTACTTCGTGCCATGTACTATCCTTTATACCCTTGTAGGACTTGCCTTTGATTACTAAATCACAGGATGACAGGAGAAGCAACTAGCCTAGTTTTGTGACGTGTATTCTTATTCAAATTAAGGTTCACTTTACGACAAGGTATAACAAAGTTAGTGGGCGGGAAAATGTGATAATTTACGGCTTTATGTTAATATGGATTTTATGGAAGACGGTCACTTGAAGGTAACGACTTAGGTTTATACAGGGTACCTGTACATAATAAATATATGGAATAAACCATCTTCTTGTTGAATTTATTAATTTCATCCAATTAAGTATTGCTCTATGTCGAGTAATTTAAAGAACTACAATCTTTTAAAACATAGTATTTCTTCCAGTAAATTAGTTTGCTGAATCTTCAGAAGTTTTACTTTGATCTTCATAATGTATTAAATATTTACTGCTGCTTGCTTGATTTTGGTTTATACAGGAAAAAAATTATCTACTCATTTGTCTGTATCTAAGTATATTATGTTAATGTTTGTTTTAAGCGTAATAAGCACTTAAAAAAATTATGTGATTATCGGATTTATTTCTATACTATCTATGGATTGCATTAAAAATGCAAATACTGCTACTAAATTATTGTTTTGGTGCTTTACGTAATTATGCTATAAAATTAATATTTTGCTATGTTTGTTTAACAATGATAACGTCAAATTACAATAGTTTGGTTATGTTTGGCTAAAATCGGGGCAAATATTATCAATGTATACAGTCGAAATTTGATATTAGAAAGCCTGATTTATTAATAAATGTAAATCATACAGTTTCCATTTAATTTATACCGTGAATGAACTTAGTTTTGAATTATTTGTGTTTATATTAGTGTATTAGTTTTAATAATTTCCTCATGATTAATGGATAAGTTTATTTTTTCAGGTTATTATTGAACTTTCATGAAAAAGCTTACGAATTTAAAGATCATCGTAATTTCGTTTGAGTTTTTTTTTTCAATTAAAAGGAAGATATGGATAGAAGGGAAGAACAACTCGGCTCAGACATTCTAATAATAGAATTAAAAAAAAACACACAAATATTAAATTACAACCATGTCATGACAAAAGACAGTCACAGATTAAAAAAGTACAATTTAATGTCTAACTGTTTGCTCAAATAATACAAAAACACTGGTAAAATTTTCATCAAAAAATGTACCATAAAGTTAGGTTCGAACATGGGCTTTTTACTAGGTTTCTTCCAAATTCCAATAAGATGACTTCCGCATTTATAGCATTACGGATTCAAGATTAAAATGTGTAATATCGACAACAAAACAGACTTCTGCATTTATAGTATTACGGATTCAAGATTAAACGGACAATGCCAGAACGATCTGCTAGTCCAACAATATCTCCAAGATAATCGACTTCAAGTAGTTATTCTGTTTCGAACTCAAGCGAAACTAACGTCCCGGGAAACTATTAGCAAGTAATAAAATTAAGTTACTCTTGAAGTCTATGAACATAGCCGTAATATTGTAACGGTAGTTAAACAACAAATTATACAATACAAATTTCAACATTAATGGAATAATTGCAAAACGATTCTATTGGAGTTAATGTATTTATTTTATTATATTTCTAATTGAAAGTCAAACATTTATAGATGCAACTAGATTTATTGTAGAAGCGCTTATGAATTCTACTGTACGTACTACTACGTATTCAGGATACTTAATTTAATATGTAACAAAATGATTGACCATTTTATAATAAGAATTTGTAGGAAATAGGAATGCGTGTAGCTATATTTGTAAAAGCAGATGATTTTTTCTGATGATAAACTAAACCGTGGCGAACATTATGCATCTTAACTGTTTTTTGAAGTGAAACTTCTTCAGGCGCATTGAGAGTAAATTTTAAATGCCGCGTCATGGCAATACCGTCACGTCATGGAGTAAGTCGAAGATTTTGGTTTCTTTCAATCTTGCCAAAGAAATTTCAATTCTGACACGTATGGCGGCACACACGCTCTTTTTTTTTACAGAAAAACAGACATAAAAATATACGAAAAACACCACACAAATCGGCAAGATTTGATCATGATGCACAGTCAACCCATAAATGGTTATGTATATATTTTGTTAAATTGTTGAAAGACACTGTGTTGAATAGAAACTCAAGGGATTGAGATGAATGTAAGCACAACATCTCTAGAGCGAGGAACTGCGTAAATAATAAACACTGTCTTGTTGTCAATTAACCCCAAACAAGGATTAGACAACACCCCAAGTCTGTAATATTTATGTTATGACCACAAATACAGATTAAAGATGTGGTAATGAAGTGTGTTTCTTTAATAGGTTATTCGGTGTTTTATACTCATTCATGAGTTTTAGAATTTTTTTATATTATTAAAAAAATTGATAGATTCGATTTAGAACAACTGGCTCGATTTCAGGCAGAGAGAGAGACGCGCAAGCCACACGGCGTACAACTACATCAAAACTCGTTACAATAATTAATTCCGTCTAGCTTCCTTTTGCAACGTACGATCAGGAACTTCGTTCCAAAAAATACTTATGTCATGACTCATTGTATAACAAGAGTGTATAAATACATTCTTTCTCTGTACCTATTCACGGATAATTTATGTCCCAAAACTGCCTTTTTCTTACACACAAAACAATAAATGTACTGTAACTGATTTATTGACAAATCGCTTGACATTAAAACCCATGTGGGAACGTGGGACGGAATGGTATCAAAGACAAGAGTCCGATACGTGTATGGAATTGGTGTTGGACATAATAAAAAGGCTTTATAGCCGAAGGATACGTTTTGTGGTCGATCATTTGGCATGTAAAATATATGGGCCGTTACGTGATGCCGTAAATTTAGAGATGGTCTTTAAGGCATATAAATGTTATGAAATTGATTGGGATGTTACCCAACTGTAGTAGACGGAGGGTTATGTTTTATGAGTTTCCAAAGACTACATATTCTTTGGAAAATATTAAGGTGGCTTAACAGAATAGGCAAAAACATCAATTGGCAAATTTCTTCCATAAAATGATATCCGAGTTCTGATTACTACGTTTCTATTTATTTTTTCATTAACTACAGCATTGTAATTTAATTTTAATAATGAAGATGTTAGAAACCACCATTTTATGTGTATTACGCTTGGTGTAAAGTGAGCTTAGTGTAATTAATGACATATAATTGATTTATTTAAATGTACCTACTTATATCATTATTTTTATGTCACTTAAAATTTGTGTGATCATGTATTCTGATGTATATAATTGTCATGTAAGATCGCGTGTTATAGTAAAATAAAAAAAATATATATTTTTAGTGCATCGTCTATTTATCTGCAATTCACCCGATTATATTGAGATGAGCAGCATATAAAAATCTTCAGTTTAGTAAATTATTACATTATTCGATCTTTCCAAGCTATTTAAAAGCACATTAAAACTTCACAAGTAAGCAACCTGTAATCTAGAAGCCATACCGCAAAATGACCGTAAATTTTATCCAGCTTTCACAACCAAGAGCATTTTGTCACAGTAAACAGAATACGAACAGTAGCGAAACTCCCTAAAAAACGTTCTAAACGATTCACTAACACACGCAGCGAGAATCTCCTTAGCGTTGTAATTCGAGGCGCATGGCTGTGTGAGTGAGCGGTTTTAAATGTTTTGTAGAGAGTTTCGCTACTGTTCATATACTGTTTACTGTGGTTTTGCGGTCTTTAATATCTGCCATCAAAATGGCTCCTCTCGAGTAAACAGTAGTGTTATGACGCTGAGTAGACATTAATAATGCAGTGTAATTATAACGTGAAATTCTCTTTTAAAAATATAATAGTGCAATTTTTGTTACTTGTTTCGGCACGATTTGGGTCACGTTCGCTGATTATCAAAGTTACATTGGCGTAACTGTGTTACAGGTTGCATATATACAGTTCGTATTTTTCGTTTTATTATAAATTATTATTAATAAATGTATTCAATTTTAAAGGTGTATAGTGTATAGTCCTCCTGGCAGCCTTTATATAAGAGAATCACTTGGTAAAATATGCGTGAGCAATCAGCAATGGTCGAATAAGTATTTGTGCAGGCTTCCACTCAGTGTATAGATGATTTATGTAAGACGATGTAGGTATATGTAGTTAATGACGTTAAGAATTTTTAAATAGACAGACAAATTCTTAAAACTATACATATATGAAAAAAGTAGTGTGTTTCACTAAAACAGAATGCAGAAGAACATAATATTATTATATTGTATATACTATGATATTAAATGCAATGCAATAGCTTTTTCCATAATTAAACCAGAACCAAAGTAGCAAATTCATAGCATATTTTTCTGTAAAATACTTAGTACTAAATCCGTAATTTCACATCATTTTGTTTCCTTTGTAGCATTTACGGTTAGTTAGTTCAGCCCACGTGTCGGTTAGGAATGATTTTACGTGAAAATTGTACATTTTCATGTTACCGTATGCAAAACAGGTCGCCACTTGAATATACTGAAAATGAGCCGAAAGTGTTGGTTTAATAAGAAAGTTTGAACGCAAGTTTATGTATAACATTTCTTATTCTATAATTTATTTAATCCTGAAAAATTGTATGTAGTTAATGCTTTAGACGTATGTTTAAGTTACGTAATTTTTTTTGATTGATTTATCGATATTAAACCTAGAAAACAATATGTTTATAGGTTTATATGGCATCATTAAAAAAACGTCGGGAGCATAGAAAATACAGACACAATATACATAATATTATTATCTCCTGTAAGCTCAAATATGTTTGAGCTAGTTATAGTACAAATAACATCTATACTAATCTATACTAATATACTAATAATAATATTATAAAGAGGAAAGGTTTGTATGTATGTATGTATGGCTTTCACGCATAAACTACTGGACCGATTTTGATGAAATTTGGCACAGATAATCTTTAGACCCTGAGAAAGAACATAGGCTACCTTTTATTGCGAAATATGTACCACGGGCGAAGCCGGGGCGGACCGCTAGTATTTTAATAAAGGGACAGAGGGTTTAATTGAATCAAGGAATAATTGGTCTCTATTTGTTCGCTTGTATAAATTCTAAGAACAAAGGAATTCATTTATCTAATAATATTTAATTTATTCATATACCTATAGCAGGTACCACCCTTTAAAATCAGGTTGCCCACTTTTTTTTGTCTTAAATAAAATAATTATGATAGTTAAGTTATTAGTTCCCCGACAAGTAGGTACAATATGGGGGTCTTCAAGCGTAGAGTGAACAGGTACCTTCTAGGGAAGCGCGTACCATCTTAGACCACATCTCAGCTTAACATCAGGCGAGATTGTGGTCAAGCTCTTCCCTATCGACAATAAAAAAAAAAAGTTAAAATAACTCAAAGCACGCGACTCATGAACTTATTGTATTGTTACCGATCCTTGATATTATGTGTATGCTAAGTTTAAATTAAATCTGTTTGTTTAGGGGGTCAAAATCGAGACTAGAGAAAGCAGTTACATACACATATAGGGAAAGCAAGGAATAAAAGCATGTTAAAAAATCTGTTATAATTGGAATACCATCTTATAACATATATGAAACAAATTTTACATTTTAAAATTTCTCACAAATAAAATTTATTTGATTTAACTGGCAACCTTGCTTGAAAAATACAATTGAACAATTTCTTTTAAATCTTTATTCCGTTCTAAACAACGCACATAAGAAGCAAGTTAAGCCCGATAGGATGTAAAATATTTGAACCATTTCTCTTTTCTTTCATCCTCTTAACCTGAGAATTACTTCAGTTCGCTACAAATGGCGAACAGCAACGTTGCCGTAAATACGTTTGTGATTTTCTATTTTAAATGTAGTTTTTTTGTTTGTGACTGTACCAGGTACTAGGGTCTAGGACTTTATTAAACAGTTAATATAGGAGGTTATAAGTTATATGGTAATTATTATTGGTGATATTTAAACTATAATTTTGTTTGTAGTTTAATAAAGGTGCTGTATTTTATAGGAAACTTTAAGAGAATTTGTATCTATACGTGCAGAGACAAGCTAACGATCGTCGTGATTTAGTTTTTTGATAAGATGTGCCTTTTTGAAAATGATATACCTAATAATAATTGCAGTCACTTTTATGTATGCAACGTTCGTTCTTTGTTTCGAAGTTTTGATAAGAAAAATAGTTAATTTGAATTATAATATTATATTGTGTGTAATTTCCATGCTTTAATGTACATAATATTATGTTTAAAGTTTCAAGATTATACAATGTAAGAGATTAAGTTGCCAGGTCAGGTATTATTTATATGCTAAAAGGGTGCGTTTTAAGTTACCCCGTAACTTATACCAGGGATTAAGCATTATCTAAATCGACTTGTTAATGGATATTAAGGTTTAAATGGTTACACTTAGGCACTTTAGAAACTTGGCTTTTTAATGAATTCTGCCTAAAGTTAGCGAATAATATAACAGTCAGTATACAATTATTTTAGACAAAGAATTAGGATTGTCAGAATTTTACTTACGTACGTATATTATTGCATGAGTTTTCAATGAGATAAAGATTCTGACGAATCGGTTAAGTAATTTTAGACATAAGCGGGAACAAACATATGGACACTGGATAGGCAATATGTGTATCCTTTAAATGTACATGTCGCGTCATGGCAATAACGTCACGTCATGGAGTAAAGCGACGATTTCGGTATCTTTGAATCTTGCCAAAGAAGTTTTACTTCTGACACGTGTTCTCGGCACACACGTTTTTTTTTTTTACACACATTGTTTTAACGATTTTATCGTGATAAAAAATATTAACCACTAGCGACAAAGAAGGCATTATTGCATTGTCCAACTCGTTCCTCCAAATTAGATACCATTGGATTAACGAGCAACAATTTGCCGAAAATTACAACCATTATGAATTTAACTATAAAATGACCAGTGCAAAATATTTGGTAACATCTATTGGTTTTACGGTCGAACTAACGACTAACTAACTACGGTAGATATAACGATTTTGTTGTTTTATCTGAAAATTTACATTTTCTGCAGTAGTTTAATCAATTAATGATATGATAATATATTATGTGATCGTTTTTTGTTAAGAAAAGCCAATCACACAAAATAGTTTACGACCTACGAATTTTTAATTGTATTATTTTGAAACTTTTTCAATAAAGATTTTTCTATTTCTATTTCTATTTTCTACCTATTTTCTGTCTTTCTAAATGCGACCGAAAAAACTTGCTTAAAGTAATAACTTTGTGGTAAATAATATGAAACAAATTACTTCTATCTATACTTAATTCATGATAATTACAATTAGGTAGATATGTATGTCAGGTACTTGTCAATTCACTACCTATTTAATAAGATATTCATATAATAACATTATATCGATATTCGTACGAGCCATAATTGTTTTAATTCAGTTTTTTTTTTCTTCTTTATTTTTAAGTTATTATTGCTAATTGGCTACCTTAAGTTATAACTTGTCCTTTGCCTGAAGGTTGCCTGGCAGAGATGGCTTTGAGCCATAAGGCCGCCATTTGTACATTTTAAATGGTTTTGTTTTATGTACTTTCCCACGGGAACGACGGGCGAAGCCGCGGGCGGAAAGCTAGTTATATCTATTTCGAATATCAAGGCAAGTTTGATTACTCTAATGTTCGTAGAGGAATATAAATAGCCACATACACACACAAGACCAATCTACTACAATGTATCCATCATCTAAAGTTAAAAGAAAATGAAGTCTTCTAAATCCCCATTGGTTCAATTCCCTGTTCCAGTTAACAATGTGGGTTAAACGATTCTACCTTCGCGTCTTTTGAACCGAAAATTGAACGTGCTTTGAATCAAGAAACTGCTTGACTTTGTAACAATTTTTTGGAACTTAGTTCTGATACAGTTGCCTTGAACATTCAGTCGTTTTAAACTGGTCACAGGAAATCAATATTCATGAATTGTAGTAATATTATATAGAAAGACTTATATAGAAAAACAAGTGGTTATAAAATATTATGTTACCTAATAATAATAAAATACTTACGTGAAACTGAATTTTTTTCTTTTTCTTCATGAGGTTCAAAGTTCTATGTTTAAAATAAATAACAAATCAATAATATAATCATAAAGTAAAACAAAAAAAATATTAATACTTTATCTTGGTTATTTAACGCACAAAATACAAACAATAATATGAGACGGTATTCTTAATAATAGATGGATGAATACTGAGAAACCAACAACTATTTGTTGAAGAAAATACAAACTACCCTCCATTTTTTCTTGTTTATATAAAAACTAATGAAAAAGAAAGATATGAAGTTGTTTAAATAATTTACCGGCACCTATTTGTAAATAAATTGTCTTCTTTTATTCAAATAATATTATTTAATTAGCTATAAGAAAATATCAATTTGAGTTGTCAGTTATTATATTTTTCACAGAACATAGATAAGATGTATAAAATTGATTATATTGCGGAATTGTGATTAATTAATAATTAAAAAACCCTTAATTATTAAGAGTACCTGTAGTGTATGTGAGTGAAAGAGAGGGAAGTATTATGTCGTCTCTTGCGCACGTGTAACGGTGACATAGCTCACACAGCCTAGTTGGCTGCAGGCGGTCATCGACCGACTTTTTAACACTTTGACGTGAGAATATTATCAAATAAACTAAACAAAACATATCCAGATATTGTGAATGTCTCCAATACATTCATCATTGTATAGAAGACGTTATTTCATTAAGGGCCGATTTTTCAATGCTTGGATAAAACTTATCCGTCCAATAAAGTATTACACGATAATATTAAAATGTCACGTAAACTGTCAAATACGGGCAATTAGAATACGTTTTTAAAATGGTAGTTTTATACATTATTCGACGAATAAGTTTTAACCAAGGATTGAAAAATCAGCCCTTAGGGCAGTTTACGTGTCATTTTAATATTATCGTGTAATACTTTATTGGACGGATAAATTTTATCCAAGCATTGAAAAATCGGCCCTAACAAAAACTATTTAACCAGTCACATAAAACCGAACAAGAAAGCTCAAATATCTACATTTCCCCAACGTACAATCCTTACGAACCGCGCCAAACAAGTATTTTGCCATAACTGGTAATTAAGTTTGATTCACTTTACATCTGACGTCACTTCGTGGTAATTAGCCATCAAAGTTTGGGCCAAATTGGCGTACCCTATAAGTGCTGTGTTGCAGCCAACTTTGAATAGTGGCTGATAACCAAATTAGTTCACATTTCTGTTCAAACCTTTTGCTGAGGTTGATAATTATAGGGTTTAAGCGTTTATATACAATATTAAATTGTTATGGTTAGTGTTATTGGTACTATTGTTGCTTGCAGTCTTTTTTGCGATATGTAGCATATTATAATACTTACTGTAATAATATAAGGTAAGAAATCTATCAATGTCTCAACGCACCCAAGAAGTTTCATTTTATAAATCTATGTATATTTAAAATATAATATATCTAGTATTCAGTACATAATATATATACTATTAAATATAGTTGAGTAAAAAATTCATTCACCGGTGAAAACGTTAACAAGGTATGTAAAAACAGTAACTTTCGCATTTATAACATTAATAGCCCTAGACCATGAGATAAGGTCCTTTTCTTTGTGAATTGGCTCAGTTTTTGAAATTGTTTCTAATGTTAGGTACTATTTTTTATTACGAATAGAGTCAAAACTACTGACGATTTCATAATTCATTACAATACTAGATTTCCGCCCGTGGCTTCGCCCGCGTTTTCAAAGGAAAACCCGCATAGTTCCCGTTCCCGTGGGATTTCCGGGATAAAACCTATCCTATGTGTTAATCCAAGTTACCCTCTATATGTGTGCTAAATTTCATTGTAATCGGTTCAGTAGTTTTTACGTGAAAGAGTAACAAACATCCATACATCCATACAAACTTTCGCCTTTAGTATAGTATATATTATTATATAGTATTAAGATAAGATAAGATTAAAAAATGTTTGAAAATATTGTTTAGTATGAATACTAACACACACACACACACACACACACACACACACACACACACACACACACACACACACACACACACACACACACACACACACACACACACACACACACCTATAAATTCATATCCCTTGCAATAACTTTCGCACTCAAGAACAAGTTCTAACTAAATTCAGGCAGTTTAAGAAAAACTTTAATCCACACTCATTTCAGAGCATTCGCTAAGCATATGATGATGTATAATAATAAACCCATACATCTTCTAGCCCGGGACTTTTATTATGATTAAACATTTTACACAAAGTGTAGTGGCTGGCTGTTACACCGTTGTTATTATTTTAAGAAATAAATATATACATATGTGGCTTGTTAATTTGCTTAGGTTTGTATTTGAGAGATATTTTTTCAAGTAATTTTCCCTTTGAAGTATTGTTTTTCTTACTGTTAAGTGATTCATTAAAATTAAGCAAGGAGTAATTTTTTTCTCTTTATATTGATATAACTTACAAAAAGCTGTTTGAATATGTTGAATTATACTAGGATTCACAACTTGTATAAGTTTCTATTTTTCTCACATAAAATTAGCATAATAATGAAAATAAATAAACAAATACATCTTCATTAATAAATATCTGTCATTGAAGAAATTGAAGTCCTAGTTTTCGCATATTATTTGAACACAAAAGCAAAAAAATTGTACATAATTGTCTATTTGACATTTATTCTCTATCTGTTGATATTTACTTACTAAATATAAGGAAAAAAAATCATCAAAATACGACCACGCTTCATCGCAACACAGCTCGTTAACAACATAAACTTGATTGTTTATATCGAGCAATTTTTATTTTTAAAGTCTATTTTCACACCTTTCGTTTCGGTGTGATAGACGGCCAAAACTTCTTTCTTTTAAGTCGAGTCGAGATACAAAATTGGAAGGTGAATGAAAAATATTCCATATTAAGTTCCCTATTTGGAAAATAAGAAATTCGCGTATGTAAATTACCTTGCCTGAGTATATTGTGTAGGTTTTGCTGTTTTTGTAATAAATTTTGATAATATATGTAAGTTTATTTCTTGAGAGCTTTTAAGTTTATTAGAAAATAAATAACAAATTTAATATATTTTTAGAAAATATGAAATTACCTACTTTATTGATTATTTTAAACACGCATAGTTTAAAAAAGGCAACATTTAAATCGATTCGTTTCATCCATCTATCATCTAACGTACAAACAATCCTTCTAAATAACGAAGAAGCGATCAATAAAAATCACAACAACAAGACAAATTTTCTAAAAAACAGAAACACAATCAAAACTGTCACCGTTACACTCGCATCCATATAAAGAGAAACAAAACTCCGTCAACAATGATTTTAATAAACGTTCCATAAACGAGTTCAGTTTTGACATAGGAATGCAAATAAATTCGATTAGGCAGAGCTGTTCATTCACGCGTTACCTTTATACAATGTAGATAGGATTAAAAAAATCGCTTTTCGATGGCCGGCTCTGTCGATCAGACGGTTACACTGCGAGCCAAGTATGTTGGCAGTGCTTTGCTATTTAATTTTAAATGCAGTCCTAAATATATAATCCTAGCACTGTAGGTCTAAAAATAACACATTTGACATTCCATAATCAAACGAATCATTTCGTCAATTGCTGGCAATTCTTCTACTTGTGCTTAGATTTCCATTTTTCCACACAAAAAAGTCAAATAGATGAATTCATATAATAAATTGTTCTTCAGTGGCGCTTCTATCATTTCGAATCAAATGAATTTTCTGAAATATTTTCTGAAATAAAGCCACTTAATTACCACCTTCTTAGTTTCAACGTGTTTTACATCCTATAAATAAAGCTTGTTGCGATGAACAAGGATTTACTATAAAAAGACATGTTAAGCTAGAAGAAAAATTGATATGAATAGACTAAATAATTTTTGTGATTGTGCTCAATGAAACATGACTTTACTAAATGTAGGTAATTTAATTGACATGAAATTTACTACATTAATCTAATCAGCCTTTTTTCTTTGGCCTTCACTATAGCCTGAAGCTCTCTCCGATAGCGTAAAAATATTTGCGCCCGCGTAACACCGGGGCTTGATTTACAGCACTTTGAGTGTCGACAAAAAGTCCAATGTACTTGCTAACGTACACGTGTAGATATGGTATGGCAGATTCTATTGGCATGCTTTATGATGTACGTAAATTTGTTTCAATTTTTAGTATTGATGCTATGATGTGTGTGCTATGGTGCGTTCTTTTTTATGATTTAGATTTTACTATAATATTTTAAATTCTATAGATATTTGTTAGTTTATGTTCGCTTCCAAAAAAAGTGCAAGATTAGAGCTCAAAAATAAGGAGACCAAATTCGGGGATTATTTTACTAATATCTGGTCCTTGTAACTATAATGTGCCTGATAGAGTAGGTACCTAGCTAGTAAAAAATAATGGATGAATAAATACAAGGCATTAACAATAGTATCTGAAAACAATTATGGTAAGCAGAATAAATCATGACACTCCACTAGTTCCAATATTATGAACAATCGAAAAACATTAATTATCCACATAATTGAATTAGGTACGTCGGGCACAGAAACATCAACGATCATAGGACATAATTTAAATCCAATATCGCAATAACAAAATATTTCCAGAACTAGGTATGAATAGTACCTAATTCAGTATGAATAGAAAAATGATCTCAGTTCTATTATAATCAATATTTGTAAGCAATAATATTTGAAAACTAGCTGCACTCCGCGGTTGCACCCGCGTGGCTCCGCTTCTGTTGGTCTTAGCGTGATGATATATATAGCCTTCCTCGATAAATGGGAAATCCAACACCGAAATAATTTTTCAAATTGCTACTGGTCCAATTTGAAAAATTATTTCTTGAGATTAGCGCGTTCAAACAAACAAACTCTTCATTTATTAGTATAGATAATCACAACTGTACATTCCCTCCCATCAACTGGAGTAAAGAGATTTATTTTTGTATACCAAATGGCAGGTTTATATAGTTCTCAAATATTAGATTATACTACTAATACAAAGGTGTTTAAAATACTTATTTCCATTCATCTGAATTACCACGACATGACATTCGCAATGCGTTAACTAACCCCATACAGCCTACAAGCATTGTTTATTTTTATTTGTTGCGAAACACATGTCGTATAAAATTATGAGTTTTATCTCGGTCCCTTGAATGCTATAAGTCATGTTGTAGGCTTCCGTTGGCAGTGGATTACACCTATATATTTTCATATACGCACTGTACTGACGCAAAGTTTTGTTGCAAATTACTATACTTATAAGATAATGAAAAACACAGTATAAATACACTTAAACATTACAGTTGGCCCGCGGTATTCCGACAATCGTTTTGCAGGGCCTTGTCGAAGCATCGAATTTGTCGGATTATATGGTGCTGCCTAGAGATCCCCCATATTATAGTCCGGATGTTTTAACGCAAGAGTACCTTGTTATTCGACAAATTACGTACCTAATGATAAGATAAGATGTTATAGGTAGTTCTGTTTCAGAAATAGGTACAAATCATGTTTCGTTGTGTATTTGGGAATTAAAACAATATCTTAGAGAAGGGCAAAATATTGGTGGCACGTTTTTTTGTACAGGTTAATACTGTTAAATCATGCATGATCGACGCAAAAATTGTCAAAAAATAGAGATTAAGTTTAATAGGTAGCATTAAAATGCTTTATAAATGAGATGTTTTTTCTATTTTTTCAAAATTTCTGATGTATAAAGCATTTGAATGGTATTAAACTAAAATAACAATCAAATTATTGTTTATATTCTTTGGTAGTTTTAAACTAAACTTTATATTGTTTTAATAAGAGCGTAGTGTGTAAGTTTAGAACATGTTTAAATATTTGTAGGCAAGATTATGTTGGCATAGAAGTTTGTGTATTCCCTAAGAATGTATCATAAAGGTTCCTAGAATATAGTGTTTACTCACTTGCTATTATGAAGATAAAATGTTGATACAAATGATTTCAAAATAGGCATTGGAGCGAAATTAAGAACTCAAAATAATTTCAATTTTAAAGTTAGAGTATTGGAGCTAATTTTAAAACTCAAAATTATTAATTAATTTTAAAGGCAATATTGATGTTAAACATAGTATGATAAAATATATGATAATATTATTATTGCAAGTAAAATCATAGAGCATACTTTATATTACATTAAAAAAACCGAAGGTAAATAATACAATTGCTATAATAGTACATACCTATTACCTACACGTCATTATTTCATCACGTACGATTAATATTATGTTTATCATAATACTAGCTTTCCACCCGCAGCTTCGCCCGCGCATTTAAAGAAAAACCCGCATAGTTCCCGTTCCCGTGGGATTTCCGGGATAAAACCTATCCTATGTCCTTTCTCGGATATCAAAATATCTCTATACCAAATTTCATGTAAATTGGTTCAGTAGTTAAGGCGTGATTGAGTAACAGACAGACAGACAGAGTTACTTTCGCATTTATAATATTAGTATGGATGTAAGTTCCAAGGCTTTTTATTCAAACTATATTAAAACAATACATAATATATCTGTCTCTCTTTCTCATTAGTTGCTCTCCCTTTATCAATATTGCGGAACTTCAAATAAAGGGAAGGAATTCGAATCATTTATAGGAACATTGAATAAACAACGACGTAGTACGAATTTATAAAACGTATAAAACAAACAGAGAGTACCTCTCGCGAAATGATCGAAATTTATTTTACAATATTTATTTTAACCCAAAATTATACCTAACTGGAAAACTCTAAAAACAATGTTTATAATTCCAAAGTTAGAACCATTGATTACACAAGCAAGAAGTTGGGTAATTGTGTAAAAGCGAAGTTCAGATGTTATTGGAAGCGAACTTAAGAATGTAGGTTAGGATAATATGAATAATTATGGAAGTGTAATAGAACGGAATTAGATTTTACCAAAATGATCTACTAATTATGTCTATAAGATATAAAATTTATTCCTATGTACCTTGGACATGGCACATCGTACGTAGACATATTATAGCTGATGCACGAATTCTTTTTTCTTGTACATATAATATATTAATTTCTTATTGACAGGACCTTTGATACCTTGAGACCTCCTAAGATTTGAATACAGCAAAAGAAGAACAAAATAAGAAAAAGGAAAACAAACGGCTATTCACGTGTTTGATAGTTCACATGAGAACGAAAAACTAATTAATTATCCTGACATCTTTAGGATAATTACTTCAGTTATAATAAAATATACCCTGCTTATGAAACTGCAAACCATTACAGCAGCATTAACTTGCTGGAAGACTGTAACTGCATTTTAATCACAAAGCAATATTTTAAAGTAAAAATCCTCGTATTAAAACTACATTGTAAAGAGCAGTTTTCTTACTTCCTTAGTGGCCTTAAAGAATACTAAGTAGGAGTTGATTAATGCTCTTTATTATATAGCTTCTTTATGAGTTTCATGATGGACTTTTTTATTAAATTTTGTATTTAATTACGTCTTAATTTCAGTAACATGTTTAATTTTTAAGCTATTGCATAGCTTTTATCTCAGACTTTGAGCGCGGCGACCGAATGTATAAATTCCGTAACGAAAAAACCTAACACCCCCCCCACTCCAACCGGCACAGCGATGCGATGCTATGCAATAGCTTTACCGCGGCAGTCCTCGAGTGCCACACGTATTTTTTTTTGTATGTGTTGTATATTGGAAAATATGTGAAAACTCTTTGTAAGGCAAGTAACGTACTAGTTTATTACTCAGGTTTTAAAATGGGTTTTTTGGTAGGCTTACAGAGACATAGATCCAACACAAAGATGTTTTTCTTTCCTCATATACATTTTATCGTGTTATTAGATCATATTTTAATCTGGTATAAAAAAGCAGTTTTTTAATAAATTTTCTTTTGGTATCGTTTTAAATACAATAACTTTTTAATAAATATTATGTCTTCACGTAATATTATCCACTTTTATTTAAGCCTGCTTATCTTTAAGAAGATTTTAGAGGATTTAAGAGGCTTTTAATCATATTTTATTGTAGAGACGACGTTTTAATTTAATTAGTATTAGATATTTCGTAATTGTCGGTTCCTATTATTTATTTTTTTATTAGTTAATCACTTAAAGAAATGCCTAAATTTGATGTAATTAGATAATATTTTACAATACAATTTATCTTAATAAATACGAGAATGTACGAGATTAAATAATAACAAAAATTCCGATTACCTATTTATTGAATACCTTCATCTCAAAGTATTCGACATAAAAGTTCAAACGATATTTCTTCTTTCTTAGAAAATTATGTCAAATGTGTTTTAAATGTATCTTTCCCAAGAAACCATAGGTTGCGGAATAATGATTTTAATTGTAGAATTATTCTCAAATAACATTGCAATATCATTATTTGTAAAATTCTATTCAAATATACGCAAAATAAAATTCACACTTTAAATATAACATAAAATTTCGGCACGAAATCAATTAAATTCTATTCAATATTAAATACCACATTTAAATAATAAAAATATTCAGTATAAATAAGTGCATGGCGGTAGTTTGATAAATAGTTCAATATTATCAAAGCTGATTTAAGCGCGTCACACACGGTAAAGATACTATAATATTTTATCTTAAGATACGGTAATATTTTATATTATAGTATCTTAAGGTATCCGGTATCAGCGTTCTGACCATCATTTTTCTTTTTGTCATTGCGTACTAAGACCCCTGTAGAACCGCCATCCTGTTACAAATGACCCACAAAATTTCGGGTCAGTTGTAACAGGATGGCGGTTCTACAGGGGTCTTAGTACGCAATGCCAATAATAAAAATGATGGTCAGAACGCTGATACCGGATACCTTAAGATACTATAATATAAAATATTACCGTATCTTAAGATAAAATATTATAGTATCTTCACCGTGTGTGACGCGCTTTAGTGTGACTAGCCGTACATAAAATTAGTTACGCTTACGTGGTAATATAGTGCAGCTGCGTGATTGAGATATCTGACTTTTTTTCTGAAATGTGTACCTACCCTATTAAAATAAGTTGGTTCTTTATAAAATGTGTAAATACCCTCATGAAATACGAAGTTGTTTTGTTATAAAATGTGTACCCTTTTAATGTAACGAAGTTGGTTCTTGGCTATGGTTGACTGATCTTTATGGTGGAAAAGGTTTGGTTGATGTTGTGGCTTCTTCTATATATATATATAAAAATGAAACCCGTTTCGCGTTGTCACGGCATCACGTGTGAACGTCTGAACCGATTTCGATAATTCTTTTTTTATTATATTCCTTGAAGTACGAGGATGGTTCTTATGTAGAGAAAACGTAAGAATTACTTATAAACTATTTTGAAATCTTAATAGAATTCAACTATTAATTAACCATGCGATACGGAATTGAGTTTGAGGCTCTTTTTTAATGGTTTGAAAGGATAGATGGGAATATAATAATCAGTAGTGCATTTCTTATCATTTTATAAAGGAGCAATTAATACTTACATTTTCGGACAGTCACACCTCAACACTGATTTAAATCGGGTCGCGCGCAGTGTTTAATAGTACTTTTAAAAAAATTGTAGAAAAATAATAGAGATACCTTAGTTGATTTTTTAAATTTTATCTTATAAGTAAGACATTCTTTTATTGCAATATGTATAAATTATATTCAATTAAGTCAAATATCTTGGTGCAAAATAATCATTTTGTCGACTATTATTTCTAAAAAAATTCACATTGTTCTAGATTTTAATTTCGTAAGTTAAGAGTCCAAAATAAAAAAATCTTTTAACTAACTATTTTAATAAGGATTTTTGCAGTTAGTTAAAAAAAATTGTTTGTTAGATCTGTCAGCAATTTCAGATATTTTTAGCTTCGAAATTGACACTAAAAGTGAAATCAAGTGATCATCGGCTCAGTTATCTTGATGGTATTCACAAATACTGTATTAATTGAAAAAAACTCTTAACTAACAACATAGACAATACAATTTCCTAAAATTATTAGTAATTCATATGTTTGTAAGATAAGTGGTTGATGGACAATCTGGTTTGAAAAATCACATATTTGAGCCAAACAGCGCACGGACCGCGTACACGCTCTTAACTAAGAAAATCAGTCAACGGAATATCGACCACAATCACTGGACAACTAATTATTCCACACCATTCCTGTGGGACATTTATTAACATAAGACATAATTATGTTGATTCATATAACGAGTTTACGCGCTAATGTACAAGAGTCCCGCGGGAACTGTGAAATAATATAATATGTATACCTACATTATTTCACAGTTATTGATATGGAAGACTTGTTCGGATACCTTCGTGAGTCTGACCTACTTCATCATGAATGATGACTACATAGCATACAAAATCAATATAATAAAGTAATATTTTCGTATTATTTTTCGTAGAGGAGAATCTTACTGTACACGCTTAGATCTTTAAAACTACGCAGCGAATTTAAATACGGGTATTTTTAATAAATAGTGATTCAAGAATCGCATCAATTTCGATACTTATAAAAACATGCATATTTACATCACTAGATTAGTAATATTATACTTACTAGAGTGGCGCAGGGACCCAAAGTAAGTCTTGGCCTCCGACGCAATAAGAGCCTCCATTTGACTCTATCCTGCGCCATCTCTTGTCAGTATAAGATAAGTATTTGTTGATTTTTTCCTGATAATAATATGAGGTATACGTTGTACCTACGTCAAGTTGTTTACAATAAAAATGGTGATTGTATCAAAAGCTATATTATACGACAATTTTTTACCTTCTTAAAGGCGTTGAGAAGGGTAAGTTTATGTTAGTATAATTTATTTGACATTATAGCCGAATAGATGATAAGAAATGTGTAATGGGCCTTCTACACAATGGGCAGCGTTGGCCCAAAAATGATCGTCGATGTTTGCCGCCATTACAGCGATAATGGAAAAATACAAAGACGGCTGATCAATGATCATACCCTTTGGGCCCTCTAAACTATCATGATTGTCTCTAATCGCCTACCTTGTCCATTGTGTTGAGGTCGCGATCAAATCTGAAAAATCTGAAATGAATCCGTTGCATTAATAATTACAACTAACAAGTACGTTCTAAAATACAAGTCAATAAAGACAAGAAAATTTAAAAGCAAAAACCATTTCAGAGCCAAGATGAAGATTGCCAGCTTACATGTTTTCCAAGCCATTCAAGTTATGAAATAGGAAGCGAAGCTCAGCGACAAGTAATTTACAAAATTTATCTTGGCTAAAATGTTCTCGTACATTTATGGAGAGTAAAAAATGGTGCTAATTTACTAGAGGCTTATGGCTTGTATAACTTGATAGTATGAAACTGTACGCTTTAATTGTGAGGATATAATATCATGAGACGCTTAGATGCGTAAGCTGACCCAAAAAATAAGGTGAGATGTTTTTAATGTTCCACGTCAGTGCAAATAAGATGTTAAGTGTTACTAGTGTGGAAATGGAAATTACTTATTTTGTACAAACTACTGAGGTTAAGATTTTCTTGCCGGTTCGTCTCCCTGCTTTCCGAATCGGTGGTAAATGTAAAAAATGTTATGATGATTCAAAAGTACTTTTATAAGAAGTCTAATTGAATAAATAAATGTTTGAGTTTGTTTGAGTTTGAAGATAAAAAAAATGCACTTGGTATCCTACAGTTACACAAATACTTACCTATATACCTTCATCTCTTCTTATACCTTCTACTTCTACTCTTCTCTTATTATACCTTCTTCAAAACCCATTGAAATTATTCCATAATAAAGTAGCAGAAAATATTTCTATTAGTTACCTACCTAATAATAATGATGAAATCAAAATAATAATTTCTTCGCAACAGCCATAAAAGATCAAGATGACTTTATGTGTTTGATTTAATCACTTTAATGTTCACCTGATGACGGTAGGACCTAACCTTCTGAAAGTGATAACCTTTCTCATATTTCGCAGCTGAATGTGAAAAAGAAAAAAGATTAATTTTATCATGCTTTCTTCATATAATTATTAAAAAACAAAACATCGTACAAAATACAGAATGGCCATCGCTAATTAATCGTCAAGTCCATTCAAGCAGAAAAAACAATGAAGAACTTTTAAAACCTAATTATTTTCTCGTTAAAAACAAAACTCCTTCGTAATATTTCCACAAAGTTTTGGCGATCGAACCTTGGAAGCATTTTCCTTTGAAGCGTATCTGCATATTTATAATAGTCTAGAATAACATTTCTAGCTATTAGTGCACGGTACCTAAACTCGCTAGTCTCAGGGTTGTCACTTGTCACGTTGATATTTTAAATAATTGTATAAACAAACACCGACCGCTCATAGCGATGGCGCGGCCCTCAACGAGAACGGTCCATGAGAAGGAACCGAGTGGCGTTGTGTGCGTGCGTCAAGTTTGCGTACGTACATGAACAGGGGGCCGGGCGTAGCCAAACGCTCCACGTGCACATACAAACGGCGCGATGTACTTTTGTCCGAAGATAACATACTTGTTCTCTTTATACTATGCTATTAAGATGTTCATTAATGAATATGCTATGAAATACGCTATCCGTGGCCTTAATTAAATATAATAATTTACCGCGCTTATCATTACATTGTTGCTGCAAGTATTAAGTGTTGTTAATGGTTGTATAATTACAAATATTTCATAGAAATCCTTCCCTTTCTTCGTTCTATTTTACCGACAATTACGATTAGAACGCTTGAAAAAGCTTTATTAAATTGAATGTTTAGGCAGGTGATACTAATATTATAAAGAGGAAAGGTTTATATGTATGTATGTATGTATGGTTTTCACGCATAAACTACTGGACCGATTTTGATGAAAATTGGCACAGATAATCATTAGACCCTAAGAAAGAACATAGCCTACCTTTTATGGGGAAATATGTACCACGGGCGAAGCCGGGGCGGACCGCTAGTTTTCTATATTTTATGTTTTAAATTAAAAAGTAAATCAATGTTACAATTATAGTTATCTAAATAAAAGAGCTGAGTAGGTACTTAATACGTAACTTAAACTGCAAATGAGAGGTATGGTAGCTCATTTACGTAATTTTCTTCCTTCATCAATGACACATATTTACGGAATCCTTCCTATTATTCAAAGAAGAATGGGCATTTTACTATGGAAGTTGGGCCTGAACACTTGAGTTGGACCAATACACATGAGATATTGTTTTTATAATAGATCATAACACATACATACGGGGAAAAATATATATAAAAAAATAATCAACCGGGTTTTTGTACAGTCACATCAAGTCTTATTTCTTTGTGTATAATATTTTTTGCAATTAATAACTGTTATAAGACAATGACAATATCTTTATGTTACTCTAATTCACTTTAACTTACAAAGATGTACTAATCTTTAGCCTTCTAATAACCGAAATACACTAATATTATGTTTTGTAACAGGTACCTATACCGTGATTATTATAATTCAACGTAGTTAGACGTTTTTTGTGGTTAAACTCAGTCACTCCAGTGACATTTAGGTTTATATTTACTTCACTCGATTTAAAAACACCGTTATTGTGCGCAAAATAATAGCCAAATACTTAAATAAAACTTTTTGCCTTGACTGTACAAGAACTCGGTTGATTTATTTTTTTATTTTATTTTTTTCGTTAGGTATGTGTATATATCTATCACAAAAACAATATTTCGTGTGTATTGGTCTTAACCCAAGTTTCAGGCCCAATTTGACGCGTCCTCCTTTCAGATAAGCGAAGTTCCGTGTCCCCTAGTGGCAAATGCATTACTAAGGGGCAGATGCATTATCCATACATCTGTTTCACTGATCGATTTTCTTTAGGGACAAGTAGGTGATCAGCCTTCTGTGTCCTGCCAGACCGAGACATTTTTTTTTCTTCGTCTCCACCGGGAATCGAACCCAGGACCCCTCGGTTCTACGCTCATGCGTCAACCACTGTACCAAGGAGGCGGTCAAATGTCAGATAGGTACTGTAATAACAACTAGGGATTTGACCAAAGCACACTTCTTACTTTAGTATCCTTTTAATATTACAATAAAGCGTATCCTTAAAGACTCGTACAGTCCGTGACACTTAGCAAATATTCATAACATTACCAATTTTAAATATTCATCACAATAAGGTCAAAAACAAAAACACTTATAATTTTTAACCTCCCATCACGGTAATAACTGGGAACTTGAAATTCTGAAACGCTAACTTTGGAACTCGAACTGAATGAGAAATAAGGGCGCGTAACGAAGCAAACTTTTTGAGATGTACTTGAATTTATGTGAAACTTGCTTGATTCCGTGGCATCATTCGCGTAGTACCTATCCAGATAAAAAGAAGCCTATGTATTTTACTAGAATATAATCTATTTCTGTCGGCTTCAAATGCATGGCACCCGGCTTAAAAGCATATTTGCTAATACAGGCATCTATCTCTGTGCGAAATTTCATACAGATCCGATCAGCTATTATGGTGTGAAAAAGTAACAAACATAATATTATATTCATTCTTAAAAACTTTTTCATTTTATAATAAGCAGTGAATTTTTGGTGACGGTTTGACCAAAAAAGAAACAATTTCTATAGTGTTACACGGTAAAACAAGTTCTTCTGTAGCTTTTGTGTTATTCTGGTATACATAAGCTACATATCTGTAAACTTTCATCAAAATCCGTTGAGTTGTTTTTGCGTTAAAGAATAACAAACAGACATCATTTCAAACTTTCGCTTAAATATTAGTAGAATTGTAACAATTTGTCAACCGTTTGGAAATAGATGATTGAATTGTCCCTTATAATAATAGATGGGCAGCGGTTATACTAAATGGTCGTATTGAAGAGAAGTAGGAATCAATATTGGTGGGTAATTTGGTCTATCACAGAAAAGTTGTTGACTCTATGTTTAACTGTAGAAATAAAAATGTTACCTATGCGTAACTAAATCTGGACTGATTTTTATGAAATAGAGGCTCATCAATTAATTTATAGATTGATATGATTAAACTTTCAAGTGAGAAGACGTTCCAGAATTTAATAATCACCTTTAATAAATTATCCAATAATAATCTCAACCAATTAATAAATATATAATATAGCATTGAAAATAATACTTATGTTTACTAAAATGATTAAAAATAGTCCAAACTTTTATATCATACTAGATGCCCTTCGCGGTTTCCGCGTGGCTTCGCTCCTGTTGGTCTTAGCGTAATGATATTATAATATAGCCTAATGCCTTCCTCGATAAATGGGCTATATAAGACCGAAACAATTTTTAAAATCGGACCAGTAATTCCTGGGATTAGCGCGTTTAAACAAACAAACTCTTCAGCTTTATAATATTAGTATAGATTTATTTTAAATATTAACAATTTTGTAAGTATTTTAGTTTCATCATTAACATTATCATCATCATCATTCATATTAATAAATTCCCACTACAATTACATTTCTTTTCAAACATCAGACAAAATCTGGTCCAGGAAATCTTTATTCAAATGTATATATGTCAATTTATTCAAGGCTACTAAATTTTAAACCCCTATAAATAAACCAACAAAAATAAATAAATCAATACAGTTGAAACTTATTCACTGTCTCGTTTTATCCATGAAAGAAATGCAATCGAATATATTTTTAAAACGTTCACGTGAGCTTCCCGCATATAACCTGTGCCAATTTAGAAGTTATGACGTTACTAGCTTGTGACTAGAAAATGATACACATATTTTTTATCAGAATTCTATAATTCTGTATATGTAATAGATAATTAATTTTCGGTAATATTCGTAATTAGGTATATACTTAAAGATTTTGGGTATTACGTCACTTAACCTAATAAAATTATGCTTCCACATTATTTTAATGTTTTAATAATATCATTGGTGTGGATACGATTTTTAATGTAATCAAAAATAAAGTAAAAATTATAATCTATACTTATTAATATTATAACGCTGAAGAGTTTGTTTGTTTATTTTTTTGTTTGTTTGAACGCGCTAATCTCAGCAACTACTGGTCCGATTTGAAAAATTATTTCGGTGTTAGATAGCCCATTTATCGAGTAAGGCTATAGGCTATATTATATCATCACGCTAAGACCAAGAGGAGCGGAGGAATGCGGGTGAACCAGCGAATATATATGTTACTTTCGTTAAAGCAGTTTTACACCTACAAACTTTGCCTCTTCATAATATTAAATAGACTATGAATTCATTAATAGGCATATTTTATTTTTTCAACATTTATTAATGTCGAGAATTAGGATTATTCTAATTTATTCATAAACCAAAAAACAAATCTCAAGATCTCTTACTACTTGTGTTAATTAATGTACTAAAACTATCATCACTTAAATTACCATTATCATTTCAATCTCCACACAAATTTACAAATACAATATCAAGATCTCACCGTCTTTTTGTCACACTTTATCTAAAACATATTCATAAAATAGAATTGCGAGAATCCTCTGTCTGTTTTATTAAATTCTTTGCGATATTTCGCGACAGCCGTATGCTTATTGCCACAAAAGTGCATCGATTTTACTATTCTCGTGATATTACTTCTACAAAATAGTTGAATACCTGCTCAGTGCTCATACAAAATAACTTTATTGGATGGATTAGGGTATTAGGTCCTCAAAGAGCGCCTATGTCATTTTCTTCGGCTGAGCCACGTCCACACTGACCGAGCTGCTTCACGCAGCAATTGCTTCGCGAGGCTGCTGTAATAGTTGGTCTGTTCATTTAATATTAAACCGGAAGATTATCGTATCCTTAGGTTGGGTTCTATATCAATATTTAACGGAATTTTTAACCAATAGCGTGTTAAAAATAGACTCGAGAGAAATACTATACAGAAACAATTGTAAGGAAAATACTTGAATAAAATAATTATCATTATGTATGTACCTATCTACGTAATAGACATATTATAGAAACAATAGAATTGTAATTTAATTGTTTATTAACAAATAAATCTATTATGTATTGTAAAATGTATAATTAATATTTATTAAAACTGTGTTTAAAATACGATCCACAAAACTCGCTAGATTATTATATTTTGTAATATTAAACTGTAAAGCAAACCAACTTATCTTATCATAATGCTTCTGATGATATAATTCCGTATTGTTTTTATATTACGTAGTAATATTATGACGTTGTTGAACGTTTAATTTTTAATAATATTTCCCTAAACATTTATTTTCTTCACCGAATGTTTTTGATTTGACCGAATTGATTGACATCATTTTCATAACTTCCATGTATTTTTTTATTAGATGACAAGGTATCACGTGTTTACGTGAGGTTTAAATGGTGCTATGTTTACAATTATCAATGCAGGAATTTTCTTAATTTTTCGTACCGTCTAAACCTTATGAAAAAAAAAATGGAACTGAGATTTATTACTTATATTTATTTTATTGAAAATTCAATGAACTGAAAACTGACTCTCTAAACTTACAAACAACCTAAATGATTAAAATCTTTTGAACAGAGTAGGTTTAATCCATAATAATTTGTTTTACTTCACCATATTCTCAAACCAAACCAAATTTAACCTCAACCATTCTACGAAGAAAATAATTACACTAAAACTACAATCTAGAGGAATATTCCATTATTTAATTAACCAACTATATCTGAAAGTTAGTGCAACTGCAGGCTAAAGTAATTTAGGGTCCATTTGAGGCTGTGCTAGATCATATAAACTGTGGTATGTGTGGAAAAAGGATATTTTTGGATGATATTTTTGCACTAGACGATTTGGTTACGATGCGATATCGGATGGTGTGTTTTTAATTGTTACATTTTGGCAATACTTTTTGAAGTGAAGTTCTTTAGGCGCGTTGAGAGTAAAATTTCAAGGTCGCATCATGGCAATACCGTCATGTCATGGAGTAAGGCGACGATTTTGGTATCTTTGAATCTCGCCAAAGAAATTTCACTTCTGACACGTGTGCTCGACACACTTTTTTAATTATTACAGTATATCTTATTCTTAGAAAGTTGACTTAATTTTAGATCTAACGACTATATTCTAATAACACTGCAGTCGCTAGTTCTAAAATTCCCGTACTAACTAAACCAACATCTTCAGCATGCCGCAGACGTTTGTGTGTAATTAAAACCGCCGAACTAAATGCAGGTTTCGTAAAGAGCATTCATTAAAACTTAAAATTTAATTCAGTATCCTGAAATGCTCAGCCATTCATCTCTCTAATTGAGTTCGCCTTTGATGTGTTTATTTTTTAAATTTTCGACGCAGTTTTAATGATTTTATGCAGTCGAAACATTACTAATAATGAAGGAGAGGAAAATAAGTTTTTGATAATGATAGTAGTTATGAAATTTGAAAAAAGAGAACTGAATAATGCATATAATTTTGATTGCGCATTTATGAGGCTTTAACAAGAATAATTTTTGGCAGGATACAGTTGAGTCAGTTATTAAAATTACCGTAAGTAGACACTTGTTGAAGATTTTTAAAACTTTTGGGCCTCTGTGACAGATGAACGAATAGACAGACATACAAAAGGACAGCGAAGTCTTAGTAATAGGGTCCTGTTTTACCTTTTAGGTGTGGAATCCCAGAAATATAATTTTCATTGCACAACTTTCTAATACTAAATACGGAATGAATTAGCAATCTCTGGTGCAATGGTTGGATAACTAGCCAGACTAGTCAATAATTTGTTTTATTAGTTAGTAGGGTGTTAAAATACCGCGTCGACTGCTTCTACGCATCATTAGATCATGATCAAATGTTCTTAGATTAGTATCCAGGGTTACTATGTCTTATAAGTTAAAACAGTGTAATTTCCAGTACTAACTGCGCGGCGAGACGAAGCACAGAGGAGTTTAGTCGGTAGGTCCACTGCCTATGGTTCCACCGGTAGGCAGTGGGAGTCCGCCATAACCTACGGCCTTTTCCCCGAAGGCCGTAGGTATGCAGGAGCATTCTCCACTTTAAAAAAAAAGTATTATTTCCAGTATGGGAAAGTGATGGCGCTAGATGACCTATATAGCGCTGTCAGTTTTGCACACGTGAAATAATATTGTTTTAAGACATCATGATATAAGAGCTGGGTTATACATATGCCATATAGCCCATAGTTGGTGACAGAAGTTCCATTGTTACAGAACTAAGTGTTATAATATGATTTCCGATGTTCATATTTTAGTGGAGTGTGTTCAGAAATAAGTGGAGCGCTTTTCATTTACGTCTGCGGATTGGAATTTATTATTAGCGGGTAGTGGGACAGCTAAATTCCTTGTTATCACATCCTACCTCTCAAATAGATGGAATGTGTAGAGTAGTTTTGATTGGCATTTAAAATTATTAGACAAAATAAGATTAAAGTGTTCCTATTGAGATGTTGCGTTCAAATCATGAACCTATCCACATATCTGAAACTAAAGAAAAAAAAACTCCACATGAAGATCTATTTACACACCTACCACATATAAAGAAAGAGTTATAGGAGGAAAGAGATAAAATTCATAAAACACGTCTGTCTACAAACAATTTAAATTTATGTACAATCATCATTATAATAATATCTTCTTCAGTAAATGAACTCACTTATCATATTCCAATATTTGTTTTATAAATGTAATTTACGTTCTTCACTCGGCAAAATTACTTCATTGTTAATAGAAGTGTACTTTTCGCAATAATTGTTAGAATTTATTATTCTTAATTAAAAATACTTCAGAGTTAAGTTAACATTGTGGTCGAAATATAAAATTAGTTGCAATGACTGTAAGCCTACCTGTAGACAGTGAAAACAATGAAAATGAAGGTAACTTTGGTGTTATAACTAATGTTTAATAAATTTGAGAAGTAAAAATGGGTGAGATTTTTAAAAATATACAGTTACAGATGAAAGAGACTGTGCCATGTGAAAATATAATAACAATTTATGAAAATTTGCGTGAAAGTGATTTTGAACAGTCAAAAGAAAATTGCAATAAAGAGATGTATGAAGACTTTTTAAAGGTTTTAATTTTTTAACCAACTGATGGAAGGATTATGATAAAAATAAGAAAAGATTTACATTATTCTGATAACTTAGAAGTTTTATTTGGAGTTAGTATTGAAATATTATGTAAAATAAATACATGAGATTGTAAACGGTGTGAAGGCCCGAGATTATTCGTTGTAGCGACGTAATATTTTATCAAAGATTTAACGTTTTAACTGTTTATATCGTCAATATTATCTTTATTTAAGAAACAAGCAATTTAAAAACAACCGAGCTCATAATATTATGTGGTATTTATTGGCATACCATTTATTTCTATTGAAAAAATTTATCTTTCACAAAATTACAATAAATGAACTTAGTTTTCACGGCAGCATATTATGTAGAAATCTGAGATACTTTTTGAGTGAAAGCTTCTTGTTCAAGTTTAACTTCTCTCGGCAGTTCTGACTGCTTTCTTTTTATGTTCTTTTAATATTTTTTCTATTTCTAGGTACTCAAGATGATTCCATGCTAGTATTAGAAGATGCGTTAAAAATTTGTAAATTCGGTTGGTTTCACCTACGGTTGCTATTAGCATCACTATGTGGCATGCTTGCTACTATTATGATGACTACTACGTCATCATTTATTCTACCAATAGCAGAATGTGACTTAGATATGGATAACATGATGAAAGGATGGCTGAATGCTATACCGTTTCTCGGTAAAAGAATTCTCCTTTTTACTATCACGTTTTTAGAAATTAAAGATTTTAACGGATTTTATACGCGATTTATTCGCACGCTTTGCAGCGAGCGTGGTCACGGGGAGACTACGCTCAACAAAGTGTGCGAAAAGTCGGGATAGTAATAATATAATGAATAAATCGCGTTAAAATCCTATAAAATCTTAATTTCTAAATGTATAACTAAATAATACTCGCGTAAAATCAAACACAAGAAAATACTATCACGTATTTACTCTTTATGAGAATATGTTTACAATACATAAGGAAACAGATAAAGAATATAAGTAAATTACGCGCACGACGTGTGTAAGTCTATACGTTACATTAAAACATTTGTTTGTTTTCTTATTTAGAAAATAGATTGATACGCATTTTCACCACGTTGATGATAGCTATAAAGAATACATTTTATTACAAAATATTTCGGGGATTGTAGTAAATAATTCAGAAATAGTGTTTTATTTTTGTTCCAAATATTTTACTCCAGAAAGTATACACAGATTTTGAGATCGCTATTTCATTCACAAATCCTTAAAATATCTCATTGATCTACCTTTAACCCGTGATGCGTACGTAGGCGTACAGCGGTTGCTCGTAACTAAAATTGTACTGTAGCGTCCTGCGTACAAAAGCTGTTCCTAACGCGGCCAATGACTTTGAAGGTCACCTGTAGTTACTTACAAGTGAATGTTTCCAGTATAAAAAATATTTCTCTATGCCTTAAACATTTATTATTCGAATCGACACGACTCCGAGACAGGCAATACGGACTAAAACCACAAAATAAAAAAAAAAAGTGAATCATAGATTGAGTTGCGTCATCGGCCATAGTTTGTGACGTTTGTCTTGTTCAACGAATATTTGGATTGTGAATTATGCCGAGAGGAATAATTAGATGAGTGATAATTGAGACGTATATTACTTGAAATTTTACGTAGAATACGTTTATGATATTGGTTTTAGGGATATTTGAAGAATACTCAGTGAAAAAGTGTCTCAACTTTTCAGTGCGGAAGACGCAAAATGGCGCTTTTTTTCTTGTTTGTGAATAATGGAGATTTGTTATTATTCATAGTGAAATACGTTGTGTAAAATGTGTGAAAATATAAGTGAATGTATTTGGCAATCGTGTAGTGATATGAAAACGTGAATATGATCATTTGATGACTCAGCATTATCATGTAAGTGTTAGTATGTAAGCAATTAAAATTAAAACAAAATAAAATCAATTTTTTTTCAATTTATAGAAAAAATATATCGTTATGATTACATTTTTATGCTATAACTAGTTTCTTCTTCTTTCCAAAAATATATCATACATGGCATATAATTATAGAACAATAGGGTAAATAAAATTTTCAAACTCGGTAGTCATAAAAAAGCTAGATTTCGTGAACTCCCTTGACACTCTTGAAACACACAACCGCTGTGAGTAGGACGCGTCATGGGTTAAAAATAAGAAAGCCTGATAATATAATATAATGAAAAATTGAAGTAGTTTCTTCGAAATTTACAATGCAAGCTTTGTGCCCGTGACTGCGCTCGCGTGAAAGCTGTCTCATTTCTTCAAACATATTTCAATACCTGATTTTACTTTCATTTATGTTATTACATATATTAGTTTCTTTCTTGTGACTGATTTTGTCTGGTATCTTATATGCGTATTAAACTTACAAAATTAATAAATAACTAACAACTAATAACATCATTAGATAGGTTCAGTGATCTAGGCATGAAAGAGTAACAAACAGACAGTACATTAATTATAATATAAGTAGATATCTGTCTTAATAAAGAAATTCTATTTTTAGTCTATGATTAAATATCGTGTTTATTAATATTTGGTCCTATTTCAGGGCAAATTGGAGCAAGTGTTTTCATCGGATTCTTAGTGGATACATTTGGCCGTCGGATATTTCTACTTAGCGGTCACTTTGGAGTATTTCTGTGCGGCCTTCTCGAAGGTTCTAGTCAAACGTATTGGATGTTAATTGTTGTGAAATTCCTTCAGGGTATTGCGTAAGTGTTTTGAGGCTATGTTGAACATTTACCTAACACAATTTGGAGTGTCTTTCAAAGTAAAGTTACTAAATAAGTTAATAATTGTTCTATATTCAGATACGTAACACACTTTCAAATGCCTAATAGCCAGTTTTGTACTTAGTGCTTAGTGCTTGACACACAACTAAGCTCCAATATTGACAAGTGAGAAGTAACGTTTACACGTAGCTAGTAGAAGGTATTTGTGACAAGCCATTCGAAATGGTACTTGTACTATTCGTCAAAAAATAATATGTACTTACTTACTTATCTCCCTGTTTACACATTGGCGCTTAGTATTAGTGACAAGCACTAAGCACTTAGTTACTACGCCCGTGTACAAGTAACACGATTAAAAATGTCTGGGCACATTTGAAGTAAACTTACTTAATATGTTAATTATATCTTAAAATAACTTGCATATAATTTTGAATATCTTATACGTTGAATAGTGTTTTGTGATTTATCTTTAAACAACTTAAGAAATCTATATATATGTTACCGGAAATGTATGTAATCCGTCATTGTATACAATTCCTAGGAAATGTATATAATTCCTAAAATCGCACGGAAATGTGTGAAATAAATTATTTTATACACATTTCCTAGGAAATCTATACATTTCCTAAATAGCTATCGGAAATGTAAAACATTTAAGATATTGATATGTCGCAGGCGAATTGTATATAATCTGGCCGTTTACAAATGGTCGGAATTTTGTAGTAACTATGCCGATAATTCGTAATCAGAAATTTTTGGTTTGGATAAGGGGGTGGGTTAGGTTAGGTTCGTGTTTTTTAAAACTACACAGAAATAGAACTTCACTTTTTGTAGAATTTTGGAAAAAGACGAATTTTCGGCATATTAAAACAGCTAGCCGTAATGTAATACGGCGGATTATACAATCCGACTGCGCCAAATATACGCGGGGACAGCGGGACGAGGGGACTGATTACTTGCCAAATGAAAATTTGATTTTATAAGAATAAATATAAGTTGATTTTGTGATATTTACGTTAAAAGTTAGATAGTTGATTTTTAAAATGTTAATTAGTAAGATAATAATATGAACATAATATTAATACAATTTTACGGTATGACTGTTACCCGATTGTATCAATAAGAGCTATAATAAAAAAAAATAACAACGTTTTTTATTACAGAAAGCATTTACTTTACACATTTCCTAATACGATATTGGAATTGCGTTTAGCGATTCATTTTTATTATATAGAAAGTTGGATCGATCAGATTTGGCAGGAATTTACAATTAAGATGCAAATAGATTTTTACAAAAAACATTAAAATAGCCTTCAATGTGTCTATACATATTACGTTTAGGATCGACATCATTTAGCCTTGAGGGCTACCATGATGTCTAAAAGTAGTGTTAATTCCAGTATAGGAAAGTGATGGCGCTAGATAACCTTTATTATAGCTCAGTCATTTTTCCATACTGGAAATTATACTGCTTTTAGACTGGTATGAGGGCTGGCCTATAAATGCCTCTTTCTTATACCCCACAATTGACAGTTTCCACACTGGAAAATATTCTGGTTTAAAAGTTTGATTCGCCCCCTGAAACCTGTATTTTTTTATTATTTAATCGTCTTCCACTATACTTCAAATCTATTATATGTCACGAAATTTAATACATTGACCTTTTCAGCATGACTATATCCTACACGGCGATATCCACGATGTTATCAGAGTTTATTCACAAAGAAATTCGAGACAGAATACTATTACTGCTGGGCTCATTCATGTCACTGTCCCTTATAGTTGTTGCTCTCATGTCATGGGCGATATTACCTCAAACTCAACTGTATTTTGTTATATGGAAAGGCTATTTTGGTGAGTACTCTAATTTTTATTTATTTATGAGTATTTGTTTCTATATACTTCATTCCCAAACTACAAGTGCCATTGTGCATAGTACATCGACAGTGGGACACCCTGTATACTATATAGTGATACATATAAGTATTATATACAGTATAGCAGTCAGGGATTACGTGCATATCAATTTGTGAAAGAATTTTTGAAATCGATCCAGTAGTTCTTAAGATTATCGAGTCCAAACAAATTATTCATCTTACATACAATGTTAATCATTTCATCAATTAGTATAGTTTCAACTAGCTGTTTCGCGCGGTTTCACATAAGCAAGCAAGGCAAGTTTATGCGACTGGTACAATACCTACTGTCAAATATCATCAAAATCAAGTTTGTAAAAATATATGGATAAGTGTTTGATAATCATTTACGCAAAAACGACTGATCGGATCTGTATAAAATTTGGTACAGAGATAGATTAGATTTTAGACCATAGATTTCTAACTCGGGTACCACGCGAGCGACGCCGCGCGTTCCAGATGGTATACAATAATTTAACTCTAAATTACCTCCTATTAGCTCTATTATGTGATGTTAGTTGACAGGTGTTAACATTCATTTGTTAATTATTAATTAGGATTAATTCAATGAACATTGTTGAGTGCACTAGTACAGAAATAATGTTATTTGATTCGACATAATATTATTATGTATCTCAATTCCATAATACTCGGGTACCATCATAAGGAAGGTACCCGGTCCTTTGGAAGGCTTACGTGGGGACACGGATCCAACACGCAGAGGCCCTTTCGAGAACTTTCCTGTGTTGTGGGACACCAGCCGCAGCCTGCCCATGACTGCACTATAGAGATACAGCCCTGGGCAGTCCGCGGCCGATGTAGGACTATTGCAAGATAAGGAAACAAAATAAACTGGGCTATGGAATGGGATGTTAATGGACCGGAATTAAGGACTATGGAAGACTATGGCACCTGCCTTTCTACTAAGATATAGCAAAAAATTGTTGGCAGGTGGTGACTCGCCCTCTCACTGTATGGGCCCCCGAAATAAGTCGCTGCAATAGTGCGACAAGGGGGCAACATATTGTGAGCAGCTAAGGGTGGAGAGGCGTCCCTGGACTTTAAACTACGATCACGCGCTCCCTGAGGGTCCAGCATCACGTGCCCACTCGCCACTTACGCTTCGCATCCACCCTTCGAGCTAAAAGCTCTCGCGACTCCACTCTGGCCGGCCGGTTAAGGCAAGCCAGAGGTGGGGGTCCTGTCCTCGTCAGGCTTCACTCCGACTGGCCGGTGAAGGCAAGCCGGAGATGAAGACAGGGGCCTCCCCCGGGAGCACTCGGTTCCCGCGGGGTCGCTACTCCCCGACACCCCGCCACAAGGTGTCCTGCGGGTTGACTGACTGCACGGGTGAAATATCTATTGTCACTTAGACCATAGATATTCCAACCGTGGGCGATGGGGTCGTCACATCCCTACGCCGATATTATTATCATTATTATGCTCATGATATACAACTAGCTGTGCCCCACGGATTCACTCGCGGAAAAAACTAAATATTAATTTACTCTCATCCCTCGTTTTCATCACATTAGGTGCTGAATTAAAAAAAAATGTATAGTTACCTGTATCTATGATTGCTGTCAAATTTTAATCAATTCAGTAGGTATAGCACCAGATTAGGCGTGAAAATGAAAACACAAACATACTTTCGCATTTATTTATTTAATTTTATTTTTATTCAAACACTCATTAAAACTCAAACAACAATAATAAGAAACAGCTATACAAAGATCCATTTTATCACAAACAATATTTGCCAACATAAATGTTTGCTTTCAGAATTACATTCATGGAATATTTATTTATATGTTTGTTCGTTGTGGAGTTTATTTGCGTTCCTTCTTTACTACTCTTTGCCGGAAAGTCCCAAGTTTTTGCTCTCAGAGGGACGCGATAAGGAGGCATTGGAGGTCCTGAAAACAATGTATCATGTTAACACAGGGAAGGATAAAGACGATTTTCCGGTAAAGACTGTTCATTTTAATTTTATTGCTATTTTCAACTCTTAAAAGCTAACACCTAACTCATGAAACTGTAATAACTATAAGTCATGAGTAAAGGCGTTTTTGTTACATTGTAATTATTATCACTAGGTATACTATATATGTATAAGTAGATAGTTTGTGTTGTTGTAAGTAATAAATGTTACAAATATGTTGGATCGAAGCCTTCTAGTTATATAACTATGCCCATACGGGCATAATTATATAACTAGAAGGCTTCCAATCAATCAATCAAACTAGAAGGATCCAATTATATAAAATGAATTATATTAAATGTTTTTAAGATTTACCTAGTTTTGTATATTCAAAAGCAATCATCTAATAGTCAAGTGTTACTATAAATAGTCTATTGTATTAAATGCTATCGCGTATTATTTAAATAGATATTTATTGCATTATAATTACATTCTAATTCCCATTATGACCGGTGACCAGCTGAGGTCGTGGGTTCGATTCCCACCTAGGGAAAATATTTGTGTGATGAACATAGATGTTTGCTCTGTGTCTTGGTGTTAATTATCTATGTATATGGTATGTTCATCAGCCATCTGGTTTCCAGAACACCAGTGAAAGCTTAGTATGTGAAAATTGTCCTGAATTTTTTTTTATTATATTTTTCTTTAGATAAAGACATTGCAACGTGGGAAACTTCATGAGCCAAAAGCGAAATTAGGAATTAAGAAGCAAATAGTGAGAAGTCTGTTCGAAGTAAAAGATAGTTTTGATAAAAGGAATATTTATAATCTTGTATTAATATCCAGTATGACGTTTGTATGCCTATCCACGTAAGTTTTGAAATATTTACAAAACTAAAAAATAGGATATTTTTCGTATTTAACTTAAATATACAGTATATTATTTATCTTTAATGCTTCCGTACAATTCCTAATGGAATTCTTTATAAAAACAGTATCTTAAATACTTTATTATAGTAGTTCATATGACTCTAATATATTATGATAGTAGCTGTGCCCCGCGGTTTCACCCGCATTGCTTCGATCGTGACGGTCTTAGGGTAATGATATATAGTCTAAACCTTCCTCGATTCCTCGTGCTATCTAACACCGAAACATTTTTTCTAATCGGACCAGTAGTTCCTGACAGTTCCAGTTCAAACAAACAAACAAACTCTTCAGCTTTATAATATTAGTATAGATAATATTGTAGTTTCAACACCATTTATTCAATTGTTTTTCAAAACATTTACCAAAATCATATAAAAATAATAAAAAACTTCCAATTAAGCACTATTTTTCTATACTAACGTAATATTTTGGTTTATCAGATACACTTGCCTAAGGCTATGGTATCCTCAGATATCAACAATAATTGAACATTATCACAAAGATCACGGCGAGTTCGGGCAGTTCTGTGACATGATTAATTGGAAAAACTCTGTAAAGCCTCAAATTGAATCTAACACTACTTGTGTACCGGTAAGTCTTTTTCTTTTTCTTTTATTATTTTTATGATTGTGTTAGAGGTCCTGAATTTTTTTGTCATTGTTTTTATATTATACTAGCTGTGCTCCGCGGTTTCACCCGCATGGCAATGGCATTCGCACATGGCACTTGAATGGCACTTGCATGGCACTTGCATGGCATTTGCATGGCACTTGCATGGCACTTGCATGGCACTTGCATGGCATTTGTATGGCATTTGCATGACACTTGCATGACATTTGCATGGCACTTGCATGGCATTTGCATGGCACTTGCATGGCATTTGAGTACATGAAGGATGAAATGACGGGAACTATTAGATTTTAAGAAATTTGCAATTTTTTATCACTGGATTACACGTGTAGACCACGCGACTACTATAGGGTCAATTCTATTCAGCATTATTATTTCAGTTAATTCAAGGATTTAATTTTTTTTCCACAAAACTATTATTTTAATATGGTAACAAAATCAGTTTGTATCACTAGCGCCTCCTACTGTATGTAATGTGTAATATTACTACTAAAATAAAACTCTGTTCGTTCACGTCATCCGCTGTGGTTTTATTAGGTTATGGGCCCAGCTACGTATTTTTCTTGTTTTTTATAGTTTAAAGTTTAAAGTTACTGCTAGGTTTGCGATAATAATGACGACGAACTACTTAGCAAGTGTTCCAAAGTTGCGAGGACGCGAGAACTATGATGATTGGTGTTTTGCGGCTCAAAATTTGTTGGTGTTGGAAGGCATGGCGGCGAGCATACAAAGCCAGTTGAAATCAACCGCTACTGCAGAGCAAAAAGTTGAAGATGCGAAAGCCAAGGCGAAGCTAATATTGTCAATCGATCCATCGATTTATGTTCACATTAAGCAGGCGGTCACAACATATGATTTATGGACTACACTCAAGAAGATGTTTGATGATTCCGGCTATACAAGGAAGATTTGTTTGTTACGAAATCTCATCAACATTCGACTTGAAAATTGTGAGTCAATGACGCAGTATGTGACGCAAATAATTGAAAACAGCCAGCGATTGCGGGGAACGGGTTTTGGAATAACTGATGAGTGGGTTGGCGCACTAATGTTGGCGGGATTGCCCGAAAAGTATGCCCCCATGATAATGGCCATTGAACATTCAGGTTGCGAGGTCAATGCTGATATAATAAAAACGAAGCTAATGGATATGTCGTCTGAAATTGGTTCTGTTTCCGCTTCCGATCGCGATAGTGCATTTATTGCTAGAGGAACGCATAAAATGAGAAATGGCAACCCTAAAAATAGCCATAAACTGTCAGAGAAGTCAATGTCAAAGTCTGAAAATAAGGTTATTAAATGCTACAGATGTAAAAAGACCGGTCACTACAAAAATCAGTGTCCGCAAGAAGAAACAACGAAAAGGAAACAAACTAACGCATTTAATGCTATTTTCCTGACTGGAAAATTCAATAAAGACAGCTGGTATATTGATAGTGGTGCAAGTAAACACATGACGGCATGTAAAAATAACCTCGTGAATTCGTCGCATCAACATGAAATTAAAGAAATTATTATTGCAAACCAGACTAGAGTTCCAGTGCTGTGTTCTGGTGATGTCAACATTGTCACAGTTGTGAAAGATGTAGAATATGACATCACAGTGAAAGATGTATTGTTTATACCAGATTTAACCACCAATTTGCTATCCGTCAGTCAGTTGATTAGAAGTGGCAACAGTGTAATTTTCGAAGAAAATGTTTGCTATATATATAATCGACAGAGAGAACTAGTTGGCCAGGCAGAATTAATTGATGGTGTGTATAAGTTGTGTACATTACAAACAGAACAGATACTAGCAGCAACAGCGATTGCATCGAGTGAGACTTGGCACCGGCGCATGGGACATATTAACAGTAACAGCTTAAACAAAATGAGAAATGGAGCTGTAGATGGAATATTATATCCAGACATGGCAGAAATAGATAAAACATCATGTGTTATATGTTGTAAAGGCAAACAAACCAGATTACCATTCCAGCTAAGTTCATCCAAGACTAAGGATTTGCTAGAATTGATACATTCAGATGTAGCAGGCCCTATGGAAAACTTATCGATAGGGGGATCGAGATATTATGTTTTGTTTGTGGACGACTTCAGTAAGATGGCTTTTGTGTACTTTATGAAAGCAAAAAGTGAAGTTTTCAAATATTTTGTTGAGTTTCAGTCCATGGTTGAAAAACAGAAAGACAGAAAGATAAAAATTCTAAGGACAGATAATGGAGGTGAATTCTGTGGTCAGGAATTTGAGAAATACTTGAAAAAGCAAGGAATTGTCCACCAAAGGACAAATGCTTACACCCCGGAGCAGAATGGTCTATGCGAAAGAATGAACAGGTCCATCGTTGAAAAGGCCAGATGTTTGATTTTTGATGCTGATTTAGACAAGAAATTCTGGTCAGAGGCGGTAAATACTTCTGTATATCTCAGAAATAGATCTGTGGTTACGGGACTGAACAACAGGACGCCATATGAAGTCTGGACAGGCCAGAAGCCAAATTTAAGCCATTTGAGAATATTTGGCAGCAAAGTAATGGTACATGTTCCAAAACAAAGACGTTTGAAATGGGATGAAAAGGCCAAACAGCTGATATTGGTTGGCTATGCTGAAAATATTAAGGGCTACAGAGTTTATGATAAAACAAGCAATACCGTGACTACCAGCAGAGACATAGTTATCATGGAGTCTTCAAATGAGTCAGTTAAAGATACTGTACAGATACCTGTCGACTACAAGTCTTCAGTGGAGGAAAGCATCACAAAAGAAAATGAAAGTACAATCTCAGAAGAAGATAATGATCAAGATAAGACATATATTCCAGATGCAGAAGCCTCTTCAGTAAGTGATTCTAGCGACAGCTTCATTGATGCTACTCTAGACTCAGACATTACCTTGGTTGAACAAGAAAAACTACCAAGACGTACAAGAAGGCAACCAGACTGGTATACAAATCTGTGTATTGCAGAATGTGAAGATATTGACAGAGAAGTCACGCTTGATGAAGCTTTGAATGGCCCGGAGAGTGTTTTCTGGAGAGCTAGCATGAAGGAAGAATTGGACTCTTTCAAACAGAATGAAGCCTGGGAGCTTGTGGACCATCCTCAAAATAGTTCGGTAATTCAGTGCAAGTGGGTGTTCAAAAAGAAATATGATAGTGATAATAATGTGCGGTATAGGTCTAGATTAGTGGCAAAAGGTTTCTCGCAAAAGGCTGGAGTGGACTATCATGAAACTTTTTCCCCTGTGCTTAGATATTCCACACTAAGATTACTGTTTGCATTAGCAGCTAAATTAAATTTAGATGTCACCCATCTCGATGTAACCACCGCTTTTCTTAATGGTTTTCTGAATGAAACTGTGTATATGAAAAAACCTGTAACTTTTGAGTGTAATGATGGTGAAAATAAAGTGTTAAAATTGAAAAGAGCGATATATGGCCTAAAGCAATCATCTAGAGCTTGGTATGAGAGAGTCAATGATTACTTGATTAGTTTAGGTTACAAAAAGTCAGAGTATGAACCATGTTTATTTTCAAAATTTAAAGATAATGTTAAAATTGTAATTGCACTATTTGTTGACGACTTCTTTGTATTTTCAAATTGTAAGAAAGCTACTGAACAGCTGGTTCAAGAATTAAGTAGTAAATTTAAAATTAAAAATCTTGGTCAAATTAGAAAATGCTTAGGTGTAAGAGTTAAAATTGATGAAACTAAAATAACATTAGATCAGGAAGAATATGTTGATCAATTGTTGAAAAGGTTTAATATGATACATTGTAAAACTGCAGAAACTCCTATGGAGGCAAATTTAAAATTAGAGAAATCTTTTATTTGTAATAATAATTATCCATTTCAGCAATTGATAGGTGGACTTATGTATTTAGCAGTTCTTAGTAGGCCAGATATTGCATTTAGTGTTACTTATTTAAGTCAGTTTAATAATGCATATAATGAAACCCACTGGAAGCATGCAAAGAGAATTCTAAAATATTTAAAAAAGACTAAAAGCTATGGCCTTGTCTTTTGTAAAAATAATCTTTCTATAGAAGGTTTTGTAGATGCTGACTGGGGTTCAGATATTACTGACAGAAGGTCATATTCTGGTTTCTGTTTTATGTTGTCAAATACTGTTATATCTTTTGAATGTCGAAAACAAAGAAATGTAGCATTATCCAGCACTGAGGCTGAGTATATATCCATGTCTGAAGCATGTAAAGAAGGGATTTATTTAAGAAATTTATTGTTTGAAATTGTTGGAAAATCGGATCCAATTGTTTTATTTAATGATTGTCAAAGTGCTCAAAAACTAGCATTGAATCCTATTTTCCATCGTAGATCAAAACATATTGATATTAGATACAACTTTGTAAGAGAGGCTGTAGCCAATAATTATATAAAATTAAGCTATTTACAGACAACTGAAATGCCAGCAGACATACTTACAAAAAGTTTAAATTCTGTAAAACATTATTATTTTATGAAGAAGCTTGGCATTTTACCTGTTAATTAAAGTATCTTATCCTATATACTTATAGTTAAAAGTAAGTTTATATACAATTGTGTGTTTGTTCCTCTTTTACACAAGAACTTTCTCATAAATTTTTTTTTGTGTTTTGTTTTCTTATAAGAAGCTAGTGATTGTCACTTCATTTTTTGATTTTGTTAAGTGGCGGTATTATTTTAATATGGTAACAAAATCAGTTTGTATCACTAGCGCCTCCTACTGTATGTAATGTGTAATATTACTACTAAAATAAAACTCTGTTCGTTCACGTCATCCGCTGTGGTTTTATTAAAAACCATTACAAACATTTAATCATGTTTATTATATTAATATTTCAGCAAGTCAGCGGAACAGAGACTTACGTAAACGCCATTATCCTCGGAGTGACGAGTCTCATATTCAGTGGAGCCTCTGGTTTCGTAGTTCAATGCTTGGGACATCGATTGCTAATATTTTTGATACAAATATCATGTGCAGCAGCGTCTAGTGGGTTGTACTTTACAAGCTCGTCGATTGAGATTGCCTTGTTGATATCCATTACATGCGCGTTGGTTCAGACGAGCTGTATTCTGCAAGGAAACATTCTTGTTAGAGTGTTTCCTACTAAGTTAAGGTGAGTTTTCTGATGTTAGTGTTAATAATTTATGTTGCGCTATCCCACCTTCATACATGTACTTTCCTACCAGGTTGCCTGGTAGAGATTGCTGTTCAGCAATAAGGCCGCCTCTTGTACAAATGATGCCTTTTTGTAATATTGATCTTTTTTTTGTAAATTCACGTTTGTAGCCTACAATAAAGTGTTATGTATAAATAAATAAATAATTTGAAATGTTTTGTTTATAAATAACTGGGTGGAATTCGAGACTTATTTCGTGTAGGATTAAAGGTATTTTGTGGTGGTTTTTTTTTATTTTTTTGCCATAGATTATACAGATTCGATCAACTGTTTTTGCATGAAATAGATATCTTCTTCTTCACAAACTTTCTTGTTATTGATATTTTAAAGAAGTTGAAATGTAGTAGAAGCTTGATTGTAAAAGATTAATCAGAAACCTTTTCATGTAGTGTGTTAAAAATATGTTATTTTATAACACAGTTTACATCAGTAAAGTTTTTAAATTCCTTTTCAATGTGAAATTGAATGTGCAATGGTTTAATTTGGATTACACGCCCTGCGGGAAAATCCAGGCGTTTTTCCATTATTTCAATAACGAAATGTAATCTGTCGATATTATTTGTGTCCATTTTATTTATTTCTTCTTTAGTATACGGTTTCTATTGTAGGAGGCAACTTATTTCAGGAGGCATAGATTTAATATCCAATTAATATTATGTATTAAGACCATAATTAATCGATCAGTGAAACAGATGTATAATGCATCTGCCCCTTACCCCACTAGGGGACATGGGACTTCACTTAAGACCATAATTAAGACTGTGTTTTCTTAGACGTCACAAACAAATATGTAGAACAGAATAAAATACAGTTTTTTGGTATTTTTAGAAATGTTAACATTAATTCATCATATTCGTCGTTGTTGATATTATTTATCACTAGTTTCAATGTAAAATATTTTATTCGTTTATTATTTGTTTTATAAATTTTACTTTTTTCATTGCAATATGCTTTTTGTAACAATGTGGTCTCTTTTTTATTATCAATAATGTTTAATAAAAATATACCTTTCTTTTTCAGAGCATTAGCATTCTCAATAGTAATGATAGTTGGTAGAACGGGATCTCTATTGGGAAACGTATTGTTCCCAGTACTATTAGAAATGGGGTGTATGGCACCATTCCTTACGCTTTCGATTGCGTGTCTTTGTAAGTATTTACCAGTTATGTTTATTATTTTGTTATTTTTATTATAATGGTTATATTATTATCTACATACTTGTTTTTCTCCGTATCTAGATGTTTTATGGATATTTTTTTGTAGTAGTTTTGCATTTTTTGATAGATTTCGGGTGTGAACATTATCTGTTTGCAAAATTTTAGCTACATCTGATAGAAGGTTTAACAATAGAAACGAACATCTTAACATCATCTTTTTTACACATTCTATCTTTTTACATTCTATCTTTTTTACATCTTAATTATTTAGTTCAATACTTTTTTTATAATACTATGACTACGATGAAACAATAAAATATGTATATCTATGTTACTAATATAACTTTAATAACAATATTTTATGAAAATATCTTCGAAGGGTTGAGAAAATACATGTATAATATCATAAATATAATAATATTTATCTTATTTCCAGGTCAAGCAAGCGTTGTGTACTTTTTACCCGATCCGAATAAACAAAATAAGGGAACTGGAGATAAATAAATAAAAAAAAATTGGTTGTCTGTAAAGTCGGTTTACTGACGATAGTTGAACGTGACAACGGCCTATTGTGCTTCTTTGTCGCTCGTTCCGCGCTCTCGCTTGCACTTCAAGCCTACATGGAACGCCTCAGAGCGAGGTAACGCCGCATGAGTCATGTTTTTTCGTGCGTGCAGCCGGCTATCGAATTATAAGACGTTGTCACGTCAAAAAATCCATTTCGTGTTTTTTATTTACCCCACGTTATTATGTTTATTCATTTATATATTTACATAGATCATTTAGATTTATATACATCATCATCATCAGCACATAATATATTATGTTCCCACTGCTGGGACACGGGCCTCTAGGACTATAATATGTTAGGGCCATAATCCACCACGCTGGCCAAGTGCGGGGTGACAGATGTCACATTTATCGAACTTTTTGATTTTTCGACGTGCCGGTTTCCTCTCGATGTATGCGCAAATAAAATAACTATAATATAAATCATGCAATGCATGCCTTGATTTTAAATCCTAGGTCCTCACCACTGAGCTACTACTGCTCATTCTGTGAATCCGCCTAATTGCAAGCACGAATCGAAACCGTATCATTAGTATAGGTAATAAACACACTCTCACTGATATTACAAAGTTACACAACTTGTCTCAAAGTTTGTAGCTATCACCTTGTTGATTACCTATCTAATTATTACTCGATATCGAAGTTAATTGTTTGGGGACTTAGGGTTTATATCATGTGTGTATTTGCTTATAAGGAAATGTGAACTATTACTGAATATTATTGCAGTATTTTAACACTATAAAATCTGCATTTTATTTTTTATAATTAAACTGTAGCTTTAAAACTCTGTAAATCATGTTAGGTAAATCTATTTTTTGTCAAAATATACGAAAACGTTTAACTCCATTTACCAATTTGACACGTTCCAAATGTTACCTCGTTATCTTCGAGATAAATCCAAAAATTCTTTCAAAAATACCCACATTTACTGACTTCCGTCGCCAAACCTTTTCCGAGTGTTAATGAAGAGTTAAAATTTATCATAGCTGAAGTTTCATGAATGAAATATCATTCAGATAAATGAGTTTCCGTAATGGTGGGTCCACACGATTAACTTGCATGTCCAATTTGCATGATATCGCGAGGTTTCATCATAGTATAAAGAGACAATTGATATTTTAAAAATAAAAATAGACAAACGTATGTAACTAGTTAGATATATAAGTTACTTACTATGCAAAATTAAATTGTAGTATTGACATGATTTTAAAAGAACAACTATGGAGTTTCTTGCCGGTTCTTCTCCATAGGTAGATACTGCTTTCCGAATCGGTGGTAAGTGTTAAAAATATGTAATGACGATTCAAAAGTGCTTCTAAAAGAAGTCTAATTGAATAAATATATATTTGAACTAGCTGTGCCCGCGACTTCGTCCGCGTGGAATAGTGACTGCATAGTAGTTACTACCACTCAATGGTCGGGCGCTCAAAACATCCTTACCCACTTAACGGTTCAACGCCTCCTGGCGGCAATTATTTTGACCTGCTCGAATGGTTCTATGCTCCCTGGAGGCAAGCACGCAGCTGTATTAAATATCCACTTTAAAATACACCAAACTCTTCCTGTCCCTGTCCAACTTATACAAATTGTAATCTACACATCCCATTCTAACTATATTCGAAGAATTATGGTCAAGGTCAATACAATTTTGTCGCGTTATGTTAGTTTGAAGTTCGTCGTAGTCTTGGGAGTCTTTTCATTTTCTGTCTTCAAATAAATAATATTTTTATATGAGATGTGGTATTTTATCCTAAAACAACATTGTAAAGTATAAAATAAATTTGAATCATATAAATGTTTGTGTATCAGTATTATCACATGTTTTAACAAGAAAATGGTGAAATATTTCTTTGCAACTTCAACTCATTATTTTTAATTGAATTTCAAATAAAAATACGATGTAAATAATACTGTCTTAATGGAAATTTCACTGGAATTACGAGTAATTCTTTTATTTTTTATAAGTGTTTGCCATTTTTGAGAAATCTTCATTACAAGCCGATTGCGCGCCCGCGAGCGGGAGTACGCGCGAGAGGCCAAACCAATGACCACGTAAGGATGTTTTGAGCGCCCGACCGTTGAGTGTTGACCGTTGAGTGCCTCCTGGAGGCAATCGAACCGTTGAGTGGTTAACTTTTATTGAATAAACACGTACTACCATAAATAATTAAAAGAGTCGTGAGTCGTATATCGGTTTGGTCAGAATCTAATTGTCTTTCTCTCAATTCTAGCAAAACCAAATATATGATCATAGGCTCAACTCATCAAATCAATTCAATATTGGCCCAACAACCTACCATATTTTTAAACGGAGATCCAATAGAAAGAGTGACTGAAGTGCGTAATCTTGGTGTAGTGTTTGACGAAGGCTTGCGATTTCACAAGCACATCTTAAATATTTCAAAAAACTGTTTTTACCGACTGAAACTGCTTTATCGGATTAGACAGTCCTTGAGTGTTAATGTCAGGAAATTACTTTGTGAGTCGCTTATCTTGTCGAAGTTTAATTACGCGGATGTGGTTGTAGGTCCTAGGTTGCTGGCATCAACGAAAAAAATAGTGCAACGGGTGCAAAATGCGTGTGCCCGCTATTGTTACAATATTCCCTATCGTGATCATGTCACACCGTACCTGATCAAACACAACTCACTTAAAATGGAATATCGTACCCACTTACACCTGGCTACGCTTCTATTTAATGTTATAAAATATAGAGTACCTGTATATTTGTACAATAAATTGAAATGGTTGGCGGAAAATAATACAACCTACCAGACTAGACACGCATGTTCTTTGTTGGAAATTCCCCTACATAGAACATCTACATTTAGAGGCAGTTTTAGGTATCGAGCCTCAAAATGTTGGAACGACTTACCGCCGCCTATTCGTTCACAACAAAGCTTATCTTCTTTTAAAAAAAAATTAAAGTCATATCTTCTCGATTTTCAAAAACGTCAACAAGAAAAAATTTAGCATCCCCAATAATGTTCCTATGTGTTTATTTATTATTTAAGTATTTATCCAATAATCTCGTTACTAATGTTTAAATATTATTTATTTCCTAAGTATAAGTATATATTATAAATTATAATATTAAAATTAATAATTATAGTATTTTAAAGTATATGTATATTATCATAATATTAAAATAGATATATATATATATATATTTATTTTTTATTTTTTAATAACATTACGCAGTTTTGAGCAAAACATACATCCGCTGTCAGCAGGGCATTCTAAGGCAACCACTGAAAATCAGTGTTTCGCACTGAGTGGCAGGCCTTTTGTGGCAAACATAGATTTAAGTTAGATTTAAGTTTCTTGTTTTATTTTATTTGTATCTTCTATGTATCCACAATAAACATATTTCATTTCATTTCATTCATTTCATATTTCAAAGAACAGTTAGTAAAATTTATTACTAAACTGAGCTAAAAAATAAAAAAATAAGTGCCTAATTAATTTTCTACGTAAAATTTATTTTAAATTATGGCATATTATTTTTTAGGCACCAGGAGGGAGAGGAGCAAATTTATTTACCTTCCTTCCTTGTATGGATGTTTTTGACAATATATTGTGCAGCAACTGAGTGCCGAGGCAAACGTCAAAACGTAAAGGAATAGAATCCGCTATCGATACTAATTGACATAAGCGTATGATGTTTTGCTAAGGATTTGTTCACCCTACCAACGACGACGACGACCACGAACAAAATTTTCATCCAGTCGCAATTTAATAAAATTCTGCAAAACACAATTAAAAATCAATTATTAAAATTTCCTGTCGTTCTGGTGATTGGAATTTTTATTTTTGAGATCAACGATGAATGAAAAAATATTATATATTTTTCGTAGAAACAGTGGCTCCTAGAAAAAAATGTATGTGAAGTTTTTTAAAGATAATTTTATAATCTACAATTTTGGTAAAAGTTAAGGATACCATACCATACCATCATTATCATAATAATATATCTTATATATATATATTTTTTTATAATGGTACTTAATTTTAAAGATCGTCGGGAAGTTTGTACAATTGTATATATATTCCTTTTCCTTCGTTGCGTTGGGTTTTTTTTTTTAATTTTTAAACTTCGGTTTCTTATTTTCATTTAATATTTTCAAGTGAGCGAGACCTACCTCTACCTCCATAATACATTCCTGCATCTGACATCTTTTAAGTTGGGCCGTAACCGTGCATAAATTGTAATGGACCACAGTGGCAAAAGAAGTGGTATATTTAAGAAAAAAAATTGCCAAGGGCCAGGCCTATGTGGCTTTGAGAAGAGTTCAAAATTTCCAGGGTGTGGCTATCCTCTCGCTCCCATGTCCCCCTCTTCTTTCACAGACTTTCAACCCTTCCCTTTCCATCCCTAGTAAATGGCAGAACCGATTTTGATGTAAATAATATTATCTAATTGTACCTATATGTACACGTCATATCCTATCGTTTGATGCTCCATTTGGTTTATTTATCTAACCACTGTCACCCCTAAAGTGCCCTATATGTAAAAAACGGATGAACCGATTTCGATAAAACATTACTAATTGTTATTCACCCGTTATGCACATTCATTTGATATATCACTTAGGTAGGTACTATCACAATATTTGACAACATTCGTTTCTTTCATTCCCACTTATACCTATACAGGGTGTAATCGTTAAGTGTGCACAGGCGATTTTTCCGTAAGGGCTCTTTCAATTTATGCGTTTCGTATCGGACCGCTGCCGCACGTTTTCCGTGCCGCTAGTTATAACCCGCTGCCGTGCCGTTGCAGTACGGCAGCAGTTCGTTACCAAACGCTTAAATTGAAAGCGTATCTGACTGCCGTGCGTTTGTATGCTAGTGCTGTTTTAAATTTATTTGACACCAGTTAAGCCATGGACTCTGACGAAGAAACATTACTGTTAGTGCTCTTGTTGAAAAGTTTGGTTTTTAAGTTGCGAACTCTGTTAGTCAATTTCAATTTCAACTGCCCGTCCGTATTATTACCACGACTGACTTTTATTATAACCTCAAAACGCGCGTATTTCTGTACTTCAGTACCCGTAGAAATGTAAGATGATTGAATTAGATTAGACTAAAAAATTATTTTTAGAGCACGAATATTCTCTGTCAAATCATACCGATATATCGATATTTTTTAATAAAAATATCAATAGGTATCGATATTGATATTTTCAAAAAACATCGATACGATATATATCGATACTTTATTGCATTTCCGACATCCCTATGGGACTTGCGACGTTTCCGTCCTGTTGTCGAGCGTTCGCGGTACGGACGCCGCACTGTTGCCGCACCGTGCATTTTGTATGAAAAAAAACGACCGGCCGTGCGCCGTACGACAAACGCACCGCTTCGGCACTGTAGCGGTCCGATACGAAACGCATAAATTGAAAGAGCCCTAAGTATTACAGATAACAAAAAACTTTAAACTGATATCGAAAGTACTTAACCTAATGAGTAAAATGGCGGTAATAAATTTTTAAAAATAAATCGAGAAATATCAAAAAAATTATCTTTAAACCCTCCCATTCATTAAGTATGAAATATGAATATCCCATATACCTACATTTAATATGAAAGATTTTAGCTTTTTTTTTCTTTTTTTGGTTTTCTGCTTTAATTACTTCGCAAATTTGAAGTGACATTTTCCACATTTTTCCGGACATTTTCACGCATTTTCCGGATATTTTCCGGGAATTTTCCAGGCATTTTCCGGACATTTCCCTGACATAGCCTGTAAATGTCTGGAAAATCCCCGGGAAATGCTCGGAAAATCCCCGGAAAATGTCTGGAAAATCCCCGGAAAATGCCAAGTAAATGTCAGGAAAATGTCTGGAAAACATCGGGAAAATCCCCGGGATATGCTCGGAAAATCCCCAGAAAAAGCCTGGGAAATTCCCGGAAAATAACCGGAAAATGCCTGGGAAATGCTCGGAAAATGTGTGGAAATTTCCGGAAAAACCGTGGAAAATCCCTGGAAAATGCCTGGAAGATATCCGGAAAATGCGTGAAAATGTCCGGAAAATATCCGGTAAATGCGTGGAAAATCCCCGGAAAATGCCAGGGAAATGTCCGGAAAATGTCTGGGAAACATCCGGAAAATGATGAAAACCGGCGCCTCTCCTCTAACACGGAGAGGCAAATGCTGAGTAGTCCACCTAATCACGAATACCGACTAATATTTGAATATATTTATTGTATTTTAAGGTTTAAAATTTATTAATGTGTATTGTTCTCAAAAGTGTATTAGTTATAAGTGAAAAATTGTAATTAAGTATTTGTGATTAAATGTATTTTCTTTCTTTCTTTCTTTCTTTCAAAATCCCCGGGAAATGCTCGGAAAATGCCTGGGAAATTCCCGGAAAATGTCTGGAAAATCCCGGAAAATAACCGGAAAATGCCAGGGAAATGTCTGGAAAATATCCGGAAAATGCGTGGAAATTTCCGGAAAAAGCGTGGAAAATGCCTGAAAATGCCAGGGAAATGTCTGGAAAATATCCGGAAAATGCGTGGAAATTTCCGGAAAAAGCGTGGAAAATGCCTGAAAATGCCCGGAAAATGCTCGAAAAATGCGTGGAAATTTCCGGAAAAACCGTGGAAAATCCCTGGAAAATGCCTGGAAAATATCCGGAAAATGCGTGAAAATGTCCGGAAAATATCCGGTAAATGCGTGAAAATGTCCGGAAAATATCCGGAAAATGCCTGGAAAATCGCCGGAAAATGCCTGAGAAATGTCCGGAAAATGTCAGGGAAATGCGTGGAAAATCCCCGGAAAATGCCAGGGAAATGTCCGGAAAATGTCTGGGAAACATCCGGAAAATCCCCGGGAAATGCTCGGAAAATGCCTGGGAAATTCCCGGAAAATGTCTGGAATATCCCGGAAAATAACCGGAAAATGCCAGGGAAATGTCTGGAAAATATCCGGAAAATGCGTGGATATGTCCGGAAAAAGCGTGGAAAATGCCTGGAAAATGCCCGGAAAATGCTCGGAAAATCCCCGGAAAATATCCGGAAAATGCGTGAAAATGTCCGGAAAAAGCGTGGAAAATGCCACTTCAAATTTGCGAAGTAATTAAAGCAGAAAACCAAAAAAGAAAAAGAAAGCTAAAATCTTTCATATTAAATGTATATGGGATATTCATATTTCATACTTAATGTATGGGAGGGTTTAAAGATAATTTTTTTGATATTTCTCGATTTATTTTTAAAAATTTATTACCGCCATTTTACTCATTAGGTTAAGTACTTTCGATATCAGTTTAAAGTTTTTTGTTATCTGTAATACTTACGGAAAAATCGCCTGTGCACACTTAACGATTACACCCTGTATATAGGTATAGTAAATGGATGAACCGATTTTGATTAAATATGTCTAATTATACTTTACACGTCATGCCCTTTCATTTCATATGTCACTTGAGTCAAAATTCACTTTTTTTATTATCTACCACTTTTATACCTATATCAAATAAATGGATGAACCGATTTTGATAAAATTTGACTTATTTTTACTGATAGGTCGTTCACTTTCATTTAATATATCACTAAAGTATATTCGACAACTTTAGTTATTTTCATTCCCACTTTTACACAATAAATGGATGAACCGATTTTGATACAGTTTATTTAAGAACCAGCGTCGGAAAATATGCTGCCTAACAAAAAAACATCATCTTATTCGGATTACCTGCTAGCGAGCTACGGTGGCACAAACACACACACACACAGCGGTCAAACACTTATCACCCATATTTTTGCATCGGGGGTTAAAAATATAATATTATAAATACGACATAATTTAAAGGAAATTTTATGTATAAAATTTACCTAGAAATAAGTATAATTTTAATTTGACCCCTCCCCCCTACTACCTCAGCTTACCCCCCCACCCTTGGGGACTTTCGATATGATCACTTGGACATAACTGTAGCGTATAACAGATAACTTACGTTTTATCGTACACTGTATGTGTACCATAGAATGCCTTAGCAAATGTTCGCCGTGAGTACTTAAATGGTCATAACTTTTTTATTTATGAACCGATTGACATGAAATAAACACTAAATGTTAAATGAAGATTACCACAATATATTAGTGAAAACCGCATCGAAATCGGATAAGCCGTTTCTGAGATTAGCGTGTTCAAACATACAGACAAACAGACAAACAGACAAACAGACAAACAGACAAAAAATTTTTTAACTACAGTTTTGGGTTTGGGATCGATTTAATAATAACCCCTGCTAATTTTTTTTTACATATTTTCATTGTACAGACACCACTTTTCTAGAAATTTATTATATGTATTTATTTCAGTTTGAAACACCGACCGCTCACAGTAATGGCGCGGTCCTCACGTGACCGGTCCATGAGAAGGAACCGAGCTGCATTGTGTGCGTACGTCAAGCTTGCGTACGTACATGAACGGGGGTATGGCCAAGCGCTCCGTGTACATACAAACGGCGCGATGTACCTTTGTTCGAAGATATCTTACTTGTTCTCTTTATACTATGGTTTCATTAAGGAAACTTTGCCATGTGGGGATGCCAATTTGCATGACAATTACTTGAAAACAATCGATATTCGAGTCTATTGACTTCTGAATTGTGAGGCATTATCGTAAGAACGAGTTCATTTGCATGTAGGGAAGTTACTTTGAGCTTTTATTGTATTGTGTGTTTCTTGCCAGAGGGAATACTTTAAAATTACGGATTTTCTTTTTTGTTTCTTAAAGTCGTACAGGTAAATTAGCTTGGAGAAATTTTTGCGTTTGTAGTAGTGTATGGTCAGCAAATAAAATAAAACAACATTTTATTTTTAGTTTTTATTTTATACAGGGTTACTTGTAAAACACCAGCAACCTCGCAGGACAAGATAGCTAACATCATAAGTAACAACATTTGTTCTACGACTTTTGGCATAACGCAATAAATTATTTTTAAATGATTTTTTAAACTTTTATTGTACTCTCCTTACATTTGTAAGTCTATGTTCTATTAATTATCGGATGGACGACGCGACGCCCCCTTCCCCCTCTCGTTCGCTTTTTGTTTACGTAATTTTTGGGAGGCGTAGAGTTTATAATATTCAGACGGAAAATTAAATGAATATTTATTTTTGTATGAAAATAAAATCTAACAAATTATCAAAAGTCGAAATGTTGTTACTTATGATGTTAGCTATCTTGTCCTGCGAGGTTGCCGGTGTTTTACAAGTAACCCTGTATATATAAGGGATTTTAAATTAAACTATATGTGTTTCTCCTCTGAAAAAGATGAGACTTTATTTTAATATTTGCACATTTAACATACATATAACTTTTACATTAACAATGTTACTAAAATGAAAAATTTACTAACCTGAAAAAGAAACGACATTTAAAGTTTAATTCTTTAGTTTGAGAAGTCAAAGGCTTGCCTCGACCATGTTTTAACACTGGAGCCATATTGAATTAACAATATAAAGTTACAACACTTACACACAAATTAAACACTAGTTATGGCCCTGCCTTCATACAAAACTGCTGAATACGCCGTTCGCACGGGAAAAGAATGTGGATGCGATTTCCCTTAGTTAGCATCCAAGCTTACGTCTTTATAATTATTAAACTGTATAAATTCATTCTTTAACTCCGGTCTGCATCGTGCAGACATGGGTGTAAAAGTCTCATTTTAGCTATTAAATGTAGTTTTAAAGTACATCTGAGTTTTCATTTGGGGCCTCCGGCTGCGGGACATGTAATTCACTTCAACAAATATTATAACAATAATAACAAATAATAACAACAATCAACAAATACAAAATTTATCAATTAAACTACGTACATAATAATTATAATTTTTGAATGAAATGTGCTTTATGTTCTAACGGTACCAAACGACTGCACGTGGCACCTGCGGACAGCGTAAACTGGTTTATTCTGGTTTTGTGCGTGTTTCCACTTTCCACTATCAAGTGATGATTTATTTATTTGTTTTGTTTCGTAATTATTATGGTCAAATATTAATTATGAAACAAATTATTATGGACACGATATTTTATTGTTTCACGGTAGTCGCCTTGTCGTTTGCTCAAGGACGTAAAATTGAATGATATATTTTTTTTTATAAAGTCAAAACCATTTTCTTTCAAATAAAAACTTGTTTTTATTGAAAACAAAAGTGTTGCTAGGAATAAGTATAAAATTAAATAGTAATGTTAGGATATCGAAACATTTTTGTATAGGCCAGAACGATATAGTGGAAACGCGCTCTAAGATCTGAGTAATATACACACCACTACATATGCAAAAATTTCTCCAAGCTAATTTACCTGTAATTCTTTAGAGAATATCAATACAGGAACATATCAAGGCCACTCGTATTTGGACATAAAAGTGCTTTCTACTTTATTTAATCTCATGGTTTTCGGACTTAGGTTAAGGAATAGTGTTTTTTTTTTCAACACTGATGAGGCAAATTGGATTTGTAACAATTAAGGTCCAATTTTTGTGCTGGAAAAAACATATTAGAAACTAGTTAGATAATCACCACCTAGTAGGTACCTATAAAAAAAAGTCGCTTACTATGTCCCTATGTATGCTTAAATCTTTAAAACTACGCAACAGATTTTGATGCGGTTTTCTTTAATAGATAGAGTGATTTAAGAGGAAGATTTGAGTAAGATTTGAGTATATAATTTATAAGGTTTTAGACAAAGCGGGCGAAGCCGCGGACGGAAAGCTAGTATTATATAAAAATAATAAGGCATAATCGTGTGGATCCACCATTATGCGTTATAATTTATATTAAAAGGATTAAATGAACATGAAAATAATATTTCATTGCTATTAACTTTACGCAAATTAATTTGTTTTAACAATATTGCGTAATATGACTTTTATTGTTAAATTGTTTTCGCCAAAATGATAATGTTGAATAATTTTATGATAATACATTATTTAACATTATTTTAAGTAAAATTTACGGTAATTGGAAGTCACATTTTCGATGATAATTAAATTAATAGTCATTAAAATATATTTATGAGGATATTGACCATTGATGATTTGTGTTACTGTTGATTTTAGAAAATCAAAATATGAAAACATCGAGGATGCATTCAACTATTTCAAACTACACATCTTGAATAAAACCATTGAATGCATTGTTTAAGGGCTGATTTTTCAATCCTTGGTTAAAACTTATTCGTCGAATAATGCATATAAAACTAAAATTTTAAAAACGTATTCTAATTGCCCGTATTCGACAGTTTACGTGACATTTTAATGTTATCGTGTAATACTTTATTGAACGGATAAGTTTTATAACCAAGGATTGAAAAATCAGCCCTAAATACAATAACAAAGGTTTCTGATTAGTTTTCCTTTTTATTCAAGTAATTTTATTCACCTAATGTACAGTATAAAAATATTCTCCAAATACAGAATACTTATACTATTTATTTTATCGTAAAGTGAAGCTTGAAGGAGGATGATACAGAAAATAAATTGATATTTGTATGTACAACGATAATCAAACACTCATATTATCGCAAAGCCTTCAAAATTTTCAGTTCATTTGGTTGGGTTTTTTTAATTATTAGCAAACAAATATTCAGAAATAAACACACAGTAATCTCTACGACATTGATGGTAGAATATAGAGAAAATCCTTATCTTGGGTCACTGTAGTGCCCCCGCCAAGTCGTTCACGAAGCCAACACTGCCATTCCATCCTTTACTGGAACCATTTCATCTCATTTTTAGGCCCCTATTTGAGAACCTCTGGATAATTAAAATTGATATTGACACTCCAATTTATTTTACTCTCCACTTGCTCTCTACAAATCCCGAAACTTTATAAAATCCCGGGTTTTCCCACTTGTGATATGAGTGCAAAGGAAAAACTATTGCTAATTGTTCCCTCCCTGATTCGAATACTAATTCCTACGTATTGATTCGAGTTGTTTTGGTGCCTTGTGAATGATTTCGTTCATGTTAGGAACCAACAACGTTCATGTTAATAGCTACGTATGTGGATTTGGTGTTCTGAGATTTTTGGTTAATGTTAGGATTTCATGGAGAAATTGTTGTAAATGAAAATGTTATACGGTAACAACTATACACAATAAATCATAAAACAATTCTATGAGATGTAGAGCCAAAGTCTTGTCTCTTGATTTTATAAAAGAAGCATCGACGACACGACGACTGACGAGTATACATTGAATACAGGTATCATGATGCAAGCAAGCATAGCAAGTTATTATATAAAAAATATTAATAAATCTTATAGTAAATATATACTTAGGTATGTTTATTATAATATTTTTCGTAATTTCAAAGTTACTGAAACGGTTTTGATTCCTTTTATCATATAGTTTATAGCCTTGAAAACGGCCAAGGTCACTTGTTCACGACACTACATTTATAAGCGTGGGATAGATGTAAGAACTGCGTATGTTAAATCGCATGATAATGCAAAGCGCGGTCAGAAAGCTGTTCCATGGAATAAAAGAATAGGGTTATTTTTCTAACCTACAATAGTGAGTCTAAAAACACGTTCCTCGCTTACGGAAGTCTTTTGTCAATTTGTGTTTGTGACGTCTTAACTCTATTCAGAAGGTTTTCACGTTATTCCTAACAAAAGATTCGTTTAACGTTTCGGTTTTGACTCACTTCTGAAAATAACCCTTTTTCAAAGATATTTGTATTTAGTTGTTTCCAAAATTTGTGGTCGGTCAATAAATTTCGGTTGATCCATTCTGAATCTGTCGAATACATTTTTAGGATAAAAAGTTCCTAGAATAAACGTTTAGACGAAATTTAACAACAAGCATAATATTTTTTCTATTTGATCAAAAATGTGCCCATATATTTATTTTAATACAGTTTGTAAGTAGATTCGGATGGAATGGAAGATGTCACGGAAATAAGCTAATAGTAACTTCCGCCTTTAAAAGCATATTATTATAAACTAATGAGAAAACAATGTGTGGGGTGCGTGTAAATGGATATGAAGACACAGTACCTTTTGAGTTTTGGGTTATGCACTAATTATACACACACTCACAATTTTATCGTTTATTATCTCCACACAGAAGGAGAAAGAATCAATATATAATAATTACTATACACGAGAAACAACACAACACTTAGAATATAAAAAGACACTAAATTAAAGAAACTGACAATGAGCGTATTCAATAGCTAAGATCGAACTAGTTAATTTTACAATGAAGAAACTTGATGCAAAGTATTACGATCTACCCGCTGGGATCGTGATAATTTAGTCGCGGCACGCATACTACGCAAATACCGCGACTATGTCATGAAATAATAAATATTATAATTATTTTGTATAAGTGTAATGCATGTCTGTATTTCTTGTGTTTTTGTGTAATGAATGTTTGTGTTATAATTAAATACGAATATAAATATGAAATAAAATATTTAGATACTTGTTGTGTGTAATATATACGAATGATAAAATACATACACTAAAATATCGTGTGTTAGCCACAAATGGTTAACTTTATCTCTAGACAAAACGGTAAACTAAAAGGTTCTTGTTATCCTAACAGAATTGTAATGAATTTCGAATTCTTATTCCAGCACCCATAACTGAAAATACTACTTTTATTTAAAAATATAAGACTACAAAATACAGAACGATAGGATCATAGAGCTTATTGAAATAAGCAAACACGGCATCAAATAGAATAATCCTATTTACATATTGCCTCTAAAATTGAATCGAAAATAAAACTGTTTTGTTCGAGACTCGATGCTGAAATTGTGCTGTAGTGAACGGCTCTGAATATATAAATATGAATTTTACACTCGTGTACTTATTCTACATTGGCTTGCTATTTTGCTTCCAATTTTCACTGCAAGACAATATGAATACAGAACGAACACTGTATATTTTGTTTCATATTGGTAAGGAATGAACGGTTATCGTGTCCCCTGATGAGTCAAATAGATTTTAGAAAGAAGGAAGAGCTTTTTATTCAAAAACTCACATGTATTATTTTATTAACAGCTGGTTTTTAACACTGCCACCGTTTCGTAAGGTCCCATCTACCGAGAAAAATGAACAAGATACAATATATATGATATTATAATATGTAGTTGTTTCAAGGAATGACCGTCCAGAGTAAGAGGGAAAAATATCATAGGTCTTTTTTTCCGACAAAAATATTATTTATGAGTCAAAGTAGCAATTATTGCAAAAACGATAGCGATACATATTCTCTGAAGTACCTACCTAAAACGATGTTTTGACACCGTCATGTCATTTTTCTGGCGAAGAATGCTAATTACTATTGAAGAATATGAATGGAAGTTAATTATTTGAAACATATTATGATCAATACTAAAAGCGTTTATATTTATTATCCACCCAATTTTATACCTGAATGAACCACAAATTGAATTCAGTGTACAAACTGAGCTAGCTAGTGTACGAAGCTCGAAGTAATCTTGGCTCTAATTTGTTCGTTTAACAGTGACGTCACAGTCTTGTGTCTGAGGAGTTGTTTGTACACAGCAATTGGACGATGGCTGCATTTTGGTTTGTGTTTTTAATTGTGAAAAACAAATCATAAGGTGACGCTAAGTGCGGCTTTTTAAAGCGGAAAACATATAACCATAACCACAGAACTAACTAGTAGCTAGCTACCATAACGCACCTTGATTATCTTTTTTAATCATTAGGGTGCTTTTCCACCAATATTGTGCGAGGATGTTGTAGGAAGGAATGTTTGTAAATAACCATAATATCGCTTCATTAAGTTTGAAGTTTGAAGCGTTTAGCGTTTGATGCAATATTATTGGTTAAAAGCAAGGGTTGAAAGTACCCTTATTCTGTAGTGTAGTTCTATTTTTTGAATCTTTTTTGATTTAACGTACAAGTAAAAGAAGCTTTAAAGTTAATACCCTTTATATGAATATCAAATTATTGTCAATGCGTACCTATACCTACTGTTAGACGTAACTTTTGATTTAATATTTTAGTGGATGAATAGTTGCCACTATTTCCTGTCAAAACATGCTAGCTGTCGAATACTATAAAATGCCGCGTTCCTTTGACTCGTGGCGCATTCGTACGAATCGTGCCTAGGGGCTCGGACGTTGTTTATACGACGTTTGACCCAACTACCTTCACTTTGCTAATAGTCGTTGGCTTGCTGCGATTTGTTATCAACTACCTACATCAAATACGTAGCTGTGTAGAATCGCAGTACATTCTTATTACATTTCAAACTAATATTTAACCCGGCCCCTCGCGTGTTATTTCTTATACTACATTATTTTGGTGAAATTGTTCGAAATATAAAATAACAGTTTTAACATAATATATTATACCTAAAGATGTCTGATGAAGCAAGTAACATTATTTCTCTAATGAATATAATATTAATTATGTATAGAATAAAACGTTTAAATACAAACTCATTTAAAATGCTTTAACAGAATTATAAATGAATGTAAAGAGAATGATTTCATTCCTCGATACACGTGTTGATAAGTACTGACTTCAGACAGGGTAGATGGATTAAACATTATTAGAGGAACATTTATTTATATTTAATTAATAACATCTTATTTTCAAATTTAGTCAAAATATGAATTAATACATAAATATACAATAAATAATAATAAATATAATAATTTTTTTCTTTTTAAAAAAGTCAAATCGCTCCCGCAAAGTTTAACTAGATATCACACATACACATATCTCAATGGTGTAATCACAATGCATAGTAAAGTATTTATCAAAACAAATAAAGGTACATCAGATATAGCTAATAAGATTTTCCCTACTGTTCCTGTGTTTGATTTTCATGAATATTCTACGTGTATGCAAATGCAGATGTTTACTATGGCGAGTATTAGCGAGGTCAAACTAAGACTAATATCAGAATATACATAATATACTAGCTGCTCGCCACGGCTCCGTCCGAGTACAAATTTTAATTTTTTAATAATTAGGGTCAGTTCACGCACAGACCGGCTCGGAGAGCATCGGCGCGCATTTTTCTTTTCACACAGACCGGATCGTATACGCTTGGAGTTGGTCGGAGCGGAGCCGCCAACTATTTCACATAGACCAGCTGGAAGCTATCTGAAAGCGGATGCGCATGCAATCGGAGTCGAACGGCTGCGCGAACGAGAAAAAGTACGCGATCGGAGCCGGAGTACCTACAGCTCCTCTTATTATTTCGCACCAAACGCGTTCACGCATTATTAATGTCAAAAGCAGTGTCAAATCTGTGAACTGACCCTTAGGGTGACAAATCAACATCGAGCTATGCTGCGCTGTACTGCGCTGTGCTGTGCTGTGTTTCTTAAGCTACGTTTTTTTAACAATTAAACGATGCTGCGCTGTACTGCGCTGTGCTGTGCTGTGTTTCTTAAGCTACGTTTTTTAACCTTCCTATACTCGCGCGTTGGTCTGTGAGACCGACGAAACACATTTTCGTAATTATTTTTATGCAGGTAAATCCTGTGAAGTCGAGTTCCTTGCTAGTTTCCGGATTTGGGGCTAACTTCATTTTAGTGCAGGTCGCGGCGTGGTCGGCAGAAGTTCACGTGTCATAGCATTTGGCGCCAATCGGTCCATGAGACCGACGCGAGTATAGGTGCAAGTTTTTGTGTAAGTATTAATATTATATATTTTGTACATTTATATATTTTTTAAGACTTTGAATACTTTATGAAGTATGTATAGTAAAATATATGTATGAATGTTGCTCTAAATTACATTTTGACCAATTTTTTAGGCCATACTTCATGTCAAAATGAACGATGATCAAATCAGATTGTTGCTGGAAGAATCAAGTTCTGTTTCTGCTATGAAGACGAAAATGACAGTGAGGTGGAAGACAACGTGGAGATACAAGAAGAGACATACGAAACCGAGCAAGACGATGACAATGAAGAGATATCTGAAGTTCCCGTGATTTTTACTTGGGAAAAGATGGACAGACAAGGCTCAAAACTAAGCCAAACATAGATAAATATGTGCTTTGATATGTTTATTATTATTACTTAGAAGTTTATTTTGTTTTGAAAAAGAAGTTCTGTTTTTAAAGTGAAACTTTTATTACATCGTCTCAAACTTTTTGGTCTGTGTAGCGCATGTCGCGTGTATCGCGGCTGCCGAGTAGGTATACCTACTCGGCAGCCGACCGTCACGCGACATGCGCTACACAAAGCAGTGTTCGGAACCGTTCGAACAGTTTCACTTTTACCGTGGTTTCATAAAACCACACAACATTTTTTTTAGTTTAGTTTAGTTTAGCCGGGCGGCCGGCCGGTACCGCCGCAAACGCTACGTCCCGCAATTTTTAAATCTGTAATATCTTCGAAAATATTCACTTAAATCATACGGTGTAAAGGGCCATATAGATCTATATTAAATGAACAATGTATTCAAGGTATTTAATTGGTTAAGGATTAATGCTGTATTGGTTAAAATCGCTTCGAAAATTAGCCATTATTTGTCGTAAAAAGTAAATGACAAAAATAAGTTATTGTGGGTTATCCATAAGAGATAGACATATACCATCGCGGACTTTTCTGTAGACCTTTTCAATGTGTATAAATACTTAGTACATTATTATGATAAAACTCGTAGGGTTCAGCCTGCGTTTGCAATGTAAGCGGAATAAATGTAATTTTTTACGACATCACATTAGAAACCTCAAAAATAACAGTACTTCTCCACTATTTAATGGATGTTATTATACATATAAACCTTCCTCTTGAATCACTCTATCTATTAATAAATAACCGGCCAAGTGCGAGTCGGACTCGCGCACCGAGGGTTCCGTACAAATAAGTTTAAAATTATTAAAAAAAAATATATTATGTGATGTAACTAAAAATTTATGGTTTTCGTAATTTTTCCTTTATCTATGCTATAAGACGTTGCTTCGTACCAAATTTCAAGATTCTGAGTTCACGGGAAGCACCCTGTAGGTTTTGATTCCCTTGCAAGTGTCGAAAATTTGCGGCATAAACGGCTGTATCTTTTGATTGCGTTTGCTTAGAAGTTTGATTTTTTCACAGCTTCAAGGGACAGTAGACCTGAGTAATTGATATAAATTTCAGCTTCATACCTCCACGCGTTCCTGAGAAAAAGGGTCTTGACAGACGGACGGACGGACGGACGGACGGACAGACGGACAACAAAGTGATCCTATAAGGGTTCCGTTTTTTCCTTTTGAGGTACGGAACCCTAAAAAAAAACTGCATCAAAATCCGTTGCGTAGTTTCAAAGATTTAAGCGTACAAAGGGACATAGGGACATAGGGACAGAGAAAGCGACTTTGTTTTATACTATGTAGTGATAAGCTCGACACAGCGCAGCATGGCAGAGCTCCATAAAAACATAGCACAGTTCGGCACAGCGCGGCTCAGCATGGCGGGTAGCGCGCCTCGCTCGAGACTGCTGCGTTTTTAAACAGAGCGTAGCCTCACACAGCGCAGCACAGCATGGTTTGTTTGTATCCTCATTAAAATATTAGACGAGCGAGTTGACCAAACACAGCACAGCGCAGTACAGCGCAGCATAGCTCGATGTTGATTTGTCACCCTTATTATTCTAATCTAAGTAGAGACAAATGAAACAAACTAAATAGGTAGGTATAATTTATATCTGACCAACCGTTTAAGACTTTAAACGGTGTAACCCGTGTAACTAAGCGTATTCTGAAAATTTTGTTTGGTTGCCCAACCAACTCATCAGCGGTGCAAATCACAGGAGCTCTTTATACGATTGAAAATTTATAATTTTCGTGTTGCACAGAGGATTTATCGAGCAAAAAGCGAGAAAAGTAGTTCAATAAAAATAAAAAGTATGATTACGCAGCATCGTATTAAAAATTATAATCCTTCTATAAGCCACATTTTATTAAAATCTTGCCATGTTTTAGCGAGAGATGCGTTAATATGGGTATTAACGCAACAACATCATAAACTATTGCATCATCTAGCATAATCTGTTTATTTCGTCCAATATTTTAAAACTTAGATTTTTCAACCTCACTTTAATCAACGGAAGCATTATGTTAAACCGAATAAATCGAATGTTCCTAGTTAATTACCTTAATTACCCAAAAAATCTCTAATTACGCTAACTACCGTTAAAGTGGTAATATTCATTGCTGATAGCCTAACTAACGGTTATAGGTTTAGTTTTGCTAATGTACCGTATAGTCCAGTAAATTGCTGTTGGTTGTTATATATTGTAAGAGGACCTATTAATGCATTTAATATATGCGAATCAAATATATGTGGCAAAAATGTGTGTTTGTGTGTGAATATTTTCGTCTTCAACAGCCCATATGTTTCCACTGCAGTTGTGAAACGGGCCTCCTATAAGGGTTCAGGCCATAATCCTCCTCGCTGGCCAAGTACGGGTAGGCAGATGTCACAATATGTCGTTAAATTTTTTGATCCTTTGACGAAGGAAAACATTTTGAGGTAACCGACATAACCTCATGATGTTTTCCTTCATTGTTCGAGCAGCGGTGATATTATAATTTATAACATGCGTAGATATTAAATAATCAATTATTTTTCTGCACAGGACAACCAAATAAATAAAATTGTAGATTAAATCTCTTTAAATGTATATTTGCTAATCTAGTTGACTCTGCTCAACTGCAAACTGAAAAAAGTTTCTGAAAGAAATTTCAAAACCGGTTGAGTAGTTTTTCAGCTTATGCATTATACACGAACGAACTATAACATCAATATTTTTATAATATATGCAAAGGTTATCTTCTACTTTGAAATAAATTGAACATTTGAAATAATTAAATAAAAAAATAACGGATAATCCTTGTTTTTTAAATAACGAGGGATCAAAATCCGTATGAGATAGGAAATCCAAAATAAGAAGATCACGTCCTAACAAAGTGACACGCAAAATCCTCTTATACATCGTGAGATTGTTTGCGAGGAAATATAAAATATTCCTTTATCCTAAGGATATCATATTGTTACATATTTTTATAGTTAAACGGTGTAGTAAATTTACTGCTAACCCATGTTTTTGCTGGATTCTGTTAGGGAGGGTTGATAAAGATGTCAGTTATTTAGAATAAAATTTAATGGATTGTTCAATTCCTAGTTAGATAAATCACTACATAGTATAAAACAAAGTCGCTTTCTCTGTCTCTATGTCCCTTTGTATGCTTAAATCTTTTAAACTACGCAACGGATTTTGATGCGGTTTTTTTAATAGATAGAGTGATTCAAGAGGAAGGTTTTAGTATATAATTTATTAGGTTTTAGACAAAGCGGGCGAAGCCGCGGGCGGTAAGCTAGTTAAAAATAAGTGAATCTACGCATCTGTATTAAATTATTTTATCTGCTCGGTATTTTTCATATTCTAAGGAATATGAAACACAAACTTACAATTAAATGTCAAAACAGCTAATATACGTTTCTCTATAATCTAGTATCTCTCGTACATAACCTTTTATTTAAAAGTTATTGTACAAATCTTATATTCAAAATTATTGGAAAGCATACAGAAATTTCCTAGAAAAAATTGAACATCAGAAAATATTAATTCGTTTCGTAGTCTGTATGTATTGGATATTGCACCTCGAAGCCTCATTTGCAAGTCGCCTTCGGTTCCAATTTTCATAACGGTACAAAGTTGGAATATAATTACGTTCAATAATGATTTTATTTTATTTTTAGTGTGGAAAATAAGGAAGAAATGTTAACAAGAGTATTAAACCATTTAGTATCTAGTACGAATTTTGTTTTAATTTATATACTTACAACAAAAATACCATTTATTTTTATGTGCAGTGTCTAGAATTATTTTTCATAGTAAACTAATGTTCCGCGCCGGTTTTTCCCGTGGTACATGTTTACGTTTTCTCTCAATAAGAACCATCCTCGTACTTCAAGTAATATTATAAAAAAAAAAAGAAATCGGTTCAGCCGTTCTTGAGTTTTGCACTTACCAACACATTTAGCGATTCATTTTTATTACATAGATTTATATTATGTTTCAATAATAAATAGACTAGTTTACGCCCGTGGTGAAACATATACTATCCAGATAAAAGCCTACTAGTAATTTAGACATTAATCTAACTTTGTGCTAAATTTCAACGAGATCACACGATCCGTTTTGCGTGAAAGACTAATCTATCCATCCATCTTTAGAAACTTTTATACTAGTAATAGATTGTAAGAAAATCGTGTTTATTATGTATTCTAGAACTAGCTTTCCGCCCGCGGATTCGCCCGCTTTGTCTAAAACCTAAAAATTATATACTAAAACCTTCCTCTTGAATTACTCTTCTTATTTAAAAAAAACCACATCAAAATCCATTGCGTAGTTTGAAAGATTTAAGCATACAAAAGGACATAGGGACAGAGAAAGCGACTTTGTTTTACATGGGTTGATCCAAAAGTAATGATAATCAATATTAAACAAGGTCATTACAGTTGAAATATTTATGTATTTCGCTAGATAGTCTTCTAACTAGATAATATACTTCGATATTTTTTTTCCAAAACTTAGAAAAAAAAAACTTTGACTTCATCCGTAAAAACCCCTCAACGCGGCCATCACTTTGCTGCCGTCTTAAAATTTTTTGCTAAGACGGTGTTTCTTGTGCCGAGGAAAGAGATAGAAATAACTAGGAGCTAGATCTAACAAACAGGGTGGGTGTTCAAGCATTTGGAATGCCGATTTTTGAATGGCAGCCATTGCAACTGACGCTTTGTGATCTGGTGAGTGGTCTTGGTGAAACAACATTCAAGCCCGCATTTTGCCATGTCTCTTTTCCTTACTAACCTACCGCAATCTTTTAAGTTTTAATATGGTCTGTGTAGTAAGAGCCCAACATAGTGGCTACCTTCTTAAAATATTCCACCAAAATTATTCCTTCAGCGTCCCAAAAAACTGCCGCTTTAATCTATCCCACTAATTTTCACTTTGAATTTCTTCATCGTCACTTTGGAAGCTCGCATCCAGGCCATTGATTGTTTCTTGGTTTCAGCATAAACATGGTGAACCCGGGTAACGTCCATGGTCACAAATCGTGCCAAAAAATTATCCTGATCTCATTAAAAATTTAGAAATTCACCCTCTAAATGTCGAATTGTTGTTTCTTCTTTTTGTCGGCAAAAATTCTGGCACGCACGGTTCACATTCAAATTAATGTAAATACTTGGAAACGTGGCCTATTGATATGATTTTTTTGTGATAACTTAGTGAGTACATGAGCAAGCAAAAAATAGTTATTTTATATTTTTATGTACACAGGAAATACCCAATTATCATTACTTTTGGATCAACCTAGTATACTAAGTAGTGATTGATATCTATGGGAAAATAACATTTTTATATGTGATGCTGAACGTTTCGTAATGAAAATTTAAATCTACAAACATGATAATAAACGAGTATTTAATTTTCATAAAGTTTAACTTCTAAAATGAAGGAATATAAAAAAGCGTGTATGCCGAGCACGTGTTAGAAGTGAAATTTCTTTGGCAAGATTCGAAGGTACTAAAATCGTAGCCTTACTCCATGACGCAACCTTGAAATTTTACTCTCAACGCGCCTAAAGAAATTTCACTTCAAAAATTAAAGGTAAGTAACAAACATTATATTCATATTCTGTATTAATAAATTTTTACTGGGAAATAGATTCATAATACAGATTTTGTTGAAGGCTTCCACGGAGGATCAAGTAGCATTAATAAAACTCAGGTAACGCAGGCATAAGAAAAAGTAAATTAAACATTTCTTAGAATTCTAGAGAATAGACGAGTATTATTTGAAATAAGAGTAACTTAAGTACTTTAATTTAAAAGACTTAAGAGGTCGTATCGATTTTAAGAGTGATTTTGACTTGTTTCTGTAATTCTTTAGGAGCTCGTTTACAAAAACTAACTACTATGTTTTATGAAAGTAATGGAATAATTTAAAGTTCTCTAGAATATTCGATTATATAGGTCTGCCGTAACAACGTTTGCGCTCCCGTATATAATCGAAAATTCTAGAGAACTTTAAATTATTCCATTACTATCATAAAACATATAATATGTATTTTTTTTATTGCAAATTTTTAAACATAAATCTATCATTTAATGTGTATTTTTTATTTTTTTTAACTCTGTTGTATGTACTAGAAATTCGACGCCATATAAGTATAAAATTTCATCAAAGTAAGGCTATTTTAACTTAGATTTTCTTCGAATTTTAGAATAAAAGTACTTAAAATTCCTCGAACACTTTTTAGGATGTCTCAGTGTCTTTATTGTTGTGTATTTTATAAGAAAACTTCTTCTTTTAAATTCTGTGTAAACTACAAAGACACGAACGTCCCGCATTGAAAAAATTGAAACACGGCTCAGGTTATTGGCTATTAAACAAACTGGACAATGAAAATCAATAAATTGTCTCGGACACTTTTTAGATATTGAATAAATCTTTAATTTAAGACATTGTTACTAATTTAGTTTTCTTAAACGAGCTCCTAAAGAATTACAGAAACAAGTCAAAATCACTCTAAAATCGATACGGCCTCTTAAGTCCTTACAGGAAATAAATAAGCAACGCAGTAAATTAAGATCTAAATTTCCTCGACAGAATTTGATGGAATTGTTAATCTACACTAATATTATAAAGCTCGAGAGTTTGTTTGATTGAACGCGCTAATCTCGGGAACTGCTGGTCCGATTTGAAAAATTCTTTCGGTGTTAGATAGCCCATTTATCGAGGAAGGCTATAGGCTATATACGCTAAGACCAACAGGAGCGGAGCCACGCGGGTGAAACCGCTTAGCGCAGTTAGTTTTTAATAGATCGAATTTGAAGGTATATTTTGTATGTTAATATCTACTTTGTTATGCATGAAGAGGGAGTCTCTCTTGTGGGTTTAGAAAACTTCAGAGCACTGGTTTGTCCAAGCGTGGAAATTATCTCGATACCTATGTCTTGTTTGTGGCTTTGTCTGTGTGTAGATTACCAATAAACCTTCACTGTTTGTATTTACCTGGAAGTCCATTTCTAAGGGTTTAATCTGAATTTCTTATTCTATCTATATTTTATTTTTTTATTTTTTTTAATTGAATTAGTTAATGTTTCAATTCATTGTGTTATGTGTTTTCTAAAGCTTTTAAAAATAAACCGATTTAAAAGAAAATGCTCTTTTTATAGAGCCACTTTCAACTATATTACTATAATAAAATATAGAGCACAATTAATAAAACTATGTATCAATTATGGTGAATCGCTCTTAGTTACAGGAAATAAACAATCACTTTAAAAAGATTCTCGACAAAGCTCATATAATATTAACTTGCCAAATATCCAACCACATCAATATATTGCTGACGTGTGAAATTCCTTTCTTATAAGATCCATTGATAAAGCCTTAATAAAGACCAAGTGACCCAAAATAATATTCGACAAAATGAATTATGCAGGAGCATGAACTTACCGTCGTGAATTATTAAAGATTTATGCTAAATAATTAATTAAAAAATTAATAATGTCATCACTTATTAACGTGTTGAAAGGTTTTATATAAAAGCTCTGATTTGAGATTAAAAATACGGAAGTTCATGATGAAATTTTGATTAATATTCTGTAAATATCGTACTAAAATAGGAGCTTCATAAAATATTGAATTTTTCAAAGAAAATTTAAATTAGTCTTATTATTATTATTTTCAAAGAAAATTTAACTTAGGTCTGACTTTTCAATATTGGTTGAAACCAAGGTTGAAACTAATTTTGGGCATATCACATTTCAAAAACTTGTCATGTTTTGAATTATCATTGTGAATTAATTAAATCAAATTAATCAATCAATCAAATTACATTTTTATATTATTATGCCATTGTTTTCCGACGAATTAGTTTTATCCAATAATTGAAAAGTGACCCTGATATGCAAAGAAGTTCCAAAAAATATGGAAATTTTGAATCTCACCTCGGGCACAGTGATTGCAATCGACCATATCGCAGCTTAAATTTCATCCAAAAATGCTTGGTCACGCTGCACGCAAGGACACAAGGACCCGCTTAGTTACAAAATACGATTGTATTATGCAAACCTAACCACGTCCAGCAAAACAGGTGCAGTGTACGCGGACAGACTTTTATACCACCAAAACTATGCTTGAACATCTGTGACGAGATTTTAAGAACACTGAAGCGTTAAAGTTATTCTCTAGTCATGTGCGAGTTGCATGATTTAGGGTGCTTTTCCACTAATAATGTGCGAGGATGAGTAGCGAGGAATGTGTTTGTAAATAACCGATTATATCGCTTCAACGTATTTACAAACACAACACTACACCGTGTCGAGGGCCTTGCCCAGTCCGTCCTTTTTGTATAAAGTAATTCATACCTGACCGTGGCTCGGCCGGGGCAGGGCGTTGAAATGTCGATGGATATTGTTTCATTTGTTTCTCGGCTCCGGCACACGGACAGGCCCCGGCCATGAATCATGCTTTAGGTCTGGTACATAAGCACGTCTCTACAAAATTGACCTATGGTTTATAATTTACTATATCAATGGTAGTCACTTAAGGTATTTAAATATACTAAGTTCCTGTCCCCTTCACCCGCTTCACCCTTTGGCCCCCTTGGTTAAAGGAAATTCCTATGTCACTCTTGAGCCTCTTCACTAACTGCAAAAATGAAAATTAAATCTTAGGATCGATCCCATGTGATATGAAAGAAAAACAAACAAACACATATTCCCATTTATAATGTGAGTAATTTTTTTTAAACTGTTCATTTTATATATTTTTATTCCTATGTACAAAAATCTAAATAGCAGAATATAACGCGCGTTTACTTGTAGTTTTTAAAAAGTAAAAAGACCGGCTCAAAGTCAACTGACGAGAAATTTAACATGGTAATAGAGCTTTGAATTTTAAATGAATTCGACGTGATTTGCAATTTGTGTCATGTGAAAGACTAATATTGACCGAGTTTATAAACACGTTGATATTGTGGAAATACAATTGACTCTTACAACTATACAGAATATTATTATAAGTACCAAAAGACCCGGTAGGATAAGGCCACCTAAATAGCTGTTAGATAATAATAAAAATAAGAGCACTCCGCACATGTTTTATTAGTTTTACTTACGTTATATACCTAGTTATAATCATACCAAATATCAAATCAAACTATGCACTAGCTTTCGCGTGAAAGAGCTTCAAATATCCTCATACACAAACAGTATAAATAGGATAGGTACGGCTCACGTGTACGCCTAACTATAATATATGAGGTTGCGAGCGAATTTCGAGTTACCTACTAGATGAACGTTTCCCGGCTCATATATCATGCAGCTGATTTAATATATTTTATCATATTTGTTGAATTCTAGAACAACTGAAGCACGTTTCAAATAACTCTCTGAGCATCTAAAAGAAACAGTCCGAAGCAATCTGTTTCGAGCGTTGGAAAGAATAGAACATTTAGTTGTAAAATAAAGCTTGAGTGTACGCCGGGAAGATTGCAGAGCGGAGTCTTTTGGGAATTTACTATACAGTTTTTATGCGGCTGCAGTTACACCGGAATGTAGCTAATAGAAACTGTTAAATTATTACAACACACCTGTTTCAAGCGTTGTGTAGTGTATTGGTTAGTTTATTAGTATAAAAGTATGTAATCTAGAATAATTGAGTCAGTAATAAATCATATCCAAATCCAAACGGTTGTTTTAACAACATCTCCTCCGATATAGTTATAGTTACTCTCTTACACACATACTAATTTATAACAATTTTTAATATTTTTTGTTATTGTAGTTGTTATGCTCTTTTCTTTAACAATATTGATCTTTAGGGCTAAATAAAAGCTTTTTTTCATAGTGTAGTAAAATTATGTGATTAATTATTGTAAACAATGATTTGATTTTTACATGAAAACGCTCTGAAAAATATGACAATATTATGTAAAACTTTTTATAAATAATATACACTTTGAAGACGAGCGTAAGATACATTCAAAAATTATCAACCATATTAGAGAAGGTGTAAAAGTTTAAAATATGCTTAGAAATTCCGCTAGGTAGGTAAGTGAAATTACGTAGCTGGGATCATAACTCATACTCATAATCAAAAACATCCTATAAATTTCGTACTGCCTCAAGTGTCTGTACAAAATACTTTAAATATTCCAGCTTACGATGAACATATTACATATTACATATTATAGGGAAAAGCTATACTTTTTGAGTACATATTTAAACCATGCTCATTATAATAACAGTTTGTATTATAAAAAATCCTCTTATTATAATTGAGTTAGTGACGAAAACGAGTAAACAGTTTTTGATGAAATTTTGTTTTGAATCTACCTCAACCTATCAAACATTTATGTCATAGCCAAAAAAAAATTATAATTTCTATTCAGGTCAGGTAAAATCGATATAAAAAAGGCTTTCAAAGAATTATTAATACAAAATTTTTGCATTAAATAAATCAGTTATTTTATAAGCTGTTACAGTACGGTGTGAGTGTCAGCCTGGTTATTCACATGTAAGCGGGAGAGTGATATTGAAATTGTAAGGATTCCAAACATGTAGAATCTTTTTGTTTGCTCGTTTGAGGTAGAATGTTGATTCAGTTGTTAGGTAAACTTGATAAAGAGGTTATTTATTTGAACATTTGACTTGAAATCGAGTATTCCTAGGTAAAGTTCAGTATAAAAGTTGAGTTCTAAATTGGTATGACTTAGAAACAGTCTGTTTCATTAGTTTATTTACATAATATTAGCTTCCGCCCGTGGCTTGGCCTGGTTGGTAAAAGGAAATTCGTATGCACAGAAATTTTTCACGTTGGTAAATAGCTCACATTTAATTTAACCATAATATAAAATAGGGGCAAGCTAAAAATAAAATACAACATTAACTACGTTAGGAAGCCAACACTTATACCTTCCCGTAACACAGTTATGCTTCCAACTCAAATATGTATTGAAGTAAAACTGAATATGAGGGAAATGCATTAAAGTCAACACTATAAATGGATAAAAATACCAATCTGTTGCTTTTTACTATTCTGACGTTATTATTCTTTATGATGGTAAAAAAGCTACGAACTAAAGAAATAAATAATTTTAGCATTAGGAATACCAGAAGATTGACTAATATAATTTCAAAGCAGAATATTAAATATCTTTACGCAGAATATTGAATATCTTCACACATTTCAAATGCTAAGAAATCATTTAGACCAAAGAAGTACAAGACGATATAATTTTAATGCAGAACTAAACATCTACACAATATTAAGATCCTCGTTTACACAATAAATAGCATCTAAATTCCACACGGAAACAGTTTAAATATTAGCACACTCTGGAGCCCATTAGGCCACTCGTCACGCTAAAGCCTCGTTCACTGGAATGCTAGAACGTTCTCTAATGTTGCAGTACTAGTGCATTACGGTGCTTTGTATCTTACAGTAAAGTACCTTGCCCACTATAGCGTATCATACTATGACAGTAATAGAAAATTTCAAGCAAAAAAAATGTATTGGAAAGGATGATTTCGTCCGGTTTCTGAATTGAGTAGTTGACTGAATGTCTCAAATCATGCTTGCTGATTAAATGTTTTCGTGTAAATGACATAAGCTTTCACAAACCCAGCAAATCAATTATCAATTCAAAAACCGCAGAGCCGTCAGGTGGCATATTTGTTGCGTTATTGATAGAGCATATAGATAGGCATAGTAGAGCATATCAAACTCAAATGTTTATGTATTCAACAAAACTTCGTTTAGAAACTTCAAAAAACAGAAAATTTACCACTGGTTCGGAAAGCAGTTTCTACAGAGGAGAACCGGCAAGAAACCCCGTATTTGCTCTTTTAAAATCATAACAATGTAACATTTAACATATTTAAAAATTATAATCATGCCAGATTAACGTAATTTCGTGTTGCTTTTCGATCCTGACATGTTCCTATTACGGTCTATATGTATAGTATAAACGCTGTAGTGGATAGAGTCCTTAATAATTTGGTATATTTCTCTTCAACGATATCTGTACACAGTAAAAAGTTTCATGATGCAGCTTTCTTGTTCCACAATATTAAGGTTCGTTTTGTTTTCAACTGCCTTCGAAGATGGAGGTTTTCAATGAGACTATATTTTTTATTGAGTTTTTACCTACGTTCGATTTGGTGAAGCGATTTTGATTAATCATTTTGTTATTGGAAAAGGAGTTTTCCGGTCAGTCCTACTAAAATTTTGTCTTGTTCAGAAATCATTTTGTTAAAAAAAATATTAACGACACAATATTTTACTTCGGAAGGTATCTTTTTGTTCAGTATTGCTTTTAAAATGAAGGTGTATTATACATGAAATCTTTTGTAAAGTTTTAAAGCACGTAATTAACTTTAATAAAGGATGATAACGACGTGTCATCAATATTACCTACTATCTGCTGTACTCCGCGACAAAATCACACCTTTTTGCTTTTCGCATCATTAAGGATGCATTATTTGACCAATTTTTATCATTTACTAGCTTACCGCCCGCAGCTTCGCCCGCTTTGTCTAAAACCTAATAAATTATATACTAAAACCTTCTTCTTGAATCACTCTATCTACTAAAAAAAACCGCATCAAAATCCGTTGCGTAGTTTTAAAGATTTAAGCATACAAAGGGACATAGGGAAATAGGGACAGAGAAAGCGACTTTGTTACTATGTAGTGAAGCCAGCCAGAAGTAGTCAGGATTACGAACAGAACAGAACAATATTCGTTAATTAATCTACCATGCGACGTAAATTCCATCTGCTCGACAGCTGGTTCAACTATTAGCGGCAGTCTTGTTGTTTGTTCCTAACGAGGTCTATACCTAGAAGAATATCTAGGTATTTAAGTGTTATTTAACACTAGCTGTGCTCCGCGGTTTTTCCCGCAGTGCTCCGCTCCTGTTGTTCTTAGCGTGATGATATACCTATTATAGCCTTCCTCGACAAATGGGCTATCTAACACCGAAATATTTTTTCCAATCGAACCAGTACTTCCCGAGATTAGCGCGATCAAACAAACAAACTCTTCAGCTTCAATTAGTATAGATTTAGAACAAATATTCTTAACATTTAGAAGAACCGAGCAGGTATCGCCTGATGGTAAACGATCATCACTGCCCATGAACATTTGCAAAAGCCTATGCAAATGTCTTGCCTGCTTTTTAAGAGGGACGGGATAAGGAAAGGATCAACAGGAATACAGGACTGGACTGGGAAGGGTAAAAATCAATAGAAAAAAAACACGAGACAATATTCTGCAGTTCGATTATTATTTGCTTTTAACGCGCTTATATAATAACGTATCACATATATAACGTACTAGCGGTCCGCCCCGGCTTCGCCCGTGGTACATATTTGGAAATAAAAAGTAGCCTATGTCCTTTCTCGGGTATCCAAATATCTCCATACCAAATCGCATGCAAATTGGTTCAGTAGTTTAGGCGTGATTGAGTAACAAACAGACAGACAGAGTTACTTTCGCATTTATAATATTAGTATGGATGTTTTTAACATGTTACAACAACTTGATAGCGTTGATTTTGACCCACAGATTTAATTCCAACTTTGTACACTTATCATGGATCGGTGACAAGGTGACAATATTATAATAATTTAATGAGCTGTTTATCTTATTAAGGGCCGATTTTTCAATCCCTGGTTAAAACTTATCCGTCCAATAAAGTATTACACGATAATATTAAAATGTCACCTGTAAACTGTCAATTGCGGGCAATAAGAATACATTTTGAAATGGTAGTTTTATACGTTATTCGACGAATAAGTTTTAACCAAGGATTGAAAAATTAGCCCTAAAGCGTAGGTACCTATTTTGTTTACAATAATTATTTATCATTGAATCTAACATGAAACTAAAAACCTTTTGAAAACGCGTTTTATTTCCTAGTTTTTAATAATAAGCTTAACTTTATAACGACCCCATCAGTTAGAATTCTGTTTGGGTTATAATTGGTTTCGAGTTTCCGATAATTAATTCGAAAGTTGTTGAATTTGGGCTTGTTAAATGTTTTATACTTTTACCATAGAATAAGGTTTTATTGAATTCAAAATAAAATTAATTATTTTGTAATGAGTTTGTAAATATTTCATTTGTGTTCGAAATGAGGAAGCTTCTATTGTAAATTTGGGTTAAAATTGTAAATGGCTTTGATTCAAATTTAAATTTAAGCAAAGATTTATAAATTTAAATTTTTAAAGGTTTAATTTGAACTTACGATTTGAGATAAAGTATGTTTATCTCATTCTCTTAGTTGTAATTAAAATCAATTGTTGTTGTGCAGAATTATTTCTTGTATATCTTTCATCTTATATTAATGTACTACGTTAAACAATTACGCTAAAACATTTGAAATGTTTAATTTAATACCTTTATTCAAATCTCAATCCCACATAGTAACAAACTTAATTTCGGTTCAATAAAAACTGAGGGAAGAATAATATTTGGGAATTGGGCCTACGCTACGTATGGAATTCTAATGGGGCCTCTTCACTATGCGTAGTTTGGCGAGTCTCTACTCGCAATCACGATAGTGTAGGCTGTAGAGGGCCAAATGTCTTTGATCGGCCGTAATTGTAGATGTTTATTCATAATCGCCGTAATGGTGGCCAACATTGTCGATCATTTGTTGGGCCAACGCTGTCTAATGTGAAGAGGGCCTGTAAAGGTTAACTGACTACGAAAAAACAGACATTGCATATAATAAAAATAATTTCATCTAGATTCCTTTGGCGTAGTAACCAAAAAGGGTTGTGTTGATTTTGTTTATTATAATAACATATTATAATATAAATATGGCCAAACAATTATAAAAATAAAAATGTTTATTAACTAGCAACTTTTCCCGTTTGTTGATAAAGGATAAAATAATACCCATGTTACCCACGCTTATTCGTGGTAAAATATTTTTTTAAAGCCTTCGGATTTTTTTATTTAAATTGTAACAACAATGAATAAACAAATCTCTCCTTGTGTGATGAATAAATAATGTTAATCGATTAAGTAAGTTGATATTTAGTTAAATAAGGAATTAGAATGCTTTATAAATGAGAAATTAAAAAAAAAATCGATCACGAAGCAGGATTCGAACCTGCGTCTTTTCGCCATACCAGGGCAACGCCTAACCACGTCCACCCGTGAACTTCCATAACTCTTTTCCCTATATTTAAACGTTTTCGCGCCAAAAAAGAAACCATCTTGCAATCAAGACAAGAATGAAAGGTAAATAAAACCGTCCCACAAAGGGTAAAAGCTTAACTAGGCGGTAAACATATCAGGCAACGAAGCGCGAAATACCCTCATTATCATGAACCTCAAATTTACTTTCCTGAAAAAAATAATCGGGGATTAAACCTGACAGGCTTTTGGATAATATTCAATGTCATCAGGTGAATGATTTGGCATAATTTTATAGAAATGTCCTAATATTTTTTGTTTATGTATCGATTAGGTTTGCTATTTCTTTTAACGCAATAAGTTAGACTACATTTACATAAGAAAATCTTCGTCTCATCAACTGCAATATTAACTAAGACGAACACCTATACCCCATACTACCCATAGATAGATAAAAAAAGGATTTATATGAAATTTTGTATACCTACTTTTATTTATAAACGTGCCTCAAACTATAACACAGTTGGCATGACGCTATCTATCTATTTTTAAAATACTGTTTGAGATAAGTAATTATAACCTACATATATAAAAAAGACATGATAATATTATGATGTTATATTTTAATTTAAATATGAGTATTTTTCGTATCTCTTATTAACTAATTATAGATTAATACCCTTTTTATGCTCAAGTTATGTTTTTAATACATTTCTATAGATTCCCGCACTTTATAGACTTTAGTGGTAGCCTTTATCACGCACGCATCACGTACAATTCCAACGTTGAAAGATATTGTACATGTATTTGCATTATTAAAGCAAATAAGCTTGGCATACTTGTCATATTATCTACGCCTTAAACAGACCCATACAATATACATTAATTATTTGTTAGATTGCAGTGATGTGACCAAAACTTGCAATATCAACGCCTAGAACAGCACATTGTCCTTACATTAATTCTATGTTCGATTCTATGCAGCCTATATATTACACTAAACGTCCAACACAGCACTTTTCAACAACTCCGATCTGAGATTCTAATCGAGGTGTCGCCAGAATTTTAAGCAGATGCAGGATCTTATAGATTTTGCCAGAGAGGTTATTCTTGGAGATAATGTCTTTGTAGATTTTGCTGCAATTATGTACTTTTATTTCACTTTGAGCTCTATGGAAAATATATAAATATACATACTAGCTGTGTTAGCTAAATCTATACGCGTGGAAACCTATAATAGAAAGTATTAGAAAGTGTACTCAAATCGGTAACATCCTTTATTAATGCTCTGCTCCTATTTGTCGCAATGTTATAGTCAAATCCCGCAAATCCCCAAAACACAATCTCTCCACGAAAGGACTGGTTTATCTTATATTTAGGTTTGGCAAAAGCCATCGGGCAATCCTCGAAATACATTTGAATTTCACCCTTTGACTGAAGTCAGCAGCAGTCTCGGGCGTAGGCGAACGTAGCATAGAGATCGCACGCGCATAAGACGCCTCAGCTAGACAACGACTGGCAAAAATTGTTTAGTAAAAGGCCGAAATATTACATTTATTTCGGCTTTGACAAAGTCATTATGCCAGACCTGACGTTTGACCAGTCCAACCTACGAGTGCCCAAGCTTCGGGGTTTGACTATAACAGCAATATAATATTACACAGCTTTTAACCTCATGATGAGGATTAGTATCTGAGATCGAAACAATAAAAGTCATGGGCTGCATATTTTTGTAGTGTTAATAATTAAGTTTGTCTATTTTCTGTGACAGTACTATCGTTTAAAATTCCATTAAACTAAGTATAATATATCGAATAGATCATAAAATAACAACCTTTTTCACACAAAGTGAAAATGGATAAACCGATCATAGTAATTAAAAGATAACAAAAAAAAAAATCATTGATTGTATAGGTCTCGACACGCTAAAATTCGTAACTCAGAAAGTTATTTTTTTAAGAAGATCCCTACTATATTTTCCTAAGCCAAAAGTTTATGTCACTCAATTGTTTTATTTATGGCGTGTCTACTAGCATAAGGTACTTAATTTTTAATTGCTATAATAATATGTATTTAACATGTATAAATTGAAACAGGTAATATCAAAAAATCCGAACAAATGTAAATGACTACAGAAATAACTAAAATATTGTTCAATAACAACAATTTTCATTTTTTCATTTTCAATAAAGTGTTCAGTGATGTTATGGTTATCAAAATAAACATAATTTACATGTCCCTAAATAATATTACGACATGAATATTGAATATGATTATGTAAGCTATTGTAAATGACAGTTAATTATGACTTAACCACACTCAATCAACTGGGGATTGAAAAGGGGCAATTGATGTCGAGATATTTCCAATATTACAAACAATTATAGCAATTATTCTAATGTATAAGTTATACTATAATATTATAAATGCGAATGGAACGGGAACTATGCGGGTTTTTCTTTGAAAACGTGGGCGAAGCCACGGGCGGAAAGCTAGTCAAATTTTATTATACTAGAACCTTCCACAATAACTAATCTATCTATTGAAAAAACCTCATCAAAATCTTTTACGTAATTTTAAAGATCTAAACATACAGACACACAGACATTGTTTTATACTATGTATGTAGCTATTACACCAAGTGAACATTAAATACCTGTCCTATCAATCTTCTACGTAAGTGAACGGAAAAAAATAAGTGACGCTTTGACGGCAGTTACCCATATCAAAATCATTGCTGTGTTTTTTGATGTGTCAAAAATTGTATGGTGTTACACACACGTATTTGTTGATGAAAAGTTTCTATTTTTGGATCAACAATGTTGTTTGGTTTATTACTAGCGGTAGAAGATTTTGGGCATTAAATATAAGAAATAATTGTAGAGAGTGTAACTATATTAGTTAGAACATAATCTCTATATATAAAAATGAATCCATATTTCCCTTGGTCACGGCATCACGCGTGAACTGGTGGAGCGATTTCGATAATTCTTTTTAGGGTTCCGTACCTCAAAAGGAAAAAACGGAACCCTTATAGGATCACTTTGTTGTCCGTCTGTCCGTCCGTCCGTCTGTCAAGACCCTTTTTCTCAGGAACGCGTGGAGGTATGAAGCTGAAATTTATATCAATTACTCAGGTCTACTGTCCCTTGAAGCTGTGAAAAAATCAAACTTCTAAGCCAACGCAATCAAAAGATACAGCCGTTTATGCCGCAAATTTTCGACACTTGCAAGGGAATCAAAACCTACAGGGTGCTTCCCGTGAACTCAGAATCTTGAAATTTGGTACGAAGCAACGTCTTATAGCATAGATAAAGGAAAAATTACGAAAACCATAAATTTTTAGTTACATCACATAATATATTTTTTTTAATAATTTTAAACTTACTACCCATTTCCTCATAAACGCGTAGAGGTATTAAATTGAAATTCATACCAAATACTCAGGTCTATAATACCTTTAAGCTGTAACAAAATCAAACTTCTATGTCAACGCAATCAAAAGAATTTCGTAATGAACGAACTTTGTAAACCTTGCAGGTTTGTACGGACCCCTCGGTGCGCGAGTCCGACTCGCACTTGGCCGGTTTTTTTATAATATTCCTTGAAGTACGAGAATGGTTCTTATGGAGAGAAAACGTAAACATGTACCACGGGCGAAGCCGGGGCGGACCGCTACTATTAAATAATCACATTTGATGTATCTTATACTAATTCGTCCCTGGTCCATCTGCCTCGAATCTTGATAAAATCTGAAAAAATAAGATAACGTACTCACGTATAATCTATCATTCGGCTGATGTAAGCATTTTCATCGATAAACAGCACATAGAGCAAGAGCAAGAGCATTCTTTCGTAATATTTTAGTGTAAACGAAAATTCGTATTCAGTGTTGTTCAGTATTATAACATTACATAGTAGGTATCTTTTCTTACTCACTAAGAACAACGAAACAATGCTCTACACCTGTTTACTTTAAAATAATTTGACATAGTGGGGTTAGAATGAGCATTCGCTCGTTTGATGTAAATGCCGGTGTATTTTTTTTCATGCAAACCGTGTATAGTGTATACCCCATTTTCATTTTTACTAGTGTAAAAACTATTGCTAATTTAATTATTATTATTTAGCAGTATATTGTCGCAAATTAAATTGAGAAGCACTCGTTCAGTATTCGTTTTACGTTTGAGAAGCTCTGTGGATGACAGCTTGGAAAAAAATCAGATTTCGACCGTCTCGAAATTCATTTGCTGTTAAAACAATATCAGCGGTTTACAATTTGCCAATTAAAATGAGTTTCTTGACTTTTTTAATTAATTTATCATCATCAATTGGCAATCCTAACCAATATTATAAAGGAGAAAGTACAGGTAAATTAGCTTGGAGAAATTTTTGCATATGTAGTGGTGTGTATATTACTCAGATCTTAGAGCGCGTTTCCACTATATCGTTCTGGCCTATATAAAAATGTTTCGATATCCTAACATTACTATTTAATTTTATACTTATTCCTAGCAACACTTTTGTTTTCAATAAAAACAAGTTTTTATTTGAAAGAATATGGTTTTGACTTTATAAAAAAAAAATATATCATTCAATTTCACGTCCTTGAGCAAACGACAAGACGACTACCGTGAAACAATAAAATATCGTGTCCATAATAATTTGTTTCGTTATTAATATTTGACCATAATAATTACGAAACAAAACAAATAAATAAATCGTCACTTGATAGTGGAAAGTGGAAACACGCACAAAACCAGAATAAACCAGTTTACGCTGTCCGCAGGTGCCACGTGCAGTCGTTTGGTACCGTTAGAACATAAAGCACACATTTCATTCAAAAATTATAATTATTACGTATAGACCGGGAGATATTGACACAAAATTTCGAGTCATTTGTAACAGGATGGCGGTTCTACAGGGGTCTTAGTACGCAATGACAAAAACAAAAACGATGGTGTGAACACTGGTACCGGCGGCTTAGTCGCGTGGGCGTTAGTCGAACTCGTCGGAAAAATAGCGAAGTCAAACAATTTGTAACACAAAAATTTTAGAATTTACCGATAGCCCATAAAAAAGAAGTAGGCGGTAGTGTCATGCCATACTTTTCCGGTGTGACTTACAGCCCGCCATACCGACGCGAATGTGTTGATTAAAAAAAAACAATTCAACCATTTGTACCAGGCTAACTTTTGCACAGGTAACCATCGTCGTGCAGCCATTTACGAAAATCGCCATGCCATACTTTTCGGATGATTCCAAATGGTCGCCATACCGCCGAAAAACTGCAAAAATTTTTTTTTCGCCAAACTTTTTGTACCAGTATTGCATTTGGATTTTTGGAGAGTATTTGATAAAATGTGACCATTATTATATTTACCATACTTCTAGTAGGGGGAAAAAGTGCTGCCATACTTGAAAAATTAATTTAGTACTAATTTATATAAGTGAAGATTTCCACCACCTAGATCTTTGAAATTTTGTATTTATATTCGTTGAACCTCAAACTTACAGGAAAAATTAGTGCCATACTGTTACTAATCGTTCAAAATACGAATAAAATCTTACAATAAAAAAAAATCTTATACACATTCGCCACCTCCCACAGGTATGACATTCTCACACTTCTATTTATAATCATTCAGGAGTTGTTGAAAAAAAAAAATTAGGGTGGTAAATGGTTCGGCGAAAAAAAAAAATTGCAGATTTTCGGCGGTATGGCGACCATTTGGAATCGTCCGAAAAGTATGGCATGGCGATTTTCGTAAATGGCTGCACGACGATGGTTACCTGTGCAAAAGTTAGCCTGGTACAAATGGTTGAATTGTTTTTTTTTTTAAATCAACACATTCGCGTCGGTATGGCGGGCTGTAAGTCACACCGGAAAAGTATGGCATAACACTACCGCCTACTTCTTTTTTATGGGCTATCGGTAAATTCTAAAATTTTTGTGTTACAAATTGTTTGACTTCGCTATTTTTCCGACGAGTTCGACTAACGCCCACGCGACTAAGCCGCCGGTACCAGCGTTCACACCATCGTTTTTCTTTTTGTCATTGCGTACTAAGACCCCTGTAGAACCGCCATCCTGTTACAAATGACTCGAAATTTTGTGTCAATATCTCCCGGTCTAGTAGTTTAATTGTTAAATTTTGTATTTGTTGATTGTTGTTATTATTTGTATTGTTATAATATTTGTTGAAGTGTTTAATTTGTGTGTAAGTGTTGTAACTTTATATTGTTAATTCATAATGGCTCCAGTGTTAAAACATGGTCGAGGCAAGCCTTTGACTTCTCAAACTAAAGAATTAAACTTTAAATGTCGTTTCTTTTTCAGGTTAGTAAATTTTTCATTTTAGTAACATTGTTAATGTAAAAGTTATACGTATGTTAAATGTGCAAATATTAAAATAAAGTCTCATCTTTTTCAGAGGAGAAACACATATAGTTTAATTTAAAATCCCTTATATATATAAAATAAAAACTAAAAATAAAATGTTGTTTTATTTTATTTGCTGACCATACACTACTACAAACGCAAAAATTTCTCCAAGCTAATTTACCTGTAGCTCTGCCTGTCTGTCTCTACGCCATACCACTGAATCGATTTAGATGAAATATACTAGAGGGATAGCTTGAGACCTGAAAGGACATAGTAGCTAGTTTAATCCCGGAAATTCCACGTCAAGGGAAAATATGCGGGATTTTCTTTGATTACTAAGGCGAAGCCGCGGGCGGAAAGGTAGTAAAATATAATAAAAGACCTTTAGCCATTTATATTAAACAACATTTTACTACGAATTTTATTCAGATATTTACAAAATGGACATTGTTAGTAAATTCATGCTTTTACGGTAGCACGCATTTTTCCTGGTTAAAATCTGGATTATGTCACTATGTGGGCTATAAACTATCTCTATGCAAAATCCAATGTTCCAAGGCTGTAGGAGTGCGTGAAAATATGAAACTGTGTTATAGTTTCTGATAATATTATGTTTTGACTAAAAAGATGAGTTTATTCAAAATATCGATTTAATTAAAATGTTATGAATGTATAATTAATCTTCTTTTAAATAGGTTAGTTATAAAATAATCATTTTTTCTTATAAAAAGTGATTAAAAAGATAAGGGTATTGCTGAAATATCGTGAAAGGTGAAAACAAAAATATTTTTGGAACGAGTTATCGTATTCTGTTGATTATATTATGGAAATGAATTGAAAATTACCTACTTATTAAATATCTTTCTATACATAATATAAACGAATATAAAAATAGACGACCATTTTTCTTAGCGATTATTCAATCTTGCTTTGAATTTTAATCTTGTGTTTGTTAATTTGTATGTCTGTAAATCAATTAAGTAGTTACGGTAGATTCTCTGTTGTTTCTGGAGTTAATCTGGGAGCGGGGTTTGATTAAATAAGTTTTGTTAATAAACTACTTTAACTCAGTTTCTGATTAAGCCATAGATTAAAATCTTAAGTGTCCAATCTTAGAGCACGTCTTATAGATATATTATTTTATTTATCCTACTAATATTATAAATGCAAAAGTTTGTGAGGATGTGTGTGTGTGTGTTTGTTACTCTTTCACGCAAATACTACTAAACCGATTACAATGAAATTTAGCACACATATAGAGGGTAACTTGGATTAACACATAGGGTAGGTTTTATCCCGGAAATCCTACGGGAACGGGAACTATGCGGGTTTTTCTTTGAAAAACTCGGGCGAAGCCGCGGGCGGAAAGCTAGTAATATTATAATTAAACTGTGTCTGGAGCTTACCACGCATGTTAAAAGTAAAGTAGTACAAATTGTCATCCCCTATTTTATGCTCTTGGGGGTAGAATTTATCAAAGTCCTTTCTTAACGTATGCCAATTTTACAGTGGACTAGCTGTGCCACGCGGTTTTAATCGCAGTGCTCTGCTCCTCTTAGCGTGATGATATATAATAGCCTATCTAACACAGCCTTCCTCGATAAATAGGCTATCCACCGAAAGAATTTTGCGCGAAGAGCGCGTTCAAACAAATAAACTCTTCAGCTTTATAATATGAGTATAGATACAATAATAAACGTATATTATGTCTATGTTATTTATCTGTCCCTAACACTGCCACCATAGCTTACTGGTATCATATAAATAATCAGGCACATACGAACATCCCTTCAGCGAATTTATCAGATAAAATTACACCAAAATTCGCGTTGAAAGATGGAATTATGGTGGTCTATTAATCCATTAAATGCCCAGGCTTATGTCAGTGTGAATTATGAAAATATCCTGAAATGGATCACAAGGTAATGAACAGGGAAAGGGGATAAGCTCTTGGTTAAGATGAGGTGTTTATTTGAACGTTTTTATGAGGTTTTTTAGAGTAATTTAGAGAATATTTTTTAAGGTGATTTGCAAATTTTAGGTGACTGAAAAAGGTAAGTTGGGATCAATGTTTTGATGTATGACAGATTTTAATAACCTTTTGATATTTATTTTCGTAGCTTTTTTTTATTGGAAGATTGTAAAATAATACACACAAGTTAAAATGTATGTATCTATTTATGTCTATATTATAAAAAAATGAAAAAAATGTTTTGGTAAGCGCATAACCCGAGAACGGCTCAACCGATTTCGTTAATTCTTTTTTTATAATATTCCTTGATGTACGTGGATGGTTCTTATTGAGGGAAAACGTAAACATGTACCGCTAGTTAATTATAAAATTATCTATTGGTGATCACATAAAAATGAAAAGACGTTTCCAAATTAAATCCGTCCAACATTATAATGACTGAATTGCGTTTTTAATCTATTGTAATTAGAATTTCTAAATGGACACTTCCTTTGAATGAAGCAGGAAAATGAACATTAAATCATAAAATAGAAACGGTACTAGCATTAATTACAGCTTTTGTGAATGAAATAGTCTAATAATAGGTACGATATTTTAAAATGTAATATTTAATACAGCGTAATATAAACTGGATAATCTTTTATGAAAATATAATTATGATATCTTTTAATTCTATACTGTGGCCTTATTCTAAGATATTTAATAAATAACTATTGATTTGTAGCAGGAATCTATAATAATTAAAAGTGATTTTCCTTTTAAGCTATTGCATAGCTTCTATCGCGGACCTTGAGCGCGGCGACCGAATGCAAAAATTCCGTAACGAAAAACCCTATCACCCCCCACTCAAACCGGCACAGCGAAGCGATGCGATGCTATGCAATAGCTTTACCGCGGCAGTCCTCGAGTGCCACACGTATTTTTTTAGATGGTTTGGTTAAACCATAGTATTTTAAACTAAGGGAAGAGTTGAAATTAACACATAAAATTTTAATACTTACCGTACACAACAATAGATTATAGAATGTTGAAGACGCAGTTTTTGAAAGTGAGAAATAAAAAATAAAACTAAATAGCTTCTTATTTTAATTCACACATGTAACAATAAATAACTTTTAGAAAACCCTTAACAAGCAGAATTTCATACAATAATATCTGCCCTTCTATTCTAGATATTAGTTGATTTATATACCTCGTAAATCAAATTCAATAGCAGGTTGTATTCCGAAATAGGCTTAACATATTATTGGAAAACATCGTATTATATTAAAGGCATAAATTTTAAGTTTATCCCAAAGTGTATTCAAAGAACTACTAAAAAAGTATATTATTTGTTAAAAAACTTCTCTGTTTGATAATTTTTTATTCTCTTACATCACGTTGGTTTCTATGATAATCATTGTTTTAATTGTTTCTATTATTGTATTACTATAAATAATATTTTTGTATAATTCAGCTCTAAATAATTTGATTAATCCCTACTGTCTGTCTGTCTGTCTGTTACGCTTTCCCGCTTAAACCTTTCAACCGATTTTGAGGAAATTTGGCACAGACAATCTTTAGACCCTGAGAAAGAACATAGGCTACCTTTTATCAAAACACCACGCGGGCGAAGCCGCGGGCGGAAGCTAGTGCTATATATAGATAAATTTTGTAAATCCTGCAACAATCTGCAAAAAAATTGATGTCACATGATAAAGGCTCATGAAATGAATGTGTGAAACAAATCTAAATGCAAATCCTAACCATTTGCTATCCTACTAATATTATAAATGCGAAAGTTTGTGAGGATGTGTGTGTGTTTGTTATTCTTTCACACAAATACTACTAAACCGATTACAATGAAATTTAGCACACATATTATAGAGAGTAACTTGGATTAAGACATAGGATAGGTTTTTCCCGGAAATCCCACGAGAACGGGAACTATGCCGATTTTTCTTTGAAAACGCGGGCGAAGCCGCGGGCGGCAAGCTAGTCACATGATAAAGGCTCATGATTGAATTGAATGAATGTGTGAAACAAATCGAAATGCAAATCCTACCCATTTATTTTGAAATAATTAAAAATCTACAAGAAACAATTAATTAAACTAAAAACATTGTGTCATGACAGGTTAATTTCCCGATAAAAAATAGGATTGCGTTTTTACGAAAACGATCTGATTAAATTATTTCTTACAATGGTTTTATTAGTCTGCGTTAATCGTTTTTATAATTAATATGTTATAGGTTAACGAGTTTTCTTGGAAACAGCCTTTAATATTTCAATTTTCTAGCAAAGTTATGGGCGGGTCATAATTGATCAACTATGATTTGAAAAACATTTATTGTAAAAAAGAGTAGGTAAGTTAACGATCATAATTATTCCTATAGGTTTTTGTCGATTATAACTTTCAGGTTAAGTTAGCCTAGCTAAAATTAAAAATATATGTGAAAGTAACTCTGTCTGTCTCTTCTTCACGCCTCAACCACTGAACAGATTTTGATGGGATACCTACGATACAGAAATAGAAATAGGGTTATATCTAGTATCTAGTAGCTAAATAACCTAATTTAATTTCTCCTAGGATACGAATGTCAAGAAAGATAAGCCTATATCTAAAAGTCTTTGCGAATCTTACATGCTTTTTCTTTGGAGTCACATAATAGAGCTTTAATTAAAATAAATGATTTTTGTATATTCGTGGTGGCTGACGTAGTGGTGACCGAATTGAAAAGGTTAATAGTATACTGGTACTATACCTTTTCAATTCCGTCACCACTACGTCAGTCACCACGAATATACAAAAATCATTAATTATCATACATCTTCTGTAGTTCTGTATTGCCTTATTTTGTCTCTTCCCGAAATGTACAGTAATTCAGGATAACATAAAAACAAAAATATCGTAATACTCAGTGGAAAAATAAACACGTACAGATGTTAGCTAAGTGGAATAAATTTCTTTCTCGGTACTAAAATAAGCTCTATACATCGCTACTGTTTCACTTATCGCGACGAAGTTCTCTTGAAATTATGCAATACTTCATTCTTCTTTGGAAATCCTTAGTAGATGGTTTACGGAAAATATTTTCATTGAAAGTAAAGTGGGTCTTTTGATGTACTGGATATAAAGAGGAAACGAGTATTTAAATTATAAATTTGTGTTCGTGTATCTATTATAAGAATAAGGATGCAAGTTATCGTATACTAGCTTTCCGCCCCCGGGTTCTCCCGCGTTTTTAAAGAAAAACCCGCATAGTTCCCGTTCCTGTGGGATTTAGTAGTTTTAACGCTAAAGAATACTGAATAGCATCCATCCATCCTCACAAACCTTCGCATTTATAATATTAGTAGGATAATAGCAAATCATATAATAGATGTTTTTATAATATCACACTCTAAATTCTTCAATTAAGACGTTTTAACGAACGTAAATTTTCATCAAGAAACAACAATGTACGCTATCGAATACATATTCAATATTCGTATTAACCGAGAATAACCGTCGAGAATTAATAAAATCATAATATTCCCGTATTAATTACGTTCGCTATAGTGTGTTGTAATTGTATTCAATTTGCTTTGTTCATATAGTTTAGTTTTAGCTAAACCCAGTAAAGCGAATATTACAAGCTCTATCTTGCTGAAATTGTTGTTCATAATAAATGGTTATTATAAATGCACTTCAGTTTTATACATACAACTATGAACTAGGTATAACTCGCGGTTTCTATTACAAAGCTATAAAGAGCAACTATGGAGTTTCTTGCCGATTCTTCTCCATAGAGACTGCTTTCCGAATCGGTGGTAAATGTTAAAATATGTTATGACGATTCAAAAAAGCTTCTAGAAGAAGTCTAATTGAATAAATTAATGTTTGAGTTTGATTTTGAATGTTTTACCCGCATTGCTGCGCTCCTATTGGTCTTAGTGTGATGTTATATAGCCTTCCTCGATAACTGGGCTATCTTACAGTGAAATAACTTTTCAAATCGGATCCTTGGTTCCTAAGATTAGCGCGTTCAAGCAAACAAACTCTTTAGCTTTATAATATTAGTATGGATATGTTCGGATTAAATATTCTCTTAAAAAAGCCTAAAACGTATGCAGTACGTGCTAAAATGTATTTTTGTATTGTCCAACAAAATTGTTGTGTTCGTGTCAGTGATTTTGATTGAAATATTTTTCAAATGAAGTTTTTTGTTTATTGCATTGTTCCATTTTGTTTACATATTTATTAATTTAGAGCCTTTTGCAAATGTACCTAATGTGTGTATATTCTCATGTAAAATCTCAATTCAAAAATTAATGTTCTTCACGTAGGTACCTCTATTTGTTAGGTTTTTTTGCAGAAATAAAAAGTTTAAGATAATATTTAAAATAGTTGAAGTTGTGTCGACATCTTGTAAATTATATAAAACAATTATACTTACGTAAATTAAGATAAACATCAAGCCTATAATGTTAACCAAGTCTGGATGTTGAGACAACAATACTAATTGCTTTCTCAAGTCTGTTTATACAATTTTCCGTTTTAGGTGTTAGGATAAACAAATGGTTAATTTAAAATTTATCTCATTTGGTACTCTAAAATGCTAATAAATTCGTTTGTTCTGGTGACGTAAAATACTTATATATATGTAGGTGTATATTGTATACTATGTATAGGTTAAACTCTTTCAGAAAAATAGATTTCAACTAAATCTTTTAGTATTTTAATCGAACATAGATCCACTGAATGCATAATATATCTTTTTCGTGTGCCTTTTTAACCAGTTTTTGACAACTTTATTTGTCAAATACTGGTTAAATTGACTTTAAATAATATAACATATACATATAATTATAAATATCCAAATTATAGGCTATTGGCTAGTTAATACTAAACTAATCCAGAGCTATATCACGGGCATGTCGATACAGCTTAGCTTTTCACGCACTGTGATTCCAATAATCCAGGAATATATTGTTATTCGGAATTTAGAGATTAAAGTATCGAATTTGAAAATAAATTATTTGTACAAAATTTGATGTATTTCTAGTGAAGGAAGATAATAGAGTTAAAACTAAATGGAATCAATTTTAATTTACGACACAGTTTTTATAATTAAAATAGATTTGGAAAACATAAACTATTTAACTTTATAAGTATGTTCTCTTGATCTGTTTGCATAAGGAGAGTCGTAAGTATTATTATCCCAGTCTTCATCAAAAAAATTCAATAAGTCTTAAAATAAGTATATTCTGTTATTATATAAAAGTGAAGTGTCTAAATTTCACATATTTACCATGTGTATTAGTATGTTCTGATATTATACCCTTTTATTAACGACTGATTTGTTTGCCAGAAAAGATATTATCGAATGTCAACCAAGCAACTCTTTTGAAACTAAGCAATTTTTAGTCCAATAAATAAGACATTAATTTCAATAAAAAATTGCTTCAATGTATGTGCTACTATCGATACGTTTACCTTATTTACGAGAGTTAGAGTGGTAGAACTACAGCTGCATACAGTCTCTGTATGTAGCACGAACGGGCTGTAGTTCGTCCGGGGCAGGACCACTACCTCACAGGAAACCGGCGTGAAGCATTAATTTGCGTTTCGCATAGGGTGAGTGAGGAATCCGGTAGCCCATTCCCCCCCCCCCCTCCCTTTAAGCATCATGGCAGCGGTTTTTAACAGAAATTTACCCCAGGAGGGTACCAGCTCCATTGATGCTGGAGAATCCCTCCCTGAACAATCTCGTTCGGGCCGCCCTACGTATTCTGGGGAGGGCAAAATACCGCTCGTTACCTCCTTACCAGGCAAAAAGAGCAGAAAGACCAGCGCACCCCTTTCCACGCTCCGCGTTAACTTTTGCAATATCAGGGGTATTCATTCTAACATCAACGCCGTGCATTACCACCTCGAAACGGCGAAGCCGGCCTTACTGTTTCTAACCGAAACTCAGATATCTTCACCGTCTGATGTATCATACCTTAGTTACCCAGGCTTTAGCTTGGAGCACAATTTTCTACCCCGCGCTGGTGTATGCGCTTACATCCGGGAAGATATCTGCTTTCGTCGCCTTGGTCATCTTGAAGGTAGGGACCTTTCCATCCTTTGGCTACGTGTGGAATGCGACGACCACCCGCGCATCTATGCGTGCCTCTATAGGTCCCATAGCGGAAACGACGAATCGGACCGACTCTTTGAGCACATTCAGTCGTCGGTTGACACCGTGCTTAATCAGACTCCTGCTGCAGAAATTGTTGTCCTTGGTGACTTCAATGCTCATCATGCTGAATTTCTCAAGTCACGAACAACCGACCACGCAGGTAGATCTATACACGACTTCGCTCTTGCCTATAACCTCACTCAATTGGTATCATCGCCCACGCGAATTCCCGATATTGAGGACCATACGCCTTCTTTGTTGGACCTTCTGCTGACTTCCCATCCGGAGGGCTACCAGGTAAATGTCGATGCTCCTATGGGCTCTTCCGACCACTGCCTAGTCCGGAGTTCAGTGCCAATCTTGCGCCTCCCTCGGCCTCCACGTGCAGGCCACCGTCGCGTTTGGCACTATAAGTCTGCAGATTGGGATGGGATGCGTACTTTCTTCTCATCATATCCCTGGAGTCGAGTTTGTTTCTCCGCGAATGATCCTAGTGCGTGTGCTGACTCTGTCGCCGATGTGGTGCTTCAGGGAATGGAGCTCTTTGTTCCAAACTCCGTTGTTCCCGTGGGTGGCAAGTCCCAGCCTTGGTTTGGTCGCTCTTGCAAATCGGCATCTCGCCGTAAACAAGATTGCTACCAGGCCTGGGCCAATGCACTCGCATCTAGTGATCCAAACGCCCGTACATTGAAAAGAGAATTAAACTCGGCCTCTAGGTCCTTCAAGAAGGCTATTGCAAGAGCGAAGGCAGAGCACATTGCTAAGCTTGGCGAAAAACTTGCCCTACTTCCTTCGGGAACTCGAGCCTTTTGGGCCCTCGCTAAAGCTGTGCAAGGGAATTTTTGTCAGCCGTCCTTACCATCTCTGCGCATGGAGAATGACTCGTTAGCCCACACAGCAAAAGAGAAAGCCGACCTTCTTGGCTCTCTCTTCGCTGCTAATTCGACGTTGGACGACACAGGGTACTTACCACCTACCATTCCACGATGTGATGCATCTATGCCCGACATTCGTTTCAGTCAGAGAGCAGTGCGTAAAGCACTCCTTTCCCTGGACGTCCATAAGTCAAGTGGCCCTGACGGTATTCCTCCCGTAGTGCTTAAGATGTGCGCACCTGAATTGGCTCCGGTTCTCACGCGACTTTTCCGGCACTCCTACTCTACTGGCGTTGTCCCGAACTCATGGAAGACAGCTTTAGTGCATCCTATCCCGAAAAAGGGCGATCGCTCAGACCCGTCCAATTATCGACCCATAGCTATCACTTCTTTGCTCTCCAAGATAATGGAATCCATTATCAATCGCCAGTTGCTCAAGTATCTGGAAGAGCACCAGCTGATCTGTGACCGTCAGTATGGATTCCGTCACGGACGATCGGCTGGTGATCTTCTAGTATATTTAACACATCGTTGGGCGGAGGCGATTGAGAGCAAGGGTGAAGCGTTGGCGGTCAGCTTGGACATAGCGAAAGCCTTTGATCGGGTCTGGCACAAAGCGCTTCTTTCGAAGCTTTCTTCCTATGGGCTTCCCGAGAAATTTTGCCGATGGGTCACCAGTTTTCTCACTGAGCGTAGTATGAAAGTCGTGGTCGACGGTTCATGCTCCGAACCTAAGCTCGTGAATGCTGGTGTACCACAGGGCTGCGTTCTGTCTCCCACACTGTTTCTTCTGCATATCAATGATATGCTGCGCGTTAGCAGCATTCATTGCTATGCAGACGACAGTACGTGTGATGCAGTTTATGCCGGCCGCAGCAATATTTCTCGGGATCGCGTCATTGAGTGCCGGAACGATCTTGTGTCCGTAATCGAAACTTCCTTAGATGAAGTCTCGAATTGGGGTCGAATTAATCTGGTCCAATTTAACCCCAATAAGACACAAGTCTGCGCATTCACCGCTAAGAAGAATCCCTTTATCGCGACTCCCGTTTTTCAAAGTACTCCTCTAAAAGCCACAGCCAGTATCGGAATTCTTGGACTCGAAATCTCGAGTGATGTGCAGTTCTCTTGTCATCTGGAAGGTAAAGCTAAGTTAGCTTCGCAGAAACTAGGTGTACTCTGTAGAGCGGGGCAGTATTTCACTCCGAGCCATCGCCTTAACCTTTATAAGGCGCAAGTCAGGCCGCATATGGAATACTGCTCCCATCTCTGGGCCGGTGCACCTCAACAGTATCTCCTTCCATTTGACCGAATTCAACGGAGGGCTGTGCGACTCGTTGGCGAGCCAAGTCTAACCGATCGGCTTGATTCTTTGGCATTGCGTAGAGAAGTCGCTTCCTTATGCGTCTTCTACCGCATTTATCATGGGGAGTGCTCTGAAGAACTGTTTGGTGCACTGCCTGCTGCTGAATTCCACCATCGTACGGCACGTCATAAGCTGAAATTCCACCCATACCATCTGGACAGCTGGCAATCAACAACTGTTCGCTTTAGAAGAAGTTTTTTGCCTCGTGCTTCCGAAATTTGGAATCAGCTCCCGCGGGCAGTGTTTCCAATGAGTTACGATTTGGGGACCTTCAAGAAAAGAGCGTACACCTACCTTAAAGGCCGGCAACACACTCGCCATACCCCTGGTATTGTGGGTGCAAGTGGGCGACGATGATCATTTACCATCAGATGACTCGTCTGCTCGTTTGCCTGCTCTTCACATAAAAAAAAAAAAAAAAAAAAAAAAAAAATTACGAAAAAATCACAGTATACTTTATTTACATAAGATCGTAAAATAAAAATACACAAGTGAATCCCATTTATTTGTACGCAAGCCGCACTCAGTAATTTTAATATTTATTCATTCGGCACGCAATATGTAACATATTTACCGAGTTTTGTATACAAAATATGTTTGTCATCCGAAGCGAGGTTCACGTAAGCTGGATTTAGCAATTTTGAATGTTCAGGCTCTTGGGAAATAACCGTTCTAAGAATAATACGGGCTTATCCATATTCTTTGTTGAGGAACGACACGGCTCTCGAAGCAGAATGTATTTGTGAGTCGATTAATTCATTAATATTTATACTGAGCAGGTTTGGGCAAAGTATGTAGGAAGATGCATTGAGTTACTATGTACTACGTACTAGAGGCCATCGCTACTACACTATTTGTAACACGAGTTAGAGTCAATCGTCTCAAAACAATTTTTTTTGTTACATTGATTGGTTTTAATTTATAAGTAATAAGAGGCAAAATATCTACAAAGTCACTAGCCGCCCCGCGCCGCTGCGCTTGTCGCACAGTTTTTGTTAGTGGTGTCCTCTCTATAATAATACCACAATGGTAGGATGTGATAGAATTTTTCTTTGTTTGTATGGGATTTTCATGAACCTAACAGTTCGACTAGGCCTTTCCCCTTGATAAAGCTTATAGCACTCCAGCATCATGTACATGTTCAATGATAAAATAATTGTTGAAATCGGTCAAGTAATTATAGAAATAAGCGCATGTACAAACAGACTCTACAACACTTTATTATTCAGTACCTATCTATAGGTATAATAATTATGCTTTCAATGGCTTGCGAATTTACATTTTTCACTTTACGGATAACGTCTTGCAATGCACATAAAAAAATTACAGTTATACCTTGATATTATGCAAGTAAGATTTGAACATCTTCACAATACTGATAACTCAAATAACACTGTGGAACGTTGTATGTTTTTTACTCAGAGATGTGTCTGAAGACTGTTCAAACATTATTTCTATTAACGATTTCTTAGAATAGCATTTGATTTCTGTATGTGGTACTGATACATTTTCCTTATTATTTAACTTAGTTTATATTAAATACCATGGAAATTACGAAATTGAGTAATGAGCACATATTTTTAAGTAAACTTAACAAATCTATGCAAATACTTAACTTAAATAAACCGGTCTAAAAAATAAAAAATTAATAGTTCTAATAATAACAAAATTAATTGTAATATTATATTCAATGTTGATTTTGTATCAGTGGTGTTCAGAAGTATTCCATTGATTATAAAAAAATAGTTAATTTATTAGTAAAAATATAATGGATTTATTCTAGGTAAAAGAAATGTGAAAATCGATATTATCTCTATAAAATATTATTTATTACTTCAGTAGCTTGGAGGTTGAACGCTTTTTACATAGGTCGAAAGATAAACAATGGATGTGGAAGAAAAATTATTATATTTTTATTTTGATGCGCAAAATATGAATAATTCTTTATTGTAAAAAAAAGAACAAGTTGATGTAACGAAAGTTATTTAATTATACAGTATGTCCCACCGTCGGTATACTAAGCTCAAAGGAGGTTATAGTTTTGCATACGCTGAGTACGTAAAAAATACTTATAAAATTCCAGACACATATTTTTTTCAAATAGATGAATTCTTAAAACTCTATGTGTATTGTGTACACCTCTAACAAGCAACCCACCCAACTTTGCCACCCGCACGTGAGCTATCTTTTAAGATATCTTTTAAGATGTTTTCATTGATAAAATGCTCACATTAGCGAAGCGGTATATGCCGGCTGGGCGAAGTTTGAGAAGAAAACATAGATTTTAAGGAAAAAATTAGCAAAAAATTTTTGACGAAATTTGTATTTTTTACGTGATCAGTGTATGCAAAACTACAAGTCCTTTCGCGCTTAGTATACCGATAGTGGGATGCTGTATAAATAAAAACATACAATTTTATATCAGTTTCATCGGTATCATTTCAAATAGTGATCCAGTATTGATATACCGATCCAAAGTATATTTATTTTACAAAACAAATCATGTTGTAATTGAAATTTTACGATATAAACTTCATATAAATTATATTTATTTGTTTAATTAAGTTTTTATAGTGAAGAAATGATGTTAATAAAAAGATTACATTAGAAGACACACTAACGCAATCCTGCTTTTATCCAGTTTTTAATCAATTATAATTAACTAGCTGTGCGCCGCGGTTTTACCCGCAGTGCTCCTCTCCTGTTGGTCTTAGCGTAATGATATACAGAGGTCTTCGATAAATGGGCTATCTAACACTGAAATAATTTTTCAAATCAGACCAGTAGTTCCCGAGATTAGCGCGTTCAGACAAACAAACTCTTCAGCTTTATAATATTAAAGTATAGATAAAAAATATCACCTATACTAAATACTGTGAATGAACTGCATGTTTCATTGGTAAGTTTATCTTATCCTGTATAAATAAATGTTTTAGTGTGTTTGATGTTTTTCTTTCCACCGAGAAGTATGAGGGCAGCCTTAAGGCACCTTTGTTCATTGGTTTTCGGTTGAGTTAGTTTTGTTTAAATGAATAAATCTTAGGATAATTCATTGGAAATTATATTGCGGTATTTCATATAAAAGTCTAATTAATCTTGTGTGCTTTTTATTGTTATTATATTTTTGCTAAGGGACGTTTTATTGATACGCATTGTACGAGTTATTTTTGTATGAAATCAAAATAATGTGAATATAATTCCTGGTAGACAACTCTGATCAGAAGTTGCTCTCTTTATATTATACTAGCTGATTCCCGCGGTTTCACCCGCATTGCTCCGCTCCTGTTGGTCTTAGCGTGAAAATATATAGTCTATACTCTATAGTCTTCCTCGATAAATGGGCTATCCAATACCGAAAGAATTTTTCAAATCGGACCAGTAGTTCTTGAGATTAGCGCGTTCAAACAAACTCTTCAGCTTTATAATATCACCTATAGTATTATTATTATTGCATCGGACTATTTTTCTTTGTAGATACATAATATTTTGTTTGTATGCAATAAGGTAAAGAGAGAGTATTCCCTTCATACCTGCCTATATATTTGGGAATTTTTATTTTAGGAATAGGTGATTAAACGCCTGTCTCACCAGATTTAAAATTATTTCTTGTTTTCAATACCAGGATGATAAATATTTTCTTAATATTATTCACTACTTTGTATTTTTTATAACTGGGTTTATTTATTTTACTTTTTCTAGAAAATATAAACCCAGTAAGCCTTGAAGCCTGAACTTTTGATGCTATATAGCACGCACTGCCCATAAAATACCTTTCCTTTTACGATATAACATCAAGGTGTAGGTAAATATTTTTTATAACATATACTAGCCTTTTGCCCCGGCTTAGTTCGAACAAAGAAAATGAATAAATAAGGGCTTAAAAAATCAGAAATAAGCTCTCTTTTCGTCCAATAATTATAGTCCATTGAAAAGTTACATTTGGGGTTGCGTTTTTTAGAGGACGCAATTTTAGTTTTTTGATGTGTATGAGGGGTCAATATATCTCTAATTTCTGAACATTTTCGCTTATAACTTTTTTATTTATAGTTCTACGACAAAAAGTTACTGGACCAAAGTTGTAGAGAATTTAATTTGCAACAAATAGTGCTAACAATTTGTTTATCAGATAAATAGTTCAAGAGATAGATCGTAAAAACCATATCAACCGCTATTTTCAAGATGGCGGCCGTGGGACAAGGGTCGCGACCCCACAAATTTCGTTTTAGCTTCACACTGACCCCCCCCTACACATCAAAAAAATAAAATTGCGTCCTCTAACAAACACAAGGTTAGGCCTAAAAAATGTAACATTTCAATGGACTATTATGCAAATCGATTTTTAGTATCTATTTATTATTAAAAACCTTCAAAATTATCAAACTTTCTCCTCCATTTCCACACGATTTACGTATTGAATAAGGGACAGATTTAGTATTTATGCTCGTTACCGATACAAATATCGAATCAATTTTATGTTATAAACGATTAAACTATACATTTTAAACAATTTCCAAAAGTAAATGTAAATATGGATATTAAATCCAGGGCAAGACAGAAGCTACGTGGCTCTTATAATAAAACTTAAAGCTTTTCATTTACTGTTCTCGTTAAACATTTTATAAATTCACAAAAGAAACACTCATTTCAAAGAAAAGCCTGACGGTAACTTTAATTAGGTACCTACTTCTAAATCGCATTTAAAATATAAAAGAAGTGAGATTTTGATTGTACCTCTATGTTTAATAATATTATTTGATCATTTCAATCCAATGTTTTTACTTTTTACAGAAGAGTTTGTTTGTTTGAAAGTAAGAACTATTGTTCAAATTGAAAAATCATTTCTGTTAGATTTTAGAACGTTTCCTACCATCTTTAAAGAGAATTACGAGTATATAATTGACTAGCTGGGCTCCGCGGTTTTGCCCACAGTGCTCCGCTCCTGTTGGTTTTAGCGTGATGATATATAGCCTATAGCCTTCCTCGATAAATGGGCTATCTAACCCCGAAAGAATTTTTCAAATCGGACCAGCAGTCCGAGACTAATGGCAGAGAATAGAATAAACGCTAAGGAATAGAAACTGCTATCGCTAATTATTGACATAAGCTCATGACATTTTAGTAATGGTTCGGTCACACTACCAACGACGACGACGACAACGATCAAAATTCCCATCCAGATACAATTCGTTCAAAATAAAATATTAAAATTTCCTGTCATACTGGAACTCGCAAAGAAAAAAAATTCGAGGTCAATTAATAAAAAATAGGCTTTTTGCAATTTTCGCCGAGACGGTAAGTTTATCATACAATCACCTGAAACCAAAATTGTAGATCATAAAATTATCTATAAAAAAGGTCAAATACATTTTTTTCTAGGAGCCACCGTTTCTACGAAAAACCTATTTTTTATCCATTGATCTCAATTTTTTTTTCCAAACACCAATACGACAGGAAAATCTTATATTTTATTTTTAAGTGTGTTTTTCAGAATTTTGTTAAATTGCGACTGGATGAAAATTATGTTTGTGGTCGTCTTCGTCGTTGGTAGGGTAAACAAATCCTTAGCGAAATATCATACGCTTATTAGACCGGACTCTCAGTGGAGTTTCGTTTGCAAAAATAGCGGACCTAAATCTGACTTCTGATATATATTGTATAGATCCCAGACATCCTATAGACAGATGTTGCCAACCAGTTTTGTGGTCCCCCTCTCCCCACCCCGGTAATTAAATATGGCATACAAAGATAAAAATAAAAATTTCCAAAGCATGCCGTGTGGGGTATCAAATGAAAGAGCTTATTGAGTAGATCACGAATATATAGCATACTATAACATTTCTTACACTTTCTCTAAGATTTTTTAGAAAATTTACGAAAATGCTCCATTTTTGAGTTAACTTTAAACCACTATAGATTGAAAACTCATGAATATATTTTTTAAATTATTATTTTAAATAATTAACAATAGTCCATTGTTTACGATTCAATAGTTCGTACAGTGAAATAGTTTCATGGGGGAGTGGGGGGAGCATTCAAATATGGCGAGTATATTTTCAAGTTTATGCCAGAAATAAAGGCCTAATACAAAAATATCGGTGTCAGGACTTAGAATAATTATCCCTGCACTGTCGTTGTGTTTGACAGAATGAAAAATATGGCAGAACATTCTTGAATCAGCTTGAATTCAGTGAAAGTTGCGCCTTGCAATTTAAAACATTTTGTGGGGTCATCGCAAATCCACCACATACATATAGCTCACTTATATTATATTACGAACTATTGAATCGTAAACAATGGACTATTGTTAATTATTTAAAATAATAATTTAAAAAATATATTCATGAGTTTTCAATCTATAGTGGTTTAAAGTTAACTCAAAAATGGAGCATTTTCCTAAATTTTCTAAAAAATCTTAGAGAAAGTGTAAGAAATGTTATAGTATGCTATATATTCGTGATCTACTCAATAAGCTCTTTCATTTGATACCCCATACGGCATATTTTGGAAATTTTTATTTTTATCTTTGTATGCCATATTTAATTACCGGGGTGGGGAGAGGGGGACCACAAAACTGGTTGGCAACATCTGTCTATAGGATGTCTGGGATCTATACAATATATATCAGAAGTCAGATTTAGGTCCGCTATTTTTGCAAACGAACATCTCCTTGGAGCCTGCTCTATATGACAATTGTCCGTATTTATGCAAAATGGAACCACTCGACAAATTTCGTTTTTTACTTTTATTGAAGAATACTCATTCAAAAGTGGTCTAAATTCTTATACAAACAAGAACCACATGATTTTTACGTTGGAAACAAGGTATACCAAAAGCAGAAAGGAACCACCAGCAACAACGAATAATACATATTAAGCAAAACCGAACCACAGAACACGGGACTGCTTTGTTCAAACAAATAAACGATATTACTATCATGTCATTTTATACAAAACAGATCCACACCTACTTGGTACCATTATACATTACAGATATTTCTATTAATAACAATTATTTTTAATACACAAAATGGAACCAGGTTTCTGTGGTATGGTTATGCGTAAAATAAATACATAATTTAATTGTAATTTTTTATTGCAAAATAAAACCACAAGCATTCGGTTCTATTATGCATAAATAAATATTGTAAAACATTCTGAAACCCATCATCGCTATATGGAACCAAATGCCTTGACTTGATACAATGCTTCTCATCTTTAAACAACGTATTTCATTACTTAAATAGCTCAAAGTGCAAAACTCCAATTTTTTAAGTAAAACGTCGAACATCTGTCAATATAGGTGACATTCAGCGAAGTAGTTCGAATACGTGACGGTGTTTTTTTCCTCCGCGAAGTAAGTTCTATTGTTTTTGTTAATTACCTTTAAAATTAAATGTGAAAATGTTTAGTAATAAATAAATAAGCAAGCAATGGGTAAGAAAAGCATTGGAGACGAACACCGAAGATAATAATGAAGATACAACGGGTAAGTAGTTTTATTTAATGCATTTAAGTACTTATTGAATCTGAGATGCAGGTACGCTTTATCCACTTTTGATTCATTCCCGATTGTGGTGTGATTTTAAGAAGATAGTTCATTAAGTAAGTACAAGAGGAATCCTCTGTGGATTTACGTATTTTAACGACAATGTCGTTGTTCACGAAGGCGAGTCGAATTAAGAGCCTACCTACTATTTTGGTAAAATACGTTTAGATTCAGATTCAGTACAGTACATTCAGCCACATCATTCAGCGCATATAATTATTTGTTTGATTTTAAAACTCGCGCGGCTACTGTTTTGACCGGAACAAGGCCCTAGCCTGCGAAATTCAAAATTTTAACAAGTTTATTTAATTTTTTGCTAGGGTTGCCACTGTTGCGTATGATTTTTAGGGTTCCGTACCCAAAGGGTAAAACGAGACCCTATTACTAAGACTCCGCTGTCCGTCTGTCTATCCCTCTGTCTCATGAACCGTGACAGTTAGACAGTCGAAATTTCATATGATGTATTTCTGATGCCGCTGTAACAACAAAATACAAATACTAAAAAACAGAATAAAAAAAGACGTGTGGCACTCGGGGACTGCCGCGGTAAAGCTATTGCATAGCATGCCTTCAAGCCACACCTCCGAGCCCGTCGGAGTGGAGAGCGTGAGGTTTTTTCGTTACGGAATTTCTCGATTCGGTCCCCGCGCTCAAGGCCCGCGATAGAAGCTATGCAATAGCTTAATAAATATTTAAGAAGCTCCCATACAATAAGCCGTGATTTTTTTGCCGTTTTTATAGATAATGGTACGGAACTCTTCGTTGCGCGAGTCCGACTCGCACTTAGCCAGTTTTTTGTACATGGCGCATGTACATACAACATACTTAGTCGTCTAGTAGGGACACGGCTTTATAAGAACTAATAATATTTTGCTGTCGCCATATACCTACCTACGTATAAAAGCCACGCGGCTTTATTGTTTTGATTTAAAGCTTTTTTCTTTTTATTACAGAAGATAACGAAGAACCTTATACGTCGCTGCCTCTGGAGAAGCTTTCTTCACCTTCTAGCGATATTCAGTCCATATTACATCTCATTCCACAAGATGCACAGTTTTTATAACGGTCTCATTAGTGATGATGCAATAGAAGACCACATAGATGGACTAGACACGGTGGATTTCGAAATCCAATTTAATGATAACGTCGAATAAACGTCCTATATAAGTATTATTTTATATATTTTATTAATTAAAGCTTTAATTACGATATTATAAATACATAGTTTCATTTATATCATTAAATCCCTGGGATGTGGTTCCTTTTTGTATAAGAGAAAACCTATCAATTGATAAATGTTAAAAGGAACCACATGCACATTTTCTTAATTATCTAGAAAGTTTAAGAATATTCAGAGCAAATTTATATACACATACTTAAATAAGTAATTTATCAATGAATTTAAATAAAATAAATTTTAATTTTACTTCATCTGACAGAGCTGCAAATGTTTTCGTAAATCCTTTGATATCTCAGAAGTGCGTTTTTGCTGGGTGGTTCCTTTTTGCTTAAATACGGACAATTAGTATCGCTAGCGAATTCTATTCCTTGTCGTTTTGACGTTTGTCTCAGCGCTCAGTAGTTCCTGAACTTACCGCGTGTAAACAAACAAACAATCTTTTCAGCTTTATAATATTAAGTATAGATTAAACTAGCCTTTTCTTACAACGTATATTTTATGTCTGTTTACGCAAAATACCACAATTGCCTTGTATTGTGAAATATTTAATAACATCGCGGAAAAATCTAGTCTATTATATGGAGGAAAATTAAAATCCCGGCAACGCCGCACGATCCATTACCATGCAAGGTAAAACACTATATTAAACGTTCGTGAAGGATATGAGATTGCCTGAATTCCATGCAATATTTACAGTCTTGCAAACGATTATTATATTGTGTACTAACTGAATATGGCGTAGTTCATCTTTGTTTCTTGGTGTTTCAATTTGTAGCTGTGTAAAGGATGTGCTGTAAGGGTACTTTGAAGAAGTTTGTACTTGTGTGATAATAATATAATATTATTTGTTTCATTATTGATGTATTTGAAAGAAAGAAAGAAACATTTATTTATCAAGGACAACATTTACATATTTCGATACTAACTATCCACTCGCGGCTTCTCCCGTGTTGTTTTAATCTAATCAAAGTATGAACTAAAACCTTGATTGACAACCACGCTGTCCATCGAGGAATACAAATGAAAATCGGCGCAGTAGTTTATTGGGAACAAACAGACAAACAGATGTGAATTCCTATCATTTATTTATATTTCATTCCAGGGAATTTCTAAAATTAGGTGAGTACCTAATTTTAGAAATTCCCTTATTAATAACGTAAAGTTGAAAAATATTTCACAGTTTGATAAAATTCTGATGACACCGATACTGGCAAAAGGGTATTTCGAAGCGCTTTCATTTCACAGCATTTACGTTGGAACTATAGATACTGCCAACGTGGCATGACCGAAGTCACCTCTTATATTGGATTTTTCAATTTAAAATCCATTTTGATACGAGCAAAACGTATGAAAGAACTATTTTATGGACGGAATAACACATATTCTTTCACGTATTTTGTGTTCAGCTATTCAGTTCGTTAAATGAGAGTTTATTAGATGATATGAACTTCAATATGTCAGAACATATTTGTTAAATAATTGTATATCGACGTTTACAATTATTTAACTAATATATTAATTGACCGCTTAGTTAGTACAACAGTGGGCGTTACTTAACGCGTGAGCGTAGAATACTGGGTTCGATTCCCGGTAGAGACGAAGAAAAAAATGTCTCGGTCTCGGACACAGAAGGCTGATCACTTGTCCCTAAAGAAAATCGATCAGTGAAACAGATGTTTGCATAATGCATCTGCCCCTTATTCCACGTGGGGACACGGGAGTTCACTATTACTACACTACCTATTATATTTAGTAGTATTTTGTCTAAAAATTGTAATCAGTAATATGACAATTTAACGCAATATTTTCGGTAGATCTATCGATATGTAACTGTTAGTACCGACAGCATAAAAATTCATTGAAATTCCTTTAAAAGAGGGATTCTAATAACCATCCCGATTCCAGTTTAGGGACCTACAAAGCCATATTAAACGATTGAAAGCAATAAGCTTTATTAAAATGTATTTATTCAAATTGAGACCGCGCTGTTTACAAAACAGAATAAATAATGATGTAGGTTTTCACGTCGGTTTTTGCTTTTTAAATTATTAATAGATTTCCTTAATAAAAATATATTAATTGGATTATATCTATACTAATATTATGAAGCTGAAGAGTTTGTTTGTTTGTTCGCGCTAATCTCAAGAACTCGTCCGATTTGAAAAATTATTTCGGTGTTAGATAGCCCATCACGCTGAGACCAACAGGAGCGGAGAAATGCGGGTAAAACCGCGGGACACATGTAGTTTTATGATATTTATATCATCGTCTCATTCTAACCCCACTATGGCAAATTATTTTAGTGTAAACACTAACAGAATTTGACATAGTGGGGTAGTGTAAAGCATTCTTTCGTTGTTCTTAGTGCGTTCGAAAAGATTGTATGCAATATTCTAACACTGAACAATACTGAATACGAGTTTACATTTACACTAAAAGATCACGAAAGAATGCTCTTGCTCTAGCTCTAGCTCTATGTTCGTTTGATGTAAATGCACCGCAAGAAACATACACACTTTTATACTACCCTTAAAAAAAACAAATGACAATGATCTGCCATAACCTCTCAAAATATACGGAAGCATATTTTAAAATTCATATATCACAAACGGTATTCATCTCTTCCAAAATTACAAAAATTAATACAACAGACGGACGTTAGGAAACAATTCAATTGTTGTTTGAAAGTTAATTTTGTTAAGTTGTACCCTTGGGTCGAATTTACTCTACAGTTCTCGCTTACAGTTAAATTCTAAAATATTTAAGTAAGTACCTTTTTCTTTGCGAACGTTTATGGAGATATTATGATTTTTTAATGAGAATGAGTTTTAATGCTCCTTTTGTGAAAGTCTTATAAATTAAACGCCAAATTCAAATAAAATAATGCTATGAAAAGTACATGGTTTAATAATTAATTATTTGTTAGAAGTAAAATAAAAAAAATTGTCCTTGAACCAATCTCCATGCTTTAAAAAATAATGTCAGAAATTGCAAGAAGTTTACAAATCAGAACACATGGTTGAATTTAAAGTAAAGCAGCTGTAAGGGCATTTGTGCACTACAAGGAATTTTACTGTTGGGTAATCCGATTTTTACGGTTCGATGTGGCATGAAAAAACCGATGAATTGGCTTTGTGCACCTGTCCGTCTTTACTCGAATCAGTGCGGTACAGTTCAAGGAAGTTTGGCGGTATAATCATCACTACATAGTATAAAACAAAGTCGCTTTCTCTGTCCCTATGTCCCTATGTCCCTTTGTACGCTTAAATCTTTGAAACTACGCAACGGATTTTGATGCGGTTTTTTTTTAATAGATAGAGTGATTCAAGAGGAAGGTTTATATGTATAATAACATCCATTAAATAGTGGAGAAGTACTGTTATTTTTGAGGTTTCTAATGTGATGTCGTAAATAATTACATTTTTTCCGCTTACATTGCAAACGCAGGCTGAACCCTACGAGTTTTATCAAAATAATGTACTAAGTATTGTACACATTGAAAAGGTCTACAGAAAAGTCCATGATGGTATATGTCTATCTCTTATGGATAACCCACAATAACTTTTTTTTGTCATTTACTTTTAAGACAAATAATGGTTAATTTTCGAAGCGATTTTAACCAATACAGCATTAATCCTTAACGAATTAAATACCTTGAATACATTGTTCATTTAATATAGATCTATATGGCCCTTGACACTGTATGATTTAAGTGAATATTTTCGAAGATATTACAGATTTAAAAATTGCGGGACGTAGCGTTTGCGGCGGTACCGGCCGGCCGCCATTGCACCCGTGCGAAGCCGGGGCGGGTCGCTAGTTTTACATATAAAACACAATTTCACTGCATCACATTTATTTCTGAATCAACATGAACATTGAACATTTATATTCCACTTATTCTCACGACAAATTTTTACAAAAAAAAATCTATATCTTCAAAACTTATTTAGCTAAGTATAAGTCAATTGGAAAGATCTTTCATTATTATCTCTTCTAAGAGTATCGTGGGTTGCTTTAAGATGGTCGAGTTTGGTTGAAATCTGTGCTATGGAGTTATCTATCCATCGCATTGATGACATGTGCGCGTTGAGAATTCGTCAGATTTGAACGATCTGAAAAAAATTAAATAAATAAATAAATAAATATTATAGGACATTATTATAAACACAAATCGACCTAGTCCCACAGTAAGCTCAATTAAGGCTTGTGTTGTGGGTACTAGGCGACGATAAATATAATATTTAATAAATACATATATAGATAACATACAGACCCAAGAACAAATAATTGAGTTCATCACACAAATATTTGCCCTGACCGGGGATCGAACCCGGGACCGTCGGCTCAGTAGGCAGTTACTTTACCACTGCGCCAACCGCGTCGCCATTGGTTGTCTGTAAAGTCGGTTTACTGACGATAGTTGAACGTGACAACGTCCGATTATGATTCTTGGTCGCTCGATCCGCGCTCTCGCTTGCACTTCAAGCCTTACATGGAACGCCTCAGAGCGAGGTAACGCCGCATGAGTCATGTTTTTTCGCGCGTGCAGCCGGCTCTATCGAATTATAAGACGTTGTCACGTCAAAAAATTATAAGTCAAATGAAATGATTAACATCTACAAGAAAAATTGTTTGTTGATTTCACTTTCATGATCATGTCAAAGTTTGGTTAATAATGTCTTATCGTCAGACAAAATTGCATTTACTTTAACCAGCCAACCAGCCAAACAGCTGATTCAGGCTAACTCACGCTCACTCACGCTAACTCACTCTCACTCACGCTCACTCACGCTAACTTACGCTCACTCACGCTGAATCAGGCTAACTCACGCTAACTCAGGCTAACTCACGCTCACTCACGCTAACTCACGCTTACTCAAACTCACTCACGCTCACTCACGCTAACTCAGGCTAATTCACGCTCACTCAGGCTGACTCACGCTCACTCACGCTAACTCAGGATCACTCACGCTAACTCAGGATCACTCACGCTAACTCAGGATCACTCACGCTAACTCAGGACCACTCACGCTCACTCAGGCTGACTCACGCTCACTCACGCTAACTCAGGATCACTCACGCTCACTCACGCTCACTCAGGACCACTCACGCTCACTCAGGCTGACTCACGCTCACTCACGCTAACTCAGGATCACTCACGCTAACTCAGGATCACTCACGCTAACTCAGGACTCACGCTAACTCAGGACCACTCACGCTCACTCAGGCTGACTCACGCTCACTCACGCTAACTCACGCTCACTAAGGCTAACTCACGCTCACTCACGCTCACTCAGGCTAACACACGCTCACTCACGCTAACTCACGCTTACTTACGCTAACTCAGGATCACTCACGCTAACTCAGAACCACTCACGCTCACTCACGCTCACTCAGGCTAACTCACGCTCACTCAGGCTAACTCACGCTCACTCACGCTCACTCAGGCTAACTCACGCTCACTCACGCTAACTCACGCTCACTCAGGCTAACTCACGCTCACTCACGCTAACTCAGGATCACTCACGCTAACTCACGCTAACTCAGAACCACTCACGCTCACTCAGGCTGTATCACGCTCACTCACGCTCACTCAGGCTAACTCACGCTCACTCACGCTAACTCAGGATCACTCACGCTAACTCAGGATCACTCACGCTAACTTAAGCTCACTCACTCTAACTCACGCTAACTCAGCCTACTCACGCGAACTAACGCCCACTCACGCCAACTCACGCCAACTCACGTCAACTCACGCCCACTCACGCCAACTCACGCCAACTCACGCCAAATCACGCCAACTCACACCAGTTACTCTTTCACGCAAATACTACTGAACCGATTACAATGAAATTAAGCACACATATAGAGGGTAACTTGGATTAACACATAGGATAGGTTTTATCCCGGAAATCCCATGGGAACGGGAACGATGCGGGTTTTCCTTTGAAAAAGCGGGCGAAGCCGCGGGCGGAAATCTAGTGTTATTATAAATGATTGTTTTTGCATTTTACAAGAAACGAGTAAAAAATATAGAATATGAAATATTTTATTACTTCGTTATAATAAAAAGTAAAGTTCCGTAAGAGATTTAAAATGCGTGTTTCACTTATTTATTTTAATCGGTGACGAGGAGCTAAAGCTATTCCCACTTGAACTTTAACTTACCAACACTTACTTAAATAATAATTATAGGTCAATGTATATAAAAATAACAATACCGACTTTTCAAATCACATTGCCAGCTAAAATAAAGTAAAACAAGAGCTTGCTTTCAATTGGCTTAAGCAGTAAAATCCAAGCAAGTGGGCATTCGAAAACAATAATATACAGCGACTCGTAGACACAAAAAACCATCCGAAATAGGGAAAAGTGAAATGTCGGACAGTAAAATTACGTATAGTGCACAAGCTAGTATTTAGATGGCGTGCCATACCGGACCGTAAAAAATCGGAATGCCGGTCAGTAAAATTCCTTGTAGCGCACAAACGCCCTTAGTAAGTTAATACGTCAGTCTCCGACATCAGGCTCCCACAGTGCACCATTATTGTTTGCTTCGAATTATCCAGCTCATTTCACCTCAATCAACTGCCACTCACCTGCCTATTCACAAAAAAAAAATACAAAAAAAAGAAGAGAAGCAAATGAGAAGGCACCTTTTAGGTAAACATGCTCCAACTTAGGACGCGTTGTCACTTACGATCAGGTGAAACAGCGGCCAAATGTTTACCTATTCATAAATAGTTATAAAAAAAAAAGACGGGTTGCACTCCAGGAGTGCCGGCAGAAGTGAAAACTTGATTATTAACGTTCAGCATGTTTGATATTTTGGAATGGTATCCGTCTTACGCATGGAATATAAAGGCTAAAAAAAAAAAACCGTCTTACGCTTTTTCGATCAGGCCACGTGTCCTGACGCGAGTTTGATTTTATACCCAACGCCGCTAAAGAAGTTTTCACTTCAAAAACGTTTACAATCGCTTGACAAAAACGTCACAAGAAATATTACATTCAAATTAACACAGAAATGTATCTTTTGTACAAATTAAGTTTGACATAATGCAGGCGTAATAGAAGACTTCGCTTCCTCGTAATTTCGACTTAGCATTAATTTTCTTTGAAGTGAATTTCTGTCTTCAGTAACTAGTTTTCGAATTGCTATTGTGTCGCAGAAACAGTAAAGCGTTCTTGTTATTTTTTCATCAGCCTACAGACAACCTGTACAGTTTATCCAAATAATACTGTTTAGTGATGTATTTATTCTTTCAATATATTGTGTTGTTTAAAACCATTTGTAGCTTCCATTTTATAACTTTATTGGGGTAACTTAATTTAAAGGAAAAAGTTTATTTGCTATCATAGATTTGAATATCACTGTATTATACTTAAAAATTTACATTTATATATTTTAAATTTTTAAGGGCCGATTTCTCAATCATTGGTTAACCGTCCCGTCCAATAAAGCACACAAAAATATTAAAATGTCACCTGTAAACGGTCAAATAGGGGCAATAAGAATACATTTTTAAAATGGTAGTTTATTACGTTATTCGTCGAATAAGTTTTAACCAAGGATTGGAAAATCAACCCTAAGTAAAAGAGCTGCAATAAGTTATTTTTTTTTTAATTCATAAAAAGTACCTTACAGCTGTTGATAAGATAAATTATACTAATAACATATAAAAACGCCAATTACCGACACACTACACACCGATAATATTAAAATAATTGTGTGACAAAAAACGGCAAACTACAAAGGTAGGTACAATAATTGTTTTCTTTTACTTTAAAAAAAATACAATTATTCTTGATGAAACACAAAACATAAATGAATTAAATGTGACTTCTCGTGAACAAGCATCCACCTTATAAGGTAATGGTTGATCGAGTTCCCAATAGGTAAAATGCACAGATTACAAGACAATGCAGCTCATAATATATTATTTTCTAGTAACAGCTATTAAGAAGAACAGAAAATACTTTGCCTTATATATCTGGGTGATGAGGTAATAATAATAAATAAAAATACCAATAATATTGTGTAATTTTATTACAAAGTATATATCACATACTATATTACAATTATATCTAACATATAAACGACGTATGAACAGTCAACTAAAGCACCGATATGTTTGAATATTATCCAACTATTGATATAGAAAAACTATAAGTTCTAATATCTATATACATAATTTTATAAGTAATGATACGTGCATATTATGAGAAATCTATCAAAAGGCAGGTCCACACAGAGCGAGCAGCCTCGCGAAGCAATCGCTGAGTGAAGCAGCTCGGTCAGTGTGGACGTGGCTTGACCAAAGAAAGTGCGTGTAACGTTATTTTCCTCAGCTGAGTCACGTACATACTGATCGAACTGCTTCGCGCAGAAATTTCTTCGCGAGGCTGCTCGCTCTGTGTGGACCTGCCTATTGAAAATCGTCGAGGCCACTTTATCATCTATATGATATTACTTTATAGCAGTATTCATGGCTATAGAATGACCTATTAGGTTGTTGAGGCTAACCTAAATACATCAGGCATAAACTTTATCATGTCGACGCACCTAGGTTACTTCAAAACACGCACGGTTATTTGGAACTAAAATATTTAAAGAGCGATGGATTCTAAAGAGGTCATTGTTATCTGTCAAATTTTGACGAAAGCTAGTTTCACCGCTTCATAATAATGTCTCTGATATATTATTGGAGACATTATGACATCATTTTTATATTTTATTCGCCATTTTAACTTAAACGAAACATATCAGGAAACTGTGTGCTTTAATATTATTACATTTATGGACATTTATAGGTTATTTACATCCGAATATTTACAAATAAAATTACAACATACTACATCAATATCACAAAGTGAAGGTATACGAGCATTGTGTATTTACATAAGTGCTATCGTAATATGAATCTAAAGTCGTTCAAATAAAGTGACTTTTGTTCTGCAGTCTGATATATTAGTTCACAAACAGTAGTTGTGATAACAACTTCGTAGCTTTGTGTTGTGGATGCAAGAATTCATATTGATCTCAAGTTTGAACAAACTTTTGTACCAGAACGTCCACATAACATGCTGATTTAGTTATTTATACTTATAATATTATAAAGCTGAAGAGTTTGTTTGTTTGTTTGAACTCGCTTATCTCAGGAACTACTTTTTCGATTTGAAAAATTCTTTCGGTGTTAGATAGTCCATTTATGGAGGAAGGCTATAGGTATAGACTATATAATATCATTACGCTAAGACCAACAAGAGCGGAGCCACGCGAAATCGCAAAGCGCAGCTAGTTTAAAATAAATGTAGCATTAACAAAGGCAGTGTTTTTAAATTTTGTAATAAATATTTCTAAATTGAGTTTTTCGATATACAAATCAACACAAATACCATGCAATAAAAAAGGAATTCACGTCGGTTATAAAATATTATGTAAAATAGGATACTTTTTTCCTACAATCCCTAGACTTTTCTACATGATATTATTGTGATTATCGGTTCGGTCGGTCGATCGGTATCGATTAATCGGCATTTTAGGTGAATGTGTTTTTGATATGCAGTTACATATTGCCTTAAAGAAAATGTCTGATTCCTATAACTAGAAGTATTTAAAGAGTACACTATTTTCAGTAAATAAATATATACGATAATTACTGTGTTTTCACATACATTTTACATAGATAGATGTTACATTATTTCCTATTATTACAATATCGTAAAACTAAACATTTCTGATATGGTAAGCATGATAATTTTCACATTGGAATGACTAATACATTATACTTTACATCAAAATGTAACTGAATATGAATGAAAAATACACTAAACCACTCGATATGTAACGCTATAAAGGCGAAATTATATACAATTTCATACAATTATATCTATATTACAGGGAACCGTATTAAATATCCATATAGCGATCTCGCTCCAGCAGTTAACACGATCGGTGGCATACGGAGCGTTCTTTACATTCTTCATTTAATGCGGCATTCAATGGTTAAGCGACAGCGGAATTGATATAATATAGTATAATAACACTGTATGTATAGGTATATATTTAATGTATATGCATTTACAGTATACTAGTGTGTATTTTAATTTGACAATAGGCGGGTACCTACAAAACAAGTAACCTTGCTGTTAACAACAGCTGCTGCTGAGGAAATAGCATACCTACGCATTTTCCTAGCCCAAACCACGGTCACATCCAAACTGACCGACCTGCTTCGCGTGGCAATTGCTTCGCGAGGATGCTCGCTCTGTGGGACCTGCCTAATTATTATTCTTGGATGAACGAGATTTTTTTTTGTATAAAGTATTCTTATAGTAAAGTCGCTGGTTGTCCAAACAAAATTATAGGTTAGGATAAAACTATCAAACAACACACAAACAATAGATAATCACAAGCTATTAATATTGTCACCTATATGTATAGATAGATATGTGTATTTATACCATTACTAATTACTTGGATTTTATATTTATTTTTCATTTCAAAATTATGTAGGTATGTTTTGTCGCTATCGCTCAATCATTGTTGCGGCCTTAATGTTCAAGTACTCAGGAAAATCAATTCTATTCAGCATTTACTCTCTTTATTTCTTAATAGGATTCCGGCTTGATTGAAATGTGTCTTTTACCTTCCTCATTAATTTTAATTATCATTACATCGATTACTGCGTCACTTTTGTAAATATTGAGTTGTTTTTTTTTTTTCATTTCTAAGAATTTTAATTACGTTTTTTATAACATCATCATCATCATCATCATCGTATTTTATTACACTTAACATAAATTACTTGATTCTTGGAAAGAATATTTAATTGATAATAATATGATAGATATAATTAACTTTTCTGGAATAATGTTTTTGATTGATATGAGGTTTTCGAATTATTATTTTTACGATTATATTAGTGCTTTAATATGCTTATTCGATATGTTACTTTTTAAATGATCCATTTAATTTTAATCGTGGAATTTTAAATTTGTAAATATTTTAGTAGTGCAAGTATAATAAAGTAGTATTACATTACATAACAAAATAATATAAGAAACTATTTACTATTCATATTATATACACGTCAAATGAACGGGATTTTAAATCAAATATTTCAAATCAATCTTAATTTTGTAAAATATTCTGTAAAAAGACCTTATTAGGGTGTTCAGATATAGCATTTTAAAAATATTCATAATAGGTATAGCGACGAAATAACTTAATTTACGGACCTTTGGATAGTTACAATATTTTCAATTCGAAAGATTATTGCAATATTTATATCCAGTGTCTTATATGTAACTACGTAATGAAGTATTATATAAGTATATAGTATATTTATGTGGTTTGATATAAAATATATTATTCATATGTTTTATACAACTACTTACCTATTACTTTTATCTAACCATTTTTATATAATTACAATCTATAACAGTAGCATTACTTGATATATTCTTAAAGTTATTATGTCCTATAAATCTATGTTTTGGTGTTCAAATTAATCACCTATTCACATATAAGTATTTATTTTTTTTAGCTAGACAGTATTAATACAATTTTTAATATACTCTTTTATTATCTTCTTATAATATATAAAATTCTCGTGTCACAATGTTAGTCTGCATACTCCTCCGAAACGGGTGGACCGATTCTCATGAAATTTTCTGTGCATATCGGGTAAGTCTGAGAATCGGCCAACATCTATTTTTCATATGTACCACGGGCGAAGCCGGGGCGGACCGCTAGTAATTATATATATTAAATATAATTTAATTCTAATAGCTGTGATCCTAGAATATATTTTAAATAAAATGTTTTTAATGTATCGAAAACACAAGAAAATGTTTTTTCAAACCAAAATTAATTCCCTTTAGACTTTATTTATAAAAATCTTTATAATAAAGTGATTATTATTGATATGAATATTCTTATAATTCCATTTCATAGGTTTCAGTGAACAAGATAAACATTATTTCAATCAATATTCAATACACGTAATGCGTTTGTAGACGTTTTTGTAACAAAATAACTTAATTTTAATGAAAAATATTAAATAGAATATGTAGATTTTAATAAAACAATAATAACATCGAACATTTTCAGATATAGGTAATAAATAAACTTTTTTATATTCACATAAACAAAAATTAAACATCGTTTTTAAAAATCTCTTGGTCTTACCACAAAACAATTTAAACACAGTTTAACGTTAAACCAGGGACCTGTCACTTTAATAGTAGTCTATGTTAAATACGACAAAACCAGATTAAAGAGAACCCGCGCTTAAAGTTAAACCCTGTATAAGTTTTTTGTGGTAAGACATTTTGTTTTTAATATGCATTCATACATCATACACGAAAAAGCAAACCGTCCAAACGCATTGTTTACTATACTTGTTCCCATAGAAATTCCGTTACCTTCTAGAACCTTCTAGAACAAACTAGGTCACCTGACGTCACTATAGCCAGCGAGTATAATTAGCAGCGACGCAAGCAAGAGGCTAATGTAACTCGTTGTTGTTTTTACTCCGCTCTGCAGCTCCGCCAGACTTGAACCTGTGATAAATTTAAATTAATTAGTTTTTTCATTATGGCTAACTGAGATTAATATTTGCGCTTTTTGAGGTTGTGTTGTGAGAATGAAAGAAATTATTCTTAGTTTTGTTTAGAATGAGTAAAGCTAATTAATAAGATTTTATATCTGTTTAAAAGTTTTTAATTTTGATTTCTGTGTGACTACATGAAAATTACTACCCAAATGTATGTACCTATGTGCTAGCTATTGCCTGCAGCTTCGCCTACCTATTTTTTATGGTACAAACTTTCATCCCCCATTTTATCCTCTTGGGGGTAGAATTTTTCAAAATCCTTTCCTATCGGATGCTTTGCTAATAGTAGGTACCTATCTGTTTGCCAAATTTCAGCCTGATCGGTCCAGTAGTTTAGGTCGTGCATTGATGTATTTATACGTAGTATAATAAGGTAGTATTTTTAAGGCTCGAAAGATGTCGGTAGATTATTTATGACTTATTCGTTTTTTCTATACTTTACAGTACTTTTCACAAAATATAAAATCTCCCTTAAAAATATATTGTGCCCCAACTTTACTAGTTATCCTTCCAAACACTATACTTCATAACTTCACCTAGTCGTAACATTAGGCGGGTAAGCTTATAGCGTAAGTTTAATCGCTGGAACCCACAACTTCTACTGTGTTACCAACAAATTATTTTAGTTTCATATCTTTGGCATTCATACGCATTGTTGGAAATATGATAAATGAAGACAGTGAGATAAATTAGATGAATCCATATTTGGTGAAATATTTTGAATGATTTTTTTATTGCAATAACTTTATTCTCAATTTAAACGACTAGCTTTTAAAATCTATCCTATGACCTATTTATCCAAGTTACCATCTATATGTTTGCACAATTCTCTATTTCATTGTAATCGGTTCAGTAGTATTTGCGTCAAAGAGTAACAAACATACACACACACATCCATCCTCACAAGCTTTCGCATTTATAATATTAGTAGGATAGGATTATCCCACTTATCAATACTAATAGTTAATCAAATAGGCTTTTTCTAGAAACGCACTTGAATCGCCATATTACCTAGGTACATAATAATTGGTTATGATCGATATTTAAAGAACTGCAGAAACGACAAGTTTATATAATTTATTACCCTTTATTTTTGCGTATTGAGGTTAGTTTATTTTTATCATAGTGAAACATCTCATTCTCAATAGTATTTTCTACCTCTGTATCCTTTAATCTCGCGGGCACAGCCGCGGGCAGCAGCTAAGTATTATATGTGCATTAAGGGCCGATTTTTCTATGCTTGGTTAAAACTTATCCGTCCAATAAAGTATTACACGATAATGTTAAAATGTCACGGAAACTGTCAAATGCGGACAATTAGAATACGTTTTTAAAATGGTTGTTTTATACATTATTTGACGAATAAGTTTTAACCAAGGATTGAAAAATCAGCCCTAATACGTAGTAAGCTCCTTTGAAATATTTTGAAATAAACAAAATATTGCTTTATGCTTTAAGAAATTTTTGTATCAAAGCCCCTTTGCATTTGAATAAGTTTTCATCTATAACGTTATAGAATTGGAATTTAAATTTAAATATTTTCAATTTATTTATTTAAAAAATAACCACGCGAAGACCAATTTATAACCTTTCATACTACATAAATGTAGCAAGAAATTCTATATTACAATAGATTTCCAATATAATATTGACAAGTATAAAAATATGGCGACCGTTTCTCATTTTAGTTACAACCCTTCTCGATTAATTCATTACATACAGGATTTTTAATGATATTCTTAATAAACATTATTATAACTCCTAATTAAACTATTATAGTTTTACTCCTAACTTCATACCATGGCATGTATATTTTTTTTAAGCGCAAAACACGAAGTTTATGGAAGATCTAAAAAAAATAAATTTACTATCGTCATAAAATTATGCCGAGCCAATTACAGTTACTACCCACATTACTCCCATTGTCCAAATTCTATAATAATTATAACAACTATAATCATTAAGTTAAACAAAACACATACAATTCTCGGGCAATACGCCAAGCTATTATAGCTCATAAAACAATGTCATTAAGCGTTATAGTCCGGCAAATAATATCCATTGCGATAATTAAAATTAAACTATCATTCGCATCAACAATCAAAAATAATAGTTAGTAGTGCTTTGTGTATGGGAACAACTTAAGGGTGGAATTCGACATGCATATAATATTAAAATGGCTATTATGAAAACAATTGAAGACATTCTGTGGAATATACATTATAAAGCAAATAAAAGGTTAAAGGTGGGCATACACGATCAATGTATCAAAGAATTTAGAAGAAATGGAGTGAATATACAATTTGGATTTGACTTCCACACTTTAAATTATGAGCGTAGTCTGCACCATTTAATACGATGGATTGATCATTAAATATTTACTTTTAAACTATAACATCTCATCATTGAGTACTTTACAAATAAGTAGTTGAACTTCGAACTTTACAAGAGAGTCATAAATATAGTCTGATAGTCTGATAGAAACAGACTATTTTTTATAATCCTCGAGAATTCACCAATGATTGAATCTGTTAATCCAATTGTAAATCGACTGAATTTTAAAAAGAAAGTCGGTTAGAATATTATAAGAAGCAGTCGCAAAATTCTATTGAGTTTTAATACATATCACTCCTATTTCAAAAACTATTTTCTTCAAGCTTGCGGTCCGCGGCTTTGCCCGTGTATTTAAAGGAAACTCCCATAGCAGTGACATATTCCACTCAGGTAAAAATAGCCTGTCTCTAACTATCTCCAGACCAAAAAATCACATCATAAAATCACTCCGTTACGACGTGAAAGAAAGACAAACAAACAAACTTTTGCATTTATATCAGTAAGGATGTTATACTCTTCTATTATCGATAATTAATTCTACAGATCCAAGCTCTCATAAGTTAGCATATACACTATACAGTTAGACTAGGCTCATTACAAGAACAATAATAGTTTCCAGCTTGCAAAAACCACCCGGCGCAAGTCTAACAAGTTGAAACCATACAAATGTGTAACATAACCCTATCGGATAAAGTTGGCAAAGTTAAGAGCACAGCCAGTAATAATCTATGAAAGTTTACCGTTAGTGGGTAAAGTGAGACAGTACAGCTTCACAAGTTAGTCGGGTAATGTTACCTTGGTTTAGTGGAAAGGCAACGCTTGGTCTATTAGTGGTTCCTTAAATTATTGTTGGAGGAATGTTTAAATGCGATTATGAGTCGATATTTGATTAAGTGTTGAAGTTATGTGACCGCCTCCTTGATAATACTCTATGCTTAAGCGTAGAACTAAAAGGTCTTGGGTTCGATACCCGGTAGTGATTAACAAATAAATGTCATGCTCTGGGAATATACAGAAGGCTGATCACCTACTTATCCGTGTAGAAATCGATCAGTGAAACCTAGGAATTAAAAAAGAGGTTGAAATACTGAAGGATAATGAATATCATCAGGTTTATATTATGAAAGAAAAGGAAAATAGGAAATATTATGCAAAATTTTTAAGGTATTTGATGTAAGGTATGAGTAAATTACCTTGTAATACATGCACTCTGGTGACAGTCTTCATTTGTATTGGTGATTCCAAAGCACACGTGTAGTTTCCAGCATCTTCTAGTTTCAGACGAGCCACCTGCGAGAAAAACAATTATATTAGTTTATTCATATTGTATTGTAATATTTATTTATCTTACTATCATCAAGAATTGAAATTTATTGTTCTGGAAATCTGCATGAGGTGTCTCTTTGAAAGACAATATGGCAATGTCGTTAGTGATCGGAAAAGAAAAAGAAGTTGCGAGTGAAGAATATGGAAGTGCAACGTCAACAATCCAGATTGAAACCGATACCGTCTTTTATATTCCCGGTGTCATCCACACTTAAAATAATCAGCCAATATATTCTCTAAGTTAATGAACTAATATTATCGTCATAATATACGCGAAACTTAGTTATTCATCTAATAAAGTGGCAAATTACTATTTAGGAACTTAAAAATCCGTTATGACCTCTCTATATTATGATCCCTTTCTCAGAATTAAATGAGATGATATCCACACCTTGAGAAGGTAAAAAGCCCTTTATTTTTCCAACACGTTTAGTTTTAAATAACAACCACTCCCAAAAATGTTTACGCAAAAGGGCCTTACGTAATTCTGACCGCATTTCCTAACTTTTTCTATACATTTTAAAGAAGCTTTACAGCATTATCTACAATAGCAGTGATATTACGACGGTGAGTGCTCGTTTACGAAGATCGCTTAGTATTTATTCTGAGTGGAATAAAATAGAGGAAATGCGCTGCGAATGCATAAACGAAATCGCGATTTAGAATAAGAGTGAAAACTATTTATTCCGTTTTTAGCTGTAACCTGTTGAGAATAGCTGTTCTTAAAGATAAATGCATAGTTATTTGTTTTTCTATATCACCTGTTAAAAGACGTTTCTATAAATTTATATATAAGCTTTTTATTTATTACAAGTAGATTTGTAAGGATGTAAGGGCGTTATGGTTAGGGAGCCAGGTGCAAATTTGGTTAACTATTTCCTCTCAAGAGATAATTCGTCAGACGCATGAGAGTATAGTATTATAAAGCCTCGTGAACGTCAGCTGGCGCTCGGTTGGGGGGGTGAGCGGTTGTAGCCTCCCACGCACATAGGAAAAAAAATACATTCATTCATTCATTTCCTCTCAGCTAAAAATTTGTCAAATTGTAGCTAACCCAATATCTCAACGAAAAAAAATAGTCAGCTGGTTACAACATGGTGTATTATACGTCAGCTGGTGTCTCGAACATGAAAGTTAAATTTAAAGAAAAATTTATTTTCCGTTATTTCCTCTCAAACAAAAATTTACCTGATGATAGCTTATATGTAACTGTGGATAAATATATATGTCAGCTGGCTGTATCTTGGTGGAAAAACCGTCAGCTGATACGGGAGGCTACAACCGCTCTTCCCCCCAACCGAGCTCCAGCTGACGTTCACGAGGCTTCATAATACTATACTTTGATGCATTTTACTAATTACCGCTTGAGAGGAACTTGGTCATAAAATCTGCTGCTGGCTCCCGGACCATTAGTACACCGACGCATTCGCGTGCGGCAGCGAAACAACGAAAAATCTGTCAGTAGTGTGGCAGGATTTCGCATATGATATGTCTCACTCTAGCACATAGATAGATGAAATAGTTGCGTCCTTGTCAGTATTGTTTCGCAAGGAACTGCGAAATGGCCATTACACAGACGCATTGCGAAAAAGTTGCGAAAACATTGCTGTGTACTAACGTTCCGCAGATATTTCGCTACGCAGTAGTTTCGCAGAGATTCGCTGCCGCACGCGAATGCGTAGGTGTACTAACGGCGTAACTGTTGTTGATATAGAATTTTAAAATACGCAGTCAAAATAATTCCTATAGTAATTGAAGTTTAGGTCATAATATTGATACCCTTTTCAATAACTAGTTCTAATATTTATTAAGAGTTATTTTTTTATATGAATTACTTTATTATTTGTTTAACAAACATGATTCTTCATTAATCAAGGAGACTAAAACTTATTTTCACTTATTCAAAAACCACCTACTGAACTAAAGTATCTTATCTATATTTTCTTATGAAACTTACTACAAAACTATGAAGAAGTCTACCTTTTTCGTAATAACTGTAGCATTACCACTCTAAAATCTTTCTGCATATATTTTTATACATTTATTCCATCCAACTTTTTTAATTTCAGTACGAGTGCAGGTGCAAAAGAAACAAAATGTGACACGCGGTATAACAGCATTACTGCACATGTTAGAATTTTTATATCACTACATAGTATAAAACAAAGTCGCTTTCTCTGTCCCTATGTCCCTATGTCCCTATATCCCTATGTCCCTTTGTACGCTTAAATCTTTGAAACTACGCAACGGATTTTGATGCAGTTTTTTTTTTAATAGATAGAGTGATTCAAGAGGAAGGTTAATATGTATAATATTAACATCCATCAAATAGTGGAGAAGTACTGTTATTTTTGAGGTTTCTAATGCGATGTCGTAAAAAATTACATTTTTTTCCGCTTACATTGCAAACGCAGGCTGAACCCTACGAGTTTTATCAAAATAATGTACTAAGTATTATACACATTGAAAAGGTCTACAGAAAAGTCCGCGGTGGTATATGTCTATCTCTTATGGATAACCCACAATAACTTTTTTTTGTCATTTACTTTTTACGACAAATAATGGCTAATTTTCGAAGCGATTTTAACCAATACAGCATTAATCCATAACCAATTAAATACCTTGAATACATTGTTCATTTAATATATATCTATATGGCCCTTTACACCGTATGATTTAAGTGAATATTTTCGAAGATATTACAGATTTAAAAATTGCGGGACGTAGCGTTTGCGGCGGCACCGGCCGGCCGCCCGGCTATATATTTTATACCCGTGCGAAGCCGGAGCGGGCCGCTATATTTTTATATACAACGTTCACAGTTTTTCTGTAGTGTATTTAGTATCAGCATTGCACCCGTGCGAAGCCGGGGCGGGTCGCTAGTTCATTAATATTTTTAGTCCTACCTTAAAATAATTTCACGACTGTATATATCGCTTTTATGCCAGAAATAACGCTTAGGTAATGTTTTGAAAAATACTGAACGCTTGCTTTTAAATGTATTAAATTTTAATGAATGTATGTTTTAATAAGTTCTGCCAAATAACAATTTTTAACACGCTTATGTTTTCTTAATATTATGTACCTATGTTTGTATATTTGTATCTAACTGACTTCTTTAGACTTAATTTTGAACCACTTCAAACAGACAGATTTAATACAAACTTTGTACACTTATAGATCGATCCCTGGTCGATGAAAATACGATAAATAATTCATATCATTGAAGTGCGTTAATTTTTTGGTTTTTAGGTATTTATTCGAATCTACTTTTGATTCCTAATTTCGGAATTAAAGATTAATATTGACTAGAAACATATTGCTCTTTAAAAAGTTGTCCACACAGTAAAAATACGTCAAATTTTATTTCATTGTTGCCCCATTTATACTCGTTTAAGGGCCGATTTTTCAATCCTTGGTTAAAATTTATCCGTCCAATAAAGTATTTAAGAACATTTTAAAATGTCACCTGTATACTGTCAAATACGGACAATTAGAATACATTTTTGAAATGGTAGTTTAATACGTTATTCGACGAATAAGTTTTAACCAAGGATTGAAAAATCGGCCCTAAATTTACAAAATAAAGTCGGAATAAAAACAAATACTATCTAACGTATAATTTAAAACATTTAGAAATGTTTCAAATAATATAATTAATTTATTAAGGTAATTTTACGCATCAGTCTTTGTTTCAGTCATCGTTTCCCAATCTATTTATTATTTACGTCAAAGGCAAAAGTTGTTTTAACCCTTTTAATTCATATTAATACGAAGAATTTGGGGTTTATTTGTACATCAATAATTAAATGTTTTAATTTAACTTATAATTAAAGCCCAAATACAGAAATACAGATATCGACTGTCTGAGAAGTTTGTGTTGAGTCAGTGGAGTATTCATTTGGCAATTAAAATTTGCTTTAGAATTAATTTAGTTTCTTAAGCTCCAAATAATTTTCCTTCGATTCAATTATTAATAAATAATTTTTCACTTTCTAGTTATTTCAATTAAAGAAAAACAAGAAGTTTCTTTGTTTAAGATAAGGACTTTCAATGCTATATATAAGGCTATAATATAATAACAATTAGGTAATTTACCTATATTATTTGACAATTATATCAAGAATTTTACGTACACGGTTCTAATGGTTGGTATGTAAGTATCTTAAGATTCAAATAAGTAATTGGCTGAAGATTGAAGTTTTTGGTTCAATTTCTATTAACAATAATGGATGAAGGAGGTACCTAAAAATCCAAGCGCTTTTAAAGGCCACCATTCATATTTTATCAATATCTATGTGGTTTCTCAATAGACTGTCATGTATTTGGAATCTTTCCAAAAATATTTCAACATTATATGAAGAACTTGGCCTTGAAAATACTATACTTATAGGAAGAAGTGTATTATGGCCATTATTTAATACTTCAGTGATAAGATTCCAATGACCCACTTTTACAAGTTTTATTTACCATCAAAAAGGAAAACATCTCTGGTTTCCCCAGAAATAGGAGGAAATGTTAAGCCTCCACTTAACCGAACAAATATATTACAGTGGAGGGAGCGGTTTAAATTACCCCGTCTAGGTTGGAGTAGTGTGCGTCCACATTGCTAGAGTTATTACGATTTTAGTTGTATTTTGTATGTCAACTAGCTTCCGCCCTCGACTCTGTACGTGCATCCCCGTTTTTCCCCGTTCCCGCAAGAATTTCAGGAAATCCTTTCTTAGCGGATGCCTACGTCCTAACATCTACCTGCATGCCAAATTTCAGCCCGATACGTCCAGTGGTGGGTCAAAATCGAGTCTAAAGGAGTCGGTTACATACAAATATACAGGTGAAGCTAAAAAAGCGTGTGAAATAGAGAAGCTAATACTACGTTAGATAATGATGAAAGCATCACTACGTATTATTAAACAAAACTTCCACTGCGTCCGTCTGTTCTCGATAGATTTAAAAAATCGGTTAAGTGCGAGTCGGATTAGCGAAACTTTACTTTTTTCGCTATTATTAATAACAAACAAAAACTTATATGAATTACTGTTTTTATATTGGTTTTATTTTCATTTAATTATTCTTTCTTTTTTTGTGAATATTCTAAAGATTCTATGAGATCTACGTGTCTACGAATACGCTAGCAGAGGGGCTCCGTATACCTCAGTTTACAGTAGAAATACGTTGATACTGTAACAATAATACATGACTAGCTACCTCTATTATTATCTGCATCAATTACACTGAAATTACCTTTGTTTAAGTTATCATTAAATAAATGAACGCAGTTATAATTATTTAAGTAACCTACGTTAACATTCGTATGTGAAACTGAACACGTGGTGCCTATAATTTTGATTAAACTTAATCGAATTAGGTTTCTTTGAAACAAAAGTTTAGGTGAAAGCGTAAGAAGGATTGAATCTCAATTGGAGGCTAATTAGAAATTCTCAATCTATCTGATTACAATCACCTAATCAGGAAAAAAGATAAAATATGTCTCTAATTTCATATGATATTTTCATGAATTTAGTAATCAAGATAGATTCAGTAATCATATCGATATTGTCCTAAATGTTCGACCGTGACATTTGACCTTAGCTATAAAAGTTTGTGATGAGGTCCAAGCTACTAAATTGTAATAGCATTAAGGCTTGACATGGTTTGATTAAACGTACTGTATAGTTAATTAAAGTTTTGCATCTGTATTATGCACATCTCGACGATACAAAAAGTCTCACTCAAAATACGTTCAGAAATTTTTAATTTATAGTAGGGGAGCCCAAGAGGGGATTTTGGGATTTACTCGAGCGCGTCAGATTACTATAAGGGAAGGTACCTTAGCTATTCATTAGAACATCTAGTCAATATGAGCCGTTATGGTTGGTGGGTGCCCTCAGGGGCCCCGCTGGAAAATTTGAAAAAATCTATAATTCCCTAAGGTTGAGTGTTTGCGCCTGAAGTTAAAAATAAGCAATGGCGCAAAGCCGCGTCATTTTCTATTTCACAGTAAAATAAAAAGCGAACTGTCATATTGTCACTTCATATTGTAACTTCATCTTGTGAATATACTCGTACTCTTAATTGTTGTTTTCTTTATTTAATTTCACCGATAAAGACTAGAGAAGTGGTAAATACACTAACATTGGTCAGCTTCGAGCCCCATTTGCTGTTGGATTTGCTTAAAATCAAAGATTTTGAAATATTGGATGAAATTCGCCGCGGCCGTGGAAGTTTGAAGGTTATAAAAGGTGGTGGTCATTGTTCGAAGACAAAGGAGTTACGAGTGGATCGAGACAAAGTCTGTATATAATTGTATAATTTGTTGTAATAGTGCCTTTTGTTATTATATTTTCGAAGTTTGTTAAGTTTGTTAAGTTACTACATTTGTTAAGTTTTATAGCAAAAAGTAACCCAAAATTCATTGTTTTACATTCGGATAGTAATATAAAAGTTAGTGTTTTAATATGCTAGTTTGATTACTTACATCCAATAATATCATTAATTGACAAAATATTTAATAAAAACCTACATAGTGACAGGTTATGGGTGTCATTCTCTGTACATTCTATTCAGTGATTTAGCTTGTACAAGCCAATTTTAGAAATTCTAAACTTTAGACATTGGTTCTCAAATCTACTTTTAAGTTTAGATGATTTTAGTTGTCTTAATTACTTAATTTATAAAATTTGGTTTGTGAATTTGAATGTAAATAATATTCTTTTGTTTTGTCTTTGCAGTTGAATTGTCTGATTTTGTTACTTTTTGTATTGAGCGTAGTAGTGAATAATAATTTGTTTTGCGGTTAATTTATTTATGAGAAATAGTTATTAGCCAATACTTTGTATAAGCATTTTGTATCAAATTTCAGGATTTTGCAACTGCCTCCCAATTAAATATGTCGGAGAAAAGCGAGATCACTAAGGAAATTTCTGAATTAACCAAAAAGCGCAGCAGCTATAAAGGTAGAATTACAATTTTTACTGGATATTTAAAATCTTTAGAAAACGCTTCGCCTTCGTCTAAGGAGATTGGTGAGTTAGAATTGCGAATTTCTAAGTTAGATTCATTGTACGCTCAATTTGATGAAACGCAAACCCGTTTGGAATGTATTTCGGATAATTTGGATCTACAACTAGCTGAGCGCGATGAGTTCGAAAATAGATATTACAAAGTTTTAGGCCAGGGGCAGGATATACTAAATAATTATAAAAAATCTCAGATACCATTACCTAGTGAATGCGGTTCACACAGTGGAAAACGGAACCCCGTTAAGCTCCCAACTATTCAAATTCCGACATTTTGCGGATCGTATACGCGTTGGATTGAATTTCGGGATGTTTTTTCCAGTTTGATTGATAGCAACGATGACCTTGATGATATTAACAAATTTCACTATTTAAGGACGTCACTGGAGGGGTCCGCTGCTGTGGTTATTTCATCTATAGAGTTTTCGTCGAGCAACTATCACGTAGCATGGAAGCTCTTGTGTGACAGGTTTGATAACAAACGCTTACTAATTCAGAATCATGTAGCAGCATTGTTTAACATCGAACCTGTCACGCGTGAATCTGCTGCAAATTTAAAACATATTCTTGACGAATTTAATAAGAATATTCGTGCTTTAGAATCGTTAGGTGAACCCACTAAGCACTGGGATACTCTGCTCATTTACATGATCACCCGTAAATTAGATAGTAAAACTTTTAGGGAATGGGAAGAACATAAAGGGAATCTAGATAGTGAGCAACGTATTGAGCTGCAACATCTCCTTGAGTTCATGAGAAATAGAACCACTCTTCTTGATACAATTGAATTTTCTCGTAATTCCCATCAAAATAATACTTCAAAGACTTCAAAAATTAAGGCTATGGTTACAACACAAAATAATAAAAATTCTAATAATGTAGGTTCAAAGGATTCATGTCCAAAATGCAGTGGCGAGCATAAACTGAGCACATGTCCTCAGTTTTTAGCGTTAAGTAATGAAGCGCGACTGCAGTTATTACCTACTCTCAAAGTTTGCTTCAATTGTTTTTCAAAATCCCATTTTTCAAATAATTGTAAGAAACAGGGATGTCGAATTTGTAAACGCAAGCATTCTGTTTTAATCCATGTCGCAGATAAGCAGAAACCGGTTGTGCATGGTGAGCGCCATGATGATAATATCAGCGCGACTCCCTCCACCGTTGATCAAAATAACTTAACATTATCAGCGAGCGTGTCGTCCGCGAGTCTTGATAGGAAAAGTCGCCGTGGAGACGTTATATTATCGACTGCGCTAGTTAAGTTATATGATTCAAACAATCGCGAACATATCGGACGCGCTTGTTTGGATTCTGGTAGCACATCCAGTCTATTGTCGGAGAAAATGTTTCGTCAGTTAAATCTGCCTTATAATCGTATAGATCAATCTGTACTCGGTATTAATAATGCAACGACACATATTAATAAAATGTGCCAGTTGAGTTTGAAATCGTTAAATGAAAAATTTGTGCGTAAAATAAATTGTTTTGTTTTGCCTTCGTTGACGGACAACGTTCCGTCTCGCACAGTTGACATTTCAAACCTTAATATACCTACTAACGTTTGCTTAGCGGATCCTCATTTTTATACGCCTGCGTCAGTTGATATAATATTAGGCGCTGATATATTTTGGGATATTGTAGGAACGCAAAGAATTAAATTAGGAGTTGATAAGCCTATCCTTTGCGACACTAGGTTAGGGTGGATAGTTTCTGGTCCGATGAATAACTCATCATATCAACCCAACCCTATTCAATGTAATTATGTAAATGGTAATCCGACAAGTGATATTTTTAATCAAAATGTACAGAATCAGTTAACTCGGTTTTGGAATTTAGAAGAAGTGAACAATATAAAGTCTTCTAGTTATTCTCCGGAACAGAAATTATGCGAAGAGCATTTTGTAAAAAATACTACTCGCTTAAAAGACGGTCGCTTCTGTGTGAGAATTCCACTAAAGGAGGATCCAAGTGTTTTAGGCGATTCCTTGCAACGAGCTAAGCAATGTTTTCTGTCTTTAGAACGTCGGCTTCTAAAACAACCGAAACTTTATGAAATGTATCGAGAGTTTATATCGGAGTACCAGTCGTTAGGTCACATGTCAGAATGTGAGCTTAAGTCGGATAATAATGCACATTTTATCCCACATCACGGGGTGCTACGCGAGAGCAGCACAACCACGAAATTAAGAGCGGTATTTAATGCAAGTTCTCCTACCACCAGTACTCAGGTAAGTCTGAACAGCATTCAGATGGTAGGTCCGACAGTACAGGACGATCTATTGTCCATTCTTCTGCGATTTAGGCAACACAAGTACGTTATTTTAGCTGATGTGGAGAAGATGTACCGGCAGATACTCGTGCATCCCGATGACAGGTATTTACAGCGAATAATATGGCGCGATAACCCATCCCAACAGCTTAAGGCATTTGAGCTAAATACAGTTACCTACGGTACCGCAAGCGCACCTTTCCTTGCTACCAGATGCCTTAACCAGCTAGGACTCGAATGTGATGACACTCAGATCGCTGAAATTATTCTTCATGATTTTTATGTTGACGATCTGTTGAGTGGCGGGGATGATTTAAACGTAGTGCGGGACATTCGTAGTAAAGTGACGGCTACCCTCGCCTCCGCTCAATTTCCACTCAGGAAATGGAAGTCTAATGAGTCTCAATTAGTGTCAGAATTCAGTGGGTCTACGCATGATTTAAATATAGGTGGTAGTGAACCAAGTAAAACTTTAGGTTTAGGATGGCAGCCAGAATCTGATAAGCTGTATTTTCCGATTGAAAAACACGATTCTTCAAACTCAGAAAGTACATCAATGCCAACTGCAAATTCGAAACGTGAAATACTTTCGGTAATTTCTCAAATTTTTGATCCATTGGGTCTAGTATCCCCAGTTGTTATTAAATTTAAAATTTTCCTGCAAACATTATGGTTGCAAAATTTATCTTGGGATGACCCGTTGCCACCAGAGATTCAAAGGTCCTGGTTGGAGTTAATTGAAAATATTAATGTTTTATCAAATGTACGTGTACCACGTCGAGCGATGTTGGATAATGTGCGGCTGGAATTTCACGTATTTTCGGACGCGTCTGAAAAGGCTTACGGCGCGTGTTTGTATGTCCGTAGCGTTGATTCTTGTGGCAATGTTTTTGTTAGGCTTCTTTTAGCAAAAAGCAGAGTTGCGCCTATTAAAGCCACAACAATCCCTAGACTTGAGCTATGTGGTGCTCAAGTTGCTGCCAAATTGTATGAAAAGGCTATTAGTTCATTAAGAGTCAAGGTAGGGTGTACTATTTTTTGGACTGACTCCACCATTGTGTTAGGTTGGCTTAAGATGTTGCCCAGTAAGTTACACACATTTGTTCGTAATCGTGTCGGAGATATTTTAGAAAAAACCGGCGATTGCGTTTGGCGACATGTTCCTACTGAACAAAACCCTGCGGATTATGTATCACGCGGTATCAATGCTGATACAATTCAGTCTCTTGATTTATGGTGGTCTGGACCAGAATATTTAAAGGAATCAAGTAGCAATTGGCCTCCAATGATAGTAAGTTCCGATTCGCTACCTGAAACGCGTATTGAAGTATCATGTTTAGTTAAAACTGATAGTCCTCCAGATTTTATTCAATTTGATCGTTTTTCAAATTTTAACAGACTCAGACGGGCTATAGCGTATGTGTTACGTTTTGTAGAAGCATGCAAGGGACGACGTGCGACAACTAGTTTTCTAACAGAAGCTGAATTAAATTATTCATTGAACATCATAATTCAAACTTCTCAAAAGGAATCATTTCCTGAATATGATACGTTGCTTCAAAAGAAACCCTTACCTGCGAAGAGTTGCTTGTTAAAATTTAACGTGTTTCTGGATGAGAATAATTTAATGCGTGTCGGCGGTCGTATTAGAAATTCAGAATTTTCGTATGACAAAAAACATCCTTTATTATTACAGTCCACTCATCGATTTACACAATTATTATTTAAATATGAACATACGAAACTCTGTCATGCTGGGCCACAATTATTGTTAGCTTCAATAAGAGAGGTTTACTGGCCAATCGGTGGCCGTAATTTAGCAAGAGCATCTTATCGCAATTGCATTAAATGCACTCGAATGAAAGGAAATGTTGTAGCTCCAATTATGGGTGACTTACCACAGCGGCGGCTCGCTCCTGGTGGTTTCCCCTTTGAAACCGTTGGAGTTGACTATGCGGGTCCTATAGCTTCCGCCAGTCGTCAAGGTCGTGGTTGCCGCATCGTTAAGGTCTATATAGCCATTTTTATATGCTTCACTACCAAAGCCATACATTTGGAATTGGTAGGTGACTTAACTAGTAATTGTTTCATTTTAGCTTTGCGAAAATTTGTAGCGCGCCGCGGAAAACCCCTCCATATTTACTCCGATAATGGAAAATCGTTTGTTGGAGCGTACAATGATCTAGCCAAATTCCTTCAACAAAATTCTGACTCACTATCCAGTGATCTCATAAATGAAGGTGTGCATTTTCATTTTATTCCCGCATATTCACCAAATTTTGGTGGACTATGGGAGGCGGGTGTTAAATCTACTAAATTTCATTTGTTAAGAGTGCTAGGCAACTGTCATTTAACTTATGAAGAATTGTATACAACTTTAACGCAAATAGAGGCGATTTTAAACTCTCGACCACTCACTCCGTTATCGTCACATCCAGAAGATTTGACCCCACTGACCCCCGGCCATTTTTTGATTGGACGTCCGATGACAGCCATTCCTACTGAGGACTATCAAGGACTGAAACCGGAGACTCATCTTACGAGATACCAACGAATTGAGCAACTCCGTCAACATTTTTGGGCACGATGGAGCAAAGAATATATTTCTGAACTTCAAACACGTACTAAATGGCAGACTTCATCCAAACCGCTGGAAGTCAACTCGTTGGTCCTTATAAAGGAAGATAATATGCCACCGTTAAAGTGGAAGCTGGGTCGTGTAGTTGCCCTTTTTCCTGGCCTGGATGGGATCGCTCGCGTTGCAGAGATCCGGACAGCCAACGGGATAGTGAAGAGGTCCTTCAGTAAAATATGTCCACTCCCGATAACTGATAAGTGCGTAATTTGAACTGCGGTTGAATGCAGGCCTTCAACGCCCGGGGGCATGTTTGCGCCTGAAGTTAAAAATAAGCAATGGCGCAAAGCCGCGTCATTTTCTATTTCACAGTAAAATAAAAAGCGAACTGTCATATTGTCACTTCATATTGTAACTTCATCTTGTGAATATACTCGTACTCTTAATTGTTGTTTTCTTTATTTAATTTCACCGATAAAGACTAGAGAAGTGGTAAATACACTAACATTGAGCTCGAATCGTCAGATTAGCGAAATGGGGACTTCTTGTATTGTAATTAGCCCCCCCCCATATATTAATCTGACTCGCTCGAATAATATTACTTTAATTTTTTACCCTTTCTTCATAGCGATTAAATCGCCACTTAAATATTCAGATTAACGTATATTTTATTTCATTGACGTCCTGGAGCATGTAAAATATCAATATCTAACGCGCGTGAGTATTTTCAAGCCAATTTTTTTCTTTTTTAAATTAAAAAAAATCAAAAACCCTTCCCCACCGCTAAAAGTGAAAACATTATAGGACCTTTTTTTCTCGCTATGGTCTAATCTACCAATTCTAATAGGTTCCCGTGACGCTCGAGTAAATCCACATTTAGCATCATGGGCTCCCCTACTATTACAACAAAATCGGTATACAAAGAGAACTGACAACATATCACTCGCAGTAAAACATAAATTAGGCCGGGAGCACATGTTCGAAGTTACAAAGTAAAACGATGTATCTGGCCCTAATTCGGTACAAAAGCTGTTACAACCGCCATGAACATCAAAATCAATGGACGGAGGAAATTGGCCATTGGCTTTTATGTAACGTCTAATAAAATACGTTTTTAATCAACGATCGAACACGTTCGACGTTCGTGAATTTCTTATCCCTTAATTATGGAAAGATAAATCTGGTTTAATTTTGCGAAGGAATTAAACGGTTTATTGTACTGCTATAATATTATTAGGATTATTATAATCTGATCAATCAGTTTTCAATGAATAAATAGAATCCCTAATAATATTAGAAATGAGATAGAAACTTATATGTCTGTCTGTTCTTCACACCTAAACCACAAAGCGCGGAAAGCTAGTGGAAGAACTACATAACTTCAATATTAGTTTTTCGATACTGTGGAAGGAATGGCATTACAATAATCATACTCATTTACTTGTCTTTTATTTCTATATTAATCCATACATTATTATGCATGGTACACGGTATATTATATTCTAAAGTGTCATATTATACACGTGTATCTTGAAATCTCTTGAGAGATCTTAGATTGAGGACACTGATCGCTCTATCTTACTTCAGTAAAAGCTTAATAACAGTATCGATCGCACAGGCAAAAGCCCTTATATAGAAGGTCATAGAAAAAACTGAGTATCCAAATTTGACCCTGAATAAAATGGATTAGTTAAATAGGCAGAAGCATATGTCTACATCCCAAAAGGGAGTACGTAGCTTAGCTCAAGTGCCTCCTAAAGTTTATGTCTGATTGGCATTTAAATAATGAACATCAGTTACCAAACTTCACATCTCTTCACTAAAACGCTGTATCTAAACTTTCTAAATCTATACTAATGGATGTTTTAAGTAATTACGAAACATATCTGCCGTAGGAAGATTAATATCAATGCATGTGTCACTTAATTTTTAATCAGACCCACCCTGATCTAGAAAACTAACCAGCTTTAGTGTTTCCAAACTGACAACAACATTGAGCCTTCAAGAACAAAGTCTATGAATTTATGTAAAACCAGCAAGACATTTCCAAATTCTTGTGACATTAGCATCTCCAAGAAAAAACCATAAATGTTTGACAAAGACCTGGAATACGTTCGTAGTGTCCCTAACGTTGCCAACGATATAGATCACTAATACCTTCCATCAAGTGATTCATTCTTTTGCTGCTGTTAATATAAAGAACAAATTACCTGTAAATGGCTGGTCAGGGTTAGTTGATCTGTTTCCACCAGCACTCCTCCCCGAACCTCATCCAAGGGGGTGCTGCTATTGCCTCTATACCAAAATAGTTCTGGCGTAACTTCTCCTGGGTTTAAATGTAGTACTGAGCATTTGAGAGACAAAGTCTCCCCTGTTTCAAGGAATGTTTCTTTACTCATCCTTATTTCTGGTGCTGAAAGAAAATGTTATCTAAATACGTGATGTAAAATTATCATAGATAATTGTAATTAAAGTTTGTCAAAATTTTGGAAGAAAACATGTCAAAGATTATAAAACATATAAAGGGAAAAATCAAAATGAAGATAAACTTAATAAGGATCTAAATTAAATACCAACACGAATACCATTGAATATCGCTTACAGCGATAAGACCGCCCTCTGTACATGTTGTTACTTGTATGGCTCTTAGTTTATAATCCTGTATTAAGTGTGCAATAAAGTAATTTTCATTCATTCATTCATTCATTGAATTTAATACAATTATAAGTTTGCATAAAACACAATTCAAATCTGAAAGTAAAATAAAACTGGAACGATCGTCTCAAACAATTCTAAAACTAGCAATACAAATACAAGATTTAAAGTATGAAAATATTATGCATAAATTGAGAAAACTTTATTAAATTACACGAATGAAACAAGACATTTCAAGGTTTTATAAATTACAAAACACTCTAGAGACTCAGGTGTTCATACACACGGCTTTGTGACTGCTAAATTATTACCGAGTTTTTAGTAGTCTAATTTAACTTTAGCTTCTATAGCAATAAATGGTGATCATTAATTTGATACGAAAGTTATTATAATTGATATTGATTTTCGTTTATCCAGTCTAGGCTATAAATCAATTTGTGATACGGGTGACATGTTGTCTGTGTTGTGTTTGGTAGTTATTTTATTGTCTTTTGATATTTGATTTGATTACAAATAGGTATTTCGTTCATTTTATTATAAATACTTTCATTAAAATTTGTCAAAGAAAAAAATTGTAAGACGTGATTTTTATTTTATTTTCTTTTCTTTATTTAAGGATCACAAAAGGTCGTTACATGTGTTCTTAAGCTAGATACAATTTTATAAGTAGCAGTTGGCGTATGCACAACCAGTTACATAAGACCACAGTTTACACGTGATCAGAATTCTATAGGTAAAAATCTATTCGTATCTTCGAGATGTATTCATCACTACATAGTATAAAACAAAGTCGCTTTCTCTGTCCCTATGTCCCTATGTATGCTTAAATCTTTAAAACTACGCAACGGATTTTGATGCGGTTTTTTTTATTAGATAGAGTGATTCAAGAGGAAGGTTTAGTATATATAATTTATTTTGTTTTAGATAAAGTGGGTGAAGCCGCGGGCGGAAAGCTAGTAGTCAATAATTGCTACGTTCTGATCGTTTGACAAAAGTAGCGAAAGTATTGAGAATTGGTTAACAAGATCAACAAGTCTTTGTACGACAGAAACTAAATTTGGAGCTTGGAGTTATGTGATGGGATAAATAATATCATAGTTTGTGGATCTATCACTTACCATGCACTATTAATTTAAATCTCCTTAACATAGGCGGATGTGTTGATACATGGCAACAATAAATGCCAGAATCCTGAGTTTTTGCATATGAAAGCGACAATTTCCAATTTTCACCCGCTAAATCCACTCTGTACCTAAAAGAAAGTTTTTATGGTCCAAGTTCGTAAAAAATAATATAAGAAATTAAAGTTTTTAGTATTGTCGGTCTCGAAGGACCTATTTGAAGAATCTGTTATTTGTTACATTTTTGACGTGACAACGTCTTAAATTAGGTTGCGACTGGGAGTCACTTATGAAAAAGTGTAACGCTCGGTAACGTTACGATGAGTCACCGAACGAGAGAGAGGCCCGCGGTCTGCCGCGTGCGCAGCACATAAATATTCTACCGAGAAAAAGACGTTGTCACGTAAAATCTTCGCCCGTAAAACCGACTTTACAGGCAACCATTTTTTATTCATTTTGAACGTAAAAAATTGTTGATAACTTACGTACCTCGCATCAGCAGTGTATGTGTCTAAATTTAACGTCAATAACTCCAAATTTTCATCATCAGATACCCTCAACCAGGATACCTACAATACAGAAGAAAATAAAGAATGAATAAGAATGTGGTATAAAATGGTACTGTGTGTCCTATTTGCTTAGCCATAAACATTTAACGACATAATTTGTCGAATGAGGTCCTTAAAATGTTTTAATTCAGACAAAATCATAGTTATTCTGATTAGATTCATTCGATTTATGACTTTTAGCTTGAATAAACTCTGCTATTATATTTAGGAACATAATATGGCACATTTATCCAGATTTATTTTTTTATTAACTAATAAATTAATACAGTTAAAGCTTAATGATAACTCATAGTTCATTAATTACAATAAACTTACAGTTTTATCTCTCAAAGAAGACACCTTGCAATCGAAGACCACGGTCGACCCAGTGTCTGCATTGATTATAGTATCCGAGTTTAGGTCTCCTTCGAACGATGGTGCTTTGAATCTATAACAAAAAAAATGTGTGCGTGTACTAGTGTGCACACGTAAGAAGTGAAACTTCTTTATGACCTTATTTTTCAAAAAATAATTTACTATATGCAACTTTACAGAAATACGTCGAATCACGCGTGGTAGGGATAAGAAAAAGATGGCGCGTAACGGAAAAATGTCACGCGTAACGAGAAAATGTTACACTAAATTTTTTTCCAACCCGGATAAAGAAGTTTCACTTCAATAAAAAGGTTGGGAGAGAGGTTTCTAATTTTTTTATAAGTTTTTTAATTCAGTATTATATTAATGAACCCTTTCAGCATTTTTCCGTTCTAACACTAGTTGTATATTCTTAATAAATTATATATCTTAAACCTAATTCTACATTGTTATTATACTTCAAATTTAATTATTTTATAACAAAATAATCTTTAATTAATTTGTCACGTAATCTTAAAACATGTTATACACTATTATTTCTCAAAGTAACTAAATAAAAGTCATTAATAATTTGCTAAAACTTCGCGTGCTCTAAGAAAAAATTCACAGTATATTTACGCCAACATATCGTTTTTAATGGGCCATAAATATTGAATTCTTTTAAAATTAATTTAAATTTCAGTACAAAATGCCGGAGCTTTGCGAATATATTTCAAGGTTTTAACAAGAATTTTACTTAACTTTATTAGTACCGAAACTATTTCAGAGGGTGAAATAAATTGTACTTTTACATAAATGCAAATGGAAAACGATATTACTTTATAACTGAATATCCTTTTAATTTGACGTCTATCATTAACTGAGAGGTAAGTAACCCTGATTATTTTTCCGACCCAAATATCGACCAATAGAATTGCACTCATTTCATTTCATTTCATTATTGGCCGACATTTGGGACGGAAAAATAATCTCCCGAATACCACACGAGCTTCAAAATTATCTGGCATTTCCCTCAAGGTTCCCTGCAAACAAATAAAGTCGTCAAGTTTTTCAGGAAAAATCACTCGCGCTTCGCGCTCGTGATTTTTTAACCTTGACTAAAAACTTGACTCCTTCATTTGTTTGCAACGAACCTATCGGAAAATACCCGATAATTTTGAAGCTCTTGTGGTATTATAAGTGATTATTTTTATAAAGATAGTAAGTTAGATACACACTTCCGTAGAAAAATTAACGAATATTTTGCTAGAATTTTTTTAACAGTACAAGTAAGCAGAGGATAATTAAAATATGTAATTCATGAACGTTAATAACTAGCTGCTCACCGTGGCTCTCTCAAGATTTTTTGAACCTAACACAGGCGAAGATAAATCCGGTCAAAGTAAAGTTAAATGTAGTATAACCAACACGACCTTCCTTATCTTCTTATACCTTTAAACTCAGTCTTTTTTTCCGACCAAAGAAGCAATTCTATTTAATCCGACAAACGCCCACAATTACGCTCCAGCCTATAACACGCTTGGCATTGGACACAAAACACTATGAGTACGTAAAAGCACGTAACTGTATGCATGTAGCATTTAGCATTTGTTTGTTATTATATTGCTGAGCTTCAGGCCGATACAAATGGCAGACGAATTAACGCTAAGAAATAGAAACTGTTATCGCTAATAATTATTGACATAAGCTGATAACATGTTGGTAATGGTTCGGTCACACCACTACTAGCAAAACATCATACGATTATGTCAATTTGTATCCGTAGCGGATTCTGTTCCTTTGCGTTTTGACGTTTGTCTCGGCCCTCATAACACGCTTGGCATTGGACACAAAACACTATGAGCACGTAAAAGCAGCACGTAACTGTATGCACTATGCATGAAGCATTTCTTTGCTATTAGATTACTGAGCTTCAGGCCGAGACAAATGGCAGACGAATAGAATAACGCTAAGGAATAGAAACTGCTGTCGCTAATTATTGACATAAGCTCATGATATGTTGGTAATGGTTCGGTCACACTACTACTAGCAAAACATCATACGCTTATGTCAATGAGTATCCGTAGCGGATTCTATTCATTTGCGTTTTGACGTTTGTCTCGGCCCTCTGCTCATAACACGCTTGGCATTGGAAACAAAACACTATGAGCACGTAACTGTATGCACTATGCATGTATTTGTTTGCTTAGATTGAAGAGATTACTGGGCTTATCCGCTGGGACGTCGAGTATAACACGCATTTGGAGGGACGTGTGTGCTGATGCGTTATTATTATAATAGCTGTTGCCCGCTGCTACGCACGCCTGTTCAAAATTAAACTAACACTGGCTTTGGTTTCTACAATAATTATATTATTTGTTTAACAGTTCAATAATAATGTATCATTAGCATCATCAGTAACTTTAAAATATTTTTTTACAGACTTCCATCACTATTCCTATATCGAAGCACAAAATGTTATTTTACCCTTGTGCATGTCAAAGTCGATCTATCTCGTATAGTATGGGATTGAATAAATTGTTCTACAAAATAGCTATTGATACCATTTCCATACTCTCATGTAGGTATGTATACTAGCTGATCCGACAGACGTTTCTTGTCTTCGCGCAAATTGTAAAACGTTACGATAAAATAGTCGACAATTTTAGCATTTACTTAAATTTCTTGAGGATTTATTTCATAAGAACACGTCAAAGTAAGAATTATCGAAATCGGTCCAGTCTTTCACGCCGCACGCGTGATGCCGTGACCAAGGCAAATAGGGATTCATTTTTATATATTTCTATATAGATACACACATAAAACATAAATAGTTTAGTTCTATTTCCAGCCCGTTACCTATCCTGTTAAAAAATCAGGACACTCATTGTTGCAGTAAATACTAAATAGAATTTCGTACCTATTATTGATCTCCGACACTACAATGTGCAGATTACAGACTATGTATTTCTTCCGAGGCTCTCTGGCTTTACTTTTAAAATTTTTTGAAAAAATAACAGTTTATAATAATTTTGGTTATTATTTTTTCTGATAGTATACCCTACAGCTCACAATTATCAAAGTACTAGGAGATTATATTAAATGACGAGCGTTACAACTGAGCTAGTAAGCTATAGTCTGGAATATAGAAGCCTTTTGTAAATATTTAAAATTTAAATAGCGCACTCAAAGCAAATCCCTTTAAAGGAAAGTTGATAATGTAGATTTATAAAATACAGGTTTAGATTTATTTTGGCTTAAAAAAGAATTGCTTTTGTATGAATATTTATGACCCTTTGTAGCACAATGTATGTAAGTAGGTTACTGTGACCAATGAACTGAATTTTTAAATATACGTATAATAAAGAAAATCAAATTTACCGCTATTTTTATATTTATGTAATTGCTAGCAATACCCCGCGGTTTTACCCTCAATGCTCCGCTCCTATTGGTCATAGCGTGACGATTATATAATATAGCCAATAGCCTTCCTCGATAAATAGACTATCTTAACCAATCTTAGCAGTGGAATACATTTTCAAATCGGACCCGTGGTTCCTGATTTTAGCGCGTACGAGCAAACAAACAATTAAACATTTCAGCTTTATGATATTAGTTGATTTATGTTGTTAAATAAATAGATTACAGGTACTTTTATGTTTATTTTAAACGATCCTATACGAAATAAAAGTTTTATTGATCAAACAATAGTAATATTAACCATTTAACATGAAAATCGGTCAATTGCGATGCTTGTGCATCGAGTGTCAGAACAATAAAGTGCTCTTGCAATTGTTATACTTTTGATGTCCCTTTTAAAAGCTATTCAATAATACTTTTGATATTTATTAATCTTAGGGCTGATTTTTCAATCCTTGGTTAAAACTTATTCGTCGAATAATGTATAAAACTACCATTTTAAAAATGTATTCTAATTGATCGTATTTGACAGTTTACGTGACATTTTAATATTATCGTGTAATACTTTATTGGACGGATAAGTTTTATCCAAGCATTGAAAAATCGGCCCTTAAAATTAGACAAACGAGTATATGTTCGTAAGCGATTCCACAGTCCATAGGTGACAGACGTGTCCGAAGATAAGCGTGTGTGTATTTGAGTGATACAAAATTCAAACTCAAACATTTATTTGTTCGATTAAGTTTCAATAAGACTTCTTCTAGAAGCACTTTTGAATCATCATAACATATTTTTAACATTTAACACCGATACGGAACGCAGTATCTATGGAGAAGAACCAGCAAGAAACTCCAAAGTTGCTCTTTTAAAATCAACTCATCGATTACAGAACTTATTTAGATAAATATAGAAAATTATTTAGTATTTCAAAAACATGGAATTATAATATGCAAAAGAAGAAGAAGATTCAAAGAAGTATTTCCACTAAAATAACATATTTATTTAACCTACACATATTTATTTTATGAATTATAAACCCCTTTAAACACAAACTTAATACGAAACTGTTTAGTTATTTAGGTTGGAAACAATATTTTCTTTGAAATGATTAAAATCATATATCGATTCAAAACTTCGCACATCGGATTAAAGTTAAGCTGGTTTGAGAAATAGCTCAACGATAAAAAGCTACGAAGCGATAGGTATAATTCAAAATTGAATACTGAAACAACTGCTACGTAAAATATAAGGAAACCCGGTTTATCGTAAATTTTTCATAAATATTTGACTAGTTTCACTGTGCCGCGCGGTTTTACCCGCATTGCTTCACTCTTGTTGGACTTAGCGTGATGATATATAAGCCTATAGCAATCCTCCATAAATGGGCTATCTAACACCTAAAGAATTTTTCAAATCGGACCAGTAATTCCTGAGATTAGCGCGTTCAAACAAATAAACAAACAAACTCTTCAGCTTTATAATATTAGTATAGATTTATCTTTCATTAATTAATCTGATATACATTTTTTTAAAATTTCCTGCAAATATATAATTATATCAACGTCAGTTACGTTATAAAATCAAGACATTTCCTAAGCAAAAAATTTCACAGTACGCCTCAGGAGAATTTTCATACATTTACAAGCCCAGAACTGCAGTAATTTTATTACAAAACACTCCTTAGAGTCTACACTAATTGGAAAAGCTCAGTGATTATAATTTAAACTGTAAGTGTAGCTAGCCAAGCCTTTGTTGATTTCAGTTGCGAAATGAATATTTATAATTGTGCTCTAACCCTTTTGTCAAGGAAGGCTATGGGAAGCATTATAGTACAAGATCCCAGGGCCAAGTTATTACTTATCTTTTACGGGGACTCATGTTGATGGAATTTCTCTTATCTCGATGACTTTTTAATAATTTTGAGAGCTATAAAGCGTCTGTTAATCAAACTGGCCCACAGAAGTGGCTGGGAGTACTGACATCTTAGTTTTAACTGTATATTCTAAAACATATGTGAAAATCAGCCATGAGAAAATACGTAAAGTAAGTACTGTTTTTATGAACCTTCATCACCTGATATCTGGAAATTGGCCCATTGACCGAGCTAGCGGGTAGGCGTACGATGGTAGCACATACTAACACTACGCAATCGTCCACATTTCATCCGTCAGAAAATAGGTGAGGTGTGGCGGCCCTGGGCCTCTATTATGCTACAACCATAAGAGCGGAGCAGCTATGAAAAATCTTGCGAAGCGGGACGAAGTATTCCTTTTGATCGCAGACAAAGTTGCGTGGCTCAGATAGTCTTTTAATACTTTCATGCATAATAATTCCACATCGAATTGCAATTAGGTTAAAGCAATATAATAATTAACTGCGTGTAATTCTCATAATGTATTCACCGTCTTGCTTACGTTGGCTGTATGTCATTGATAGGCATGATCCAATGCATAATATTGGTGGTAATTAATGGATTTATAATATCTTCGGAATTTAGCCCGGGGCTTTACGTGGGATAAAAGAGCTTTTATATATTACTGGCTGCGCTTCGCGGTTTCACCCGCATGGCTCCGCTCCTCTTGGTCTTAGCGTGATGATGTATAGCCTATAGGTAAACCTTTCTCGATAAATGGGCTATCTAACACCGAAAGAATTTTTCAAATCGAATCAGTAGTTCCTGAGATTAGCTCGTTTAAACAAACAAAAAAACTCTTCAGCTTTATAATATTAGCTTTTTGCTCAAAGCTTCACCCGCGTAGTCAAAGGATCCCGCATAATTCCCGTTTCCGTGGAATTTTCGGAAGAAAAACTATTATGTGTGTCAGTCAGTCTAAGTTACTCTCTATGTTGATGCCATTTCATGAAAATCGATTGAGCAGTTTTTGCGTGAAGGAGTAACAAACGAAAATACAAACTTTCGGATTTATTACATAAGTAGGATTTAGTATCCTTCTAATTCTAATCTATTCCAATATATTTCAATAGATCGTTTGTGAATGAGTTACGTTGAATTCATTCAAGATTTCATGTTTTTAATATGTATTATAGGCACAAGCCTTGATCACGTGGTGGCCGAGCCATTCTAATAATAAAGATGAAATTGCGTATTTTCCCACGGGATAAGCAGAAATACAAACGTAATTCACTCATAATATAGAGTGTGAAAACATTAATAGGTCCCGACACAGACTTCAGCTATTAAGATACTTTTTAATAACTGTTTCTGTATTTTATAGCAATAAAGATTGATAAGAATATCATTGTTTATATTTAGGAAAAGCTGCCACATCACACCTTGAAATATTTATACATCTTGTTAATAATCAATGAACCAATAAAAAAACAAATTGCTCTATAAAACAAAGATTGAATATAAGCAATTTGCAACGGAAACGTGTCGCCGATTTGTAAACAATCCCATTTAATGTAAATTGTGAAATATATAAAATACAGCCCGTAAATTCGTATGCAAAATATTTTCAGCGAAAAACTGAAACGAGCTCTGTTTTATTCAAACAGGGAACTTTACAAACGTGACATGGATACGAATTAATTGTCCTCGTATTACACCGTAGTGTAACGTTGTTTTTTAGAACACCTGAAATTAAAATGTAGATTAAAAAGCAAATAATTTTAGCTTCATTAGACAGGTGGAGTTTTAAAGGAATTAGAGCTGTGAATACTATTGCTACCAATAATTCGTTTACATAATCCAAGTGATGGCCAGGTAAGTGTTAAAATTTTAATCTGGATAAGTGGCCAGGTATATAAGATTTTAAGCAAGATTTGTTTATATTTTATTTTCGTAAAGACAATTTTCAACGAGAAATTTAATATAATCTTCAGTTTATATTAACTTCAAAATTGCACATTACATTATCAACATTTATACAGTATATTATCAAAACTGCGACCAATTTATCATCTACAAACTGTAAAATTGCAAATATTCCCAGTTACACATCGGTGTAACAGCCAGCCACGAACCATACTGAAAGGCTCTTCATTAAACTGGTAAATGAGATAACGTGGCTCCGTATCGCTCAAATTAGTTTCGCGAACCTTAGCTGATCACTCTATTTGTTAAATAGGTCAATTGTGAAACAATATTTCGATTGAGATATATTTATTTGTTTTTAGGTTCTCGGATGATTTAGTTTTTTAGGGTGATTAGTTTTTTCGGTAGTATTAAGTACAGATATTAAATACTGCTTCACTTATTTGATACATGCGCTAATGGGTTGCCCCTATAAAGCATATAAAACCGAAAGAGTAGAAGAAATTTCGATTGCTTAGGTGGGATCACGAGTGGCCAAAAGGCTAGGCGTTGCCCCGGTAATGCAAAAAGACGCAGGTTCGATTCCCGCATCGTGTTTGAATTTTTTATATTGTTTAAAATTTATCATAAAAAAAATCATGCGCTGTATTTAAAGAAGTATTAAAAGTGATGCTACATAATTTTATTAAGGCCTTTAACTTTTTACGAAGTTTCAAGGTTCTTATCAACATTTAGGTATTTTGCTCTTTATGTTATTAAATCTCTCCTAATCTATATTATGTTTATTATTACGTTCAATAATAACACAGAACATATTTATCAATCCCAGTGATAGTCTTTTCTGAGATTCAGCAACTTTTATTCGATATCAGTTAAGCAGTCCGATCCCTACAGCCTAATCCCAAGCCTCCAAAATAATATATCAGAATAAAACACAATATATTACGATAAAGTGATATTGGAAAAGCAAATAAACCGGCATTATTACCGTTTTATTGAATTTTAACGTCGCTCTTTAAACTGCTTTAAAGCGTACTGCGCAAATCTCACTGCCATCAAATGCGTCATAAATTTTATAATGCTTGTTTTAGTGACGCAATGACAATTCTGTCGACAACTTCAATTGTTCGTTGTTTTATTGTTGCTTTTTAACATGAGTTACATTAATTTAATTTATATATTTTATTAGCTTTCCACCGCCTATGAGAGATTTCCCTGCGGTAAAAAGTGGCCCATCACTGTCACTTTAGCCTTCTAAGTGTATCGAGATACAAAACTCGATTCACAAAAAAGGACAAACAAACAAAATAACACACTTTCGTATGTAATGTTAGTAAGGATAGGATATGAGTTTTAGAATAATAGTCGTCTTCACATCAATATTGTAAAAACATACAATAATATGCAGGTAACTTCGTACGTTACAATTCAGTTAAAGCAGGGGTTCCCAACCTTTTTTTGTCTACTGCCCACTTTAAGAATAAATTATTTTTTAACGCCCCCCTTTTTAAACATACTTAAAAAACGCTAAGTACTTATAACTGATTATTGAAACGCAACTTTATAGTAGAGTATCTTTTATTGAAAATAAAACAAACATAATCAATTCTTATATAAAAACTAATGTGAAGGTTGAATCTGATGCTGTTCAATAAGTTTGTTGATATCAGGTTCCAATTTACACAAAAACAGCCGCAAGTCGCCACGTTCGGTAACACGCAAACGATTTCTCTTTTTAGTAAGCAGCGTTGCCACAGCACTAAATCCACGTTCACACAAATATGACGATGGGAATGCTATCAAGAATCGTTGAACAGTTGACCACAATCCAGGGTACAATTGTGGGATCGGTTTTTGTAGCCAAAATTCTTGATATCCATTTTTAAACTTGATTTTTGTTTCTTCGTTTGTTGTCAATTCTATAAGTTCTTCTTCCAGCTGAGGTGACATTGCTGTGTTGACATTTGAAAACGGATCCAACACCCAGTCTGGTATTTCCAAGTTTAAAATGTCCTGGTATCGTTCGGTGAAGTCAATGTGGAGGTTTTCCAAATGTTGGCAGTAGGCAAACAAGTCGTCGTTACTGCAAAATACTGATAAATTCGGAAAATTGTGAAACTCACGTCTGCCCATATTCTTTTTGTGCAGAAGCAGTTTGGCTGCGAAAGCAGCAACGACATTTTTTGTTTTAATTAAATTTAGTTCATCGCCTTGCAGTTGGAGGTTCATGTCGTTGAACAGTTTATACAGGTCTGTCATGTAAGCTATATCATTCTTTGATGTTATGAGATTGTTGCGCAGTTCTGTATCTTTAGTTTCCAAGAACTCTATCACAGAGTCAAACAGGTTGTAAAATCGAATCAGACAATTGCCTCTTGACAGCCAACGAACTTCAGTATGAAGCAACAAACGGTTGAAATCTTCGTCATTAGTAGCACAAAGCTGATGAAATAATCTATCATTCAAAGAGCTGCTACGGATTTTATTGACTGCTTTGATGACATATTGCAGTGATTGAAATAGTCGTTCACTTAAGTTTCTAGCAACCAAATGTTGTCTATGAATAACGCAATGTATAGCAAGGACATCTGGAATTTTATTCTTTAAGTACGCTATGAAGCCTTTATGGCGCCCTGTCATAGCCGGAGCGCCATCCGTAGCAACTGATATAATATTTTTCAAAGGAATCTCTTTCTCTTCACAAAACTTTTCCAATGTATTGAATATGGTTTCGCCTTTTGTATCTGTCTCCAAATTTCTGGCAAACAATAGTTCTTCACGTATTTTCTCATCTTTAATAAACCTCCCGTAAGATAGCAACAACGCTTCATTAGTTGGTAAAGTGGACTCATCGAGCTGAATTGAGAATTGACTAGTCCTCAGATGATTGCACAATGATTCTTCAATGTTTTCAGCCATTTCATCAATTCGTCTTTGCACAGAATTATTACTCAAAGGAATTTTTCGGATAATATCTGCGGCCGGTTTATGAAGCACAGTAGTTATTACTTCCTTTATTGCTGGCAAAATTAACTCTTCTCCGATGTTGTGTGGTTTGCCTTTTTGAGCAATTAACAAAGAGATATTGTACGAAGCTCGAAGTCCGTCGTCATCTTGCTTAGCAGCCGCCGAAAATAGTTTTGATACACTTGGCTGAGTATTATGCTTCTTCTCTAGGTCTTGAAAAAATGCTACATTCTTGTCTTTCTTATCTGGATGCATTTTATTCAAATGATCTTGCAGTCTTGAAGGCTTCATTGCTTCGTTCGAAAATGTTTTTAGACATAGAAGACACAAAGGCGACGACGGGTTTGTGGGATTTTCAATAAATCCGAATTTAATATATTCCGCAGAGTATTGCCGTCTCTTCTTTTTTACTTCCGACATTGTTTTGTTTTGAGAAATACGTAAGTGTTGAAATCAAGTACTGCTTATCTATTATGCGCGAAACCGCAAATGAAAATAAAATAAATTTACGTCGTTTATATAGGATTGCATAAGCAGCACGCACCAACAGGAATAAGACATCAAACGTGCATAAACTCGTTTATCTCATTCGACGCCCAATCGTACTCGACAAGCAAGAACAAGTATTATAGAACCAGCCGATTGATACAGGAATGTACAAATCGGATTATTTAACAATAACTTGTTAAAACATGATTGCCCGCGGTCTATTATATCGAACCGATTTTGAGCTATATCTTAATTAATATTAGTTGATGTTCACAAGATGTCGACTCTCGAAGTCGAGAGCTCAGTCGGTTTCTAAGAGTCTTCCTAGCTAGGTAGATGAAATTATAAATCGACCCCAAAGCCCTACACAACGCCCCCTTTTTTTTCTGGGTCTCTTACCGCCCCCCTTTAGGCCTGCAGCGCCCACAAGGGGGCGTTATCGCCCACGTTGGGAAAGACTGAGTTAAAGTCTAGGAAATAAGAAATTCCATGGTCGAATTACACATTTTAGGAAATAAGAAATTCCATGGTCTAATTCGACCGACTGATTTTTAAAAGGCCATTTCCAACTCCAACGAATTCGGCATTTAAATTTTGTTATGACTTTGCTTCTATTCCAATGAAGGTATTTGCTCCTATTCTATTCCAATGAGAATATTTTCCCCAGTTTTCAACATCCGAATTTTAGTATCATAAAGATTTTAAAACGTTCGTTTTTTCTATTCTAACGAATTTTTTCTATTCTTTATAAATTTATAATTATAAAGCATTTGAATGCCATAAAACCAAAAATATAAATTCAACAAAAAAGGTCGTGTTCCATCGTTACAATATTGTATTCACTGAAAAGTGCTTCATATTGGTTGAAATGGTTGTTAATCATCTCAATAGATGGCGCGCGGTGTGTCCCTCCAGACACATAAAACTGAAAGAATAGAATAAATTCGATTGCTCTGGCGGGTTACGAGTGGCTGAGTTGGTCAGGCATCCGCCCCGGAATGGCGCGAAAGGATGCGGGTTCGAGTCCCGCCTCGTGATCGAATTTTTTCTATTCTTTATAAATTTATAACGTTCGTTTAGTTAAAATATTAATTATCCGGTAAATAAATGTAAACACTAAAACCTGTTTACTTAAAATTTATAACATAGGTAATTCTAAAGCCCATTAAAATATATATTAAATCTATTCTGTAGATATATATTTAAGGTTATTTTATATGATTCTTAACTAATTATAACTTTATCCATTATTTTTCATTAAATAATTATTCCTTCTTATGTGAAAAATTAATATAATTGTGCACGTATCCTTAGAATCGAAGAAAGTCTTGCTACCACTTTTCCGTAACGTGTGTATGTGTTGATCTATACCTACCGTTTTCTACGAATGAGAGTCTACAGGTATATTTAGCCGACTGCGGAAGAAAGGAGAGTTATGTTTTTAGCGTGTTTATTTCTTTGGCACGCCCGAACCGCCCGAACCGTTGTAATCATCAAAATTCTCATCTCATCAAAATTTGGTAGTGACATAGGCCACATGAATTAGCAGTCGGGTCCGTTGTTGTTATAATAATAATTATTGTTTAATTGCATTATAAGTCATCGTATAAAAAACAAGTAATTAAATACTTACTTATCATGAAAATGTTTATTACTCGTGGCATACGAATCAAAGATGTAGTTTAGCATTGGCGAATCCCCCTTCCGTCGCATTCCCTTAGGTTTTGCCGTCATCGGTCTACGGAATACCGTCACTAAAGGGCTCTTCGTTGTAAAGGCTTCAGTGCTTGGTGCTTCTGTAAAGAAATGGTTGGTAATTATTTTTATCATTACATAGGTCTCAAACTCAAACATTTATTTATTCAATTAGACTTCTTCTAGAAACATTTTTCATACCATATTTTCAACATTTACCACCTCTGTAAATAAATAAATAAATCATTTATTGCATAAAAACATGGTACATACAAAGATATTAAGATCAAAATTAAAGAACATTCATGTTTTTACTATAGCTACATAGCATACAATAATCAATGTAAGTAATGTAATAAAAAATGTAAGGTTAATAATAATTATTTTTATCATTTCATAGGTACGTTTATGTAAACAAATTTTAATCAAGCTCTGTACGAAATTTCATACAGATATGATCAGATATTTTTGCGCGAAAAGAGAGAATGTATTCATCAACGACTTTTTCATTATTTGTGATTCCCGCTAATCAAAGCAACTCTGTAACCAATTTCATATAGACTCCAAAACATTTTACGATAAAATACAACATTAATTCACTAAAAACTCTCATATATATTCACCTATATTAGTTAGTACCTACCTTGTCAATCAATTCTTAGATACTATTATACATAAACAACATATTTTTATACTGACTGGAATACCTTGAAGAAAATTCCGTTTTTAACAGCTATAGAAAGCTTTTGCATACGATAAACCTTCATGATGTTTTTCAATGTGTTTTTAATCAAATTATGTATGGTATTGTATTTTTTAATCAATTTTGTAGTTTCAAATGTAAATTATATAACTTTCTATCAATGATTTAGCTGCCATTCAATAACAATATAAATAAATACCTGTAGGTTGTGGTGTAGGGCCACCAACCACCCTCGTCAGCAGCGCCATGAGCAGCACGGCGCGCCGCATGCCGCCGCATCCTACCCGCTTAGCAGGCTCTCTGGAACAATAGATAATTATTAAATACTAGCTATTTATCCCGAGTAAAGCAGGTCTTAAAATGTTGATCTTGGCTAGGAAAATTAGTAGCGTTCAAATGGTAAAAATATATAGTATTAGTTTTAGTTACAAAAGGATGCGTTTACAACAGACCATAAAATAATACTACAGGATAATGCTTGCGTTATTTGCAAACAATGCTTTATACTATAACTAGCTTACCGCCCGCGGCTTCGCCCGCTTTGTCTAAAACCTAATAAATCATATATACTAAAACCTTCCTCTTGAATCACTTTATCTATTAAAAAAAACCGCATCAAAATCCTTTGCGTAGTTTTAAAGATTTAAGCATACAAAGGGATATAGGCACAGAGAAAGCGACTTTGTTATATACTATGTAGTGATGGCACGGCCAATACGTAATAATCGTCATTCAAAAAATATAGTCTAGATGTGCTCTAGGTATTAGATACAGAATCCTGAATTAATAATATTATATTTCATTTTGCAATTAATATAACTATATACACGATTCCAAATCAATGAAAAATGAAAAATGAAAAATGAAAATTAAATTTAAAGGTTGATTAAATCTATACTAATATTATAAAGAGGAAAGGTTTGTAATTATTATGTATGTATGTATGGTTTTCACGCATAAACTTCTGAACCGATTACAATGAAATTTAGCACACATATAGAGGGTAATTTGGATTAACACATAGGATAGGTTTTATCCCGGAAATTTTTAGAACTATGCGGGTTTTTCTTTGTAAACGCGGGCGAAGCTGCGGGCGGAAAGCTAGTTGATTTATAAAAACAACAGATGTCGTATTTAAATATTCACTAAACACCTGTCTCTCTCACCATGAGAGGGTAGCACTGTAAATCAGTGCTGTACCAACATTATTGTTATTATGCAATTGCTGATTTGCTGCTGTCCATTTTACATTGGTAAATGTAGTGGTGTATTGACACCACCTGTTACTTATCAAATTGCTGCATTTTTTGCTTTTGTTTCCTACTTTCCTGTAATAAATTAAGAATTATAATAAATTATATTAATTCTAGTATATGCGATATTATGTCAGTACAGTCCTTTAATACAGTAATATAACAAGCTTATAATATACATAGAGAAATGTGATTTAAACTAATGTTGTTGTACCAGACTCGATTAACCCTAGCAAACTCGGGAAAAGCAGTTAGTCTTCGCTATTTAGCAATAACTTTTACCGCGGCTGTACACACTCGTCGAGAGCCTCTCGTCGAGAGCCTCGGCCGAAAAAACTCTCGTCGAGAGCATGCCTGTACACACTCGTTCTAACATTTGAACTGAAGACTTACACGAGAATGGACGTAGAAAAAGCTGCTGCTATTTGTCTTTGTGCCGTGAGCTATTAAAATTTTTTAAACATTTACTATAAAAAAAATTTCTCAAACCATGGAGAAAAAGAAGATGATGGATGATTACCATGCACCGCAGTAGAAACAGGGAAATAAATATAAAAACTTCCTGAATAGTTAATGTATTTTATTGTATTTTTAAGGAATCAATAGAAACGCTTCTTTGTTTCAGAAGTACAATGGAAAATCAATTGGCTGAGTTGGTGGCAGAACCTTCTGGCCAATTTAAAATAAATCCATAAAAAATAAGTTCCATAAAAAAGGTTCTGTTTGATAACACTCCAAAAACTGTAATTCTCGTTCATTAGACCACATAGTGAAACACGTGCGTTCATAAATAACGTCAGCGAGCAACTAACTGAACAAGTGTGTACATGCTCGCTCTCGTTTTCCTCGCGAGACTCAACGAGACCCTTTGACTCGGGCGCAAAAAACCGACCAGTAACCGAGACAACCGAGGCGAGACACGAGAGAGCGAGACAAGACGAATGCCACCATGTACATACTCGTTCTCGGCCTGTCTCGGTGTGTCTCGGCGAGTGTGTACAGCCGGCATTAGTATAGTTATTTATGTGGGTCTATGACGTCATAGAGTGGCTATGCGTTACCTCTGGTGGACAATTTTACGATGGGTCCCTGATATAATATGTGCTAATCTTATTACGTTAAAGGGTTTTCTTATTGTTTTTACTAATAATTTACGAGGTCAAGTGCGTTATTTTTATAGGTTCCACCAACTTCTACTATATGAAGACCTTATAGAAGTAAGTTAAAATACAAAAATTGATATGTTTAACCACTGTGACGTAATATTTGCGCACTGCAAATAAATATTTTAAGATTTTTAATAAAATTCAGATTTCAAGATTTAACATTAGATAATATTTAACTGGTATTGAATAAGAGTAATTTCAAAATTAATAATTTTGACATTATTTACTACGACATACAGTCTTCGTAAACATATTCTCGTGAATACAGGCAAAATATCAAGAATACAGTACAAAATAACATTCTTATAGCAGGAATTATTAATAGTATGAAAAAAACTCGACTGCTAATTTATGTAGCCTATCGTATAGGAGCTACCAACGTTGACAAGAGAGAATTTTAGTATAGTTGGTTCTTTGATATACTGTTCCTCTTGCTATTTCGGTTAGAGTCCGGGCTGTCTGGCTGGTCGCAGTGGTTGCGTTTTTTAGTGCGCATCTTATCTGCACAGGATAATTTCCTTAATTTTAAGTCATTTTTTAACGCGTAATTTTTAATATTTTGCCTTTAGATAGATCCATCAGACATAATTTTTTTATTGCAAGACGACTGCGACCAGCCAGACAGCCCGGACTCTAACCGAAATAGCAAGAGGAACAGTATATCAAAAAACCAACTATACTAAAATGACTTTTTTTTAAACGTTAATAGCTCCCGTACCACTATGTCACTACCAAAATTCTGATAATTGCATATGCACGTCACATTGTTGAAAAAACAAGTAGGTACCTATATTTAATTAATTAGTAAAATTTATTAGGCATTAAATTATATTATTTCCCCAATTTTGTGTAATGTAACAGGATTTTCAAGAGGCAATCCTAACACAAGGACACTCGAAACACCATATTTTCAAGCTCGGTTTTCTTTTGATAAATTTCACCTAATTTTGGATTGAGATACTTCCACACAAAGGTTTTGTCAAGCGTATTATCAAAGCCATATGAGGAAGTATGAGAAATATCGGAAAATGGTCTCGAGGTCGATTACGATACGAATCTTTGTAAAGATGTTTAAGTATTTTATTATAGACTTGTAGATGTAACTTTTTGGATTAAGTGGAACGTATATCTATGACATAAAAAAAAAAACAAAATCTGCGTTCATATTTGCAATTATCTAAAGATGATGAGGAGGTTTCAATGTAGGTTGTAATCAGATAAAAAATATATTTACTCCCAAGCGCGGCCTACGATATCGAGGCTTTTAAAAATAGAGTCTACCTTCACCTTAAAAAGTCGGTAACACGTCTTCGGACACGTCTGCAGATACTTAATTATGACCACCAGGCGATCCACATGCTCGTTTGCCTACTCTTCTATAAAAAAAGTGTCACATAAATTATACAAGGACATAATATACCTTAATAAACCGCCTTTCCACGTACACAATAACATATTGCTAAAAGTCGCTCGCAATAAACTCCCTTTCAATCTAATTGAAATGATAAACATAATGTGGTTGGATTGTGAACACCCGAATAAAAGGAAATTACGTAAATTTGTCCATTTTCATTACACTGGGCGCGGCGTTAATACCCTGATAGCTTTTGTTAAAGAATGTATTCAAATAGACCATTTTGTTTAACCTTTTCTTAAGCGAAACGAATCAATTTAAAGCGAATTGTATTATGTGAACTATCGATTTTCTTAGTCTATTATAAACTTCTGGATGAGTTAAATGGGTTAAACTCAAAATATGACCTAATATTTTGGAATCAAGTAGTAGACTAATCATTCATGGTATAAAAAGAGATCTAGATTGATACAAGAAATGAGTATAAATCTATGTATACAAAATCCTCGAGTAACTTGCGCGAATTTCATAGTTATTTTTAGTTTATTCTATAGATAAGAAATCTATAACTTTAAGGGCTGATTTTTCAATCCTTGGTTAATACTTATTCGTCGAATAACGTACTAAACTACCATTTCAAAAATGTATTCTTTGGCCGTATTTGACAGTTTACGGGTGACATTTTAATATTATCGTGCAATACATTATTGGGCGGATAAGTTTTAACTATGGAATGAAAAATCGGCCCTTAAAGTCAGCCAAGTAAAAGAAATCGTCATAACAGAACAACGTTTGCTCGGTCAGTTTGTTCTTTTATATAGATTTATTACATATTAATTGAAATCATTTTCAAACGTAAGAAACTTCCAACAATTTTGCAATAAAATACTTTATAACAAATTTACTTGACCGCATATACTTACGCTTTTTTTCTCCAAATCCACATAACTTTACAAACATCAAATACTAAAACTAAAGTAATCCTGGCAAATGAAAGACCCTTAAAATTCCTGTACACAAGTAATTTACTCGTCATATTATGTCCAATGTGTCTATGTACTACATATAGTACATGTATATATTGTCCCTTGGGCCAACCCTACCCTTTTAACTTATCGAAATGGAACGTCAACCACTGGGGAGGAATTCTTTTATGAGTACACACTACGTATGTTCTGTTAATGTATTGCAATTCCTAGAATATGGGTGTTAAATTTAGATAAGTGATGTCTATTACGTTCTTAATAAAAGGTTTTGTTGGATATTGGTAAATATTGAAGATGTTTTCGTGGAGTAGAGATCGAAAGATTAATTGTAAGATATTTTGGATTAGGATAACATAGCTTATGTACTAAATATGATGCAGAAGAAGTTTGGAATATAAAAGAAATAGTAATAATTGAACGTAATAAAGTGGTAAATGTTAAAAAGTTACGATTCAAAAGTGCTTCTAAAAGAAGTCTAATTGAATAAATAAATGTTTAAGTTTGAATAGAGCTTGAATATAAAGAGAAAATACTACTTACAAAGAAACTTAGAAAATACTACTTGTACAATCATAGAACAGTGTTGTTATTCATTGAAATCTGTTGTAATATGTTGTTGGACTAAGTACGTTGGACGCAAGTTGGACACAACAGTAAATAAAAAATATTAATTCCACTTGATTTATAACATTCATAACAATTATTCCATCGAGGAACATTGATGGTCTTTTCATAAGTATTATATTTATATCCAAAGGCACGCGTAACATAATTAATTTCCTTCAGGCTGAAATCAACGCCTCCTATCTCCAGTCAACAATCTGATCTCAATTTATAAATTAGCACCATTGAGAACAAATTGAATGTTTCTCAGAAGATGGATGTTATTAAATGGAGAAAAAACTCGATTTACTTCGTCTCAATATCGTAACAGGCATTGAGAATCTAAATAAGCTTAATTTGTATTAAATATAAATTTTCTGCGCCTTTGTATTACGTTTTTGTTGGATGTTTTCGAGGTGAAAGGGAGGATGATTTTCATTTAGTTCGTTTTTGTAAATTGAATAGAAAGGATATTAAATAAATAAATTGTATACTACCTAATAATATTTTCTGGAAGACCTCAATAGTTATATAGGTACTAAATTATGAGTGGGTACATAATATTGTATAGTTAAGTAACATTGATAATATAGGTACAAAAACAAGGACATATTTTTGTTCACGCTCTGAATAAGTTACAATAATGCTAATTTATAATGAATATAGGTACCCAGTTCTGTTCTTCATTACCTATATTATTATGTTTTTCTCTTACAGACAAACATGTTTTATAGAAAAATATATACATTAGACAATATTCATATACTATTATCCTATCCAAAAAAGAATCACGAACCTTTTAGTACTGAAACCTAAAACAGTGAGTCTGTAATAGAATTTCGGTAAAGCTAGCTCCAGTTTGACCTGAGCTTTTAGGTCAGAGGTGTGCTAACGTAGGACAAACTACAATTAGCTTGTATAACTCTGTCAACTTTGTAATGAAAAAGAATTAACGGGGTGTTTGGGAAAGGTTGTTTATCGATATTCGAGTCTGGTAAGACCTTTAGAGTGTTTGCCGATTATGCGTTTATTTTTGTACTAATTTGTGTTTTAATTGAAAACAATATCTATAATTACTATCCAAATAAAGTCTAGTCCAACATAAATTATGATATGGAATCGCCCATTCTAAAATGATTAAAATTTCCTTTTAAACGTTTATTCATGGCCTTCACCACTTTTATAAAGCGAAGATAATATGATAATAATTACTTTCTTTTTTCGATTTTTTTCATCAGAAATGAAACGTTCAGCTGAATCAGCACAAAATTACAAATACATAGCAAGTTGTCGCAATCTTCATGAAAGAAAATTCTTCACAATGATGATAATATGGTGTACATTTTTTAAGAAATATTAAATAAAAAATCATATTTCTCACCAAAAGATTGATTGAACACTGAAAACCTCTAGAAATTTGACTAATAAAGTTCTGTAAAACGTGTCAGGCTCGAGTCTCTCGTTGCAAAAGTTTATGAACTTAAATTTAATTAAAACTTCGAAAGTTACGAAATGTTTTCTAAATTCTTTTGAAAAGCAAACACCGGGGTTTGTCATCTACAGATCATATAGTTTGCCGACTTTATTCGGTGGCAATTATTTTTCCTTTGAAATTCACGTAATCATTTCAAGTAATGATATCACCAGACTATAATATTTTTCATTGGAATCCATTCACGATTATAAAATTTTCACAAGCGTTTTCATTTACTACAGCAATTTTCACACACATTTTCTTTTATAAAATCATAGTTTTGTAGCTTCCTCGTTGCGGAAGCGTGAGCTCCTTGTCACGTCCTTGTCGTTATAATGAAGATTGTATCGCACGTAACGGCACTAGTGACGGTAGTTGTAAAAAAATACGAGATTCGCGGGAAGTTGGTAGCATTTTGAAAGAACTACATGTTGTTTATTTATCAAATAATTTTGATAAATGGTATTCGTTTTTGGAAATAATTATTCAGTTTGTATGTACTGTGACATTAAATGAAGTAACCAAGAAGCTTATATCTAATACACTGGAGATTTCAGTATGAACATTAACTTGTAACAAGAAAATATGACCTTGAATGACGCCTGTATGTTTTTTTATCCCTTTCACACCTAACTTGCCAAGTTACTGAAATCTCCAGTGTATTAGATATAGGCTTCTTGGAAGTAACTAACGAATTTTACATTTGTTTTGTAGAAGAAAACAATAAGGTCTTAAAATGTTATGTCTGTTTTGTAATTATTGTCAAAATTACTACCTTATCAAAATGAACTTTGTAACAATAAACAGTGATGGAGTTAAATATCTCCATCGTCATTTTTTCTAATAATTGTTCAAACCAACATGAAAAAAAAACATCTTAATTCCAATACAAATGCAAGATCAAAAAACAAAATTTAATCTCGGCTGAAATTTAGCAATTTAACTGTGGTCTCATTTATTATACACCCTGTTTCTCCAAGGGAGACTGTTTCAAACATTAAGTGGCTTATTCGCAAGCCACTTTTGCCTTCCTATTGTTCAAACGGCGGATTCACACAGAGCGAGCAGCCGCGCGAATAGCGCGAAGCAGTTCGGTCAGTGTGGACGTGGCTCGGCCGAGGAATACAGTACACGTTATTTTCCTCGACCAGCCTATTATATTGACAAGCTTTTGATATAGTTTCATGAGAGAGAATGATAATTATTAAATAAATAGCGAATCATCTCATCCGTGATTTCTCCGCAGCACAGAGTACGCTTCATAGAAACACAAACTTAAACGATTGTTAAGACTGCCATATGTTTCAAACTTGACTAGGCAGTATCCATTATCACTCTGATCGTGAGCTATCATTTAAAAAAAAGAAGTTTTTGTCTTAATATCGATTGCTATATCATTCTATAGTTGTGAGTTTGGATTAGTATTGACTGTTATCTTCGGGGGTAAGTTACACAGTGATAAATACTTATCTACAGATACGGATTTATTCGCGAGGCTGCTCGCTCTGTGTGAACCCGCCTAATTGAGAACGCAGTACCGGAAAAGCTTAGTGCATACGTAGTTCTGATTCTCATTTTAATTATTCCCACTTTTCATTCAATTGTGAATGCAATGGCTTATCTGGATTTATTTCCTTGTGGGATTCCGCGTCTTTGAATCGTGACTTGGAAGCGGCCAAGCGTGAGTTTTATATTGAATCTGTTTTTTTTTTTATTAGAAAATTATTGTTTGATTAATTTATGTATAGAAAGATAACATTATTACAGAATTAATTATGTTCTCCATCGTAAAAAGACGTGGGTTCGAATTTTTTATTTCCTTTAAAAAAATCAAATAGTAAAGATTATGCTTTTAATAATCAGACTTTTATTTGAGTTAATAGGTACGCTTTCAACATTCTACTACCTAGCACTTGCATGTCGTTTATATTAATAATTTGACAAAATACTCCAACTATTAGATTGTATAATTAATTGTACAGTCGAAAACTTTCTAAACGTATGACATTTCCTATTACAACTGATCCTGCAATATTACTAGTATGTTTGCGAGAGGAAGTTCCAAGTCAATTACAGTACTAACTTCACAGTCAAATGTACGTGAAGTTCTCTTTGTGTATTTGAAGATTTTGAATAGAGGAATACGTTTCGAAATTGTGTATTCTATGTTATTGTCGGCTTCAAGGACTACGTAAAAATGTAGTTTAATAATAATAATTATATAGAGAACGATGTATAAACACATTAACACATTTTCACTATAAATGACTGCATTGAACTGCAAAATGATTTGAATAAATTAAAAGATTGGTGTGATACAAATGCTATGTTTCTTAATGTAGATAAATGCTATGTTATGGAATTTGGTAGTACGGCAAACTCTCATTTTTGGACCATTATACACATATTTATAAATCATGTAACAGATTACTAGGGTTTATTTTACGTTCATGTAAGGGTTTCCGGAATCCTAAATCTTATATTTGTCTTTTTAACTCTCTCATTCGTAGCAAATTGGAATATGCAAGTATGATTTGGTCCCCCTTTTATTTGATTCATATAAAAAATATAGAAAAAATCCAAATCAAATTTATGAGAATACTTTCATATCGGTTTCATCTAAACAAAACGCTTCATACTTATGAGGAAAGATTATCTTATTTTAAACAAGTAAAACTGTCAGATCGTCGAAAAATATTGGAATTAATATTTCTAAATAAAATTATATGTGGCCAACTGTCCACTGCAGCCCTTTCCCAAATCTCCTTTCATATACCACTTAGAAGTAATCGAAATAATCGAACTGTCACATTACCAGTCCACCGCACCCAAAGAGCATAATATCAAAGAGCATATTATAGCACTCTAAACAGAATCTGCACAAATTACAATAAGTTGTGCGAGATAATACCAGATCTTGACATTATCGGGAGTAAACCTATTAGATTTCGGAAATGCCTATTTGATAACCTTACTATGCTGTCGCAAGTCCTTCAATAGATTAGAAATTTGTCTATTGTAGTTTTTATACCATTTCCCTTTTTAAATTACCTATTATTTATTAGTTAGTATATTGATAACTCTTTATTTATGTGTAAGTGATTGTAATTTATAGTCTAGTAGTCAACACATGTTATTGCAATAACAATTAGTCATTAAGGTTTAAAGTGAAATAAGTATTGTACCTATATTATTGTTATATGTGTTTGTGTTGCAAATAAAATAAAATAAAAAATAAACAATCATATTATTAAGACGCCAAAAATTTGACACTTACTAATCTTTCTTATATATAAAAATGAATCGCAAAATGTGTTGGTAAGCGCATAACTCGAGAACGGCTGAACCGATTTCGGTAATTCTTTTTTTATTATATTCCTTGAAGTACGAGGATGGTTCTTATGTAGAGAAAACGTAAACATGTACCACGGGCGAAGCCGGGGCGGACCGCTAGTCTATACTATAAAAATGAATCGCAAAATGTGTTGGTAAGCGCATAACTCGAGAACGGCTGAACCGATTTCGTTAATTCTTTTTTTATAATATTCCTTGAAGTACGAGGACGGTTCTTATGGAGAGAAAACGTAAACATGTACCACGGGCGAAGCCGGGGCGGACCGCTAGTTAATAATAAATATACTCCTGTATGTTAAATTCCACATAATATTAATTATCTTTATAGCTTCACAGTTAAAAACATCTGAGTTCACTGCTAAGGTTCACAGATATGTACACATTTTTTTGCTTTCTTTCTCGTTCGAATTTCAACTTTTGTATCACTAATTAAATCACGCAAATATAATTGTTACTGTTTTGACGAAACCAGCCTTACGATTGATCGCTATCACGAATTAGTAGATTTTATCTACAATGGAATAAGAGAATTGAAATTCACACAATAGAAATCATAATTCATTCGGATTAATTATTTTGTAGTCGCGTGTTCGTTTTACTTTTAATTTTGTGCCAAATGTCAGCTGTCAAACCGTTTTTTTTTAAGAAGGGCAATGACACCCCGAAAATTGTGAATATTATGCAGAACAATAATTCAATTTTATTGGCTTGCATCAATATTAAGTGTCATATTGATATTATTGAAAAGTATTTATATATAACAATTACATTAACCATGATAATTACCCATGGACTAACCTAACCAAGGTACCTATATTCATTTGTTTTAATCGCTCAGAACATAAATCAAAGCAAAACTACATTATTGTTATTCTTAATTAGGTTTTAATAAATAGGTCAATGACATTTTTAAATATTTGTCACTCAAAATTTCATCATCTTCTATCATCTATTCTATTCTATCATCGCATCAAAATATACGCTATTTCATTATTAGGCTTTTCACATCCAATTTCCACACCTATAACCCACACATACCAAACCCAACCCGTTTTGTGACGTCATCATTCCTGTCAAAACGTTACAGAAATTAATCCACGTGTCGCATGGAGAATCGTGATAAGTGTTAACACGCCCTCGTAATTGTGTAATTTAGCTTGACCTCTGTTCAAATTGTTTTTAAATTAACAACTTAATTATGTTTTAGCATAAACACTGATCCGACCCTTGTAATGCTACCTAATATGTTACGTTCAGTAATTTTATCAAAAGTTGTTCTAAATTATTGTAACATACTAAACGAAGCAGAAGAATTTAAAAAAATAAACTTACTTTTTTCAGAAAAAAAACAATGTGTCAATTTCGCGCGCGTCCAATTTGAATTAAGAACGTCTTTCGCAGAAACGCAAACAAATTTTAAATTGCACTCGCTTGCCGTGTTCTAATTATTTTAAACTGTTTTTTTTTTTAGCTGAGCAAAGCTAGAACTCATATCAGATGAAGACGGATTATAATCTATATCCGAAAAAAAATATGTTAGTAATTCGATTCATTTGTTTTGGCGCCATTTGTATTCAGATGGTTTTCAGTAACGATACACTATAATGTAATGTCACAGAGTAAAGTGATACAGAGTTATCTTTATTATTATGTTACACCTGATATTGGCTTATTTCTTTGCAATATTGCGTTTTGTACGGTTTATACAAAATGAAATTGATATTTTTATTCTTATATCAGGTTAATAAACTCTGTTTTGTTTTGTTTACGAAGTGTGTTTTTATATGAAGCGTTTAGTGGAAAAGCTGTGTAAGTATTTTTTTTTTGCGTTCTAATTATTTATGTAATATATTCACATATTATGTATATCATTTAATTATTATGAATAAACACATTTATTTGCACCTAATAACATTATATTCTTAAAATACATATTATGAAACATATTCTCTTGAATTTATACAAAATGGCTGTCCAGACTAAAGTAATTGAATTAGAAATTTGGCCCGTTAAATATGTTAATCTCGTTCAATATTCGGAGCTTAGTAAAATCTAGGTTATTATTAGTAATCGTTTAATAAATATTACTTCAAAACTTTAATAGGGGTAAGAATTTGGGCCCTTTATTGAGTATGTCACAGTTGCTTATTTGAAAGTAATTATTTTAAATCCCCAATGTCAACGAGGTTATGTATGTTTAACATAAAATTATTATTGTGTAAGTATGTACAGTGTACATAGTAGGTATATTAAAAGCTATAATAGGATTATAAACTTATCTATTCTTTATAATTTTATATAGCATTTGAATGTCATAAATACCAAAAATATCAAATTCTATAATACGATTGTAAAACATAACACAGTACATAATAAACTATACATATTATATATTAGTAAAATATACAAGATCCACACACAGACACACATGTTTGTACACAAACTATGGAAATACTTGCTTTAGCGGGTTCGTTCGCGGGTGATACCGCGCTGCATAGCTAGTACAGATTTCATTATTTTTTTAACCTAAAAACTAAGCCGCCTCTAATTTTCAGAACTAAAATGGGACCACATCGAAGATCTTCGTTTTTTATTCAAATAAAAAATTAAATATCAAAAAATAACAGCCTAATTATAAGAAGTGGGTTGATGAAAAAATACACTCTTCTAAATAATTTCCTTCTATACAAAAATAAATTAGGACAGCGCTAGTCGTCCGCTAAACGGATGAATAAAATAAATTAGTCGTCCGATTACCAGATGAATAAAATAATTTAATCGTCCGATAACATCTATTTATCTATATAGTTAGGTGATCGGGGTTTCTATAGAAAACTGCCGCACGTATTATAGGTTTTTTGTGGGGGGAGGAGAGGGGGGAGGAGGGCACACGTAGGTATTTGATTTTTTTTTGCGCGTCGACGGAGCCCCGCTTCGCGGGGCTCCTATTTCTCTGTAGTTTATTTTTAAAGAAACCTAACCTAACCTAACCTAACGGCTAACCTAACCTAAACTTGATTTTTTTTGCGCGTCGACGGAGCCCCGCTTTGCGGGGCTCCTATTTCTGTGTAGTTTTTTTTTAAGAAACCTAACCTAACCTAACCTAACCTAACGGCTAACCTAACCTAAACTTGATTTTTTTTTTGCGCGTGGACGGAGCCCCGCTTCGCGGGGCTCCTATTTCTGTGTAGTTTTTTTTTTAAGAAACCTAACCTAACCTAACCTAACGGCTAACCTAACCTAAACTTGATTTTTTTTGCGCGTCGACGGAGCCCCGCGAAGCGGGGCTCCTATTTCTGTGTAGTTTTTTTTTTAAGAAACCTAACCTAACCTAACCTAAAGGCTAACCTAACCTAAACCTAACCTAATGAATTGAGGGCGAATATCTCGGCCATTTTTGATTTTAGAGAAAAGTTGTTCCTATAAAACATGCTTATATTAGCGTAATCTTTACGATAAAACAATAATAAATAGGTGTTATAATGACACCAACTCCATCAAAAATTTTCTAAGTCCTGCGCCCCCTTTGCTTTAGTCCAGGGGTTCCCAACCTTTTTTTGTCTACTGCCCACTTTAAGAATAAATTATTTTTTAACGCCCCCCTTTTTAAACATACTTAAAAAACGCTAAGTACTTATAACTGATTATTGAAACGCAACTTTATAGTAGAGTATCTTTTATTGAAAATAAAAAAAACATAATCAATTCTTATATAAAAACTAATGTGAAGGTTGAATCTGATGCTGTTCAATAAGTTTGTTGATATCAGGTTCCAATTTACACAAAAACAGCCGCAAGTCGCCACGTTCGGTAACACGCAAACGATTTCTCTTTTTAGTAAGCAGCGTTGCCACAGCACTAAATCCACGTTCACACAAATATGACGATGGGAATGCTATCAAGAATCGTTGAACAGTTGACCACAATCCAGGGTACAATTGTGGGATCGGTTTTTGTAGCCAAAATTCTTGATATCCATTTTTAAACTTGATTTTTGTTTCTTCGTTTGTTGTCAATTCTATAAGTTCTTCTTCCAGCTGAGGTGACATTGCTGTGTTGACATTTGAAAACGGATCCAACACCCAGTCTGGTATTTCCAAGTTTAAAATGTCCTGGTATCGTTCGGTGAAGTCAATGTGGAGGTTTTCCAAATGTTGGCAGTAGGCAAACAAGTCGTCGTTACTGCAAAATACTGATAAATTCGGAAAATTGTGAAACTCACGTCTGCCCATATTCTTTTTGTGCAGAAGCAGTTTGGCTGCGAAAGCAGCAACGACATTTTTTGTTTTAATTAAATTTAGTTCATCGCCTTGCAGTTGGAGGTTCATGTCGTTGAACAGTTTATACAGGTCTGTCATGTAAGCTATATCATTCTTTGATGTTATGAGATTGTTGCGCAGTTCTGTATCTTTAGTTTCCAAGAACTCTATCACAGAGTCAAACAGGTTGTAAAATCGAATCAGACAATTGCCTCTTGACAGCCAACGAACTTCAGTATGAAGCAACAAACGGTTGAAATCTTCGTCATTAGTAGCACAAAGCTGATGAAATAATCTATCATTCAAAGAGCTGCTACGGATTTTATTGACTGCTTTGATGACATATTGCAGTGATTGAAATAGTCGTTCACTTAAGTTTCTAGCAACCAAATGTTGTCTATGAATAACGCAATGTATAGCAAGGACATCTGGAATTTTATTCTTTAAGTACGCTATGAAGCCTTTATGGCGCCCTGTCATAGCCGGAGCGCCATCCGTAGCAACTGATATAATATTTTTCAAAGGAATCTCTTTCTCTTCACAAAACTTTTCCAATGTATTGAATATGGTTTCGCCTTTTGTATCTGTCTCCAAATTTCTGGCAAACAATAGTTCTTCACGTATTTTCTCATCTTTAATAAACCTCCCGTAAGATAGCAACAACGCTTCATTAGTTGGTAAAGTGGACTCATCGAGCTGAATTGAGAATTGACTAGTCCTCAGATGATTGCACAATGATTCTTCAATGTTTTCAGCCATTTCATCAATTCGTCTTTGCACAGAATTATTACTCAAAGGAATTTTTCGGATAATATCTGCGGCCGGTTTATGAAGCACAGTAGTTATTACTTCCTTTATTGCTGGCAAAATTAACTCTTCTCCGATGTTGTGTGGTTTGCCTTTTTGAGCAATTAACAAAGAGATATTGTACGAAGCTCGAAGTCCGTCGTCATCTTGCTTAGCAGCCGCCGAAAATAGTTTTGATACACTTGGCTGAGTATTATGCTTCTTCTCTAGGTCTTGAAAAAATGCTACATTCTTGTCTTTCTTATCTGGATGCATTTTATTCAAATGATCTTGCAGTCTTGAAGGCTTCATTGCTTCGTTCGAAAATGTTTTTAGACATAGAAGACACAAAGGCGACGACGGGTTTGTGGGATTTTCAATAAATCCGAATTTAATATATTCCGCAGAGTATTGCCGTCTCTTCTTTTTTACTTCCGACATTGTTTTGTTTTGAGAAATACGTAAGTGTTGAAATCAAGTACTGCTTATCTATTATGCGTGAAACCGCAAATGAAAATAAAATAAATTTACGTCGTTTATATAGGATTGCATAAGCAGCACGCACCAACAGGAATAAGACATCAAACGTGCATAAACTCGTTTATCTCATTCGACGCCCAATCGTACTCGACAAGCAAGAACAAGTATTATAGAACCAGCCGATTGATACAGGAATGTACAAATCGGATTATTTTACAAAAACTTGTTAAAACATGATTGCCCGCGGTCTATTATATCGAACCGAGTTTGAGCTATATCTTAATTAATATTAGTTGATGTTCACAAGATGTCGACTCTCGAAGTCGAGAGTTCAGTCGGTTTCTAAGAGTCTTCCTAGCTAGGTAGATGAAATTATAAATCGACCCCAAAGCCCTACACAACGCCCCCTTTTTTTTCTGAGTCTCTTACCGCCCCCCTTTAGGCCTGCAGCGCCCACAAGGGGGCGTTATCGCCCACGTTGGGAAAGACTGCTTTAGTCCAACCCAACTAGCTTTAGTGTTAAAAGGTTATCTAGTCATCCGAATAATCGGACGATTAAATTATTTTATTCATCCGGTAATCGGACGATTAAATTATTTTATTCATCCGGTAATCGGACGACTAATTTATTTTATTCATCCGTTTAGCGGACGACTAGACACTTCGAATAAATTATGCAAAATCAACCTTAATGCATAATAAAAATAAAGCTGAAGCAGCTGTGATCGATCAAGAGTAATGAGGACACGATAAATAGGTTTTTTCCTTATAATGGATCACTTTTGATTAAAACTCGGTAAGAATTTCTAACCTTTTGAAGGTAACATAGATTAAACATGAACATGATGTGGAAGATATATTATAAATATAATGGAATAAGTTTATTTATAAATATTAATAATGCTACAAGCTAACTAAGCTAAGCTAACTAGCGGTGCCCCGCAGTTTTACCCGCATTGCTCCGCGCCTGTTGGTCTTAGCGTGATGATATATAGACTATAGCATTTCTTGATAAATGGGCTATCTAACACCGAAATAATTTTTCAAATCGAACCAGTTGTTCCTGAGATAAGCGCGTTCAAACAAACAAACAAACTCTTCAGCTTCATGATATTAAAAGTATTGATTGATTAGTAGTACAGCATACAAATAATATATATATTTATAAATGCCTATGTCTCTTCCCCTAACTTAAACGAATCTCTATAGGTAACGATTTATGAGAATGAATTTTTGTTTAAACATTTATACGTGGAAACATAACAAACATCCTATTCCCAGTACATATTTTTTTTAATATTAGAATGTAAAGCATTTATGTATTTCGTCCAAAGGCAATTCCGCTATTTCAAGCTATAACTATTGGACAAAATAAAGCGGTACCACAGAATACATAATAGTAGCTAAACGCTGCAGAACGGACACTCTCCGCCTCCCGCCAAAATTAAACACTTACCTCACCCCGCACGATCAGTCTAAAAATGGTCCATATTTTTCTACAGGGACGATACGCAACGAAGATTGACAACATTAATCAAATTGACTTAAAGTAATTTTATTATTTTGGATTTGTGATTATCGTTTTTCGTAGAAAATGGTTAGATATTGTGCTGTTTACGGATGAATTTCATCAGAAAAACGCGAATTTTTTTTACGCTAGTCAAAAATGTGCCAACCATAAAGCGTTAACACACACAATTGCAGTCTCTACAGTGTGACTGTAAAAACGATAATTTTGTATGGAGTGTCCGGGGTGTGGCGGTACATAAAACTTCAACATATAAAACAGTGTGACCACGTACCGTGAATTTTGTCCGCGATTCATATAAAAATATCGTCCGAACTGATGCATTGTCTATATTTCGCGCTAGATGGAACTATCACCTTCGAAACTTATAGCTCCGGTTCTTTCAATAGAAATTCTTTGTAATATTGTATGTAGCTAGTTAGCATTTTGTTATCATAATATTGGAAATTTGTATTCTTCTGGTTAGGTAGGTAAGACCCCTATGGTAAGACCCTATATAAGTATTCTTTTTTTTGGGCTAAACTTGCATGTAAACTTAATAAATAATAATATTTGTTATCATTTATCCATAAGATAATGCTCTACGTCCTGCCTTTTCTTTTAGGTTTAAAGACATTTATTTCAAAGAATTTACAATTCACTTATTCTAACGCAGTGATTCCCAAAGTGGTCCAGGTGGACCCCCAGGGGTCCACGGGAGACTTGCTGGGGGTCTACGTAGGCGTGAACAAAAAATGGGGGTCCACGAAAATTTATCTGTTTTTGATAGTAAAGAGCAAAAATGTAAGCATAGTTTTTATAAGGGCCTACCTACATTGTTTTAAGTACCTAACTAAGCAGATAATATTTTAATAAGGCAAGCGACTGTTACTTGTCCAAACTTGCGTATTCGATATTACGTACAATTTCGTGTACAGACTTGCAAAGCGCTATCCGCCCGACAATGCTTAATGCTTGTTCAGACATGAACTTGATCACCACTATAAATACTTGATGCCAAAGGCAAACTCATTCATTTGTTTCCAAAATTTCGAAAAAAAGGTGTGAGAAAATTTATATCAGTGTTTGCTAGTGCCGGAGAAAAGTAAGTACCTACCTTTTTTTTGTTATAGAACTTAAGTATTTTGTTTACGTGTACTAGTCGGTTGATCACAACGGTTTGAATAGATAGGTACACTGATAGAAGGATTTCTTAGCATTTAAGAAGATTTCTTTGTATTTAATAAAGTGTAATAAAATGTACCATTTTTCGTTTTTATTTTACCTATCGGAATATAGAGACAGAACTCAGAAGTGACACAATTTTTATTTTTTGGCGACTTTAAGAATGTGGTAGAAATGTAGCAGCAGGGGGTCCACCGAAACCAGTAAAATTTTGAAAGTGGTCCACGAGAAAAATAAGTTTGGGGACTACTGTTCTAACGTTTCACAATAGTGTTATAAACTTGTACACCTTGACAAAAAAGTAAAAAAAATTGCGGGTGAGTGGAGATTCTTTTACAAAATAAGCCAAAATAAAACTGAATTAATAATAATTATCTAAAACTCAAAAATATGCCTAGAAATTTCAACTATTTTCCAATCAAATAACACACTTTACCTTCCCTTTCACCTTCAAAGCAAACATATTTACGAGTACGGTCCGCAAACAAAACAAATACATTTCAAAACTTCATACTCTATTCAAACACGAGTCGGAAATATACGGAAAGTTAAAGTAGTTTATTCAGAATTGAAGTCAACGTAAAAGATGTTTAAAGATAAAATCCTTTCACGCGTCGATGCATTTTTAGAAAAGCGTCGACTTGACAGTTTCAAGATACATGCACATTTTCATTTATATACTGTGTATTTTTAATCGAATTTTGTATGGGGAATGAACTTGCTACTGGGGCCGTATCTATACTAATATTATAAAGCTGAAGAGTTTGTTTGTTTGAACGCGCTAAGCTCAGGAACTACTGGTCCGATTTGAAAAATTCTTTCGGTGTTAGATAGCCCATTTATCGAGGAAGGTTATAGGTTTTATATCATCACGCTAAGACCAACAGGAACGGAGCAATGCGGGTGAAACCGCGCGGCACTGCTAGTTATTAAATAAAGCCGTATTATTTAATAAATTTACCTCTTATTTCCAGACAGATTACGCCGTGAATTGAGTTGGAAAATTCGTATTATAATAGCAATAACCAGCCATGGTTAATTATGGTATTATATGAATTTGCCAGTTCAATTCACGGCGTAAACTGACTGGGAATAAGAGGTCATAATACGACCCAAGTTCTGTTTCTAGTAATATTTCGAACTTTAATGTATGTTGCCTCGTCTACCATAAAAATCTAGTATAATTATAATGCTTATGTTATAGTTCTAACTGCAGAGATATGTATCATACACCACCACAGGAGGTTATAGTAAATTATTTATTGAAAATAGTTATGCGAAATGACCATTATATCCCACAAGAAGAGGTATAGGGTTGTCTTTACTATAGTAAAGGAATCCTTCAAATTATTATACTAGCTTTCGCCCGCGGCTTCGCCCGCGTGGTGTTTTGATAAAAGGTAGCCTATGTTCTTTCTCAGGTTCTAAAGATTGTCTGTGCCAAATTTCATCAAAATCGGTTGAGAGGTTTAAGCGGGAAAGCGTAACAGACAGATATTCGCATTTTTAATATTATATATTACTAGCGGTCCGCCCCGGCTTCGCCCGTGGTACATATGAAAAATAGATGTTGGCCGATTCTCAGACTTACCCGATATGCACAGAAAATTTCATGAGAATCGGTCCACCCGTTTCGGAGGAGTATGCAGACTAACATTGTGACACGAGAATTTTATATATAAGAATATAAGTAGGGATTTTTATTGTCCTTTAAAAGTAATTGAAGTAAGATTATGACATCAAAATATTCCATTTCTAACTCAAAGTCAAACATTTCTTTAATAAAGCTTCTATTTAAAGTTTCTTTTGGAATTAAGATAATAAGCTTTTAGAAGAGCACTAGTGTTGTCATATTTTTGGAAGAAAATCGTTTATTTAGTCCTGCAAAATAAATGAAAACATTCCAAATTTCACTTTGATTTATAAACTGAAGTTTTTATACCTTCTTTTATCTTATTATTAAATTTAGGGCTGATTTTTAAATCCTTGGTTAATACTTATTCGTCGAATAACGTAGATATTAAACTACCATTTCAAAAATGTATTCATTGGCCGTACTTGACAGTTTACGGGTGACATTTTAATATTATCGTGTAATACTTTATTGGGCGGATAATTTTTAACTATGGATTGAAAAATCGTCCCTTAAACACATACGTCTTGTTCCAAGCGTTTAAAATATCTTTAAATACATTTAAAACTTATCCTATCCTTACTTTGTATCTGTTTTATTTTTTCTACAAATCTTGATAAAAATAGTACTTTATTTTGTACTATATTTTAACCTCATTATATTTTCCATTAACCAGCCAGATGGAAAAGTAATCTAACAAAACATTTATAAACACAAACGAAATAAGTACTAAACTTTTTATAATATTTATTCCCAGAACGTTTCGATAAAACCCCAAATCACAGAACCGGATTGTAATAGTAATGAAAAGGAAATGAAGTTTCGACGTCCCCAGACGATACAGCGTTCAGTGAAATAGTTTTCAAAAGCGCTTTATGACTCTCAACTCATCCCAACAGAGCAATTTAGCGTCATTCTTTTGACCTGTGACGTCACGTATGCAGTGTCTTGTTTCGTTTGTTTCTTAACAACTGCCTTTGAATTTGCATTTGAACGTACGTACTTCAGTGTTTGAAGTAGAGAAATGTAAGTTGATAGCTTTTGCGCTTTTTTTTTTTTGCTTTTTTTACGAAGTAACTATTCTCTAATCTGTGCTTTTGATTCTAAATGCTTTTAATACTGTTGCTAAATGCGCTGCAATTTTATCTTGTTAAGTCTTTGGGACAGGTTTAAATGGAGTTTTTGAAGGTAATTCGTATTACAGTACAATTAGCATGACAGTAATTGATAAAATAGTTTCATAAGTATGTAAAACTGTATAAATGTAAATATTAAACAGTTTTTATTGTATCCCACGTTTGAGAAAATATGTTGGAAATATTTAGCCAGTAAAATATTATATAAATATACGAAAAAGTTGTTACCGTAGTTAAATCCTTTTTTTCTCCGTATAATGTTAACTCATAGGGGAAATACGTACAAAACGACATGTATGGACAAAATGACATAGTCCCCTTATTTCAAAATTGGCGGGTTTTAGCTACGTCTCCGCGACTGTATCACGTGACGGCAGCCATATTTACAATCCTGTCAGACGTTGAGCATCATTCTGACAGTTGCGCCGCAGTTACCAGTTCAAACTTGTATCTCGCCTTCAAAAGTTTATTTTACAGGTGTTTTTTTCCTATTTTCTGGTGAGTTATTTGTTGTTATTTGTAATTATTTGTATTTAAATCGATAAACTACGCTAGTATCCAGTGATTTCGATTAAGTTTATTGAAATCATTAGTTATTGTGTGGAATTATGATTTTTATTTGTTTTTCGGTGAATTGGGACAAAATGACATACATACAAATTGGACAAAACGACATAGTATGCCATTTTGTCCATAGTGTTTCTGTTAACATAATTTTGATGATTAATTTTTTGGGTGTACCTAGTATTGATTTATTTATAATTTTTTAGGTGATAGGTATGCCGCGAAACTACGAAAGAAAAACTAATCGAAGAAACAGAAAAAAAGAGACAGGTTAAAAGAAAAATTTGTAATGAGGATGAAATAAATATTTCTGCTTCTAAAAACGATCAGAGAAAAGAATCAGGGAAGAAATTGAGAGCATCGAGGCAGCGTAGAACTGCTCCGAAATATGATAGCTCAGGAAGCGAAGATTTCTCATGCGAGGCCAATGACGACGATAGTGACTGCGCTTGCATTTATTGCAATGACCTCTTTTCCAATTCTAAGCCCGGCGAAGGTTGGTTACGATGTATAACTTGTTACCTTTGGGCTCATGCGTCATGTGCTGGTGTCCCAAAGAAGACCAAAGGATTTATTTGTGAACTTTGCTCTTAAAAATTTGTATGTCATTATGTCCTTATCTTATATGTCATTTTGTCCATACTATATGGACAAAATGGTTTTTGTTATTAGTTATATTTTTTATTATTATATATTTTATTATAGATCCTACTTAATTAATAGACTGTGTTACTGATAGTCAATGAACCTAAGATGAGTATAAACGATTGAGACTGATTATAATGCCATTAAATAAATAAATATGATTGGAAAACAAAACATCCTGTCATTTTGTCCGTACTTCCCTAATATTAACATAATATTAACATAATATATACACATCACATAAGTACGTTTTATAAACGTAATTCGACATAATATATAAAAGACATTGCAGGTACAATTATTTCCGATCAATAGTATCACATATTGCAATTACACGCATTACCATCACTACCAAATACAATCGACACTGTTTATACCCGCAAATAATGTTCATAGTAATGGTGCTATAAAATAGGTAAAACGGCGCAACTGTTGAAGATAACGCCAACTTTTAATGGATAGCACGTTGCCGGCTTTGCTTTTATCAGGCATTTGAATTGCAGGACAGCAGTGACGGCAATTTATAAAGAAATGTTTTATGGCAGGGAAATGAGGTACATTTTAGCTGTACATTGTTATTTTTTGCAATGCTGTTGTGTGAGTTTTATCTGTATAACTAAGAAGCCGCTATCCTTAAGTTGACTCCCTCTTTTAAATCACCCACCTGAAAGCCGACCGTTTGACCGCCTCCTTGGTACAGTGGTTGACGCGTGAGCGTAGCGCCGAGGGGTCCTGGGTTCGATCCCCGGTGGAGACGAAAAAAAAAAGTCTCGGTCTGGCAGGAGTGCAGGACACAGAAGGCTGATCACCTACTTGTCCCTAAAGAAAATCGATCAGTGAAACAGATGTATAATGCATCTGCCCCTTACCCCACTAGGGGACATGGGACTTCACTTTTACACTTTTAACCTGAAAGAAATATCAGTCTCTACATGGGTAGAAGACAAGAGTGCTTTCCTATGTTCCTATGTCATCATGATGATGACGATGAATTCATCTGCTCTTAGCAAATGCAGATTACTCCAACAATTAATAAAAAAGACGTGTGGCACTCCGGGACTGCCGCGGTAAAGCTATTGCATGCTATGCCTTCAAGCCACACCTCCGCGCCCGTGGGAGCGTGAGGTTTTTTCGTTACGGAATTTCTCGATTCGGTCCCCGCGCTCAAGGCCCGCGATAGAAGCTATGCAATAGCTTAAAAAATATTATATTCGTAAACGTACGTACGCACCTGTATCACGGATTTTTTTCAGGTAGATCACACAATTTTGTGCTCAGATAAAAAAGCTTTCAAATTACAACAATACAAATATTCTATACAATTGTATTATGATCAAAGCATTTGTATAACCATATTTGTCTCAAAGTCAATTTGCATAGTCAAATTGTAACACGTATTTCTTTTTAAATTTCAATTCAATTTAGTTAATCATATATATCTCACTAGAGGTCCGCCCCGGCTTCGCCCGTGGTACATATTTCGCAATAAAAGGTAGCCTATGTCCTTTCTCGGGTATCAAAATATCTCCATACCAAATTTCATGCAAATTGGTTCAGTAGTTTAGGCGTGATTGAGTAACAGACAGACAGACAGAGTTACTTTCACATTTATAATATTAGTATGGATTACACCTACGAGTGAAAAGCACTCAGAATTCGTTAAATAATGTAAAATACTCGGCCTTATAACACAATGTACCAAGGTTCTTTGTGTAAATTGTGTGACAGTTGGATTTGGTCGATGTACCAGTAAAAAATAGAGATGAGATATGCAATATGCATGTACCCTCAAAGAGTGAAAAAGTTGCTTTAAGAAAAGAATACCTTTTAAATTAGGTATGAGTTACGACAGGGGATAGAAAGTTAAAGAAATTGTTGGCTGCTTTGTAGAGCGATATCCTTTGCGATTAATATCGATTTACATTCCATATTCCGTTATATTATGTATACTGGATTTCCGCCCGCGTCTTCACCCGCGTTCTCAAAGAAAAACCCGCATAGTTCCCGTTCCTGTGGGATTTTCGGGATAAAAAGCCTATGTCTTATTGTGGGTCTCCAGCTACCTACATACCATATTTCATTATAATTGGTTAAGTAGTATTTGCATGAAAGAGTAACAAACATCTATCCACCCTCACAAACGTTCGCATTTTTAATATTAGTAGGATGTTTGTGGTACAGCGGGAACATAATATATCCTATTATCGTAATAGCTGTTAATTGTTATACAATAACCAGCCAAATTAACGCCACAACGAGCAATTTTCTAAAGTCAATTAAAACATAGGCTTAACAAGGACACTCAATACAAATTCAACACCAAAATCACAAGCAAATTATTAGACGATTAATCAAAGACGAGGTAATCTTATAAAAGCGTCTTTGACAAGGGTATTAAACTAACCATTGATTTGGGAGAATGTTACCCGGTGACTTGCAAAATAATGCTTTTAACTAATTATTTCTCTAACATGAAACAGGGCTTTGGAAGTTTAACAATGACACAATTATAATGTTGTTATTGTTTGCTACTGTTTGTCGTGGATTTTTGTAGCTTTATGCTGTAAAAGACGTTGTATTTATACTTTGAAAAACGTTGGTAATTATCACAAAATGATAAAAAGCTACGCCCATAAAAAGATGATGCGACAAAGCAGAATTCGATTTAAAAGATTCGACTGACTAATAACTATACCTCAAGTCGTACCGTTGTTTCGTCGTCGACCGATTTATCGAGGAATGCTATAGGCTATCATACTAATATTATAAATGCGAAAGTTTGTGAGGATGGATGTATATGTGTATGTGTATACGTATGTTTGTTAGGTACTCTTTCACGCAAATACTATTGAACTAATTACAATGAAATTTAGCACACATATAGAGGGTAACTTGGATTAACACAAAGGATAGGTTTTATCCCGGAAATCCCATGGGAACGGGAACTATGTGGGTTTTTCTCTGAAAATGCGGGTGAATCCGCAGGTGGAAAGGTAGTATAATATATAACTATATCATTACGCTAAACGCTAATATAGGAGCGGAGCAATGCGGGTAAAACTGCGGGGCACAGCTAGATTAGTTATTCAGAAAAATATCTTCTGCTAATATTTAACTATAAAGAAGAGATACAAAAACATATAATGTAAATTTTGCTCGGAAAAGATCCCGCCCTACACACTTGAACTGCGTAAAAGGCAAAGTACACAATTTCCGACCCAGCGCTCAAAGAACTGTTGCATGTCCACTTTTACAATTGAATGTGAATACGTTATTCAATTTATTCTAGTTTATCTCTTTGTATTAGGACCGATTTTTCAATGCTTGGATAAAACTTATCCGTCCAATAAAGTATTACACGATAATATTAAAATGTCACGTAAACTGTCAAATACGGGCAATTAGAATACGTTTTTAAAATGGTAGTTTTATACATTATTCGACGAATAAGTTTTATCCAAGCATTGAAAAATCGTACATCTTTAAACAATATATATATATAGATAAGAGAATACAGGAGTTTATTTGAACGTATATTATGATATTGCTAATTAACTATATGATGGGGAATTTTATGGAGGAGCCATTTCGTGTAATATCTATTAAAATTTTAATCACATCAAACTAGGTAATTAATAAATGCAATAAAATATTATTGAATGAGCCAATATAAATATGAATGTACTAATCCTATATTAATACTGAATTTACGTTTAATATCGATGAATACCATTGGCTAAAGAAATATTTTTTCGCCAATCTTTAACTAAAATTATAAGAACATTTAAAATATTTTTTGCACTCTCATTTAAATTCTGGTCAAGATCAGTTTTAATGAGCCATTTAAACTTAAAACTAGCAAAACCACAAATTCTAGAAAATTTCGTTTTACGAAGTTCAGAGACACGTGCGCCAAAAGTTTTAAGACAAGATTAAAGTAAGCTTTTGTGATTACTTGCATTTTATACGTATTTTTTTTTAATTATATCATAGTAAAATCAAACAATTATAATTTTAATATTGATTGTTTGCAGTATTTCTCTATTTTTATAAAGAGAGTTAAAAAATATAATTGAAATGTGTATTTCTCATAGAACAGCTTTTTAATAAATGGCCCCGAGATATTATAATCAAAACGATGGTTAATACCTGCGGATAATTATGTTTTCAGAATTCAATTATCCACACCATTCAATTCTTCGCAAATTACATCCACAAAATAAATCATTCACCACGTTCCACTCTCCATATATTTTTTAACCTCCCTTGATTTAACCTCACATGAACTTACTAATAAATTCCAAATTCGCGTATGATTTTAGCAGAACATTTCAAACAATAACACAAGTACTAGGAATCGAATAATATTTTTCCACAGTTTTCAAAAGATGCAAATCACCTGAAGACAAATAAAAACTTGCCTCGAGGCTATCGATCCAGCTCACCTACATTGCAAAACTTAACGATAAATACGAACTTTGCCCGCCTCTATTTTATTGTTAGACTAGCTATGCCCTGCAGTTTTACCCGTATTGCCTTGCTACAATTGCTCTTAGCGTGATGATATTTAGCCTATATGTTGACCCGACCTATAAGTAATATTGATGCAAAATTTGAAGTAAATCCATGAAGTACTTTTGAGTTTAGCCCGGACATACATACCGATAAACAGAAAAACAGGAATAAAATCTAAAAACTGTATTTTTAACTTTGATATCGACTGCAGATCACGCCCCAATTATTATTTTAACTGGGGCCTTTACAAAATGGTTGTATCAAAATTTAGTATGCGTTGCAATAAACAGTCTAGTTTCCGTGGAAGCCCAAATTGTTGATTCACGAACATATCCACTTACTTTGACAATCCACATTCGCATGCGTCAGCAATGTTCGTATGCATTATTTCATGTATCATTAGTTCAGTTTAGTTTTAGTGACTATTGGAAATATGCTACAATAATAAAATGATACGTAGATTTTTTATGTAATAATTTTGTTGTTGATTGTATAAAATGAATGTTTGATAAAATAATTTTGTTGTTGACTGTACCTTTATTAAGTGAAAAAGCTGCTTAAAACTTTTATCATTTATTTGCGTTGTTTATATTGTGATTGTAATAATAAAATGGTTACTAAAATTTTGATAAAATTATGTTGCTGACTGTAACTTTATGAAGTGAAAAGGCTGTATTAATCTTTTATCATTGTTGTGGTGCGGAAACAGAAATGCGACCGTGTATATCGCGGCGTAGGTGCGGTATGAGATTGCTCGTACGCAGGTCACGCAATATATTGTGCACGGCCGATAAACTACGTATGTATATCTATCACCGCTGAGTGAACGCCTTTGAACGCTGGTTCACGCTCACTCCCGACGCTCCTGCTAGCGCCAGTGAAAACGTAGTATGCCGTCACAACCCGTATAGACGCGAGGGATTTATTTCGCGAGCAAAGCACGCGGGCTTCGCAACAATAACGTGGCGAAACAAAAGTCAGCGTTTCTTCAGATTGCTTTCGAGGGCTGGTGATTGTCGCGTAGGTGACTTGTGCTTCGTATCGTTGACTCCCGAGAACTCATTTTTCCTACGCTCGGCGTGAGGATTATATCCGCGTTGCTTTACCGCACGGAGAGCCCGTACGCTATGCTCAAACCGTGCGCCCGTATTATTATCAACCAGCCCTTTACTTGCTCGTAACTTTATTAATTTATAATTTACCAAATTAACAATTATTTAACGTAAATGCCATAAAAAATATCTTTTAAACGATATGCAATTTGTCTTATAATACAATTCCTTACATATACAAATCCGTAGTTTTCTATTGAACTTGCAAACATTTCGTACACAATTTTACCCAAGATTGAAATTATTCCTTTTTCTTTATACTATTTATCTAGGCAATAATTCAACTTTACACAATACAATAATCTTAATTTCCAAATACAATAAGCTTTTTCCTAATGTTTACAGAACGTCTAACAAATTGCTTTAAATGTCGTACCCATAGTACATAATATCATATATTTACAAATGTCACAAACCTCATATTGTTGTTCTATTCTACAATTTACAAGAGAATATTAATCTACACAAAACAACTAAAATATAATATTTACAATTAAACAATAACATTAGTAAGTTATACAAATCATCACCAAATAGATGAGCGGTTTCCAATGTAATACGAGTGCAGCATAATGTTTATAAAAATTAAAATATAACGAGAGCGCTAAATTAAATAACATTACTAATTATGATCTACACTAACATTTTTACTAAGCATAACATTTACAACGAAGCAACGTCGATCGCTAACAATCATATTGCGTATATTTGCGTTACGGTTTGGTTTTAATCTTATGCCAAGCTAAAACGCAAACTTTGTAATATAATTTTAATGTAAGTTTATAAAAAAAAAAAAAAACAAATTTACGATACGATATAGGACAAGTTTTAAAATTAAAATTTGCCTAAAGCCTTGTCTTTAAGGTTGATTGTGATGGTATGATTATATTATGATCCACTATTTAGTTTCTCAAGTACGCCTACACATTGTAATTAAAACTGAACTACAGTATCAACAATATACGCACAAAATACAATTTGCATATTTTTACATTTATATACACCTTTTATATTATAATATATTAATAGGGTTTTCGTAATAATAATATATGCGGTTCGTAATAAACAATCAAATACGACTATGTCTAGACATACAAAGTAAACGTAATAATATTATGATATCAAAATGTTTCAAAGCAATTCATATGCAGAATATCATTATAATATTATATTCGTTACAATAATATTTTTGTTGGGGTTCTGCAAAGTTATCGTTAAATGTGAGATTATATTATTATTATTGTCATAGTCAGTTCGGTATTGTTTTCAGTTGAATTTAGCTTTATACCTTACTAGCTTTCCGCCCACGTTGACTAAAACCTAATAAATTATATACTTAAACCTTTCTCTTGAAACACTATCTTTAAAAAAAAACACATAAAAATTCGTTGCTTAGCATAGGGACAGAGAAAGCGACTTTGTTTTATACTATGTAGTGATTGTTCAATTAGGCATATATTTGTTTGAACTTTGAATTAAGGTTTGGTTACGCGTCATTTATGTTGTTATTATTATTAGACTTTTAAAGCGCGTCACACACGGTGAAGATACTATAATATTTTATGTTAAGATTCTCTAATATAAAATATTACAGTATCTTAAGGTATCTGGTATCAGCGTTCTGACCATCATTTTTCTTTTTGTCATTGCGTACTAAGACCCCTGTAGAACCGCCATCCTGTTACAAATGACCCGAAATTTTGTGTCAGTGTTTCGGGTCATTTGTAACAGGATGGCGGTTCTACAGGGGTCTTAGTACGCAATGACAAAAAGAAAAATGATGGTCAGAACGCTGATACCGGATACCTTAAGATACTGTAATATTTTATATTAGAGAATCTTAAACATAAAATATTATAGTATCTCCACCGTGTGTGACGCGCTTAAGCGTTTTAATCAAATAAAACTTTATATTCTGTGACAGTTACTGTATTTATATTGCATTTTTCATTTTGGTTCATTATAAGGATGAAATAACACTAACAAACTTAATAAATAAGAGTAAAACCATAAAAACAATACCTATTTTAAAACCGTTTTAAGCTATTGCATAGCTTCTATCGCGGGCCTTGAGCGCGGGGACCGAATCCAGAAATTCCGTAACGAAAAAACCTCACGCTTCCCACTCCGACGGGCACGGAGGTGTGGCTTGAAGGCATAGCATGCAATAGCTTTACCGCGGCAGTCCCCGAGTACCACACGTCTTTTTAATATTTTAACCGTATATAATATTATTATATCGCTCACGGTAAAGTTTGAAGTTTCCTTTAATTTCATAACTTGAAAGAAAATGCCAAAAATGTTAAAAACAACTACTTAAACATTTCCCAGCGTTCTCCGATCTTAAACTTTTCTTCATGAATAGCAGATAATGTAATGGAAATTCTTTGTAAATTTTTGGTAGGTTATGCTAATACTTAATTTATGTATTTTTTTTTTATTTTATTTATATAATCTGTATCAGACAGGTTTCAAAATGGCACAAAGCACTAAAAGTTGTCTCTGAATAAAAGTTTTCTTTAAGAGAGTAGATAATGTAACCTAAATTCATGAACTTACTAAGAATTTAGGCAAAAATATTACATACACTTTATATTATATTATAATATTTTGAGTACCTGACTCGTCTCCTATTTTCTGAGCATCACAGATTTTCATATATACCTATTTCTCTCCCGCCTTGTACCTACTCCCTTAAAGAACAACTTCAATAAATTATTAGTACTCTTCTTTTTTCACATGCTTCTTATGATTTCTTATTCTATTCTTATAATTTCGCATGATACCGTATTGTTTAATCATTGATTACCTACTAAATATTTAAAATGTTCCTTTTTAATCATACTTTCTTAAGATTTGATTTCGATATTCAGTAACGTCGAGTGTTTAAAACGCCCATAACAATTTTTCAACGCCAATACAATTTTTCATTGTAACAGGGTAAAGTTGGCATCAAGCAACTTATATTTTCTATATAGCCGCCTTGGAACATCTGATCAGCCTTTTATCAGGCCATTAGCATCAAAGGAACCGTGATCGCAATACTAATGCGTTCTTACATTAATTATTGATCTCTCAATGCCTCTTATGAAACCTCATTGTTGGATAATTTTTCTTTGTCAGCATTATTGGTTGAGTGTGTGTTCATTTTGAGTGACGCACGTTTTTATAGTTAACGAATTTCATTTAAGGGGGTTAAAAATATGGATTTGTTCACCAAATATGGAATTAATGATTTAAAATATTTGACTTTTAATTATTGATATTTATTATTTGATACATTAGGTACATACTATGTAGGCTTATTGGTTACTTATTTCATGAAACTACAATTGTTTCGGAAATTGCTTACTTTAGAGGTTAAGGTGGAATTAATGTATAGAAGGTAAGATGTTATTTCTATTTAACAAAATTCGATTATTTTCAATGTTTAAAAAATGATTTAATTCGCATAAAAATAACACATTTATGAAATAAACACATAAAAGCTTAATATACCCAAATTAAATAAACCTACCCTAATCTTCTCAATCTGTACGGAATTGTAAAAATAATTATCTGCTATATAAGCCATAAAATTAATTTTTACGCGGGTATAAAACCGTAATCTTATTTGTAGAAGATAATTAAAATTTTGTTTAGGTATAATTAACGCCTACATAAAGGGAAGGTTGAATTTACGCTGATTTATCTGGAGATCTTCATGGTATGTTTAAGTTAAACTAACCTACCCTAAACTAGGTACTTTACCTTAGTTTGTAGTTACTCATAAAGAAAATTGACTAGAAACTATCTAATATCTTCCGGCTTGTAGCTTTTTGCTAAATTGTTAATTAACATAAATTGATATTAACCTAAAATTTTCCAAACATTTTTATTAAGCCTACTACCATATTTCCTGCTAAAGATCCTACAACGACCTCTTTCAATATTGATCTGTATATATAAAAAATGAATCATTGAAATCGCTACACCCAGTCTTATGAAGCAATAATAGAAGAAACAGTAATAAAGATTTTTCTGCAACCTTCTGGAAGCCATATTAATAAAATTTCTGAAAGTTAACTGTTAAAATGATGAGCAGACCAAGATTACCCACCTGTATATGGATAATCTTAAAAGGTACCAAATTAGAGATAGACAAAGAAAATTAAACTACCTCTACTACCTCTTGGTCATGCAGGACAGGCTTCGCTTAGTGCGGGAACCTATGAATTTTATTATCATACTAGCGGTCCGCTCCGGCTTCGCCCGTGGTACATATTTACGTTTTCTTTACATAAGAACCATCCACGTACTTCAAGGAATATAATAAAAAAAGAATTATCGAAATCGGTCCACCCGTTGACACGTGATGCCGTGAAAACGCGAAACGGGTTTCATTTTTATATGTTATACATTAATATCAAATTATTAAATTAATTAATATTATGAAATACACCATATTGTAATAATCATGTCTTGTTAAATAAAGGATTATTTTTCTAGGTAGAAATAACACACAAGGTGTATTTTTAAAACTCTGGCGGTATGTCGCATGCAGTATATATTGACCAGTTGGAAACTGGTAGTTTATCTAGTGTTTGGAGCAATTATTTATTCTGTACTGCTACTGTTTTCTCTATTGAGTGGTAGAACGGTTTTAGTTTTTATTTAGTTTGAGAACAATAGTGTTTTGAGAATCGTGAATTTCGAACCGCGTCGTTTACGTCAGCGTGGTTTCGATTTCTTTATTTTGCTATTCTTCGTTCTTACTTTATGACTAACTAGCGGTCCGCCCCGGCCCCCGGCTTCGCCCGTGGTACATATTTCGCAATAAAAGGTAGCCTATGTTCTTTCTCAGGGTCTAAAGATTATCTGTGCCAAATTTCATCAAAATCGGTCCAGTAGTTTATGCGTGAAAACCATACATACATACATACAAACCTTTCCTCTTTATAATATGAGTATAGATATATATTTTACATAATATTACTATTATTACAACCATCTGACTCGGAAACAGAAGTATCAGGGCAATCCTATTACCTACTTGTCGGTATAAAACATTGATTATCTGATTCAATAATCAATTAATTATAAATCAAATTAGATCACATGAGACATGCGAATTAAATAAAAATTAAATTAAATCAAGTACGAAAATATTACTTAAATCTTAATATTAATAATATTAAGATTTAAGTATTAAATAAATTAATATAAATAAAAATATTAAATATTACTTAAATCTTAATATTAATAATATTAAGATTTAAGTATTATTCAGTCATACATTAGAAGTAAGCTTTTAATAGCTTTTAACTGCAAATTAAATTTCAACTTGTAATTATTAATGCATGGCTAAATGTATGCAGTAAGTACGAAACAGAAAAACGGAGTAGATCTTCTACGTTAAAATGTTATTAAATGTTTAAATATAATTAAATGCATAGACAACTATTAAAATGAAGTATAGTCCGGGATACATCGCCCATTTTTGCAAGTGATTACTATCAAGCTAATTTTTCGTGAGTAGCTTTATTTTGATGAGATGCCCAATAATTTCATGTACGAAACTCTCGATTGTGGTAGCTACCAGAGGAAACAAGGATAAAATATTTTGATTTGATGGTTCTCAAATATTAATTACTAACTGAATGTTTTTTTTGTTCAATCTCAAGATAATTATCTAAATTATTCGAAAAAATATTTGTCCTACAAAATCTATGGTTTGATCAAAGAGTCCCCCTTTCCAATGTGTATCGATAACGAAGTCATCATAAATGATTACTAACCAGCTGATTTTTTTATTTTCACTTATTTAATACTTAAATAATTCAACAGACATATTGTCCTACAAATTGCGTAATAAATATTTGAGAACCGTCAAATCAAAAATTTTTATCCTTGTTACCTCTGTAAGCTACCACAATCGAGAGTTTCGTAGATGAAATTATTGGGCATCTCATCAAAATAAAGCTACTCACGAAAAATTACCTTGATAGTAATCACTTGCAAAAATGGGCGATGTATCCCGGACTAGTAGCTGTAACCATAAATCCAAGCCGAAAAAGTCACTATTTAGCTTTAGCCTCTGCGACGTAAAAAACGGCAAAAACAAACAAACATTTCACATTAATAATATTACTACCTGCCCCAGCAGATGTTCTACCCTATTGCCCCTTTTTCGTGTTTTTTTTTGAAGTGAAAACTTCTTTAGCGGCGTTGAGCACTTTTTCTGTAATGGGTATAAAATCTTAAACTCGCGTCAGGACACGTGACCTGATCGAATAAGCGTAAGACGGATTTTTTTTTTAGCCCTTATATTCCATGCGTAAGACGGATACCATTCCAAAATATCAAACATGCTGAACGTTAATAATCAAGTTTTCACTTCTGCCGGCACTCCCGGAGTGCAACCCGTCTTTTTTTTCCTTAAGAACTTACCTCGTGCCTTAACGAAAACGTTAAAAAAATTGCCTAATTGATCAAACCGTTCTCGTTCTCGTTCTCTAACCTAACCTAATGTGTAGCACATTTGGAGTTCCACTTTTATTACATAAATGAAGTAGATATAAGTATATTATCAGATGTACCTGAAGACCATCAAATTGAGATAATAGGACAATGCTCTCAAGACTAATTGTAATGGATCATTAGTGATTTGTCATTTACCATCGGATAGGACATCGTTAATCTTGGCCTGATAAGGGAATGAGATCTGACCACCATTTGCAATCTGCCACTGATAAGCTTATGAGGTTTGATCATTTGCTTAGTGCTTGATATTTAAATAAACTATAATTCTGACTGGTGATTTCTAAATAGAGCTAATTATATTAGGAAAAAATGTCCTCACCCTTGAGGTAATTTTTTCAAGACTTAGAGAACCTTCTTTGAGGAACCACCTGTGTCAAAACTCATCGAAATCTGTTAAACGATTTAGGTAACGATAGGCGAACAGAAGACATTCGCATTAAATATAATATAGGTAGCTAAATAAGTAGCTATAAATATTTTTCGATATAGAAATATGACTATAATAATGCTTAAAGCTATCTTCGGTCTTCGTCACTCTAATATTTATAAGAAATCAATAAGAATCGCTTATTCCAAACCGATGATTTTAAACAATTGTATTCCGTAATAAGAGTAAAGGAAACATTACGATATACGTATATATTACTAATTCTGTTTTTTTTTTAGTACCTATTTAAGTAAATACTAAATGAATCTCGGGCCTGATGCTTTAGAAAAAATAAATAATACGTGTTGTGAATTTGTTGTCTTTAATAAATAAAACAAACTCTTAACTTATTTATGTTTGAATGTAAAATAATACGTTTCAATAATTACCTATACTTGCATATTCGTTTTGAAGGTTCCACAAATTAACAAAAAACTCAGCCATCACCAATTTTACTCTAATTACATGTCAATCCAAACACGCGATCACTAAAGTCCCATATTAAATAACAAGAACATTTAATTATTGTAATTGAACTGTTAGCGGATTCACGTAATTTGTATTCAAAGTTTGAAGGACAAAATCGCCCTCCCACACGACACGTCAGTTCAGCTTGAAAGCTGAAGCGCTACTGAAATATCGCCCCGTGATTGTAAATTTCACACTGACGATTTTTAAGTGAAGAACGCAATGTTCGTTATACAATGATTGTTTTGTTTGATACATGAAACATAATGCGTGTAAAGAAGAAGCAGTGTAGTAGTTGGCCGTAGATAAACAAAAACGATCCAACCCACAAAATGTTACTTTTGAGTTATTGAAGATTGAAGTTTAACGTGTGATTGTTCATATAAAGACTTGCTTGCGTTTATTGCTTCTTAAGAAAATATGTGTGTGTCAATGCATATTTTATTCTTACATAGAAAATTTTTTGACTTTATTTTTATTTCTTGAAATATTCAGCTAAATGTGTGTTAGGATCCTTTTTGATAAAACCTATTTTCAATTATGTTAAGTGAATTTTCGTTTCGCAAAAACGATTCAAAGCATCTAATTGCTACTAAAATCCTTATTTTTTTTTTTTATTTCATTAATAAAACAACTAAATTTCAAATTTTTTTTCATTATTTATATAAAACATATTTATTATATCCGATTTACTATTCTTCTTCGTGTGCGAAGTCTGGTTCATCGCCATATCGTCATGAAGTCTTGGATTGTTCCTTAAAGATTTATAGAAATCCAGGCAGTATTTAGGTATATAGTCAAAGATTGACTCCAAATCGTCTAATTTGGCTTTTCTTTACCATTTGGCCATAGTAATTGGAAATCGTCAGATACCTCCAAAGATTTTCCTTTCGAGCCCGCGCATACATACAACATTTGCATCGACTAAACTGTTCTTCAGTGTTCAGTGCCAACGGTCTATGGAAAGGAGTATCCTTGGCATCAAGACCATTTTTGTGCTGTTGACAAAGTCAACAGCACAAAAATCAGAGCAAAAACCAAAGTAATAGACGTGTTACAACATGCACAGCGCTTAAAATGGAAATGGGCTGGACATATCGCCCGCTACTCCGAAGATAGATGGCCAAAAAGGGTCACGAAATGGATAGGCCCAGGATCCAAGAGACAGAAAGGCAGACCAAGGGCTCGCTGGGTTGATGATATTCTGCAATTGACGGGCAAAGACTGGATGAAGGTAGCTGGAAACAGGAGGAAATGGGGACAGTTGGAGGAGGCCTATACCCGAAAGGGGCCAGGACATTTAACCGAATTGCATTATTAATATTTTCATGTACTATGTATCTTTTGTTGTAAATTGTATCTAAATGTCATGGAATATAAGGGCTAAATAAATAAATAAATAAACTGTTCAGTCGAGTTGTGTTCTCCTCTTGAATTCCACACGACTAGACTGTTTAGTCTTTGGACATGCACATACAATCGATTTCAGTCTAAATTTATATCCCAAACAATTCTAACAGTCTTCTATAGGCAACTCAATGTGATAAAGATCATATGAGCGCGTGATCGATAGGTGTCCGAGATTTTTACTTTTTTTTTGTTCCTCTGACATATTCGTCAGCTGTGTAAATTTTTTCATGGTATTTTAACAGTGCCTCTATTTTAGAAAAATCGGTATAAACAACGGCAAAAATGTGTGACCGGATTCAAGATACTTCGTTTTTATCGTTTTTAATGTTAAATAGTTAGGTGTGAACTTAATGCATGCCTAACGCCTAAAGCTGTAAATACATAATATTCGGTCTATCCAAATGTTCTGAATCGTTTTTGTTATTAAACCAGTATACATTTTTTATTTTTTAAATATAAATTTAGTTTAACAAAAGAGATCCATGCTTTCTGAATCTCTTTAGCGATTTATCTTTTGCATAGGTTTGATTTAATATACAATAATCGAAAAGGATCCACATGCTTTGGATTTTTTTAAACATTTTAGTGTTGTGTCATTTTCTTAGACTGACCGTTTTACAATATGATCCAAGAAGAATGGATTGTTTTTACGAAACTAAAAAAGGGGTTCTCCATACATGTGGGTTGGTAACCTGTGTCAATTTAACGTCAAAATATTCATATTTTACTAGGATTGTTTTTGCTAAACGAAAATATAGACCTTGACGAGCAGTTTGGTATACTTAACTCATTTTCGGTCATGTTGTGGGTTGGATCCTTTTTGCTTATCTACGGCCAGTTTGGAATGAAGGTTAATCGTTGGAAAAGCCTGTACTTTCGTAAAAAAGTCATATAAAATATAGGTATTTGATGAGCCTAATTTTACCGTATTGCCACAGAATACATAATAGTAGCTAAACGCTACAGAACGGACACTCTCCGCCTCCCGCCAAAATTAAACTTACCTCACCCCGCGCGATCGTGATTAAAATGGGCCATATTTTTCTGCAAGGACGATACGCAACGAAGATTGACAACATTAATCAAATTGACTTAAAGTAATTTTATTATTTTGGATTTGTGATTATCGTTTTTCGTAGAAAGTGGTTAGATATTGTGCTGTTTACGGATGTATTTCATCAGAAAAACGCGAATTTTTTTTTACGCTAGTCACAAATGTGCCAACCATAAAGCGTTAACACACACATTTGCAGTCTCTACAGTGTGACTGTCAAAACGATAATTTTGTATGGAGTGTCCGGGGTGTGGTATTGCTCAGATAAATAAAAATCGTTTAGAATCTAAATCAAAGTAACATTATGGTTTTCGAATGTGAACATAATTTGATGATTTTGCGGAAAAAGTTTATTAATAACACACATCTATACTAATATTATAAAGCTGAAGAGTTTGTTTGTTTGTTTGTTTGAACGCGCTAATCTCAGGAACTACTGGTATGATTTGAAAATTTTTTTTGGTGTTGGTTATAGGCTATCTCTCTATCTATCGATGTATATCATCACGCTAAGACCAACAAGAGCGGAGCAATGCGGATGAAACCGCGAGGCACAGCTAGTCTTTAATATATAAACAAATAGGTAATGGTTTTACGAATCAAGAAGTACGGACTTTGAACACCTTAAAAATTCGCTTGTTTAACGTGTGATAATAGAATGAGACCAATTTTATAATAAACTAGCGACACGCCCCGGCTTCGCACGGGTGCAATGCTGATACTAAAATAATACACTACAGAAAAACTGTGAACGTTGTATATAAAAACAGCGGCCCGGCCGGCCGGTACCGCCGCAAACGCTACGTCCCGCAATTTTTAAATCTGTAATATCTTCGAAAATATTCACTTAAATCATACGGTGTAAAGGGCCATATAGATCTATATTAAATGAATAATGTATTCAAGGTATTTAATTGGTTAAGGATTAATGCTGTATTGGTTAAAATCGCTTCGAAAATTAGCCATTATTTGTCGTAAAAAGTAAATGACAAAAAAAGTTATTGTGGGTTATCCATAAGAGATAGACATATACCATCACGGACTTTTCTGTAGACCTTTTCAATGTGTACAATACTTAGTACATTATTTTGATAAAACTCGTAGGGTTCAGCCTTCGTTTGCAATGTAAGCGGAAAAAATGTAATTATTTACGACATCACATTAGAAACCTCAAAAATAACAATACTTCGCCACTATTTGATGGATGTTATTATACATATAAACCTTCCTCTTGAATCACTCTATCTATTAAAAAAACCGCATAAAAATCCGTTGCGTAGTTTCAAAGATTTAAGCATACAAAGGGACATAGGGACATAGGGATAGAGAAAGCGACTTTGTTTTATACTATGTAGTGATGTAGTCTATTAAAAAATCTATTAAAGATGGGTTGACTGAAAAAATCCTGGACAGGAAATTTTTATTAATTTTTAAAAAATATTTTTTTTAATTAATTGCAGTATTTAAGCTTACCGTATGTTGGGGTTTATCAACCGTATAACAAAAAAATTCAGGCATAAAGAAACATTCATTTATCTATTTCAAAGTCTAGTAAGATCGCAACTTGAGTATGTTTCGCCCATATGGAATCCGTTATACGACATTTACAATAGTAAATTAGAAATGGTTCAAAAAAAAATTCCTACGGTCTCTTAACTTCCGTCTACATTCCCCTCGTTGTTCTTATGAGAGTCTGTTAGTCAGGTACAATATGATGTCCCTGTCTGATAGGCGCTCATTAAGTGACGCACTTACTCTCAGAAAAATTTGCTTGGGTGAAATCGATTCTCCATATCTACTTGAATCATTGTACTTTCGGGCCCCAACAAGACCTTGTCGTTCCAAAAAAACTTTTTCACGTAGGGCACACTAGAACTAATGCCGGTCAACGAGCGCCACTCCATAGAATGTGTAATTTGCATAACTCTCTACTTAATGACACTGATATGTTTTCATGCTCTCAAATTAGTTTTAAGAATAATTTAAAGAAGTTGTTTATTTAATTTTATCTAATTAATAGCAGTTGTTAGGATAACTGCTTGCTGTATTTTCTGATTTGTTTTGTTATTTATGTATTTAACACCTTCGCTGCGGCGCTTTTTTTTGCGTTCTTTCATGTAGTGCTATAAGAGGTCTTTACACCTTCGATGTACCATTTTGCTAGTGCGTTTAGGGTCTTCCGACCTCTCGTGGAAGGAGCTACTTCAGATCAATTTTTTTCTGTGAAATCGAAAAAAAATCTAATGAAACTTGGATCTACGTATGGCAGAGGGATGAAACTATCATGTTCTGGATTCGCCCGGGGTTCTGATAACTGATTTTAAAGTTATCAAAGAAAATATTTACGAGGTCTGAACACCTCCTACAGCACCGAAATAAAGGTACAGTTGAAGCTTTCAATAGTGATGTACACAGCAAAAAAGTAAAGGAATCGATAAAATCCGTATACTTAATAAATTTATTAAAAAAAGTATTGAAAAAGGTGAGTTTCAAAAAAAAACATTTTAGGCAAAACAAAATGACATAAATTACAAGCATGATTGAATTTTTTTCATTTTTTTAGAGGCATCTTTACTGTTTAGTGTAGAACATAGTTTATGGTAGCAACCTCTTCGTAAATAACCCTTTTTTTCCAAAGGTATGATTGTTTTTGTTTAAGACTTTGAGAGTTTCCTAAAACAAAACCATTTATTAGTTTAAATAAAATTCTTCATCATTATGCACACACATACTCTCTCTCGCTTTCTCTCTCCCTCCCCCCTCTCTCTCTCTCACACACACATACACACACAAAAAAACACAACTTAATCACTTACTCCTGAAGGGCATACTTACAGTGAGGTTACATGTGACTTTCATAAAAACATTTTAGGCACATTGGCCTGAAAATAATGTTCAAGTACAGGCATTCGCAACAAAGCGCTGCGCATCACTAATTGATAGCTAATAAATCAAACCCGTAAGCAGGTGCGGTGGGGGGTGCATAAGCCACTCCCACATTGAGAGGTCTTTAGACCTCCTTACCGCACTGAATGATATTATTTTCTTTACAGTGCGGTTAGAGGTCTAAAGACCTCCTTCAGTTATTTTGACGTAATATAGTAGTGCTTTTAATTACAAATCAAACCATATATTTGTCTTTGTCATACATGGTGTAGTTTTAATCTTATGGGCTCCGCACTAGAGCGAAACAGCAGCATTTTCACCCGCACTAGACGGAAGAACTTGCAGGAGGTCTACAGGCCTTCTAACGCAGCGAAGGTGTTAATATGTACACAGTGAGACGTTGAGGGTGCAATTTAGATTTGAATACCTAATGTTCCGATAATGCTATGCTATCATTTTTGTAATTGTACCTGTGTATTCTCCAAATAAATAAATAAATAAAGAATAAGTACTTATCAAGATAATAAAAAAAAAATTATAATAGACTTGAAGCACAGATTAGAGAATAGTTACTTCGTAACTTGAAGTATGAAACCTACAGAATGTGCAGTCGGTTTTCTAATATTTACCTGGACAAACTGCTAGGTTGGCAGGTATAAACAGGCATGTCCGTACCAGTTACTTTCACTTGATGGGATGATAGAAAAAAAAAATATTATATCAGCATGAGCGCTGTTTTATAACAAAATTGTTTATTGTCTCAACACTGCATAAAAAAAATAAAAAGATTTATTTAATAATTAACTAAAAATATCCTGTCCAGGATTTTTTCAGTCAACCCATCTTTAATAGATTTTTTAATAGACTACATTTATTATAAAATTGGTCTCATTCTATTATCACGTCGGTGCAGGTCGACCTATATTCGGATCTTAGACCAAAATCAATGATCAATTTCTATACAACGGAGAGAATCATATAGTTTATGAGGGTGCTAAGGGATTGGACCCTTGTTTAGCATAAATACTACCCGATCCCTTTATTTGGTGACCCTGGGGTCTGTCTTATTGTTCGTGTAAAGAACCTGTTCCTTTATTACCAGTTTATGGCGATCAAATATGATGGCTAGTAGGGGGTTTTAGGTATAAAGTATATATATATCATTAAACGAAGGAAATAACGACTCTAACTACTACTACTAACTACCTGAAATTATTATCTATATGTCGCAGTCATCTTGTTGAATCTGCTATTTGATTGAATGACTAGCCTTCATTGAATGGTGACATTTAATTGAATGATTAAAGGATAACTCGCACTGGGATAGTGCGAGCGAAGAAATAAATACATTTTTCAATTTATCTGCGCCTGTAATAACATCATCACTGATCTGAAACCATCATGAGGAAACTGGCACGTCGAAGTATTAAGTAAAAGCCAAGTCAGGGGTACACGCCGAGCTTACAAGTTAAGTAACTTCTCATATAGGTATCTAATCTACATGTCATCCACATCACTACTGTTCCAAAAGGTGAAGAAAAGATCATACGAAAGGCAAATATGTCCAAGAACGACGACGACAACATGAATAGCGATCCAACTAGCCAGTATTATGGAAAACAATACAGAGTCTCTTGCAGAATATTATCTGTAGACACTGCTTTCTAATACGTAGGTAAATAATGTATTTCTGTATTTTATACATTCAAAATTACTACCTACTAAAATAAGTCTAATTGATAAGATACTTATGTCACTAAAGTTTGCATGACTAAACCCTCTAAAATAAGTATTTAAGATAAGTCTTTATGCCCTTTACCTTCCTAAAAAAACCTGAATATAACAGAATTAAATATGAACTGTAGCATCATTAAATCAGTGATATCTCATTCTGGCGAATAACAACTGCATCGTGCATCCACGGCCCAGTTGATAGAATTAATTAACATTTTGCGGTTCCCCGTTGGAAATTGAAAATCTAAATGAATTTATGCTCTGACAACACTTTTTTTAAGATATGAAATGATTATAGGAATAAAGAATTGTATAATATTATGTTGCTTAGTTGTGATGCGTTATAATTAATACAAAACGCAGTTTATTTATCCTTTTCTAGAATTTTCCCGGGGATTATTTATTCCACTTTGGTTAACTAAGGATAAATACAAAATTAAAATTGAATAATTTGTCTTATCTATAACTGAGCAGTCAAGTGGCTATGTGCCAAGACGTTGAACGTTACATTTAACAACTTGACGAGTTGTCCTTTAGTCATTCAATTAAATGTCACCATTCAATGAAGGCTAGTCATTCAATCAAACAGCAGATTCAACAAGATGACTGCGACATATAGATAATAATTTCAAATAGTTAGTAGTAGCAGTAGTTGTAGTCGTTATTTCCTTCCTTTAATGATTATTATGAAAGAAAATTAATTGTTCTTAACTCTGTTAATAGCATTGAATTGGTTTCGTGCTATTATAAGCTGCATGCGGATTGAATTATTTTTACAATATCATTGTCGTAGTGAGGTGAAATTTTCTGCTATTTTAACTTTTATTATTTTTATAACACTTTGATAGTTGTAGCCATTTCTGAGTATTTATTTATGTATGATTTTGAGTATAAAAGGTTTTATCTTTAAACCGAAAAGCAAAACTATAATGCACCACCTTATGCTATTCCTTGATTCCGGGTTGTCTGGGAGAGATTGCTTTGAGCATTAAGACCACCCTCTGTACATTTATATAATACTCTTACCTTGATTAATTATGTTTATGGTGTAGGTACTATAAAGTATTTTCCATTTCGTTTAAAAAGGTACAGTAGTTAATTATTCAAAATTAGTTCCAAAAATAACACTATGCAAAAGTACTAACAGTTTGTCAGTTAAAAACTTTTAAAATGAATGGTCTGGGTTAATGAGTACTTAGCACTTCTCAACTAGGAAACTTATTTTGGACAGTAGGTATTCGGAACTTAAATGTTTTTGATAAACTCCATTCATGTGGTACTTTCAACACTTCTTAATTTAGATGATTTTTATAGTTGTTTATTATCTGTGATTTGGTGCACAAACATGAATTCTCTTCCAATTTAAATTTGCATTATATTTCTGATAAATAGCCATAAAATGTTTTTTTTTTTTTCAATTTCTTCACTAAAAATCGCGCTTTACCTGATTTTTTAAAGATAGAGCCAAAAAATAACATCTTTGAATACATACAACTTCTTTACGGCTTTGTCGGCTTATTATGAAATTCATTCTATTGTGGTATGAAGTACATACAGAATAATATAGAGATGTTGATAGCCATTGAAGTTGTTTACAAGAAGAATTACCCAAACACATCTCAACACTATTTGGAAACAAATCGATTGAACCCTGTAATCAGAATGGAATTGAATGCTCCGTTCCGAGCAAACAGTAATTATACAGCTATAGTTTACTCTTCAACTGATTTGAACATCATTTTAATTAATTCTTGTGTATGCGACCAGTTTTTGTAACTTTTTCATACGAATATTAAAGCTAGGAGTTTTTAGGCATCATACGATGTAATCACTGCATAAATATAGAATATATCTATATTTATGCAGTGATTACAATTATAATACAGCTATAGTTTACTCTTCAACTGATCTGAACATCATTTTAATTAATTATTGTGTGGATGGTGATAGTGATGGTGATAAATAGGGCTATAGACATACTTTTTTCATATTATAACATTTGTTAAGGATTTTTTTATACATATAAATCCAATAATTTTAGGAAATACTTCGACTGGTCGTAAATTATGCTTGAGATGTAAATATTTCTATTGTTACCTTCACACTTTGTCAATAATCTGCAAATATTTCTGTATTTAAAATGGAAGTATTCTATGCTTAATATGGTGAAATCATAAGTAAAGCGGAAGAATTTGTTTTTTAGTTCAATCGCGGCTTATCTCTACCAAAAGTACGGTTATAATAATAGTAGTTGTGATTCGCCGGTTCTGGCGCTTGCGTGTTGGCGAACCCGCAAATCAGTGGTACCCCATCCTAAAAAAAAAAAAAAAAAAAAAAAAAAAAGTTTGGACTCTTTTCCCACTAAAGCGGCCACGCTGAGTCGATAGCACTCACTCCCGAAGCGATAGGATGCATGGTTTCGGAGATGTGCAGATCGATTAACTCTTATCTAATTGATATCCGGTGGCCTTATCTATCAACACCGTCCCAACTCGGCGTTCTTATCTATTACTCATTGTGCACCTCGCTTATCACTGCTTTTGTATTAAACTTCTTTGCTATGATCTACCTCGCTATTCTAACCAAACGATGTATTATTATATTCAAGAAAAAATACGTCTAAAATACTATAACAATATTTATATATTATCGTACTATATTATTATAATTGTTGCTTTTTTAAAAAGCGATTCGCTTCTGGCGTTGTTTATCAAAATCTAACCTAACCTAACCTAATTATTTTTCCGGGTAATCTGATGTATCGAACTTTGTTACGAGCTACCTCGCTATTCTGAATCATCAATAAAACACATTCATTTTACTGCCATTTTTATTGGAATTGTAGCCTTATCTACTTATAAAATAGGAGCGAAACATCTCATCCACTAAAATATCGTTGTACTGTGTGTTCCCTGTAAATATGCTCGTAAAACTATGCATTGAATATCCCTGAAACTTATATAGCAAATACATTAAGCAATATTCACCACAAACTGAAGTCCAATCATTCTGAATCCTATCAACATTCCAGTCCCATCTCTTACAATTCCTTTTCAAAAACTGGAGATGATATCGCTCAGGTGTTCGTCCATATGAATCAAAATATTGACCGATGCCATTCGTATCGATATGTACAGCTACCCAGTGTGAACCTGGTTTATCATCCGCATCCAAATTGCATATTATATACGTTGGTACATGGGTATACATAGGCAGTCTATTAGCAGCATAAACATTATTTTCTAGACTGGGATGAATCTTTTTCATATGTTTTTGTAATTCTAGTGTATCCATGATAGTACTGTTATTAGCAGATTATTACAGTACCAATCTATTCAATGGTTGTCATAGGAATGTTCAATTATAGTGTTTTGTATAAGATTAAATAGGAAGTTTGTAATGAAATAAAAAATAGTAAATTGCATACAATTTGTTTTATTTAATTTTATAATGTTTCCTTTAGTTACATATACACAAAATGCATTAAGCATAACACATAAATCTAAAATATAACACACATTATAACCTTAACTACTATAGTCTACAGTAACATTTCTATTTTTATCTATTTCAATAATATTATCAAACTCAGCATAAACAATACAGTTAATTGTTTGTGTTAGTGAGGATTCAAATCGTACTTCTAATCTTACACTACCATGCTTTATGAGATTCCAATGAGCTGATGAGTTAGCTGATAAATCAGGAGTTAAATCAAATGCTAAAAGACAGTAGCCTTTGGCATACTGTTCACGAGAGATTGCATTTCCTTCATTAAGAAAGTGAATACCAGTCCCCGAGAATAGAGTATGATATGCCGATGTGAATATATTATTATTAAAAGATGGTTGCAAAGCTTTTGAAGGTATTTGTTGACCATCAATATATAAGCTGAAAGAGTTAATACCATAGTTTTCAAAGTTAAATGGATTTTTAGCAAGTGAACCATTAAATGCGGAATTGTTCACAAATCCAATAATACATCTTTTGGGTACCTGTCCCAAGAATATATTATCAAGAGTTTTTCCTTGAACACCTGATGGAATTGTTAAAACTTTAACTTCAGCACGAGTAATAGGATATTTAGCAGTTGTAGAAGCTAAAACTTTCTGATGTGCGAGTAATACACTTGGATTAATTCGTGCTCTTCGAACAATAAGAGTTGCATCCGTAATGCAAACTTTAAACTTTTCATCATTTGACCCAGCAATTAAATTAAAACTCTCTCTTGACCGAACTAATTTTACACTCATTTCAACACCATTAATTAAAAATTTATCTTGATTGAAAATGTCACCATGAAGATGACCAATCATTTCTATTTCCCGGCTTTCATTAACTAATTCCTGTCTTTTAGCAAATCCTGTGTTTTTACCATCTGTGGAATCCATTTTGCCTGCTGTATCATCATACCAAAGACTACAAGTAAGATGAGATTGTTTAGCAGCAGGAGCATAGTTTAAAAGGGTTTCCATGTATGCTCGATAGGCATAGGTATTATTAGGTGGTGATACAAGTTTTTGGTTTAAATAAACATCGAGTTGACTAAAAAGTGAATGCAGCCAATTATTTACAGGTGCTACTACTGTAGCTGATAACAAGTTTGTTGAATCTTGATTTAATACTTTTGCCTTTATGTGGAGTAATGTATGAGACAAATCTATGTAGTCATCGCCTGTTCCAGGAACTTGAAACTCGATAGGTCCATCATCAGCAAGAGATGAAATTGGTTTATAGTGAATCCACAATCCATTTTCAATGCTTGTTTGTGTGGACGGTAATGCAAACAAATCTAATTCTGACTTAACGCACTCACAAGAATGATTATGAAGGAAAGACATACTTAATTTGAAAATATATCTTTGATGTTTTTTGGTTTTAGACCAAGTTTTTTCGTAGCTTTCACTTTAGCTGTTAGTGGTGGAATGAACGAGACCAATCGTTTTCTTTTAGTTATATACCCAGATCCTGTCATGTTTAATCGATCAATTTTGTTATCAGCCTTTCGTTTTAAGTTCGTACTAACTTGCTTTAGACGATCTTTTATTGAGGCTTCCATAGGACGGGCTTGAATCATATCCGATAAAAGTCCTACTCCAGCGTTTAATGCCTCCTTACCAACCACTCGAGCACCACTTGAAAGTAAAGGTAAAACTGATCTAAATAACCCTCCTAAGAAGCTCCCAATACCATGACCGCGTTGGTATGGTGAACCCTTATAAATTACTCCAACTCCTGATCCAGCTTGATGTGAATAATAATTTTCATATGGACATTTATGATGATCATGAGGAGAATACATTATTATAATTTGCGGAAATGTAGTTTAATACACACGGTCCCAAACTGGAATGGTATTTTTTGTCCTGCGCTCGATCTTATATCCATTTCCAGCGTATCGAACTCTCTTCGCATAACAGGTAAGTAGTGAGGTGGAGAGAAAACGTGCATTTTATACGCACCATAAATGTATTTTGAAGGATCTAATGAAATGACTCTTAATAGCGGAGTCATAACATCACCCACAATCTGAGGATCGATAATGTCGCAATATAGAAATAGTTGAGATGGTAACCCTAAATGTAAATTAGCAGGACACTTCCCAAAATTTCTGTCTAGGAGATTTGTATTTGGTTCATAACCTAGTTGTAAACTTAATTTGGGTGATAATGTTACGGATGTTATATTTTTATCCAAAACAGAAACAGACACAAATTTTGTTATTTCATCATAACGAAATTTCAAGTTCTCTCCGATACCATTTAACGCTCTCAAAATATGTTCAACGTTATCGTAGTTGGTAGCGGGAATATGTTTTTTGTAGTACACTGTTGATGGTTTATCTTCATTAGGAATTAACATGGTTTTTGTGATGTATACAACATTTTCATGATCTTGAACAGTAAACATTGTGCATGGATATTGAAACTCGACAACTCCAACCAACCATTCACCTTCTAATTTCATAGCTTTTGGTAATTTTGTTGAAAAATTTGTGGTCTTGTTATCAGGGAAGTATTCCATTGAACTATTGCTGAGCAAAGTTAAATAAAAACTTTCTTTATTCATATTTCTTTTAAACTAGAAGCTAAAATCCAACTGTTAAATTTATCTGGATAACCTTTCCACTTCACTAATACTTCTTTTCTGTTGCCTGAATAACGAGTACCAATTATTTTATCTATTTTATATTGTGAGGTGGGGTTGTAAGTGACCTTCTGTAATTCTCTTTCATAAAAAGTACCAACTATTGGTTCATTTTGTAAATCTGTAATTGTATAAACAACCCATGGAGATCTATCAATTATTGAAGATATAATAAATATTTCATCACTCCAATTTGATTCATATCCTTTTTGGAAAACATGTTTATATTTAGTTATTCGAACATAATCACCCACGTTGAAATTTGGTTTTGAATTTTCTAAAGAAAGTTTGTTTGACCCTCTATCATAAAGATTAGTCCAAACTGTCATAATATTGTTGGAACTTACATCACATGGGCACATCTTAATACTCGAGTGAATGCTGTGATTATAAGAGTATATTAAATCTTGTAAAACATCTATATATCTATAAGTATTATTATGAGTGAAATAACGCCACATTTTCATTTTTAGAGTTCTTTGAAATCGTTCAACAATACTAGCCTTAATATCAGGATTGTTAGTGGTATAGTAATTTATCTTTTTGGATTTAAAGTATTTTTGTACATCTTTTGAAACAAATTCTGTACCTTTATCAGATTGTATGTGAGTAGGGGTTGAATTACTTTCAGTAAATATACTTTCAAAACATTCTTTAGTTGTTTCTGAGTTTTTCTTTTTCATTGGTCTTGCAAAAGCATATTTACTAAATACATCAATAACACAAAGTATGTAGTTGAAACCATCATTATATTGAGAATAAGTTCGCATATCACTTAAATCAGCTTGCCACAGCTCATTAATATTTGATAGAATGTACCTATTACGCGGGAATTTTTTCCGAATGGGTTTATGTAATGTATATGTTTCTTGTGATTGTAACCATTCCTTTACTTGCTTTTTATCCATTTTACCCTTCATAGCTTTTGATAATTTATCAATACTACCAAAACCAGCGGGGTTAGATGGATCATAATAAATCCTGTTAATTTCTTCTAGTACGGGGTCCATTTTTCCCAATCGATCTTTTTACGTATTTTAGTTATATATCTTTTATCTCCACTGCTCGGTGTAGAAAATTCTTGAACTTCAATCTCGGAGGTTTTGTTCAGATCTTTCGCTTGAAGTTGGTTAATAAACTCACATCTCTTTGGATTTCCAATATAAGTAAGTGGTACTTTAATATCTTTCAATGCTTTAGCAAATCTATCCCACCCTATCGGATCACTTTTTTTTAAGGGTCTAAGTGAATCATTTATTAAATCAACAATATTACTTCCTGGAATTTTTTCATTATCAATTATGATTGTGCCTTCATTATCCCAACGTATTTTACTTTTACTTGATCCAATTAAGTTTAATAATGACTCACCTTTTTTATTATAAGTTTTTGGTATTAAACTGAGTATTTGTGTTGGTGAATACAGTGGATTTGCCTCACTTTCTATACTTTTAATGGAACCTTTCTCCTCCAACAAAGATTCAGCATCAACTGAACTTTTTAGATCTCTATCTTTATTTTTAAAACCAATTTTAGACTCATTTGAATATTCATTAGATGTATCAGAATAAATTGGTAATCTGAGTGGTTGACGATCCTCTTCGATAAAGTGAAGGTATCTTTGTAGTGTTTGCAAATATAACATCCACTTCTTTCGGTCTTCCGTCTTACTATTCATAATATTTTGCATTTCAATATCTAATCGAGACAAATTACTTGTATCCTTATTTTCTTGTTTTAATTTCTCAATCAATCCAGGTTCAATAAGTATCATTTTCTTAGCATTTTCCATATTAACTGGCTAGTCCACTTACTAATCCACTCAATATTGCACCTAATATTATTGGTAAGAAAGTCCCTCCTTTTTGTATAATAATATTTTTTCTTAGTTTATGTTTACACTTACGCACCAGTTTACGGAGTATATTTTTGTGTTTATTCAATTTTTGTTTATCTTGATCTTTAAGTGGTATCTTTCCTTGTAAAACGTTATGAATACATTCACAAATACAATTTATTTCTTTTGCATCACACGTTTTAAGTAATGCTCTTTGATGTTTTGGTTTAAGCGTATGCAAAGCATTTAGCAAATGTTTATGCGTTGTGACTCGACGATGCATCATTTAGAAATGATTTGAATTGTTTGATTCTTGGTGTATTTAAACTCTTTCGTAGGGACGTAGACTGTACAGTGACCATTAAATGGGAATACATTTGTCTTGATACGACAAAAATCATTTGTATTCTGTTTTAAATCTACCATTAAATATCCATGTGCTTCTAAAGTTGCATCCCTGTAGGCGTCTTCAATGAATTTTGTGTTATCTGGTGACACTTGTCGTGCTAAATATCTTATTTGAGTTTTATCTCGAGGGTTTTTAAAATAAATTATATAACTTGAGTTTAAAGAAATGTCTCTTTGACCTTTACCTTGATGAAATAAATTTTGTGTTAAATAAAATACACTAAGATTCCGGTGATGACTACCTTTTGTAAATATATCCACAATTCTTCCATCAGACTCTCTCATTAGATCATCAATAATAATAAGGTGTGGGTTTTCACCATCAAACATATTAAGATTTGGAATTCCTTGATGATAGTTAACATTTGGTAAATTATATAAAGGTTGCATTTCATCAAAGCACCATGTGATATGATTAAAATCACAATTACATATTTCTTTAACTGATTTTATGAAATTTGTTACAAAATTTGACTTCCCACATCCACTTGGTCCGGCCACAATAGCAGTAAACGGATGGATAAAGTGAAACATTTCACACGTCTAGAGTTTAAAGGGATGAAATAAAAAATGAAAATGTTGATGTAAAAATTTAATATATATAGCGAGGTAGCTCGTAACAAAGTTCGATACATCAGATTACCCGGAAAAATAATTAGGTTAGGTTAGGTTAGATTTTACAAACTTCCTATTTAATCTTATACAAAACACTATAATTGAACATTCCTATGACAACCATTGAATAGATTGGTACTGTAATAATCTGCTAATAACAGTACTATCATGGATACACTAGAATTACAAAAACATATGAAAAAGATTCATCCCAGTCTAGAAAATAATGTTTATGCTGCTAATAGACTGCCTATGTATACCCATGTACCAACGTATATAATATGCAATTTGGATGCGGATGATAAACCAGGTTCACACTGGGTAGCTGTACATATCGATACGAATGGCATCGGTCAATATTTTGATTCATATGGACGAACACCTGAGCGATATCATCTCCAGTTTTTGAAAAGGAATTGTAAGAGATGGGACTGGAATGTTGATAGGATTCAGAATGATTGGACTTCAGTTTGTGGTGAATATTGCTTAATGTATTTGCTATATAAGTTTCAGGGATATTCAATGCATAGTTTTACGAGCATATTTACAGGGAACACACTGTACAACGATATTTTAGTGGATGAGATGTTTCGCTCCTATTTTATAAGTAGATAAGGCTACAATTCCAATAAAAATGGCAGTAAAATGAATGTGTTTTATTGATGATTCAGAATAGCGAGGTAGCTCGTAACAAAGTTCGATACATCAGATTACCCGGAAAAATAATTAGGTTAGGTTAGGTTAGATTTTGATAAACAACGCCAGAAGCGAATCGCTTTTTAAAAAAGCAACAATTATAATAATATAGTACGATAATATATAAATATTGTTATAGTATTTTAGACGTATTTTTTCTTGAATATAATAATACATCGTTTGGTTAGAATAGCGAGGTAGATCATAGCAAAGAAGTTTAATACAAAAGCAGTGATAAGCGAGGTGCACAATGAGTAATAGATAAGAACGCCGAGTTGGGACGGTGTTGATAGATAAGGCCACCGGATATCAATTAGATAAGAGTTAATCGATCTGCACATCTCCGAAACCATGCATCCTATCGCTTCGGGAGTGAGTGCTATCGACTCAGCGTGGCCGCTTTAGTGGGAAAAGAGTCCAAACTTTTTTTTTTTTTTTTTTTTTTTTTTAGGATGGGGTACCACTGATTTGCGGGTTCGCCAACACGTGAATCACAACTACTAATAATCATTTATGCATTTAATATGCCGATTGTAAAGGAAGTTTATACACCTAATGTCACGCTACGACCTCCATAGAGCACGAAAGAGGAAAGCTCCAATTATCGTGATTTGCCAACATTCCCCGCGTCTTCCACTTCAACTACCTGTTTACTTAGTTATTGAAGAACTAAATGTATTTTTCATACTTTATTGAACAAAGCATGATTCACACTATACCGCGCACTGGACAGGCCGTGCCGGAGCCGAGAAACAAATCTATACTAATATTATAAAGCTGAAGAGTTTGTTTGTTTGTTTGAACGCGCTAATCTCAGGAACTACTGGTCCGATTTGAAAAATTCTTTCGGTGTTGGATAGCCCATTTATCGAGGAAGGCTATTGGCTATATATCATCACGCTAAGACCAACAGGAGCGGAGCAATGCGGGTGAAACCGCGCGGAACAGCTAGTGAAACAATATACATTGAAATTTACCCGTCCGGCGCGTCCGAGCCACGTTCAGTCATGAATCACTTCATACAAAAAGTATACAATAATGTTTGATCATTCGATTGCGACATGGTATAGCGTAAATCAGCCTATACTTGTTTACGGCAGAACCGTGGATCTGATGTTAAGTGATCAGCACCGCCCATACAAGGTCCTTACACACACTAGAAACACCGAGTCGAGAGATTGCTTTGCCGTATTTTGTGAACTTAGAGGCTTCTTGAAAGATGTATTCGTTCGTCTTATAAACAATAAAAAAAGAAAGTAATTATAGGGCATGCCAATGGAAGTAAAAACTTATTTACTAAAAATTTTAATTTTTAAATATTGAAAGGAGACCATTTTTTTTGTTTGGAGAATAGGCCCACCTCAATTTCTTAGCGTATATTAATGAAATGTGTGTTAATTTGTTCCTTGAAGTCCCCAGATTACAGTGGTGACATTACTTTTACATGTTTTAACCGGAATCTTTAGAAATACGTGTGCAAACATTCACCTCATTACTACATAAAAACTAACTGATAATGAGCGATTTGTCTTGTGTGACCCATCCGAATCATTGGGTACAATATATTTAAATAAATTAACAAATAAATATGTATTAGAAAACATCATATAGGTACATTGTCACGATTCCAAGCTCGAAAATCGGACACAACGAAGGTACCACAAACACAGAGACCCGATTTGGTTATAAATAGTATAGAAAATAGATATAAGTGGGTGTACCACAAGTTTCTGGACCTTGATGCGATTTTAGCGATTGGGAAAACCATAGAAATCTAAATAACAAGACACATAGAAGTGCTATAATGTCATAATTCGTATGAAAACCGCTGTCGCCAAAATCAACACATTTAAACCGATAGCTAAACAGTACACACAAGTAAACTATGTCTTTTATTGGACAGCTTGATTTTAGTGAAAACCAACTTAAATATTAAATTAAGCTTTTGAATATGTATCCTAACGCACGAATTTACGGTTTATTTTAGAATAACATCCTTAAGTATATGAGACGTTTTGTTTCTTTTTGCTCCAATTCGAAAAAATTCGGCTTTTCTACAACAGAGGTTGTCAATTTTCAATAGATATAACTTTGAACATAAACTCATAGAAATAAGGTTGAAATTTGTGTAAAACGTGATAATAAGAATGGTCGACTGTGTCATTCATTGTTATTTCGATTACTATGGTGACACTCGTAATACTTGTAAATATTCTATAATTTTAAGGAAAAACGGCATTATTTCTAAAAAAAAATATTTACCGATGAAATATTATTCCTTTATTAGTATAATTACAACTTGTGGAAGAATCTTCGCAATGGGAAATGCTGAAACACACCATGTTTACACACATACGTCTCCAGAGCAACTGAACAGTGACGAACACACTGGTGTTGTGAAAATCACCTGAGTGGCGACAAGGTCACGCGCGCTTACGACTTCTAGTATCTTGTTATTTAGATTTCTATGGGGAAAACTGATTCAATAAGAAATTATTAGTTAAGTAGGTAAGTATTTAGGTACGTGATATCTTATGACTAGGAGTAGGTACATAATATTAGGTTAGGTATCCATTTGCACAGCTATTCTATTATTCATGTTCAATTGTAATATTAAACGCTCTTAAGTTGTAGCAATTTCATTTTAAAATAGGTAAAAAAAACATTGTTTACATTCATTGCAAACATTGACGCAGGGGGCTACGACAGGAGGAATCTGACATATTATTCCGTCAAAGCAGCCAATAGATATAACGTTTCGTTACACGGATTTTTTTAGCTGAGTAGAAACAAATTGTTTTATTTGATAAATGACAGGATTTAAAATCGCTATCAATCATATTCTTCCATATAAATAAGAATAAAAACAGTTTCTAAAGTGGTTTATTGGAGGCAATTTTTTGCGCTTTTTGGTTTTATTTTCATTCTATCGATAAAAACGTTTCGTTCCAGTTTTTTTTTAATGTTGGCCATTGTTCTTGGTTTGTAGACAGCCAAGAAGCTTATATCTAATACACTGGAGATTGCACTATGACCATTAACTTGTAACAAGAAAATATGACCTTGAATGACATCAGTGTTGTTTTTTGTCTCTTTCTGTGGAGTGACCACGCTGGTTTGTATATTCAGGATTTTTCGAAATAGAAAAAACTAAAAATCATGGTCTATAAATAATAACGACATATATTTTTAACAGTATTTATATTGTAATATTACTGGTCATACTTTATAGGTACATACAAATTTAATTGGTATAGAATGATAGTTTTAAATAACTTTTGGCTACAAAGCTTGGATATGAACCAATATATAGCATTAACATCACAGACATGTAATTAACATCCTTTGTAAATAGAGGAAAGTTGTGTTTTGCATCAGATGCTGTTTACCAAATTGTAAGCTAGGTACTCAGATCTTTTTAAACGTGTTGCTTCGACGGGTCAATTTCAAGCCAAAATCATCAAAGAAAAACTGTTTATAGCAGCCTTGCACAAATTTCAGCTAACTTTACAAAGTTTATTTTTCAAAAGGTATTTTTTTCTGGGTCGTAATCCTCAGTAATTTTACTCTTGATGGGCACATATATTTCTTTTTATTTTACTTTTTGGAAAGCTGAAATACGTAAAACAAAAAAATATGAGGTAAGTTAAAAAAGTATAAATTTCAATGTAAAAATGAACAATCTTATAACTACATGTGAGTGCAATACCGATGTCGTGTGTTGTTTTATTACTAGTAACAATCTTGAAAATGGTGTTCTAAATTTCATCATAATATTGTTATTACAATAATATATTCTCTTCGCTATCCATAAACACTCGTCATCATGGTTACCTTACTTGTTAAATTTGTATATTGAAAACTTGTTGAAAAATGATAAAGTATTAGGAAAATAACAAATTTAACATGACTGCTTACTAAAATGATGCAAAATTTTACAATTTTTGCCATTATAATGATCCTAAACAGGTAAATGCAGGAGAATTGAGGAATATTGTAAATAACGTAAATATACACTTGCCTGTGAAATTCTATGCCAGAATTTGGTGTCCAAACACTTCTGCAATTTTGCACAATACAATGCATTCTTTATATTCGGAAAATATTTATTAAATAAGCAACAATATTAACTTAAATATTCGAAGCGACGCAATTTTTTTGACACACATGCCATATTGACAAAGTGAGAGTTGCTACAATTTTATTATGGTGACTACCCATAGTCAGGGAGTATCGCTTTTTAATAATTGGTTCAGATACTTATTTTATTTAGCATAAATAATAATTGTCTCATCCAACAATGCTTCTGAATGACGTTGTTGGCAATTTAAATCAACAAACTCATGTACAAAAACTAACCTTTTGCACAGAATATTACAGCATACATAGTAGCCTTGGGAAAACTTCATATTAACAGTGGCAATACCAAGTTAGGTGTGAAAGTGATAAAAAACAACAACTGGACAATATTTTCTTGTTACACGTTAATGTTCATACCGAAATCTCCAGTGTATTAGATATAAGCTTCTTGTAGACAGCACACTACAGCAGGGATGATATCAAAATAAGGCTTTTTAATTCGATTTCATGATTCCGGTTTCGTTTGTAAAACAACGAAGTTACAAAATTCATAATATAATTTTATATTTTTACACGCTTTTTTTTATGACTATACGTTACCGAGTCTTGGTGGGCCCAAAAAATAGTCTCCTTTCATTGCAAAAGCATGTCGGTGATGCGACCAAAAATACTGAAGTTTAAGAAGTGTCCTTTGAAAAATGTAACAAAGCTGCTGCTCATCCATAAAAACTGCACACAATCTTAACAAGTGTGAACATATATATAATACACTCATTCACACAACCTCTGACAGTGCTTGTTAGTGTAAAATATTCAGTACTTACTGCGTTTGGGATTTATGGCATTTGAAATATCTTGTTACAGTTTGAAATGAAAGAGATCTTGTTGGTGATGCGTATGTAACGGAGCAAGTTTAATTTCATTGATTATTTATTTATGTTTTACAATACTAAAAATAAATAAATCTGTAGATACATATAGTTATATATCAACAGAAACAAATTTTGTTTTATTTACAAAGCAACGTATAATTGATTCATTATTTTTTAAATACAACAATTTCCTCAAATTCATTTCGTAAATTGCCTATTTCTATTTTTATTAAATTATTTTAAAACTTCGAAGTTTATTTTAATTATGTTTATTAAAGTATGAAATTTACACATAAAAATAGCTTTCTCAATTCGATTTACGTTACACATAAGACCTCAACAACATCTACCATATAACAATTGATTTGATTTGCAAATGATAGCATATATTATCCAATTGAAACTGAACGTAAGTGGGATATCGATGAAGTAGAATTTGCCAAGATATCAATAATCTATAATACTACAATCATAGTAATTGATTAAGAAGCATTCAAGATAATTTAATTCATGTTAATCTATTTATATTCTGGAATTGGTGTATTAAGCTTACAAATAGTTACATATTATATTTATATAGGTACATGTTACATACATATTATATTAAGTGTATTCCGATAAACCGCCTGACCGCCGCGCCTCCTTGGTACAGTGGTTGACGCGTGAGCGTAGAACCGAGGGGTCTTGGGTTCGATTCCCGGTGGAGACGAAGAAAAAAAAATGTCTCGGTCTGGTAGGACACAGAAGGATGATCACCTACTTGTCCCTAAAGAAAATCGATCAGTGAAACAGATGTATGCATAATGCATCTGCCCCTTACCCCACCACGGGGACGCGGGACTTCACTATACTATTCCGTTACAATGATGTCTATTTTAAGTATTGATTTAAACGAAACGTTGTTCAGCTATGATAGTAAATAAATAAAATGGAAAGGAAATACATTCACACGATTTATTAAGTGTAATGTGATCTCACAATAAATTGGGATAATAAGTTGATAAAAACAAACATTTTCATCACTGTCTTCATCACTACATAGTATGAAACTAATTCGCTTTTTCAGTCCCTATAATCCCTATATAGTATGCTTAAATCTTTAAAATCCGTTGCTAACTTGCATATAACTTTTCTACGTTTAGAACTCAATATTGTTAAAAGCGTAATGAAGCGGTACACGTACTAAGCTCTCTTTGTTATATGAAACTGGCTCTGTTGTGTGTTATTAGCAAGAAATTAAAGTCTTGGCTAAAAAACTATTTTATTTTAAAATTTGCTTAGAAATTCGGATATGTGTAGACTAGATTTCGAGCATTTATAATACCTTTGGTTTACATTTACATTATTTACAGATTAATAAATTGTCGTTTGTTTTATGTAGATGGATTTATTTTCTATCCTTATGTTTCTGTTCATCTTTAGAAACTATTTTAAGCGTATAAATATTACCATTTCATTTGTAATAGCAATCTACTCAGACCAAGGAATAAAACTATATAAAACTCATACATGTATTATGTATCTCTCCAGATCAGAAAAGAGCATTAATCAGTCCTACACAGTTGCTTAATTAAGGCGAAGAGCGATTCACTGTACAGGTAAATTAGCTTGGAGAAATTTTTGCGTTTGTAGTAGTGTATGGTCAGCAAATAAAATAAAACAACATTTTATTTTTAGTTTTTATTTTATACAGGGTTACTTGTAAAACACCAGCAACCTCGCAGGACAAGATAGCTAACATCATAAGTAACAACATTTGTTCTACGACTTTTGGCATAACGCAATAAATTATTTTTAAATGATTTTTTAAACTTTTATTGTACTCTCCTTACATTTGTAAGTCTATGTTCTATTAATTATCGGATGGACGACGCGACGCCCCCTTCCCCCTCTCGTTCGCTTTTTGTTTACGTAATTTTTGGGAGGCGTAGAGTTTATAATATTCAGACGGAAAATTAAATGAATATTTATTTTTGTATGAAAAAAAAATCCAACAAATTATCAAAAGTCGAAATGTTGTTACTTATGATGTTAGCTATCTTGTCCTGCGAGGTTGCCGGTGTTTTACAAGTAACCCTGTATATATAAGGGATTTTAAATTAAACTATATGTGTTTCTCCTCTGAAAAAGATGAGACTTTATTTTAATACTAGCTTCCGCCCGCGACTCCGTCCGCGCGGATGTCGGTCTTCGCCTGGATGGTTTATTTCTCCATTTTGAGTAACTCTGACAGTAACATCTTATAAATATCTATTGGACTCAAATACGGCTAGGCCTATAATAATACCCAACTTGTGTTCGCTGTTCTACAGAACAACGTCTATGGATAAAACTGAAAAATTTAGATTATTTTTTTTCTTCGTATTTTTTCAGGATAAAAAGTATCCTATTTTACGCCCAGGATAATAAGGTATAATTATACCAAGTTTCATCGAAATCGAACCGTTAGTTTTCACGTGATGTCTTCACATACAGACAGACAGACAGACAGACAGACAGACAGACAGACAGACAGACAGACAAAAATTTTTTTAATCACATATTTGGGTTTGGTATCGATCCAGTAACACTCCCTGCTATTTATTTTTTCAATATTTTCAATGTACAGAATTGACCCTTCTACAGATTTATTATATGTATAGATTTGCACATTTAAGATACATATAACTTTTACATTAACAATGTTACTAAAATGAAAAATTTACTAACCTGAAAAAGAAACGACATTTAAAGTTTAATTCTTTAGTTTGAGAAGTCAAAGGCTTGCCTCGACCATGTTTTAACACTGGAGCCATATTGAATTAACAATATAAAGTTACAACACTTACACACAAATTAAACACTAGTTATGGCCCTGCCTTCATACAAAACTGCTGAATACGCCGTTCGCACGGGAATAGAATGTGGATGCGATTTCCCTTAGTTAGCATCCAAGCTTACGTCTTTATAATTATTAAACTGTATAAATTCATTCTTTAACTCCGGTCTGCATCGTGCAGACATGGGTGTAAAAGTCTCATTTTAGCTATTAAATGTAGTTTTTAAGTACATCTGAGTTTTCATTTGGGGCCTCCGGCTGCGGGACATGTAATTCACTTCAACAAATATTATAACAATAATAACAAATAATAACAACAATCAACAAATACAAAATTTATCAATTAAACTACGTACATAATAATTATAATTTTTGAATGAAATGTGCTTTATGTTCTAACGGTACCAAACGACTGCACGTGGCACCTGCGGACAGCGTAAACTGGTTTATTCTGGTTTTGTGCGTGTTTCCACTTTCCACTATCAAGTGACGATTTATTTATTTGTTTTGTTTCGTAATTATTATGGTCAAATATTAATTATGAAACAAATTATTATGGACACGATATTTTATTGTTTCACGGTAGTCGCCTTGTCGTTTGCTCAAGGACGTAAAATTGAATGATATATTTTTTTTTATAAAGTCAAAACCATTTTCTTTCAAATAAAAACTTGTTTTTATTGAAAACAAAAGTGTTGCTAGGAATAAGTATAAAATTAAATAGTAATGTTAGGATATCGAAACATTTTTGTATAGGCCAGAACGATATAGTGGAAACGCGCTCTAAGATCTGAGTAATATACACACCACTACATATGCAAAAATTTCTCCAAGCTAATTTACCTGTACACTTTAACCGCTTCTACCTATTTTCCTTTTTTCCAAACCTAGACGATACCGATATTTAACAATTCACGAGCCAAATGCTGATAAGTGCTGCCATAATGTCCGAAGCAAATTACGTTAGAAATTAAAACCGCAAAAACTCTGTGGCCCCTTAAACGAACCGGCCACCTTGTGCTGACACTTTCATTATACGGGTTTCCACAGATCGAGCCGCCTCGCGAAGCAATTGCTGCGCGAAGCAGCTCGGTCATTGTGGACGTGGCTCATTATCAGCAGCCTATTAATCCCACTGCAAGGACTAGGCCTCCTATCAGGGTATCTAGATGATTTTTGATTCGACAATCGACATGCCAGTTTCCTCGCGATGTTTTGCTTCTCCGTCCGAGCAGTGGTAATGTTATTAACACATGCAGATAAATTAAAAAGTTTATTTATTTCCTGTGCGATCGCTAGTCTCCATCTACGAGGTCCTTACCAGTACCACTGAGCCACTAATGACGAACGAGGCTTGGCCGAAAATAGCAGCCCATATACGTCTACGCTGATCGAATTGCTTCGCAGCCATTCGCGAGGCTGCTCGCTCTGTGAAGATCCGTCATTTACTTGATTTCATTAAACCGTGTGAATCGAATAATCGGCTAGCAACGCTAACGAGACCCTCAGACGGTATTCAAATTGCGTTTTTCATGTTTTAGACCTTTTCAGAGCTGAGAATTTAGGAGTATTTAAGGCTGTGCTTAATGAGTGAGTGCAAGTTGGGAACTACATTTTAAAACGGTACAATGTGTAACAAGTTACCGTTAATAATTTTAGTAAATTTTATTCAAGATTTCAGTTTCTTCTATTACTCAAACACAGGTATTATATTTTGATAGAAATCCATTGTAACATTTTTATAAAGATAAACTTGTTTTGAAGCCGGAGCCACGCTTTGAATTGCTCTAGGAATTATACCCGGAAAAAACGTTATTTTAAATGTCATTCCAGGACGTTCTAGAACCTTCCACAAATTGAATATTATTTTAATTTACAATCAAATGGATGTCGGGAAGCGTATACGTGTTACCAACGACTTGAAAAGATAAATTCCGTTCAAATGAATAAAATATACCTAAGCTGACGACTGCATTAATATTAATGAAGCGCTTAATCGCTGTTTACAAATCCACGTGAATGTGACATTATGCTCGGTGTTTACACGCTTTTAGCAAAATGAAATACTGAAGGAATTGTTCCTTTGAACAATGGTTGACTTTCGATTATTGTACGTTCAGAAATTAGTATTGTCTAATTACTAATAGGTAATGATAGTTTCTTAATAGTAAGACTAGAATAGTTCTTGAATTTCTCTTTATATTATATTACTAGATTTCCGCCCGCGGCTTCGCCCGCGTTTTCAAAGGGAAACCCGCGTAGTTCCCGTTCCCGTGGGATTTCCGGGATAAATTTCATTGTAATCCATTCAGTAGAATTTGCGTGAAAGAGTAACAAACACACACATCCTCACAAACTTTCGCATTTATAATATTAGTAGGATTATGTTGTGTTTTTATAAGAACGTATGTGTTTTATAAAGCGGAATCAATATTTTTCTTTCTGTCTATTCTTAAGTTATTGCCTTACTTAGTTTTACTCAAGTTTTTATTTAAAGTGCAATGATCGCCATCTCAGTATAAGAAAACAATTCAAATGGTTCGCATTTGTCTATTTATTTATTTATTTATATCTTCACCGAAACAGCTCTTAAACAGCAACGAAAACACGAAACCGCACTTTCAGTGAAACTATTTTATTACATAAATATTGCATTTTTCCTGTTTATTATAATGTTTATAAATTTTAATTTTCAAAATGATTTTATTCATCAAGTCTAGTCATGCTAGCTGTAGTATTGAAAACATAGTTCAACGTAATTAACGAACTTCGAAGTAACTTAAAAATTAAATTAAAATTCTCTGATGGTGCTCTGCACTTTCGCTATGTTATCACAAAAGTATTTCCAAAGATTTATCTTCTATCCTTCAGGTAGATAGGTAGTGCAGAAGGGATATAAAATATTAATTATTTTATTGAACACTAGCTGTGCCTCACGGTTTTACCCGCATTGCTCCGCTCTTATTAGTCTTGGGGTTATGATATATATATAGCCTACTTCTTCGATAAATGGACTATCTAACAGTGAAAAAAAATGAAAAAAAGAAGTTCAAATCGGACCCGTGGTTCCTGAGATAAGCGCGTTCATACAAACAAACAAACTCTTCAAATTTATTATGTACAATTAGATAAATTATTGTACATGAAATGTATCTCTATTAAGCAAATAACAGAACAGTAGGTATAACTAAGCCTGAAACCACTAATAATAGACTTAACATCTTTACAAGGTATTTTACCAAAACTAACAGTACGATTTAGGGCCGATTTTTCAATGCTTGGATAAAACTTATCCGTCCAATAAAGTATTACACGATAATATTAAAATGTCACGTAAACTGTCAAATACGGGCAATTAGAATACGTTTTTAAAATGCTAGTTTTATACATTTTTCGACGAATAAGTTTTAACCAAGGATTGAAAAATCATCCCTAAATCTACAAATCTTCTTGAGCTAGCAAAAACTGTAATCTTAACTAACAGGGACAATAATGAATTAACGTTGCAGTGGAAGGAATTAATTAATCTCAGAACGTATTTTTTCTTTAGAAGTGTCTAGAAAAGATTTATCGCTCCTTAACTGTTTTTATTGTAGTCTTTAAGAAATACACTATAGAGAATTTATTCTATCTGAATGCGTTCTGGAAATTTTTGTCTATAAAAATGTTTGAATAACATTACTTTTTCTATAAAATAACAAATAGGTAGCGATTTTTTTAAAAGCCTATGTACCTAATTATTATCATCACGCTAAGACTTACAGGACCGGAGCAATGCGGGTAAAACCGCGGGGCACTAGTATTATAGAAAACAATAGAAAGTTACTTATCACTACGATTACTTTAATTGTCGATTGAAAATCAGTTCTCATTTAAGTACAATTAATTTGAAAGTACACTTGAATCATTTATATTTAATGAATCAATTAAATGCCTTGTGCAAACCTTTGTAACAGTGAAATGAAACGTAGTAATTAAGAGTTCATTATTATAAGAATAGCGACGAAATTTCAATTTTTGATTACCTCCCTTCGTTTTGGATTCTTCTATAGACTAAAGGCCGTATCTGCTACCGCCGTGGGTAGTGGTATCCCGATGTGTACGCGATTAAATTTCTTACGTAGTATATTATAGAGACTCTAATCGCGTACCGATCCGAGTAAGGCGAACAGCCGCAACTGCGTAGTCAACACGATAACCTATGTAGTTAATAGTTACCTCTTTAACCTACGTGTAGTCAACACCATAGGCGCGGGTCAAACACAAGCGGCGCGGGCGCGGGCGTGCCATAAGCGCACCTCTTCAATCTGTTTTGCACCACGTCCTTCTTCTACATTTTGTATGAAAGAACTTTGGAAAGGCGTTGAGACGGCACGCCACGGTTGTGCCACGGTTGCGCCGCCTTTCCAAAGTTCTTTCATACAAAATGTAGAAGAAGGACGTGGTGCAAAACAGATTGAAGAGGTGCGCTTATGGCACGCCCGCGCCCGCGCCGCTTGTGTTTGACCCGCGCCATAGACTACGTAGTAGTTACATCTCTACGTAGTCAGTGTACGGTTGTTAATAGCAACCATTCGATGTTTGTCGAAATTTCCTAGACGGGTTTGACGGTCTATAATTTCCGACATGCAAACAAACGGTTTTCGGAGTCATATTGTCACAGCATTTGATTTAAGGGTAGCTGGTACTAACCAAATGAATAGATAATTTGATTTACATTGTAGATGCTTTGTATTGAAATTTTCTGGTTGGCGGTAAGTAATTGTTGAAATACGACGCTTAAAAAGCGCTTGGACTTGCTAAATGAATGTTTTAAGTATCAATTTGAATTTGACTTTGACGGGTTTGACCTATTATTTCAATCTGTATAAATGTATACCAATAAAAGTTATAACAGAACATAAATAAATATGATTTCTTATATAAGTAGTTCGTTCGTTCGTTCGTTCCAGCCTTTTAGGACGTCCACTGCAAGACATAAGCCTCCCCCAAAGATTTCCAATGAATTAGTAAATAGTCTTAATTTATCAGTAAAAATGTATTCAAAAGTGTGAAATGAAAAACTTTTTTGAAGTAGAATAAAAATAATACCTCTTGTTTTTATTTCGTATACTAGAAAAAATAATACCTATAGGTAAACCAGAATCTGATGGCAATTAGGGAAATCAAAATTTTGAGTGTGCAACCCTAGGGAAAATGGACTGAACGATCTTGATACTGCGTATTTTTTATTTTGTCCTCAATATCATTAGTCACATTACACAAGTGGATAATACTGTATTTAATAATGAGATATCCACGTACAGTACTCCAAAATTAATAATGCGCATGCAAATCTTCGCTAATTGTCGTATTTCCGACAAACAGTCAATTCACGTTCATACACAATCAAAAACAAATCGGGCGGTAGGTGACGGTAGCCTGTCAGTCAAAGAACTGAAAAATCCGTCAGTCGTCTTTAAATATTGTTGGTGACTGCACGTGTTCTCTCTGTGTGGAATTATATAGAGCTGCTATTACATACCCTTCTTGGGTTTGTTTTTAAAGGTGAATTGAATTAATCAATGAAATGATTTACACAGGTGATGGCAGTAGGGAAAGTGAAAATGAAGAAGAGATGTATCTAAAATGTCAGAAATAAGGATAATCCCTGATTTTGATTGTTTTTATTTTGATTTTTTTGTAAATGTCATAATATTGAAGAATGATCAGTACTGTAAATACTTTTGAACTGAGATTTTAATGATTTGATTTATATGGTTTAAATCTAAACCTGTGTTTGAAAACCATATTTTATACAATATAAATTTTGTGTTATTTTAACCTTCTTTTGTTCCATCATTACACCAGCTTCAGTAAGACACTTTAAAAGTACATACTATAAAATTTTCCAAGTAAATCAATCCAACAAAGATATAGGTACATATTCGCAATCGTGGGGTTATCCTCGCTATTTACTTACAAGGAATTATCGAAACAAAATCGTTACAAATCAATATTAATCTCTTTTAGCACAAAACACATAATTTTACTAAACTATGCATGAAGAAAATGCATTTAACCACTCTATATAGATATCGTCTTCGGACGCTCCGGGAATATGACAGTTGCCGAACAGTGACGAAGATTTCTATGCGCATTATTACTTTTGGAGTACTGTAATATTATGTAGGTACTTATTACATCTATAATATACATATTACTTTTCTAAAGGTAATACATAATATTATGTATTTACACATACCTATATTTGAATATATATCATTATGGCATGTGAAAATATGGATGTAATGATAATGCAGATCAAAACTTATTTACTATATTTAACGATTGTTTATAATTTTTTATAAAATAAAACAATAATAAAATAAAATCATGTTTATTTTCGTAAGTATTAACACATTATAAATTTGACTTGTACACCTTGGACTTAACAAATAGCCGAATTGGAAACTCCTCTATTAAGTTTTCATAAAATTATTTAATCAACAAACAATATTATAGTTACCTATTTATAACATTTTTAATTTAAAGTATCAAAACGGGTAAGTCCAATTTAGCAATAAAATCTTTCACGCGCTTTAAAATTGAAAATTGTGATGTGTTTGACCCTTCTTCATCGAATATTTTTCTATACACATTGTAAACAACACCTCTTGCTTGTGATCGCAGCGGTATTATCGACATTTCGAAGATTTTGAAGACAAAATCCTAAAAATTAGTCATCAACACAAATAATTTGACAACCAATTTGATAGTTGTCAAATAAAGTTGCCACATGAAAATCTTTTATCATCATCAATCAATACATATAATAAAATTCTAGAAAAGTGGTGTCTGTACAATGAAAATATGTAAAAAAAAATTAGCAGGGGTTATTATTAAATCGATCCCAAACCCAAAACTGTAGTTAAAAAATTTTTTGTCTGTTTGTCTGTTTGTCTGTTTGTCTGTATGTTTGAACACGCTAATCTCAGAAACGGCTTATCCGATTTCGATGCGGTTTTCACTAATATATTGTGGTAATCTTCATTTAACATTTAGTGTTTATTTCATGTCAATCGGTTCATAAATAAAAAAGTTATGACCATTTAAGTACTCACGGCGAACATTTGCTAAGGCATTCTATGGTACACATACAGTGTACGATAAAACGTAAGTTATCTGTTATACGCTACAGTTATGTGCAAGTGTTCATATCGAAAGTCCCCAAGGGTGGGGGGGTAAGCTGAGGTAGTAGGGGGGAGGGGTCAAATTAAAATTATACTTATTTCTAGGTAAATTTTATACATAAAATGTCCTTTAAATTATGTCGTATTTATAATATTATATTTTTAACCCCCGATGCAAAAATATGGGTGATAAGTGTTTGACCGCTGTGTGTGTGTGTGTTTGTGCCACCGTAGCTCGCTAGCAGGTAATCCGAATTAGATGATGTTTTTTTGTTAGGCAGCATATTTTCCGACGCTGGTTCTTAAATAAACTGTATCAAAATCGGTTCATCCATTTATTGTGTAAAAGTGGGAATGAAAATAACTAAAGTTGTCGAATATACTTAAGTGATATATTAAATGAAAGTGAACGACCTATCAGTAAAAATAATTCAAATTTTATCAAAATCGGTTCATCCATTTATTTGATATAGGTATAAAAGTGGTAGATAATAAAAAAAGTGAATTTTGACTCAAGTGACATATGAAATGAAAGGGCATGACGTGTAAAGTATAATTAGACATATTTAATCAAAATCGGTTCATCCATTTACTATACCTATATACAGGGTGTAATCGTTAAGTGTGCACAGGCGATTTTTCCGTAAGTATTACAGATAACAAAAAACTTTAAACTGATATCGAAAGTACTTAACCTAATGAGTAAAATGGCGGTAAAAATTTTTATAAAATAAATCGAGAAATATCAAAAAAATTATCTTTAAACCCTCCCATACATTAAGTATGAAATATGAATATCCCATATACATTTAATATGAAAGATTTTAGCTTTCTTTTTCTTTTTTGGTTTTCTGCTTTAATTACTTCGCAAATTTGAAGTGGCATTTTCCACGCTTTTTCCGGACATTTTCACGCATTTTCCGGATATTTTCCGGGGATTTTCCGAGCATTTTCCGGGCATTTTCCAGGCATTTTCCACGCTTTTTCCGGACATATCCACGCATTTTCCGGATATTTTCCAGACATTTCCCTGGCATTTTCCGGTTATTTTCCGGGATATTCCAGACATTTTCCGGGAATTTCCCAGGCATTTTCCGAGCATTTCCCGGGGATTTTCCGGATGTTTCCCAGACATTTTCCGGACATTTCCCTGGCATTTTCCGGGGATTTTCCACGCATTTCCCAGACATTTTCCGGACATTTTTCAGGCATTTTCCGGGGATTTTCCAGGCATTTTCCGGATATTTTCCGGACATTTTCACGCATTTACTGGATATTTTCCGGACATTTTCACGCATTTTCCGGATATTTTCCAGGCATTTTCCAGGGATTTTCCACGGTTTTTCCGGAAATTTCCACGCATTTTCCGAGCATTTCCCAGGCATTTTCCGGGAATTTCCCAGGCTTTTTCCGGGGATTTTCCGAGCATATCCCGGGGATTTTCCGGATGTTTTCCAGACATTTTCCGGACATTTCCCTGGCATTTTCCGGGGATTTTCCACGCATTTCCCAGACATTTTCCGGACATTTCTCAGGCATTTTCCGGCGATTTTCTAGGCATTTTCCGGATATTTTCCGGATATTTTCCGGACATTTTCACGCATTTACCGGATATTTTCCGGACATTTTCACGCATTTTCCGGACATTTTCCAGGCATTTTCCAGGGATTTTCCACGGTTTTTCCGGAAATTTCCACGCATTTTTTGAGCATTTTCCGGGCATTTTCAGGCATTTTCCACCCTTTTTCCGGAAATTTCCACGCATTTTCCGGATATTTTCCAGACATTTCCCTGGCATTTTCAGGCATTTTCCACGCTTTTTCCGGAAATTTCCACGCATTTTCCGGATATTTTCCAGACATTTCCCTGGCATTTTCCGGTTATTTTCCGGGATTTTCCAGACATTTTCCGGGAATTTCCCAGGCATTTTCCGAGCATTTCCCGGGGATTTTCCGGATGTTTACCGGATATTTTCCGGACATTTTCACGCATTTTCCGGATATCTTCCAGGCATTTTCCAGGGATTTTCCACGGTTTTTCCGGAAATTTCCACGCATTTTCCGAGCATTTCCCAGGCATTTTCCGGTTATTTTCCGGGAATTTCCCAGGCTTTTTCCAGGGATTTTCCGAGCATATCCCGGGGATTTTCCCGATGTTTTCCAGACATTTTCCGGACATTTCCCTGGCATTTTCCGGGGATTTTCCAGACATTTTCCGGGGATTTTCCGAGCATTTCCCGGGGATTTTCCAGACATTTACAGGCTATGTCAGGGAAATGTCCGGAAAATGCCTGGAAAATTCCCGGAAAATATCCGGAAAATGCGTGAAAATGTCCGGAAAAATGTGGAAAATGTCACTTCAAATTTGCGAAGTAATTAAAGCAGAAAACCAAAAAAAGAAAAAAAAAGCTAAAATCTTTCATATTAAATGTAGGTATATGGGATATTCATATTTCATACTTAATGAATGGGAGGGTTTAAAGATAATTTTTTTGATATTTCTCGATTTATTTTTAAAAATTTATTACCGCCATTTTACTCATTAGGTTAAGTACTTTCGATATCAGTTTAAAGTTTTTTGTTATCTGTAATACTTACGGAAAAATCGCCTGTGCACACTTAACGATTACACCCTGTATAGGTATAAGTGGGAATGAAAGAAACGAATGTTGTCAAATATTGTGATAGTACCTACCTAAGTGATATATCAAATGAATGTGCATAACGGGTGAATAACAATTAGTAATGTTTTATCGAAATCGGTTCATCCGTTTTTTACATATAGGGCACTTTAGGGGTGACAGTGGTTAGATAAATAAACCAAATGGAGCATCAAACGATAGGATATGACGTGTACATATAGGTACAATTAGATAATATTATTTACATCAAAATCGGTTCTGCCATTTACTAGGGATGGAAAGGGAAGGGTTGAAAGTCTGTGAAAGAAGAGGGGGACATGGGAGCGAGAGGATAGCCACACCCTGGAAATTTTGAACTCTTCTCAAAGCCACATAGGCCTGGCCCTTGGCAATTTTTTTTCTTAAATATACCACTTCTTTTGCCACTGTGGTCCATTACAATTTATGCACGGTTACGGCCCAACTTAAAAGATGTCAGATGTAGGAATGTATTATGGAGGTAGAGGTAGGTCTCGCTCACTTGAAAATATTAAATGAAAATAAGAAACCGAAGTTTAAAAATTTAAAAAAAAACCCAACGCAACGAAGGAAAAGGAATATATATAATTTTACAAACTTCCCGACGAGCTTTAAAATTAAGTACCATTATAAAAAAATATATATATAAGATATATTATTATGATAATGATGGTATGGTATGGTATCCTTAACTTTTACCAAAATTGTAGATTATAAAATTATCTTTAAAAAACTTCACACTTTTTTCTAGGAGCCACTGTTTCTACGAAAAATATATAATATTTTTTCATTCATCGTTGATCTCAAAAATAAAAATTCCAATCACCAGAACGACAGGAAATTTTAATAATTGATTTTTAATTGTGTTTTGCACAATTTTATTAAATTGCGACTGGATGAAAATTTTGTTCGTGGTCGTCGTCGTCGTTGGTAGGGTGAACAAATCCTTAGCAAAACATCATACGCTTATGTCAATTAGTATCGATAGCGGATTCTATTCCTTTACGTTTTGACGTTTGCCTCGGCACTCAGTTGCTGCACAATATATTGTCAAAAACATCCATACAAGGAAGGAAGGTAAATAAATTTGCTCCTCTCCCTCCTGGTGCCTAAAAAATAATATGCCATAATTTAAAATAAATTTTACGTAGAAAATTAATTAGGCACTTATTTTTTTATTTTTTAGCTCAGTTTAGTAATAAATTTTACTAACTGTTCTTTTAATTATTTATGGTAGTACGTGTTTATTCAATAAAAGTTAAGTAGTAACTACTATGCAGTCACTATTCCACGCGGACGAAGTCGCGGGCACAGCTAGTATACAATATAAATTGTATGTTATTTTAACCTTCTTCTCTTCCATCATTACACCAGCTTCAGTAAGACACTTTAAAAGTACTACAAAATTTTCCAAGTTAATCAATCCAACAAAGATATATTCGCAATCGTGGGATTATCCTCGCTATTTACTTACAAGGAATTATCGAAACAAAATCGTTACTTACAAATAAATATTAATCTCTTTTAGCACAAAATACATAATTTGACTAAATTATGCATGAAGAAAATGCATTTAACCACTCTATATACATATCATCTTCGGACGCTCCGGGAATATGACAGTTGCCGAACAGTGACGAAGATTTCTATGCGCATTATTACTTTTGGAGTACTGTACATTAGTATAATAAATATCTATTTTATTATATTACTAGCTTCCACCCGCGGCTTCGCCCGCCCTTCGTGGTGTTTTGATAAAAGGTAGCCTATGTTCTTTCTCAGGGTCTAAAGATTGTCTGTGCCAAATTTCATCAAAATCGGTTGAAAGGTTTAAGCGGGAAAGCGTAACAGACAGACAGACAGACAGACATTTTTTGTAGGGATGTAGCAGGTACTGTGTCTGTTTACCTATATAAATGTGAATATGATATTTTTACAAGTAAAGTGATTTCAAAGCAGGTTTATACGACACGATTTCATTAAAATTAGATCAACTTGTTTTTGCAAGAAGACAAAGATAAGTTTATGTTCAAGAACATAAACTTATCTTTGTCTTCTTTTAAGCTATACTTGGCTAGCGTGTTGGATTATCGCCTGAATCCTCACATAAGGTATCCCTACAATAGCAACAAATATTGACCAACGATGATTTGCTATTTAACTAATCGATTCATCCTAATTGTTGTATATTAACACATTAAACCATGCAACTATACACACACAAGAACCTCAAACTCATTGCATTGGTGCACTGTTTGTTCCCAACAAAGGGTCTGCTGTGGGCACTCGTCGTCAAAGATTAATTAAGGCCCAGTGTTTACTGCTACGGAAATAGTCCGGGATGAGTAGGTGTGTGTGACAAGCCTCAATGATCTAAATGGAGTATAACATGTATGTTGGAGTATAACATGACGTGTGTGGCAGTAAGGAAGGATTAGAAACATAGAAATAAAAAGAGGAACTAGACCAATAATTGTAAATAATGTAATGTCCTGTGATAGGATATTGGTAATACCTACTTGACTATCAATGATAACTTAAAGACTACTTTCGATCTGGTAGTTGAAATATAGAGAAGCGGCAGCTTTAGAATAATAAATATAACATCATAGAATTACAACTTTTTAATAAAATAAGAATATTACATGCAAGTGGAGGATCCAGACAAGATTAGGTATAAGCCTTGTACCTGATTTAATTTTGAGAGATAAAAGAAGCACGACCACGAACACGAGTCGAATTGGAAGCCTCACTTTTTAAGTTGGTCAAAATCATCAACAAATGACGGACCTATACCAATTAATGAATTTAATGAATACCACATAAATCACATACAAAATTACCCGCAAAAACATCGAAAATTACGGCCAATAAATAACGCACAGGATTAATTAATTTTTCATTACACCTTCATAAAGCCATACATTTATGACAAGGTTGTTATTACATTTTAGAATTAATACACCAATCGTTGTATTTCTGCTTCCATTAATATTTTTAATGAATGTAATTAATATGCTGGTGATGTTTTATTAATTTATGTACTTGTATGAGGATTACACATTTTTGAGCATTTCACCGCTGCATTTTAATAAGTATGTAGGTACAGTGTACACGTGCTGTATTCGTGATTTCATTTGCTTTTACTGTGGCAAAATTTGCGGTTATACACAGTTTTTAAATACACGAGGATTTTTTTATGAGGAATATGAAAGAATAAGTATTTGTTGTGTGTTTTGGAGTGTGTTTCAAGCAATACAGTATTTAGGCTAATTATTTGACATTAATTAAAAATTCGTTTTATCCATAGCATACTTCCATATACACTGATAACAGCTAATATAAACAAGGATAATTACGCAACAAGGATAATTACTTTTATTAATTGTTATCTCTATAATATTCTCAACAAAACATGGTATAGGTACGTAGTACTATTATATATTCTGTGGTATAGGTACAATAAAATCCTGCGACGTGCAAGAAATAAAAACTAAAACTAACACACATTCGCATTTACAGTATGTAAAAATGCGAAAGTGTAATTAATAATATTAATATCATTTTGCTACCTTTTACTATGATTACCTATAAAATATAAACTCCAAGCAGATCCACGTGCACAGCAAGCGTGCAATCAAATCCGCTCCAGCCGTTCATTAGTAAACCCGAAGCTAATGACAGGCTGAGGGATCAGCTACAAACAGAATCAAGCCATTTACATGCTTACGATGCAACGGTTAATGTGCACTTGCATGTGATTAATGTTAAGGCCTAGGTATTTAAAGTCTATTATTATTTAGAAACAGATAAATGTGGTAAAAGACTAAAAGGCTTCAAGGTAATGTGTAAGAATGCACTTTATTTGATTTCAATCGTATGTTTTAGGGTGTATGTTTTTGAAGTCTACAATTAATCGAACTCAAGTTAGAGGGTTGGAAAAATACTCTTGTATTAGTTAATGAACCTACTTTACTACCTTTACTATTATATTATTTTATCTGTGCATATAATAGAACAAAGTCCTCCTCAGCGTCACTCAAAAACTGTTATACCGGTTTTCATTGTGTTTAATTTTAAGGACACAAAATTACTCTAGTTCTCGAGGAAGGTATTAATAAATTATGTATTCGACAACGCGGGCGAAGCTAAGGGCGGAAAGCTATAGTTGTTTAAAGTTTAAGAGATTAATTTACTATTTTTATGTATTTTAAATACTAGATACGCAGATTTTTAGTTACTTGTTAAAGACGTGTAAGTAGTTAACCAAACCTCCCTAATGAATCTGAAAATATGCCACAACTATCACATATTTCACACATTAATATTACAATCTACGTGCCTACGCATTCTTAAGCCTACATGAAATACTATTAAGAATCTATTAAGACCATAAATCTTGTTACACACTATGTATTATCCCAATATTTTTAATATTAGCGAACCCTCGTCCTCCTAGTAATAAAAATTAAAATCTAGTTTCTGAAAATCTGCGCTATAGATTTTCTTAAATAAAGCCAACTGTGATAAAACAGAACATAGCTAGTGCCTACCTCGTACTTTACACGACTGTGAAAGAAGAAGGATTATGTTTTTCGAGTGTATGTATTATATGTATAAAAATTTTATTGCCCAAACCGCTGGACGGATTTTGATGAAGTGTCGTTGTAATGATCAGAATTGTGATAGTGTAGCTTACATAGATTAGAAGCCTGGTTTTTTGTTTTCTCTCTTAAATGAATGTCATATTTTATTTTTCATTGAAATAGAACTAAAGCTAGTAATAGTTAAGTTTCCTATAAAGTCTTGATATCGAATAACATTAGAACTATTTAAAGATACTTCTTGGAATCCATACTCGTGTTTGCTTCGAGCATATTGTGACCTTTTGAAAAGAAATTACAAAAATAACAGTATAAATAAACATTGCAAACGAGGAATAATTTGTCTTTCAATTTACTTTAATTAATCTAAACAATTATATCCATTATTTTTAAGTATTATATTATAATAAAAAAACCGCCTTCAAATTGTTAGGACTAGACCAAATTTAAACGAGACAACACGGGAAGCCCGAAGCACCAGCCCTCAAAGAATCATCAAAATCGGTTCACCCTGTCAAAAGTTCTGAGGTAACAAACACCAAAAGTAAAAATACCATCGACTTGAACCTTCTCCTTTTTTAAGTCGGTTGAAATCTCTATTGTAATAAAATAGAAATGCAGGTTACTTAAATGTAATTAAACTAGGTTTTTGCCCGCGGCATTTCTGGAGTTATTTATGTATACTTCTCTCAATCTTGTGATAACTTTTACGTTGTTTCTACGAATTTATTTTTTATCTCTTTTGATTTATCTTTAAATAAAGATTTGTTCAATGATTCAGATCTAGACGGGTCTAGACATATGTTTGTATTTACGCAATGTATTTTACGTAAAAAAAAAAACAAGATTTTTTATACATTAACAATGTATTATATTATATTGCTTTATTATTATAATAACATCGTACATGAATTAATGACAAATAACAATATAATATGAGTAGGTAACACCATTAACACCATCGTATAAGAATCGATGCTAAAACCTACTTCATTAAAACGAAAGATATCTTATTATTCCCAGAAAATAGAATGTTAATTTAATAGCAATAAGTAATCAAAGACATAAACTACAGACTAAGTCATTGGCGCCAGAAAAATGCTTTATGGTTATTTCTAGTTCACACACAAAATAAAAACAAGAGGTATAGGTCTACCAGAATCTGATGGCATATTTATATTTAAAAAACTAGCTGTGCCCGCGACTTCGTCCGCGTGGAATAGTGACTTCATAGTAGTTACTACTTAACTTTTATTGAATAAACACGTACTACCATAAATAATTAAAAGAACAGTTAGTAAAATTTATTACTAAACTGAGCTAAAAAATAAAAAAATAAGTGCCTAATTAATTTTCTACGTAAAATTTATTTTAAATTATGGCATATTATTTTTTAGGCACCAGGAGGGAGAGGAGCAAATTTATTTACCTTCCTTCCTTGTATGGATGTTTTTGACAATATATTGTGCAGCAACTGAGTGCCGAGGCAAACGTCAAAACGTAAAGGAATAGAATCCGCTATCGATACTAATTGACATAAGCGTATGATGTTTTGCTAAGGATTTGTTCACCCTACCAACGACGACGACGACCACGAACAAAATTTTCATCCAGTCGCAATTTAATAAAATTGTGCAAAACACAATTAAAAATCAATTATTAAAATTTCCTGTCGTTCTGGTGATTGGAATTTTTATTTTTGAGATCAACGATGAATGAAAAAATATTATATATTTTTCGTAGAAACAGTGGCTCCTAGAAAAAAATGTATGTGAAGTTTTTTAAAGATAATTTTATAATCTACAATTTTGGTAAAAGTTAAGGATACCATACCATACCATCATTATCATAATAATATATCTTATATATATATTTTTTTATAATGGTACTTAATTTTAAAGCTCGTCGGGAAGTTTGTAAAATTATATATATTCCTTTTCCTTCGTTGCGTTGGGTTTTTTTTTTAAATTTTTAAACTTCGGTTTCTTATTTTCATTTAATATTTTCAAGTGAGCGAGACCTACCTCTACCTCCATAATACATTCCTACATCTGACATCTTTTAAGTTGGGCCGTAACCGTGCATAAATTGTAATGGACCACAGTGGCAAAAGAAGTGGTATATTTAAGAAAAAAAATTGCCAAGGGCCAGGCCTATGTGGCTTTGAGAAGAGTTCAAAATTTCCAGGGTGTGGCTATCCTCTCGCTCCCATGTCCCCCTCTTCTTTCACAGACTTTCAACCCTTCCCTTTCCATCCCTAGTAAATGGCAGAACCGATTTTGATGTAAATAATATTATCTAATTGTACCTATATGTACACGTCATATCCTATCGTTTGATGCTCCATTTGGTTTATTTATCTAACCACTGTCACCCCTAAAGTGCCCTATATGTAAAAAACGGATGAACCGATTTCGATAAAACATTACTAATTGTTATTCACCCGTTATGCACATTCATTTGATATATCACTTAGGTAGGTACTATCACAATATTTGACAACATTCGTTTCTTTCATTCCCACTTATACCTATACAGGGTGTAATCGTTAAGTGTGCACAGGCGATTTTTCCGTAAGTATTACAGATAACAAAAAACTTTAAACTGATATCGAAAGTACTTAACCTAATGAGTAAAATGGCGGTAATAAATTTTTAAAAATAAATCGAGAAATATCAAAAAAATTATCTTTAAACCCTCCCATTCATTAAGTATGAAATATGAATATCCCATATACCTACATTTAATATGAAAGATTTTAGCTTTTTTTTTCTTTTTTTGGTTTTCTGCTTTAATTACTTCGCAAATTTGAAGTGACATTTTCCACATTTTTCCGGACATTTTCACGCATTTTCCGGATATTTTCCGGGAATTTTCCAGGCATTTTCCGGACATTTCCCTGACATAGCCTGTAAATGTCTGGAAAATCCCCGGGAAATGCTCGGAAAATCCCCGGAAAATGTCTGGAAAATCCCCGGAAAATGCCAGGGAAATGTCCGGAAAATGTCTGGAAAACATCGGGAAAATCCCCGGGATATGCTCGGAAAATCCCCGGAAAAAGCCTGGGAAATTCCCGGAAAATAACCGGAAAATGCCAGAGAAATGCTCGGAAAATGCGTGGAAATTTCCGGAAAAACCGTGGAAAATCCCTGGAAAATGCCTGGAAGATATCCGGAAAATGCGTGAAAATGTCCGGAAAATATCCGGTAAATGCGTGGAAAATCCCCGGAAAATGCCAGGGAAATGTCCGGAAAATGTCTGGGAAACATCCGGAAAATCCCCGGGAAATGCTCGGAAAATGCCTGGGAAATTCCCGGAAAATGTCTGGAAAATCCCGGAAAATAACCGGAAAATGCCAGGGAAATGTCTGGAAAATATCCGGAAAATGCGTGGAAATTTCCGGAAAAAGCGTGGAAAATGCCTGAAAATGCCAGGGAAATGTCTGGAAAATATCCGGAAAATGCGTGGACATTTCCGGAAAAAGGGTGGAAAATGCCTGAAAATGCCCGGAAAATGCTCGAAAAATGCGTGGAAATTTCCGGAAAAACCGTGGAAAATCCCTGGAAAATGCCTGGAAAATGTCCGGAAAATATCCGGTAAATGCGTGAAAATGTCCGGAAAATATCCGGAAAATGCCTGGAAAATCGCCGGAAAATGCCTGAGAAATGTCCGGAAAATGTCTGGGAAATGCGTGGAAAATCCCCGGAAAATGCCAGGGAAATGTCCGGAAAATGTCTGGAAAACATCCGGAAAATCCCCGGGATATGCTCGGAAAATCCCCGGAAAAAGCCTGGGAAATTCCCGGAAAATAACCGGAAAATGCCTGGGAAATGCTCGGAAAATGCGTGGAAATTTCCGGAAAAACCGTGGAAAATCCCTGGAAAATGCCTGGAAAATATCCGGAAAATGCGTGAAAATGTCCGGAAAATATCCAGTAAATGCGTGAAAATGTCCGGAAAATATCCGGAAAATGCCTGGAAAATCCCCGGAAAATGCCTGAAAAATGTCCGGAAAATGTCTGGGAAATGCGTGGAAAATCCCCGGAAAATGCCAGGGAAATGTCCGGAAAATGTCTGGGAAACATCCGGAAAATCCCCGGGAAATGCTCGGAAAATGCCTGGGAAATTCCCGGAAAATGTCTGGAATATCCCGGAAAATAACCGGAAAATGCCAGGGAAATGTCTGGAAAATATCCGGAAAATGCGTGGATATGTCCGGAAAAAGCGTGGAAAATGCCTGGAAAATGCCCGGAAAATGCTCGGAAAATCCCCGGAAAATATCCGGAAAATGCGTGAAAATGTCCGGAAAAAGCGTGGAAAATGCCACTTCAAATTTGCGAAGTAATTAAAGCAGAAAACCAAAAAAGAAAAAGAAAGCTAAAATCTTTCATATTAAATGTATATGGGATATTCATATTTCATACTTAATGTATGGGAGGGTTTAAAGATAATTTTTTTGATATTTCTCGATTTATTTTTAAAAAATTTTTACCGCCATTTTACTCATTAGGTTAAGTACTTTCGATATCAGTTTAAAGTTTTTTGTTATCTGTAATACTTACGGAAAAATCGCCTGTGCACACTTAACGATTACACCCTGTATATAGGTATAGTAAATGGATGAACCGATTTTGATTAAATATGTCTAATTATACTTTACACGTCATGCCCTTTCATTTCATATGTCACTTGAGTCAAAATTCACTTTTTTTATTATCTACCACTTTTATACCATAAATGGATGAACCGATTTTGATAAAATTTGAATTATTTTTACTGATAGGTCGTTCACTTTCATTTAATATATCACTAAAGTATATTCGACAACTTTAGTTATTTTCATTCCCACTTTTACACAATAAATGGATGAACCGATTTTGATACAGTTTATTTAAGAACCAGCGTCGGAAAATATGCTGCCTAACAAAAAAACATCATCTAATTCGGATTACCTGCTAGCGAGCTACGGTGGCACAAACACACACACACACAGCGGTCAAACACTTATCACCCATATTTTTGCATCGGGGGTTAAAAATATAATATTATAAATACGACATAATTTAAAGGACATTTTATGTATAAAATTTACCTAGAAATAAGTATAATTTTAATTTGACCCCTCCCCCCTACTACCTCAGCTTACCCCCCCACCCTTGGGGACTTTCGATATGATCACTTGCACATAACTGTAGCGTATAACAGATAACTTACGTTTTATCGTACACTGTATGTGTACCATAGAATGCCTTAGCAAATGTTCGCCGTGAGTACTTAAATGGTCATAACTTTTTTATTTATGAACCGATTGACATGAAATAAACACTAAATGTTAAATGAAGATTACCACAATATATTAGTGAAAACCGCATCGAAATCGGATAAGCCGTTTCTGAACTTAGCGTGTTCAAACATACAGACAAACAGACAAACAGACAAACAGACAAAAAATTTTTTAACTACAGTTTTGGGTTTGGGATCGATTTAATAATAACCCCTGCTAATTTTTTTTTACATATTTTCATTGTACAGACACAACTTTTCTAGAATTTTATTATATGTATTGATTGATGATAATATGGTTTTTATATTTATTTACCTTCCTTCCTTGTATGGATGTTTTTGACAATATATTGTGCAGCAACTGAGTGCCGAGGCAAACGTCAAAACGTAAAGGAATAGAATCCGCTATCGATACTAATTGACATAAGCGTATGATGTTTTGCTAAGGATTTGTTCACCCTACCAACGACGACGACGACCACGAACAAAATTTTCATCCAGTCGCAATTTAATAAAATTGTGCAAAACACAATTAAAAATCAATTATTAAAATTTCCTGTCGTTCTGGTGATTGGAATTTTTATTTTTGAGATCAACGATGAATGAAAAAATATTATATATTTTTCGTAGAAACAGTGGCTCCTAGAAAAAAATGTATGTGAAGTTTTTTAAAGATAATTTTATAATCTACAATTTTGGTAAAAGTTAAGGATACCATACCATACCATCATTATCATAATAATATATCTTATATATATATTTTTTTATAATGGTACTTAATTTTAAAGCTCGTCGGGAAGTTTGTAAAATTATATATATTCCTTTTCCTTCGTTGCGTTGGGTTTTTTTTTTAAATTTTTAAACTTCGGTTTCTTATTTTCATTTAATATTTTCAAGTGAGCGAGACCTACCTCTACCTCCATAATACATTCCTACATCTGACATCTTTTAAGTTGGGCCGTAACCGTGCATAAATTGTAATGGACCACAGTGGCAAAAGAAGTGGTATATTTAAGAAAAAAAATTGCCAAGGGCCAGGCCTATGTGGCTTTGAGAAGAGTTCAAAATTTCCAGGGTGTGGCTATCCTCTCGCTCCCATGTCCCCCTCTTCTTTCACAGACTTTCAACCCTTCCCTTTCCATCCCTAGTAAATGGCAGAACCGATTTTGATGTAAATAATATTATCTAATTGTACCTATATGTACACGTCATATCCTATCGTTTGATGCTCCATTTGGTTTATTTATCTAACCACTGTCACCCCTAAAGTGCCCTATATGTAAAAAACGGATGAACCGATTTCGATAAAACATTACTAATTGTTATTCACCCGTTATGCACATTCATTTGATATATCACTTAGGTAGGTACTATCACAATATTTGACAACATTCGTTTCTTTCATTCCCACTTATACCTATACAGGGTGTAATCGTTAAGTGTGCACAGGCGATTTTTCCGTAAGTATTACAGATAACAAAAAACTTTAAACTGATATCGAAAGTACTTAACCTAATGAGTAAAATGGCGGTAATAAATTTTTAAAAATAAATCGAGAAATATCAAAAAAATTATCTTTAAACCCTCCCATTCATTAAGTATGAAATATGAATATCCCATATACCTACATTTAATATGAAAGATTTTAGCTTTTTTTTTCTTTTTTTGGTTTTCTGCTTTAATTACTTCGCAAATTTGAAGTGACATTTTCCACATTTTTCCGGACATTTTCACGCATTTTCCGGATATTTTCCGGGAATTTTCCAGGCATTTTCCGGACATTTCCCTGACATAGCCTGTAAATGTCTGGAAAATCCCCGGGAAATGCTCGGAAAATCCCCGGAAAATGTCTGGAAAATCCCCGGAAAATGCCAGGGAAATGTCCGGAAAATGTCTGGAAAACATCGGGAAAATCCCCGGGATATGCTCGGAAAATCCCTGGAAAAAGCCTGGGAAATTCCCGGAAAATAACCGGAAAATGCCTGGGAAATGCTCGGAAAATGCGTGGAAATTTCCGGAAAAACCGTGGAAAATCCCTGGAAAATGCCTGGAAGATATCCGGAAAATGCGTGAAAATGTCCGGAAAATATCCGGTAAACATCCGGAAAATCCCCGGGAAATGCTCGGAAAATGCCTGGGAAATTCCCGGAAAATGTCTGGAAAATCCCGGAAAATAACCGGAAAATGCCAGGGAAATGTCTGGAAAATATCCGGAAAATGCGTGGAAATTTCCGGAAAAAGCGTGGAAAATGCCTGAAAATGCCAGGGAAATGTCTGGAAAATATCCGGAAAATGCGTGGAAATTTCCGGAAAAAGGGTGGAAAATGCCTGAAAATGCCCGGAAAATGCTCAAAAAATGCGTGGAAATTTCCGGAAAAACCGTGGAAAATCCCTGGAAAATGCCTGGAAAATGTCCGGAAAATGCGTGAAAATGTCCGGAAAATATCCGGTAAATGCGTGAAAATGTCCGGAAAATATCCGGAAAATGCCTGGAAAATCGCCGGAAAATGCCTGAGAAATGTCCGGAAAATGTCTGGGAAATGCGTGGAAAATCCCCGGAAAATGCCAGGGAAATGTCCGGAAAATGTCTGGAAAACATCCGGAAAATCCCCGGGATATGCTCGGAAAATCCCCGGAAAAAGCCTGGGAAATTCCCGGAAAATGCCTGGGAAATGCTCGGAAAATGCGTGGAAATTTCCGGAAAAACCGTGGAAAATCCCTGGAAAATGCCTGGAAAATATCCGGAAAATGCGTGAAAATGTCCGGAAAATATCCAGTAAATGCGTGAAAATGTCCGGAAAATATCCGGAAAATGCCTGGAAAATCCCCGGAAAATGCCTGAAAAATGTCCGGAAAATGTCTGGGAAATGCGTGGAAAATCCCCGGAAAATGCCAGGGAAATGTCCGGAAAATGTCTGGGAAACATCCGGAAAATCCCCGGGAAATGCTCGGAAAATGCCTGGGAAATTCCCGGAAAATGTCTGGAATATCCCGGAAAATAACCGGAAAATGCCAGGGAAATGTCTGGAAAATATCCGGAAAATGCGTGGATATGTCCGGAAAAAGCGTGGAAAATGCCTGGAAAATGCCCGGAAAATGCTCGGAAAATCCCCGGAAAATATCCGGAAAATGCGTGAAAATGTCCGGAAAAAGCGTGGAAAATGCCACTTCAAATTTGCGAAGTAATTAAAGCAGAAAACCAAAAAAGAAAAAGAAAGCTAAAATCTTTCATATTAAATGTATATGGGATATTCATATTTCATACTTAATGTATGGGAGGGTTTAAAGATAATTTTTTTGATATTTCTCGATTTATTTTTAAAAAATTTTTACCGCCATTTTACTCATTAGGTTAAGTACTTTCGATATCAGTTTAAAGTTTTTTGTTATCTGTAATACTTACGGAAAAATCGCCTGTGCACACTTAACGATTACACCCTGTATATAGGTATAGTAAATGGATGAACCGATTTTGATTAAATATGTCTAATTATACTTTACACGTCATGCCCTTTCATTTCATATGTCACTTGAGTCAAAATTCACTTTTTTTATTATCTACCACTTTTATACCATAAATGGATGAACCGATTTTGATAAAATTTGAATTATTTTTACTGATAGGTCGTTCACTTTCATTTAATATATCACTAAAGTATATTCGACAACTTTAGTTATTTTCATTCCCACTTTTACACAATAAATGGATGAACCGATTTTGATACAGTTTATTTAAGAACCAGCGTCGGAAAATATGCTGCCTAACAAAAAAACATCATCTAATTCGGATTACCTGCTAGCGAGCTACGGTGGCACAAACACACACACACACAGCGGTCAAACACTTATCACCCATATTTTTGCATCGGGGGTTAAAAATATAATATTATAAATACGACATAATTTAAAGGACATTTTATGTATAAAATTTACCTAGAAATAAGTATAATTTTAATTTGACCCCTCCCCCCTACTACCTCAGCTTACCCCCCCACCCTTGGGGACTTTCGATATGATCACTTGCACATAACTGTAGCGTATAACAGATAACTTACGTTTTATCGTACACTGTATGTGTACCATAGAATGCCTTAGCAAATGTTCGCCGTGAGTACTTAAATGGTCATAACTTTTTTATTTATGAACCGATTGACATGAAATAAACACTAAATGTTAAATGAAGATTACCACAATATATTAGTGAAAACCGCATCGAAATCGGATAAGCCGTTTCTGAGATTAGCGTGTTCAAACATACAGACAAACAGACAAACAGACAAACAGACAAAAAATTTTTTAACTACAGTTTTGGGTTTGGGATCGATTTAATAATAACCCCTGCTAATTTTTTTTTACATATTTTCATTGTACAGACACAACTTTTCTAGAATTTTATTATATGTATTGATTGATGATAATATGGTTTTTATATTTATTTACCTTCCTTCCTTGTATGGATGTTTTTGACAATATATTGTGCAGCAACTGAGTGCCGAGGCAAACGTCAAAACGTAAAGGAATAGAATCCGCTATCGATACTAATTGACATAAGCGTATGATGTTTTGCTAAGGATTTGTTCACCCTACCAACGACGACGACGACCACGAACAAAATTTTCATCCAGTCGCAATTTAATAAAATTGTGCAAAACACAATTAAAAATCAATTATTAAAATTTCCTGTCGTTCTGGTGATTGGAATTTTTATTTTTGAGATCAACGATGAATGAAAAAATATTATATATTTTTCGTAGAAACAGTGGCTCCTAGAAAAAAATGTATGTGAAGTTTTTTAAAGATAATTTTATAATCTACAATTTTGGTAAAAGTTAAGGATACCATACCATACCATCATTATCATAATAATATATCTTATATATATATTTTTTTATAATGGTACTTAATTTTAAAGCTCGTCGGGAAGTTTGTAAAATTATATATATTCCTTTTCCTTCGTTGCGTTGGGTTTTTTTTTTAAATTTTTAAACTTCGGTTTCTTATTTTCATTTAATATTTTCAAGTGAGCGAGACCTACCTCTACCTCCATAATACATTCCTACATCTGACATCTTTTAAGTTGGGCCGTAACCGTGCATAAATTGTAATGGACCACAGTGGCAAAAGAAGTGGTATATTTAAGAAAAAAAATTGCCAAGGGCCAGGCCTATGTGGCTTTGAGAAGAGTTCAAAATTTCCAGGGTGTGGCTATCCTCTCGCTCCCATGTCCCCCTCTTCTTTCACAGACTTTCAACCCTTCCCTTTCCATCCCTAGTAAATGGCAGAACCGATTTTGATGTAAATAATATTATCTAATTGTACCTATATGTACACGTCATATCCTATCGTTTGATGCTCCATTTGGTTTATTTATCTAACCACTGTCACCCCTAAAGTGCCCTATATGTAAAAAACGGATGAACCGATTTCGATAAAACATTACTAATTGTTATTCACCCGTTATGCACATTCATTTGATATATCACTTAGGTAGGTACTATCACAATATTTGACAACATTCGTTTCTTTCATTCCCACTTATACCTATACAGGGTGTAATCGTTAAGTGTGCACAGGCGATTTTTCCGTAAGTATTACAGATAACAAAAAACTTTAAACTGATATCGAAAGTACTTAACCTAATGAGTAAAATGGCGGTAATAAATTTTTAAAAATAAATCGAGAAATATCAAAAAAATTATCTTTAAACCCTCCCATTCATTAAGTATGAAATATGAATATCCCATATACCTACATTTAATATGAAAGATTTTAGCTTTTTTTTTCTTTTTTTGGTTTTCTGCTTTAATTACTTCGCAAATTTGAAGTGACATTTTCCACATTTTTCCGGACATTTTCACGCATTTTCCGGATATTTTCCGGGAATTTTCCAGGCATTTTCCGGACATTTCCCTGACATAGCCTGTAAATGTCTGGAAAATCCCCGGGAAATGCTCGGAAAATCCCCGGAAAATGTCTGGAAAATCCCCGGAAAATGCCAGGGAAATGTCCGGAAAATGTCTGGAAAACATCGGGAAAATCCCCGGGATATGCTCGGAAAATCCCCGGAAAAAGCCTGGGAAATTCCCGGAAAATAACCGGAAAATGCCAGAGAAATGCTCGGAAAATGCGTGGAAATTTCCGGAAAAACCGTGGAAAATCCCTGGAAAATGCCTGGAAGATATCCGGAAAATGCGTGAAAATGTCCGGAAAATATCCGGTAAATGCGTGGAAAATCCCCGGAAAATGCCAGGGAAATGTCCGGAAAATGTCTGGGAAACATCCGGAAAATCCCCGGGAAATGCTCGGAAAATGCCTGGGAAATTCCCGGAAAATGTCTGGAAAATCCCGGAAAATAACCGGAAAATGCCAGGGAAATGTCTGGAAAATATCCGGAAAATGCGTGGAAATTTCCGGAAAAAGCGTGGAAAATGCCTGAAAATGCCAGGGAAATGTCTGGAAAATATCCGGAAAATGCGTGGAAATTTCCGGAAAAAGGGTGGAAAATGCCTGAAAATGCCCGGAAAATGCTCGAAAAATGCGTGGAAATTTCCGGAAAAACCGTGGAAAATCCCTGGAAAATGCCTGGAAAATGTCCGGAAAATATCCGGTAAATGCGTGAAAATGTCCGGAAAATATCCGGAAAATGCCTGGAAAATCGCCGGAAAATGCCTGAGAAATGTCCGGAAAATGTCTGGGAAATGCGTGGAAAATCCCCGGAAAATGCCAGGGAAATGTCCGGAAAATGTCTGGAAAACATCCGGAAAATCCCCGGGATATGCTCGGAAAATCCCCGGAAAAAGCCTGGGAAATTCCCGGAAAATAACCGGAAAATGCCTGGGAAATGCTCGGAAAATGCGTGGAAATTTCCGGAAAAACCGTGGAAAATCCCTGGAAAATGCCTGGAAAATATCCGGAAAATGCGTGAAAATGTCCGGAAAATATCCAGTAAATGCGTGAAAATGTCCGGAAAATATCCGGAAAATGCCTGGAAAATCCCCGGAAAATGCCTGAAAAATGTCCGGAAAATGTCTGGGAAATGCGTGGAAAATCCCCGGAAAATGCCAGGGAAATGTCCGGAAAATGTCTGGGAAACATCCGGAAAATCCCCGGGAAATGCTCGGAAAATGCCTGGGAAATTCCCGGAAAATGTCTGGAATATCCCGGAAAATAACCGGAAAATGCCAGGGAAATGTCTGGAAAATATCCGGAAAATGCGTGGATATGTCCGGAAAAAGCGTGGAAAATGCCTGGAAAATGCCCGGAAAATGCTCGGAAAATCCCCGGAAAATATCCGGAAAATGCGTGAAAATGTCCGGAAAAAGCGTGGAAAATGCCACTTCAAATTTGCGAAGTAATTAAAGCAGAAAACCAAAAAAGAAAAAGAAAGCTAAAATCTTTCATATTAAATGTATATGGGATATTCATATTTCATACTTAATGTATGGGAGGGTTTAAAGATAATTTTTTTGATATTTCTCGATTTATTTTTAAAAAATTTTTACCGCCATTTTACTCATTAGGTTAAGTACTTTCGATATCAGTTTAAAGTTTTTTGTTATCTGTAATACTTACGGAAAAATCGCCTGTGCACACTTAACGATTACACCCTGTATATAGGTATAGTAAATGGATGAACCGATTTTGATTAAATATGTCTAATTATACTTTACACGTCATGCCCTTTCATTTCATATGTCACTTGAGTCAAAATTCACTTTTTTTATTATCTACCACTTTTATACCATAAATGGATGAACCGATTTTGATAAAATTTGAATTATTTTTACTGATAGGTCGTTCACTTTCATTTAATATATCACTAAAGTATATTCGACAACTTTAGTTATTTTCATTCCCACTTTTACACAATAAATGGATGAACCGATTTTGATACAGTTTATTTAAGAACCAGCGTCGGAAAATATGCTGCCTAACAAAAAAACATCATCTAATTCGGATTACCTGCTAGCGAGCTACGGTGGCACAAACACACACACACACAGCGGTCAAACACTTATCACCCATATTTTTGCATCGGGGGTTAAAAATATAATATTATAAATACGACATAATTTAAAGGACATTTTATGTATAAAATTTACCTAGAAATAAGTATAATTTTAATTTGACCCCTCCCCCCTACTACCTCAGCTTACCCCCCCACCCTTGGGGACTTTCGATATGATCACTTGCACATAACTGTAGCGTATAACAGATAACTTACGTTTTATCGTACACTGTATGTGTACCATAGAATGCCTTAGCAAATGTTCGCCGTGAGTACTTAAATGGTCATAACTTTTTTATTTATGAACCGATTGACATGAAATAAACACTAAATGTTAAATGAAGATTACCACAATATATTAGTGAAAACCGCATCGAAATCGGATAAGCCGTTTCTGAGATTAGCGTGTTCAAACATACAGACAAACAGACAAACAGACAAACAGACAAAAAATTTTTTAACTACAGTTTTGGGTTTGGGATCGATTTAATAATAACCCCTGCTAATTTTTTTTTACATATTTTCATTGTACAGACACAACTTTTCTAGAATTTTATTATATGTATTGATTGATGATAATATGGTTTTTATATTTATTTACCTTCCTTCCTTGTATGGATGTTTTTGACAATATATTGTGCAGCAACTGAGTGCCGAGGCAAACGTCAAAACGTAAAGGAATAGAATCCGCTATCGATACTAATTGACATAAGCGTATGATGTTTTGCTAAGGATTTGTTCACCCTACCAACGACGACGACGACCACGAACAAAATTTTCATCCAGTCGCAATTTAATAAAATTGTGCAAAACACAATTAAAAATCAATTATTAAAATTTCCTGTCGTTCTGGTGATTGGAATTTTTATTTTTGAGATCAACGATGAATGAAAAAATATTATATATTTTTCGTAGAAACAGTGGCTCCTAGAAAAAAATGTATGTGAAGTTTTTTAAAGATAATTTTATAATCTACAATTTTGGTAAAAGTTAAGGATACCATACCATACCATCATTATCATAATAATATATCTTATATATATATTTTTTTATAATGGTACTTAATTTTAAAGCTCGTCGGGAAGTTTGTAAAATTATATATATTCCTTTTCCTTCGTTGCGTTGGGTTTTTTTTTTAAATTTTTAAACTTCGGTTTCTTATTTTCATTTAATATTTTCAAGTGAGCGAGACCTACCTCTACCTCCATAATACATTCCTACATCTGACATCTTTTAAGTTGGGCCGTAACCGTGCATAAATTGTAATGGACCACAGTGGCAAAAGAAGTGGTATATTTAAGAAAAAAAATTGCCAAGGGCCAGGCCTATGTGGCTTTGAGAAGAGTTCAAAATTTCCAGGGTGTGGCTATCCTCTCGCTCCCATGTCCCCCTCTTCTTTCACAGACTTTCAACCCTTCCCTTTCCATCCCTAGTAAATGGCAGAACCGATTTTGATGTAAATAATATTATCTAATTGTACCTATATGTACACGTCATATCCTATCGTTTGATGCTCCATTTGGTTTATTTATCTAACCACTGTCACCCCTAAAGTGCCCTATATGTAAAAAACGGATGAACCGATTTCGATAAAACATTACTAATTGTTATTCACCCGTTATGCACATTCATTTGATATATCACTTAGGTAGGTACTATCACAATATTTGACAACATTCGTTTCTTTCATTCCCACTTATACCTATACAGGGTGTAATCGTTAAGTGTGCACAGGCGATTTTTCCGTAAGTATTACAGATAACAAAAAACTTTAAACTGATATCGAAAGTACTTAACCTAATGAGTAAAATGGCGGTAATAAATTTTTAAAAATAAATCGAGAAATATCAAAAAAATTATCTTTAAACCCTCCCATTCATTAAGTATGAAATATGAATATCCCATATACCTACATTTAATATGAAAGATTTTAGCTTTTTTTTTCTTTTTTTGGTTTTCTGCTTTAATTACTTCGCAAATTTGAAGTGACATTTTCCACATTTTTCCGGACATTTTCACGCATTTTCCGGATATTTTCCGGGAATTTTCCAGGCATTTTCCGGACATTTCCCTGACATAGCCTGTAAATGTCTGGAAAATCCCCGGGAAATGCTCGGAAAATCCCCGGAAAATGTCTGGAAAATCCCCGGAAAATGCCAGGGAAATGTCCGGAAAATGTCTGGAAAACATCGGGAAAATCCCCGGGATATGCTCGGAAAATCCCCGGAAAAAGCCTGGGAAATTCCCGGAAAATAACCGGAAAATGCCAGAGAAATGCTCGGAAAATGCGTGGAAATTTCCGGAAAAACCGTGGAAAATCCCTGGAAAATGCCTGGAAGATATCCGGAAAATGCGTGAAAATGTCCGGAAAATATCCGGTAAATGCGTGGAAAATCCCCGGAAAATGCCAGGGAAATGTCCGGAAAATGTCTGGGAAACATCCGGAAAATCCCCGGGAAATGCTCGGAAAATGCCTGGGAAATTCCCGGAAAATGTCTGGAAAATCCCGGAAAATAACCGGAAAATGCCAGGGAAATGTCTGGAAAATATCCGGAAAATGCGTGGAAATTTCCGGAAAAAGCGTGGAAAATGCCTGAAAATGCCAGGGAAATGTCTGGAAAATATCCGGAAAATGCGTGGAAATTTCCGGAAAAAGGGTGGAAAATGCCTGAAAATGCCCGGAAAATGCTCGAAAAATGCGTGGAAATTTCCGGAAAAACCGTGGAAAATCCCTGGAAAATGCCTGGAAAATGTCCGGAAAATATCCGGTAAATGCGTGAAAATGTCCGGAAAATATCCGGAAAATGCCTGGAAAATCGCCGGAAAATGCCTGAGAAATGTCCGGAAAATGTCTGGGAAATGCGTGGAAAATCCCCGGAAAATGCCAGGGAAATGTCCGGAAAATGTCTGGAAAACATCCGGAAAATCCCCGGGATATGCTCGGAAAATCCCCGGAAAAAGCCTGGGAAATTCCCGGAAAATAACCGGAAAATGCCTGGGAAATGCTCGGAAAATGCGTGGAAATTTCCGGAAAAACCGTGGAAAATCCCTGGAAAATGCCTGGAAAATATCCGGAAAATGCGTGAAAATGTCCGGAAAATATCCAGTAAATGCGTGAAAATGTCCGGAAAATATCCGGAAAATGCCTGGAAAATCCCCGGAAAATGCCTGAAAAATGTCCGGAAAATGTCTGGGAAATGCGTGGAAAATCCCCGGAAAATGCCAGGGAAATGTCCGGAAAATGTCTGGGAAACATCCGGAAAATCCCCGGGAAATGCTCGGAAAATGCCTGGGAAATTCCCGGAAAATGTCTGGAATATCCCGGAAAATAACCGGAAAATGCCAGGGAAATGTCTGGAAAATATCCGGAAAATGCGTGGATATGTCCGGAAAAAGCGTGGAAAATGCCTGGAAAATGCCCGGAAAATGCTCGGAAAATCCCCGGAAAATATCCGGAAAATGCGTGAAAATGTCCGGAAAAAGCGTGGAAAATGCCACTTCAAATTTGCGAAGTAATTAAAGCAGAAAACCAAAAAAGAAAAAGAAAGCTAAAATCTTTCATATTAAATGTATATGGGATATTCATATTTCATACTTAATGTATGGGAGGGTTTAAAGATAATTTTTTTGATATTTCTCGATTTATTTTTAAAAAATTTTTACCGCCATTTTACTCATTAGGTTAAGTACTTTCGATATCAGTTTAAAGTTTTTTGTTATCTGTAATACTTACGGAAAAATCGCCTGTGCACACTTAACGATTACACCCTGTATATAGGTATAGTAAATGGATGAACCGATTTTGATTAAATATGTCTAATTATACTTTACACGTCATGCCCTTTCATTTCATATGTCACTTGAGTCAAAATTCACTTTTTTTATTATCTACCACTTTTATACCATAAATGGATGAACCGATTTTGATAAAATTTGAATTATTTTTACTGATAGGTCGTTCACTTTCATTTAATATATCACTAAAGTATATTCGACAACTTTAGTTATTTTCATTCCCACTTTTACACAATAAATGGATGAACCGATTTTGATACAGTTTATTTAAGAACCAGCGTCGGAAAATATGCTGCCTAACAAAAAAACATCATCTAATTCGGATTACCTGCTAGCGAGCTACGGTGGCACAAACACACACACACACAGCGGTCAAACACTTATCACCCATATTTTTGCATCGGGGGTTAAAAATATAATATTATAAATACGACATAATTTAAAGGACATTTTATGTATAAAATTTACCTAGAAATAAGTATAATTTTAATTTGACCCCTCCCCCCTACTACCTCAGCTTACCCCCCCACCCTTGGGGACTTTCGATATGATCACTTGCACATAACTGTAGCGTATAACAGATAACTTACGTTTTATCGTACACTGTATGTGTACCATAGAATGCCTTAGCAAATGTTCGCCGTGAGTACTTAAATGGTCATAACTTTTTTATTTATGAACCGATTGACATGAAATAAACACTAAATGTTAAATGAAGATTACCACAATATATTAGTGAAAACCGCATCGAAATCGGATAAGCCGTTTCTGAGATTAGCGTGTTCAAACATACAGACAAACAGACAAACAGACAAACAGACAAAAAATTTTTTAACTACAGTTTTGGGTTTGGGATCGATTTAATAATAACCCCTGCTAATTTTTTTTTACATATTTTCATTGTACAGACACAACTTTTCTAGAATTTTATTATATGTATTGATTGATGATAATATGGTTTTTATATTTATTTACCTTCCTTCCTTGTATGGATGTTTTTGACAATATATTGTGCAGCAACTGAGTGCCGAGGCAAACGTCAAAACGTAAAGGAATAGAATCCGCTATCGATACTAATTGACATAAGCGTATGATGTTTTGCTAAGGATTTGTTCACCCTACCAACGACGACGACGACCACGAACAAAATTTTCATCCAGTCGCAATTTAATAAAATTGTGCAAAACACAATTAAAAATCAATTATTAAAATTTCCTGTCGTTCTGGTGATTGGAATTTTTATTTTTGAGATCAACGATGAATGAAAAAATATTATATATTTTTCGTAGAAACAGTGGCTCCTAGAAAAAAATGTATGTGAAGTTTTTTAAAGATAATTTTATAATCTACAATTTTGGTAAAAGTTAAGGATACCATACCATACCATCATTATCATAATAATATATCTTATATATATATTTTTTTATAATGGTACTTAATTTTAAAGCTCGTCGGGAAGTTTGTAAAATTATATATATTCCTTTTCCTTCGTTGCGTTGGGTTTTTTTTTTAAATTTTTAAACTTCGGTTTCTTATTTTCATTTAATATTTTCAAGTGAGCGAGACCTACCTCTACCTCCATAATACATTCCTACATCTGACATCTTTTAAGTTGGGCCGTAACCGTGCATAAATTGTAATGGACCACAGTGGCAAAAGAAGTGGTATATTTAAGAAAAAAAATTGCCAAGGGCCAGGCCTATGTGGCTTTGAGAAGAGTTCAAAATTTCCAGGGTGTGGCTATCCTCTCGCTCCCATGTCCCCCTCTTCTTTCACAGACTTTCAACCCTTCCCTTTCCATCCCTAGTAAATGGCAGAACCGATTTTGATGTAAATAATATTATCTAATTGTACCTATATGTACACGTCATATCCTATCGTTTGATGCTCCATTTGGTTTATTTATCTAACCACTGTCACCCCTAAAGTGCCCTATATGTAAAAAACGGATGAACCGATTTCGATAAAACATTACTAATTGTTATTCACCCGTTATGCACATTCATTTGATATATCACTTAGGTAGGTACTATCACAATATTTGACAACATTCGTTTCTTTCATTCCCACTTATACCTATACAGGGTGTAATCGTTAAGTGTGCACAGGCGATTTTTCCGTAAGTATTACAGATAACAAAAAACTTTAAACTGATATCGAAAGTACTTAACCTAATGAGTAAAATGGCGGTAATAAATTTTTAAAAATAAATCGAGAAATATCAAAAAAATTATCTTTAAACCCTCCCATTCATTAAGTATGAAATATGAATATCCCATATACCTACATTTAATATGAAAGATTTTAGCTTTTTTTTTCTTTTTTTGGTTTTCTGCTTTAATTACTTCGCAAATTTGAAGTGACATTTTCCACATTTTTCCGGACATTTTCACGCATTTTCCGGATATTTTCCGGGAATTTTCCAGGCATTTTCCGGACATTTCCCTGACATAGCCTGTAAATGTCTGGAAAATCCCCGGGAAATGCTCGGAAAATCCCCGGAAAATGTCTGGAAAATCCCCGGAAAATGCCAGGGAAATGTCCGGAAAATGTCTGGAAAACATCGGGAAAATCCCCGGGATATGCTCGGAAAATCCCCGGAAAAAGCCTGGGAAATTCCCGGAAAATAACCGGAAAATGCCAGAGAAATGCTCGGAAAATGCGTGGAAATTTCCGGAAAAACCGTGGAAAATCCCTGGAAAATGCCTGGAAGATATCCGGAAAATGCGTGAAAATGTCCGGAAAATATCCGGTAAATGCGTGGAAAATCCCCGGAAAATGCCAGGGAAATGTCCGGAAAATGTCTGGGAAACATCCGGAAAATCCCCGGGAAATGCTCGGAAAATGCCTGGGAAATTCCCGGAAAATGTCTGGAAAATCCCGGAAAATAACCGGAAAATGCCAGGGAAATGTCTGGAAAATATCCGGAAAATGCGTGGAAATTTCCGGAAAAAGCGTGGAAAATGCCTGAAAATGCCAGGGAAATGTCTGGAAAATATCCGGAAAATGCGTGGAAATTTCCGGAAAAAGGGTGGAAAATGCCTGAAAATGCCCGGAAAATGCTCGAAAAATGCGTGGAAATTTCCGGAAAAACCGTGGAAAATCCCTGGAAAATGCCTGGAAAATGTCCGGAAAATATCCGGTAAATGCGTGAAAATGTCCGGAAAATATCCGGAAAATGCCTGGAAAATCGCCGGAAAATGCCTGAGAAATGTCCGGAAAATGTCTGGGAAATGCGTGGAAAATCCCCGGAAAATGCCAGGGAAATGTCCGGAAAATGTCTGGAAAACATCCGGAAAATCCCCGGGATATGCTCGGAAAATCCCCGGAAAAAGCCTGGGAAATTCCCGGAAAATAACCGGAAAATGCCTGGGAAATGCTCGGAAAATGCGTGGAAATTTCCGGAAAAACCGTGGAAAATCCCTGGAAAATGCCTGGAAAATATCCGGAAAATGCGTGAAAATGTCCGGAAAATATCCAGTAAATGCGTGAAAATGTCCGGAAAATATCCGGAAAATGCCTGGAAAATCCCCGGAAAATGCCTGAAAAATGTCCGGAAAATGTCTGGGAAATGCGTGGAAAATCCCCGGAAAATGCCAGGGAAATGTCCGGAAAATGTCTGGGAAACATCCGGAAAATCCCCGGGAAATGCTCGGAAAATGCCTGGGAAATTCCCGGAAAATGTCTGGAATATCCCGGAAAATAACCGGAAAATGCCAGGGAAATGTCTGGAAAATATCCGGAAAATGCGTGGATATGTCCGGAAAAAGCGTGGAAAATGCCTGGAAAATGCCCGGAAAATGCTCGGAAAATCCCCGGAAAATATCCGGAAAATGCGTGAAAATGTCCGGAAAAAGCGTGGAAAATGCCACTTCAAATTTGCGAAGTAATTAAAGCAGAAAACCAAAAAAGAAAAAGAAAGCTAAAATCTTTCATATTAAATGTATATGGGATATTCATATTTCATACTTAATGTATGGGAGGGTTTAAAGATAATTTTTTTGATATTTCTCGATTTATTTTTAAAAAATTTTTACCGCCATTTTACTCATTAGGTTAAGTACTTTCGATATCAGTTTAAAGTTTTTTGTTATCTGTAATACTTACGGAAAAATCGCCTGTGCACACTTAACGATTACACCCTGTATATAGGTATAGTAAATGGATGAACCGATTTTGATTAAATATGTCTAATTATACTTTACACGTCATGCCCTTTCATTTCATATGTCACTTGAGTCAAAATTCACTTTTTTTATTATCTACCACTTTTATACCATAAATGGATGAACCGATTTTGATAAAATTTGAATTATTTTTACTGATAGGTCGTTCACTTTCATTTAATATATCACTAAAGTATATTCGACAACTTTAGTTATTTTCATTCCCACTTTTACACAATAAATGGATGAACCGATTTTGATACAGTTTATTTAAGAACCAGCGTCGGAAAATATGCTGCCTAACAAAAAAACATCATCTAATTCGGATTACCTGCTAGCGAGCTACGGTGGCACAAACACACACACACACAGCGGTCAAACACTTATCACCCATATTTTTGCATCGGGGGTTAAAAATATAATATTATAAATACGACATAATTTAAAGGACATTTTATGTATAAAATTTACCTAGAAATAAGTATAATTTTAATTTGACCCCTCCCCCCTACTACCTCAGCTTACCCCCCCACCCTTGGGGACTTTCGATATGATCACTTGCACATAACTGTAGCGTATAACAGATAACTTACGTTTTATCGTACACTGTATGTGTACCATAGAATGCCTTAGCAAATGTTCGCCGTGAGTACTTAAATGGTCATAACTTTTTTATTTATGAACCGATTGACATGAAATAAACACTAAATGTTAAATGAAGATTACCACAATATATTAGTGAAAACCGCATCGAAATCGGATAAGCCGTTTCTGAGATTAGCGTGTTCAAACATACAGACAAACAGACAAACAGACAAACAGACAAAAAATTTTTTAACTACAGTTTTGGGTTTGGGATCGATTTAATAATAACCCCTGCTAATTTTTTTTTACATATTTTCATTGTACAGACACAACTTTTCTAGAATTTTATTATATGTATTGATTGATGATAATATGGTTTTTATATTTATTTACCTTCCTTCCTTGTATGGATGTTTTTGACAATATATTGTGCAGCAACTGAGTGCCGAGGCAAACGTCAAAACGTAAAGGAATAGAATCCGCTATCGATACTAATTGACATAAGCGTATGATGTTTTGCTAAGGATTTGTTCACCCTACCAACGACGACGACGACCACGAACAAAATTTTCATCCAGTCGCAATTTAATAAAATTGTGCAAAACACAATTAAAAATCAATTATTAAAATTTCCTGTCGTTCTGGTGATTGGAATTTTTATTTTTGAGATCAACGATGAATGAAAAAATATTATATATTTTTCGTAGAAACAGTGGCTCCTAGAAAAAAATGTATGTGAAGTTTTTTAAAGATAATTTTATAATCTACAATTTTGGTAAAAGTTAAGGATACCATACCATACCATCATTATCATAATAATATATCTTATATATATATTTTTTTATAATGGTACTTAATTTTAAAGCTCGTCGGGAAGTTTGTAAAATTATATATATTCCTTTTCCTTCGTTGCGTTGGGTTTTTTTTTTAAATTTTTAAACTTCGGTTTCTTATTTTCATTTAATATTTTCAAGTGAGCGAGACCTACCTCTACCTCCATAATACATTCCTACATCTGACATCTTTTAAGTTGGGCCGTAACCGTGCATAAATTGTAATGGACCACAGTGGCAAAAGAAGTGGTATATTTAAGAAAAAAAATTGCCAAGGGCCAGGCCTATGTGGCTTTGAGAAGAGTTCAAAATTTCCAGGGTGTGGCTATCCTCTCGCTCCCATGTCCCCCTCTTCTTTCACAGACTTTCAACCCTTCCCTTTCCATCCCTAGTAAATGGCAGAACCGATTTTGATGTAAATAATATTATCTAATTGTACCTATATGTACACGTCATATCCTATCGTTTGATGCTCCATTTGGTTTATTTATCTAACCACTGTCACCCCTAAAGTGCCCTATATGTAAAAAACGGATGAACCGATTTCGATAAAACATTACTAATTGTTATTCACCCGTTATGCACATTCATTTGATATATCACTTAGGTAGGTACTATCACAATATTTGACAACATTCGTTTCTTTCATTCCCACTTATACCTATACAGGGTGTAATCGTTAAGTGTGCACAGGCGATTTTTCCGTAAGTATTACAGATAACAAAAAACTTTAAACTGATATCGAAAGTACTTAACCTAATGAGTAAAATGGCGGTAATAAATTTTTAAAAATAAATCGAGAAATATCAAAAAAATTATCTTTAAACCCTCCCATTCATTAAGTATGAAATATGAATATCCCATATACCTACATTTAATATGAAAGATTTTAGCTTTTTTTTTCTTTTTTTGGTTTTCTGCTTTAATTACTTCGCAAATTTGAAGTGACATTTTCCACATTTTTCCGGACATTTTCACGCATTTTCCGGATATTTTCCGGGAATTTTCCAGGCATTTTCCGGACATTTCCCTGACATAGCCTGTAAATGTCTGGAAAATCCCCGGGAAATGCTCGGAAAATCCCCGGAAAATGTCTGGAAAATCCCCGGAAAATGCCAGGGAAATGTCCGGAAAATGTCTGGAAAACATCGGGAAAATCCCCGGGATATGCTCGGAAAATCCCCGGAAAAAGCCTGGGAAATTCCCGGAAAATAACCGGAAAATGCCAGAGAAATGCTCGGAAAATGCGTGGAAATTTCCGGAAAAACCGTGGAAAATCCCTGGAAAATGCCTGGAAGATATCCGGAAAATGCGTGAAAATGTCCGGAAAATATCCGGTAAATGCGTGGAAAATCCCCGGAAAATGCCAGGGAAATGTCCGGAAAATGTCTGGGAAACATCCGGAAAATCCCCGGGAAATGCTCGGAAAATGCCTGGGAAATTCCCGGAAAATGTCTGGAAAATCCCGGAAAATAACCGGAAAATGCCAGGGAAATGTCTGGAAAATATCCGGAAAATGCGTGGAAATTTCCGGAAAAAGCGTGGAAAATGCCTGAAAATGCCAGGGAAATGTCTGGAAAATATCCGGAAAATGCGTGGAAATTTCCGGAAAAAGGGTGGAAAATGCCTGAAAATGCCCGGAAAATGCTCGAAAAATGCGTGGAAATTTCCGGAAAAACCGTGGAAAATCCCTGGAAAATGCCTGGAAAATGTCCGGAAAATATCCGGTAAATGCGTGAAAATGTCCGGAAAATATCCGGAAAATGCCTGGAAAATCGCCGGAAAATGCCTGAGAAATGTCCGGAAAATGTCTGGGAAATGCGTGGAAAATCCCCGGAAAATGCCAGGGAAATGTCCGGAAAATGTCTGGAAAACATCCGGAAAATCCCCGGGATATGCTCGGAAAATCCCCGGAAAAAGCCTGGGAAATTCCCGGAAAATAACCGGAAAATGCCTGGGAAATGCTCGGAAAATGCGTGGAAATTTCCGGAAAAACCGTGGAAAATCCCTGGAAAATGCCTGGAAAATATCCGGAAAATGCGTGAAAATGTCCGGAAAATATCCAGTAAATGCGTGAAAATGTCCGGAAAATATCCGGAAAATGCCTGGAAAATCCCCGGAAAATGCCTGAAAAATGTCCGGAAAATGTCTGGGAAATGCGTGGAAAATCCCCGGAAAATGCCAGGGAAATGTCCGGAAAATGTCTGGGAAACATCCGGAAAATCCCCGGGAAATGCTCGGAAAATGCCTGGGAAATTCCCGGAAAATGTCTGGAATATACCGGAAAATAACCGGAAAATGCCAGGGAAATGTCTGGAAAATATCCGGAAAATGCGTGGATATGTCCGGAAAAAGCGTGGAAAATGCCTGGAAAATGCCCGGAAAATGCTCGGAAAATCCCCGGAAAATATCCGGAAAATGCGTGAAAATGTCCGGAAAAAGCGTGGAAAATGCCACTTCAAATTTGCGAAGTAATTAAAGCAGAAAACCAAAAAAGAAAAAGAAAGCTAAAATCTTTCATATTAAATGTATATGGGATATTCATATTTCATACTTAATGTATGGGAGGGTTTAAAGATAATTTTTTTGATATTTCTCGATTTATTTTTAAAAAATTTTTACCGCCATTTTACTCATTAGGTTAAGTACTTTCGATATCAGTTTAAAGTTTTTTGTTATCTGTAATACTTACGGAAAAATCGCCTGTGCACACTTAACGATTACACCCTGTATATAGGTATAGTAAATGGATGAACCGATTTTGATTAAATATGTCTAATTATACTTTACACGTCATGCCCTTTCATTTCATATGTCACTTGAGTCAAAATTCACTTTTTTTATTATCTACCACTTTTATACCATAAATGGATGAACCGATTTTGATAAAATTTGAATTATTTTTACTGATAGGTCGTTCACTTTCATTTAATATATCACTAAAGTATATTCGACAACTTTAGTTATTTTCATTCCCACTTTTACACAATAAATGGATGAACCGATTTTGATACAGTTTATTTAAGAACCAGCGTCGGAAAATATGCTGCCTAACAAAAAAACATCATCTAATTCGGATTACCTGCTAGCGAGCTACGGTGGCACAAACACACACACACACAGCGGTCAAACACTTATCACCCATATTTTTGCATCGGGGGTTAAAAATATAATATTATAAATACGACATAATTTAAAGGACATTTTATGTATAAAATTTACCTAGAAATAAGTATAATTTTAATTTGACCCCTCCCCCCTACTACCTCAGCTTACCCCCCCACCCTTGGGGACTTTCGATATGATCACTTGCACATAACTGTAGCGTATAACAGATAACTTACGTTTTATCGTACACTGTATGTGTACCATAGAATGCCTTAGCAAATGTTCGCCGTGAGTACTTAAATGGTCATAACTTTTTTATTTATGAACCGATTGACATGAAATAAACACTAAATGTTAAATGAAGATTACCACAATATATTAGTGAAAACCGCATCGAAATCGGATAAGCCGTTTCTGAGATTAGCGTGTTCAAACATACAGACAAACAGACAAACAGACAAACAGACAAAAAATTTTTTAACTACAGTTTTGGGTTTGGGATCGATTTAATAATAACCCCTGCTAATTTTTTTTTACATATTTTCATTGTACAGACACAACTTTTCTAGAATTTTATTATATATGTATTGATTGATGATAATATGGTTTTCAAACACAAGTTTACATTTAAACCATATAAATCTAATCATTAAAACCGCAGTTCAAAAGTATTTACAGTACTGATCATTCTTAAATATTATGACAATTACAAAAAAATAAAAATAAAAACAATCAAAAACAGGGATTATCTTTATTTCTGACATTTTAGATACATCGGAACTTTCATTATGCTCTTCTTCATTTTCACTTTCCCTATTGCCATCACCTGTGTTGCATTTCATCGATTAATTCAACTCACCTTTAAAAACAAAACCAAGAAGGGTATGTAATAGCAGCTCTATATAGTTCCACACAGAGAGAACACGTGCAGTCACCACCAATATTTAAAGACGACTGACGGATTTTCGAGTTTTTTGACTGACAGGCTACCGTCACCTACCGCCCGAATTGTTTTTGATTGTGTATGACCGTGAATTGACTTCTATTTCTTTTGAACAAGGTGTAAAATGCAAGTGCATTGTTTAGGGCTCTTACGATTCAATGATTCGAGTGTTTTCGGAAATACGACAATTAGCGAAGATTTGCATGTGCATTATCAATTTTGGAGTACTGTAGCTTAATTTTCATCAGTATAACCATTATTGAAATAAAACAACCTGTTTCAAATCAATCTCTTTAATGTAATTTGTGCGTAGATGTAATCATATTATAAATAAACTTATTACATTTATCACAATTCGTTTTGCGTACGTGTGAATGATATTAAAATTTGCTGTAAAGGTTATGTTTACTGTATTTAGAAGGTCTATTCCATACGATGTTATATAATAAACATTTTTGTTATAATATGAATATCAAAGATTGTGCTTAATAACATCTAACTAGAGTCTTAATTTGAAGCGAATGTACGCTGAGATTAAACGCTTCTTAAATCATTTTAATAAATAATTACGTATTTTAAAAATGTATTTCACACCTAAAAACAGTGTTGAACAAATCTCTAATCTATTAGTGCTTTTATCATTCCAAATATTTGAAAATCAGATGGTAAGTAAGGACGAAATATTTTCGTCAAAATGTAAAGTATTATGATGTTTAAAATTAAGATGCTCAGCTTTATGTTAATTGTGTTGATCAAACCCTGAACTATCGGTGATTTTTACTTCCAAACATTTTATCAGGTGATTTTGGAATCTGTATGTTTCCAAATATAAAACGTTTGTGATAAATTAAGATACTCTTCAAGCTAACTTGCTTCGTACTAATTCGCCTAATTGTTTTGCACCAGCTTCATTCTTCTTCTTACAAACCTCTAGTTCAGAACAACGTTGTAACCAAGCGGACAGGTTGGGGTATCTGAAAATACATGAATAATATTGAAAAATTAAATCTTTTTGGTTAAAGTTTACATGCTTTTGATTTTTTAGATTTATAGAATACACGGGTCCGCATAGAGCGAGCAGCCTCGAGAAGCAATTGCTGCGCGAGAAAAAGTGTTGATTAACGGGAATTTTTCTTTGTCTATTTCTAAATCTTGCCGTTTCTACTTTCTTGAATCAATTTTTCCAGTAACAAGATTTATCACTATTAAATTATCTATACAATGGTGTGTAGAATCAGGAGATTACGTTTACGACCAATCGTGAAATTAATTAAATAACTTTAACCAAGGCAAAAAAAATGTATCATCGAGCATACTCTAATTCTTCGCATTATGAGTAAAAACAATCATGTAATAAAACTAATAACGTTACCTTTGTCCCGTTGTCTTTAATGATATTCATATTTTTTATGTTACAGCATTTAATACAGTTTTCAAAATAATTTTGATCTAAGTTTGTATTTTATACTATACTAGCGGTCCGCCCCGGCTTCGCCCGTGGTACATATTTACGTTTTCTCTACATTAGAACTATCCTCGTACTTCAAGGAATATAATAAAAAAAGAATTATCGAAATCGGTCCACCCGTTTACGAGTGACGCCGTGAATAGGGAAAACGGTTCATTTTTATATATATAGATGTAGAGTACCTATATAGTTTCAAATTAATCCAAAAACGAACTCACTTGTCAGCATCAACAGGAACTATCTCATTCGATGTGCTAAGAGTAGCGAAACAGCAGATATCAGCAATAGTGAACTGGTCTCCAGCAATCCACTTCTTAGTGAGGAAGGCTTCGGAGAACTCGTAACTGCTCTTGATCTTGTCCAAGTTTACCTGAGCATATGCGGTGGCGCCGAAGAAAAGTATTGGGCCCTGGAAATATGGTTAAAGTATTTTAGTTTATGAATTTTAAGCTATTGCATAGCTTCTATCGCGGGCCTTGAGCGCGGGGACCGAATCGAGAAATTCCGTTACGAAAAAACCTCACGCTCCCCACTCCGACGGACACGGAGGTGTGGCTTGAAGGCATGCTATGCAATAGCTTTACCGCGGCAGTCCCCGAGTGCCACACGTCTTTTTTTGACGTGAAAACGTCTTATAATTCGATAAAGCCGGCTGCACGCACGAAAAAACATGACTCATGCGGCGTTACCTCGCTCTGACTCATCTGAGGCGTTCCATGTAAGGCTTGAAGTGTGAGCGACAGCGCGGAACGAGCGACAAAGAAGCACAATCGGACGTTGTCACGTTCAACTATCGTCAGTAAACCGACTTTACAGACAACCAATTTTTTTTTGTTTACGGATTTTTACAAACTATCTTATTAACTGGCAAAAGATACAATTTATTGAAGTAAAACTTAGCCTAAAGAAGGCGCGTTGAGAGGAAAATTTTAAGGTCGCGCCATGGCAATACCGATTTTGGTATCTTTAAATTTTGCCAAAGAAGTTTCACTTCTGACACACACGCTCTTATTTGTTTGTTTTTGTCCTGAGTTAAAACTTAAAGCTTAAGTACCTAATTAGAAAGTACCTACTCATAAGTGTCACTTATGTAAAGATAGTTGATTACATAATATTATGAGAATAATGTACGTTATTATGAAAATAAATAGCTACTGAATCTATTATAGAATAATATTATGCTAGAGTTAGGTTACAAACTTAATTAATTCAAAACAAACTCAGCTCTATATGCTATTACATACTAGTTTACGCTCGTGACTTCGTGCGATTAAGCAAACATGCTTAGTTTGATTTTTTAGTCTTAAATTTGCTAAAAAGATAATTAATCGAATATTAATAATTAAACGAGTTACAAAAATACTGTTAGATGTCGCTATTACTGTTAATTCCCTTAGACCAAGGTGAGGCCACGAATAATAAACATATCATTCTAATATACTAGATTTCCGCCCGCGGCTTCGCCCGCGTTTTAAAAGGAAAACCCGCATAGTTCCCGTTCCCGTGGGATTTCCGGGATAAAACCTATCCTATGTGTTAATCCAAGTTACCCTCTATATGTGTGCTAAATTTCATTGTAATCGGTTCAGTAGTATTTGCGTGAAAGAGTAACAAACACACACACATCCTCACAAACTTTCGCATTTATAATATTAGTAGGATAGGATAGAATAGGATTTTCCATAGAAACTGCTGATAACAGCTGTCATATTATATCATGTTTATTGCTATCAAAATACTTACAACTGTGAACCGTACAGCTGGGAACAAAATACCGCTGTCGAAATGTAAGCGCTGGTCGACAATAGCTCGCAATTTGGGTTCCTTGGGGTACAGGGAGTCGTCCTTTGCGTATTTGGACACGAGGTAACCGGCGATCGCGTGGCTGAAAACAGAAGTTTTAAAAGTATTTCAATTCTGCAGCTTTTTTAAGTTTTTCTTAAGTATTATCATCATCCAAGTGGATGCAGCAACAACAATATATCAATTTTATGTATGTACCTATACAAAGCCGGGTTAACAACGGTTTTATTTAACGGAAGGTTACAATTTTGATATCTAATCGGTTGTTAGAATTGTCGCCTTTTAGAGCAAATCATTAACGAATTCATCTACAGGTATTCAAAATAATTTTGATCTAAGTTTGTATTTTATACTGGCGGTCAACCCCGGCTTCGCCCGTGGTACATATTTACGTTTTCTCTACATCAAAACCATCCTCGTACTTCAAGGAATATAATAAAAAAGAATTATCGAAATTGGTCCACCCGTTCATGAGTAATGCCTTGACCAAGGAAAACGGGTTTCATTTTTATATATATTGATAGATGTAGAGTACCTATATTTAATGTTACCGATAGATTCAAAATAAATAAATAATAATTACCTGTCAGACAAGACAAAGTCGTCGTCTTTTAAAACTGGAATGGTGTGTTGTGGATTCAGCTGAAAAAATTAAATTAAGGGTTTTTAGAGTATTTCAAATTAAAAAAACGTCGTAATTAAAATTATTTATTACGTAGGTAAGCTGAGACATAATCTCAAAATGATTATTACAGAAGGAGTCAGTTTGGAAAGAATTATAAAATTAAAAAAAAAAATCAGCTATAGTCTTCCAATCTACATTTACCGAATACGTTCAGTAATGGCAGAAAAATGTAAAATAAAAAAGGGTTCTACAAACTTTCAAAAACTCTTCCGACAAATGTTCCTTTTCCAGAAGGTTCACGTCAACAAATTTTGCGGGTAGATTCAGAAGGTCGATGACCATCATAGCGGCCCGCGCGGGGGGACTGGCGTCCAACTTGTATAATGTTAGCACCATTTTTAATCTGTGAATAAAAAAAAATAATAAAAAGTTTAGAAAATAATGGATATAGACTGTGTTTTAGAAACTAAAAACTTTTTAACGGATTTTAAACGCGAATTATTCAATATGGTCGAGTAGAGGCAATCACGATAGTGTAGAGCCTAAATGTCTATGATCGGCCGTCATTGGTGATGTTTATTCGTAATCACGGTAATGGCGGCAAACATCGACGATCATCTTATTATAGTAGCTTTCCGCCTGCGTCTTCAAAGAAAAACCCGCGTTGTTCCCGTTCCCGTGGCATTTTCGGGATAAAACCTATCCTATGTGTTAATCCAAGTTACCCTCTATATGTGTGCTAAATTTCATTGTAATCGGTTCAGTAGTATTTGCGTGAAAGAGTAACAAACGTACACATACACATCCATCCTCACAAACATTCGCATTTATATTATTAAATAGGATTTTTATTGTTGAGTCAACGCTCTCCATTGTGAAAAGAGCCCAATAGATATATTTTATCGTTACGTTTCATACACTGCGAGTATGATTACGCGCAGATCAGTCATTATTATTTATTATCATCATAAATTATTATTAATTAAGTTTAAAGCCTTTATGGTTTAAATATTGACGTAAAATGAAACAAGTAATAATATTTATAGTCTATAAGATCCCACTGCAGGATTACTTCGTTCATAGTTTTTTTGATGAAACCAAAATTTTATGTATATTTACAATTAGGAGAATATATTATATCGACTAGATTTCCAGTCAAAATTTGGCCGCAAGCATTTTTAATTAATATTCATTATTATTTATTTTTAACAGCCAGCAACCCTAATTTGCGGCTGGATTTAATTAGGCAACCAGATAATTATGATAATTAAAAGAAAAGAAATAGCTTAAATTTGATATATGAATCAGAAATGTGCGTTATGAACGTGTAACGTATAAATGGATTGAAATCATACCTGTTTGCACCAGGCTACGAAGGTGTTGCGGCCAGATGAAAAACGGCAACCGTGTTTTTTTAGAAGATTCTAAAAAAACACGGTTGCCGTTTTTCATCTGTATGTAATTTGCCGTGATGTAGACTAAAAATAACAAGTGAACTGTGAACGGAATTTTCTTCCAAAAAATCGATGTGAAAAAATTTAATTAAACATGCTTGCGGCCAAATTTTGACTGGCAACCTAGTCGATATAATTATATTCTCCTTTATTATAAATATACATAAAATTTTGGTTTCATCAAAAAAACTATGAACGAAGTAATCCTGCAGTGGGATCTAGTACTATAAGTAATTGATTGGATTGTGTGTACATTTTTAACTGAAGATCTGTCATAATATTATTAATATATTTGAATATTAATAAATTGAATATTTTATTATATTTTAAGTGTATGTTAATGTCCCTGAAAACATAATATTTTATCATAATATATAGATAATCTCATTGTATGTTAATATCTATGAATGGCTTTTCACAGACCGAACAAAATGATTAGATAAGTAATAATTACCGCATAAAAACAACAAAAGCAATATTTTTGCCATAAAAACTAAATTATAACAATGACTAGGTATTATTTTTCTTATCAAAATGTTTTTATTTCTTCTACTATGATAGTGATAATTTCTCACTTTAATAATTGTATAATCTTATTATTGACAGACAATGAATGATATTTAATTTTTTCATAAGATAATAATTATGAGTTTATTTATTTTATCATTTATGATATACCTAATTATTATCCACATTAATATTTCAAATATGTATCATTATTTAATCATTTGCCGTTACCAACCCGTTGTTATCAGTAATTGGTAATTTTAAGAAATCCTCAAAAATTTGAATTTTGTGCATTATTCTTGAATCCTATAAGATTAAAAAGGTCCCTTTTATCACTACAGTCCCCATATGGGGACACCGCACTACACAATTAAAGAGGTTGAAATATGATCATTTAATCAATAGATAAGATCAATGTCTATTAAATTATTAGATTAGACGTTTATTGATCTTCCTTGTCTTTGTGTGGGTATATAACATACTAGCTGTGCTCCGCGGTTTTACCCGCAGTGCTCCGCTTCTGTTGGTCTGAGCTAGATGATATAATATAGCCTATAGCCTTCCTCGATGAATGGGCAATAAACACGGAAAGAATTTTAAAATCGGACCAGTAGTTCCCGAGATTAGCGTTCAAAGAAACAAACCCTTCAACTTTATAATATTAGTATAGATATATACGTATCCTAACAGCTGATATAATTATCTCTTGCTACGTATCAGGCGTCAGACTATTCCTTATGTATAGGCAATTACGTCTAACCACCTTCTGTATTCAATCAATACTTAATAAGTTCAAGTCTCAGGGTTAATTTCTTATGGCCGTTCCCAATATTCAAACTACGGTTATAGATAGACAGCTATCTCCGATAGCTAGTAAGGTTCTATCTATCGTAAGATAGATACGATATTGGGAACGGCCATTACTGGCTGACAGCTGTCAAAACGTTATTGGGACGCTCAAATAGACAAATTCAAAGAGAAAAATTTACCTCTAGTAAGCAGTTAGTCCTCCAGACGATAGATAGCGATCAAAGTTATGTTAGCTTATCGCTAGTAAGCTTATTGGGACGCCAAAACAAAAGATAGATAGCATTTTCTATCTGTAGTAGGGTCAAACCGAAGATAGATACGATATTGGGAACGGCCATTAAAGTAACTGATATTATCCTGTTCAATAATTTTTGACTGATATTTTAATAATTATTTGTAATTTTCACATAAGACAAAAGTACAAATGACTGGGTTCAGAAACTGGCTATTATAATATGTATTATTTTAGTCAAAAAGCATTTGTTCGTCACATCTGTTTCACTAATAGATTTTCTTTATAGCCATCTACCTCCTGTACTAGACAGAAAAATCTTTTTATCACTACATAGTATAAAACAAAGTCGCTTTCTCTGTCCCTATTTCCCTATGTCCCTATGTCCCTTTTGTACGCTTAAATCTTTGAAACTACGCAACGGATTTTGATGCGGTTTTTTTTAATAGATAGAGTGATTCAAGAGGAAGGTTTATATGTATAATAACATCCATTAAATAGTGGAGAAGTACTGTTATTTTTGAGGTTTCTAATGTGATGTCGTAAAAAATTACATTTTTTCCGCTTACATTGCAAACGCAGGCTGAACCCTACGAGTTTTATCAAAATAATGTACTAAGTATTATACACATTGAAAAGGTCTACAGAAAAGTCCGCGATGGTATATGTCTATCTCTTATGGATAACCCACAATAACAACAATGACAAATAATGACTAATTTTCGAAGCGATTTTAACCAATACAGCATTAATCCTTAACCAATTAAATACCTTAAATACATTGTTCATTTAATATAGATCTATTTGGCCCTTTACACCGTATGGTTTAAGTGAATATTTTCGAAGATATTACAGATTTAAAAATTGCGGGACGTGGCGTTTGCGGCGGTACCGGCCGGCCGCCCGGCTATAAATTTTATACCCGTGCGAAGCCGGAGCGGGCCGCTATGTTTTTATATACAACGTTCACAGATTTTCTGTAGTGTATTTAGTATCAGCATTGCACCCGTGCGAAGCCGGGGCGGGTCGCTAGTTTAGATATAAAATACCTCGAATTATGGTTACGGTGACTATTCTAGATGGAGAGTAATAACTGCACATAGGATATTATAATGGCAGAGTTATTACATAACTATGGGAAATGACTTCACTTCCTATTCCATCAATGAATATCGACTTTGGTATGAATATATAAACGAATATATATATAAATAATAATAATATATATATAAACGAATTTGGTACCGGACCGATGGCTTTAACCTTCTCTTCCAGGAACGGTGGAGTTTCAAGTGCGTTACCAGTTTTATTAAATACGTTGCTAGTTACAATAATACGAAAACATAAAGGGGCCCATTAAAAATCCTATCTAAAATCTGTTAAACTGCGCAAACATATTCATTTTAAACATCGTTAAAATACAATTAATGCCTTGCGTTATCCTGCATCTTAATATATATTTAGAAGCTTAATTACCTTCATCTAAGGGTAAGATTAGAGCCTGTGTTAACTGTAACCCTAGTGCTTGGAATTCCTAGATACTAAGTGACTAGCAATTTGAATATTTTAGCGTAACTGTAATAATATTATGTTAAGATGCTCCGTGCTCCGTCTGTTTACGCTCCATATTATGCAATGTTAAAGCGGTTATAATTAACTAGCTGGAACATGGGGTTTCACTCGAGAAAAGGTAACTAATGTTAGTTATTTTATTCTGGGATTTCGAATCTATATCTGTGATATACAGGTATACCTAGGTAATTTAAAATGTACGAAAAGTTGTCGCCTATGAACTACGTTAAACCTCAAGACAGATATACTTAATCAAAATCAAAGCGAGAGGCTGACCTTCAAAATATCGAAAATAATTAATAGTGACGCAAAAGAAGTTTAGGTTCATCTTTGGTACCTACTACAGTTTAAAGTCGTAAAACTATTCGTCGAATATTCAGGACCTCTTTTTATGAGTTGGTTAATAATAATCATGATGTAAGGTCTTAATGGTTTTTTAAGTGCAAATCATCACATGAAATGATAACTTCCTGTAATTATATTTCAATTTTAACCTGATTTATTATACAAAAGCTTTAATAATATTATGATTTATGACATTTATTCCTTTATTTTACGGCTCAGTTATAATTATTAAAGTGCGTGAGTTATTTGCTATCTTTTAAACAAATTCGAATCAAAAACGATTCACCTTTTGCATGTTTAAGTTAAAAATGTTAGACAATACAAATGATGTGAATATATTATTATTTAAAATGAAAATAGAGTGCTTCTCGGGAGATGATAAATTGTTCACACTTCACAGTAAAAGCCAAAGTGAATAAGTGAATAAAATATAACATTTTATTTATAAAAAGCCATTTGTTATATTACCTACCCAACGAGTAGATATATTTTGTACTTACATTGATATCAATTATGAGTTTAGAATATAATATAGAGTTTTCATAAGAGCGAGATAAGACATTAAACAACAATTTTTATAATACGTCGCTGTCTGTATGTTTGTAAGCGCATCAAGTAAGAACCAATACGCCGACTATATAATAATGGAACTCGTTTATAAGTGGTAATCCATTGAATTTATTTTTTACCTGCGGGAATGGAATGAAATGGTATTTTTAATAGTCTCATGATCATTAACATTCAAAATAGCAGAGATTTGAAGTAGATACAGGTTTCTTTAGATATTAGGTAAATTATTAGTATTTAATACTGCTTGTTTACACGTATATTTTATGTACCAACAGCCTTACATAATAATGATAACCGGCAGATTTTGTTACCGTTAACACTACTTAGACATAAAACATACTTAGTATTAACATCAAATTATTTTAAAGATATTCATTATAATAAATTATGCAATCATCAGATCAGTCAATAAAATACCTAATTATCCCAATCATTTGTAACATAACCTATAAACAAAAAACCTGTTTTGATCTCAAATATTTAAATAATTACTAGCCGGTTTCAGTGTTGAGAAATAGCATATAAACGTCAAAAAATTATAATAAAAAAAAAATAATTTTCAATTTAAATACTGCGTCAATACGTCAATGAATATTTGATTATATAAATATGCAAAATATGAAATACACATATTAAGTACTATATATAACGTTTAAATAACCCAACCTAACAAATAAAAATCTAATCACACACAAATACTACTTAAATATAAAAATCTACACAATACACTAAATTTTTCCAATAAAGCATCAAGAGTTTTAAAATAACCATACTAAAAAACGACATACCGTCAGACACACCAACACTGTAGCACGTTAAAATTGTATTTGATCACTGACTGCGTTACAAGGCCACCGATAAATAAATAGATTGTGGACACGGTATGCTTGATCAAAACAAGTTCAGTATCACATATATATGGCAGTTTATCGTATATGTTTGGAATAATGCAAGTCACAGAGTTTAAGCACAATTTTAAAATAAATCTGTTTTTGTGACTGAACTATGATTTTTCTTTTTGTATGTTACAGTTTGAGTACGAGATGTATTTGTTGTAAGTTATTTTACGTAAAAATATAATATTTATTGTAACAATTCTCCTATATATATATATATAAAACTCAAAGGTGACTGATATAGTGATCTATCAACGCACAGCCCAAACCACTGGACGTATCGGGCTGAAATTTGGCATGCAGGTAGATGGTAGGACGTAGGCATCCGCTAAGAAAGGATTTCCCGAAATTCTTGCGGGAACGGGGAAAAACGGGGATGCACGTAAAAAGTCGTGGGCGGAAGCTAGTCATTTATAAGGTTTAAAAAAACTTACATGTTGCTTTACATGTACTTTAAACTTTATAAAAAAGGAAATGCAGAAACCACCGGTAAATATTTATTTGCAAAAAAGCTTTATTTTCAAGGAATATGATCAAATCAATTGCTATAATAATATGAACTGTGACGGTGAATGGTAGTTTTTATTATCTATTTGATGATAACAAATAATAAATAAAAAAAAAAACATATTATTACCGTCGTATCAAAGTGACGATACAAAATCGTCTCAGTAATGTACAATGATATTTAACTTATAATCACGAGTCATATTTTAGATAAAAATTATTGTCATGATGACCTTACAATCAATTAGTTAACCCGGTAAACGTTTATTTGTGACAAATAACTTTTACTAGTTATTTAAAAGTATAAAAATAATTTGCACAATACATTTTCAGACCCTACAGGATAGACACAAAAAACATATAGATATATTATCATAGCAATGATTGGTCAAGCCGTTTCACAGGAATAATTAATAGTATAGATACATAATATTATAGATTAACTAGCTAACCCGTGACGTCACGTCATTTGGTACCCGAATACGCTAATCCAGACTATAATCTGTACCAAAGGAGAATGGCAAGCTCCCATAGGACTCTGGGCCTGATCGTTACACTGATGATTTATGGGGGATTAAATAGATAAAAATATACAGATTCTATAAATATAACAATAATAGATCTGTTCTATGGGATAGCAGAGATGTAAAGTAACAAAAATTTAAGTTAGTTTGCTTGAATTAAATGAATAGCATTGTCTTTTTCTATCTACATTGTTTAGATAGTAAGAGTAACAGTAGAACAGCCAGGTAATAGAAATATTGGAACAAATACATATTCAACACCTAAGTTCAACACACATTTTAAGAAGAGACCGGTAGTGAACACATTATCTTTTTTTTCAGATTTTTTTTCCCATAGAATCAGAAGTAAATTAACCTAATGAATTTTAAATATAATATTATGATTTCTGTAACAGTTAGGCCCAGTTTCGCCATTCTCCTTTCATTTCTGTAACAAATTACAATCAATTGTTTTGCATGAAATACCAACAAATTTTACAAAATTACATACTTACATTTTACAAACTTTCGCGATTATAAAATTTGTCGTTATATTATAGTAAGAAAAAAAGAGCGTGTGTGCCGAGCACACGTGTCAGAAGTGAAACTTCTTGGGCCAGATTCAAAGATACCAAAATCGTCGCCTTACTCCATTACGTGACGGAATTGCCATGACGCGACCTTGAAATTTTGCTCTCAACGAGCCTAAAGAAGTTTCACTTAAAAAAATATTTTTATTATACCCCTAATACATCAATGGTATAACATATGGTTTCAATTGTAATTGACACATAAATAGTGGTCACACGACAACCAAGAGTTAGGACATGAAAACTATCGAGTAACTGTTTGTACTCCAATTATATAGGAACGTTGTAAAATGACGGTTTAAATATTACATGACGAGTTTGATATGTACGTGTTATTGGTTTTTAATAATAGTTCTATTAACGTTCTTATATTTCTTCGTAATATTATTCTCATATGTAGGTATGGTTTTATTTTAAAATATCAATCGACAAAATATACAACCAAAATAACTTTTAAAAAACCAAAATAACTTTTCTAAATTTTTAATTACATAGCTATGTAACAAACTAACAAAAATATATATTCTTGAAGTTGATTGTTCTATTAACAAAGTAACTAGGTACCTACTTATTATACTAATATTACTATATTAGGCAAACTGCAATATCAAATTTATGGAAATTATATACCTGGTACCTACAGAATTTCAGATTGGATAAAACAATAATTATTTTTAACAAAAACCAAATCACTTGCAAATTATCAGAACTAGAAACAAATTAAATACGACCAAAATATGACGAACAAGAAGGCACCAGATTTCGATTAAAAAAAGTCGTCAAAATCAATTATTTCTCCAACAGCTGTATTTCTGATGAAAGATTATTTTGAAGATCATCGCTCAACACAAAACTACAGAATGCATTTAATTAAAACGTTTTAAGCAGTATAAACAGTTAATAATGTAAGTAACTATGTAGGTACTTCAATAATCTTTAGGTTACTTTCTCTTCGATTACTTTCTATGCAGAAACCGGCTGCAAATACCTAGTATACATAAATTATTAGTATGTCTTGCCTTTTTTTCACAGTTATGAAATAAATGATTTATGAAGTTGGATATCAAATCGCCCATTAAAATAATGCCCTCCAGATTTAAAGGAAATGAAAACCTTTTAAAAATTTAATATTTCATCAATTTTGTACATTTTGTAACGTGATTTTCTTGTTAATACCTACTTATTATTCTATATTTAGATCGACTTAAAAAATCTAACACTTTTTACGTAAATTATAATTTAATTAGATATTTGATGGATAATTTACAAGATATATAATAATTATAATTTGATTAGAGTAGATATTTTCTAAAGGTCATTTCAATTATAGAGAAAAAAAAATATGTCAAAAAATCGTGAAAATATTAAATTAATAATTATATTTATTATAATTCGTGATGGCTCATGGCTGCATAATTAAAAAAATCGCCTACGCAAGAACATCGAACTTAATATTTTAACGAAATTGTATTCAAGTGCAATAAATTCCACTTTTAATCTGAAACAGTGATTCCGTTGAAATGAAACCTCATAAATTTAAAACCTGGATGACAATTTAACTGAAACTTATCGGCAGTTATTATTTTATATTATTACTAGGTTTCCGCCCGCGGCTTCGCCCGCGCAGTCAAAGAAAAACCCGCATAGTATCCGTTCCCGTGGGATTTCCGGGATTGCGTCATTTTCCCGGGATAAAAAGTAGCCTATGTCCTTTCTCGGGTATCAAAATATCTCCATACCAAATTTCATGAAAATTGGTTCAGTAGTTTAGGCGAGATTGAGTAACAGACAGACAGACAGAGTTACTTTCGCATTTATAATATTAGTATGGATTTAATACTGGCAACTTTTTGATGTTTTCGATGTCGTTGTTTTTGTTATGTTGTTGTTTTTTTTTTATACGACATTGTTTCTTAGTTTGCTCTTAATTTAATGAATAAAATTAAATCATGTTGTTCGATTGTCTTCCTAAAATTCTGAAACGGTTGAGCTGGTTTAGGTTATTTTGGTTTAATGTGTGTTATATTCCAGGCATGGACAAATATAGAATATATTTGTCCATGATTCCAGGGAAGGTAGAAACAGCTTGTAACATAAAAAAATAAATAACGACAATTAGAAACTTTGACAAATAATGTACACTATTATGTAGCTGATAAAAAGTTCACCGGGTCATCTAGTTTATCTATGTAAATAAAAATGAATCGCCAATAATTAATGTGTTGCTAGGCGTAAAACTCGAAAACAATACTTGACCAATTCGGCTTTTTTGTAAGGTTATGATCATATCGCACGCTGAGAATGAAAGTGACCTAATACGAAATTCTTGTTTTTTGGGAATCATCAAAAAAGTGTTCGTAATTTACAGAACTATTTACAAATCATGTCATAATTTGTTCGCATGCAAAGTTATATAAGATATTAAAGTCTGATATCATTTTAGAGGATATTGTCCACCCATACAACCCAAAAAAATAAAATTAAATTAAATTTAAATATTTTTTATCTTTTTTTAAAAATTACCATTAGACATTGCGTCACTTTAGTACTGAAAACTTGTAAATCATCTTTGACTAGTTTGGGAATGAGTCACTTTAGTATTTTTTTTCTATGCATTCATTTGGACGTAACCTGAATTATGTCAACTTAGTATTAAAATATTAATGAGAAGTAGTCTAATGAAACCAAATTTTAACTAAGAAATTATATTTATTGTTTGTTTCAAGACTCATTTTTACTATTTACTTAATACGTATGGGCATTCAACTCTAATATTGGTATTATTAATCAAAAAAAAATTATACTTTAGTATATTTAATTAAAAAAAGTAATACAAAAATTCAGTTTTAGTTAGGAGCTAGCGGTCCGCCCCGGCTTTGCCCGTGGTACATATTTCTCAATAAAAGGTAGCCTATGTTCTTTCTCAAGGTCTAAAGATTATCTGTGCCAAATTTCATCAAAATCGGTCCAGTAGTTTATGCGTGAAAGCCATACATACATACAAACCTTTCCTCTTTATAATATTATTACTAGCTTACCGCCCGCGGCTTCGCCCGCTTTGTCTCAAACCTAATAAATTATACACTAAAACCTTCCTATTTAATCACTCTATGTATTAAAAAAAACCGCATCAAAATCCGTTCCGTAGTTTTAAAGATTTAAGCATACAAAGGGACATAGGGACAGAAATAACGACTTTGTTTGATACTATGTAGTGATTAGTATAGATTTATTTCGCAACTCTTAAAGTGAAAGTTTATCTAAAAATTTTGACTCAGAGCAGATAGATAAATAGCGAACAAAACCCAAGTAAGATCCTGGGAAGTACTAAGTAAAATTCTACTAACAGCTGCGAGTGAAAATCTAGGTAATGAGATACGATGCAGAAACAAGTGGTTTTACGACGAATGCCAAAAGGTTACTAACGAAAAGAATGAAGCATACCTATCGTTACAGCAGACCTACACTTGCAGACGTGAGTCAGGGGCCAGGGCATAAAGCGCGACGAAGGAAAAAAATAACTACACAAGAGAAAGAAGAAGAAATGTGTTGATGTCAACTAACTTGAAGAGATTGCTAAAAGTTTCTCAACATTTCAAACCTAGAACCTCAGGTTGTAAAAGTAAAGATGGTGAGCTACTAAATAGTAAGAACGATATTATTAAAAGATGGAATTGGTACTTCCAAGAACTGCTAAATAGCACAGAAACTGCTGAAACATCTTCTGCCATACAAAATTATACTAACATCCCAGATATCTCGCTGCCTACAAATAGACGAAGTTAAATTGGCCATTAGGAAACTCAAAAATCATAAGCCACCAGGAACTGATTACATCTCTGTGGAATTGCTTAAATATGCTGAAACTAGCTTTAAGGAGAAATTTTATGAGCTGATAGTCCAGGTGTGGAAGTCTGAAACGACGCCCTGTTAAGTTATGGGTTTTAATGACAACAACGATTATTTAGCACAAAATTTTCTTTATTCTTTCTAAAAGCACATTGCCTTACACATTGCATAGGTACATGAACCACAGACTAAGTACAGGGTTGCCACAACAGTGACATAAGAAAAATTAACTAAGTTTTTCTAATATAATCTAATACGCCCGATGAGTGGAACATCGCTGTAATATAGGGTTACAGCGGTGTGTACAGCACAAGAAAGGTGACATATTTGATTGCCAGAATTATCACGGTATATCTCTTTTAAACACGGCATATAAAATCTTCGCCTATGTCCTTTTCAATAGAATATCTCCATACACAGAAGACAAACTAGGCGACTACCAGTGCGCTTGGGGCCCTAACCGGTCGACTACTGATCAGATTTTGAAACACTTGAGTTCAATGTCATAACACACCATATTATTTTCGTGAATTTCAAGGCTGCATAATTATGACAATGTTCACCGAAATTTCCTGTACCAAGCGTTGACTGAGATCGGCATTCCACCACAATTGGTGTTACTTACAGCAATGACGTTAAAAGAAATAAAAAAGCGTCGTTCGGACTTCGGATCCATTCAGTATCTTGCAACCTTTTAGCGCAATGGAAGGCCTTAGGCAGGGTGATGCGCTCTCCAGCCTTCTGATTAACATAGCCTTAGAAAAATGCATCCGAGATTCCAGAAATTGAGACATCGGGCACTTTATTTTTCAAATAGATACAAATACTGAGATACGCGGATGATATAGACCTGGATCGGGAGGACGCTACCAGCAGTGATCCTCTACTGCTGTTAACGCATATCTTGCTATAGACCGAACTGCCCAAAAGCTCGGTCTACAAGTCAAGTTCGTGGCTGTACGTGACTTTGTGTACCTGGCATAATTAATAACAAACCAGAACGAAATATCTGCAGAAATATGTAAACGAATTATGGCTGCTTCAGCCTTCTAAGATATTTTCGATCGAAACTGCTATCCCGAAACATAAAGATACTGCTATAAAAGACCCTACTAAGACCAGTACTAACATACGGGTCCGAAAGTTGGGTCCTGAGCAAAAAAATGAGGATTGCCTGCTGGTGTTCGAACGAAAAATCTTTAGACGGATTTTCGGTGCTGTGCTGAAAAATAGACATTGGAGAACGTGGTATAACCATGAGCTTTATGAAATGTACGAGGAGCCGAATGTCATAAAGACCATAAAACTAGGCCGTTTACGCTGGGCCGGACACGAGGCACGTATGGACGACAACAAGGCACCTCTGCGTCTTCTCTATGGAAAACCAGATGGGCCGAAGCTCCGATGGTTGGATGGCATCAAACGATTGCTGTGAAAAGCTGGAGAACTCAGACAAAGGACCGAGAGATCTGGAAGAAAATACTGGACCAGGCCAAGGCCCACTAGCAGCTGTAGAGCCTCAGATGATGATGATCACTCAGTGAGGAAACTCTTGTATTTCATGATAACTTTTTGGGTATGAATTTTTCGTTTTCTTTTTCATTTTCTTGAACCATTTGTAATATAAAATCATCTTGAATCTCTTCATATAATGACCTAAGCATAAATATTTAAACAAATTATTATTGAAACAACGACATAAACTTTAATACGCCATAAAATTAACTTATCAAAAAATTATTAAAACGGCCTATTTATACATAATACACTTAAACAAAGAAAGCATTTAATAAAGTACAGGCATAACGTGAAATATGTCGTTACCTTTAGAATAGTTGATAATACAAAAATGACTTAATATGATTTAAGTCACAATTCAAAAACTGCATTTTAGTACGAAAGTGACCTAATACGAATAACGGTCTTTTAAAGATTAGAACATTGACAAAATATTTACTTACCTTTCGGTAAAAAAACGCCGCAATCAGGATTGAATCACTTTAAAACTAAGAAATGTAATCACCGTGCCGACATAATACTAAAACCGTCACTATTTTAGCGGAGTGACCTTTAAAATATGCAAATTATAAAGAGACGCAACATACGTGTTTTTCGATTTCTAGGTGACATAGGATAGTTTTTGATTTATTCAATGATAGAATACCTTATTCTGAGTCATTTTATGAGTATAACTCATTTTTGCAAAATTTTGAATTAGGTCACTTTCGTTCTCAGCGTGCGATTATGGAAAAATAACACGAAACTGAGGCAATAGGGCAGAAGTCAGAACAACGTCTACTGGGTAGGGGCAGTTAAAAATATTATAAAAAATGCGATGTTTTCGATTTCGTGATACCCAAAATTCTAATTTGAAAAAGCGCCATGCCATCTGTCTGTAACATATTGTATTACTATAACCTATTCTGTAGTTAAACTTCAGAAGTTGTAACTGGTATTTAATAGATGGCGCTGAAACTAAATGATTGAACTGAAACGTTTTTAGTTTCCATAATACATTCAGAGATGGCGCTAACTAAATATCTCCATATATAGAAATGAATCCCTATTTCCCTTGGTCACGGCATCACGCGTGAACGGGTTCACCGATTTCGATAATTCATTTTTTTATAATATTCCTTGAAGTACGAGGATGGTTCTTATGGAAAGAAAACATAAACATGTACCACGGGCGAAGCCCGGGCGGACCGCTAGTGCAGAATACCTATATGTTGAAATAATATAATATTATGATCACAATTTCGAAGGTAACCAAATATAATAATTACAATTATTACTTACAGTTAATAATATAAGATGATATTTGGGTATTGAATAAAATAATAGGTATTTTAGCAAGGGAATAACTACTATGTATTGTCTACAAATACTTATTGTTTAAACACAAACCACTTAATTTTTTCCCAAATGTTCGAAAAATCATAATAATATTAAACTATTAGTTACGGTATACATAAATACATTCCCTTTTTTAGTGTGGAATATTGGTTCCACACAAAATAAATAATTTAATCACAATAAACAAGTCATAAACTGTTAATAAATCCTAACACCATTCGCGTTAGTTTAACAAAGGTTTGGACAGAAACTAGTTCAATTATAGATAAGATAAGGGCTAACAAAGTCGTAATAAGTTTGTCAGTTTGTCCCAACAACTTTCTGAGTTGTAATAGTTTATACCTTCGCAAGATGTTTATTTAATTGTATTGTAACAAATTTCTAGTTTCTTCGAATTGGTTATGTAGATATTGATTTGTATTATCTATGCTAATATTATAAAGCCGAAGAGTTTGTTTGAACGCGCTAATCTCAGGAAGTACTAGTCAGATCTGAAAATTATTTTGGTGTTAGGTAGCCCATTTATCGAGGAAGGCTAGGCCCATATAATATCATCACGCTAAGACCATCAGGAGCGGGTAAAAGCACGGGGCACAGTTAGTAAATTATAATGTAGTTACCTAATTAATTAATAGAAATAATGAACAAAAAAAGGGGAATAAAACAATCCATTTTTCAGTTCTAAAATAATATATAGAAACAATTAAGACTACCTGCTGCTACAGTGCAAATAATATTTCAAAAAACCTTTTTAATAAATAATTTTTGAACTAATTTATGTTTAATATAAGTGCAAAACTTTCAGTGTGAATATAGAGTCTATCACTATATAGAGTGTAATTTCTCAACTCTGATAATTAGCAATCTTGGTAGGTATTCAATCTTCTTTCTTGCTTAAAAGTGTGTAGTAACTGTATGATCCTTTTAGTATCTGCAACAAAGTATTTAAATATTTTAAAGACAAAATATCTAAACACTTTATCGTAACACCGAAGTGTACAGAAATACAAATTAACTAATAGACTGCATCCGAAATAGTCGACGGAAATCATTTTTAATAATAAAAACAAGGTTTATGTTTTAGCATTCCGACGATTGGCCACAAGATTGATTGGTAGAAGATTGATTGGCTGGCAATCATGTTTGATTTCTATCAGTGCTCAATTTACTTTACATATCTACCTTCAAAAACTATTACCTATTTAGATAGGTCGATGATAATTGACTACTAATAATATCATCCCCAAAATTACTTCAATAAAACTTAACCATACCGTAACAAAAGTAGAAACAGTCAATTTAGTGAACGGGCCAGCAGTAAAGACAATCGTTCTGTTCAACTGTCCGCCGAGGAGTGCGACGCTGCGGCGCACGCGCACCCCTTGCGACCACCACGCGCTGCCGTAGATACCCTCGTCTACACTTAGGTTCTAGAACATTCATGAAAGAAGGAAAAAGACATTTATTTCAACACACGTAAAATTATAATAAATATACAAAATAGGTTGTTGTTTTGTCTATATCCTTCCCTATAAGTATGTGACTTTTTGTCCTGGAATCACACATATCAAGTTACGAAAGAAGCCCATGCGAGGCAAGTTCGTAGACAGATCACTTTTATATGAAACTAGCGGTCCGCCCCGGCTTTGCCCGTGGTACATGTTTACGTTTTCTCTACATAAGAACCATACTCGTACTTCAAGGAATATAATAAAAAAAGAATTATCGTAATCGGTTCAGCCGTTCTCGAGTTATGCGCTTACCAACACATTTTGCGATTCATTTTTATATTTTCTCTACATAAGAACCATCCTCGTACTTCAAGGAATATAATAAAAAAAGAATTATCGAAATCGGTTCAGCCGTTCTCGAGTTATGCGCTTACCAACACATTTTGCGATTCATTTTTATATATAAGAAGATGTATGTAACCAACGTGTATTCTATAAGCATATTAAATTTCAAACATATTGCTGTTTTCATTTTTTGGGCAAAAAGCACTAATTTGTATTCTCATAGTTGAACATGCTTCCAAATGCTGGGGTATTTACCTCATTATATGCATAATTAATTTACCAACTTCCTCAAAGAACTCACCGTAAAGAAAACTGTATTACTTTGCCAGCAGTACAAAAATAATTGGGCAATCAGAGCTATCAAATATTCTGCTATCCAGATACGTTGCATGCTCGTCGTACCTTCCTAGAAATTAATCAAATACAGTTACAAATTCATGCTAGTCCTTTGACAGATGGATACAAAATGGTTCTCTTGATTCTAAATGTGAAATTAAAACTGACTGCAGATTGTTAAAGGAAAATATTATATTGTTAATGTCCTCTTTTGAGCATTAGATTCCAAAATCTAAAAAATGTTCTAACGAATGGATAGGGTTAGAACTGTAGCCTTCTGGGCTGGGCTCATGCCGGATAAAAAAGAAAAGGCACTTCTGAATACTGTAGTGTTAGTGCTGTTAGTGAAAGAATTTTCATGTTCGGACTTTCTAACATCACTTTTACAGCATACAAAGTTAGAAACTATCTCTATATACGTATTACTATATAGGTATAGATATATATTATTATATAGTTATTATGATAATATAGATATGCTTCCGTTGGTAATATAGCAGTTTCGGAAACAATGTAAAAAAATGCAATATGACCAACGCCAACATGACTAATATTAAATTGTTGAATAATTTAAATTTTTCAGTGAATTAACTTTTTAGAGCGCTCACCGTTGTTAACTGGACAGCACTGGCACAAATCATAAGAGAACAAATAATGATGTACAAAAACATTACTGGTGATAGTAAGGAATCTAATATTTTGGCGTATCTGAAATAAAAATTAATTTAATTCAGTTTATTTTAAACACTGCATACTTCTCATTTACTCTGTGATTTTATAGGTAATCATGCGCTTTATTAGATGATTATAATCAACATAATAATAAAACTTACTTATCCAAATTCATGCGATGTTCGTGACAATCGCGAATTCTTGCAACTGCTTCATTGTAGCTAATATATTCACTACCATCTCCAAAAAGTCTACTGCAATTTCTCTTCAAAAGCTCCAGTTGACCAGAGAAAAACGTCATCAAAACTACAGCGTTAGAGTCGTAAGCCGCTACAATGCCGCCTCCATAAAAACAGATCAAAGTATGCTCTAAAACCATTACCTTATAACCGAACCCTTTAGTTTTGTCAAAGGGAGCCCACGAGCTCATAATTTCTGGATACGGCACTGTCCCATTTCTTATCTTTTCACCGAACTCAGCAGATGACAGAAAACTTACTAACGGTGCTAGGATAACGGTAAAAACTGTAGCCGTAACTAAACACCAATAGAAGTACGTCACATTTCTAGAGTATTTGGTATAGATGCTAATGATTCTCTTTGTAGTAGAGTCCCGTTTGGACAGTTGCTTTTTCTCTGTATCAGAAACGAAATTAATTATCTGCTTCCAATCGGATTGCCATAGAACAAATGTACCAGCTTTGACGACACAAACTGTGCTTAGCATAGAAACTGACAAGTTCCGTAGAGCCATATCCAATTCCGATCGAATATTCCAGAGCTCCACGTACTGACTGACAACGAATAATATAGCCAGAAAATGGAGGATGTTGTACATAATTCGGCTCATTCCCTGCTTCTGCCACATTCCCCAAGCCTGTAAACCTTTTAACGTGGGACCTAATAAAGGGTTCGCGGGATCTTCGAGCTTTGCCAACATTTTGGCAAATTACGAAGGTATTTTGTTCAGAAAAATCTATTGACAACAAAGGGTTCAAAGTTCAATTACTTCGATTCAATTATATTTTGTAAAGAACAAACAAAGGGCCATCTGCTGTCGCTTCAGTTGACGAACACATTGTTAAAATATTTTTTGTATTCAAACCTGAAATTATTACTGATATGTGTGTGTGTGTGTGTGGGCGGACACATGTCTCAATATTTTGCTAAAATAACACGTGATTATGTTTTATTGGAACGTAAGATTGGGGGTTGTTTGTTTCTTTAAGTAAGAATATAAAACAATGATTGCTAGTTGGTAGTATAGAATTAGTTGAAACTAATAGCACCTAATAGTGTTGTTTGTGTAAAGAAAAACATAGAGAAAAAGTATTTACTACTAGAATTGATATGAATGTCATTAAACTACCTACATCTAAATAAATTTACGTATGTGACACTCATCTTACTTTCATAATACAATTTACAGTCTGTCAATGATACAAATTTCATCAAAATCAGTTCAGTAGTTTAGGCGAAAGCGTCAAGGCATATAGACAGAGCACCTTTCGACTTATAATATTAGTAGAGAATTAACTAAAATAAGCACACAGCATGCCACACACATTAATTTTATGAGTTAACATTAATTTTAGAATTGAAATATTCTGAAGTAACGTCCAGGGAATGCCGATAGAGAATCTAATAAAACTTGCTCGCCGTCCGAGCTTTCTCAGAACTAAGAGCGGGGGCACACGATGCGTTGCGGCGCCGCACCGCAAAGATTTCACCGTGTCAGTGGGCACACGAGCGGTGCGGCGCCGTAACGTTTTTATGTCGCAGCGGCGTCGTAGCAGCGTTGCACAGCGTGTCCTTCCTTGTGATGCATAACAACTGAGCGGTGCCGCTCCGACGTCGCACCGCATTCACCCCTCCCCGCCTCGTCTTGGTGGTTACAAGTCCGGTGCGGCGCCGGAGCGCATGTGTGACATGCCACAGATATTTCTATGTAAGACGACGCAGCGACACCGCTCCGGCGCCGCACCGCCGCCGCAACGCATCGTGTGCCCCCGCCCTTACGCAGTCGATAATAGTATTTTCCAGGATACCTAGAAGTATATAAATCAATTTTCCTTTCACAATTATTGGGATTATGGATAGTGGTGTGATTAATTTTACTAAATAATTCAAGCACTTTGTTGTAGGAAGATATTCACTTTATTTATCTTCAAATAGAGTATCGGAGGTATGTCTTAACAGTCTGAAGGATCACAGTGAACTACACACAAAGAGCTATTTAACTCAATTATTTAAGGGTCTAAACAACACTCAAAATTATACCTTTATTTATGACCCTGTTCGAGTATTTCTTATCCTTACTTCTAGGAATCTATACAATAATTAATATTCACAAGGTTTAACATGTGTTACCAAGTGTTGAGTGCATACAGGGCTCTCAAAAGGTTTACCAAATGTGCATGAAAAGAAAAAGGTCATTGCAATAAATCTCACTTAAAGTGTAAGAAACGTAATTGCTTTTAAGAGAGAAACTTTTGTAGATGAAATCAATATTTCAACAACAATATATTGGACCTTTCAGTTTTTTTTTTTAGTATTTGTATTGCCTTGATATTGAATTTCTTTTTATAAGTATTTATGTAACCTATCTGCCTCTTACGTCTAACTTAACAGTGGTAAATGCTTCAGCCCAGTTCTAGTGAAGTTTTAAAAAACTCACTCTGTATGATAACTCGCAGGATGAAGAATTACTTATCCACTAATTAAGTGAAGTCCCGTGTCCCCTAGTGGGGAAGGGGCAGATCACAGATGTATTATGCGTACATCTGTTTCACTGATCGATTTTTTTTAGGGACAAGTAGGTGATCAGCCTTCTGTGTCCTGCCAGACCGAAACATTTTTTTTTTCTTCGTCTCCACCGGGAATCGAACCCTGGACCCCTCGGTTCTACGCTCACGCGTCAACCACTGTACCAAGGAGGCGGTCAACCACTATCTATTATTACATATAATAAAATCGTAGGAAAGTCAAAACTGTACATTGAATATTTTTTTAAAAGAATACATAATCCATGATCTATAATCGATATAGAAGCCAAAAACATATTTTTTAGAATTTTTGTCTGTTTGTCGGTTTGTCTGTTTGTCTGTTTGTCTGTATGTTTGTCCAGGCTAATCTCAGAAAGTACTGCACGGATTTACTTCAAATTTTGCATGAATATTACTAACAGGTTGGGTGAGGCTTTTATATACATATTATCATGCTATCACCTTCGGGGGAGGAGCTGTGAACCTTTATTTTTCTTACGTATTCCGTGTACTACGACAGCGTACAATATAAAGATTCATGTTTAAATGTTGTTTTTGAGTAAGCCATGCTATTGTCTACCTTTACACTATAAAAACTACATCATTTAAGTAATTTTGGCAGAGAAACAGTATAATGAATCTTAGTAGTATAAAGACAAATTTAAAACAGCGCCATCTATGAGATTTCATTAAAATCAAATCAATTTACATAATATTAACGCTCCTTGGAAATTCATAATTTAAATATTATGATGTTGGTGAGGTTGTTTTTTTTTTTAAAGTTAAATAAATAATTCATATCTTCCCAGAGTCCATTTCAGGTGCGCTTATATTTCATGTGAATATACTAAATTTTTATAAGTGAGGGTAGATGTTTATTATTTGATGTCAAACAAGACACCATTACAGTTAATATAGGTAATAGACGTAGTATTTGTATTCTCTTTGGGTAATAGTAGATAACAGTGATTGTGTTCATTGGTTACATTTTTTAAAATCTTCGGCTTTTTTTTAATTTTCGCCTTCTTGCGTTCCCACAAAAGGTAAGTTGTAGCTTTTATATTTATTGTTTATTATAATTTTATAAGTAGTTAGACTCATGTTTTTAATTAGTTAAAGTTATGACAAAATAAGAAAATGATGAAATTTTATTTTTATGTATAACTTTTACAAGAGTTTAAACGCCCAAAGAAGGTCACTTTAGTTCTTGATAAAACTTTCTTTGTTAGTAGCTTTTTAATAAAATTAGGTACAGTTATCATTTGGTTTTTTTTATTTACAGATTCAATGTGGAAATTAGTAACCTTGCGCGTGGTCAATCAATACATATAATAAAATTCTAGAAAAGTGATGTCTGTACAATGAAAATATGTAAAAAAAAAATTAGCAGGGGTTATTATTAAATCGATCCCAAACCCAAAACTGTAGTTAAAAATTTTTTTGTCTGTTTGTCTGTATGTTTTTGCACGCTAATCTCAGAAACGGCTTATCCGATTTAGATGCGGTTTTCACTTATATATTGTGGTAATCTTCATTTAACAATCATGATTTTCGCCGAGACGAATTTTATTTCATGTTAATCGGTTCGTAAATAAAAAAGTTATGACCATTTAAGTATTCACGGCGAACATTTGCTAAGGCCATCTATTGTACACTATACAGTGTACGATAAAACGTAAGTTATCTGTTATACGCTACAGCTATTCCTTATAAATGTCCAGGTGATCATATCGAAAGTCCCCAAGGGTGGGGGGGTAAGCTTAGGTAGTAGGGGGGGGAAGGGGTCAAATTAGAATTATGCTTACTTCTAGGTAAATTTTATACATAAAATGTCCTTTAAATTATGTCGTATTATATTTTTAACCCCCGACGCAAAAAGATGGGTGATAAGTGTTTGACCGCTATGTGTGTCTGTTTGTGCCACCGTAGCTCGCTAACAGGTAATACGAATTAGATGCGGTTTTGTTGTTAGGCAGCATATTTTCCGACGCTGGTTCTTAGATAAAGTGTACCTAGGTATATAGAGGTAAAAGTGGGAATGTGGGAATAAATATTGTTAGTTATATTTTTATCCAATTCGGTTTATCCATTTATTAGATTACAGCGGTAAAAGTGGGAATGAACAATAATCGAATGTGGTCAAATAATATACTCAAGCGGCATATCTATTCTATAATATAAAAATGAATCCCAAAATGTGTTGGTAAGCGCATAACTTGAGAACGGCTGAACCGATTTCGTTAATTCTTTTTTTATTATATTCCTTAAAGTGCGAGGATGGTTCTTACGTAGAGAAAACGTCAATATGTACCACGGGCGAAGCCGGGGCGGACTGCTAGTCAAAATATAAAAGAGCTACGTGTTTTGTCGAAATCGGTTCATCCGTTTATTACACTACTACTGGTTAGATAAATAATCCAAATGGAGCATCAAACGACAGGATATGACGTGTACAAGGTACAATTAGATAATATGGTTTACATCAAAATCGGTTCTGCCATTTACTAGGGGTGGAAAGAGAAGGGTTGAAAGTCTGTGAAAGAAGAGGGGGATATGGGAGCGAGAGGATAGCCACACCTTGGAAATTTTGAACTCTACTCAAAGCCACATAGCCCTGGCTCTTGGCAATTTTTTTTTCCTAAAGATAACACTTCTTTTGCCACTGTGATCCATTACAATTTGTGCACGGTTACGGCCCAACTTAAAAGATGTCAAGGAGCAACAAACTTATAGATATCAATATGATGTAGGAATGTAATATGGAGGTAGAGGTAGGTCTCGCTCACTTGAAAATATTACATGAAAATAAGAAACCGAAGTTAAAAATTTAAAAATTATAAAGAAAAACCCAACGCAACGAAGGAAAATGAATAAATAATAATTTTACAAACTTCCCGACCATCTTTAAAATTAAGTACCATTATAAAAAAAAATAATAATATAAAATATGATATGATAATGATGGTATGGCAGCCCCGACGACTTTGTTTTTTTATTTTTATAAATATTTAAAATGGTATTTATTTTTAAAGATCTTCGGGAAGTTTGTAAAATTATTTATTCCTTTTTCTATTCACTTTTCTTCGTTGCGTTGGTTTTTTTTTTTAAATTTAATTTTTATTGCACGGTCTAAACGGTTTAGTTACTACAGGCGTGAGACAGGAAAGATCTGAGCGCTGAGACAAACGTCAAAACGCAAAGGAATAGAATCCGCTATCGATACTAATTATTGTCATAAGCGTATGATGTTTTGCTAAGGATTTGTTCACCCTACCAACGACGACGACGACCACGAACAAAATTTTCATCCAGTCGTAATTTAACAAAATTGTGCAAAACACAATTAAAAATAAATTATTAAAATTTCCTGTCGTTCTGGTGATTGGAATTTTTATTTTTGAGATCAACGAATGAAAAAATAGATTTTTCGTAGAAACGGTGGCTCCTAGAAAACAATGTATATGAAGTTTTTTATAGATAATTTTATGATCTACAATTTTGGTAAAAGGTAATTATATGATTAACTTACCGTCTCGGCGAAAATCATGATTGTTTAGTCCACTAATAATAATTAACAATTAAATACATCTGCTCTATACAAAACATCTAAAATATTAAGCACTTATTTAACGAAAATATTATATCACATCACTAGCGACAATATTAAGTTTTCTTTGCTCTAAAAAGGTACTATTTTTTAATAAAATTGTAAATGTTTTAATTTCAATGCAATAAAGAATTTTAAAACTATTATAGAAAATGACTTGCCCATTTTTCCTAAGGCTGTTTCATAAATCGCACTTCAATTTCCTGCAGTTTCAACCAAAAGAGAGGAGTTTAGAAAATCCAATAGCGCCTTATAATGTAACCTCGGCTTTCTAGTTATTAAATTTACAATATTTATTGTATAATTTATTACATAGAAGAATATAATTAATGGTTAAGTATAATATATTACGAATTTTTTGCATAGATATAATATCTTATCGCTAAATGAATTTTTATATTGCTTATACATGGTGTCCCACTATTGGTATACTAAGTGCGAAGGGACTTGTAGTTTTGCATACACTGATCACGTAAAAAATACTTAAACAACAAAATTACGCCAAAAAATTTTTGCTTAATTTTTCCTTAAAATCCATGTTTTCGTCTCTAGCTTCGCGCAGCCGGTTCGCTAATGTGAGCATTTTGTCTATGAAAACATAATCTTAAACGATAGCTCACGTGCTGGTGGCAAAGTTGGGCGGGTTGCTTGTTGGGTGTACACATAGAGTTTTAAGAATTCATTTATTTGTTAAAAAAAAGGTTTTAGTACATAATTAATTAGGTTTTAGACAAAGCGGGCGAAGCCGCGGGCGGAAAGCTAGTAATTTATAAATTAATAACACGACTCGTTAAGATATGGCCCAACCCTTCCTATATATAAAAGTCAAATAAAGTACAGGAAAATGAAAGAACAAACATATTTTTAAATTTATTTTATTGAAAGCGAAAAATTGTGCATAAGAATTCAGGATAATAATTGAATTACTTTTGTTTTAAAAACGTGTAATAGCTGTATGAACCTTTTAATATCTGAAAAAAAATGTAACCATAAATCACAACATAGTATGTATAAAACAAAGTAGATTTCTGGCTTGTGTGTCTGCATGCCTCCATCTTTAAAATTACATAATATTTAATATATTACAATTCATAAGGTTTTAGACCGTGGACGAAGCCACGGGCGAAAAATTAATATAAAGAGAACTTAAAAATGATGGCCACAGACAATAAAAAAGATATAATATTTACCGCAACAAACGTTGAAATATTAAGCTCACTGAAGGGGCCAGCTGAAAATGCAATATATTTATTCAGTTGACCAGACAGTAAGATTACATTTCGTCTCATGCGCACACCATGCGCATACCAATGGCTGAAATATACTCCTTCACTTACTGTAAGGCTCTGAAAATAATCGATTCGCTGTAAAAAACCATTATTTACGACAATTCTTTGATAGCCACAAGAAAGTGAAAACCGAGAAATATACATCTTGAAACAAAAGAGATTTTATATTTTATCGATCAATTTTTTTATAAATTAGTTGCATTTGCTGTCTAGGATAAAGAAAAACGAAAAACCGGGACTTTAGGATATTAGAAAAAATATGTTAGGTATTTACTTTTGAATTATATGAAAATGTTTAGTCTTCTGAAAATATCGACGCTAAAATTTTTAATAGGAATTAATAAGGTTATTAATTATTACATACCATGTAATATACTTGATTGCTGTGCCAACAATACAAAAAGAGCTGAGTTATGAGAGCTCCTAAATACTCCGCTATCCATAACTGTTGCATTGTAGTAGTTCCTTCCTGTAAAATGATTAAAAGAAATATACATGTGATTAGAAAAAATAATTAAAAATCATGATTATGCATAAGATCAGGTAAAATATAATTGAATTCTTTTAAATTGTTTCAACTGCAGTATAAAATGTATTTTATGACGATAAACTATATTTTTGAAATCTTTTGTTATTAAGTAATATGTTTTAACCTATTGTCGTACATTTTATAATTCTAACAACGCCTAATGAGGGTAAATTTGATAGTATTCACTTTATCTGATTGTGGGTTAGAACTTTTATATAACAACATTAGGTAGTTATTAACTATTTGAATTAATTAATATAATGATAGACAATAATTACTGAGAAAATTTAAATATTTAATGAATTATGTAGAAACGTAGTTTCTGTTTTTATTGTATTTTATATTGTAACTTATTTATTAATGGATCCCGATATAATAAAGGGAAATTTTATATTAAAGAAAAAATAGTGAAGTCCCATGTCCCTTAGTGGGGTAAGGGGCAGATGCATTTTTGATAAGGGGCAGATGTTTCACTGATCGATTTTTTTTAGGGACAAGTAGGTGATCAGCCTTCTGTGTCCTGTCAGACCGAGACATTTTTTTTCTTCGTCTCCACCGGGAATCGAACCCGGGTCTCCTCGGTTCTACGCTCACGCGCGCTCACGCTTCACTTCACTGAACCAAGGTGGCGGTTATATTAAAGAATACCTAGTAATTGTTTTATTCACTTACCTTTGTTATCTGTATAGCACTAGTACATATCATTAGAGAACATATAACAATATACAGGAATAGAACTGGAGACAGGACGTTATTAAATATTTTGGCATGTCTGGAAACAAAAGGAAATATTCCTTTTAGATCTCGAAATGATATACATTTTCTGTGCGTATATTTTCAATTCTTAGCAACTATTTTCTGTGTAACTATTTCTATTCTGAATTATTATGATTTTTGAAGTGAAACTTATTTAGGCGCGTTCAAAGTAAAATTTAAAGGTCGCGTCATGGCAATACCGTCACGTCAAGAATAAAAGCGACGATTTTGGTACCTTTGAATCTTGCCAAATAAGTTTCACTTCTGACACGTGTGCTCGGCACACACGCTTTTTTATTTATTTATCTGCTTTCCAAAGCGGGGGTAAATGGTAAAACTGTGTTATGACGATTCAAAAGTGCTTCTAGAAGAACTCTAATTGAATTAGTAAATGTTTGAATTTGATATATTTTTCGTTTCTTACTTGATAAGTTCTACATGATGATAATGGCATTCACGGATACGTTCCACGCAACTTCTCTCTTCGTCAAATAGTCTCTTACAATTCTCTTTCAATATCTCCAATTGGCCAAAGAAGAAAGTCATCAAAACCACAGCATTTGAATCATAGCTAGCTACAGTAAGACCGCCATAAGTACACATACATACTTGAATAAAAAGAAGAGCTACATAGCCATAGCCTCTAGTTTTATCAAAAGGCACCCAGGAACTTATTATTTCTGGATAAGGTAAACTTCCATTTCTCATCAGTTCTTGCTGTTCAGAAGATGACATATACATGACCAAAGGAGCAAATACTACCGCCAGTACTGTACCGAAAATAACCCACCAATAAAAGTACATTAAACTTCTGGAATATTTAGTGTACTTCTTGATAATTTTATTCGTGACTCTGTCATTTTTTTCAATCTGCTCCCTCTCTAAGGACGAAGCATAGTCTATCACTTGTCTCCAATCTTTCTGCCATAGTGCAAAGGTGCTTGATTTGACGACGCAAGTTAAGCTAAGGGTAGTTATAGATAGATTTCTCATAGCTCTTCCCATGTCTGATCTTAAGTGCCATAGTTCAATAAATTTAGTTAGTTGAGACAATGCTGCAAAGACCTGTATTATTGTTACCTTGTTTATGATCTTATTATTTGGTTTCCACATTCCTGCTAAATTCAGACTAGATATTACTGGTCCCATTAAGGGGTGATTGGGGTCTTCTAAGCTTTCTGTGAATTTTGTCAAAAATTTCGGCCCCATATTTAACGCTAATGTAGTTTATAATACGCCTGTAATCGTGAAGTGATAGAAGTTACTTGCTTTTTTGTAATGGTTCAATTTTTATATTACAACCCTTTTAATGTGATCTACTATGTAATTAGACATAATATAATTATGGACTAGGAAAGCGATTAATCGTTATAGCTTTTTTAATAATTGCTTAATAATAGTTTAATTAAAAGAATGGTGGTTTAGTTTTTTTCATAACATTTTGAAGTTCCGTAATCCTTTTCAATGTAACTTACAATTTGAAGAACGTATAAATGTTAAAATTATACGAACTTGCGTTGTTTCATTTGATAACAACTATGGAAATGAAACTCTCTACAATACCGCATTTAATTAAAAATATAACAACATCAATAAATGAAATGGACAGAAAATTGAGATTACTTCTTGGAAACCTATGCTACTCATAATAATATTCACTACAATATTACTGAATATACAAATAAAAAGGTACAAAAGTATCTTTGGCTGCTATTAGAAATAATTTTATAAGTGATTGCGATCGGAACGGTGTTGTGATAATAATATTTTCCAAACGTCATTCTTTGTAATAAAAAGGCACGTTTCCAAAACTATTTCCTTAAATAAAGAAAAAAAAGTCACAGAATTCTTTATAAAGCTTTCAAATTGGAAAACAGTTGTGAAGTGAAACAATTCTCAGCAAATGATATTGATTCCTTCTGTGCTGTTTTTCTTTCAAAATAAGTTTTGTTTGTATTTTTTGTATTTTGGCAGCACAATAAAGAGTTTGAATAAATAAATAAATATATTATTATATTACTTACCTAAATGCTGGATCTACGTTACTGTTTGATCAAATTTCATGACTTAAAAATTTTGTAAATACAACTAAAAAAATCTCTTTATAAATCAAAGTGATGTTAAAAATTTAATATAAGTTAATAATGTGTACAAGAATCCATATAATATTCAAAAAAAAAAAGGAAAAAATCTTCACTTATTATTGAAATAACAAAATCTCATACAGTGGCCGAAAGGAAGCTTCAAATATTATATTTAGGCCAATTACCCCAGGGGCTTTTACGGCAAATAACAAAAGTTAGTTGCTGTAACTTTGGTATATTATTTCTAACTTACACTGATTCCTACTTTGAAATAATTTAAGCTAATAAAAGTGAGAAAAATAACGGATTTGGGTAAGAAAAACAAGTTATAAAAATGACGTTTTTGAACTTACTTTTAGGTATATGAATTATCGCCTGAAAAATATGTGTACATATTTATCACAATTGTATATTTTAGTTTGAACTTATACAGCTATTAACAATCAATTTACGCATATCGATAGATACCTATATAAAGATACAGATATAATATACAGATATAATATAATATAGCATACCTAGTATGCACTCGTAGTATGTAGGTAGGGTAGGTACTATAAACCTTTAAAGCTGCATTCTCCACTTAGCTATTCATTATATTCCAATTCAGTCATGACGACCTTATTTGAAGGTCGATGAATCTGGTATAAAGGTCAAACTTATCCCTCAAGAGAGGTCTGCAAGGCGTTAGAACTAATAACATTTTACCCTTTCTGAATAATGCATTAGGGACAAGTCCTTCTTGAAGTTCTAAATGGACCACAATTAATTGAAACTAAATGTCCGCAAATTAATTAGGATTTATTTATCACATCCAAAATTCTATTCTAATAATTTTTGTGAATGTTAAATGTATGTTTACTATGGTTTTAAATATCATAATCTATACTTCTATACTATAATAATATTATGAAGCTGAAGAGTTTGTATGTTTTATGTTTGAACGCGCTAATCTCGGGAACTACTGGTCCGATTTGAAAATTCTTTCGGTGTTAGATAGCCCATTCATCGAGGAAGGCTATAGGCTATAGATCAGCTCCTAATAGTCTTAGCGAGAGCTAAGACTAACAGGAGCGGAGTACTGTGGGTAAAACCGCGGAGCACAGCTAGTATTGTATAAACTCAGAGAATATTCATTACCAAATTTTGCCCAATTGAAAACATTTAAGGGTAAAAGGAGACACTTTGTAAAGAAAATACATAACTATTTGTTAAAAAATGAAGGATTTCTATCGATTTTTAACCATACTAATATTAAAAACGCGATAATACGTCTATGCCTGTTACGTTTTCACTTAGCCGCAATTTTTTTAAAGAATAGTTAAACATAAGTTATTTTTATCTTCAGAAATCAATTCTTTAACGTATAAAAGTTAAAAGTTAAAAGGGGGGTAAATGTTTTTTTCTTTGACGGGAAACCTGTGACACAGCTGGTTCTAAAAATATGTTAACACAATGTATCCATTTTATACTCGAACTAATTAAGATTACAAAACTATTTATTTCCAAGTTTTACTAAGAATCAAACTCGCACCCTCTGAAGCATGATCAAGACCACTAACCACTAAGCTACGGCACTAATACTAAACACTAAGCACTAAACAGCAAATATAGTGTTCTGTTCAATTTTAATTAACTAAGTAATTAACCAAGATTGAACCTAGCCTCAAGTTATTATAGCCAACTTAAAGACAACTTAATTAAGCCTTTATGTTTACCTTTCCAAGATTGATAAATTGAATCAAAGTTTTACTCAGTTATTTATTTAAGAAGTTGGTATTTATTTGTGATTTTAAAGTAAGAAGTTTGTTTCAATAAGGTCATAACTTTGCCATTTAAGAAAAAAGTAATCAGGCAATCATTATTATTTATTACATACTAGCTGTGCTCCGCGGATTCACCGCTCCGCTCCTGTTGGTCTGATGATACATAGCCTATAGCCTTCCTCGAACACCGTAAGAATTTTTCGAACCGGACCAGTGGTTCCTGAGATTAGCGCGTTCAAACAAACAAACAAACTCTTCAGCTTTATAATATTAGTATAGATAATTAAAATATAGGATAGAATAAAAGCCCAGTACAGTCTCTAACAAGCGACATTTTATTATTTGAATCATGTAAACAGTTTCATTTCTACTAGTCTAAAAAAATATACCCGATGTCTTTCAGGAATAATTTTGTGGTCTGTTGATCAAAATCGGTCTAATTGTTTTGGAGGTTCTTGAAAACAATTAAACAATAAATCTCCTGATGATATTACAGTATCTTTCTCTCCTGAGTATAGAATAGATATATATATATATCTTCTTTTTGCGTCTGTAGAAGAATTAAAAAAGCTTCATATCACCATCTATCTTCATTGTGTATTTACTCAATATATTTCTGGTCCGAAGCCAAAATATTTTTGTGAATTACCCTCACCCGTGAGTCGGGACAATTATAAAGTTTACACTGCAGAACAAATAGATGTGGAAAAACAATGATATATGGATACTGGATGATTCATGAAAAAATATTATATTTATCGAAATTCAAACAACAAAATTTTTGAACCTTTCTTTAATTTGTAGAATCCTAGAGTCCAGAAAAAAGCGAGAATATTATTAATCTACATTAATAGGTATTAAATAGATACCGTTTGCTTGTTTGGTTCTGCAAAATCTCTTTCGAAAATCTGCTTCGAATTAAAAATATGTTTGTTTATCGAAGAAAGCTTTTTAAATATTACGAATCTAAAAGAGCGGTTAAGCTACAAAATAATAACAAATCGTTTTTATGAGAAATAAAATACTGTGGTAGTCTATTATAGGTTTCATATTTTATACATAACAGGTCATATCACTATACAAAGTATAAAACAAAGTCGTTTTCTATGAACTTTTGTATGCTTAAATTTTTAAAACTACGCAACGGATTTTGATGCGGTTTTTTTAATATATAGAGTGATTCAAGTGGAAGGTTTTAGTATATAATTTATTAGGTTTTAGACAAAGCGGGCAAAGCCGCGGGCGGAAAAGCTAGTTAAATATATAATAATCACATCTAGAATCTTAAGGTATTGAATTAACGTAATAAAAGCTTGTAAAAAGTGAATATTTTTCAGTGTACAACCTTTTGTACCATTCTTTGTGTCATAAATAATTGTTAGTATATTTCTCTTCTACGCTAAGATAATGTTTATTGTAAAGAAAAACTTGTTCCTTTGTAGCGAGCAAAAATAAAACAAATCTTTTACCTACATACATCCTCTGAAAAAAGAAGAAAATAAATATTTTATTACAACATAATATTATTGAATAAAGAAACATTAAAATATTCACTTTCATTTCATTTACTTACATTATAATTTAGTAATATTTTGAAAACGAACCATAGGTACATAATACATACAAAGTACAAACACACATACATATATAAAAACATACATAGGTATTACCGTTTTTTTATATATAGATAGAGAGACAAGAGCACTTTAAATAATTAAAATATACCTATTATCCTATCCTACTAATATTATAAATGCGAAAGTTTGTTAGGATGTGTGTGTGTGTGTGTGTTTGTTACTCTTTCACGCAAATACGAACCGATTACAGTGAAATTTAGCACACATATAGAGGGTAATTTGGAGCGTCTTTCCAAACTATACATAGCCAGAACGCAACCATAGGAAACTGCTCGTGTATATATTGTAATGCTGTTTTTAAGTCTGTGATTACAATATATACACGAATTTTGATTTTTTTTCAATCTATGCACGTCGAGCGAAGTCGCACGTCGAAATATTTTCCTGAAAAATCAGGTGTGAAAAATAATAGCTATTAATGAGCTGAAATAACTGAACCGTAAAGTATATAACATTTATCATCAATACCTTTTTAATTAAAATCTTTATTTTCCAAGAAATGAAATGAGAAGGGTGTTTAATTGTCGAGTATATATTTCAGTCCAACTTTTCATTAAAATTTATTATCCAACTATAGGTATTACTTCTAAACCCACATTTATTGGTTTGAATATTACTAGCGGGAATACAAACTTTACAATCGTGGTTTATTATGTAGAATCTTAAATAATGTATATTTATCATGAACTAAGACAAATCTAAAAGATAAAGCTAGTCATTTTATACCTAGCATAATAATTATGTATTATTCTGATACATAAGCACAGCGCCAAACTTCATAAAATTCCATAAATCAATATCTAATGAAAAGTGCCCTACAAAAATTATAAGCCAGAATTTCAACAAAAAAGAAAAGTATAAATTAGATTACAATTTACAATTATTATTATTGAAATCCCTACTACTAATAAATTACAATTTAGTACATACTTTCATATGTTTTATTATAAGAATATAAGTATAAGTACATTAAAGTATAAATTTAATATTTACGCACATAATACTTGCGTCACTTTTACTAATGATTAGAGAAATTGAATTAATTTAGTTACTTGTCCTTTGACTAGTAAGCGAGTGTCACTTTTAGTATTATAATAGTGGGCCAGACAGCTACAAAAGCTGTGTCCTTTGTAGAATGCTAGATAACATTATAATAATAATATCTAATTCTAGTATAAAACATATTACAATGTAGCAGTTTTTAAAGAAAAAGCATTTATTTGTAGGTCTATCACACTTGCACGTATTTACACACAAAATACATATTATGTATAAAATGTATATGTCAAGAAAGCTCTTCTTACGCTTTTTTTTAATAGATAGAGTGATTCAAGAGGAAGGTTTTAGTATATAATTTACTAGCGACCCGCCCCGGCTTCGCACGGGTGCAATGCTGATACTAAATACACTACAGAAAAACTGTGAACGTTGTATATAAAAACATAGCGGCCCGCTCCGACTTCGTACGGGTATAAAATAGATAGCCGGGCGGCCGGCCGGTACCGCCGCAAACGCTACGTCCCGCAATTTTTAAATCTGTAATATCTTCGAAAATATTCACTTAAATCATACGGTGTAAAGGGCCATATAGATCTACATTAAATGAACAATGTATTCAAGGTATTTAATTGGTTAAGGATTAATGCTGTATTGGTTAAAATCGCATCGAAAATTAGCCATTATTTGTCGTAAAAAGTAAATGACAAAAAAAAGTTATTGTGGGTTATCCATAAGAGATAGACATATACCATCGCGGACTTTTCTGTAGACCTTTTCAATGTGTACAATACTTAGTACATTATTTTGATAAAACTCGTAGGGTTCAGCCTGCGTTTGCAATGTAAGCGGAAAAAATGTAATTTTTTACGACATCACATAAGAAACCTCAAAAATAACAGTACTTCTCCACTATTTAATGGATGTTATTATACATATAAACCTTCCTCTTGAATCACTCTATCTATTAAAAAAAACCGCATCAAAATCCGTTGCGTAGTTTCAAAGATTTAAGCGTACAAAGGGACATAGGGACATAGGGACATATAGGGACATGGAAAGCGACTTTGTTTTAAACTATGTAGTGATGATTATATATTTTAGACAAAGCGGGCGAAGCCGCGGGCAGAAAGCTAGTATAATATAAAGACAACAGGCACAGGCAGATGACTAAAGATATATAAGACCATATATTTTACTCCAATACAAATCTGTTATCGATTCTACTAACGTACTTGATTGTCATATAAATGGGATTACAGCGATATAATATTGTGTCTTTTCACAGACGAAATTGGATGTCTGGTATTGCTATAGGCAACATTTCAGTTCATTGATCCATTTGATATGTAGGCTTCATTTAATTGTTGTTATATCTATACTAATCTATACTATAATATTATAAAGCTGAAGAGTTTGTTTGAACGCGCTAATCTCAAGAACTACTCGTCCGATTTGAAAAATTATTTCGGTGTTAGATAGCCCATTTATCGAGGAAGGCTACAGGCTATATATCATCACGCTAAGACTAACAGGAGGGGAGCCACGCGGGTGAAACCGCGCGGCGCGGCTAGTTTAATATAAAAAGTATTAATTTATGCAGATGATATATGAACTAAGTATATGAATAATATTTTCAAATTACTTTATGGTACAAATTGTCGCATCAACACAGGAGGTTCTTATTGGAGACGTCATAAAATAACTAATTGCTGGCACCCCACCACTCAACTGACAATCCGGGGATAATTTTGCAAACTTTTAACGACCAATTTCCTGGAAAGCTTGGGATTAATTAAATTTTGCGTCTCATATCTGTTTCATGGAAATCCCTTTCTTTGGAGTTGATTAAACTTCATTTTTTGGGATTAATGAAAATCATTTGTTTGCGTTCTACTAATTAGCCTTTGCAAGGTCGATTCTGTTGAAGAAAAAGTCCTTTTCTTAGACTTTTTCTTCAACAGAATCGTTTATATTTAATTTATTAAACTACCCACAAAAGGTTATGAAAAATAAATTTAATTTCTCTTTTTTTTCAAGGCGTGAAACCTCATATCAATCAATCGCTGTTAGTTAAGCATATATCTAAAAAGAGTGGTAGGTATTATAAAATGTGTGTATCAGTGGTATTGTAACTCACAAACGGATAATTCGATTTGATGCCGTCCAGTGCCGGCGTAAGAGCGGGGGCACACGATGCGTTGCGGCGCCGCACCGCAAAGATTTCACCGTGTCAGTGGGCACACGAGTGGTGCGGCGCCGTAACGTTGTTCTGTCGCAGCGGCGTCGTAGCAGCGTTGCACAGCGTGTCCTTCCTTGTGACGCAAAACAACTGAGCGGTGCCGCTCCGACGTCGCACCGCATTCACCCCTCCCCGCCTCGTCTTGGTGGTTGCAAGTCCGGTGCGGCGCCGGAGCGCATCGTGTGACATGCCACAGATATTTCTATGTAAGACGACGCAGCGACACCGCTCCGGCGCCGCACCGCCGCCGCAACGCATCGTGTGCCCCCGCCCTTAGGGCCACTGACACCCCGGGCGAAAATATTGTGGCGCCCACTTGGGGGAAGCAATATCAAGTGTTTGTTTTTGCCGATCCCAAGTAAAATTATATATTAATATAAGAGCGACTCTAACGATATCGTTTCCTCGACCACAAACTCTCAAAAATCCATCTAAAAAAAATGTCAATAAAAAAATGCATATGCACAGAGCGTAGAGCACAGTTCTGAGGGTTTGCACCAGGAGAGGCAAGAGACTCCAACTTCAGACCTTGGCGCCCCCTAGAATTTGTCGCCCTGGGCCATCGCCTCCTCTCGCCCCCCCACCCCTTAACGCCGGCACTGATGCCGTCTTTTTCTAAATTGAAAGTCTTGTCTGCTGAAAGTTCTTATTTATGTTTGCTGGAGATAGTAGCAACTACCTATATCCTAGATATCTAGTTTTATAGTACTTGATGAAGTGATGATGATATATTATGATGAAATATCTAGCAGAGCATTTTAATTTTAAATTATGAATACAAACAAGTAAAATATGGGTTTACATGTGTTGTTTGATATTCTTCAGACAATTGAAATTACGCTTAACTGATTGGTTTTGAGTTCCTTACATGAATTTGGGCCTGAATATGAATTCATAACATACATAATAACACTATTAGCTTCTGAACATAGACATTTAGACTGCCTCATTCTAACTAATAATTGCTTTATTCAGGTACTTTAGTTCAGAAACTGGATTTAAAGGGTAATTAGGTGTAAGTTTCAACTCGTGTGACTGTATAGACTAGGCACAATTATGGCTTTGTCAAATAGAACGCGTTATAAGCGCGCGTCAAGCTAACGCCGCGCTATGACGTCGGTATGTGTCATACGGTGACGGTAATGTACTAGTGAATAACACTGAATACCAGTTTTCGTTTACACTAAAATACCAAGAAAGAATGCTCTTGTTCTAGCTCTAGCTCTGTGTTCGTATGCATCGTTTGATGTAAATGCACCGTTATACATCTCGGCGTCATAGCGTGGCGTCCGCTTAGCTTCGACACGCGTACTATTTGACAAAGCCATTATTGTACATGTCTCCGTTAAGGAGCAATTTAACCCAACTGCTGGCAATTTTCACAAATGACGTCATTATGCTATCCTTGTGTGCTTGTTGTATTCTTACACAAGTGTTTTCAGGTGTGCGTGTAGTTAATACGCGTGTGTAACTAAAATTAAGTCAAATTAATAAGACGATGAATAGAAATATGAGTTTTTTTTTTGTTGTAAAATTGTAATTTTTGTCTCAGATAGAAATAAGCTTCCTAATTATTTTTCTTATTAATTTATTTATATACTTATTAGCTCTCTAATCTAATGCATGTATGTATTAAATTTATAATGTTAGCTTGCTTCTCTCAAAGAAAAGGCCCTAATATCTTTCGCATCGTATCGATATGCTATGGGTCTCTGAATACTTAAATAATTTTTAAATAGACGGACAAATCGCATAATCTGAACCGATACTAAAATTTTAGAAATAACGTAAAAACACCTTTGTTTATCAATTCCTTTTGCTTAAATATAGTGTGTTTGTTATTTAATCATAAAATACAGGAGTAAACAAGACTAAATAAAATGAAATGGGTATCTTATGACCCAACATAAAAATTCGCAGAATTTTGTTGTTTGTGTAAGTCGTATAAAACATGAAAATCGACCTATTTCTGGAATTGTTTATCTTTTGTATGGAAAAACAAGTTAGCAAAATATTCTATACTCGCTGACCTACAAATATTATATTGAGTAGTTATATAATATACTAGCTGCGCTCCGCGGTTTCACCAGCATGGCTCCTCTCCTTTTGGACTTAGCGTGATGATATATAGCCTATAGCCTTCCTCGATGAATGGGCTTGTAGCGAAAACATTTCGCTTGCGCGATTCAGAGCGAGGTGTCGCTACTGTCAGGGGCCTTCACGGCCGGCCAGTCGAGTAGACTGGTCGAGGATCCTCCCTTTTTCGATGGAGGAATTCCACCTTCCTTCCTCCACAGTGGTGACCCCTGACAGTTCACAACTCCTTCTGTCCATCCATGATGTCCATGCTCACCTATCCCTTCCCCGCCTACGATCACCGCCCGCCAGCCAGCGCACTCGGCTTCAAATGGAGTCCTGTCCACTACCATGTGCGATCGCGCATGCTTGGTCAGCTCCACAGCCACCCTCACTGCACACTCCGACTCACTGGAGCATTACACGCAGCATCATCACCGCACTCAGTTCCGACTCACTGTGAACTAGCGGCTTCCTGTTCCGACTCACTGGAACATACTTGGCACTGGCGAGGCAACTCGTACTACGACCTCCGGTCTCGGAGGGGAGTCCTGTAGCGACACCTCGCTCTGAATCGCGCAAGCGAAATGTTTTCGCTACAGAGCTATATATACAACTTTCCGACATCATCCATTGGGGCCTTCACGGCCGGCCAGTCGAGTAGACTGGTCGAGGATCCTCCCTTTTTCGATGGAGGAATTCCACCTTCCTTCCTCCACAGGCTATCTAACACCGAAAGAATTTTTCAAATCGGACCAGTGGTTCCTGAGATTAGCGCGTTCAAACAAACAAACAAACTCTTCAGCTTTATAATATTAGTATAGATATTATATTTGTTAACTCCATACTTTCTTATTCCTGAAATTATATGATTTTCATAAAAGATCTCATTATTTAAAAGACACAAAGGTCACTTGTTTTGGCAAAACAAGCGAATTTCTAAGTTTTATCATGTTAATGTCAAGCTAAAACAAATTAGGGATGCCAGGGATGAAAAAAACATGGAATTTATTTAGCAAGTTTTAATGGGGATCCATTTATAGTGACCTTTTTGTGACAAAATGTCGAAAGCAATTAATAAAGATTTAAGATTTAAGATTACTTTGTATCGAAGGGTCGAAAGATTATAGATAAGTATGTTTATTCATTTATTGGTTATTTTTAAAGGTTTTTTCATTTAATTTGCGTCAATATTGTAGCTTAAAAACTGACCCGTTGGTTGACTTGTTAATGAAAATGTAGGATAAAATATAAATAAGATTGATTGGGTTCGATTATCATGATAAGAAAATTATATATTTTAATGTTCGTCTACATCTCTACTTAATATTATAAAGCTGAAAAGTTTGTATGTTGGTTTGAACCCGCTAATCTCAAGAACTACTAGTCCGATTTGAAAAATTCTTTCGGTGTTATCATATATACACTATATACGTACACGTATAGTCCGTTCATATATGATACTAGGTTTCCGCCCGCAGCTTCGCCCGCGCAGTCAAAGAAAAACCCGCATAGTTCCCGTTCCCGTGGGATTTCCGGGATTGCGTCATTTTCCCGGGATAAAAAGTAGCCTATGTCCTTTCTCGGGTATCAAAATATCTCCATACCAAATTTCATGAAAATTGGTTCAGTAGCTTAGGCGTGATTAAGTAACAGAAAGACAGACATAGTTACTTTCGTATTTATAATATTAATATTATTTGTGTAAAGTATTATGTGTAATGTAATTTATAATTTAAGATATTTGCACGCTCAACTACGAGCAGAATGTCTAAGAACCTATAAAATTTGTACCTCAGCTACATTCAGCAAATAAAGACAATTTGAATTTGAATTTGAATATAGTATGGATTATCATCACATCACCAACAACAGCGGAGCACTGGGAGTAAAACCGCGAGGCACAGCTAGTCATAGAAAATACGAATCCCACATGAAAATATTTTTTGCTCTATTTTGTATGCTTTATATTTTTGCCTCTTTCTTTTGTTACTTTTTACTATACTTACTCGGAATACCATCCGATATATCAAGAAAATTGCATATAACATCTTCATATAATACCACTTGAACCTCTTATAAATTAGAAAAAATTGAAATCTTATTAGAATATATTCTCTAACGGTAAGACAAAGTTTCGTAAGCGTAAAATATCACCAAAGTTTTGGGATATGGATAATAATTTCGCAATTTAGACGCGAAGCATATTCACCTGAAGGGCGTTGGTAAAATATTTGTTTGTTTGTCACCCTTGTTTGTAACATACGTTCAAAGACTTTTAGATCACTAGTAATATAACAGACATTAAAAAATGGTTCATAGAAGAATACTACCTAATCTTCTTTTGTTATCTATTCAGAGATATAAACGATTTATGAAACTTCCTTTCTATAAAATTGGTTACAATTATCAATTTTATTTAATGCTAAGAAAACAAGAACACATTAGATGGACGATAAGCAATACTGTTTTGTACTCTACATTTTAAGAAAACGGCATCATACATAACGAATTGAGAACTACCGTCGTAAAAGAATGCCGGTTAATAAATTAACTTTCATAAATCATAAGCTATCGTATTACATCTCATGTGGGAATATGTTTAATTATTTAGTTTATTTTTAGTCTGTATTTTCTATAAAGTTTGTCTATGAATCTATGATTGTCGACGGAAGATTACATTGGAATTTAGTCATATGGGGATTTAGTCCTATATTTATTAAATAGGTTTGAAGTTGGTGCAAAGCACTAAGCACTTAGTGCACCGACATCAAACCTTTGTAGTAAATAGCACATCTAAATAATATGTAGTAATTAATAATTCTTATCTTTTTTATTTTTTACTTTTCCGTTTTTGAAGTCAGTTATTTTTAACGTAGTTATTTTTATTTGATATATTTTTACCCTAGTCGTTAAGTACCTAAAGTAAAACATAATATTTAGTACCTACTTTGAACCTTGATGAATCTTAAGTGATATATTAGAGCACTTAAGACCCCTTTTAGTACGAACGAGCCTCACGTAGTATTTCACTCATATAATTTTTCCTTCAGATTTCTTACATAATGAAAAAAATTTGAGTTTTATCGAATCTGACCTTTGCCTAGTTATGTAAGAGAAATCTTATAAACGTAGACGTAAAGGCAAGAAAATAGGTATTTTTCTGTTCGGAAATTGATTAAATCATACTAAATGTTAGAAACAAAAGGAGTGTTAAGGTTTCCTTTTTATTAATGACGCTATAAGCCTAAGAACTTTCTTTTATTTCAGTGATCGATTTTCCTTTCACTCAGGAAAATGTCGCATGAAGAGCAAAACAAACATTAACAAAGATGGATAATACTGAAAGTTCAATGGGCTATAACTACTCTTATAAAAACACATAAAATCTTATCTTTACATGTTCACTGATTCGACGTCTTCTAAGTTTTCAGAAACCATTAAACTATTTCTCCTAAATTTATATTAATGATCGACTGGGATTAATCTTGTAATCTATTACATTTTATTCGATATTTTGTGTTCTTAACGATATTTAATTTTTTCTCTTTTATTAGTGCTTATTACATACCACCAAGGCACACTTTTTTCATGTTTTTCACTACCTTTTTTAAGATTAGTCCAGAATGCTTTCTCGGCATGATATTAATTATGAATGAAGGGTAAAAAATAGTTAATATTCTATGGCATATTATAACGTAAGCGAAAACACAAGGGACACACGTTATGTTGAATATTTAATCGGGAACTATGATAATGACGATAAATAAATAAATAAAATTAAAAATACTTATTATTTTACTTACCTAAGTACGTTAAAATTTTTCTACAAACAAGCAAAAGCCGTTACCCTCTTTTTGAATAGTCGGATAAGCATGTGACCAATAAAAAAAAGTTTTATTCGAGAACATAGTACATAGTACATGTTCGAGAAAGATTCTATATTGGTAAAGTTTCGAGAAGATTCCATCTTCACAAAGTTTGACGCATGTATTTGAATGACATTTTTCTTACTTTGTTCAAAATGTTTGTTTCTGCAAGTTATATATTCGTCTCTTATATTATTTCTCAACATAGTAATGAAATTGGAAATCACTTTGTAGATTGAAGATATGAAATTTAATAAGTAAAATCTACAAAATTTATTGTTGTCCAAAATAGTTTTATGTAACAACTTTACAAACTTCTCTGACATTTGAGTCTAGGTTTTGGTCGCAGTTTTATAAACAATAATTACAAATGTTTTTATGCATTTGGTTATTTTCAAGCACAAATGTTATTTTATTTGCTTCATTCAAAAGATACCAAATGTAGCATAATTTTTAATTTTAATGAAGATAAAAAATAACTTAAAAATTTCAAGGAAAACAATAAATTACTTTAAAATATACTGGTACTTTGATTAGCAGATCATCGTTACATCTACATGATTCGATTCCCCGTGCAGACATACATATTTATTGTAGCCTATATTTTTTGTGTAGAGAGAGACATTAATAGACAAACACGATGAACAAGGCAAGTATTCGCGTATATTTAAGAAAACACTTAGCAAAGCTTAATCCAGGGAAGAGTCCATTAAACCCTGTTTTATGGTTATTTAAATCAAACCGATATAAACCTTGTTTAATGGTATTTAACGTTATAATTCAATAATTATAAAAATCAGGGACGTTAAAAGCTATTAAGGAAAATGTATATTTCTTCTTAAAATACTTCATTATTTTAAAAACACAGAGGACCTGTGTAGCCCTTATAAAAAACAATCAAAGAAGTAGCCAAACCTGTCATTGATATGATTTCTTTTCGTAAAATAGTTCATTATTTTAAAAACACAGAGGACCTGTGTAGCCCTTATAAAAAACAATCAAAGAAGTAGCCAAACCTGTCATTGATTAATATAAAAGAAAGTCGTGTTAGTACACTATTTATAACTTAAGAACGGCTGAACCGATTTGGTTGAACATCTACGTAGAACTGAGACGGATAGGATATCTAAATAGTCAGAAATAAAAGGGGCTTTTGGTGTACAAAGAATAATTTATTTATTTATGTTGGCGAAGCCACTAAACTGAAAGCTAGTTTCAACATAAGCACTATTCACTATACATCCAGAGTTATTTTTTTAAATTAATCAAAAATATATAAACAAAAGATTTAGTATTAGCGTCAAAAAACCTTACCTGCTACGAGGCTTCCAATTTGGGCCTGGGACAATAAATTTAACGGACGAAATAAATTATATCATAAAAACGGATATAAAATATATATTTTCCTGTACTTTATTCAACTTTGGCGATAAAACGTAACTCCCAATAACAACTTGGTAATGTTTTTCTTGTTTTAACATAAATGCGTATTGTTTTATGATAGCAACTTTTTATGTCATGGGGTTTTTGTATATAAAGTAGATATATGTAGATTGTACATAGATGCTTTAAATTGCGTTACATAATTACAGAATATACGATACATTTGTTTTATGTTAGGCAATATTTAAAGGAGGAACTTAGTTATAGATATGTATAGAGTAGGTAGGAATGTAGGTTTGAATCCCGCCTCGTGAAAATTCTCATTTATCACTAGCGGTCCACCCCGGCTTCGCCCGTGGTACATACATATTTACGTTTTCTCTACATAAGAACCTTCCTCGTACTTCAAGGAATATAATAAAAAATGAATTATCGAAATCGGTTCAGCCGTTCACATGTGATGCCGTGACAACGCGAAACGGGTTTCATTTTTATATATATACCTACTAGCTTTCCGCCCGCGGCTTCGCACGCGTTTTCAAAAAAAACCCGCATAGTTCCCATTCCCAAGGGATTTCCGGGATAAAACCTCCTATCTCTCAAGTTGGATCGAACTGCACATGGTGTGCGAATTTTATTATAATCGGTTAAGTGGTTTAGGAGTCCATTGAGGACAAACATTGCGACACGAGATTTATGTATATTAAGAGATATATTATAAGATTTCTATAATTTATAACGATATATCAAAATCTTACTTCTTTCTTTAATATACAATGTAAAGATGCATGTTCGTTACTCTACGGCCTACGCAAATGCCAATAATCGGAAAAAAAATATTTTTTGGTACAGACCATGTACAGACATAGATTTTAGTTTTGGTTAGAAAATGGGTAACTTTTTGCCTAGGTACCACGCAAGTGAAACCACGGGCACCAGCTAGTCCTTTGTAAATAACAAAAACCCACTACATGAATTAAATAACCGAGATAAACTTAAAAGTTAAACTGATAGGAATTTCAGGACAAAGTTAAACTGTGAATTTCACTTTGACACTCCAGAGCTACGATTTAAGGTAAAGTTTTACGCTCCAAATTGTTTGACTTCGAGATACTTCGATAACTAGAAGTTTAAAATTAATTTCATTGAAATTATTGATTCGGAAATTTCACAAGAAATTGGGAGTCTGCTATATAATGAACAAGCTGCTCATCAGACGTTGTTCTGCTCTATTGCCCCCTTTTCATGTTTTCTCTTCATAAGAATCTTCCTTACGCCTTAGAATAGTTAAAAATAGCCGAATTGATCGAGCTGATCTCGAGTTTTAGACATTTGGCGATTTATTTTTATTTTATCTATAGATTATTTAAGAATATTTGAGGTATTTAAGTGAATACGTGTACAATGGTTAAATAAGTGAGCTACCGTTGTATGAACATCTACTATCAAATATTATAGAGAGGATAGATTTATTATTTGTTTGTTTGTTATAGGCTCATATCACTCGACCGATTTTAAAGATTTTTTCACTAATAGAAAGCTACATTATTAGGAAGTAACATGACCACATAGTATAAAACAGTCGCTTTCTCACCCTTTAGGTATGCTTTAATCTTTAACTAAGCAACGGATTTTGATGCTGTTTTTTTTAATAGTTAGAGTGATTTTCAAGGAAGGTTTTAGTATATAATTCATTAGGTTTTCATTGTGGGTGGAAAGCTAGAAGGGTATAAGGCTATATTTTATTAGCTACTTGGTATATAAACGAGAAATTAAATCCTGTTTATCAAACATATTTTTGTTACAAGAAACATTTACGAAAGCGTAATACAAAAATTGTTTACGTAACTTACGGGCAAAATAAACAAGAAGCGTTCTCATCAGTCAGGAACAAATTAAATGGAATATGATGAGTTTGTAGCTCAGGATAACGCTAAAAAGGTTGAATGTACAAGAGGGTCTTATGTAACAACAGTGAGGTAATATTTTCCTTATGAAGTGAAGTTTTGACGGAGTTAGGAGGGTAATTGAATAAGGGAGTTTTTTATGCTTGTGTCGAAGCTTGTGTGAGTTTATTTCTGAAATTATTTTTGTAAGTAAGTAAATACAGTTTTCGGCTATTAAAATTTTGAACGATATTAGTATTAACTAGCTGTGCTCCGCGGTTTTACCCGTAGTGCTCCGCTCCTGTTGGTCTTCGCGAGATGATATCGGATATCCGCCTATAGCGGATAGCCTTCCTCGATAAATGGGCTATCTAACACCAAAAGAGTTTTTCAAATCGGACCAGTAATTCCCGAGATTAGCGCGTTCAAACACACAATCAAACAAACTCATCAGCTTTATAATATTATAAAATCACCACTGCTCGAACGGTGAAGGAAAACATCGTGAGGAAACCGACATGTCGAAGAATCGAAATTTCGACGACATGTGACATTTATTAACTCATGTCCCAGCTGAGAGAACATAATATATGAGCTGATGATGTTGATGATGACGATGAAGCTTAAAGGCAGTTGATCACAAATAAATAGTTAATACTCATATTATCCTACAGGAACTAGGTACTAAAATAAATTTAATCTGCTTAAAGCTTTCTTACATTTCTTTAAGGTTACAAGACTCCAAACTGTGTTAAGTTGTTCAACTCCTTGCAAATTTAACTTCACAAAACTAAGAGATACATTATATATAAATTGGATTCCTGCTTCTTGAAGAAATTAAATTTCTGGTTCTGTATTTAAATAATAGAAAATATAAATTGTTTTAGGGCCGATTTTTCAATCCATGGTTAATACTTATCCGCCCAATAAAGTATTACACGATAATATTAAAATGTCACGTAAACTGTCAAATACGGGCAATTAGAATACGTTTTTAAAATGGTAACTTTATATATTATTCGACGAATAAGTTTTAACCAAGGATTGAAAAATCAGCCCTTAATGGATGATAACGTCATTTATTCGTTAAGATATTACCTAATAATTCCATCACTGATCACTTTGTAGCATAACATATTTTTGAACTTCTAAATACTTTTCTAATAAAATTGAGATTTATATTCAGTTTTTTTCATGGTAGAGGATTTTGATTGTCTTATACATGGTTAAAAATATGAAGCTATTTACTTACTGCTTGAAGCTTTAATTATGAAATAATAAATAATAGAGCACTTAGCAAGGGCTATTATTAAAACGAACATGTTGTCTGTTTTCTGATACATTTCCGATAGGCAAATATTATTCACCTAAGGGCTGATTTTTCAATTCGTGGTTAAAAGGTATTCGTCGAATAACGTATTAAACTACCATTTTCAAAATGTATTCTTATTGCCCGTATTTGACAGTTTACGTGACATTTTAATATTATCGTGTAATACTTTATTGGACGGGTAAGTTTTATCCAAGGATTGAAAAATCGGCCCTTAATGTGACGACATAATTTAGCAGCTTTGATAAACATACGAGATTTTTTGCCTGTACATGAACACATGTTTATAAAAATGAATATGAAAGTACAATGTCTGTGAATTTTAGTGTTTCGATGGATTAAATTGTGTTATTTCAAAAACACTTTGTATTCAAAATCATAACATTATTTTTCATAATATTATAAATCTGAAGAGTTTGTTTGTTTGTTTGCTTGAACGCGTTAATGTCAGGGACTACGGATCCGATTTGAAAAATTATTTCACTGTTAGATAGCTCATTTATTGAGGAATGCTATAAGGCTTTATGCTATCACGCTAAGACCAATAAGAGCGGAGCAATGCGGATAAATCCGCAGGGCAAAGCTAGTGTTGAAATATAAGAGATTTCATTATAAGCCATCATGCATATTCTTACGTAAATAAGCTAAATTATCAAATGAAATACTTTGAATATATCAAAGTAAACATAAATGTTCATCCAAGTTCATTAAAGACACTAATTACTTGATACAATCTCAATTTATAAAGATTATACGGCAAAGTTGTGAAGTCAGCTAATTAGTAGCGGTGTAACGTTGACACCGACTTCGTAAATTGGCTATTATAATTTTGTTAAAACCCGAAATGGGAAGATAATTTCGCTAAAGGGATTGAAAGTTTGTTTAACTTTTGCACCCTAGCTCAGGGTTTTGTTTATTTATTTATGTTCTAGATTAAGTTAACCACCTATTTCTAGGTAATAACAACTTAAACTGGCTTAGCTTTAGAACGAAATATTTGTTAGAATTACATAGATAAATAAGAATCACTACATAGTATAAAACAAAGTCGCTTTCTCTGTCCCTATGTCCCTATGTATGCTTAAATCTTTAAAACTACGCAACGGATTTTGATGCGGTTTTTTTTAATAAATAGAGTGATTCAAGAGGAAGGTTTTAGTATATAATTTATTATGTTTTAGACAAAGCGGGCGAAGCCGCGGGCGGAAAGCTAGTACAATATAATTAAAAAACAAAATAACTATTAGATATCGCAAATAGCAATGGTACATGTATTATAATTGTAATAGAATGGAAAATTTATGCAAATTTAATAATTTACGAATAAGAAAATATTAAACTTTATCAGCCTGTAAAGATTTTCTATCTTATCGATTCCATAGGTTATCGTCAATTAAATATCATATTTACAATTATTATATATTATGTACCAATTTACACCCTTTATATACAAGTTTGTCAGGTTTTTCCATAGCCTATTTAATTCAAGATATATAGAACAACTAGCTTCGCCCGCGCAGTCAAAGAAAAACCCGCATAGTTCCCGTTCCCGTTGGATTTCCCGGTTTTCCTGGGGTAAAAAGTAGCCTATGTCCTTTATTTATCGGGTATCAAAATATCTCTATACCAAATTTCATGCAAATTGGTTCAGTAGTTAAGTCGTGATTGAGTAACAGACAGACAGACAGAGTTACTTTCGCATTTATAATATTAGTATGGATTAGTTAGAACTATGACGTTCTATGTAATAAAATACTATGTAGGTACGTAGGTATACATAGACCAATAAACGTGCTCTAGACTGAATCAAGTCTATTAAATTACTAGTATTAACAAGACCTTCATTTGAATTTATAATAAAAAGTCACAGCGCATCACCGCCTTTTCCTTGTTCTAATTTAGCAAATTTTTTATGAGTTGAACAAGTAAAGACGTTTTGACGTGTTTATGCCACATATATATGGAAATAGAAAATTCAATAATTCCATAGAAAATTCAATAATTTTCTATGGAAAATGTTTAAATTTGAAATATGAGCTTTTTACATAGGAGTGCAAAAGCACAGCATATAAATGCTGAAAAATTGACCTGTGGTCAAAATAAAACTTAAACACTAGAATTATGATGTTACAATATTAATACGCTGTGCCAATAAATTGTTTCAAAATTAAAACAACATTTATTTATATTATAGCCCTCTGTGGCTTCTTATGGCTTCGCTGACTACCTTAACGTTTTCATGTCAAAATTTGAATAATCTATAACAAATCACCATTTCTTGGCCATTGTTTTTTTAAGGAAAAACATCAACTATTTTCATTTCCAAATTGTATAAGAATTTGTCGAGGTGTTTTGCCTGAAAATGTAACATACACACTAATCCATAAAACTTCTCATCTATCCACTTCTCATATATCATTGTTCTTTGAATACCATTAAATTAAAGGTCAAAGAAAATATCTATCAAACATAAATAAAACAATTGTAATTCCCAATAAAGGTTTATTAAATTATTTGTTATCAAAACAAAGTTCAACGTTATCAATTTACAACATAATTTAATTTCTAGCTTCAGTAAAATAACAACATTGTTTATTTATATTGAATATTTAACTTACAAAAGGTCTGTTTTAATAAAATGGAAACATTAATATTATTAAAAGCTCAAAATATTACATTACTGTTTAAATAACAAATATTTTTATAACGTTGAATACCGACCACATTGCTATAAAAACGGTTTGAAACAATATTTTAAATTAAAACAAAGCAAAATGATTGTAAATAAAATCCTTGATATTACAAAAGGGCTGGAAAGCACTAAACATCCCTTATTAGGCCCGAATCTACGAGGCTTGTATTTATTCGGCCTTTGGCAAAAAGGGAATAAAATACGTAATTTTTTCTTCAACGTTTTCCACGCAATATCTTTTATATTTGTTCTGACGCAGTTCTACGCTTTGTATCAAATGAAAGATGATATTATGCAAGTGATCCTTAATTTTTCCCTCACTGCTGTAAGCCTCGTTTCGATTTCAAAGAATTTTCGCACGATTTTCTATCAGACGAAATGGAATCAACTCTTCGATAATATAGCGAACGAGGAGCGTAAAGAAATAGCGAAAGGGGACAAAACAGTATTGAAATACATGCGTCATTATACCGTCTATTCGAGAATAGTCACCTATCTCTATTGGTCAACAGCAATAGTAACGTATTTCGTACTTCTAGTGTCCCCATTTTTGAAGTACGCGGCAGAACCAGTATATCGTGAGCTAGTTAGTAATGGTACTGAGCCCTATCCGCAGATCTTGTGTTCTTGGTTTCCATTCGACAATACAGTAATGCCTGGGTACATATATGGTATTATATGTCATGTAATAGTGACCACGCAAGGAGCCGGTGTAATTGCCGTTTTTGATATGAACGCTGTGACAATAATGACATTTTTAAAGGGACAAGTACAAATACTGGGGTATAAGTGTGAAAATATATTTGATACGAGAAAAGCTCTGGATAAGAAAGAGGTTTTTGGGAACATAAAGGAATGTTATCGGCTCCATTCGTTTATTTCAGAGTGAGTTTGAAACCCTTTTTAAAGTTTGCCAAAGTTTCTTCTAAATTAAGCTGGTATACATGATCCGTTATGCCGTAAATGACGTAACGGGTTGGATTAATGATTAACGTGTATCTGTACCTTAATTATTTACTACATTTTTTCTCTTGTATGGAATAATAAAAACGTATTTATGAAAAGACGTTTTACGATTGGCACTATAAAGTTTTATTAAAAATATCTTCTAAAAAACCAGTATTTATTAATTATTTATAGATAGATGAATTTAACGAATTCTTCAAGATTTGTTTAAAAATGGCAATCCTTAAATAATTACATCGTTTCCTTTCTTTCAGACAATATTCTTTACTCAACTCTCTATTGTCACCAGTGATGTTTTTATACGTGCTCATCTGTTCGATTATGATTTGCTGCAGTATAGTACAGCTTAGTTTGGTAAGTATTTAAATATTTCTTCAGGAATTAATATAGAACTCTTTGTCTATGGGACTTCCGTAGCATTGGGTTTGTAACGCTGTCACTCCTGAACGGCTGTACAGATTTGGATGAAATTTGATTTTTTCATAGATAAAAATAAGTAGTTTTGTAAGGAAGTACCTAAAGCTTAAAGGAAAATATGGGATAGATGTTTTATAAGAAACGGGAATCGTACGATAACTTTAAATTACGATCAATACCTCGGGTTAAAAAACCGTTATTTTTCCATTACAATATTTAATTAATACACTTAATTATATAAAGTTTGTTTTTGTCTCATTTATTTGTTCACAGCACTATTAGAACGCATAATAATTATCTATAAAGTAATAAGAATTTCTTTCGCATTTTCATAAATCAAGTTTGCAAAATTAATAAAGACAATTGTTAGGAAGAAACTCTCGAAGTTACTCCTTGCAAAATCTTCGTATTTCTGTATTGTGTGTTTCATTGTGAGAAACGTGTGAGATAACTTTGATTAATTTTATATTATAAAATATGCTTTTTTATTTACTTACTAGCGGTCCGCCCCGGCTTCGCCCGTGGTACATATTTCGCAATAAAAAGTAGCCTATGTCCTTTCTTGGGTATCAAAATATCTCCATACCAAATTTCATGCAAATTGGTTCAGTAGTTTAGGCGTGATTGAGTAACAGACAGACAGACAGAGTTACTTTCGCATTTATAATATTAGTATGGATATGTTAAAAGTAGAGCAACATAATTTGATATGTTTTCGTATTTTTAAATAGTGAAGTCCCATGTCCCCTAGTGGGGTAAGGGGCAGATGCATTATACATCTGTTTCACTGATCAAATTTCTGCCAGACCGAGACATTTTTTTTTCGTCTTCACCAGGAATCGAACCCTCGGTGACCTCGGTTCTACGCTCACGCGTACCAAGGATTTTTTAAATAAAGATTTGTAAGTCTTAATCACAATGCATGTACATGTTTTTAAAACTCTATACATATTTCTTAAAAAAGTAGTCTGCGAAATAAACTTTATGTTAAACAACATTTATCGTTTTTATAAGAATAATTGAATATATTCAAATAAATCTTACATTTTTATAGTTCTTATTGAACAGGGCTTTTGAGAATGAAAATACTAGCTTTCGCATCAAAGGAAATTCCCATAGGAATGATACGTTTCACTGCGGTGACGTAGCCACACTTAAGGCTAAAGTCTTATCATAAAATTACTCCGTTGCAACGTGGTATACGACAAACAAACAAACAAACAAACACATAACAGTAGTAAGGAAGTAAAAATTAGAAATATGTAGATACTACACATATTTAAACATCTTTTACAAGATTTTCTATAGCATTGCGAGCATTATAAACGTATCTTGGATCAGCTCTTATATACAGGGTGTCCCACTATTGGTATACTAAGCGCGAAGGGACTTGTAGTTTTGCATACTCTGATCAGGTAAAAAATACTTAAACAACAAAATTAAGTCAAAAATGTTTTGCTAAATTTTTCCTGAAAATCCATGTTTTCTTCTCTAGCTTCGCGCAACCGGCATATACCGCTTCTCTAATGTGAGCATTTTGTCTATGAAAACATAATATTAAACGATTGCTCACGTGCTGGTGGCAAAGTTGGGCGGGTTGCTTGTTATGGGTGTACACATAGAGTTTTAAGAATTCATCTATTTGAAAAAAAATGCGTCTGGAATTTTATAAGTATTTTTTACGTACTCAGCGTATGCAAAACTATAACCTCCTATGAGCTTAGTATACCAACAGTGGGACACCCTGTATAAATAATCTTATTGTATCTTCACAAAAATCATACAATATAATATATAGTCAAGTTCACTTCTTCGAAATAAGATGTTCCTTATTGAGATATTCCTTTTGAAAGGGTACAGGAAAATCAGATAAATTTCCGCATGAATGGCATTACAACAGAAAACAAAGTTTTACAAAAACATAAGATTTCTGAGGAAATGAAAAAATCTTTTTATGTTTTCTTGCCTCGTGGAGATATAAAATATTATGTAATGTTATTTCGTTTAAATATTTGGATCTTACCATTTGAGTGTTATTTTATCGTACAATATTAAATAAAATAAATTTTTGTACAGACATAGACAGACATAGAGATATATTTTTTTGGTTAAAGTCCCAATGTAGAGAACCCCGTCGCGAACCCCGGACTTATCGATTTGAAGTCCGAGGTTCTTATCACTGAGCCACCACTGCACTATTGCTTGCACTATTACTTGCACGATATTATATCGAGGGACATATTATTTTCATAACTTTCAACCTGCCCGTGACGTGTTAAATAAAATATAAGGAATAAAGCATGTTTTAATTAAATTGTCAGTATTTAATTATTTTACGCTTATCTGCAAGCTTAAATGTTTTCTTTTTCACAGAATGAGCTGGCGATAACGCAAAAGTTGTTGATATTAGAATATACAGTAGCGCTTGTGGTACAGCTTTTTATATACTGTTGGCATAGCAACGAACTGGCTGTACTTGTAAGTTTGTATTTCCTTTATTTCGATACTAGCTGTTCCGCGCGGTTTCACCCGCATTGCTCCGCTCCTGTTGGTCTTATCGTGATGATATATAGCCTATAGCTTTCGTCGATAAATGGGCTATCTAACACCGAAAGAATTTTTCAAATCGGACCAGTAGTTCCTGAGATAAACTGTATAACGAACTAAAATTAAGGCCAAAGTTCTCGCTTGGGAAAATTAAATGTAGGAAAGAGTGGATACTTTAGCTTTTTGTTTTAGATGTTTGTTACTCTATATTTTATTAAAAGACTAGCTGCGCCCCGCGGTTACACCCGCGTGGCTCCGCTCCTGTTGGTCTTAGCGGGGTGATATAGAACTATATAGCTGATAGCCACCTCGATAAAATGAGCTATCTTACACCGAAAGAATTTTTCAAATCGGACCAGTAGTTCCTGAGATTAGCGCGTTTAAATAAACAAACTTCAAATAGACAAAGTCTTCAGCTTTATAATATTATCGTATAGATTAGTATAGATGAAAGGAGTAACAACCTTTACTTTTAGAATTGTTATTAAATTACGACAAAACTACAGAACAGAATTTTACCCAGCTTGACACTGTTAACTTATGTATATTATGTAGACTATAGAGTAACAGATACGCTATAATATAAAAACTGTTTTGTGTGTGGTTTTCCCAGAGGACACAACATTAGTCCTTCTTTTTTATTACCTTTTTAATCGGTTTCTTAAAAGATGGAGGTTCTATGTTCCTTTACATACTTACCTACACTACATTTTTTTTTAATCTGTGCTTGATTATCTTTATTTTATCTACAAATTGTTGTTAATCTTTTCAGAGCGGCAGCGTAGACCGGGGCGTCCATAACAGTAAATGGTGGGCTAGCGACGTTTCTTCTCGCAAATTGTTACTTATTTTGGCCGGAAAAATGTCCACGCCGTTTATATTCGGCGCCGGACCGTTTACGACATTATCTGTGCCTACTTTTATAGAGGTAAGGAGGTAACTGATTTTTATTGCGCCATTCGCCATTCAACTGTCAACTAGTAAAGTTTGTACCAAATAACGTGCTTAATAAGTGAAATGTTTGTGACGGTTCTTTCTTGTGTTACGTTTACTTTTTAGGGCTGTTTTTGTTCCTTCTTTTATTTTTTTACATACTTTATTTGAAAATATATATGTAATAACTATGTATATTTTATGTCTACTTTGAAATTTGTATTCAAACATGTTAATTAATGTAGAAGTGTTATATGGAAGGTCTTCATCAATGTTATTGTATTAAATCAAAAAAACTTGAGCGATGTCAAGGGACATCCGGATGGAACGAAGTGAGAGTTAGAGAGAGACAGACAGAGAACCACACGCACGCCGCACGGCTTAACTCTAGCAAAAAGTGTCGTGACAACTTTTCGTAAAAAAATTTTCCGTTTTTTCACAACGCGCGATAAGGAATTTCGTTCCAATAACAATCTTAATAATAGACATGTATGTATGACATAAAGCTTTTGTTTAGGGTATAATTGTTTGTGGTTAATTACTCACTTAATTATCTATTGTTTACAGATCATGAAAGGGTCATACAGCTTCTACACGCTGTTTGCGAGATTGGAAGAAACAACTAGTCACTAAAATGTTTGGAATTTCCTTAATTCCTGTTAATTACATAAAATGAATGAAAAATTGAAATAAATCACTATTCTTGTATGTTTTACGCATCATAAAAGTGTAGTACAATAAAAGCTTCAGTTGTTTTATTTCAATTAAAAAAAATTGTCGAATCTAACAGCTAAGTTCCCGTTTCCAACTTTACTATCTTACCTACATACCATCTTTAATTATTGCTAACCGATAACGAATTGGATAACTTTTCAGACATCTATTATTTACATACCTAAGGGCCGATTTTTCAATGCTTGGATAAAACTTATCCGTCCAATAAAGTATTACACGATAATATTAAAATGTCACGTAAACTGTCAAATACGGGCAATTAGAATACGTTTTTAAAATGGTAGTTTTAAACATTATTCGACGAATAACTTTTAACCAAGGATTGAAAAATCATCCCTAAGTGAAGTCCCATGTCCCCAAGTGGGGTAAGGGGCAGATGCATTATACATTTGTTTCACTGATCGATTTTCTGTAGGGACAAGTACCTACTTGATATACAAATACAAAAGGCTGATCACCTGATCAGCCTTTTGTATCCTACCAGACCAAGACATTTTTTTTTCTTCGTCTCCACCGGGAATCGAACCCAGGACCCCTCGGTGTTACGCTCACGCGTCAACCACTGTACCGAGGAGGCGGTCATTAATTACATGATTAACAAGAATTGTTACATTATTGTTTCATTAAAATTAAAATTAAATTAAAATAATAGTGAATCAATTTGTCAATCTTTTTTTCCATATAAGCTTCAATAAATAATTTTAAAAATAGCAAAGCTTTGTGTCTGAATTACTTACTTGCATATTTTATATTATCTTCGTTTGACATTCGTGGTATAACTGCAGGCTATGACTGAAAAACAGAGATGAAAAGCCATTGACCGTTGGGTCATTGTTTTCACAAAGTCCTACGCCTTTTCGTAGTTAGCAAATTCTTGTAGTTTCTTATGAATGTGTACTTTTACAATGACATGTTTTTCTTTCTCTATTATTTTTAAATGAGACCTTTCTTATTTTTCGGGTAAAGAACGATATTATACACAACTTAGATGAAAGACTAGCAAAATCATACCATCTTCATAAACATATTATTATCTATAGCCAATACTACAGAAAGTTCAAAAATATCGGACAATTTATACTAACATTTATTCGGACAATTTATACTAACATTTTAAACATCCTGGCAGGTATGAAATAACGGACATTTTTCAAAGCTAAATGTAGATCGGAATTTCTTTTTCTCTCGCCACGGCGACAATGCGTTTTATAAATTTTTCCAGTTTATAGTTTATTTTTATAAAAGATAGTTCATACAATTTTATTGAAAAGGTTTCTATACTAATATTATAATGCTGAAAATTTTGTTTGTTTGTTTGAACGCGCTAATCTCAGGAACTACTGTTCCGATTTGAAAAATTATTTCGGTGTTAGATAGCCCATTCGTCGAGGAAGGCTATAGGCATATATCATCACGCTTAGACCAACCATAGCGGAGCATTGTATTTAATACCTATAACGTTATTTTGAAGATACGGGATACGGCTTAAGTCACTTCCATCCATTCCCATAACTCCAAATTGATAAAAGTAAGTACTATTTAAATTCTCAATAGTGGCGTAAAAAGGCGTTTTTGTAACAAACAAATTTTGTCTTGTTCAATGTACCTTATCCCTTATTAATGAGCTATTTATCCAAAAAAATGCAGGTTTCAACGTAATTTTACATTAAAAGTCTATTTAGGTAAGTTTATCGTTATTATGAGTATATATTTGTAATTAATAAATGAATAAGTAATTTTATAATTATCAAGTTTACAAATTTATAAATTAATAATACAGAGACAAAGACCAGCAGCAACATCATAATCACTACATAGTATAAAACAAAGTCGCTTTCTCTGTCCCTATGTCCCTATGTATGCTTAAATCTTTAAAACTACGCAATGGATTTTGATGCGGTTTTTTTAATAGATAGAGTGATTCAAGAGGAAGGTTTTAGTATATAATTTATGATGTTTTAGATAAAGCGGGCGAAGCCGCGGGCGGAAAGCTAGTAAATTATAAACTATTCTAAACCTCTCATATTATACCAAGTAATTGCCGCTTTAAAAAATATTTTATCATTTTTAAAGAAGATGCCATAAAATTTATATTCGGTTAAAGAACCCTGGTGTGAAAAAGCTCATCAAATTCTTCAGGACTATAAAATTCATTCATTCAAAAGTGATTACTTTCAGGGAATTAGAAAACATAGAAAGCAGGCTGAGGAGAAATCATATTACTGCTATATCAACGACTTTAGATTATAAATGACACTCACAATTAGGGTTGGCACTTCGTAATCTTTGAAAAATTCTTTCGGTGTTTGATAGCACATTTATCGAGGAAGGCTATATTATATCATCACGCTAAGACCAACAGGAGCGGAGCAATGCGGGTAAAACCGCGGAACACAGCTTACCGATGTATTTAATATAGTTAACAGTCTATATACCTATTTATTAGTGACAAACGCAGGTTGTTAATCTAATGACGTTTTAAAAGTGCTTCTCGAAGAAGTCTAATTGAATAAATAAATGTTTAAAAGGCTTATTAGACCACCCAATTTTTAGGAACCCTAACCCTAACTAAGAGTGGTGTAATAAGACTTAGGGAGTTAGTGTCCCGATTTAGGGCGATCGGGTCTGCCCGATCTGCCTAGCTCCCTAAGCGCCCTGCAGATTGGGTAATGTAATAACGTTTAGGGCGGTTAGGGAGCTCAGTTGCCGCGCGACTAGTGCGTGGAGTGGCTGCTTTTGTATGTAAGGTGTCACCAAACTTCCCTACTACAGGTTTATATAACTTAAAAGGGAAGTTCCAAATGTTTGTGACCACACCGCCATGTTAACAAATAAATAAATTGTTTAAATAAATTGTTTAATTGTTTTAAAACTCAACAAGTGTTCAAATTGTTCTGCACCTACTCTAATTAATTCATTAAAACTCCCGGTTCAAGCACGCTTAGTATTTGCATATTTGAAAGCTTTTCACGTAACCGCAAATACTCTTTCACCCAGATCTTTCTCTTCTTTCTTTTTTTAATATTTGTTATTGCGACAACGGTTGCCACTGCTACAGCAACTTTTTGAAGTTTCAGCAACTTTTTATACTGACGACGGCATAATGTAAAATGCAACAATACGTTTATCTCTCTAGACATTCGCGTATAAACTGAGTTAGGGCCCAATTCGCAGAGAAGTGTAATAAGCGCCACACTAACTAGGGTACACGCCCACCCTGGATGCAGGGCCCTTCATATCGGGTAGTGTAATAAGCCTTTGAGTTTGAGTTTAGTCGTTCAATTAAAAAGTCTGGTCAGGTCAATGTTTATGTCACGGAAATATAATATTAGCTAAACAGATTAGAATGAAATTATCATAAATGACAGAGACGAGTCTTTTACTTTGTAGTCAGAGTTTAGGTTAGGATAGATGAATAAAAGTTATTACTACTTTGTCTTGTTTGCAATTATTGACCCATCATATACGCTGTTAAAACATTTTCTGTTACATATAGGTACCTACTCTTCTACTCTAGGATATAACTAGTTTTATTAATAAAAAAAATATAAGCTCATTGCCAACCCTACAGAACCCATCATCTGATCGGAACTGTCTTTGACAGCTACACGGGATCAAATAGAGGATTATTGCTCCGTGACGTCATAGCGGGGACTGTGAGAATATTTTGTGCATACGAAATTTTTTCGTACACGCCTTTTGTTGTTGTAATGAAGTTTTGACAAAGGCTAGTAGATAGTTGTGATGGAAATTTTACTGAAAATTGGGTAAAATTCCATCGAATATTAACAAATTTAAAATAACTAGACATAAAGATGACTGAGTTTGACATTAAAGTTTAAAAAACGTTATATATCTTTCGACAAATACCTACTATCATAAATCATCATAATATTATAGTTAAAATTACTACAGCACTCAGGGATCACGTACAACTCCAATGGTGAAAAAATGTTTTAAATAGGTCCGTGGTTTCTGAGATTAGCGCTTTCAAACAAACAAACTCTTCAGCTTTATAATGTTAGTATATATTATATAGATGACGCATATTGGTGGGATTGTTTATTTAAAATCTAGAGTAGGTGCTTAGTCATATTTTTGTTTCATTTTCAATATTGGTTAGTGCTAAAAATATATTGAAATGTGAGAAGTTATTTCTCTTTATCAAACGCAAACATTTTCATAATGCAAATATGTTCATTCAATTTTCATAGTAACGGAAAACTCCACTCTATATACCTATGGAAAGTGCTCATTGCCAAAAATATATATTAATTGAAATTAACTGTTTTTATGTCATGCTGATTAAATTAGATTACCTTTGACTAATAAGCCACATTAAGTAGGTATATATCAGTACACATATGGCAAACAAATATATTATATAAAATAAATGCATGAAATTTTGAATGTTGGTACTCATTTTGTTAACACAGGATTTTTCTATGTAGTAGTAGTAAGTACCTACTTTTGGGCACATATACCTACACGTAAACCTTCACGTATCATATTCATCAATTCTAAAAGCATAGAAGGATTAAAACTTTTTGAACAGGAAATAATTGAAGATAATAATATTATCTTATGCAAAAGTTTAAACAGATATTTTTTATGGAGTTTATTTCGTATTTCTTTGTTTTCCGGTCGTAACTTCTAGGGTATGAGGAATATTGAGCAAGAAAAGAAGAATTAAATAAGGCTTATATTTTGTACTAGCTTCCGCCCGCGACTCCGTCCGCGCGGATGTGGGTCTTCGCGTGGATGGTTTATTTCTCCATTTTGAGTAACTCTGACAATAACATCTTATAAATATCTATTGGACCCAAATACGGCTAGGCCTATAATAATACCCAACGTGTGTTCGCGGTTCTACAGAACAACGTCTATGGATAAAACTGAAAAATTAAGATTATTTTTTTTCTACGTATTTTTCCAGGATAAAAAGTATCCTATTTTACGCCCAGGATAATAAGGTATAATTATACCAAGTTTCATCGAAATCGAACCGTTAGTTTTCACGTGATGTCTTCACATACAGACAGACAGACAGACAGACAGACAGACAGACAGACAGACAGACAAAAAATTTTTTAATCACATATTTGGGTTTGGTATCGATCCAGTAACACCCCCTGCTATTTATTTTTTCAATATTTTCAATGTACAGAATTGACCCTTCTACAGATTTATTATTTTATAGATTAATATTTTGTATTAATATATATATATATATATATATATATATAATATTGTATAAGTTGACCTAGAGTTTACAACGATGGTAATATTAAAATATAGGTTTGGATCATTCGTTTTATATCCATGTTTTAACAAACAACTTCGTGATTTCTGCATGAGAAAGCAGGATATTATTATTATAAGGAAATGATATCTACTAATCTATACATAGTTAATAATACGCGGGTTCGAATCCCGCCATGAAATCAATTTCTATATAAATTTATGATACCTTCTCGTAGGTGTCGATCTGAAACATTTTCTGATCATGTCGAGTTTATGCCTCATATAACTTGACTGTGTGTAGGGGAAAGGGGCCTAAAGTGGGCATAGAGCCTAAAGCGGGCACTCAGTATAGTATCGGAATTTTAAATAATGGCGCGCGCGCGACTCGTGAGCACGATCCCCGCACCCCTCCCACCTCGCGGCAGTCGTTGGATTCGCTTGCGATCACGCATTTACAAGCTGCAACAAATAAATGTTTTTCGACGATTTTTGAAAAATATTGCAAGGTATGTAATATGTGTTCTTTTTATTTTGGTGTTTACAATCCTTTAACCAAAATTTGTTAGTTATTAAGTGGCTATCTGGCCATATTTTGGTTCCATAAAAATCCACGTGTCTAAAAATTTTGAGGTAGAATTTCGTCTGAACCTCACAAATGTCGAAAAAGGCAAAGCGGGCAGGGTAAAGCGGGCACGCGCCCGCTTTGCCCCGTCCGCTAAAATTTTACATTCTTTTGTTAATTTGCTTTTTCCTTTCAGATGACCGCTTATAACCGGCGTCAATATAAGCGTAAAACTTCACAAGCCTCATGGCAACGCTCAACTATGCAGCAAGCAAAACGAGAAGTGCAAGAGTTAGGAAAACCTGTCAAAAAAGTAACAACTAAATATGGGATTCCAAGAACGACATTGCAGACATCTTAAATCGGGTTCGTGTAATGTAAAGCTTGGTAGGTTTACTACTGTCTTTTCTACGGAACAAGAAATGGAGCTTTTGGAATACCCACATGGACTCTTTATTTTACGGGCTGTCTAAACAAGAATTTTTGGAACTTGTATACCGGTAGGTAAGTATACAAGTTCCAAAATTTTTTGAATAATTTCCAGAATTACACTATTTTAGGATTTATAAATAAATAAATATATAAAATAATTGTATCGCTTATTAGAGACTAAATAATGATAGACTGTAAACAGGGCGTTATTTTTTTAAATATTATTTCAGATATATCTGGAAATATTGTACCCAAAAGTTTAAAGCTCCTAAGAAGTTCCTTTGTTTCATATATTCATTTAAAAATAATTGTATGACTGTTTGAAATACATAACTTATAAAATATTTTTGTGTCTTTTACTCTATTTATTATTGTATATATTATTTGTGGCTGTATATTTTGGAATCTACTGTTTAAATCCAGGCCTGCACGCTTTACCCAACTACTGCCCGTTTTGCCCTAAACGAAAGCCCGCTTTAGGCCTCCCCTTCGGGCAAAGCGGGCAATCGTAGGCTTTTAGTAATCTGTTAATAATTATTATATACTTTAACTATTGACAAATTTAACCACTTAGCATTCAAAAGTATTTATTAATGGAACTTTTGGCAAAAAAATAAATGGATTAACTTCTTTTCAAACTTCATTTTTTTCAATTTTCCCGTAAGGTGCCCCCTTTGGGCCCATCTCCCCTATAGATAACACCTGATTGCACTTTTCTGTGTATACAATTTACTTGTACTTTAAATACTGTACCTACGTTGAATTTGATGATGAGATTCGTTTTCGTACGTATTTTTTACGCCATAATTTTTTGTAAAGCTTAAGTTTTGAAAAGTTGTGTAGTGTAGATTGCTACACAACTTGCAATATTTAATTAGATCTCTTTCTTATTAAAAACTACGGAAAGAAGCATTTTCTTATGCTATTTTTTAAATATTAGATAACTCCACACACAAGTTACGGTTATGTTATTTTTTCTTGATTGTCGTAAAAGAAATCCATGTTGAAACTTGAGAATATTTCGATACAAATATGACTAGCTGTGCCCCGTTGTTTTACCCGCACTGCTTCACTCCTATTAACTCTTAACGTGATGATATAGCCTATTATAGCCTTCCTCGATAAATGGGCTATCTAACACCGAAATAATTTTCTCTAATCGGACCAGTAGTTCCAGAGATTAGCGCGTTCAAATAAAAAAAAAACTTCTTACTTTTCGTTATAATATCATCTTTATGCTAGTTACATATAAAATGTTTTCAATCATTCATTTTCAATACCCGATACCAGTATATCGGATAAGCTTAATTTAATTTACTCTCATTTGATTAAATTCCAATTTACATCTCATTCGAATGGATACGACACTTAATGAATTTTCAGATAATTAAATGGCGTTTGTATACGGTATTTGTTTGCAATGTAAATAATTAGCGGGATCGTGTTATTTGTTGAGGCAGTGTTATTGTTTCAATATATAGGTATTTCGATTTATTTTCATTGTTAAATTCGATTTATTATCTATTGTAATTGTATTGTAAATTAATGTATTATTTATGTATTGTTATTTTTCATTGAATAGTGATGAAGATAGACAAACTATGCTCTTTATTGACAATATTTTGATAATATATTAAAGACTAGCTTTCCACTCGCGTCATCGCCCGCGCAGTCAAAGAAAAACCCGCATAGTTCCCGTTCCCGTGGGATTTCCGGGATAAAACCTATCCTATGTCCTTTCTCGGGTATCAAAATATCTCTATACTAAATTTCATGCAAATTGGTTCAGTAGTTAAGGCGTGATTGAGTAACAGACAGACAGACAGAGTTACTTTCGCATTTATAATGTTATAGTATAATAGTATACAGGGTTACTTGTAAAACACCAGCAACCTCGCAGGACAAGATAGCTAACATCATAAGTAACAACATTTGTTCTACGGCTTTTGATAATTTGTTAGATTTATTTTTCATACAAAAATAAATATTCATTTACTTTTCCGTTTGAATATTGTAAACTCTACGCGCATCCCAAAAATTACGTAAACAAGAAGCGAACGAGAGGGGGGGGGGGGCATCGCGTTGTCCTTTCGATAATGAATAGAACATAGACTTACAAATGTTCGGAGAGTACAATAAAAGCTTAAAAAATAATTTAAAAATAATTTATTGCGTTATGCCAAAAGTTATAGAACAAATGTTGTTACTTATGATGTTAGCTATCTTGTCCTGCGAGGTTGCTGGTGTTTTACAAGTAACCCTGTATAGTATGGATAAACTAATAATTGAACCCATAAAAAAAGTTATTTACAGCCGTATTAAAAGGCTTGGGTTATTGCCTTTAGTGCTTTGTTTCATTATATTTTAATTAATTTAAATAGATATAAAATTCTCGTGTCACAGAAACGGAATCGGGAGACCGATTTTTATGAAATTTCAGTTTTGAGAAAATATAATGTAAATTATATTTCATACTATCAAGTTTGTACTGCGTTTTCAAATTAGCTGAATAAATCTTTTTTTTTTTTTCATATAATATGTAGTTAGGTGTAAGGATAAAATAAATAAAACAAACAACCATCTCACACTGTCTATTGAACGTTTTAAAAACATTTATTTTTACATTTATTATAATTATTACACTTAAATCACAAGAGGTAAAATTACCGCAATAAATAAATCTTAATATATACATAGTCTCATTACTTAGTTATCAAATAAATACTAGATAATTAAGTACTGTCATATTAAGTTTTGATTCGCTAAGGCGGTGTTAAAAAATAATAATAATTCAAATTATATAAAAATATGCCGATTGAAAATCAAGTGTAAACAAAAAAAAAATCATATTATAGATTTCATTACCTACAATCCAAAAGATATCAAAATTGATCGGGATTAATTGTTCTAAATTTTCATAAAAATATTTTTTACAATTTAAACACACGCCTTGAAATAAATGTCATAATTTTTAAAGTAATAACAAGATAAATTATTAATCAATATGGCATTAACCAGACTCACAAACTAATATTATTTTTTATTAAAGAAATACATACACCTGTTTCTATAGTTATGAAGCTTATATTATTTATTTACATGTAATTGTCACGAAGCAAAAACTATCGAAAATAAATCCATTAATTTGATGTAAATTAAAAATAAACAGCCATTTTTTATTATTTATCTATGTAATCGTCTCTTTGATTCAGTTGTTAATATTGACTGAAAGGTTTTAAGTTCAATTCTCGGCGGAAACTATAAAAACGATGGAAAATCTGTCCCTTACCCCACTATGGGACATGGGACTTCAGTTTTTTGAAGTGAAACATCTTTCGAAAAAGAAGTTTCACTTCTGACACGTGTGCTCGGCGAGCGTATGTCTCTTTTTCATATCAATTTTGCTAGCAATTCGTTTTATTAAAGAATATTGTTTTTATTAGGCCAAAAAGAGAATTTACTCAAATAAATTTCATCATAATAATATAACGACACTATACAATATAATTTTCAAAATTGAAACATTAATAATAACATCGATCTCTTCAAACATATTTACATTCGTTTAAAATATTTAAGTACTAAAAATATTAATACGCACTGACTACGATTTATTTAGACCAGAAGGCAATAATGCCAAATATACCCTAGTTTAAGATTGACTAATAGTGTATTTACAATTTTATTCCTATTACAATAGAGTCGCAAATAAGTCTACACATCTTTCATTTCCTGTAGTATGTCATGGTAAGTTACCATTTATTTGTCAAAATTTCTAACACGTCATAAAATCTATAGAGATAGTAGATACCACAGTTTTTGAAAGCATCAGAAAAAAGACCGAGACATTTTTTGTTAGAACGAAAAACTACCGTCATTAGTTTCTACAGAGAGAAAGAGCTTTAGCTCTCTGATACATTTAAATTCCCATCTAAATATCAGTACATTATCTACTTCTATAAGAGGGCTATCGTCTAATGTCACTATCTTATTATACATAAGAAAGTCTATAAGTCACAAATCCTAAAGTTCATTCACTCATACAACCGAATCATTGGGCTTATCCGTTTTGGACAGTAAAGGAACACTGCTATAGTCCTTAAGACACTGGTTTCCCTTCTTTATTCCGTTGTCGAACGAATTAGCTGTCGCCAATTTAGGCAACCAGTTATTATTCCCTATTTTCGACAGATGGTTAATCGAATTTAGTTGACAATCCTTCAGTTTAACTTTCGGATGGCTGTTCTGATTCACAGAATTATGATTCAAGGAATTTACGTTCAAAGATATGGAGTTTGTGACGCTGAATTTATCCGTATCTTCATTGTGGTCTCCATTAGCAACCGGTTCTGTTGGATCGGATAGTTGCCTTTGCATTTTGACCACTTGAAGCAACGGCTGTGCTTCTTTCTCCAACTTAATGACGTCAGTCTTTTGCTGGATTATCCCAGAACCTCGTCGACTGGACGATCTTGAACTATTGTCCAATTTCTGCCTAAACGGGCTCAAGTGCGATAGAGATCCGCTATTGATTGATTGCGCCTGTAATTTAACTAAAGGTTTTTCCTTAGGCGCGGTCTCCAGTTCGCCCAACAACCAATACGTGACTAGTATTCCCTTGCCCTAGAACAAAAAGGAATGTTACTTGCGAAAATGCTAATTTGAGAAACTTTTATTGGTGTCTATTGGTAAGATTCGTTGATAGTCTAAACAAATACGCAAAAAATATTCAGAGACAGTTTGAGGCGAAAAAGCTTGATTCAATATATTTTTGGGAGATATTTTAGTGTCTAGAAGACAAATATTTTCGAGATCCAATTATTATAATCTGCGAGTGAATTACGAAAGCCTAGCGAAATATACAATGGCTTAACAAATTCAAGGCACGCAAGATTAATGCATTTCATATTCTCTTCATTTTGATCACGCTTCGCCATTTTTATGGTTATTCAGCGTTAAATAGCAATCAAGATTATGTAAATTTACATTTTGTAATAAAAATACATATTTATTCAGGGAAATTGGAGACCAAGCGTTCTAGTGTATATCAGATCGCTTTACTGGAAAGTTATTTCATACCTATTTTGAGTATGAAATAATTTAAAAGTAAGGACACTCAATATTCGAAAATATTTTTTAAATATATAGTTACTAGCTTTCCGCCCGCGGCTTCGCCCGCGTTTTCAAAGAAATCCCGCATAGTTCCCGTTCCCGTGGGATTTCCGGGATAAAACCTATCCTATGTCCTTTCTCGGGTATCAAAATATCTCTATACCAAATTTCATGCAAATTGGTTCAGTAGTTAAGGCGTGATTGAGTAACAGACAGACAGACAGAGTTACTTTCGCATTTATAATATTAATAGTATGGATAATACACAAAATATATACATAGTTTAATGGGGAATGGAATGTGAGCAATTAATAACAAAGCAAATCTACCAACGAATCATACCATCTTTCTAAATCATTCCTAGTTCAAAAAGACGTTGTGTTTTGATAACGTAAATAATACACTATAATATTGTTTTTAAGCATAATATTCAGTATAGTAATAACTTATACAGCCATTGAGTTACTATGTACTACGTACTAGAGAGGGCATCGCTACTACACTATTTGTAACACGAGTTAGAGCCAAGCGTCTCAAACATCGCTTATATCTGACTATCTATAACTAATTTTGTTCGTGGTGTAGTAATAATACCTCAATGTATACAGCTTATATTTTTGGACAAAATGTACAATACTCGAATATATATCCACTTTTACGCATTGAGATATACATATGGAGACGACACCGCCTACATCACTTATGTTCCGCTCAACATACGCCATATGGCGTAACTGCACGCTCATTTTTTATTTGTTTTAAAGTGAAACGCATCAAATATGCCTTCGTGTGTGTTACGATATTGCACAAATAATACAAATAATACGGAAAAGTGCAAAGGAATAACTTTTATCGGTAAGTACCTAACTAGATAATAATTTTTAAAACTTAGTTAGAGCAAAAAAATGGCGCACAGATTTTGTTCGTGGTGTCTCCTCCATACGTAGTAATATTATCTCAATGCTTTTACGTACCTTCATAGCAACCTCTCCCCTACACTCCAATTTGAACGTCCCAAACGTATCTAGTAAAGCTTTAGTGGTAGGAGAGACGTGGATCTTCAGAGCTTCTCCATTAGACTCCATCCTGGATGCTGTGTTCACTGTGTCTCCGAAGAGACAGTATCTTGGCATCTTCAAACCGACTACACCGGCTACGCAAGGGCCTAAGAAAATAAGTTTTTATAGATTAATAAATTTTAGGTTATAGCAAATTTAGATGTTATTCTATCTTCATTTATATTACTATTATTCATATAATAAAACAAAGTCGCTTTGTATGTCCCTATGTATTTTTAAATCTTTAAAAGTACGCAATGGATTTTGACGTGTTTTTTAATAGATAGAGTGATTCTCGAGGGAGGGTTGAGTATAAAATTTATTAAGTTCTCGAAAAGCGAGTGAAGCCCCGGCCGAAAGCTTGTAGTATTCACAGTGGAGCATACGTAGTTTAAGAAAATCTATTGTTAAAAAGTCAACCTAAAAATAATAAATGTAAATAAGAATTATAAAATATAATAATAAAGGTTATCTTCAACCTTCTATGTACAAAAAACATGTAAAAATTAGGAACACACAAAATTTTGTCAAAATCATATAAATACAGTCATGATTAAACATGAACATTATCATATTTTTGTAACAACGTAGTGCGAAGTCAATCTGTATACCTTTGATATGCGTAACTAGGGAAAAATTTTACAAGACATACATTTCCCTCATATTTTATACATTCAAAAGAACTTATTTGATATGAATAGCTTTTCATCAAAGCAACGGCGTTTTATTTGTGACGCTTAACAATATATTCTTTGATGTTCCAATACATGTTTGTACATTGTGATCTATTTAAAACTCTTTTACTCTTTATTTACTTAAAAATATATAAATACTTTTTTATACTATGTTAAAAACAGCTTAACTTAAGTTTTCGAGTTTTTACTTCCATTGTAATATTACCGATATTGTTATAATTTCGTTTTTAACATGCAACTTTAAAATTAATTAAACATGCAATGATGTTCAACAAATTGATTATAATTTTAGTGAAAACGTAAAAGACATAGTGCGTCACTTTCGGATCTATAGTTTTGTTATAAGTATTTAGTCTGAAATTAAGAGCCAAACAATCATAAGGTATAAATAATTATATTTTTTTTTGTTAATATTTCGTATTTAAATACACATAAGTTTTTTAAAAATAACTCACCAGAATGCAATCCAATCCTCAATTTCAACTGATCCTGCGGCCTATGCCGTATCCTGAAGCGTCGAACAGCGTCCAGCAAAGCTAGTGCCATGCGCGCGACTTCGCACGCGTGTCTCGTACCATTTCGTTCTGGTAGACCGGAGACTACCATGTATGCATCGCCTATGGTTTCCACCTGGGTGAAGAAGAATAAAAATGAAATAATATTGTGGTTCAAAAGATTAAAAGGGTAATCAATTCTAAAGAAGAAACTATTATGAGACTTAGGTACAGGAAAAAATATTTTTTCGTCACTAATTGGGTCATTACTTTAATTTTAATATAATAATAAATACCTATAATAAAATACACTCGAATTAATAAGATAATCTCATGAAATTATATTATTGTCACCGATTCTTGATAAGTGTACAAAGTTTTAAATCCGTCCGTTTAAACTTTAAAGTTTGCCAAAATTGAGTCTAAATTATTATTATATTTTATTAATTATTCATACAAGTGAAGGTAATAAAAGCGTGTTCCAAAGATTTTTATGAAGAATGAAAAAAATAATCAAAATCTGTTCACCCAGTCATCTGATGTTACAAACACACAGAATTACAGTAGAATTGAGAAACTCATCCTTCTTTTGAATTCGGTTGAAAGATAAGCTATCTTTTCAGCTTTTTTCTGAACAAAGGTCTAAGGCCCACAAAGGTTAAGTACCTACCTATCTACGCTCTATAAAAATTTCGCAGAAGGTCATATAAATGTAGTTCTCTGAACTTTGATTTTATTTCTTCAATGTTTGTTTCAATCAAACATATTATGATCGATTCTTGTTATTGTAACAGTAAATATTTTCTTAAAAATATGCTCCTCTTCAAAAGAATATTCTCGAAATTATATTACTTAGGAGTAATTATCTAAAGTAAAATAAATAATACAATGTCAATCACAAGCATTTTAATCACTACATCTCTAAAAATATTTATCTTTCAATATTCAGGGATCCAAATTGAACAGAATAAAAAATCATCTCAAAAGTTTAGATTTAATAATATATAATATAGGTACTAGGTTTCCGCCCGCGGCTTCGCCCGCGCAGTCAAAGAAAAACCCTCATAGTTCCCGTTCCCGTAGGATTTCCGGGATTGCGTCATTTTCCCGGGATAAAAAGTAGCCTATGTCCTTTCTTGGGTATCAAAATATCTTCATACCAAATTTCATAAAAATTGGTTCAGTAGTTTAGGCGTGATTGAGTAACAGACAGACAGACAGAGTTACTTGCGCATTTATAATATTAGTATGGATTTTAACTACTAAAACATCGATTTATTATACAACCTTTCAACCATAGATATTTAAAAACTAGTTTTTCCAATTGTAAACGAAACGCTTAAGTAATGACAAATGCTGCACTTAATAATTTCCTACGGGAGAGATGCGGCTCCAATATCGGCTAATGTATGAAATAATATCTTCGTAAAGTATATTTCAATAATTTTATTGTATGAAATTGCAGTCTCTAGAAAATCATGCTTGATTAAATGTGTGTATTTTATTGAAAACCATGCTAGTTTAACAAATCCATGATAATACGATACAATTTATAAAATACTAACGACCCGCCCCGGCTTCGCACGGGTGCAATGCTGATACTAAATACACTACAGAAAAACTGTGAACGTTGTATATAAAAACTCATTAAAAACTAAACATAGCGGGCCCGCTCCGGCTTCGCACGGGTATAAAATATATAGCCGGGCGGCCGGCCGGTACCGCCGCAAACGCTACGTCCCGCAATTTTTAAATCTGTAATATCTTCGAAAATATTCACTTAAATCATACGGTGTAAAGGGCCATATAGATCTATATTAAATGAACAATGTATTCAAGGTATTTAATTGGTTAAGGATTAATGCTGTATTGGTTAAAATCGCTTCGAAAATTAGCCATTATTTGTCGTAAAAAATAAATGACAAAAAAAAAGTTATTGTGGGTTATCCATAAGAGATAGACATATACCATCGCGGACTTTTCTGTAGACCTTTTCAATGTGTATAATACTTAGTACATTATTTTGATAAAACTCGTAGGGTTCAGCCTGCGTTTGCAATGTAAGCGGAAAAAATGTAATTATTTACGACATCACATTAGAAACCTCAAAAATAACAGTACTTCTCCACTATTTAATGGATGTTATTATACATATAAACCTTCCTCTTGAATAACTCTATCTATTAAAAAAAACCGCATCAAAATCCGTTGCGTAGTTTCAAAGATTTAAGCGTACAAAGGGACATAGGGACATAGGGACAGAGAAAGCGACTTTGTTTTATACTATGTAGTGATTATACACACACTGTAAATCTACTACAATTTAAATGGTGGTATATTATGTCATAGTGGTTATGCTTTGTATCAATATCTCCAGTATTACAGACAATATATTATGTATTACTAGCTTACCACCCGCGGCTTCGCCCGCTTTGTCTAAAACCTAATAAATTATATCCTAAAACCTTCCTCTTGAATCACTCGTTCTATTAAAAAAAACCGCATCAAAATCCGTTGCGTAGTTTTAAAGATTTAAGCATACATAGGGACATAGGGACAGAGAAAGCGACTTTGTTTTATACTATGTAGTGATGACATTATGGCATTATGGCATTGGCAATGTGGCTAATTTTTTTGTTAATTTTTATTTTATTTTGTTGTTAATTTTTATTTTATTTATTTAAGTTGAATTTTACATAGATAGGTTACTAAAATGTTGGTAACCTATCTTCTTGTACAGTTTTTCCTCATATTCTCGTTTCAACTCATTTATTTTTCCATGGCGTTGAACATTTGTTGTGAATCGATTACTTGTCTTGAAGACGTGACAAACTTACTTGTGCAGAATGGTTCTTATGTTTAATGTATGAAATATTTTTGTTGATAAAATACAATAGTTTAATATTATTTGCATCAAACTGATTAAATTTTTGGTTAGTAGAGCTCCATAAATTGCCTCGAAAACGTCTGCAATTTCAAACTGTTGATTAAATTATAATTCTATAAGCAACATTCTATCCAGTTTAACTATTTTTTTCTACTGAACGTGTTTTAATAAGTTTAGTCCTAAAATTATTTTATGGAAAAAAGTTGATAGAAATACCCTTATCTTACAAGGTTCCCAAATTACCTTCTTTAAACACAACAATCAATACATATACATAACTTAAACACATATTATTTACTAATATGGGGGTCTTCAATCGAAGATTGACCGGTACCTACAAGGGAAGCGCGTACCATCTTAGACCACATCTTAGCTTTCCATCAGGCGAGATTGTGGACAAGCGCTTCCCTATTTACAAATAAAAAATAAAGATAACACCAACCTTATAAACATCATAGTTCTCGACAATCGAATCGAAACACGTATACAGATCGTTGAGCAGATCGACAACTTGCATCGGCGTGGAGGACGCAGACAGTGCGGTGAAGCCAACTATATCGGAGAAGTAAATGGTCACTTGTTCGAACGTTTCTGCTACTACGGACTGCCCGTTGATTAGCTGTGATGCTACTGACCTGAGGGATAAATATATAAGTCAAGAAAGTGTTTCGGGTGAAATTTTTTGGGTTAATTATCAGGATTAAATCTATTAATAACAATATTATAAAGCTAAAGAGTTTGTTTGTTTATATGAACGCGCTAATCTCAGGAACTTATGGTCCGATTTGAAAAATTCTTTCGGTGTTAGATAGCCCATTCATCGAGGAAGGCTATAGGGTACATATCATCACGCTAAGACCAACTGGAGCGGAGCCATGCGGGTGAAACCGCGGGGCGCAGCTAGTAACTTATATCCTTAAATGAATATATAATTAAGCTTCGCCAACGATTACTCGAGATAAAATAGCAAATGTATCGGTAAAGTACCTAGCTATTATAAGATTACATATTTATTTTAATTGAGGGCGTAGTTTTCAAATTTATTTCAAACATACAAAGCACATATAAAAATAAAATAAAATTACAATTACAATTAATTAAAGTAAATTACAAAAGTTATGCCCATTATCCATTTTACAAATAAAAAAACAAACAGAGAACATGGTAATTTTGGCATGGCAAGGGATCATTTTTTTCATCATCAGTAAGTTTAAAAAAAATATTACATATTAAAACGACACACTTAGTGCCATATCAATAACACCAGAAATCAAATACAAGAACTTACTTAGGCAGTAACTGATACAGCAGTTCCTCACATTTCTTTTTTTCCTCCAAATAATCTTGCGTCCTCTCGCTGACTAGTGACTCCAAATTATTGGCGTATTGCTCCATACGAGACAGCAGATTGTCTAGGATGTTGCTGCTCTCTTGTGACCTAGAAATAAAATGCAATATAAATAACAATAATGGGACAGGGAGCAAACAAATAAGTGAATGACAACATATAGCAGGAATAGAGCATCATCACCTTAACCACGACCACTCTGTCAAGAGTCCACGACTAAGAAGATATACTATGTAGTTATTATACCACGCAATATATAAATTTTGATCGCCCATTATACCATTTTCATTTCATAGCATAAGTTTTCTCCCAACAATAATAACTATAGGCCAGTTTTTAGGCTATAGTCTACACCTAAATTGTAAATTTTAACCCAATTTGTTCATCTACGTCAACGTACAACAGCTACAAGTTCAAAAAGTTGCAACTCTGAATAAAATATGGTGAACTACCATAAGTATTGAAACTTTCAAAGATTTGAACACACTCCTTGAAGTTACTAAAACGTAAGTTTCTTCCAAACTTAGTTCAAAACCCATATATATAATCTTTTTTGGTGCATCAGCCACAGTATGCAAACTTTTAAAATGTTCTACAACAGATGCATTTCATATCCTGAAACTTAACGGACTGTGAAATCCTAAATCGAATAAAGTTTGAAAGTAAAACCTAAGTTCTGATTTACTACAAGACTATTACTAGTGGATCTATTTTCACTTATTACAGTCATAACAATATATATTTCCTTATTTTAAAGAAAGGACGGCAACGAACCTCCAGTGCTAATAGTGTTTATAGTTAGTAACCACATAACATCACTGTTAACTTTTGCTTGTTCTACCACAATAAAAATAGTCTAACTATTGCTCTAAAGTTGATCAAACGGCGTTTTATAAAACATTATTTGATTTTATTTTTCAAAGTCTATTATAATGCTCATAACAAAACTCTACCTAATAGACACGCTGGCAGAGTTTTTTTTCGGACAATTTTGCCTTGATTCTAATTCTAAATCTACTTTACTACTTTTAACTTATTTTTCGCATGTTGAGTTTACCAATAAGTGTTTTTTTACATTGGCCTTATAATTTTGTATGTGAATTTTCTGTAATGTAAACCAACGTTGGTAGACCTAAATAAATAAATAAATCTTGTTGATACTACATCAATGAACATACTTATTTAACCGTCGTATAGCGTGTTTCAAGTGACCAAAGTCGGGTCTCTCCGTGGGGTCTTCTGCCCAGCATCGGCGCATGAGTTCTGTAGCATCGTCTGCTTCACAAGATCGGTGGTGGGTCGTGTTTGGACGCATGCCACTGCTGATTACGGCTTCTATGATTTCTGTAAGAAAATTGTGTGTAATATTATATTGTAACTAATTATTATCTATCTATACTAATATATAAAAAATTCTTCCGATTTGAATAATTCTTTCGGTGTTGGATAGCCCATTTAACGAGGAAGGCTATATATCAACACGCTAAGACCAACAGACCAACCAACACACGTGGTATGTTTCTTATATAAGGAAGAATATAAGTAAAAAATTAAATAGAAACTGCGATCCCTGCGATGAAAAAATTACAAGCTTTCACTGTAAAAATCTGAGTCGTAGTTTTAAGGTTAAGCAGGTGAAATGCTGTCTACTTGTTAGCCCATTTCTAAAACAATGAGAGGAAAAAATTTCAAAAATCCTGGTATAGTGAAAAGAATTGTTTTTTACAATTTCAATTAACTTAATCACAATCAATACAAACATGTAATTACATTTATTAAATTGAAAAAAATATGAATGATGCTGGACTGATATTTTCAAAAAATAAGCTCGACTTATTTCTTCAATGAATTCCAGGTATAAGAGACATGCCACACATAATCTCATATACGCAGAAAATAAACGAAAACTCATCATAAAAATAAATAAATGACACATTTTAGATAACACATCCGTGAAAGGCGGTCACTACGATTGCGTGATATTTTATTACCCATAAAGCCTTTAATGACCCTTTCTATCTCTGAAAAGCAGGAATTCGACATTAACTTTTTGAAGTATGAAGGAATTCCATCTTTATTTCTTAAGGATAAGGATATAAATTTTATAAATAGTGAGTCATTAAGAACAAATGCTTTGCACGATGGCATATTGTACCTAAGAATTTGTGTTGCTTTTGCATTTCTCTAAGCATTCTATGTCGTGTTGTTTTATATTAATTTTAATCCCAAGATGTGTGACTAATGATCACATTTTCAAAACGCGAAACCGATGCATACATAGTTTAACTCGTGATAAAAATATACCCTAAATAAATAATATTCATTTACTAGGTTTCCACCCGCGGCTTCGCCCGCGTTTTCAAAGAAAAACCCGCATAGTTCCCGCTCCTGTGGGATCTGCAGGATAAAAACTATCCTAATCCAAGTTACCCTCTATATGTGTGCCAAACATGAAAATCGATTCAGCAGTTTTTGCGTGAAAGAGTAACAAACAACCATACTTTCGCATTTATAATATTACTAGCTTACCGCCCGCGGCTTCGCCCGCTTTGTCTAAAACCTAATAAATTATATACTAAAACCTTCCTCTTCACTTTATCTATTAAAAAAACCGCATCAAAATCCGTTGCGTAGTTTTAAAGATTTAAGCATACAAAGGGACATAGGGACAGAGAACGCGACTTTGTTTTATACTATGTAGTGATAAGTAGGATCTACAGTTGAAGTTCACAGCAATAAAGCTTACATTCGCATTCATTTCACATAATGAATATGCGATCAACTAGTGGTTATGTATGGAAGTAATTAGTACGCTGCAACCGAAGCAGATTGAACCACATCTGCCTAACAGCGTAGATTGAAGAAACTTTCAATGTCATGTGGTTTATAACATGAAGTTTTACATGAAAGTTATAGTGAAACTAAACTAGGTTTCCACCCTCGGTTTCGCCCGCGTTGTGTAAAACTTTTCAAATAATATCTGTGATATTACAACCACCAGCAATATTTGCATTGATTATTCCTGCTTTGTTATTGAAATATTTCCTCGTGGGAAACCATTTTTGTTGAAGCTGTTCTTATGAAGGGATATAATATATATGAAGGGATATAATTCTAGCTTTCACAAATTGGTTTTGTATGTTTGTATAAAAAAAGCATTCAAATTTCAAATTGACTAAGACTATAACATATACCTATAATAAATTGTATAAATCCACATATACATACCTTTCGGCGACATTTCAATGCCAGGTCCAAGCCAGAAGACGCCCTGTCTATTCACAATCTCGTGCATGATGATCGCGAAGGAGTACACATCTCCCTTCTGCGTGCCCTCGGGGGGAGGGGCAGCTGTGCGGAGGAGCTCGGGGGAGGTCCAGAGGAGTCCTGTGAAATTACGTTAGAAATAAAATACTTTGACAGATTTTTAACAAGACTTATTCATTCTGTTACTGTCCCGACGTTTAAAAAATGTTATGACGATTCAAAAGTGCTTTTATAAGGAGTCTAATTGAATAAATAAATGTTTGAGTTTGAGTTTCAATTTCTCTCTTATTTCTCTGCACTTGGTTTGTGGAGAAATATGTAAATTTTAAAGGTAAACACAAGAAAATACTATAAATTATATTAGACGTAACTTTAATTAAATTATAAATTTGATTTTGCGAAATTTGAATTTAATAATTTTGCCAAATATTATATTACAATTTTGACAACAGAAATGTTGTTGGTGATAGATATTAGATACTGAATTTAAGTATTGAAGTGAAACTTCTTTATCGGGGTTGGAAAAAAAATTAGCATCACATTTTTTCGTTACGCGTGACATTTTTCCGTTACGCGCCATCTTTTTTTATCCCTACCACGCGTGATTCGACGTATTTCTGTACCGTTGCATATAGTAAATTATTTTTTGAAAAATAAGGTCATAAAGAAGTTTCACTTCTTACGTGTGTACACTAGTACACGCACACATTTTTTATTATTACAGTTTCAACTATAATTATCTACCATTACCACAATTATTTATTACCATACTATTGAATAATTTTTTTTTGTAGTTAATAGATTTCTAGATTCATTGATCAATAAAAAGAAAAAAATATGGTTCAGATACAATAAAAAAGTTTGTATTTTATATTATTATTTGATGGAAAATTTATTCTAAGAAGTAAGTAAACTAAAATATACTTACGTGTCCAATAGCTATGAGCCCTTGCGTCCTTTTCAGACACCCTCAAAGCATTTAGGCCGAAATCGGTGATTTTCAGTACAAATCTGGAATCGACTACGCAGTTACTCGACTTGAGCGCTCCGTGAGATCTTATATCTGTTCCGTGTAGATAATGCATACCCTAAAACAAATACATAGTTATACATACATAGTTATCACTACATAGTATAAAACAAAGTCGCTTTCTCTGTCCCTATGTAGGCTTAAATCTTTAAAACTACGCAACGGATTTTGATGCGGTTTTTTTTAAAAGATAGAGTGATTCAAGAGGAAGGTTTTAGTATATAATTTATTATGTTTTAGACAAAGCGGGCGAAGCCGCGGGCGGAAAGCTAGTAGTTCATATAATAAAATTAAACTGATGGTTCTTTGTATGAATAAGTCACCTAGTATTATATTATCTGTACTATCACGTAGGAATAAAAATCCAACACTTATAAGAGTTATAAAAAAAACATGAAACGCTAAAATGTATCAATTATACAGTTTTTTAATTAATTATTTAAATGTAATATATAACATGTTTCGAAAAATGATCGAATTAAAAACCGCATTATAAACCGTGCCAATAAAGACTGCATTTAAATTTACCATATCAATAATTTTCCAAATACTAGGTAACAAATTCTTTGTTCCAACTCAGTTTACAACAACATTTATCAAATGATATCGTTTCTCAGTAAACATAAAACAAAGGGACAATTAATTTGGAAACAAAGACGTGTAGAATCTGATATAAGTGACCTGAATGTGAGATATATGAAGCTCTTCCTTGATGTTATTTTTCTGTCACTTTATTTTTCGTGAGTTGTTTTCGACTTTGACCTTTTATTTGTGAACAGGTACCGTAGTTGTATGTATGTACTAAAGATTTATTATTTGTGACTTCTTTGCAAACTATAGTTTTTAACGTAATTTTTTAGCCTGTATAAATCCGTACGTATTTATAAAGACTATTATATCAGCGAAAGTTCCATCTTACACCCTTGTAGTTTTCTTAAGAGAAGAATATTGCTCGATAAAGATAAAGCTTTCCATGGACACAGAATTTATAACAACGATCCAGTTATTTGAGAGTTCGAAACAACCAAACTAAATCAAATCTTTCGTCACACTAATATAAGTTTAGTTAATTTGCTCCATACATCTCACATGAACTTTTTTATACATAATCACTAAATAACAGCTTGCTATGATAAATAAACATCGTACTAATTCATAGTCCGATGATTGAGTGGGTTCCCCTAATCCCACTATCCCATCCGGGTCCCTAAATCCCATTTAAGGTTTCACATTTGCAATTCCCACAATTTATGGAGGTCGAAGTTTATTATATGGGATGCAATAATCTTGTTAAACAATTTCTACGTATGAATATCGTAAAAGCAAAACTTTAGTTCAGAGTTAACATAATGAATATATATGAGGGTATGTTTTGATGAAAACTACAGCGTTATAATTTATACTCATTATTAGGTTTCCGTTTCAATGCGGTTAAAAGTCACGGTCACTCTCTCTATCTCTATATACAAAAATTATATTATAAAAATTACTTTAAGTGAAAGACAAATACTTTCGTATTTAAAATATTGTAATAAGTATAGTTAATACCACTTCTTACTGCAAGAATTTTTTTTTATTGCCTGATAGGGAAGCGCTTGACCACGATCTCGCCTGATGGTAAGCTGAGATGTGGCCTAAGATGGCTATAATAGTTCGGATCAACATTTCAACATTTTTAAATATAAAAAAGTCACAAATCGCAAAAAACTAAAAAAAAAACACTTACCCGCACAATATCATGCATCAAGCTGACTTTGAACATCCAATCGAGTTTTATTGTATCATTTTCCAATATATCTTGCAAGGAACCTTTCGGGCAGTATTCAGTCAATATACAGCAGTGTGGTGGATCTACACACGCACCAAAGAACCGAGCCAAATGATCGTGCTCTAGATCCTTCATCTTTTTTAGTTCTAGTAGTAGTGGTCGGGTGAGATCTATGCGTTGTTTGTCAACCTTTTTGACAGCGACCCGGCAGCCTTTGTAAAACGCGCAAGGGGCGTATATTTGACGGTCGCCAGCAAGGGAGATTGCTTCGTCGGAATATGCAGTCTGTGGATGTATAGGTTTTGATAGAATGGAGCAATAATAACTTAGTTTTAGCATCTACTACTTAAAAAAAAAACAAATATGATTTCAGTTATTTATTTTTGCAAGTGCATAAAAGTTTAATGTTTACGTATTATATTTAACATTGGATTACATGCGTACATTCTTTTATTTTATCTGTTAGATTGTATGCGCTTTTTAAATATTTATTTCTCTGGAAACAGATGATGAGATTTCACTATATAAATAGATTGGAGATTACCTATAGTGACACTTTAATCTCATCACATTTATCTAGACAACTGCTAACCCGGATTCCCGGAATTTCTTCGTAAATTAAATCTCTGCACGGCTAGCTAAGTACTAATAATAATTATAGAAATAGTACTAATTGTCTTTTAAATATAACTTTCTAAAAATACTTCGACATAAAATTGCTGTAATAAGCAATAATCTCAATATCAATTTAAATATTTAATAATATCTAACTATTTACATTACATTATTTTACTATAATTTTCAATTATTTAAAACATATCTTCATGAAATATGGACACAGCACTCACCCCAGTGCTATACCTTCGAACGAGCGAGTGCAGGCTGCCCCTGAGCCTGCCCCCAGGTATCAGCACGTCGCTCCAACTCACACGCCACGTCATCATCGCTATTTCTGCCTCTAGCTTGTAGTGCCTGTAAGGAGAGAATGTTTAGGAACTTTGTGGCTTTAAGTAAATGTATCATACCAGAAAGTTAGACAATCAGCAGACCTACCTAGATGTCTGAATTAAAATACAATACCCATAGAAATCTAAATAACAAGACACATAGAAGTGCTATAATGTCATAATTCGTATGAAAACCGCTGTCGCCAAAATCAACACATTCAAACCGAAAGCTAAACAGTACACACAAGTAAACTATGCCTTTTATTGGACAGCTTGATTTTAGTGAAAACTAACTTATCTATTAAATTAAGCTTTTGAATATGTATCCTAACGCACGAATTTACGGTTTATTTTAGAATAACATCCCTAAGTATATGAGACTTTTTGCTCCAATACGAACAAACGTGATAATAAGAATGGTCGACTGTGTCATTCATTGTTATTTCGATTACTATGGTGACACTCGTAATACTTGTAAATATTCTATAATTTTAAGGAAAAACGGCATTATTTCTAAAAAAAAATATTTTCCGATGAAATATTATTCCTTTATAAGTATAATTACAACTTGTGGAAGAATTTCCGCAATGGGAATTGCTGAAACACACCATGTATACACTCATACGTCTCCAGAGCAACTGAACAGTGACGAATGCACTGGTGATGTGCAAATCACCTGAGTGGCGACAAGGTCACGCACGCTTACGACTTCTAGTGTCTTGTTATTTAGATTTCTATGACAATACCTAAAAGGTAAATTGAATGTTTCGAAGAAAAGAAAAACATTTACATATATAGTATTTTATACAAACAAACACACATAACAAATGGTCTAAAACATCTCAAAACTCAAAACCTTTTTGTTTGTTTCCTTTAAACTTTCCAAATTGACTTGACAGGTTAGGAAATTAGTTCTCGCTGAGAAATTACTATTTATGAATGATAAGGGCTATATTTTATGCTTATGTAGTTCTATAGATTAGAGAGAAAAAATGATAAAAGCAAAAGTAAGTTCTCTTTCACAGCTATCAACTGAACAAAATGTTAATTAATAGATATGCATGTAACGCAGAGCTTTATAAGAGTTCGTACCAATATCTTTGTTGGTTAGCCAGTTTTATATACAAACATGACTTCAAAAAAATGTATAAACTTGAACATCCCTCTAAGCATAAATAAACGCCACAAATGTTTATATAAGGAAATATTCTTTAATCCAAGAGCAAAACTCGCAAGTAATGTCTAGTTCTAAGCAAATATGCGGTCAAATGTTTCATAGTGGAAATTCTCAGAAAATGCAGAAACAGTTGTATACACGAGGATGTAAACATAGTATTATTATCTGTGAATGTAAATCACACATTCCATACATACCAAGAGTAAACAGATTATAATATATACGGCTATTAATACCTAGTTGTATGCAATTTACAGCTTAATCGATGTCGTTATGCTATGCAATATTGAATCATAATTGCACATCATAATTAATCCTTTAATTGAATAGACTTTAATATCGTTTAATTATGATTACATGTTATGATATATTTATGATACTGTGCTACGGGTTTTCATATATTAATACTAGTGGTCCGCCCCGGCTTCGCCCGTGGTACCTACATGTTTAAACTATCCTATATATATATATTTTTTTTTCAACTTGTTCTATATCTATATGCGGACCAATACACATAACTACGTATAAACAACCATTACACATACAATTAACTCACTACACAAAATACACAAAATTTAGTTACCCACGCACATGCTGTATTTTATACATATTTACACTAAACATAAATATCATACCTATTTCTATATATAAAACGTGCCATACAATTATTACCAAGATCAATTTTCTACTTTACTTATTAATCAAAAAACAGCTAATAGCCACTTGCGTTTATGATCAGAGTTTATATTATTATTATTTTTATTACAATTATTATAGAATTAACGTGCCACGGTGTTGCCGTCGTCACGTAATTTTACCCCATTTAATATATTACTTAAAATGATGCCAATAGTTGAAACTTTAAACTCTGATCTAGATGATATACAAGTGGCCAATTCTATAATATGCGACATAGAAAACATTGATAAACATCTCATAAATTCTAATAGTAAACTCAATTTGAATCTCTTGTCACAAAATATACGCAGTATTAACCGTAACATGCCGAATCTTATAACATTTCTCCAAAGATCTAATATTTCGTGGGACATACTTGTGTTATCGGAATGTTGGCTGTCATCAACTAGAAACATCCCAAGTCTTGATAATTATCATTACATTTCAACATCTTCTCAACACACTCAAAACGAAGGAGTAGTTATTTATTACAACAAACACCTCATTGTAACGCACGAGGAACCTTGTATTAGTGATGCTAACTGTTTATTATTATCCTTAAATTCAGAAACTTGTATTATTGCAATATATCGCCCGCCGAGCCATACGAATACATCAAAATTCATAAACTCTCTAGATGTACTCCTAACAAAACTTAGTTCTTATAAAAATATTATATTGTGTGGTGATATTAATATAGATATCTCATCTAACACAACTGATAAGCGGGCATACGATTACCTTAATTTACTAGCTGGTTATCGCATTTTACCTGGCCACATTGTGCCTACTCACGGGAGGACTTGCCTCGATCATGCTATGATCAGAACTAATCTAAAAGCTACTTGCTTTATAATTGAATCATCTATCACGGATCATGAGTGTGTTGCCGTGAACTTACAGCAAGTAACATCATCGTTCAATAACTCTAATAAATCGTATCGTGTTGATTTCTCAGGCCTTGACGCAGACTTATCTAATTTTAATTTCAATTATATTTCTGAGTTTAATGATGCTAACCTAGCTACTGATAATTTTATAAACAGCTTATCAAGCTTCATAATTAAAAACACTCGTATTTTTAAAACTCCATTACGGCAAAAAATACGTAAACCTTGGATAACTAAGTCACTTTTGCGTGTGATGCGAAATCGTGATAATTTACATAAAAAATTAAAGCGAAATCCTAATAACGAAACGCTAAAAGTTACTTATCATCGCTATAGGAACTTTTGTAACGCTCAATTAAGAAAGGCAAAACGGAACTTTGAAAAGCAAGAAGTCCAGAAATATAAAGGAAATAATAAAAAAATATGGGATTCTATAAAATCTATTTGTAACTGTAAAAAACCATCAGTTGGTAATATTAGCTTAGGGTCTACAAATCCTGTCCAAAGTGCTAATGATTTTAATAATTTCTTCGCTAACGTTGGTGCTAAATTAGCGGATAAGATAATCAGCTCGAATCAAAATTCACATCCAGTAATTGACTCATATTTATATCCAAATTGTTCATCCTCTCTTGATTCACTTGTCTTACTTCCCACTGATAAAGAAGAAGTACAAAATCTTATTAATGGTTTAAATAATGATTCTCTATCCGGTGTTGACTTTATTTCAGGAAAAATTGTTAAGAGGTATGCTAACTTACTGATTCCTCCAATATTACATATCTGCAACTTGAGCTTGGTATCAGGTATATTCCCTAACGCTTTTAAAATAGCTTTGATAAATCCAATACATAAGGGAGGTGATAGAGACTGTGTGAATAATTACAGGCCTATATCAATATTGCCAACACTATCCAAAATTTTAGAACGTCTAGTAAATAAAAGATTAATTGGTTTCTTAGAGTCCAATAGTAAGCTTTCTTTAAATCAATATGGGTTTAGACGTGGCAAATCCACTAGTGATGCTGTCCATGAGCTAGTCAACTCTATCATCAATAATTTGGATAAACACAAAAATTGTTTAACAATCTTTCTTGATTTGGCAAAAGCATTCGACACGGTCTCTATCCCTCACCTGTTAGATAAACTAGAAAGTATCGGTGTACGTGATATCCCATTAAAACTAATCGGTGACTATTTGACTGATAGAAGACAACGTGTCAGGCTAAATAGTGACGCAACTAGTGATGAACTATCAGTTAAATATGGAATTCCTCAAGGAAGTATTCTCGGGCCAACGCTTTTCTTGATATATATCAATGGCTTGTGCAACCTCAATCTTCCAAATGGTAAAGTCATCACTTTTGCCGATGACACTGCCCTTTTCTTTGTTGGCAATTCATGGGAGGAGGTATTCAATTACGCTCAACAGGGATTAAATAGTGTCTGTAACTGGCTACAACGCAACATTCTAACTTTAAACGTAATGAAAACAAAATATATGGTCTTTGCACATAGAAATAAAATGCTTCCATCTACATCTTTTTCTATTGCAGCTCACTCTTGTTCTTCCATTCTTCCGAATTGCCAATGTCCAATACTCGAGAGGACTGAAACTATTAAATATCTGGGCATAAATATTGATCAGCTCCTATCTTTCAAACCACATATAAATGTCCTTGTAACAAGACTGCGTAAATTAATCTACATTTTTAAGGGCTTAAGACATATAGGAGATCAACAAGTCATTAAAATGGTTTACTTTGCCCTATGTAGCTCTTTAATTAATTATTGTATCACATCTTGGGGCGGTAGTGCAAAAAGTTACCTTATAGAAGTAGAGCGAGCCCAGCGCTCGATCCTCAAAGTTGGTGCTGGCCTCCCTTACCGTTTCCCTACCACCGAGCTATACAAAAAGTGGGATTTACTGACGGTTAGGCAATCGTTTATACTACAGACAATCATAAAACAGCATTCTCAACTAGTTTTTGACAAAAACCTACAATCTAGCCAACGTCGTAAAGATAAAATATGCCCTACATTACAATTCAAAAGTTTTCATTCACACAATTTTTTCTGCTTCTTGGGGCCTCTTCTTTATAACCTAATAAATAAAACATTAAACATATATCCTCAAAATAAATATAATTGTAAACTAGCCGTAACTAATTATTTGAAAACCCTAGACTACCAACAAACTGAAAATCTTTTAAATATAAAAACTTAACGTTTATTCCGCACTGCATATTAACAAAATAACAACTTTCTGTGTATGACACACACACGCACAAACGCACGCATAGACGCACACACACACGCACACACGCAGACGCACACACTAACATACACATTCACACACACCCACACATACAAACATACACGCGCACACATACATGCAGACAAACACTCACTAACACACTGGTCACGCATATTATTTTTAAGTTACTTTTTAAGTAGAATTAGATTTAAGTTCAGTCTATTGTTTTTGCCTTTTCTCTTCTTATTGTCGTTTGATTATTGAAACTTTGAATGTATTTTTAGTAGTGCTATCCGCGAGGGGGGCTAGTGATCTGTACTACAGGTCTTTCACAGACCTATTTCAGACACTAGTCCTTCACAACGAAAATGCTACACGTTTACATATTTAGTTCCTTTGTAATAGTTTAAGTTGTGAAGGCAAATAAATGAACTTTTTATTTTTTATTATTTATTTTATCCTATCTCTCAAGTTGGATCGAACTGCACATGGTGTGCGAATTTTATTATAATCGGTTAAGTGGTTTAGTAGTCCATTGAGGAGAAACATTGTGACACGAGATTTATATATATTAATATAAATAGCGTGACTGTAGGCAATGTATAAAAATATAGTCTAATTTAAACATTCGTTGCAATTTGCTGGGCCTTCTTACTGTACACGACTTGAATACAGACTGTAACTTCTAAAAGTGTAACCTCTTTAAAAACAATATATATTTTAATTATTTAGAGAAAATTTCATGAAATTATTTCATCGTCACCGATCCTTGATAAGAGTAAAGTTTGAATTAAATCTGTCCTTTAAAACTGGGGCAAATTCGAGTCTAAAGGAGTCGGTTACAAACAGGTGAAAAAAAGCGTATTAAAAATAGCTATTAACTTATCTTTATTATTCAGTACTATGACGATAAAAGGCAGATATTTTCGGTAAATAATTTATCTTTTAAAGGTGTAAGGTTAATACTTTTTCCAAGTTTTATTTGAGCGAAATGGCAAGCGTTTGAATAAATTATGGGAACTATATTTTCTATCACCAAAATTTATATTTGTCATCAAGTTGTATCACCTAATAAATAGATCTATCACCACGAAATATTTTCGTTCTCAGATAAACAAAAATTGTTCCCAGGTATCAATTATCAAATTAATGTTAATATATGTGTTAAATAAGAGATCGATAACCAATAAAATTATATTGCATTACATGAATATAAACTTCGTTCTTATAATAACAGTTTTGTTACTTAAATAATAGCTCTGTGCTCAGAATGGTAGATCTGTCACCAAATAAATCGATTATCGATCCCTGACTGCGACTCCTTTTTATTTGATATTTTGTCACCAATACAGTAGTAACATTTTATTTCGTTCAGATATGAAATTAATAGTATTCGTTACCAATTTAATACATCAATTTATAATTTTAATGAAAAAATGATCAAAGGGGCGGAGACAAATTGGCGCGCTTTAAAAATTAAGAATAAATATTGATTATTTTAACTTTAATTAAGTGTTTTATCTTCTATTCTGCTAGCCATAAGCCAGCTATTTTAAACCAGCGCTGATTGTTCAGTGGTAATTATTTTAAACAATAAATATTGATTATTTTGACTTTAATTGTTTTATTTACTACTCTGCTAAATTTAAATATAATTTATACTACCAGTGGAAATTTAGAACCTTGGGAGTCTAGTAAGGTAGCAGAATCTTTTGGTTGAAACGATGATGACAACCCTAATTTTTTATTTGAACTTAATGCAATTTTCTAGTAACATAATATGATTTATTGGTGATCTCTTTAAATTAGTTTGCTTAAATACTTATTAGGACACACCTATTATAATACATATAAAAACATTTATTTGGTACTAGACCTTATATCTCAGGATTTTTGGTGATTTATTGTGGAACTGATTTTGCATTGTTTGGTGACTACATTTTGGTGACAGATCTACTATTTTGAGGACACACCCTATTATTTAAGAAACACAAAACTAATTAAATTGGTGATAGATTAAATGATACCCATAAATTATAGACTCGCAGACATCAAAACTGTCGATTGTGGAAAAGAAAATCCCGTTTCATTTTTAGTGTCGCTAAAAGGGGTTCGTTTTTTGGAAGTTGTGTGATACGATGAATTAAACGGATCTATTTTCATAGTGTTGCTGAAATATCCATTAAGAGTTTTTTTGTTAGACAAATAAATATATCTACAGCATGTCGTTTTAATTTGATTACAGCAGATTAAAGATTTCCGTAAAATCGGCTTGTGTTTTATACACTTTTAACTATAAAACAAGATTTTTCCATAATAACAAACCTTTCACTAAACAAATGTCTTAAATAATGTGGATATTAATCAATCTGTATGTCGTTAATTTGTATTCAATATCTTAGTCGTCACAAAATTTATATCAAAGTTAGGGCTGATTTTTCAATCCTTGGTTAAAACTTATTCGTCGAATAATGTATAAAACTACCATTTTAAAAACGTATTCTAATTGTCCGTATTTGACAGTTTAAGTGACATTATAATATTATCGTGTAATACTTTATTGGACGGATAAGTTTTATCCAAGGATTGAAAAATCGGCCCTTTAGTCAAAGAAAAAGTTTACCTGTACAGGTTAAATATTACAAGTAATGCTACAGATTAATAATGCATAGCCTGATCTCAAGGTATTTTGTATCGTCATCTAGATTAATAATTAATTGTTTCTCGAAGTAATCGAGTATAATATTACGGGCTGGATATTTGAGAACTTTTAGAATCTATAGGGTATTAGTAAGACAATAATGATGAATAATATTGAAATAATTTACGATAATTTACTACGTAGATATAAAGATACGTATTGATATTTTTGGCTCTATGTATTCAATAATAAATTACAAAAACTCAACGAAAATCAAACACATAATAATCTAAATGTTTTTGCCTAGTTTAATTTATAAATTTTCTTATAATACAGACTCTGGTTAGTTTGAAATTCGGTTGGTACTTCAAGCAATATATTTTAATGATACATAATATAATTAATGTAATCAATTAGATGGATAGAGAATAACGTTGAACCAACATAAAATTATTAAGAACCGTATTCATTAACTAATTACTAGAAATATATCAAGTATACTTTTACTTTATCTTTTCTATTCAGTAAATGTGCCTTCATACCTATAAGGGTAAATATCATCATTTCTTATTCCGTTCCTTACAAAAGTAATATGTGATGTAGTAAAATAAACAATAAAATTTCGCTATAAAAGTCCCGAAAACGCATTCCATTTCCTTCCGAATCATTTTATTTACTTCTCAGTATTATGAAAACTAAGGATTATATATAATACTTTTATACATATTATATTTAACTAAAAATAGTTTACTAGGAAACTACATAGAGTTGAAATCGAGCCAAGCCAGGAGAAGTGGCTAGTTCTATAAGTAAAGCTACTTATATTATTATTGACAAACAAACAATATCAAAACATAAACATGTATTTAATCAATACTATCATCCTACGATGTTTACTCTAAAAATATAAGAGCTTTTAATTTAAAACAGAAAATTTATTTACTTATACAAAACTTGTTGTTTCTGTGAAAACATTAAAAAGAAAAACAAGTAAAAGCTTTTACTCTATTCTTATATTATTCTTTTTAAATGATTAATTAATTACGTTCATTAAAAATGTAACAATATTTTCTACGAATCGTTGGATGCTTCAATTAGATTGCTTTGGATTTTTTAATTATTAATTAAGAGGTCTAGACACCTTTGAAAATGATCATAATTTACAAATGAAGAACAATTGAAGATTCATCCAAATTATAAACTAACTTCTTTACATCTATATCATAATAATATAATATTTAACATGAAAGCGTGGTTAGTAATATGAACTAAATGAAGAACGACTGAAAGGACTTCAAAGGACGTTCCTTTTTTTTGAATTTGCAGATAAAATTTGTAAAGCATATTAAATAATTATTTTGGACAAAGAAGTATACCGCCTTCAGATACTGAAAAATAGACTATAATATGAATCATATTAATACACACGGGAGGCACTAGCTTTCAAATTAAACAAAAATTATCAAAATCGATTCACCCAGTTGAAAGTTCTGAACTCTGAAGTAACAAACCCAGAAACAAAACAGTCGAATGGAGAATCTCCTCCTTTTTTAACATCGGTTAAAATATACCTGGTAAACGTTAGAGTACTTAGATCGTAAACAATTAAATATATCCTAAACATTATCTATGATAGAAAACATACACCTATTTATAAATCAAACGAACGATCGATACTCATTAGTTGATTGATTGATGGATAGATTGATTGATTGGCTCTCAAATTTAAATGCTTCAATACACTGTTATTGAATGCTCGGAATATTATTTTGTATGTAACGAATATTATTTAACAAATTAAATCGTCAATATATCTTATACTCAATTAATTATATTACAATTATTGAGAAATAAATAAGTATGTATTTTTTTTATGTATTTTTTGAGTCTAAATTTTACCAGATATTAAAATTTTGAAATTCATGTCATTATATTATTAATACGTTAATTCAAATACAATTAATAATAATAATATGCGATGAAATAGGCTAATAATATGTGTTTAAACAAGTTGTAAACAAGTCTAACATTATTTTTACATCAACATTTTGTCTGTATTTTCAAAAAAATCATCAACAAAAAAACATGTAATAATCAATACTAATAGTAAATAAATTATCCACAATTGAATTAAACATAGTCTACATATAATAATATGAGCGATTCGTATCTCGAAAATGCATTTTATTCATGAGAAAACCCCTACATTTTCAATGTATATGCATCGTCTAATAAATTATTTAACACACGTATGTCCAACGGATGTAAAAGTTAAATGTTAGTTAGGTTTTAAATGAATTCATTAGATAGGTTTTATATATATACTAATATTATAAAGCAGAAGAGTTTGTTTGTTTGAACGCGCTAATCTCAGGAACTACTGGTCCGATTTGAAAAATTATTTTGGTGTTAGATAGCCCATTCATGGAGGAAGGCTATCATATCATCACGCTAAGACCAACAGGAGCGGAGCCACGCGGGTGAAACCGCGAGGCGCAGCTAGTACATTATAAACTTAAACAAGTCTGTGTTGCAATGATGAATATAATATATTCATCATTAAAACAACATAAAACATATGTTTTAACATTTATAGCTTGTACAATTGTACATAATCTAAAACAAATTTTGTCCCGCGGATTTCGATTTATCGCTTCGCTTCGCCCGTTCGCGCTGTATAATATTCACTTATAATACCACAAGAGCTTCAAAATTATCGGGTAATTTCCGATAGGTTCGTTGCAAACAAATGAAGGAGTCAAGTTTTTAGTCAAGGTTAAAAAATCACGAGCGCGAAGCGCGAGTGATTTTTCCTGAAAAACTTGACGACTTTATTTGTTTGCAGGGAACCTTGAGGGAAATGCCAGATAATTTTGAAGCTCGTGTGGTATTCGGGAGATTATTTTTCCGTCCCAAATGTCGGCCAATAATTTCACAATTGAATTGAACCTGTCAGTTTGACGTCAACGACCAGAGAAAATTTTCAAAAAATTATCAGTATAATACCATGTAGGTTGTACCACGTGACGTCGAATGGTGCAATTCTATTGGTCGATATTTGGGTCGCAAAAATAATCTTTATTATTTATATTTTTAGTAATCAACATGTTAAAAATTTAGCGCACGATTACGCCTGTCAACAATATTTGTAGATTCACGATAATATTGTGCAATGAAATGAAATGAATTTATAAAAATAATATTTATTAACTACCTTTTTATGAGAATCAAACATCCTAAAGACTCAGCTTTTCGAAATTGTTTTTAAAATGTAACATGAAAAAAATAATAAAATAATTATTTTCGCGTAATGCAATATTTTAATGGATTCATTTTAATTTACAATAAATTAACTTGTACCAAGAAACATCTGTATAATGTTGTACTAAATTCGTTTTATACCAATTTATATTTAAAATAAGACATGCATTATTCGACTGTATAATATTTCGGGAAGTTATAAATCAGGAAAGTAAATATCAGCATCTACGCGAAAACAAATTTTATTCCTTCCTCCTTTTATTTTGTAAAGAAAACAAACTTTTTACAAGTAACGGTTGAGAATAAAGTTTAGGTAATTGCTAACAAGAGAAAACTCGAAAGTTTTTGTTCTTTCGTGGAATTCAGTAGGTATATAGGTACCTACTCTTATTCTCTCGTAAACATTTATTAGTGTAGAAGATATTCAATGCGAATAAATACAATCATTCCATGCGGAAATATTCCTTGTAATTTCATGAGAGAGATACTTAATATAAGAATTATTAAGCTATTGCATAGCTTCTATCGCGGGCCTTGAGCGCGGGGACCGAATCCAGAAATTTAGTAACGAAAAACCTCACGCTCCCCACTCCGACGGGCGCGGAGGTGTGGCTTGAAGGCATAGCATGCAATAGCTTTACCGCGGCAGTCCCCGAGTGCCACACGTCTTTTTTTATATCATACGGAAATAGTCGAGTTAGTTACATCGCTTTAGTACATTAACAACTGAACGTATTTTATTGATTATGATTTTGTGCATTTAAGTAAGTTATGAAATAACTGTAAAAAAAAATGAAAACACATTCCCGGATAGAATAAAGAGCTTGTTAATAAATAATAAACACAACATTATAATAATATACACAACACTCAAAAGTTATTGATACTAAAATAAACCAATTTCATAGAATGTTTCCGAAATCAAATGCAGCTTTTTAATGGTACAAGAATTTATATAAATCATTATCAGATAAAGCAGTTTTTGTTTATTGTTCAGTTAAATCGCAAGAAACAATCAAACCCATTCTCTTTATAATATTATAGATATAGACAAAAGTAAATCATCCACATCAGGAAAACATTTCATCAAATGTTGTTTAAACGTAATAATTTGTGCACGCAAATTCCGTACTTATTACCTGCAAATGTAATACAAATAAACAAATAGTTGCAGATTAATAACAGCCAATAACAGCTGTGTGTACTTACCTATAAATAAACACGGACAGTATTGCCAAGATCACGACCACAGAGCTCAGAACGATAGACAGGATCGCATACACCGGTAGAGCTGTAACAAAATATACAATCAATTAAAATTATTAAAATATTTGGCAATGAAATTACATTCTAAATCTCTATATATACATAAAATTCTCGTCTCACAATTTTATTTACCACACTCCTCCGAAATGGCTGGACTAATTCTGATGAAATATTGTGTGCCTATTGGATAGATCTGAGAATTGGCCAACATCTATTTTTCATACCTCTAAGTGATAAGAGTATGGCAGAACAAGGTTTTAAAAATGTACGCTTTCTGAGAGAAAACACAACCACACTAAAATATATTGTGTTAAGGCCGTGTACGCGGTCCGTGCGCTGTTTGGCTCAAATATGTGATTTTTCAAACCAGATTGTCCATCAACCACTTATCTTACAAACATATGAATTACTAATAATTTTAGGAAATTTTATTGTCTATGTAGTTAGTTAAGAGTTTTTTTCAATTAATACAGTATTTGTGAATACCATCAAGATAACTGAGCCGATGATTTCTTGATTTCACTTTTAGTGTCAATTTCGAAGCTAAAAATATCTGAAATTGCTGACAGATCTAACACACAATTTTTTTAACTAACTGCAAAAATCCTTATTAAAATAGTAAGTTAAAAGATTTTTTTATTTTGGACTCCTAACTTACGAAATTAAAATCCGAACAATGTGAATTTTTTTAGAAATTATAGTCGACAAAATGATTATTTTCACCAAGATATTTGACTTAATTGAATATAATTTATACATATTGCAATAAAAGAATGTCTTACTTATAAGATAAAATTTAAAAAATCAACTAAGGTACCTCTATTATTTTTCTACAATTTTTTTTAAAGTACTATAAAACACTGCGCGCGACCCGATTCAAATCAGTCGGCAGCGAGCCTTTCCAGAGAGAGGACATGTTGCTCGGCGCTCTCCTGTGGACCTATGCTGTTCATAGTAAAAGGATAGCGCAAGCCGCGATCTATCGTAATAGATCGCGGAGATTTTGACTTGCGTTAAATTGAATAAGCGCTCTTAAGACTTTACTTTAAACACCGGTAAATAAGACTTTATATGTATAAAATGCGACCAAAATAAACCACTTTTGGCGCTCTTTTTTTCTCGAGATAAAACGTTTGGTTTTGTCACGATCAAGTGTTTTATCGTGATAAAACCAAAACTAAAAGTAATTACACAAAATGCTCTGACAAAGCCCTCGCAAATGCTTTAATATAATTGTTTATGAAATAAAAATCATAATAGGTATTACCATGTCAAGTAGAAAACGTAAATGTGTGAAAATTAGAGCTAACTTCGTGATTTTTTTTTATCGAGTCAATTTTAATATTTTATGTTTTTGATTAGACAGAATCGATGAACATATCATCTAGTTTGATATATGTATATTTTATTTTTTAGATTTGGTCTTGAATATTACACGTATTATCTAATAGAAGATTGGTAATTTTGCTTTATACCACCTCTTAATTCCCTTATTAACAAGAATAGCTGATGGAATAGGTAATTATTTCGACAAAATATGCGTTGTATTCACAGTTATATTATTCGCTCCAGTAAATTACCTACTACAGTAATTATTACCAACACGAAATATTATTATCATTCAACTGCAAATATGTTTTGTGTGGGAATTAAGCGAAATTTTGTGTCAGTGTTTCGGGTCATTTGTAACAGGATGGCGGTTCTACAGGGGTCTTAGTACGCAATGACAAAAAGAAAAATGATGGTCAGAACGCTGATACCGGATACCTTAAGATACTGTAATATTTTATATTAGAGAATCTTAACATAAAATATTATAGTATCTTCACCGTGTGTGACGCGCTTTAGTGAGTGTTTGTAACATCGTTCTATGTTTATGGAAAACATTTTGGAAAACATATTAATTTTCCACAGTGTTACCTTAATGTTTAGAATATCAGCTATCTTGTGGTGAAAATCACGTCAAAATTCATGAATGAACAAAATGCAAATATACATTGCACAAGACGTTATTTTAACGTTATAGTTACTTACGCATTCAATAAACTTTTAAGCTATTGCATAGCTTTTATCTCAGACTTTGAGCGCGGCGACCGAATGTAAAAATTCCGTAACGAAAAACCTAACAGCCCCACTCCAACCGGCACAGCGATGCGATGCTAGGTATGCAATAGCTTTACCGCGGCAGTCCTCGAGTGCCACACGTATGGTTTTTTATTAAACTTAATATAAAAAAATGCAATATTATTATTTGTGAATAAAAAAAAGAGATATGAATCATTATAAAGAGCGTTCAGCGTTGTAATAAATATTATAAATGGCTTTGTTCACTATGAAGATCAATCAATATGTGAGATGATTTCAATTACAGATATTCTATAAATAAATGTCTTAATATAGAAAGAAAATAAATTAAAACTACATTTGATAATATAAAGATGAGAAACGTGACGCGTCTCTCTTGGCCAAGATTACCAATAACAAGAAATTTTTATTTACTATTTTAAAAGAAAAGTGTAAGGGCAAACCGAGTTTTCTGATATAAATGTGAAAGTCAAATATATAAATAAATATACGTTTTATTTTTACAAAGAATATAATATAGAGATAATAAATAGTTGCATTAAATCAAAGTTGTAAATAAAATTTCATGTTTTCAGCAATTTTGGTCCTACATTGAATATAGCGTAATGTGAAAAAAAAAGGTCATCGGTGTACCAATTAAAAAAAACATGCCTGTTTCATTTGGATTCCGAAATGGTATCGTCCACACTTCATGTATACATTAAATTCCTAAGACAAATATTGTTTTAATAAATCTATTCGCGAAAATCACTCCAGCCGTTTCGGCGGAGTATATAATACTAGCTGTGCCGCGCGGTTTTACCCGCGTGCCTCCGCTCCTGTTTGTCTTAGCGTGATGATATATAGCTTCCTTCCTCGATAAATGGGCTATCTAACAACGAAAGAATTTTTCAAATCGTACGAGTAGTTCCTGAGATTAGCGCGTTGAAACTAACAAACTCTTCAGCTTTATAATATTAGTATAGATAAGAATTTTGTACAACACAGGCTGTGCCGCGCGGTTTCACCCGCATTGCTCCGCTCTTGTTGGTCTTAACGTGATGATATATATATAGCCTATAACCTTCCTCGATAAATGGGCTATCTAACACCTAAAGAATTTTCAAATCCGACCAGTAGTTTCTGAGAGTAGCGCGTTCCAACAAACAAACAAACTTTTTAGCTTTATAATATTAGTATAGATATAAGATATAGCTATAAAGTTGTATAAATGATTAACAAACACAAATACTCACAATTATCAGGACACAGGGAGCCATCAAAGCCACAACGCGGCGTGTCCGGCGGGGGGCTGGTCCGCCCGCCCGCCCAGTGGATCGGCCGGTTTTCGACGAACTGGAGGGAGGCGTTCGCGGCTATGTATGTGGCTACTACCTGTTGGTTATTAGAGTGGTAAGCTATATGCTAATTTATGTAAGTATGTATAAAAATGTTAACTTTTGTAGTACGGTAAAATAATTATAAAAAACGATGGAACGAAGTTGCTAAAATAACTGGCTTGCTTTCTATGAGAGAGTAGCTCCCTTTCGCAACGCGTGATAAGGAACTTCGTTCAAAAATTTAACTCAATAGGTTTAGAATCTATTGAGAAAATTGTGACATAAAATCCACTTAAAAGACTGTCTGACTTAGATACATCTGTGTCTATAATGTAATAATATCTGTTATGTATAATGGGAGCTAAACTACAGCACGAAATTAAATGCAGTTTCCACTACTTAATGCCAAAAGTATTAGAAATATACTATATTTAGCATAAGAGCCACTTCCAAAAATACAATACCTCCCGGACTAAACCTAACAAAATATGACAACAGCAAAAAAGATTGGTTTTCAGAACAAAATACATTCGTTGTAACTCCCTATTACAAACGCTAATATTACTTTTCTGTAACAAATCTCTAGTGATTCTTTCTCGTCAGTGTCACAAGCAAAAAGAATATCATTCGCTGACAATTTTGACATTTCCATTAAGTATATCCAAGAAGCTTATATCTAATACACTGGAGATTGCACTATGACCATTAACTTGTAACAAGAAAATATGACGTTGAATGACGCCTGTATGTTTTTTTATCCCTTTCACACCAACTTGCCAAGTTAGGTGTGAAAGGGATAAAAAAACATACAGGCGTCATTCAACGTCATATTTTCTTGTTACAATTTAATGGTCATAGTGCAATCTCCAGTGTATTAGATATAAGCTTCTTGAGTATATCGTAGGCAGATTTTCAATTGAAAATGTGATTTAATGAGCCAGAACGTAATGGTGGATTTTCGTTATAAGTTATTGAATAAATTACTTGGAGCTTGGAGTATGCTTTATTTACGATTATTGAAGAAATGTGTAGATTTTCGTAATTTACTTCGAATTATATGGTTTATTTTGTGATTATTCAAGGAACGTTGTATGTATATTATGATAAGAAGTAATTATTTTTTTTTAGAATTCTTATCTTCTAGTATAGTGTGCAATTAATATAGAATGTATGTGTGTGTGTGTCACGCAGGTCCTAGAAAAGTTTTTATATATAGAGAAGATCAAACATTTACCAAAATACCAAAAAAAGAGCGTATGTGCCGAGCACACGTGTCAGAAGTGATACTTCTTTGCAAGATTCAAATATATACCAAAATCGTCACCTTACTCCATGACGTGACGGCATTGCCATGAGGCGACCTTGAAATTCTACTCTCAACGCGCCTAAAGCCTAAAAATACATATATTTTAGATGAATAAAATTACTTCCCAAGTGAAAATTAATTAAAATGATATCCGTTAAAATCTTTAGACCCTGAGAAAGAACATAGGCTAACTTTTATTGCGAAATATGTACCACGGGCGAAGCCGGGGCGGACCGCTAGTCTATACTAATATTATAAAGAGGAAAGGTTTGTATGTATGTATGTATGTATGTATGTATTTTCACGCATAAACTACTGGACCGATTTTGATGAAATTTGGCACAGATAATAACAAATAAACGTATTTACGAGAGATCTTGCTAAATTATACTTGGAAATGAAATTGAGACCACGTTATTTCCTGATGAACCACGCTCTATGGGCGCTTCCTGATTGTTTAACAATAACTAAATATCTATAATATATCACATTTCCTTACATAATTCTAATATAACATTTTTGCAAATATTCGGAAAATATATGAATTAATGTTTATATCGTTATACAGTATATATAATATATACTTACACGTATTATTCTTACATATAAATAATAACCAACATATTATAAAGGAAAAAATTATAACTGTTCTAGAATATAACAGCTATTAAGATAAAAAATCCGTTACAATTCGCGGAATAAATTAAACTCTGAAAATAATAATGAATACGAATGGCTTGGAGCAATACTTTTATTGGTGTATTTTTAGCAATATATCGATACAATTCAATGTATTTCACGTGAATCCAATTCAAAATAATTGTTCGATAATATGAAAAACAAATACATACTAGGAAACTCGATTGTACGACTTCCAGTAATTGATTTCGAGATTTGACTTAATCCATTTAAAATCTCTATCAAGTATCTTCTAATGGTTGCTTCTCTTTCAAATCCCCACAATTTTCTTCTCTATAATTTTAGCTGTACATGTTTATGTTTTCTTTCCATAAGAACCATCCTCGTACTTCAAAGAATATTATAAAAAAGAATTAATGAAAACGGTTCAGCCGTTCTCGTGATTCATTTTTATTATATAAATATTATAAACACACTAACTTTGTAGACCAAGAAATTAGTAGCCGAGCGAATAGCATGTATTTCCACAAATTCATATAAATCATCTAACCATTTGAGAAACCTCGAATATAATTCAAGATACAAAGAATAAAATAAGGATATTTAGCACGCAAGGAATAAATTCACTCTAAGAATGAATTGCTCTATCTACTGAGCGTTTCCTTTTCTTTATATTCGTTAAAAGACGGAAAAATTAATCTATTAGCCTATTTTTTGCGTTTTCTTTCCATAAGACCTTTACTAGTGCCTTAAAACAAAATCGTTAAAAAAATAAACTGAATTGGTCCAGTCATTCTCGAGTTTTATGCTGAACTGCATTTGGCGATTAATTTTTACTATACAGACTATTCAATTATCATGTTTTTTTGTGTGTATTTCATATATATATATATCTTAAATAACTTGTCAAACTTGACAAACCTTTTAAGAGTCTAACAGTATACACCTAAATTAGTTTGTTTTTCGGTTTAAATTGGAAAATATATAATTGAATTTATATTTTTGGTTTTATGGCATTCAAATGCTTTATAAATATAAATTTATAAAGAAAGAATGGAATGGCGCGAAGGATGCGGGTTCGAGTCCCGCCTCGTGATCGAATTTTTTCTATTCTTTATAAATTTATAAATATATAATTGCTCTACAATAACACGTTAATGCTAATTCAACTTTTAAACTTACCCTCTTTAGAGCTGAATACGAAAATGTCTATTCCGAAATGAGCTCTATAGCTTCTGCTATATAGTATTCATACTAAATGTACTAAAATATTTTGAGTACACTACTAGACTACAGGCCCATGTTGAAAAAGTTATGGGTTATTTGAACCACCAGGTGACCTATCTAGAACGATATAAGAGCATAAAACAATAAGATTCAGCACTATGCCGTCACTTGTAAGCTGTCCACCTGAGTGCAGATGAGAATTCGAAAGTTCAGGTAGAGATTTTTTCCCCTTGTCTCCATGATTTTTGTACGGCGTTGCGGAATAATGGATTAAAAGCAGTATAGAAAACACAGATTCCGATGATGAGATGATGCTTATTAATTTATGCTCTTATATGTTCTAGATAGGTCACCTGGTGGTTCAAATGACCCATTACTTTTTCAAAATGAGCCTGTAGTCTATACATAAATAGTTATATTTCGTTACAAAAATATAGTTTACATATAAATTATACAATTGAAACTATATTTAGCATAAACAATTGAGATTAACATCACGTATTTGAGGTGGCGTGGACATTAACATGCTGGTCACGGTATTCATCGGATGGTTGTACCGGAAACTGTCCTATACGGTGTTGCGTAAGCCTAGCATCTGGATACATCGATTGTGATGATGTTATCTCTATCACTACATAGTATACAACAAAGTCGTTTATCTGTCCCTATGCCCCTATTGTATGCTTAAATCTTTAAAACTTCGCAGGGTTTTGATGCGGAAACAGATAGAGTGGTTCTCGAGGAAGATTTTAGAATATGATAATTTATTTGGTTTTCGACAGAGCGAGCAAAGCTATGGGCGGAAGGCTAGTTATACTATGTACCTATTTAATATTGTAAACGCGAAAGTAACTTTGTCTGTCTGTTTCTAGTTCATTTCACTATTGACGATTTTAGCTTACTCCATTTAATTAACATATATTTCTATATACATTCGTTATTAATTAATTCATATTAATTGCAGTTAACTTCATAATAGACTACAAGCCCGCATAGGAAAAAAATATGGGTCAAATGAACCACCAGGGGACATATCTAGAACGATAGAAGAGCATAAAATAATAAGATTCATCACTATGCCGTCACTTGTAAGCTGTCCAACTGAGTGCAGATGAGAATTGAAAAGTACAGGTAGACTCGGTAAATTTTGGTCATATATTTTTGTACGGCATTCTTAACCATCGATAGATCCATTAAAAATAATAAGAAACCGCTCAGTGCCGTACAAAAATGGTGGTCCACAAAGTCGGAATTTTTATTTAATTTCCGAGAGTTACCGGGGGTAAATTTGGTCATTTGACCATGTACGGCATCTGTGTCATACTATGCCTATACTGCTTTTAATCCATTATTCCGCAACGCCGTACAAAAATCATGGGGACAAGGGGAAAAAATCGAGAGTTGCAATCCCCTCTCTTTCCCCACTCCAGGGGGTCATTTGACTAAGTACGGCTTCGGTTCCAAAACATTATCTAGCACTCAAAAGTACTATTAAAAGCAATGCCGTCAAAAAATAATTGTTCTTTTAAATGTATACCAATAATCATCTTAATTTCATCGAATTCTTGATATAAAGAGCTGTAAGGTCATTTGACCCTGTACGGGAACTTTTTTTTTAACATGATATTGTAAAATTCAATTGTTGTATAGTATTGCCGTTCAAAAGAAACCGTTCTAAAAAAAGTTATAGAGAAATGCAAAAACAGAAATTTTGTAAAAGCATAAACATCGTAGATTAATGAAATATAATAGTTTTCTACACTTTATTCGTTGTTTTAAATAGTATTAACATAGATAAATTAGGAAAAAACGATGCCGTACATTTTTGTGCAGACCACATCTTTTAGGCTGATGAAAGCGACGAAAGCTACAATTTTAAGGGTGCTTTATGGCCATTTGATACAGTACGGCATTAACATATTTTTACCCAACTACGGCAAAGCAAAAGGAGGGTTATGATTTTGACAGGTCATGTATGTATGTTCATCTATTCCCTCGTAACTTCTAAACTACTTATCAGAATTCGACAAATGACATATCATTAGAAGCGTCTGAATTGTTCACTGGATAACCAGCGACCAGCTAGCTAAAGGCTATATGGGGTTTCACAAAATCTAATGTGGCGCCCTCTAGCGGACAAAACATACAGAGTAAAAAAATAAAGTTAAGATAAATATGCCGTGTTTGGTATCATTTGAAAGCGCTTTACTTGTACATTTTGAATATGTATATATTACTAGCATTTGCTTGTGACTTTACCTGTATTCATGGGCTGATTGCATATAATTCACATCTTTTCGTTCATAGCTTCTTTATTAGTTCATCAATTTAACGGAGTCCATTCCACCTGACTCCGACTTTCCAAGGTGATAATTAACCACCTCGAGCTTCTTAATATTAATGTATATTTATATTTTATTATCAAAATATAAAGCAAACATTTCGTTATATGGATTTTTTTCTTTTTCAGATTTTTCCCCTTTGAACCAACGAAAATGTACGGCACATGAAAAAATATTATCTATGCATAAAATACTTTAAAAATAAATTTATTTCGTGTTGTGTCAAATGACCCCCTGGAGTGGGGAAAGAGAGGGGATTGCAACTCTCGATTTTTTCCCCTTGTCCCCATGATTTTTGTACGGCGTTGCGGAATAATGGATTAAAAGCAGTATAGGCATAGTATGACACAGATGCCGTACATGGTCAAATGACCAAATTTACCCCCGGTAACTCTCGGAAATTAAATAAAAATTCCGACTTTGTGGACCACCATTTACGTACGGCACTGAGCGGTTTCTTATTATTTTTAATGGATCTATCGATGGTTAAGAATGCCGTACAAAAATATATGACCAAAATTTACCGAGTCTACCTGTACTTTTCAATTCTCATCTGCACTCAGTTGGACAGCTTACAAGTGACGGCATAGTGATGAATCTTATTATTTTATGCTCTTCTATCGTTCTAGATATGTCCCCTGGTGGTTCATTTGACCCATATTTTTTTCCTATGCGGGCTTGTAGTCTATAACATTGAAATCAGCCTCTAAAAAATTGTTTCATCTAATTATTATTAATAGATGAGGGTATATTTTTATAAATATGATTATTTATGTTACATGTTAATAAGGATTATGTATTTTGTAAAATTAAATTGTAAAACTGACATGATTTAAAAGAGCAACTATGGAGTTTCTTGCCGGTTCTTCTCCGTAGATACTGCTTTCCGAATCGGTGGTAAATGTTAAAAATATGTAATGACGTTTCAAAAGTGCTTCTATAAGAATTCTAATTGAATAAATAAATGTTTGAGTTTGAGTTTGAGTTTGAATAAATCCAGATCCTAGAGCAATAAGTCTGTACCTATATTATATTCATTAGCTATCAATATAACTCTTCAAAGCATTATTTACGCATCTAAATGCAGATTTGTAAGTTTGGGCTTAATTTCAGCGTCTATACATAATATATGCATAAAATAATAGGAAAGAAACAAACTCATAATTACACACATAATATAAATAAATAAGAATCGACTACATTTCATACCTAACACTACATCATTATGAGGACAAAAATAACATTAACAAGCTAACAAGGTTGGAACAAGTCGGGATATAATTGATTAGGGTAAATATGATAGGATTACTCTCTTGTACGGTAAATTGAGACCAATAAGCGATCATTTCAATGGATGACTTGAAATTTTGGTAAATGACGAGAAATTTGGGCATTTTTTATTTTGACATATTGTAACGTTATTGTAACGGTTGTATTTTTTGTAAGGTTCATTAGTTAGGAAATCCGACGAACCTGGTACTTTATGCGTATCAATGATTAAACTGAAGCCAATATTATATTTCATATAATATGCAGACTAGCTTTTAAGCGAGCTTATAAAAAGTAATTTTTAAAACTCTATATCCATGAATGTAAGAATTATGTTTTCGGGAAAGATGAATAGCTTTCACGGTAACAGATTTCAACAACAAGGTTTTCTTTAAATCGTAACAAGAGCGTGTGTGCCGAGCACACGTGTCAGAAGTGAAACTTCTTTGGCAAGATTCAAAGATACCAAAATCGTCGCCTTACTCTATGACGTGACAGTAATGCCATGGCGCGACCTTGAAATTTTACTCTCAACGTGCCTAAAGAAGTTTCACTTCAAAAAAATTTCCTCTCCATGATACTATATCCTAACAAATCCTAAAGGGTTCCACATTCCTCCATCCATCAGTCATGGAAGCTTCATAAATTCACTGCACACATTTAGATTCAACACAACTAACCTCAAATTTGCTTGTAGTGGGATTCATATCCAGGAGTGAGTATGATGCCACACGATCGCCATTTTCGTTTATTATCACCTCTCCTGTGATCCCTGGTAACAGAAACGTATTTATTATAACACAAGAAGATTATTAAATTAATTTCATTAATAACTAATATTAAAGACTGAGATATAAGAAAGAGAGAGTAAGAGATTTTAAAGGTTGTATATGTGAAGTATCCCTTGTGAATTGAGAATTTGAAGATTTTTAAACGGATTTAAAAGCTACGTACGATTTTCATAAGTTTACTTTTAAAGAAGAAAGTACATTTATTTGACTCTACAATACATATTCTAATAAACGCAATTAACAGAAACAATACAATTAGAAACAGTAATAAATAATTACTAAAGTAATGAGCATCTCTTATTATTACTCTGGCGAGTATATTTTACATAATATATGTATATAAATATCTAGTTATAATAATATAGAGTTGATGTATTTATTTTTTATCACATCAGCAACAGTTATATCTAATAGTAAATGTTATCTAATACTCGACGTTCATGTAAAAATGAAATTGATTTTCAATGTGCATATTATTCACACCACCATTTTCAAAGGAAAATATTCTGAGGGAAACTAGCTTATCGTAGAACCAACAAACTTTGTGACATCTGCCACACTTGGCTAATATAGGGGATTGTATAAACCCTCAAAGGGCTGTGACCCGAGTGTGAACAAATATAGACTGACTAGCTATGCCCTGCGGTTTCACCCGCGAACTCGCAAAATCAAGGATTAGTATAGCTCATGTGCTATTCTGATGTAACCAGTACTGAAAAGTTTCATCACGACTGATCCTGTTTGTCCAGACGTTTTTCGTAAAGGAGTAACAAACAAACATACATACATCCATCCATCCACAAACTTTCGAATTTATAATATGAGTAGGATATCCAAGATGAAGTAATTTTAGCTGCTACGTATAAGTCTGAACCTTATTTTGCTCTTGAAGTGGATAGGTACTTTCATAAAATGAAATGCTATTTATCCAGATAGATAGCCAGCTAGATTTTAATGAAAAATGTAATATCGATGCTTTTGGCTGAACATTGAACAATGTAAAGGTCAGAATAGATTGCCAATTTTGTTAATATTTATTGTGTCTACAGTTTTATAGATATTTTTTCTGTACTCGTATAGTTAAAGCGAAAGATTTTTTTTTATTTAACGTAAAGCATAGGCTAACTTTTTTTTATTCATTAGTCCTATGTTCTCATATCTTCTAGCGGTAAATCATCTTTTTCGCTCATCAATTGTTTCTACAAATAAGTACTAGCCCTGTTCCCTGTCATATAGATCTTTTATTGATCCCAACCTAAGCTCTTACAAACACACATAGTAATCAGTATATTGCAACATAAAGATTCTACATTACAATACGCAATAGACAAGTCAAATCAAAACTCATCAGTACAATTACAATTACACCCAATTCACAACGAACTTGATTAACCATAGACGCAAGCAAATACAGACCCTCATACCATAGATGCAAGAAACTTTAGACCCTCACCACATACTCATAAGTAAGCAATGCCTCGCACAGAATAAACAGGAGCAACTAGCCGCAACACATAGATATAAGAAAATTATAGACGATCATAGTATAGACATAAGCAGGTATAGACGATGACAACTAGTCATAAGCAAGTGTATGTGCTCATAACATAGACACAAGCAAAAATAAACCCTCATAGCATAGAAAAAAGCAACTATAGAGGCACACAACATAGAAATAAGAAAATTAAGACCTTCATACCATAGACACAAGTAAAGATAGACGCTCACAAAATAGATACAAGACGATATAGTGCAAATACACAGTACAGACGTTCATAGTACAGATACAAGCAAGTATAGACGCACATAAAGCACAGACCTTGAAATGTCCGATTCCACATGTTCCTAATGACCGCGGCTCCATCTAGCTGCCCGCGCGGATCAGCCGCCTGGCGTAGCGTGTCGTTCAGCGCAAACGCGTAGAGCAGTACCGCGTCGTAGAACGCAGCTACGAACGTAGACACCACCTCGCCTTTGCCAAACGTGTAGTTGTACTTCGTAGCGGCCAGGTCTTTGACCTGAGATTGGAGATTTTATTGATGAAAAATAGTATGTGAAATTAGTTGTTCTTTATGTGGAAAATAAAATAGTTATATCTATTATAATAAATAAAATTTTACAATTCATCAAATTAAGGAATAGGCGAAATCAATGAAATGAAAATAATTTTAATAAAAATTAGTGTAAATCACAGCTTAACATGTGCCTCTGCTAATAAAGTGACATAAAAAATATTCATACCGTCACTTACAGTTATGAAAAACAATTTTAATTGATTGAAAAAATAAGAAATAAATTGCTAAAAACTAAACTTATACAGTCATACACCTGATATAGGTTATATTGTGCATTGTAAAACTTATCATATTAGTGTATTCAATAAGTATTATTATTGAAAGATCTGCCTCATTCGTAGTAAGTAGTAACCATACTATAAACATTGAAATTATATTCGAAGCTAAAATAAAATGCTTCAATAAAAAATTATAACAAAAACATACGAGTCAGACCCTTCAAATACAACTTTGTTAGTTTTATTATGAAACTCTTAAAAATAATATGATAGTGCCTTTACCTCAAGACAAGACAATTGAAAAATAACATTGTTATTATTTCAAATACTGCTAGACAGGTTTCCATACCTACTTATATTTCAAGGACAAAGAACCTATCGAGTTTACGTTTTCAGAGAAGGTATTTTTGCAGATATATTTTTTTTTTCAATCAAAATGACAATCATTAGCAGATTATATGATACTAGCGGTCCGCCCCGGCTTTGCCCGTGGTACATATTTACGTTTTCTCTACATAAGAACCATCCTCGTACTTCAAGGAATATAATAAAAAAAGAATTATCGAAATCGTTCAACCCGTTCACGCGTGATGCCGTGACAACGCGAAACGGGTTTCATTTTTATATATATATAGATATAGACTAGCTGTGCCGCGGGGTTCCACCCCCGGACAAAGGGATAAGTATTTTTATTATCTGATGTGTTATTCTGGCACATATAATATGCGACATTACAATTGAAATGAAAATTTAGTCAAGATATACATAGATAATCCATCCGGTAGTTTTTACATGAAAGAGTATCCATAGATACTATTTAATGTTAGTATGGTAATACCTTATCAGAAAATTCCAAATACTCTTTCTTCTCAGGCGCCGGGCTGGTGACAGTGAGAACAGCGCTATATGCCCGTCTCGCTCGCTCGTTTCTTTCATCTGTATCCCCCTCCACCTTCCATGGCTCTTTGGAAGATGCTGAAGCCAAGCTGTTAAAGAAATATAATATGATTTTATGTTTAAATTGTCTGTGCTAAATAAATTTTTGTGGTACAAACTTTCATCATCGATTTTTTCTCTTGGGGATAGAATGTAACAAAATGTTTTCTTTCATATAGGATGCCTAAATCATAGTAGCTATCTTCATGCCAAATTTCAGCCCGATCGTTCCAATAGATAGATGGTTCAGCCAGTCAGTCAATCACCTTTACGTTTAATATATTTTAAAACAAGATATTAGGTGTGCTCCACAGTTTCACCCGCAAAAAAGATACAGATAAAAAAGTACATATCCTATTTCTAATACAAAAAAAACTACGACCTTACAATGTTTTGAAGAAAAAACGAAAATTGTATGTACAATATCGATTTTTGTGATATCATGAAGCAATTTAGCGATTTTGATGAAAATTCAAGGATAGTAGGTATTTGGATTTTATATTTAGACCAGAATAGTGAAAGCATAATCTAAAAATATAAAATCAACACAATCACAGTACCTAGGGATTCATGTTTGCCTATAAAGGTCACAGAAAGATGGCAAAAACGATCTCATTCTTATTTTTCTATTAAGGTTCCTTTGTTATTTTAATTGAACAGCTCATTTTAGCTTTATATACCATTTTTTATATAACTTCTGCTTATATCAGCGTCGCCTGATTTATTCCGCATAACGAATACAATTTTAAATGTATAAATAATAAAAAAATGTGTGCGTGTACTAGTGTACACACGTAAGAAGTGAAACTTCTTTATGACCTTATTTTACAAAAAATAATTTACTATATGCAACTTTACAGAAATACGTCGAAGCACGCGTGGTAGGGATAAGAAAAAGATAGCGCGTAACGGAAAAATGTCACGCGTAACGAAAAAATGTGATGCTAATTTTTTTTCCAACCCCGATAAAGAAGTTTCACTTCAAAAATATAGGCTTATTAGGCTTGAATAAGCCTATATTTTTGAAGGGAAAACTCAGAAATAATACCTATAGCTTTAGTAAAAAGACTCAAAAAATACTTTAGTGTAAATAAATTATTAAAAGTGTTAAATTTAACCCAACTATCCTCACTTTGTTAATAGTCGTTGCCTTGCTGTGATTTGTTATCAACTGACTACATCAATTATTAGGCAGTTGTGTAGAATCGCAGTACATTTTTATTACATTCAAACCTACATCGAACCCAGCCCCGTGTATATTTCTAAAAGTACTATAACATATAAGGTACTTATATGAGTGATGTGCTGACGTTTCATTGAAAAGGTCACGTTCAAAGGTCATATTTTGATAAAATGCCAATGTTTAAAATGCATTATTTACTAACGTCATAATATGCAAATAATCGCAATTTGATAAGAATAACATGGAACATGGAAACATTATTTGTACCCAGCAACTAAATACACATTTATTCTTTTATATTTTGCATAAATGTTTTTTTACTAATATTCGGGTGGCCCTAAGACACATTAAACCGAAAGAGTAGATGAAATTCGGTTGCTCTGGTGAGATCTATTCCTTAAATAATATAATTTAGAAACCATAAAAAATGGCATTATCTCTAAAAAAATACTAACCGATGACATGTTATTCCTATATTAGTATAATTATAACTTATGGAAGAATTTCCGCAATAGAAAAGGTAAAACACACCATGTTTACACACATATCTACGTCTTGAGAGCAACTGAACAGCGACGAACGCACTGGTGGCTTGGAAATCACCTGAGTGGCGACAAGGTGCACGCGCGCTTACGACTTGTACTTGACTTGTTGACTTAGTGTCTTGTTATTTAGATTTCTATGTTATAAACCTTTTAATGCTATAAAACTAAATACCAAATTCGACAAAATTGATTCATTTATCAACTAATGTTTAATAAGCGTGAATACGGGACAAAAAAAATATCTTAGGACTATAATGTAGCTTTCTCTCTGTGAAAGTATTTCTCAAATTGTTTCAGCCGTTTCGGAAACTGTTCAATGCAATCAAACTAATATGTATAAGTGTAGATTAGAAGTTTATTTATACTTACTTAGAAAACAGTTCTATATTGAAGAAAACATATTCCCCCGAAGATACCATGTTCAAGTCATCGGCAGCCAGCATTATCTCTCTAACCGTGTTGGGACTCGCACAAACGACCACAACTGTAACAAAAGATAATTATAAATAAAGAATATGTAATGATAATGATAGTGCAATGAATATTGTTGTCACACAATTGTTTTAAAAATTAAGAAGTGTTTTTTATTCGCAAAAAAGGGAAAAAATACCAGTAAAACATTTTTTTTAATTCGGTATAATTCTGTATTTTTTTTAATATAATATAAACAACCATAATATCCACTTAATAACGAAAAGATACAACATTCTTATGATATTACATTTATTGAATACAAACACACACCACAAATTATTATTTAAGAATACCTTATTTCAGACATAAAATAAATATTTCATTATCAATAATATATTTTAACACAGTAACATAATAAATACCAATACCTTATCATATAAAAACTTCTTTTTTCCGGAAAAATAGAGGCTTCGCATAGCATAGCTTTATGGTCCGGGTAATGTAACGGTAAGTGATCGTAAATAGAAGGGTTCCAATGCTCTTAAACCTAAAATATTTTATATGTATAGCTTTTAATAGAACATTTTTCTCTTTACCTTTTTTTAATTGAAAATGAATTAGTGCTTTCAAAGGTTAAAAGATAACGCTAAAAATAAAAACGTAATGTATTTACCCGCCCGGGATTACCGTGAATTTTATTATATAACTAGC